>OY293416.1:57658980-58935353 GCA_958502065.1 Chrysolina americana | reverse complement strand
GATTCTCCTTAATTCATCAGATTTTATCAATGGCAGATGATACATCAATAATTATATCTAGTACTCATGCAAATGAATTGCTGACCAAAATAAATATGGTCCTGTTCAAATCGATAACTGGTGCAAAATAAATTGCTTGATTATAAACTTTTTAAAAACATTTGCAATACAATTTCAAAAACTATTTTTAGAAAGGGTCAATATTAGAAGTCTCAAAATGTGTAATACGAATATACAATTTCAAAATGGTTGTTGATTCCCAGGTACAATTATAGATGATCATTTCAGTTCAGAACTAGGACTGGCTTTTGATAGCAAATGGTTTTTTTTCCAGAAGAGACATATGACTGATGTGCCATCTCGACTTCCGAGAATCTTGCAGGAATACATTTGATAAAAGCAAAATTTTAACTCTCACAAGCATTTGTTGATTCAAAGTTCATCATACATTACATACATACATTCATACATTCAAGAACAAATATAATTTCACAATCAATGCTGACATCCACAATTACCCAACAAGGAGGAAAAATGAATTACGACTGGATCCCACCACATAATTGAATACTTTGAAAAGTCTCCAAAATATTCTGCTACTGCAATGTTCAATATCCTTCCGAATGATTTGGAAAACCCCCCAAACCTTGTCAAATGTAAATCTGACTTGAAGAAAATCTTGATCTCAAATTCATTCTATAACATGCAAGAATTCATTATGCATTGCTCTTAATCTACTGGCTCATATCATTGACTGAAAGTTTATAATTATATTTATGCGTGTTGAAGCATTGGTAATCTTTCAATACTTTTATATGTATATTGTATAATTTTATATTGTCATAATATCTTTCAATGTGTCCAGTCTGTGATTGTATATATGTATATATTTTATTTTATTTCATTTTTGTATTTCAGATGTATCTGTCCAGTGTAAATTGGCTCCTTATGAATACATGTCTATTTAGCTCGCACAAGTCTCTGACTTCTGAGGGTTGCACGTGGGGGTGCAACCGGTTGACGGATATAACAATTTTAACAAATTTCAACAAAAAACAATCTTTCCATCTATCGAACTACTCGTCCACAATGATAAATATATTGATGAAATATCCCCATGTTATGATAACTGTTGAATATCATACAAAAACTTATATTAGTTCGTAAAACACTTTATGAGGGCGATTAGCGGAATCTCCTCTGGTTGAATGAGGAAATAGACTGGAAGTGAGATATCTGTCCGTAGATTATGAACAGGAATCGTTAGTGTAATCACGTTTTCAGATTAAAAACATTCTACTCTGTCGATTGGATGCTGCCAAGTTAGAGGCGGCTTACTTCTTTCCACCCTGACTGTGATGCTTGTTTTGTTGGACAAAGTGGAAGAAAAATTGCAACATGCCACAAAGAACATTCAAAACTGAAAAAAAATTAAAAACAGTCACATATCCAACGTTTTCCTGCATTTGCTAACCTCATTTTCGACTCGAAACATGAATTCAATCGACATGGAGGTGTTACATGTATGCAAAAAAGGTTTGCATTTCGACCTTCTAGAAGTCATAGAAATCAATTGGGCCAAGATATCATGCAATAACACGAACTTGAATGATCAAAATGTTTCAACAGTTTAACTTTATTCATCCCTTTTCTTGAAGGAGACTCAAATATTTCATGGCTCTCCCACATGCAACTATAATATTTTCTTCGAACTTGATTTCGATCTACTATTATTGGTAAACAAATCAATATTGTAGCTTATTACCAGATTTTGATTTTTATAATCTTCCTCTGATGAATGAATGAACTACTCCCTATTATTAACATTTTTATTGATTTTACTTTCTCTCCCTTTCTTTCTCCAGTAGACAGTTCATCTTCAAACGTTCATCTTACGTGAGTTCAGTGCTGTTTTGTTTACTTTGTGGTACTTTTTCACCCATTTTACATTCTTGTACAGACGTGTCAAACTGAATAACACATTTCTTCCTAGAAATAAATGCTCTTAATGTGGGGACACTTTCTCCTTTTCCTCTGATTAGTAAGAGCTTCACCACAATATGGACCATTTTGAAAAAGAATATGAATCAATGGCAGAAATTATCATCGCCTCAGTTTAGACGTGAAACAACTTTTCGTAAATACAAAATCTGGAAGTACCTTTCTATATGAAAACATCAGAATCAAATAGTCAGAAAAGTATTAGCAGCAATAATTCTTTCTATGCAATTTCTAAGGAATATACAACACATATATCATAAATCGCATATGGCATTCCAGTAGCCCTATCAGTTGAGTAATTTTTACATGAATAAGAAATATACTCACATACTTACAATTACGCAAATTCTCAAATCCAACTAGATTTTTATATATTAGTATGAACGGATGTTTCCTACATTCATGTTTTCAGGGTACATATTATGCATATTCAGTACCCTGTGTTCTTTCTCTTTGTTAACCTGAAAGCATTTTCAGTGCAGTTATGCAAAAAATCGAACTCACCCTGGAAAAACTCACGGCAATCTTCATGCTTTGTATAGCACTGAAAGAGGCCGAATTCAAAAAAACGACAACACATAAAATAATCCCTTGTAATCAAAACCGTCCTCAGCGAATTTAATTTCAAAGCATGAATAAAGAGTTGAGCGATATGATTTATGCAGGCTCTTAACATTTGAAATTCGTCGACGTGTGTATGGGTTACAAGAGATATATGTCGAAAATCAAATTTGCTGTGCGGTTTGTAATTAAACTTTGAACAAAAGCAAAGCAATCTCTTTGTCGAACTGTCTAACGGTGACTGAATCTGTATTTCCTGGTTACCAACTCCCAAGTTGATTTGAACCAGTATTTCGAACTGAAATTTGACGGAGCTACATTGATGATATATGAAAAGGGCATAATGTTGGGAGTTTGGGGAGCGTGTCCCCTCTAATTATGTAGAGAGAAGTTACATCAACAATCCAATAATCCACTGCTACTCACATGGTTGCAATACAAAGTGGTTTTGAAACTGGATTGTTCTCTTTTTCACTACTAGATTATTTTATTTGCAAACAAACAGGCACTTAGCCAAATTACTAATACCTACAACACCCAAAAACATGATGAATTCCTAGTATGTGTCAATAGGAAACACCTACTCAAAATAAAGATTACATATTTGTTGTCAGGTTACAGAATCGATGAAAATTGAGATGTTAAAATGCCAAAGACTATAGATTTATTTATTTTATCCACAACTATTAATTAATATATCTGTTAAATATTCGATTTTCATCAAATATTGCCATTCATTACCATATAGAATTGAATAATAGTAACAGTTCGATGGAATAATATTACTCAATCGTTGTGTCAAATTTGACAAATAGCAAATTTACTTGTCACGATATTTGTAGGTATACTGTCAGTTGGTTCATGAGTTATTGTGTATCATTCTTATTTCTGGTATCATTAGAGAAATGTCTATTATAGTGAATCAGATTCACAACATAATATGTCTTGTACACCGCCTGACATTTTAAAATTAGCAGCTAGCGCTACAGAAAGTCTCTTACCTAATGAGTCAAAAGGTGAATATGATGCGGTGTACAAAAGTTTCATGGATTGGCAACTGTCAATGGCAAAAAACATCGTCTTTCTCTGAAATTTTAACAACAACAATTTTAACAAAAAAATATAAGTTTATTGTGTATTAATAACGTTATCAGTTACTATCAATGAAAAATATTGTTATTTGAAATATATTATGCATTTTCTTGATAAACTTATATATATGTATATACATGTATATAGTTGTGAATAAAGTATAGTATGCAACACATGCATAATGGCTACTACCCACTCAGATGTTACAACACTCGCCTCCGTCTCGTCTTGCAATTTCATCTTCGTGGGTAATAGCCATCATTATTCGCTTGTTGAATAATATACTATTATAATATTGTTGGCCTGAAAGCAGTCACCTCGATGGAACTACAGTCTACATTACCATTGATAATCATATAAAAATATTTGACCTGATTTTATCCTACTACTTTCCTGAAACTGAATGCTTTAAGTGATACTATGTATGGAATGTCAAATCTATAAGTACATACCGTGTGCTTGTAGTATGCAAATAGCGAACACATTGGTTTTGAAATTTTTCATTATAATTTTATTATGATAATGGTTTAACAAACCGAAACTGGTCGTAAAAATTAAAATAGTAGTGGAAATTAGACAAAAGTTGTTACTATTTTCTCTATTCTACATTAATGTTTATATACATTGTATATGGTATTCTAGATTGTTGTTTTTTGTTTTGTTTTAGAATTGTTCTTTCCGTTAACCAGCTGTCATCCCCCTACGAACGACAGCCCTCAGAAGTCGAAACTTGTGCGAGCTAAGGATTACCGAGGTTTTACCTTTTAACGTGCGATTCCTAGCACGAGCAAAACGTATACATTGAACGTAGATTTTATACAGATGAGTATTGATTCTTATATTCATGAGTTTTCTTGAATTTCTCATTAGGAACCCCAAGGCTCTGAGTGCTTGATTAACAGTAAGTTTATTAGCAATAGTTGCTTGAGCCCATATATTTAATTTAATTTTTTCATTTTCATTTCATTTTATTAATATTATCCTTAAGTAGAATCTAGGATATGTAACATTTTATTCTTTATTCAATTTTTCTATACATTTTTAGGTCATCGGTAGGTAATTAACAAGAAGAAAATTCAGGGTATTCGATAGATCATTTACGATGCATAGAAAAAGCAGTGGTCCCAAATTTGATCCATGAGAAACTCCTGATTTTGCCCAAAAGGTTGATGACTTCACTCCTTTATACACAACATAGTACTATCTTATATTCACAAAATCATGTGGTTCTTCCAGAATTTGGGAAATATGAAAGTAAAGTCAGTAGTATAAAATAAATTCAAAAATGAAAATTCTACTCATTGCACAGAAAACGTTGCTGGTCTATAATTGGTGATCAGATTTCTTTCACCTTGTTTGAAAATTGTATCTACTTGTTGGGATATATGTATACGTTTAGTTATTTTGTTGAAAATAATTTCAACGGGCTCCAATAGAAATTCAGATAATTTTTTGAAGGTATATGCTGGAATTTTATCAGGGAATACTTTTACGTGTGATGTATGGCATCAATAAGTTAGTCGTAGCGGCACCTGCTGACTTTTAAAACAATGCTGGAAATGAACCTCAGATCAGGATACTGTTCCTTATATTTTATTACATATAATCAAGTAGGTAATGGATATACGGAGATACTTATTGAGAAATTGGCATTTGAAAACCTTTTTAGCACTGCTTCAATCTTAAAGATTTTACAGTGCAATCAACAAGGATTATAATGCAGGTATAGTAAAAGAAGCTACATGTATATTATCAGTTATCAGTTTCCTGGAATCGCGAGATTGTGCCTCAGCATAGTTAGCGGTTCACACGGGAATGGGTGATATAATTCACGGAGATTTATGGTCACAGGATATTTTATATGAAAAAATGGTAGACATTATCAAAATACTATACGTCGGGTAAGAAGATTTGCAATCTGATCGGACACTTGAAGATTTTGGAACACATTTCCCTAGAAGCCATGTCTAAACCAACAGATTCCATGCCAGTTAGGTACGACTTTGAAATGCAATTTGAAGTGGTCATAAATAGCCACCAAACTTGCACAGAGAACGGACCTCAATTGGGAAGGGATGCATCAGTGTGGTACACAGATGGATCTAAGATGGACGAACGGGTTGGAGTGGGCGTTATAGGACCAAATTTCAGGCTCTCAAAACAAACCCCTTGGTAACACCCCAACCATCTTCCAAGCAGAAGTACATGCTATAGAATTAGATGTCCAGGAATACCTTGAAAGAGGTACTCGAAGGGCAGCAATCTGTATACTGTCAGATAGCCAAGCAGCACTAAAAGCTCCGAGGTCATACACCTGTGAGTCTAAGTTGACTTGGTACTGTAAACAATTTCTGAGACAACTGGCACTTAACAATCAGGTCACCCTGATGTGGGTGCCAGGTCACAGAGGAATTACAGGCAAGGAAGAACCAGATTGCCTTACCTAAGAAGGGGCAAACACACAATTTCCCGGCCTAGAACCCTTCTGTGGACTCTCCAGAGCCCACTTAAAAGAAGAGTTCCGACGCTGGGAAACCGATGAAATGAAATCTCAATGGAATAAAGTGCCAAAAAAGACTTGACATTGCTATTGGGCACTGCCCTCTGGAGTATAACCTCAAAAAGATGGACAAGTCAGAGAGTGATAGTTGCCGCTACTGCGAGAACTTCGCGGAAACTGCAGAACATTGGCTGTGCGAATGCGCAACGCTTTTCTGCAAGAGGCTTAAGTACTTTGAAGGGGTCTTCTTAACACCCTCCTACATCAGGAACTTATCTCCCAGGAAACTGATAAACTTTGCAAGAAGTCTCGGAATCTCGAGCCTCGAATAGATCAAGGATCACGCACAAATGATCTTATAGGTCGAAGTGTTTGTGAGGCTGCACAGCCTGTACGACCCCCAACAAACTACAAGACCATTTGCAACTCTTGATCAGACGTAAAGTCACCTTTCTAAATTGATATAAAAATGTTACCCAATTATATAATTTCTATGATAATGTATTTGCATGACAAAACTGTCACAAGTATTTCACACATCCTTTTAAAATTAAGTATTTTAGACACGATCGTATCGTAGCGTTTGGATAAATGAGTGCACATATGTTACATACAGTACTTTTTCTGGGAACTCATATTAAAACAGCAATGTCATTATAACAGTTTCAGTTAATGGACAAAAGCCTATAGAATTCCAGAAACCATAATTATGTATTTGAAGAATAGAGTCGCATTGGTAATGCTATTTCAGTGGTGCGATTAGAAAAAACAGATGTTTTAAATAATTTAATGAAAATTTTAAACCACTTTTAGTTTTTTCTTGAAACTAAAGAAAAATAAACATTATTCAATATTGAGTGAACATCGTGAAAGCCGAGGGAAAGTACGAACGAATTAATGTTCTTCTTGAATTTCTGCAGGCAGTATGCCTCAAGAACACATCCGGATAGGCAGTGAATTCTATTGCTCTCCCGTTCGTTGGAAGAAATACTGAAAGGCTCGATTCTTAACAGATATGGTTAACAACTTAACCTATTTTTTCATTATACTTATCATTGGGGTCTCATCTGATTTTTATTTCGATCCTGGGTCGAACAGTACTGTTCGGTGATCAGAGATGGTGTCCTCTTTGTTCATTCCTTGAAGGCTAAATAAATATAATGTCAATTACAGTTGCTGAGTTCTGGGTTGCTCTGGTAGGACATTTTATTTTGTCAATAAGATTGAATGTAGATTAGCTACAACAACGGTTTTTGAAATCATTACATGGATTGAGGGAGTCCGTATTGAAATCTCCCAGTAAAATGATATTCAAATTTAGCGTGAAAAGGTTGTCTATGAGACAGTTTTGGGATTTCCTGCTGGTGAGTTAGAGCAGCTGTAACCAAACGCATAGATTAAATCAATAAGATCAGAAATATTATTTAAAGGTATCCCGGGCAGCCCTGAAATATTTTCAGTATTTCTTCCAACGAATGGGAGAGCAATAGAATTCACTGCCTCAGGATGTGTTCTTGAGGCATACTGCCTGCAGAAATTCAAGGAGAACATTAATTCATTTGTACTTTCCCTCGGCTTTCACGATGTTCTCTCAATATTGAATAATGTTGTTTTTTCTTTAGTTTCAAGAAAAAACTAAAAGTGGTTTAAAATTTTCATTAAATTATTCTAATCACACCACTGAAATGGCATTACCAATGCGACTCTATTCTTCCCAGAAAAAGTACTGTATGTAACATATGTGCACTCATTTATCCAAACGCTACGATACGATCGTGTCTAAAATACTTCATTTTAAAAGGATGTGTGAAATACTTGTGATAGTTTTTTCGGTATAATCGAACCAACGCCGGTATACCGAATTCCGTTTTTCCGGCGATATTGATTGATGTATTGACCTACGTCTGTTATCTCTGCCTGACCGAACATCCACGGCCCCCTGAAATCTTTCTACCTTGTGTCGACCTACTGAACAGGTGGCCAAAGTAAACGACCTCTCCGATGCGCCAACGATTTTTTATCAATCTCTTTTCGTGTGTGTGTGTGTCTTGAGGGTGAAATTTTCAATGGAAGCTCCAGGGATTTTCTTCTGATGGTTGGCACTATATGAGATTTGAAGTGATAGGTAATGGATGAAATACGAGAATATAATGGATTTTGAGGTGATGGAAGATGCGGTGGTTCATTCTTTTGTTGAGTATGGAGTGTCGGATTTTCATCCACTCTCATTGTTCAATGTGATTACGATTTGCTGAGGTCTAATGTCTGTGAAATGGGCTTGTTGTGAGATAGGTGAACTTATATATGCAAAGAGGAAACTATATCGACCATGTAATGGGATTCGGTGTGTAAAACAGTTTTGCTACCCGAGCTTTGCAAATATTCATTTGCAGGGTTACAATATAACTAGATGTATCAATGGAAAATGCAACTAATTATAGCACAATATTTTCTAATGTGATTTTTTTTTTGTAAAAATCCGTATTACAATATTTGAACATGGCGGCATATTACACAATCCACGGCAACATAAATAGCTTTTTTCTGAAATCGTTCAAGAATGTCCACTTTCTCGGAGCAACTTCAGGCCTCAAAATACGCTAATCCAGTATTTTAGTCCGTTGTTAAGCAACGAACTTTCCCGGACCGTTTTCGGCACTAAACTGTACGGGAATAGTATATTGTGTATCTAGTAGTAAAAGCAATACATTCCCGGACGAGGCGATAAGCCGAGGCCAACAAGCATTGAAGTCTGGGAATGTGCTTTTACTACGAGGTACACATACTATTTTTTCTGAAATCGCAATCAGCATTATCATAAATTAAGGAAGTATACTTATTGTTTGCGTGCATTCATGTACTGTCTAAAATGTATACAAGCCGTCAAAAATTTTCCCGGATCGTTTACGATACGGGAATAGTTATTATCCTAACAAGTACGGAAAGAGTACTATTCCCGCATGAGACTGCCGTTACCCGAACGACGCAAAGCGGAGTTCGGGTAAGCAGTCGAGTGCGGGATAGTACCTTTCCGTATGAGTAAGGATCAAGATTTTTTCTACAAGAGCATTGAAACATCTTATGTGATGCTCTTGAACAAACTTTCACGTGCGGGAAAAATTATTACCGCACTAGTGCGGGAAAAACTCACTTGAAGTGACATTAGCGTGCGGGAAAATGTTTCCCGCACTAGTGCGGGAATATGACACCACTCAAACTAAATTGCGTGCGGGAATAGGGCGGAACACGCACGCTTGTAGAAAAAGTATTTTCCCGTACAGTTTAGTGCCGAAAACGAGCCGGGAAAGTTCGTTGCTTAGCAACGGACTAAAATACTAGATTAGCGTATTTTGAACGATTTCAGAAAATACTTTTTTTTCGTGAGGTGAGAGTTTTCCCCTTCACCACACTGGTAATTTCATTCCTTCATGCGGATTTCGTTAACCAAGTTATGAAAGAATGAATAAAATTACTAGTGTGTTGAAGGAGAAAACTATTTTCTTTCTCAATGTAGTCGATACCTGAAAATCCATGTCAACGTTAATAATAAACTTAATCAAAGGTTTATTATAGAAAATGTACTGATGCCTCTTGACATACCTCGAACTCATAAGAATGCTGCAGTGTCAAAAAAATAACTCATCCCAGTGTACTTCCTAGCCATGAACAGGATGCTGTGAATGACACGTGCAGGTGGGATTTCACATGTATCCAAGGAACGCTCTTAGGGATTCCACAGTACATTTTGTCAGTTCAGTCACGTTCTATAACATTCCTGTCCGTACATGTACGTTTTTTTGTTCCAAACTTATAAATCAAAGTGAAACGGGTCCGCAACTCTCAAGTTTCACCTTCACGCTATTAAAATTCCACTCAGAGGTATGTTTCTGGAGATGTAGGTAACTACGAGGCCTAAAATTGCGTGAAATTGCAGTAAAGGAAAATAGAGAATGGGAAACGTTGAACATCTACCCTTTTAATATCAAAGCCAAGAAATAAAGTGGCCTCTTTAGTTTTCCACGTAATACTTCTATAGCCATTTACAATAATAAAAATGCACACCGTCATTCCACAAGGAACTAACGTCCCACAGGAACAATGGAGTTTGAATAAGTTTTTGTCGTTTCCTTAATAATTGGCGAATTCGTTAGTCCCAAAGTCTGAAATAAATTTGTTGTTTTAGGTTAAAAAAACACTTCTTGTAATGCGCTCCATTCTGTGTCTGAGGAAAGAGAGTAAATATTAAATAAGTAAAAGAAAATGTTGTTCTGGAAAAACAGAGCGAAGCGAGCAGATGCTGATTGGTATCGAATGAACACAGAGCTGAGTAAATAATATTCAAGAAGCGAACCGAATTCGATCTGTTAGCTCGGCTGAAATTTACCGAACGCCGAACGGAGCAGAGAGACTGAATCGAGCTGTCAGATATGCATGAACCGAACTCGCCTTAAAGCGTAAACATTTTTCGTTTCTTTTTAAAAAATGATTATAACATGGATGGAAGGGTATTTCGACGTCAAGTAGTCAAAATTATTGGTGAGTTTTTTTATTTTCTAGTTTCCATGAAGATAAAAATCCCGTCGGTTTCTGTTATGTCATTATAACAGTTCCAACTGACAGACCAAAGTGAGATGTCGAATTTAGAGTTTTGTCTTATATTCTTTACCCATGGCTGCCCTTTTCAGGCCCGGTTCTTTGAAATACTTCTAGAATAGTTTCAGAGCTTGATGGTGTAACGATACAAGAGCCGGACCTGACCGCTTCTCGTTTTATTGCCGTTTGAAGTAAACAAGTACTGATTAACCGCAGAAGGATTCTAATCGTTTCTTGATGCGACGATATCGAAGTGACAGGAAAAATATTGAAACATCTAGACGGGTCTGACTGGCGATTTGCGGAAATATATAAAGAAACCCAGATAGCTGAACGGGATAGTTTACAAATGGACAATACAAAGATTATTGATTTATTTATTTTTCCATACAGGCCTTATTACATGGAAACATATACTTGTACATAATGAGAATATGCGTCATAGTTCATGAACTGCACTTAACAAACTACCCATTTTATATATCAATATTAAATATGGCACCAATCTGGGTACCTGGATACATGGATAAGACGATATACTAGACAGTTGATTGTGGAAGTTGACAAGTGATAAACATTAGTTGGGTAAAACAAATGAGAAATTATATTTCATAGGTTTGAAAAAAATTACGGATTATAGTTAGTTTAGGGTTTCATGAGACCAAGAGATTATTAGTCTTGGTCTTGTCTTGGTCTTGATACAAGACCGAGACTTAATGAATCTTCTCAAGACCAAAACTTGACTTTCAAGACCAAGACCAAGAGTCTTGGTCTTTGTCTCGAAAGGAAAATAATGAACTTTAATCTACTCAATATTAGGAAAAATCCAATGGAAAATGTTATGGCATTTTATTTTAGTTGTTTATTTTAGAGATGATTTAATTTTTGTTCATTCTAAATCAAAAATACATTTTTCAAATTAAGTTTTGCAGTTTTGCAATTTACAACAAATATGTGTATGTTGTAAGGTCGCAGTGATTAATAAGTATTACAATTTCCTCAAGATTCCGATTCCACACCTCTGCAGCAACTGCATCTTACTGCTTATTACATACACAATAATCCATTGTAAAATGGTTAATAAAAACCTAACTAACATTCCGACTCTTTTCTGTTAAAATTTGGTAGACCTTCTATCAGTTCTATCGGTAATCACATCAATTCAAATATCTACAGAAAACATTATTTTCGAATCGTGAGTACTTGTCATGTATTCAAAGTTCATATGAATAAATGTGAAAGTTTTTAATTGTGAAATTGAACAAAAAACCTTATCTATATTAGACCAGGGCAGCTCTGCCAAACAGTTTTAAATATTCTGAAGTTCGCTCAGGATGGAACCGAAATACCACCAACACCTGGTATAACACTTTTACAAAATGGGTAGCATTTCCTAACCATACAGTCTATTTCTCAAAACGAATTATCTAATCTCATACTGTAGGAATCGCCATCAAAATTCATGGATTTTATTCCGTTAAATCACCTCAAAAAGAACAATTAGACTGCAAATAATACAGCAGTTCTCTCAATTAAATTTTAATACCGTAGAGGGCGGATAGTTTACTCCGATACGACACTTCTGATTGATTTCCAAATCATGAAATCGAAGTCTCGGATAGCTCGAGAAGTTTTCAAGTGCCGAGAAAGCAATTCAAGAACTCCAATGAATATTTAAGACTTTTATTTGTATTTCTTCAACTTCAGCCAACAATCTCCGAAGTTACCGAAGGGCATTAAGAGGGAGTTAAATTATCCGAGCTCCAATCATTGGGTTTAAAGAGGTATTTATTTAAGGATGTGATTAAAATGAATTCGAAATGCCCACAGGCTTATATTCATCAAATAAAGATCAGTATTCTCTGACAGAATCAATGAATAATTGAATAGCAATTTCAGCTAAATGGTAGATAAAATCTTATCAAATCTGAAAACGATGATAGAAATTTCAATAAATATTTTGTCAGAACATCTATCTAACTCAATATCGTTTGCGATATTTTCTCTAAGTGAGATCAATATATATATCCTGAACTGAAATGCTGCTCCCATATGTGTAGTTCAGCTAGTATGCATACCCTGAGGCTTTTAAGTTAGCAATTCGCCTCGACATACATTCCCTGCTCACGAACTCTATTACTCCTGTAGAAAACCATACAGAATAATAAAAATAGTTATAATGAAAAAGCAAGGACTTGAGCATTATTTTTATGGCAGCATCTAGTGCAGCCGATGAACTTGGTCTGGTGGTTAACACTGGACGAGGTGACCCAAACTATGTCACTAGGTTGGAACCCGTTCAGCAAAAAGCTCACATCACAAAATCTGCGACGACTGAGCTACTCCTGCAGCTACACAATGAGTCACGACAGAAAGGTATTCTTCAAAAATATTGCAGGTGGTTTTTCAGATTATTAGACCGACGTTTATTGCGAGTTGTTCTCGACGTTTAGCCAACATAAGTGGCTGGCATTTCCAAGAGAAAGAGATGTTTACAGTGACTTTGATTACTGTTTAATATCCGTTGTCTCAACCAGTATTCATGTGCCGGTGTGGTGGTTTTTGATTGGTCCATAATGGCAGGTGCACTTGTAGAAATTTGAGTGCTTTCATTATTTTGGTACCTATTCCGGTACGGTCCTATTTCGGTATTTCCAAGAACAGAGTCATTGGTGTCTTCGTTATCCAAGATGGGTGCATCAATTCCTGAGCACAGGTAGCCAAGCTCTGTTCAGGCGCAATACCTCTTCGATTCTGTTGAAGTTAAGTACTTAGCAGATGTTGTGGATATGACTTGGTTTCTTTCAAATTTCACTCTGTAATTGTCGTTGTCGAGTGCATGTTCTGCGACTGCGGATTTTTCCGTATGTCCTACCCAGCAACTGGCCTTGTGCTCTTTTATTCATGTACTCGTGGAGCGTCCCACATTGAGACACCATCTAAATGTTCGTTTATTTTGTTGTTGAAAGCAAATTGAGAGTACGTTAAACAAATTCTGAAAATTTTCGGTGGTTCTCGGGTTTGCTAGTCGTGATCTCGAGGTAATTTCTCCTGACGTTTCGTCCACATCTGTGGTAGACATTTTCAAAGGCGGTGCGGTAACGGACGAAGCGTTCGTTTAAGCCCAACTGATTAGTTTATTGTGCTCACCCTGATATGGGGGAAGGGTGACTTCATTAAACCTTCATTCCGTTAATTCACATAACTGTTTTTGTTTTGGTTTCGATTCTCATCACTTGTACCTGGGAAGGGTTTTGTTTTGATCTGTCTGAGTACCTGCCTCCACGTTTCACTCAAAATGAGGACTTCTTTGTTTTGTTGGAATTATTCGGGTGTTATGGATTTCAATGGCCTAGCTCATACATTTTCAGAGAGGCAGCTATCTTTGCTCATCTGAATTTTGACATTTATCGTCTTCAATTGAAGGCCGATAGATCCCTAGTGACCTTCCAGGATAGGGTCTGATCACCCTGGTCTACAACAGTCAATTTGAACAGCTTATGCGGTATCAACCTATATCCACAGACACAAAGAGGTGATTATTCTTGCCTACCAAATTACACCATGTATTGTTTTCATTACATATACCTTAAAATCATATAGATACCTCATGACTTTCCAGCTGCCAATTACCTATTTGATTATTTTGAGTGATCAGCCCACATTGTATGGAGCTGAAATGAATTAATTTTCATATTCTCCATTCAACACTCAACAAATCGAGGAAAAGGAAATTATAAACTCTTATTCACTACAACCATAAACATTCATCTCAAATCCTTCGAACACCCTTCGAAACCGATGTGCCGATTTGGTTTAAATATTTTTAAAATGTAATTACGGAAACCGCAATGAATAAATAAGGATGTCGACAGCGAAGAAAATAGAAGACTTCGTCTGCTTAGAGCTCAAAGTATTCAAATTGTAAGTCCTTCGGGTTTCCCCAGTATATTCAAAGTGTTCGAGAAGTAATCCTCAAAGTCCCCCATCGTTATTTTATTGAATACATTTCAATGAATGGCCATCAAAATTAGAAACTTCTCGAGAGACGTTCAGTGTCGACCCAAGTATTCATAATGAAATTATACTCAAAGGACATTCAGTTAGTTGCAAAAAATACTCATCGCGGGATTTTAGGCGAAGCAGACAGATCATATCAGAGAACGCATGGACCCTTCGTATATATAATACAGGTCGCTTGATGATGCTCAAGGGTGTTTGGGCAGGTATATACAAGGACAACGATAAGCAACATACAACCGGTCCTGAGTGCTCTTGGCTCAAACCACATCAACTCATGTTGAACCAGACTATTATGGATCAGCTTTCAGTTTGATTATGATCTTCATTATAACATATTTCATTTCGCTGAACAGTGTGTGGTTCCCTCTGTTTATGAGGAAGAGTTATCTTCAGTATCAACCTCATTATTATTAATTCGATATTTTTATTATCATAATATAGATTAATAAAATGAACAATAATAAAAGAGTTTATACGAACAAAGTATGAAACTTACACCAAAAGTACGATTTTGTGCATATCCGCTCGGGAATAGCACATAATATGCCTCTATGCTATCAATGGAACTCGGATATAATGATGACATCAAGGAATCATTGAATTGTATGAGAATGTCTAACAGTAAACCGTATAGTGCAGACTGTGAAGAAGGATGGTTCAGAAGTTATCCAACAGGGGGGCATGAGTGTTGAAATATCGGAAACAGCAAGAAAAGTGAGATCAGAATTCACATTGGTTGAGAGTGGAGTTCCTCAGGGCTCAATTCTGGGACCAACACTTTTCTTAGTAAATAGGGTGATTTACCACTACCTGTACGCACCTGTAAAAATTGATAGCTATCCCGATTATTGAACCAATTTTTTGTTGTACGTCAACCACAATCGATACGCCACTGCACAAACGTAAGGATATGTGGCAATGGTGCACGTATCTGATACCGGTACCACTCGTTAGTCGTCAGTATGATTTGACATCGAGCGTAATTTAACGTCGTTCATAATTCGGTACTGTTCTATTTTTCAATATGCCAGGTTTGTCTTCCGGACAATTGCCCGAAAGACAATTCCCCGAAAACAGTTGCCCGAATGGACAATTTCCCGAAACACAATTGATGGAATGTACAATTGCCCGAATAGACAATTTGACCGAAAAATGTATTTTAGCGCTACTTTATAAATTTGTAACCAATATTTTCGGAAATTTCTGTATACTATTATTTCTTCTCTGATTTACAATAACACCCTTAATACCTATATGATAATTAAGGTTACTCATTGAACGTCTCCAGGTACATTAACTAAAAATATTAACTCCAAAAATTTTAAAATCCCTCTTAATAAATAATAATCCTGATATCAAGTGTTAACCTCAGAAAATGCAGTAGTAAAAAGAAGTGGAACGCACAACCATGTAGCGTATGCAAGGCAAGTGGAAAAAACAAAATTTAATGGCATACGTGAAACCGCTATACAATTCCAAGATGGGCCACATCATATACTATCAACTGCATCTATTCAGCTTGGTCAAGCTACAGCTGCCACGATTCCAAAAGTGAGCATACTTAAAAGAACAATCCCGAACAGAAACGCGTACAGAGCTTTTTGTGCCTATTCTCACCCACATTGACCCCTTCGGACATCCTGACCAAATCCTACATTGAATAAGATCTGAAGAAACGGAAAAAAATACTTACATAAAATTATTCGAGCACAAACAAGTGCAAATGATTTTTCATGGAGACTCACTCCTATTCCACCTTCATGGACGGTAAACGAAAAAAAAAACGGAAAAAAAACCCGGAGAAAATACCCCCGGAAAAAAAAACGAAAAAAATACCCCTTGCAAAAAAACCTCGGAAAGAAAACCCCCGAAGAAAATAACCCTATATGCGATAACAATGGCCAGTACACAAAAAGTAATGAAATTTCAACTATGTGTCATGTTAAAGAAACTAGACCATATTTGATTCATTTTACAATACAGAGGGGTGGAACAACAGATTTTCCAGCCTTGCAAAAAGGCGAATCTGTCACCAGGTTAGTTCTTTCAGGAACAATCGAGTCAAAAAATATAAAAAATTGTCCTTTTTGGTCGTCGACGATGAACATTCTACAGGATTAGGTTAAAACTTTCATTGGTATTATATTGGAAATATATTCCGTAATATATCCAGTGATAAGGCACTCAACATGATCGTACGCGCAATTGAAAATCTAACGGTATTACTATATTTAAATAAATTTTTCGGTCAATTGTCCTTTCGGGCAGCTTAAATGGTCGAAACATATCAAATAATTGAACAGAAAACTCAGCAGATCACTTCATACTATTAAATCAAGGCACAGCAACGGCAAAAACAGTATACTTTGCCGTTACACTCCAGATGTTCAACAAGCAATGAAATTTCTTCAACGCAATGTCCATCGCAACCCTCAGTCTCTCAACAATCATTGAACATTGATGAACTCATGAACGAAGCATTTCGATACTATTACGACTAAAAAACCAATTACATATTCAACGGGATATTTAACGGAAATGAATGATCAACCAAACCAAACTTTCCTTTCATTGATCGATGTCAACACAGAGCATATCCCCAACAATCTATCACGTCATCGTATTCTCATCCCAAACTGAAACACCCTTGAGGCTGATTATCGTGAACTCTACTGAAAGCCTCCAGTTCCTTTCGATATGGACTAAAACTCCTCCCAATATCGATGGATCTATTTCAAGCGTCCCCGCTCCTCGTTTCTACGCCACTGAGCAAATAATTGTCAGCCTTTGGGGGATTAATAACGTGCTGTAGATAGGGCTTTTCTCTTGATGCGAGATTTTCTAACGCTCTCCTATCTTGTTGAACGGTGTGCAACATGTGAGTTGGAACCGGAAAACGCGAATATGCCCTTTGCTGAATTTATTCGCTACTACGAAAATTGTGTTTTTGTATATTTAATATTTTTCGTGAGAAACACATGTTCCGGTCTGAATGCTAATTTCAATGTGAGGCCAGCAGAAATACCTTGTTGGTTCTAATGCAATTTTAAAATAACCGCATGCTGAATACTTTTTCATGTAGTCTAGAATTAGTGACGATTGGTCGAAATTTGCTGGTATTATTTCATTTGCTTACAAAGGTCTTCAAAAAAACAGTTCTATGTTCACCTAATAGTTGTGGAATTTTTCAATGCCAAGAAATAACGAATAACAGTATTATTCCTGGCCTTGGTGGTCGTGATGGTATAGCGCTTCCCTCTCAATCACGGGTGTGTGGTTTCTATTCCCAGCATGGTCACTGGTCTCGTACATAGCATCACACGTTGAAAGGCAAGGGCTACGTCTTCCCTTGCTCGCACAAGTCTTCCGAAAACTTCTGAGGGTTATGCTCGTAAGGATGCAGCCAGTTAACGAAAATACCAATTTCAACAATAACAATTATAAATTGCTCTCAATAAATAACAGCATACCATCGATGTTACAAGAATCCAGACGCTTAGACCAGATCAGAAGATGCTTAACCTAGTACCTACATGTGCAAGGAGACAATCAAATCTCCTAACAATGCCTATATATGATCAAATCTCTTAGAGTGTTCTAGCAGTGGTCTTACGGGGTCTTGTTCATTTTAGTTTATTTGCCAAATATAAGCAATTTCCCCTTCCAACCCCAGAATATCGCTCCAATTGACAGTCATAAGCCTGACATTACCTTCCGGCAACGAATTGTCAATCGCATTTTGCTCGGTCTCAGCACCAGCAAGTGTATCTGACAAAATTTCGAAATGAGCTTCCGAACTAACACCAATTCTTTGTTAGTAATTCAACCTCTCTAATGATTCGAAGGTATTTTCGTCCAACTGGAAAATCGAGTATAAAATATTCAGAACGACCAACAACTGTGAGTGATCGACAATATGATTTCCGTCATCAGAGATTAATTGATGACATGTTTGCTCATGTTTCACATATAGGGCAGCAATCAACTGAAGAAGTAAACGTGAAAAAATGTTAAAAAAGATTCAATACAAATGAACTGAAAAGGAAAAAATAAACTCTGAGGTGAATGGAACCCATTTGATACATAATAATTTTTTTTATATTATTGAAGCTTATCGCGAAAAATACAAATTTATTTTTTATAAATTACATTTTAAACTACCTGTGCTATGATTTATCACCGCGATGAGATTTTATATCACATAAAATGATGGGATCGATTTACTCCATAGTTAATTTCCTCATTTTGAGCACCTCTTTGAACTATGTCGCACAAATTACTCTCGAATTTATCTTGCGATTATAACTAAGTTAGGTATACAACCCTTGGTCAAACCCCAGAAGAGTCGATCAACTGTTCGTCTCCACACAAAAGACGAGACCACTCTCCCTTATGGGAATCCTTTGGTCGTGCGAATGGAAATAGTGGCAAGTCCAATTTTTTTTCTGCTATTTTACACCTTTTTCAAATGTAATTCAGAAAGTGTAATTTGAAATTCAGATTAGTAATCTGTATTTCAGAAAGTGTAACTTCAATTTCAGATTAGTGAATTGTTATTCAGAAAGCGTTAGTTGTAATTCAGAAACCATCCCTTTGATTATTTATTATTATAGGAGAAGTAGCCGAGTGGTTAGAATCAATGCTTTTCAATTATTCTGGCTTGCCGGTCGTGATGTCCTGGAATCGCACGTTGAAAAATAAGACCTCGTTAATCATTTGACTCGCACGAGTTTCAACTTCTGAGGGTTGTCGTTCGTAGGGGGCTGGTTAACGGAAAAAACAATTTTAAACAATTATTATGTATAGAACAAGTTCTTGGTTTCTGAATTACAGCTGATACTCCCTGAATTACAACTTACGCTTTCTGAAATACAATTCACTAATCTGAATTACAAGTTACAGTTTCTGAATTTCATTTTACCAATCTGATTTTCATTTCAAGTTTTCTGAATTACAATTTATTATTCTGAATTACAAATTATACTTTCTGAAATACACATTAAACTTTCTGAATTACAACTGAAAAAGGTGTAGTAGATATTTATTCTGATATCCTTCTAGTCGTTGTGTTGTCTGCTCCTCTGTCTTCCAGTGCTCTTCTGACAGTTGTCACAAGCCCTTTTTTTGTTTAGAAAGGCACATACTAGAGTTTCTCAACTATCTTAACTAGCACCAATGTGGTCTACGTAGATTTGACCATTTGGCGGAGATGTAGAGGCACACTTTCTAGGATTTTTGATGTGATATAATTATCAGTATCAGAGCCTGAAGAGGCTTGAATACTCTCTAGCCATTTCGTTACTGAAACCGTTGATCAGCAGTAACTTTATCAAATAATCCAAAGTTTTCGGTATTAGTACACTTGAAAACAAAGAACTTATATTAAAAGAGATCAAGATTTCTCCTTCCACTTTTATGTTCCTAATCTGGTCGATAAATTCTAGTGAGTTTCTTACGCTCAAGCCTGGTTGTAAGACTGGAAGATTCTCAAACTCTTTCGTGATTTTCTCTTCTTTGTTTTCACTTTTCTTATATTTTCTGCAATTTTATTCTTGCATGATCCTCGAACAACGCCCTTAGAAGCTTTTGCTCTAGTAGGTACTGCATCATCAAAAGGTTGATGACTTTCAAGAAATTCATCTCCGATTTTCCACTGATCAAATTTCGTTGATAGGGTCCCCTCATACAAAATAGTACCTAGCCATTCAGGATAAGTGGTATAAATGAGACTAGGCTAGCATAAGTAGTTCAGTTTTGGGACAACTTTGTTGGCGAAACGCGCGTCGAAGTAGATATAATTTAATTCAACTGTCGTAGGGGGTAGTAGTTGTTTCCTATAAGATACTTTCCGATGACAAAACCTATTGTATTGATTCATGCGGAAGATTAGATTGAATAATCCATTTTCTATGAATCTTGATCAAACTAGGTAGAATTGAAATTTTCTCAATTTTACTTTCACCGAATTGTGTTGTTCCTAAAACTCAATACAAAACAAAATTCATGTACTTCACAGCGACGGTCCCTCATTTCAATTTAACAACTAATTACAGTTTTGACATTCGTGAAGCCACAAGACCAAGTCACATTGAAAGGAGCTGATGATATTAGAAATGCTACCTTTTTCCCTTACTGTCGAAGAATTGAGGATCCAGTGCTATAACTCAAATTGAGAAAGTTCTTAATTTTTTTGTCAACATCCCAAATTGAATTTTTGATGTCCCACAAAGAAATTAATTTCCTTCGCATGTCGGAGACTCGTCTCGTTCGAGAAAGTATAACACACGTTTTCGTGAGTAAATTAAATATTGGGGATATTTGAACAGCGACAACTTCCCATGAAATGATTATTGACTGAAAAATTGTGAAGTTATTTCGTTTGTGAGGGAGCCAGAAGACGGTGGATCAATCAGCTCGTTGCTACTGATGTGAAAGTGGGAGTTCTTCCATTACCCACATGATGGATGGAGAGCGGTGATAATTTGGAACTCATCGCTCGTTGTAAACCGTCAACAGGGAACTTTGAAGAATACGTAGGACGACTCAGAAAAGAGTGGAATGAAAGAGATCAAGTATTCAAATGGAATAAATTCCACATATATTTGAAATTCAAATTACCTAATTTACTTGTTCTGTGAGTGTTGAAAGAAGAACCTTTTTTATGTGACATTTTTGTTGAGTAACAAGATGAATTACACATTACAAGCCAAACCCATGGGCTGTGGTCAAGCAGGTTCATTATTCAACAGTTATAAAAAAAGTGATTCAGAATGTTCGTAGGTCCGTATAGCAAAGGTCAGAAATTGCAAAAATGTATACTTACTGTACAGCGAGTCCAAAATAAGGTTGTCCACCATGATGATATCAGATATACCTGTAGGACAGAGTGAGCTAGCCTGATATCTGATGATAGTGTCAAGGACACCAGTAATTTTAAAAATCCATTCGTTTTTAAATTTTTCAACTAAAACTATAATTTTAAAAAAGCTGACTGTGTTAAACTATATCATTCTCTGAAGGACACGAGCTGGGAGCAAATATATCAAAGCGATGATGTTGAAAATGTGGTAGGGAAATTTTATAATATTTATGATGGGGTGTTGAGATAGTGTGTACCTTGTAGTGAAGAGCAAAAAATGTTATCCACCTTGTTTCGGAAGAAATACAATAACAGATATCCAAAGTAAAGATTTTCATAAAAAACAATTCAAAATTACAAAAAACGAAAACTACAATCACAGATCAAAAATAAAAAAAGACGTTAGATTGGCTTACAAAGAATACATAGCTGAAACCGAAGTAACTGATGGCAATATATAAAACGAGTGAAAAGTAACTCGTCTACCTCAAACTCTTTACTTCACAACGGAAATCAAATTACAGAGAATGATCAGATTGCAAATTCCTTCGCAGAATTTTTCAAAGGTGTTCACTCCGAAACTGAGGCCACTTACAAACTCTCCTACAATCCTGTCGACATGCATGCGAATAACTCGTTAGAAGTGAAAGTCATCGACACCAATATACAGGATGCAATAAAAAAACTCAAGCCTAAAAAATCTGCCGGTCCTGACAATATACCACCTTATATATTCAAGGGATGTGCTAAATATCTACTAGATCTCCTAAAAAAAATATTTAATACTACAAACTGGAATTTATCCTAAATTGTGGAAATGCAGAAAGGTTTGTCCCATACCTAAGGGGAAAAAAAACGATATCTCTAATCACCGACCAATTGCAATCATTTGTGCTCCCAGTAAAATATTCGAAAATGTTCTGTATACGAATATCTAGGTACCATCATGTAGAACCATTCATATGTAATGAGCAACATGGTTTCATGAATAAACAATCCACCGTAATTAACTTAATGAATTTTTCACAGTCTGTTAATGATGCAATCGATAAGAAAAGTTAAATTAATGTGGTATATACAGATTTCGCGAAGGCATTAGATAAAGTTGATCATGCTATACTGCTTCATAAATTATGTTATTTGGGTATCTCAAACAATATCATGAAAATTATCACCTCCCACCTGAAAAGCAGAACACAATATGTCGTATACAAAGGTGCATCTTCTAATAACTTCCATACATTCTCAGGAGTACCTCAAGTCTCTAACCTGGGCCCTCTTTTCTTTTGATGTATGATAAATGACCTTCCAGCTGTAATTTCAAACTTATATTCCCAATTATTCGCAGACGACTTCAAAATTTACAGGAAAATTAAAATAATTGATGACTGCTTCCTTCTTCAACGAGACCCAGACAAAGTTTACTCAGGATCAGTCGACATCAAGCTATCCTTCAACATATCTAAATGTTTCTATATCACATTCACCAGAAAGCAAGAACAAATCTTATATGACTATGAAATAACAAAGAAAACAGAAGCGAAAGATTTGGGAGTGATATTTGACGATAAACTAACTTTCAATAAGTCCAAAAAAATTCTTGAAGTATTCATATTACAAAAAAGTTGGTTTTTATTATTTTGATATACCCTACTTAACACTTCCAAAAAACTGGAATCCTGGCGCCTCATAATGGGTCTTTTATCTATCTACAATATCAT
The DNA here is from genome assembly GCA_958502065.1 of Chrysolina americana. Classification (NCBI taxonomy): domain Eukaryota; kingdom Metazoa; phylum Arthropoda; class Insecta; order Coleoptera; family Chrysomelidae; genus Chrysolina; species Chrysolina americana. Next base: position 58,912,003 of record OY293416.1, on the reverse strand, counting down.
AAATGGGCAAACTAACTGCAGCCAATTATTGGGTCGCATACAATTTCCAGTGCCCCAATAATAATGATAATGATAATGATAATAATACAATCGGAGAAACATTAACGCAATGCTCCATGTCTCAACGCCCCACTCGAACTTAGGACTAAACTCCATAATCAACAGAATTTGTCAGGATGCCAATCAATATCTCTATCATCTATATATTTTTTTCGCAACTATTTTAGTTTTAAAAGATATCTTGACGGACTTTTCTCACACTGATGCCATTGTAGTCATAAGTCACTCTTTACCGTAAATAATCATTTGTAAATACATATTCATAATGCAACTGAATGATCATGCATACAACACTATTTATAAGCTATTTTTGAATACAGAAGTACAGACAATGAATCTGTACAAGTCTGCGAAGACGTAATTCAAACATAGTCATACGGAATAGCTGTTATTCGTGGAAAAGACTGGAAAACAATATTATCCAGTGAACAATGTGAAACATTTGTATGTTTCGCCCACTTCATAGCTTGGTGTTCTACATGTCAAAATTTCAGTTGTTGTTTAGAATTATATTTTTCAATGCAAGGAATGAGATTTTACAGGAGAGGAGTAACTGACCAAAGTTTCTAACAGTTGAAAATTTTTATTTCCGTCAACCCGCTGCACCCCTACGAGCACAACCCTCAGAAGTCTTCGAGAGACTTGTGCGAGCTAAGGAAGTCGTAGCACTAACCTTTCATTATATCATGTCATGCACGAAACCAGTGACCATGCTGGGAATCGAACTCACGCCCATGTGAGAGGCGAGCGCTCTACTATCACGACCACCGCGGTCCAACAAGACATTGTTTCACAAATTGAAGTGTTTTCAAACTCCCAGACAGAGTGCACTGTTGCCAATAAATCAGTTTGTATGAGCTAATTAATGGTATCCAGTACAAGTGTGTAACAAAAAGTGAGTTACGAAACAAATACCGTGGCACTAGAGTGATTGACGGCTTCTCATCCAGTCGACACGTTTTCATTCCAATCGTCTGCCACGGAGCTATAGTGGTTCGAAATCCACTCTTACGTAAGCTGTAAAATCGCCCTTGCTCGCAAAAGCTCTTTGATGAGTTTCTGATGGATTAAACACAAACTTACGATACTCATTTGGAGACAAATGAAGTAAAAGTACACCAGATATCCCATTAGAACATCGAAAGTTTAAATCAAAATCAGTATTTGTATGAACATGAGTCACTTTTAAAAAAATGCAATTTTATAAATACGAGCAAGTTACCTTCAGCGGACACCCAGTATATCTCCTATTCCTAACTGTGATATAAATACCAGTCATTCTCTATCATCAATTTTAACTGTAATGGGGTGAAAAATGAAATTTCCATTTATTCACATCAAAACCCTTCATCCCACTGAGGTTTTCCATCCAGTTTAGAGATTTTCGGCAAACTCGTAAAAAATGACATCGGTTGCTTACATTGGTTCGTCAAAAACTCCCTCGAAGCTGAATTCCCCTTGCACATATTTCATTTTTTATGATATATATCATACGTCATTTTACCAACCAGAAGCAATGTAGAAAATCCAAATGTAAATCATGACAAAATACGTATTTCCATCTATCCGCATCAGAAGCTTTTAGAGAACTAGGACATTCAATCGAGTTTACATCTTGTCAGGGTAGATTTGCGAAAAATTGCGTCTTAATACATTAAACTGTCAAAGATTTCAACACGTCAAGCATAAAATATCCAGCGAGCACATTTTATGAAGAATGAAAAGTAGTAGCTTGCACCGAGGTTCTGAAGTCTCACATTAAATGTCTGCGAAAATTTACTGAATCTACATAGACAATATTACTAATTAAAATAATAAGAAATTTCTCTTCTTGGCCAAGTCGTTTTATATAGTTTTTTCATAAAAATTATTTTATTCTAATTTGAAAAACATTCATTCGTATACAAATCTGGTAACTCATCAAGAATTATTATTGAAAAAATCTTGTTGAAGAATTTATCAGAAATATATCAATAACCGATGCAAGATTCAAGCCTTGTGAAAGCTAATTGAACCGTTGAATTATATCTGTTTGATACTTGGCAAAGTTTTCTATGAGAAGTACTTTGTAATCGTCTTTGAATATCATAGATGAAATTTTCGGAATTCATTAGTAATAATAATAATACTCCCTCATGAACACTCGTTGAGTATACCCAAAGGCATAGCCTGTGCGGGTAGAGGACGGCTATTATTATTATTTGCCGTTGTGTAGTAAACTAAAGAAACTGAGGTGACCTAAATAAGTTGTTTGTTAGTATTGTAACGACCTAGAGCCGGAACTGTCTACCACACCTATTTGCTTGTCGCTAGTTCGTGAGGATGTATTACGTCACCGCTTCTAGATACTTTCATTTGGCTGCGAGTCACTGATTAGCCTAGGCCGTTTGGAATGAAGGTAAGAGCGGCCCTTCTCGTTGTTCCTTGAACACTCGCGAATAAAAGAAGTTTACTTGCAGACAGTTGCATAGCGAAATAAATCAACCGTAACAGTTGTGAATATAAAAAAGTGAAATTCTTATTTTAAAATTAATCAGTTAAACGAAAAGAAGTACATTTTTATTACAGTCCTTCCGTATATGTGTCGTGTAATTCAATATGTAGGGTTTGTCTGAAAAAAAATTGTTAAAAATTTCTTATTTCAGTCAACCCGTTACAACCCTTACGAGCAACGCCTAGAATTCTTCGAGAGCTCTTGATGAGGTATCGTTCGGTTGATTGATAAAATCAACTGCTGTAAATATTCTACAAGAAAAAGGAAGTCAATAGAGAAAAAAAAATTGTCTCCTCCTTCTCCTTAATGAGTTCAAGGTTTTCAAGGCGAAACCTTTCAAATGAGTCCATCCTTCTTGTAACTTTCTATCATATACCTACTGAATTAATCAACTATATAAGTGATTTATAATGAATGCGAAGAGAGTAAATTATGAGTGACCGGTGGTCACCTATAATCGATAATACAGAATTCATACTAAACGGCAGACGAGAAGTTTGCTACGCAGCATATGTAAACGGTTCGAAACTTAGGTATGTGAACATGTACTCTGATACATTTACATGTCGAATGAAGATTTGAAACTTGGCTATGAGTTGTGATGCAAATTCCATAATTCCATTCTGCTAGGGTAAGGAAAGACGAGGCCCTTGATGTTCGATGAAATTTCTGGGATCTTAAGGGTTGAGAAGCGAACGCTCCACTATCACGACCAGCACGGTCTGTCTCATTTAAATACATAAAAGTACAATTAATGCTCCAAAATATGTCAAGACACCGGCCTCAATGAAATGTTGCCTCAACAGTAGCTGTGGCACTTTTTCAATATGAAAAAAAGTTGAGTATGTTCTTCGTGGACAATTTAATTGCGAACACTGTGCGTGGTCTTCACTTCCATATGACTAACAGTTTTACTGTCATAACGATGAATATCAACAAGAAACACAATCCGGTTATCACCACAGGTCAAAACTAAGACCACTTTTCTGAATGGTGGGACATTCCTAAACTACATCGGCTTTCAAAAATTGGTTGAGTATTCAACTCACAGAAAAAATTATATTCGAATGTTAATTCAGTATTTGGAGATAATTTTGAGAAACATTAGTCATCGACTCTAAGTGTATCTACGTTATACATAATGTTTAAAAGTTATAGACGATGATGTACATGGTATTAGTTTTATTTCGGACTTCCATTTTCTGAATTATAATATATATGAATACAATATAAAATGGAAAAACGTAAAAGATCAGATGGTTTTACGCATAGGGATATGCAATACCTGTTATTATTCTTAATCGTTACTTTGAACACGACGATTCCATCGGTATGATATCGCAGATCGTTGTCAAGTGTGTAATAATCTGTTTCAAGTCAATAATTTCTCTTATTGAATCAAAACAGGAAATAATTACCCAAAATAAAAGAACTAATTCAGTTATACAGAATTATTAAGCCTGTTCTGCTTAAGAAAGTTCTCCATCTATAGTGAAAGTTAGGCAAGTTGCAACAGCTTTGTTCTTTCCCGATGACCAGATCTGTCTGAGTTTGTGCTGATACTTGCCGAAGAGAGGGTACCTAGCTGTGATACCTCTTGGAAACAGCTGGATTAACATACTATTTAATGAGTAGCTTTTTTTTTTCATTTGTTTTTTTGATCCCCAGAACCTAGCAATAATGGAGAGAAGAGAATTTCCGACTTGACCTGCAGAGTAATTCATTTCAGGAACCGACCTCTTTCCTCGAATAATTGAAGCTAAATCCACTCGATAGTTGTATCCAAAGTCCCAAAGGCACAGAAGCCGCAAAACAGAACAATATGTTGCCGAGTGCAAGAGACAACGTTGACGTTGGTCGCAATGCTGATATATTGTCCACTCGAATTCACTACGATGCGAATCCGTTGGCTCAGATAATTGTAAATCAATCACATTATACTGTTTCAAACCGTTCGATGTAGAGTGGGAAATGCTAGAATTACTCAGGGCATACCTAAGTAGTAATTGATACGATGATCACAATTCGTTTTAAAGCGTAATCCAATTCTCATAACCATATTATTCGAATGCAGTGTTGGTAATATCAATCGGTAAACTAGATATTGAACCAGGAAATCGGTGGACTCGATAGGTGTTTGAATAACGAGGAATATGCATAGGATAGGGAAAATAATTATTCACTTAACCAGTTTTGAAAAGAATACTTCCAGTTTTTAGACGAACGTATTATTATTTGCCAAAACGAGCGAATAGAGTTATGACGAAGTATATAAGAAATCTGAATAATGGTATTGAGTGGTGTTTAGCAAATTTATGAAAAAAATATGTGCGAGAAAAGGAAGACAGATGCAAAATGCAATTGGGCACCCACTTTTATCCTCTGCAGCTCTTATGCAAGGGGTACTACTGGGTCTTGTAGAATTGTTATTTTTGTTTTTTGTTTAAAATTGTCCTTTCCGTTAACCAGCTGCCGTCCCCCTTTGAACGACAGCCCTCAGAAATCGAAATTAGTGCGAGCCAAGGATTAACGAAGTCTCACCTTTTAACGTGCGATTCCTAGCACGTTGAGCTAGAATCTAAAAAACACACTGACCGACCAGGACCGACTGTCCGCGACCGTCCAGCAACGACCAAATATTGAAAGGGATACATGAAATCTTTCAATCTCACACTGATCGACCAAAATTTTAGGCTGATTGGAATTTCAAACTGGTCTTGGACGATCATTCAGGTTGAGTTGTCGAAAGAAGAAGAATACACGTGTTGGAAATTTTGGTTGAAGTTGGAAGGTCGCGGACAGTCGGTAATGGTTGCTCAGTGTGCTGGCTGCCAAAAGTGACTAGGTTTGTTGGTGCAATTCAATCGGTCGATGGAGACCATACGTTTTCGCAAGAGATATCTGACGTCAAAGTATTATTTTGTCGATAAAATATATTTTATGTATAGAATCGTGTACAATTTTGACTTCCATATCCCCATTTCATCTTTCATGAAACATTATGTCTTTGAATACCCAAAACAAAAGATTTTTTGACATAAACAGCAGCCAGCACCAAAGAAATGCATATGCATATGCATATAGTTGATAACCTAATCACATTGCTCCTTGAAATTTCAAGGTACGTCAGTATTTCCAACGATGACTTTACTGCTTCAGTTACTTATCGAGAAGTCTACACGAACTCTCTCTTATGGTATAATGCAGATAAGACAGAACGATACAGTTTTGCTAGGCGATGGAACAGGTGGAGGGCTGGAATAATTTATAACACATGACCCTTTTCGATCTTCTCAAAGAAAATCTTTTGAGCCGAAAAATTAAATATGTTATAAAACTCAACCCAGGTATTGTAGATTGTAGGGGGGTCGTGCAGGCTATGCAGCATCACAAGCACATTGACCTGTAAGGTCTTTTGAGCGGATCCTTCTTCTATTCAAGACCCGGGATTCTGAAACTTCGTGCGAAGTTCCTGACGTCGGAGGGCGTTAGGAATTTGAGCCACTTGCAGAATAGCACTGGACATTCGCAAAACAGATGTTCTGCAATTTCCGCAAAGTTCTCGCTGACTTGCCCATCTTTTTGAATTGATACTCCAGAGGGCAGTGCCCAGTGAATAGTCCCTTTACCAATTACAAGTCTTTTTTGTCCAACTCGAGAAGCTGTTTAGCTTTCCTTGACAATAGGCTCACTAGTATTGTCACTTGCCTTCGTCCTGGCACTTTATTCCAGTGAGATTTCATTGGAACTGTTTTCCAGCGTAGAAACTCTTCTTTTAAGTGAGCTTTAGAGAGTCTACAGAAGGGTTCTGGGTCAGAAAGTGGAATGTTTGCTCCTTCTTTGGCAGGGCAGTTTGCTTTCTCATTGCCTTTGATGCTCCTGTGACCTGGCACCCACATCAGGGTTACTCGATTGTTTTGTCAGGTATTTGTTTGTCAGCTTAAACTCACAAGTGTGTGACTTCAGAGTTTTTATTGCTGCTTGGCTATCTAATACATAGATTTCTACCCTTCGGGTGTCCCTCTCAAGTCATTCCTGGGCACACATTTCTATAGCATATGTACTTCTGCTTGGAAGATGGTCGGGGTCCTACCAAGGGGTTTGGAGAGCCTGAAATTCGACCCTGTAATACTTCACGAATCCTATTTGTTTTTTTCCACGCACGTAGCGCCAATTACATACGTAGTAATGCTGGTTCCAGTCTAGTGAATAAAAGGTGTTTTTTGACTTGAACCATAAATGTGCTGATTGCTGATTTCCCTGAACTCACCAGCCACTCGAAAATGTGAAGAACAATGATTTGCAAAAATATTTGATTTAAATCACTAATATCTCATATTGTGGGGAACGCATTCTGAAATATGCCTATATATTTTGCGTACCGTGCATCAATAAATACTCATTTTCCAATCGTGAATCGATTAGCCTTAGTTTTACCGAGTTAAGCTTCCTCATTTGACACTTAAAGCCAAGTCGAAATTTCAACCCTATCCTTATCCGTATCGATCTGCGCATGTGCAAACTCGATACAGATCCTTTCGGTATACGTATCCGGAGACGGATCTGTCAAAAATATTCATATTTAAATGTCATCGAGAGGAATATTTTGAATGTTCCGTATATGTTTGGGTTGATGAATGGCTTTAGGGACATTTCCCCACCAACGTAAATCGATGCGATATGTATACGTATACGGATATGTATAATATGCACAATTGGCTTTAAGTGTCTATTATTACAAAATGTTCCCGTAATATAAATAGCATCCCTTCGGACGAACATCTTGTTTTCGTTTCGAAATAATCCAACCTCCATAATTCCGTCATTAATTCCAACTCCTTCCGCCACATAATCAACGAACCGAATCCACTGGTGCCCGAAGCCGTTCCGTTTTCCATTTCACATCGTGAACAAACTATCACTAATTTGTCCAGAAATTGTGGACTGCGGTTTTGTTAGCACAACTGATCCGCATTGGGCAGATACCACTATTTACGTCGATTCTATGCCAACATAACCTAACAATTCGCATGATTTCGCCGATTCTATGTGCAAATGGTGTTGAAGAACTTGTTGATATAGCGGACAATATATTTGTACAATAGGGTCAAACGGCAGATAATACAAGCGAAAGAAAATGAATCTTTGATAAATGGTAACAAAAACGTGATTGCTGTTATACCAGAAGATTATGAAAACTCGCTGCTGGAAACTCTGAACGACGCAGGACGTCAAATCTTTGGCTATGCTGACGATATGGTGATCATAGCACAAGAAAATATAACACAACGGTTAGAGCTCGCATGTAGAAGGTCCTCAACCTGGTTACGGGATGTACAGATTTGAAAGGGCTGAAAGTCAACCCCAACAAGACAACAATAGTAGCATTCACCCGAAGACAAGAAAATGAGGAACTAGAAACCATACGACTGCAAGGGAAGGTCAAATATCTAAGAGTAGTCCTTGACTTCAAGTTGAACAGTCATCTACAAAAAATGCGGTGACAGCACTGGTGATAGCCAGACGTTCCTTAGGAAAAAATGGGGGCCAATACCACATATGCTGCACATACATATGCCTCTCTGGTGTGATGGCCCAAGACGCAACAGAAAGGAGCCATAATAACACTAGGCGAGGTGCGAAGACTTGTCTGTATTGAAATTATAGGGGCAATTAAATTAACACCAACTGTAGCTATGGAGACACAACTAGGGTTGCCTTTTCTCCATGTAGTGGTGCAAGGAGGTCCAAAAGGCTTGGTACCTCCAGATTGCAGAAAACACCCAACAACTTGAACGTTGGAACAGGGCATTCCAAAACGGTACTGCTTCAATGACTAATAGAGGATGCTGATGCCAGATGAAACTAGGTGGAATGGCGCGCGGCTCAAGGACATTTTCCATGAAAAAATGTTGTACACAGATGGATCCAAGACTGGGAATTGGGCGGGCTCAGGAGTGTTCTCTAGGAATTCAAGAACTAGCATCAGCTACTCACTGAGTACTTCATACCTCTGTCTTTCAGGCAGAGGTGTACGCCTTCATCCAATGGGCGTAGGAGAACATTAGGAGAAACGTTAAAGGTGTGCAAATCAACATCCTATCAGACACTCAAGCAGCACTTGAGACCTTGTGCAGCAAGGAAGTGACGTCCAAACGGGTATGGAATTGCAAAGAAAAACTGAAAGCGCTGGCAGACCGGAATCACATCAAATCGATTTGGGTTCCAGAACACCAGGGAGTTGCGAGGAATGAGAAAGCAGACAAACTTGCAAGAAAAGGTTCGCAAAATTCCCTAAATCAAGGGCTGATGCTAGGGGCACCGAAGTATTCAGCAAGAGCGTCTGTCAGAGACTGGATTGAGAACAAACACAAAAGCTACTGGGAAAGTATCCCAGAAAACAAACATGGAAAAGAATACATCAAAGGACGTAGCCACCGAAAACGGCATACCTGTTAGCGACGAACAGGAGCCAGCTAAGAATCGTTTTACGTGGCTCCTGACCGGTCACACACCCGTGACAGAGCACTTCAACAAAACATGATTGTATAATGAAGACCTGACTAGGAGACTATGCGGTGAGGATCTCGAAACAGTGACACATATAAACTGTGCTGTTGCGAGGCAGTAGACCGCAAAAGACAGACAATTTTTGGACAGCCATACAGCAGTCCTGACTCACTATGTCGGTAAAAACCGAACCTGTAATAGTTGAAATTTCGACTGTACCGAGTCACCAGCGTAGCCAGTTCACCGGCTATCTAATCAGATTGAACATTGTTTTCAGTCCATCAAAGGAGTGGCTCGGTGCTTTTTCTAAAATCCCGGATTAATTTCCGGTAGTGTTTGCAATGCAGAGAAAACGACTAACTTCGTATTTACCTATGGGTCATGGCCAATTTTAACTTCGATACTCGAAGGATTGGTCTTGCATCTTTCGATTGAGTCGACATCAGCTGAGAAATATAATTTATCCTGACCGAATATTTTCTAAACCGTTATAGAATATTCATTTGTTCAAGTTTTGCGAATGTGTGTACAAAATGCATAAGACAGCAAGTATTTTGGAAAATTTATTGCAAAACAAGAGTCAAAATATCAATTTTCCGATGGTAAAATTGATTTTTTAATTCCACAGCGGACGTGAAAAAGCATCATTCCAGAGCAAGTCAGATCTATGGCTTTGATATTGCTGAGAAATCTAATCAGAATCATCTAATTGCTAATAATTTTTTTTAATGTTATTCTAGGAAACTTTGCATTTCAAACATCAATAATTAATGAAACATAATGATTAGTTATACAACAGCAAAGGGTGGAAACAGAAAATATAAATTGCAGAGTTCTCGGAAAATTTTGTTATTATAAATTGAAAGCTTTACCACTATCTAAATACGAATTCTGATTCAATTCCTCTTCAAATTCGATTACACTGAAACATTCTTCTCACAAGATAAACGTTGACACATGCCTCTGAAGAAGATTTATCCGAATATGCCCCCGGGTCCAGTCGAGTGTGAATTTAAGTGACCCTTGTCTTCGAGTAATTCCTCATTCGACTCACTTCTGTACATGTGAAAAGCATCAGGCGTCCGTCATTGACTATTCAAAGTTTTAACAGCCCGAATCAGTTCCGTAACTGCACGCCTGAAAACGTTCTGGCTCGACGGAAAACCTATTTACGCAATCATTTAGGAATGTCCTAATTTTGGTTAATGCGTAGGAATTGAATTATAGAAAGAGCGAGGCGATTCTTTAGAGGAGTAATTTCTGGAATTATTTTAGTTTGGTTCGGAAAAATGGAGGCTATTCAGTACGTTGATATTAACAGCATATTGTTACGTTTTTGCTAAATAATAGGCCGAGCACATTGCTAAACTGTTTATTTTCTAACTTCACTATAAATAAACATACAACACTTCACTGACTAATAAACACTTAGATCTATACAATAATACAAGTAGCTAAATATTCCAAACACTTCTGCTTATTATCACTTAATAAATTCTCTTCATAAAAACTCCTCCCAGTCAAATGTCTCGCGTTTATATAGGTACTCAAGTGTAACCAGAACCTTCGCGATGATTTCGAGAATACTCAAACCGGAGAACTTCTACACATTTCCAGGAATTGAGCGATGACGCGGCAGCTCCGTTATCTAGACTATTCATGCAGGACAGAAAACGATCCATCCGAATAAACACTTCTTGGAACTGATTATCGATGAGGCGCCCGCGGAATGGACTCAGCGGCGCAGCTAGGGGGCTTTTATCGATCTCGTAACAATATATATAATGGGCTGTATGTTTGAAATTGTTTATTTTCAAAATTGTTTCTAAAGTAATTGCTTACTTTTCGTAACTTCAAAAGTGGCAGTCCACGGTGCCAAATGAACATTGAAGGAAGGAGCGTATGAAGTGGAAATATGACTTGTATGATATGATTAAATAATTAGTCATCCAATCTTTTAAATAATGAATTTTTAATAAATTCAATGTCATATGGATTATCTAATTTTTTTTCATCCACACGTGCACGTTGGACATGAAACAATTTTGAACAAAATGTAACAATATTCTAATCACAAAGGGTGCACTCAATGTAATGTTCAGACTGTTGTTTACACAATGGTTCTCGATTTTATGGAACGTCAGGTATAGACTTGACTAGTATCGCACTGATGATGGCATAGTAGCCGAAAGCGCTTTGCAAATTAATAAATTTATTAATACTAAATATTTATTAGTATTGACTGAATAATAATTAGACTGAAGTTGTCTGATTGAATTTAGCATTTTATTCTCAAGAAGATTGACCCCCACCTAACTTCAATTCTTTGAGAGACATACCACAATCTATCTTACAATTTTGGGTATGATCAGGAGAAAATTATTTCCTGAAATGTTATTTTTTGCTCAATCGCTGAGCAAACTGCTGGCAATGTTTCTTCCTATGAAAACAAAACAAATTTTGAAGTGAGTATTAACTGTTAACTTTTTACTTCACCATTTTGTACCCTATGTGATGATGGCTTGATACATGGCAAGGTGTTTTTTTATTCTCTCGATAGAAAAAAACTTTACATAGCTGCATAAATGCGTTAAAGAGCGAAAATTGATTACACTTTCGATAACAGCCTGTCTTCACGAAACGTGATTTAGAACACAGACACAGACACAGTGAACAGGAAAGTCTTGAAGAGAAAACAAACTATTATAGAGTAGAAAGGAAAGACATTGTTCGGCCTGAATATAAAACTAATATGCGACATTTACTTCTTTTTTTATTCCTTTTACGAATCACTCAATATTTCGGATAGGAATATGTTATTTCTTGAAAAAGCAAGGATTCAATATTGTTTTTTGCACACGTAGTCATATATAAAATCCCAAAGATGAAGCGGGAAAACAAGAAAAATATACCTAGATTATCTTGTGGTGCGTGTCCTATTGGACATTGGACAAACAGGTAAAAACCCAGAAAAAGAATAACTAAACATAAATAAAGTTAGGGAACTGAGCAATAAATTCAACTTTTCCTACCCAATCATTAACAAAAGACTATAATACTATATAGTTTCAACAAACAAAAAACATGGCATCTAATCTGCACTCCTTATTTGGGATCTTTAGTGTAGTAATGACACACTGGAGTTTCATCCTTCAGAAAGGTTAATCTTTCTCCAAAATATTGTCACTGAAACACGTGTCTATGTGTTGAAAATGGTGATTTGGTGTTGCGGGATGAAACTCCTGTGTATTCATGGCATCTCGTCTATCTGGCATTTCTTGAATATTAATTACTACATCAAAAGATTCCCGAATACCATAATCCAATTTGCCTCTACCACTCATGAGGTTGACAAAGGGATCCCGAATGCCTCTTCAATCGAACGAATTTCAACTCACTTCTAACCATTAATGCCAAACGTTCAATTTTGCCAAATAAATATGGAGTTATCCTATCCAGATGAGTGGTTCTTTCGCCAAAGCGAATATACTCCGCGGAAATTATGCAAATTTTGCAAACATGTTCTAGGTACGTAGTTTTTCCCTATATATTTTACATTTACTCGTAGATCGAAAGTAATAAGCTACAGTTTCCATACTGCACTCTCAATACTTGAAGAATGAATATTTTCATGAAAGTGATTATTATTTTTGATTTCATCTTCGAAGTCTATTTCAGCACGGTTTCGTTCTCCTTTTTATAATTGCTAGGAATCTAGCGACAGAGATCAATTTCCTTAAAAATTGTTGTGTGTGAGCTTAATACTTTTTCAAAAGTCATATATATTTCGTCACTACTGCTGTTGACAGGAACCATAGGTCATCTTCATTGAACGATTAAAATCTTTGCTTGCCAAAATATTCAGATGATTCTATTTCGGAAAATAATTGAGAAAACAGAATTGATATTACATGAATCATTTATCTATATCAAAGTTGAATGTTATACAGAAGAGAATTTTGAGAATTTTCAACATTATTTGTTACGTTATTTTGTATCAATTTTGTCAAATTTATCTGCTATATCTGCGTGGGAACTAGTACAGAATCATAACAAGGTTTCTCACAACCTCAGGGAGAATCTAGTGTAATGGCTACAATCAGCTTTCCATTTAATGGTCTGATATAATTTCATCAGGAAGAGAAAACCGAATTCACAATATCACCAACTGAATTCTGATGGCAGGTAAAGTAATCATGAAGAGCATAATAATAATAACAGGTCATACAGGATCACGATTATGGATGACCTCTGTATGAAATATTTTTTGGATACGTATCAACTTGCGGTTGTGTGATTTCGTTGAATCAAATATTGGTTTGGTGATGATAGGTGATGGCAAATGCGTTGTGACCAAATTAGACCTATTTTACCCAACTTCTCTACGAACGACAGTTCTCAGAAGTCGAAATTTGTGCGAGCTAAGGATTAACGAGGTCTTACCTTTTAACGTGCGATTCCTGTCAGTTGGTTTGATATCAGTTTTTTCAGGTTTTCATAATGAACATAAAACACATGTAAGTATCCGATAAAATGAAACGATTTTGTGGTATCACCCTCGATAATATATTCCATTTCTTAGCTCAGTGTTATACAAGCAGATGAAAGGAAAATATTTTCGAATTGATCTGTTTATGACTAAATAAAGAAAACTCATCCGTGCCCAATATCAAGGAAAAAATTCTATAATTCGAAAACTTTTGATAACAAATTTGGGTTGATAGTAAATACTTTCTTCCCAAAATCCTCTCACTCAAAAAGGCCGACTAACTACAAATTTGATTGGCCAGGCATAATTAAAAATTTTCATCTATTAGTTTTTGGTAGATAAGGAGCCTGAATGGATTATGATCCGTAAATCCCGAAAAAGTAGACATTGAGCATATATACGTTGGTAAGTCCGGAAGAGACATTTGTGAAATGAAACTTCGTAGGGAATTTCTAATTTCTATGGATTAAAATAACATTCAGAAGAGAGAATCAGCTGTTATCGGAGTGAATCAACCGATTGCGAAAATGTAATCATCATCGCGGAGGAACGTGAACGAGTGATAAACCACAGTTGACGGTCGATATACCTAAATCTCGTTCAACGACTCTCGAATTTGCATTTAAATTAATTATTTCTCTAGTGCATTTCCTCAAATTCACCGCATTTCGCATCCGACGGTGGAAATTTGAATATGCAGCTTAATTTGCGTTGGATTTGCTACAGCGACTCTGATGGAAAGCAGCCAGGTCGGATCAGATAAGTATATCGAATTGTTCATATGAGCTGTATTCGCCAATCTCATACTATGTATATTCAGTAACAGTTTAATCTCAGTAGCGTAGAATGAGATCATTCAGAGGAGTCAATTTTTTCGAATATTTTTGCTATTTCTACAGCATATAAAGCCGCCATACCCGCCCCAAAGTATGTAACATACGGCAAGAAAGTTTATATTGATTGAAAAAAATTCAGGATGATGTTCAGATTGTGACGTACAACAATCTGAGAATTGATTTTGAAAATTAAAAAAATATCTATGAAGAGGCAAGATATCTAACAAAATAAAGTAATTTTAAAAAGTTGCTTATTACAAATCTGTATCATATTTTGATGATATTGACTGAACAATCTCATAGTCCACACCAGATGACATTACATAAAAAAGTTTGGTTTTTGCCAATACCCTCACTGTTACCTTAGTTCGTATCTAACAATAAATTCAGGATTTCATGACTATTGTAATAATATGACAATCCAAAAACATCATATTTTCCTGATTATAATCAGGTTTCGATTAAATTCAATGAACAGCATTTTACTTAATACATAAACTTAAAAATAGTGGAAAGCTTATAGTTTTCAAATTAATGTACGAAGTGAACCAATGAAAATGATCAGGAAAATAACGACCGAATAGAATTGATTCAACCAAAACATTTCTCGTATTTTTGTGACTTCTGATGATTTTGTACTTTTTATGATTTTCGGGGACTTTTTTCAAGTATTTTTCGTTTCGTAGATCAACTTGAAATCCACAGAGTATAATATTTTTATTAATATGAATCGATTATGGTGTTCGCAGAATTGCTCTATCACTAACCGTTCCCAAATTGAAAAGTTTATCTGGGGTTGAGAAGGGTTATTTCCCGCCAATTTTTTTTATTATTCGGAATCAGTTTGTCGAGATCACTGTACTGGGTAGATATAATTCACAAGTTTCTATGGCAACCTATGTTGAAATGTATGTCTACCTCAGCTCGCACAAGCTGCGAGGGTTGCACATAAAGGTGCAGCTGGTTGACAAAAATAATAAATTTAACAATTTTTTCCAACAGCAAATCGAGTAGCATATGAACAACAATTGTATCCATTTCGCCGACAGAAGTTGATGGCACAAAATTCTGATGATAAACTATGAAGGAGTATACGACTTTCCGAGATATTCTACTATTCACGAATGAGGCATGTACGTGGCCATAATTTAAAATTTTCTCACATTCGAAAATTTTCAGGAGGATGAAAATATTTCCATATGCTTTAGCATTCTGCGATCATGGCATACGGAAAATGATAAAAATGATATATTTACCCGATGCTTCCTCAAGGCATACTCGCAGTTTTTCGTAAATATCTCAGAAACCTCTATATTCAGGCACCTGGAATACTATGACTTGTAGGTCGAGTATTGAAAAACCTAACTGATTCCGAAACCTCATTTGTCAATTCACTTGTTTCAAGAAACTATCATACCACCATAACTACGCCACTGTTTTACGGAAATTAAACACTATTACTTCATATCCTCACTAATGAACCTACATCAGTGTACTAAGTTCCATTTTTTTTCAGTAGTTTTGAAAAAAGAGAATCTAAATTTTTTTCGGACTTTCGACACCCTATATCTCAGAAAGGATGCATTTCAGGATATACATTGATAGGAACTTTTCACCTCTGTGTTCGAAGTTTTTCGGATTTATTCTGACTCACCCAGTATATTTTCGAAATCAGCATGGAATTTTGTGTATAAAGTGCGAATTTCAAGTGAATTTGATGATTTTGTATTTTTATTTATTTATTTTTAGGGGTATATATGCCTTGGAAATTTCTTCGAGTCATTTGTTTGTCGTAGATCAACTTGAAATTCCAGAGTATCCTATTCTCGTCATTATGAACCGATTGGCGTTCGCAGAATTGCCATATCTCTAACCGTTCTCGAGTTGAAAAGTTTATCTGGAGTTAAGAGAGATCATTTTCTTTTTTTTGCAATTTGGTACCAGCTCGTCAAGATACAATTTGAAATTCGGTTTCCTTCATTATCGAATATTGCATAAATTGACTCTTATCGTCTGCGAATCTTTTAAAAATGCAAAATCAACTCGTATATTTCAATAAAAACACAATTTCACTTATCAAGATACATTTGAGGGAAATCAAAATTCGGAAGGGCATAACAGGAGACAAAACCGCAAAAGTTAAATCACTTTTTCTCCATTTCAAGTTGAAGCCTGATAAACTTACCTCAAATTACCGACTACATAAGCGCCAAAACTTTTCAAAAAAGGAAATTCTGACGAAAATATTGTTGATAAATAATATGCTGGAATTTATGGAAGTTTGACAACATTGCATTTTACTCCTTCAAACTCTTTTGTCAACTCAAGTCAGAACCGATTTCATGATAAACTTTACACACAACAGCTAACAGCTAACAGTTAGGAGATTAAATACTACTTCTAGTCCATTATGAAATCGGGTTTTGTTGTTCTCAATAACTTTAGAAAGGCTTCAAATTCTTTTTTCTGTGTTCCGGCATGTGTTGCAGATGAAAAAATAGGTAAAAAGTTTGATTAAAGTATTAGTGTTTGTATACTACATACCACCATTCATCATTTATTAAAAAATAACCATCTCCTTACCTTTTTCCCCTTTATTGAATGTGGAACTGAACAGCGAAAATCAATTTCTTTTTCAAAACACTTTACTGCACAATGAAATTCAAAGTGAATGTTCGACCTTTGGTTTCGAATGATCTAAAATCATAACACAACAGGTAAACACTGGCATATTGAAAGGGATCGAGTCACGATAAAAGTCAAAATACAATCACTTTACAACTTTTTGCAACAGGATACTTCAAATAATAAACTGACAGACTGATATTTCTGACGGGTGACAGGTGGACGTGCACAGTTGCCGGTGCTTATCAAATCGTCCCCCTTATCACGTATAGAAAAGTGCAAAATTGAGATATGGGTGGTATGAATAAACTGAGCAAATAATTCTACTCTGATTTTTTGAAACAGACTTATTCATTGTGTTAGTTAGGAAAAGGACCATCCTATAGTAAAAGCATTTGCTATCTTTTATTCATACTACAGGTATTTTTCATATAATATCAGCGTAATAGTATATTACGTAACAAGAGTTGTAAGTAACCCATTACGCACGAAATGAAAAAGTTTAAATTTCATGAGTGCGTAATGAGCTTACAACTCGTGTAACGTACTATACTTTTTCTACGCCCATTCATTTCATATCCCATATTCGTAGATAAAGTTGAGAAAATGTTTGGATACAATTATAATATTCTGTTCAAGAAATTGACAATATAAATGATATGACATTTATTTTCATAGTATGCTACTTAAGAAAACGTGTACTATTTTCAAAGAAATTGCATAACGTGCTGCCTACGTTTAGGGGCATCACTCTTTCAATCCTAACTATATCTCGCTAATGCTAAAAGTTTTTATGTGTAAATAGACCAAATAGAATCTTACGTAAATAAAAATTTTATTGTAATTTAATTAAACCAAGAAGTTTAAGTTTTCTTCTCAAAACGCACGTGTATGTTATGGGATCTCATTACGTGCATGTTATTGTTAAATGTCATTTACAAGGAATGTTGACAGTTGATTTTTGACGTTTACAGACATGGGCGTAGAAAAAATACACATTGTTTCTCTTGTATTGGTAGGATATTACTTTGACTTATTACATATTGGGAACATATTTTCGTTTTTTATCTTTCCTGTAAAATATTCAAAAGAAGTAAGGGGACGAAATGTCTGTACCTAGGACGGACGATTAGACTTCTCAGTGGAATTATCTGGAAGACAAGGGTTACATCGTAGGATTCATTGATTCTCTTCTATTCTGCACTCGCCGATCGTAATATGAGACAACACTGCAGAAGCGCATATGTGCGAAAGCATGGACTGTGCTTATATAATTTCATACCTCATTGGCGTTTCTATGGGGGTTATCGTAAAAAGGAATTGTTTCAATCATCGCGGATAGCTCTCAACTTTTACAGGTGCTTTCGCACATGACAAACTAGTACCCCATTCAATTTTTGATAATTGTTGGTAGTTTTACCATATATGTCGAAATCTGTACAAAAAACCTGCTGTTTTCATCTAATATAACGAGTTTTCTTACATCACTCCATCTGATTACTTGAAATAGAAATATGAGTCTTGTTTATGTTGTAGTATGAGAGATATTTTTCGATTAATATACAGAGAGTCCAAGATAAACTTGCTCACAACTGGGATACAGTTTTGAAAAACTGAAAAAAAAGTTGCGTAACAGAAGGACCAACTATATGGAATTTCCAAAAATATCTTTGATTTTCAAAATATTTTGGGAAACCCGAATTGTTCGATTCCTTATTTCAGTTTTATCTGCTGCTGTCGTTAGTGCTAGAACAACATGAAACATACTTCTTTTCAGAAACTTTTAATAAGCTTTCTTGTGATTACTTATATCAGTTTTTTTCCATCATTTCGTTATCAAACAACTATCATCATTCTGATTATTTTGCATGCACCTATGTTGAAAATAAATTAATATGTTTGAGGTATTTGTTATTCTATATTCGATGGTGTAGCACAAATGGCAGTTTCATTATGTGTCAGATCATATCGAAATTTTCAAGATAGATTCGTGTACGAGGCTGAATTGAAAAAAAATTATGAAATAAATAAAAATGTTGGCTTGACATGTTTAATCATTGATAAAAATCTCTCACGTCGGGGCGTGGCACTTCGAGGCTAAAGGTCCCAGGTTCGAGCCACAGTCGGAGCTGGGATTTTTTCAATTTAATTTCACCGAATAAATTGTTGAAATTTCGTGGCTTTTCTGGGGTGAGTCCTGCATGATTCACTGTTGCGTTCAGATTAAGGTGGCGTATGGAGTTAGTAACAATATATGTTCTGGATAAGCTCCAGAACACATAGTGGCTAATGATCGTAGCAATCGATGCCACAATAAACAATTAAAAAAAAAATCTCTCAAACAATTCATGAAGATGGCCGAGGAGAATCTGAAACGTGTTGAAACCGGCAGTGATTCATCATTGAATTCAGAAAGGAAAATACTTCGAAAAACTGTATTCTTCGAAAAGGAGTCATATTTAAGAAAGACAATAACGAAACGTGGCCAATGACGAAAGTTTTGGCGAGGACATTTTTTCGTCTCATTCCAGCTCTGACGATAAAATCAGATGAAATTTGAATAATATATCGAAGAAATCTGACTATCCAGAGTTATTTGAAAATGAAAAATTGTTTTGATCATTTTATATTTCCATATAGACGTCCTTTGTTACGCAACATTTTTCACCTTTAACCTTATCTTACACTCACTAAATATTCGATATTCAAATCTAAAATAGGACTGCCGGTTTCATATTCGATATTGGAATTTGAAATAGGACTTCCGGTTTCATCGGAAGTTACATGAACTTTGGAATGTCAGATGGAATACCGCCAATTTGTTTCAATAATAAAATTTAATATTTTGAATTCAATCATATATTATACAGGGTGAGTCAGAATTAGACCGACAAACTTCCTACACAGATTTCTCATCTCGTTTTGAGGTGAAAAGTTCCTCTCAATATTTATCCTGAAATGCATCACCTCTAAGAAACAGGGTGTCAAAAGTCCGAAAAAAATTTGTCATTCTTTTTCAAAACTCCTTGAAAAAAAAAATTAAACTTGGTCTTGGATCATCAATGAGATAATTTGATGTAATAGTTTAATTTCCGTAAATCAGTGGCGTAGTTACGGTGGTATGTTTCCATAATATCCTTCATATTTTCTTGAGAAAAGTGAACTGATGAATGTGTGTTTGACATCAGTTAGGCTCATCAATACTTGACCTAAAAGTCATCATTCCTAAATGTAGAGGCTCCGGAGATATTTACGAAAAACTGAAAGTGTGTGCTGAGGTAGCATCGGGTAAAGATATCCTTTTCCGTATGCCATAATCGCAGAATGCTAATTTGTCGTTATATATCGGAGTATGTTTCATCTTTCTGAATATTCGGTGATGATGAAAAAATTGAAACATAGCGAGGGTGAGTTTGAATTACTCTTTTAAACTTCTTATCTTCATTACATTATTTCAAAGTGATCAGTGTTTCAGAGGTGAGCCTTTAAGTCCAAAATGTTTGAGATAAGATGTTGAGTCTGACAAAAGTGTAAGCTTGCATTCTACGATTTTGACTTACGGGAAATGATATCTTCACCCGATGCTTCCCCGAGACATACTTTCAGTTTTTTGTAAATATCCTAGTAACCTCTACATTTAGGAACATGAAATGTTATTACAACTTTTATTGAGATGTGATACATTGGTAGCCTACCATTGAAAAAACATTTTAAAGTCTACATATTTACTTATTGAACTTACTTTCCTCCTAATTTAATGCATTCATTTCAATGAACTCTCAACGCCTCTGGGCCTTTAAATGAAATATTTATATTGCTCTCCAAACCATGGCTTTACAGCTTTGATAACCTCTTCATTGGAAGCAAATATATGACTTTTCAAACTCATGTTCAGTTGAGGAGTAGAATAAGGCGAGTCTCTCGAAGAATTCTGAGGGTTGATCGTGAGGGTGCAGCCAGGGTGACAGAGTTACCAATAACAATGGCAATAGCAATTCGACCCCAAACTCACCAATTCTTTCATGGCAACATGCGATTTTGCCTGCAAGAACAAAACACCTTGGGGCAACTTTCAACATTTTTTCCTATTTTTAAGTTATTGTTCTACTCTTATCTAGACATCAAAAAACCAATGCAAACATTTTTCAGAAGATTTTTGAAAAGGAAACTTCTCAGGCTTTGGATAATCCCTATTCCATCTATTGCTGCTTCGTTTCTGGGTAGTAGAAATTTACACAAGTTTCATCCAAAGTAGCAAAACGAGGAGTGAGCATATTTTTCAAACCAAGCACAGATCGAACGCGATGCATCTACCACTACATGCTTCTGCTCAACATTCATACATGTGGGGATCTATTTCGCAGGAATTTTTCCTATCCAAATCGATAAGATGAACGAGTTAATATGCATGCAATGTAGAATCTGCTTTGTCTGAGTTTACCATGAGGCTGGTTGTTTGGAGCTAACCTTGGAAAAGGCTGATGCAAGAAACCGGGTCGAGGTAGTGCAACGTTTGATAGCCCGCCATATTTGCGGGGCTGATCATCATAAATTCACAGCTTGGTAAGGTCCCTGGTTACCGAACTCTTGGGGAGGTGAAACCTGTAAAATTTATCTTAACATGTATCGGGAAGGAGTCGACACCCGCAATCTCGCGCAGCACATCCAGACGAATGTTTCTATCACCCTTGGTGATGATACGGAGTACCATCCTCATGAAAGAGGTCTTGAGCAGGCAGCAAAACGCTGGGCAAGCATACAACATCGCTGGCCGTATGATTTGTTTGTAGATCATCAGTTTATTCTTTAGCTTCATACGTGACCCCGTGGCTCTTAGTGGGTACGTGCGTTTCACTGCTCCAGGAATAGCCAGGTTGATATGCTCATGACATGTTGTACGCTTGTCAAGCTTGTACCCCCAGGTTTCGAACATTGATCCGGACATCCAAGGTTTTGTCCTTGACCTTCAATTTCTGGAAAACTTTCGACTATTCAAATTCATTTGCGAAATTGATGGCTTCGTACTTGGCCGGGTTTACCACAATTTTGTTCTCTTCCAGATACGGTAGGGTTTCCCAGTCCAACCGAGTTTGGATCTGTATAGCAGCTGCAAGGCTTGAGAGCGAATGGGTGTATATCGCGCAATAATCCGCGTATAGAGCAGTGTTCGTTCTCTTCCAGATAGCAAAATCATACGTATTTAAGGGGATAGACAGTACCCCTGCGAGACCCCTGCTTCAATATGACACTCTGCGGATCTTGTGCTGTTAAACCATACCGCAAAAATCGATCTGTCAGATACGAGTTCACAAGCCTTACCATGTATGAAGACATTCCTGCTTTCAACAATTTTCAAATGAGACACTTAACCCTCACGGAGTCACAGGCTTTCTGCATGTCCAACAGCACCATGACTGTAACCATGCCTCGGTGAGCCGCCTCTTCCACAACAACCCGCAAGATCTGCGAGTTCGTACTATGACCTACACGAAAGCCAATCTGTTAAGCGGGGATCATTTTGAGTTTCTCCTTGAGGGACAACAAACGTTTGAGGAGAAACTTCTCCACTACCTTGGCTACAATGAGCAATGAAATAGGACGGTAATCATAAAGTTGATGACCATCCTTGCCCGGCTTTCAGTGCCTTCTCTAGACATTCAGGGTAATACTGTCATTTGATGAATGCGTTTTCAATTCAGAATGAAATCTCTGAACATATCCAGATGGCATAACTTAACAAAATCTCGTAGCCACCCAGTAGATCAAAACGAATTCAATACAATATAAATCCACTTATGTTTCCTGTGCCGGAACTATCATAATAATTAGAGGATATTATCAATTACATAACCGGAAGTATCTTGAAAAAAGTATGTAATACCTTTACTTTTCATTTTCCCTAAATCCCACAACATACGTTAGCAAGTCACGTAAAAAGTGGACGTCAGTTCGTTAATTTCCATCTAAAACCGAGTTCAAAGAGCTATTCGACTCGACGATACTCCTGCACTAAAGCAAGCACTAGAAGCGTTTTACAAGTCATTCTTTTACGAAATTTGTCGCTCTAAGCAAACACTTCGTTAACGGTTGATGAAAACAAGGACGTGTAACATTGTAGACGTTTTCTGTGCCGTACTTCCGGTGCATACAAATTGACGTGAGGGCCAAGTTGGTGATCATTAACTTTGAGCTAGTTCATAGTGAGTAACCTAATGGAAGGGTTTCAATATCACTTGCCGACGATGTTAACAACACCTGTCGACTCAAATTAACAGCACCGATGGCTCGTTCCGGAGTCAAGTGTCTTCGAAATTACTGCTGATATTCGTATAATGTAATAAACATTTATTTAACTGGATCATCCTTCCTGCGTAACCAGATCTAAACAGTTGAAAGCTAGACACTGTTTGTAGTTAATTAGGGTGATACAGTATAACTTTTTGAGTCCATGGCACCTAGTTTGCATTCGACAATCAATCATTTGTTAATAATTAATCTTCTGGGAGGACTTCCCTGGGTAACAAGTTCCAAATTCGAGAATCATGTGCTCCGAGTAGGCGGAGTGATTCAATAATTCGTCTCGTAATACGTCTTTCCTAGCTCGCACGAGTCTTCCGAAGACTTCTGAGGATTGTGCTCGTAAGGGTGCAGCCGGTTGACGAATAAAAGAATAACAACTATTTACAATTACAGCCTTCTACATTCTTCCGGCTAAGTTTTCTGCCGTATCATGGCAAGTCGGTATAACTTTCAGATTCGAGAATGATGGATTCCACCAAGGACCCCTATAATCAGAAACACCATTGTAACAGAATGATTTGGGTAAAGCCTGCGATGTTCGTGTCGCCAGAAGCCGGAATGTCAATGCGATTATCTTAGTTTGTTGGTCGATGATGACAACATTTACCTGAAACGGACTCAATATTCCCCGGAGAATAAGACAACGGCAGTGTCTCGTCTAAACCATACAAGTGTCGTAGATAGTAGTAAAACAACGTTATATCTGTGGATACAGGCTGAGACCGCATAAGCGCAACAGACTGACAGCAAATGCATCATGGTCTCAGCTGTCCTACGACACGCTCTGCATCTAGTAACAGGAGCACCTATATCCATCACTCGACTATGGTAGACGAGAGTATTGAAGACACTATCTTCGCAGGCCATTATGAATACCTTGGTTTCCGACTTCTGGATGAGGCTAGATCTTCAATGTTTCTGAAGAAGACTCCATGCATTGGCTTATTTTTATGAAGATGTAGGAGATTCGCACTTTCCGCAGCTTTGACGTGGCCTTTTTGCTTTGAACGGGTTTGGGTTCGTCCGTTTAGTTTTGAATACGAAACCGAGTTCATCGGCTTCACGGGTTACTGCCGTCAAAAGGAATGATCCAAGGCGGGGATCTGAACTCCTGATAATTCTACAGGCTCCATCCAGTACCATTCTGTTAATGTAGACCCTACAAGCTCAAAAGTCCACGGCCTTCCCGTTGTCTGGGGATGTATATCCATGAAACAGACCATTTAGGACGCAAGCTCCTAAAGAAGATGCATCATTTTGCGAGTTTTTTCGTCGAGTTGTCGCAACTCTTCCTGAGTCCATTTCATCACTCCAAAGTAATGAAGTAGAACCCGGAACGGCAAGCATATTAGTTGCAGCAACTTTATTCTTCCCCAAAAATTTTGATGATAAAGAGGGTTTCCAACAGGGTTTCCAACAGTGGTTACCACTTGGACGTGGCGTTGTTCCACCCCTAGGTAAGTATACGTCTCTCCAGCATCCAGATGATGTAGGATGCTTCCATCTACGAGCTGAACGTCCTCTCCGTATTGCTCGCATCGTCCTCTTTTGAGATGAACCGTGGCACATTTGTCGATCTCAAACTCAATTCCGATAGCATCAGTATACTTTTGCACCACCCATAAGGACTCATGAAGATCCTTTTTTCCGAAGGCATATAGTTTGAGTTCATCCATGTAGAACAGATAGGTGACCTTATGCCTCCGGTTGCTGGGGGTGCCGCAGTTGTATCCGCGAGTTTTGCTGTGTTTGGACTCTGACTTGATAAGATTTTACGGTGAAGCGAGTCCTCCAGAGCGGCATGAGCTTTTCAATGCATCTCCCTATTTGATCGGGTACCGCAAGGCATCTGAGCAAATACTTGCGATGTTCTATCAAATGCCTTGCGACAATCGATCCAGTCCATTGAAAGGTTACGCTAATACTGCACGGAGTCCTGCGTGATACATCTGTCGATCAGCAGGTTCTCTTTGCAGCCAGCGAATTGTAAAACTTTTTTCGGAAGTAAACTTATTATTATTATTATTCAAATTCGAGTCGAGATCTTGATAACGGTAAGAGTCAGGTGGTTATATAGGAGCAAAGTAACGTATTTCGAAGATCAATTTCGTGAAATGAAAAAATCTGATCTAGCTTCATCAGTCATGGAATTTGAAATCGATTTCGAGTCGATTTTACGGAACCTCTGCAATTTCGAGTTGAACATTTTTGAAAATTCGATCTTACAAAAGAACTTGAATTAACGTATTATTCTTTTTTATGCTAAACCTTGTATCTGAGCATATTCAAATCATATATTTCCGGAATCAGCATGAAATTTTGCGCTGTAGTGCAAAATTCAGGTGAACCTAATAATTTCGTTTTCAACATGATTTTTAGAGGTCTAGGTCTAGGACTTATTTCAAGTACTATTTTTTTGTCGATCAAATTAAAATTCACAGAGTATACTGATTTCAACATTATGAATCGACTGGCGTTCGCAGAGTTGGTCTATCTTCAACAGTTCTAGAGTTGAAAAATGGATCCGAAGCTGAGAGTGGCAATTTCCGTTATTTTGCTATTACCAATCATAGCAAAATAACGGAAATGGTTGATAACGGTGCTGTTATTTTTAACGGAAGTGATACAGCATAGGGCTGATTGTTCTCATTCCACCCTAGTTATATATTTGAATCTCTAGAAAAATAGCAAAAATTTGCCAAAGCTGTAATGTGAAGTAGAAATAATATTGAAGCCAAAATGGATCCTCACTGAACACCACTATTTATGACGGGGCATGTCATAACATAGAAGCGTATGCTGAACAACATCTTACAATTCACTTGTACATTTTTTATATCACTGGTGTAGAGATGGATGATCAGTTTGATTCAATTGATTTCATTATTGCCTGATTAATTTCTGTGCACTGAATGAAGTGTGTTACGGCACTTCAATACATGAAGAATATCAAAGAATCAAAATTCGTGACATATTTTGAAATTAGTTCTACACTTATTACAGTTGTGGGAGCTGAGAGAAGAAGGCAATTTTAAATTGATATTCGTGTTGCCGGGAGGCTGCTAGCAAAACAATCCAATTTAAAATATAATGTTTTTTTTGTCGAAACAATGTTACTTTCACTACCAGTTCTCATTGCGCTTTGCTGTCAAGAAATTGTTTCCATCACAGCGTCGCAAAACATGGTAGCTGAATTCGGAACACTCAACATGTGCCATAAATTGAATCCTCAAAGAAAAACTTATTTTGATTAGGCCCTCCTTAGAAGAAATACCTCACTGAAAAAGACAATTAATGGCAAAATTACTCAAACAGATTGTGTCTACTTGAAATCTTCGACGTACATCGAGCATTAAATTGATTTTATTGATTACAAAATATTTTTCAATTCCTTACTTTTCTGAATACATCAACAATTGTGCTATTCAACGTGATTGATTCATCGAACTAGCTTGCTCCTCTACGTCCTCATCAACTTCCCAAAGAATATT
The DNA here is from genome assembly GCA_958502065.1 of Chrysolina americana. Taxonomy (NCBI): domain Eukaryota; kingdom Metazoa; phylum Arthropoda; class Insecta; order Coleoptera; family Chrysomelidae; genus Chrysolina; species Chrysolina americana. Next base: position 58,885,198 of record OY293416.1, on the reverse strand, counting down.
TCAAGTGGTTATTGTGCTGTCCTATTTCGTAGTATTTGTTGTTTGATTATTGATTCAATGAATTGATACGTGAACGTATAATTTGGCACCTAACAACCTTTCTTCAGTACAATGAGTTGAACTTGGAATTTTGCGTCACCTACTGATAGTTGTTATATCTGTCAACAGGCTGCACCCTTACGAGCAACCCTCAGAAGTCAGAGACTTGTTGAAGACGTAGCCCTCATCTTTATCAAACGTGTGCACCCATGATTGAATTAAAAAGCGTTCGCTCAGTCCTTGCGCCACTACGGCCCATAATAATTCTCAAAGTAAGGGGGACCTCATAATACAAATCACAAAAGACTTCGTGCAGCTTTGTGGAAAGATTGTTCAATAAACAAGTGTCTCGAGGAATTTTAAAACTTTTCACATACTGTACTTTTTTTACGAATCACAAAATTGTATTTTTTCAAGTTAATACCTTTTTCTACTGACAGGTCATGACCTATCTGTCAGGAAAGAATGGAGTTGCTATAATGTTTTTAAAAAATTGCTTGAGATACAGATTGTAAAAATCTCAATCTCACCAAAATATTTATAAAAAAATGTTGAAAAAAAATTGTTATTGGTTGGGCCAGTTGCTTCAAAATTATTTTTGAGAGAGTTAAAATATTAAATCCATATATTCAGCAGAAAGTTAAATTTTGAATGAAACAACAGAAAAGAAAATCGTGGAACTCAAGTGGGATTATAAAATATACCAATAAAAAACGTGATCTATTTCCGGGTATTTCCGATATAATAGGGCAACAATCGGGTACTTTATGCAGAAATATGAGAAATTTTCTATAAACTTGGGTCCGTAAATGCTTCTCAAATGAGCTACGGTCCTTTGAAACTATCATAACTTGATTCTCGTTCAATATCTCAGAAATTCTTCCAGATACACTAATGGAAGTCGGTACACAACGAAATATTGAAATTTGCCATTTCATGAGATCTGCCATAGGCGAGATAGTCCGCTTTAAATAATAAAATAGTGCTTGATCTCAAATTAGGTGTAAAATTTGCTAAGATAATGATTTCATTTACATTGGTGAAGATGCGAAAAAATAACAAATACGCTGAAATCACATTTTGCAGGTGAGTTTTAAAATGTTCATCATTCAAAGTATAAGAAAAATATGTTGAATCCTTCAGGTTCCTCACGGCTATTAATGAAATTGGTTTTTACTGATTTAATCAAGAAATAATAATATAATAATCGTTAATATTGAATCGTGTATCGACTTTCATTTGTATATATCAACGAGTTCCTGAATCTAAATCAGTTAGGTTCGTAGCTTCGTTAAGAAGCATTTGCGGACCTGTATTGATAGGAACTTTGGATTGATGAGAGACAAAACTTCGAAACTAGTTGCAGGTGGGAACCATGTTTGGACCAAACAAAATTCTGCCAGTTAGCTACAGGAAGCACTGGCAATTGATTCTTCTACAATAAAGTTCGTTGCAAAAGCATCTGTTTGATATAATTCCGTAACCTTAGTGGCATTAGCCAGGGAAGTAGTTTTTCCTGACTTTCGTTACTGTTTCAAGCAAATTTTGTTCAAAATATTTTCATTATCAAAGTGATCTTGTTCCAGTACAGTTAAATGATGAAAATCTGGATAATTATTTTTGTTGTAATCAAATCTGACCTAATATAATCCTAATTACGCAAAAAAACACTCAGTTGAGTAATAATTGTCCTTTCACGTCAGAATTCATTCAAACAACGAATTCAGAGTTCATGTATCTGTCGACTCACAATCAAGCCAAGAAACAAACTAATTTCGCAAATGAACATTATCAAGTTCCTCCTTTGATTACCAATCGCAATCAGCGCTGTAGTACATTTGGTCATTCAAATCGATCTAAATCACAGAACTGTGAATTCAGTAGTTACTCATAATGAAGATAACTCATCTTTGGTGAGCATGTTTCCAACTGTGTGACGGAGGATTAGGTCCATTCGTTCCATAAACTTTCCTGAGTGATAACTAGGTATTCCTAGAAATCTGTTGTAACAAGAAAGGAATATCACTTTGAAAGTTTGGTTCTGAATGGAATAAGCTGTCGGAGCGTCATATCAAGATTGCATTTGCATTAAATGAAATTCGCAACTGGAAACTTGAGATTTAATATGTGCAGACTTCTCTGAGACCGCTCACATGAATCACTGCATAAACTTATCAACTTTGAAGTACGACGATTCCGGTTGGTTGAATTCGAGTCTTGCTTTTTGTGTCATAAGGCGCATATACAAAGTCAGATGTAGTCATGCAGATATAAATAAATATTTTGAAATAAAATAAAATATTTTGAATATACCATTTGACACCGGTACACCGTCGTGCATCACTCTTTCATCTTTATTCATGAAAACCGCTCTCATATAGTTAGCAGCATCTATTATTTTGTTAATTTCAAGAATCAATTCTTGAAATCCAATTCACTGTACATGATATGTACACGTCTTGCAAATTATTGCTCATTCCACCCAACTATTGAACTGAGGGTAATCTTCAGTCTAGTTCTTGGCTCAACTTTCATCTGGATGTTAAACCTTGTTCTGAGAATCTTCACATCCCATTGAGGAAGTGAACTATCTCCGCTCCCCTCCACCACCTCATGAGAATTGTTGACAAAACTTTTCTCATGTTCATTTGGTTCCATCCCACATCATCCTTTTCACCTATAGGGGGTCCCTCCGGGCACTGCATCGATCAATATATGGAAAACCATAGGTGGGCCGAATTTGAAAATTTAGAAGTTCACTTTTGTTGATATAAGTGCCATCCGGCAAAAATATTTTGAAGATTGTGGCACTTCCGGTTGTACCGGAAGTGGACCCCAACTTCGTTATTATCAAAGTTTTTTGATTTTACGCATGATTTTGTATAATGTTCTATACCCAAGTCTAACCATTTTCGAAATATTCAAATTTTCAGTTAAAAATTGCGTTCGCAGACCGAAAAAATATTTTTTTTTTTTATTTCTGGACATGATCATTTTTTTTTCGATTCATCACCAGTATGACTCCACGTCTTAGATGCAATCTTCAATTTTTCATATTATCTGCAAATCAGACAAAGGCATGGAAACACAGTGATTTAACGTAATGAACAAAACATAACGTCGTCTCTCGAAATATCTGGAGAGCTCCAAAAGAAGTTTATTGCGGGATTTAAATACAGAGCCCTTGACCAGAGATGAAATTCTGAGTTCAACTTTGGCCATAATACATAAGGTTGTCTAGATATTCCAAATATTTATTGACTCATTTCCATACATCCACAGATCGACTCCGCGACTTTTTGCCAATATTCCTTGGGATTTTTTTTCCTCTCCAAGGCTAAATTATTCATTATTTATTGTTATTGTTTCCCTAGGAATCTCCTTCTTCAATATTAATGTTTTTCTTTGTAACTCCTCTCCTCTTATTCCTGTTTCAGTCGTTCTTTCTCTTATTGTGTTCGTCGTTCTTTATCTTCTCATTCCTGTTTGCGTCTTCGTTCTTGTACTTCAAATCTTTTTCATTGTGCTTCCTCTTCCTATTTTTTCAGCTCCCTCTTCCATGGGTGGGATTCCTTGTACCGTTAAATTATATCTTTCTGTCTCTCCCATGAATTAAAGTACTCTATGAAAAGATTATTTATACGGAACACGGAATCTCATCCTCATATTTGCATTCTTCCATCATCTTTTTCTCTTCATTGTTTTCATCGTGCCTCACTTGGCAAACTATAGCCGTCACTTCACTGTCCCGATTCGCACAGTCCCCACCACTCGATCGCTCACGCGCGGTCGGCCGTTTTCCCACATGTTCTCACTAGTTTTTAAGACACTTAAACGCGTTTTATCGAAAAATCAGAATAGAGGTTTTGTTACTGCTAACTTCTACTTTCAATCGGACGACCTGAAACGCATCCAGCTCTCCGCGAAAATATTTCCAAAAAAAATTCAAATGAGGATTGTGCGAAAACTATTATTCCGACTGAATCCAGTTTCTGCACACATAAAGTGCACGTCAATAGCTACTATCGTGCAAAGGTTCAGCTCTTAATATTGAGAAATGGCAGAGTATAAATTTAACAAAAAAAAAAACACAATTTTCCGGTTTTTCCCGCTTTTCTCCGGTTCTAATTATCCGATCGGATTGCTTGATCCGTCATTCTCTTCGGAATTCAATTCTCTACAGTTCATCCTTTTGCACCGTTAACACTGCTTCAATAGTTTCCATTTTACAATGAAACAACTAAAAAAAACGTGAATTTTTGTTGTTTACGGTTTATAACAAATTAAAAAATGACATTTTCGAGTTGAGGACATAGTGGGAATAAACTACGGACTGTCCTGCACGGGATGGCACAGGCGGCTTCCAGGTAGTATTTTTGTCGATGACAATATCTCTATTGCTTGGCCTAAACGGCAATAATGAAATCGAATTTCTTATAGAATCACGTTAAATAAATTGAATAAATGAAAGAAATGGTTCATACATTAGGAACATTTTTGAAGTACGGACCAAACAGTGGAGTATGAATTTTTGAGGGTGATAAACTAACTGAACATTTCGCAAAATCTTGTGAATTTATCCTTCTGAATCCTTATGAATCAGTACAAGTCAGGAAATCTCATCTCTTCTACCTTTACTTACTCGGAATATGAATATGAAGATTTATGAAAGGACAATGAAAAAGAGAAAAAACTGAGTCATGCTTCAGGGTCTTGAAAAGTTGATTCATACAGTTTATGCATAAATGAATTGTGAAAGCGGACGAATGCAGATTGCGAAGCATATTTACTCAACCTAAACGTGGATTTTCTATGCATCTTTTCAACTCTATTTTATGTGACGTTATCAAAACATTCCAATTACAAGAGAATACGCAAATCTGTTCGGGGAATCTCAAGACGATATTGATGATCCTAACAGCGTGTCTTAGTTAGTAGTCCCCTTGCAATTTCGAATCTTGGAATAAACGAATAGGAAATTTGTTCACAGTGCACAGGACGTTTGAGATGATAAGAATAAGTTGGAAAATATTGAAGGAGGATTAAGTCAAATTCGGTTATTGCAGAAGAACTAACTGAAAAGTACATAGGGCCCAATATATGACTTAGTCTACACAGGGTGTAATCTAGCCTCTTGCGCTCTAGTGGAAGACGATTGAAAATTGCAATTTTATAACAATTCAAGTGGTTAAAATTTGGAAAAAAAAATTGGATCAGAACCGAAAGAAATTTTGACAATGTATTTTCAGGAGGTTCATTTTCGAATTGGGCATCAAAATATCAAACTTGACTTAACATTGGTAACAGATCAAGAAGAATGCAGATGAGAAGGAAAGTTTAAACGAGACCTTTGAATTAATCAGAAATGGAACGTAATATGGAATACTTTCGTGTGAAGACGATTCAAAAACGCAAGTAATTTTCTTTATTAAGAAATATATAATACATCTATGGTCACATGAGAAGTAATGAAGATTAACGAATATTTCACTATCCCAATGGATGTCATGAATACTTGATAAATCGAACATACCTAGAACTAGAAACTTGACAAAAATTCTCTGAGACTCAGGAATCGAACCTGGTTCAGCACCAGCAGAAGTTTTATCGTTCGACATCGAACCGCTGTGCCTTAAAATAGGAAAATTGAGACTCAAAATAAGAAATAATCCAAGCTCTCAGCTTTGTGAAATTATAAATTGATCAACACTGTCATTGCCCAGTCACACTGATCAAACGTTGTTCATGAAAGTTGGAAATTATTGACGCTATCGAATGACTCTGGAAATGTACATGGATAATTGATATTCAACAATGGAAGCTAGCGGATCCATTTATGGAGATTTTTGTTTCAAGTGGACAATTTGGTATATTTCCTGAATACCAAACATATTTTGGGTTAACCACATGTTCAAAATGTATAATTCAGGCTATAGACAATAGAAAATCGCATGGCTAACCTCAATGAACGGTGAGTTCTTGTGACAGAATCAAATAGGTATAGGGGTTTATAACTTTCCATGGTCAACGAAACATATGTTATACAAAGTCTTCCAAAATGTTGGCTTTATATGGAATAAACTTTTAATAATAATTTATTTTGAAATTTAACTTCGGCGTTAAGATTTGCTTGAGAGAAGATGGCTCACTCGGACTAGGTCACGTGACATTCGCTACATGTCAGAAGTAAGTATTTTTCGCTCAAAATAAGGTATTTGGAAAGTTCTAAATTTTGATACGTGATAATTTTCTTTGACTTTTTAACATTTATTCTCAATTCACGTCGAACAAATTATTTGAAAAAAAAAAGTTGATGATGGTGTCCGGAAGACGAAAGTCAGATAGCAAATCTGGAAACACCATTATGTAGAAGGGGAAAAGTGGTGATGTAGAAGGGGAAAAGTGGTGATGTAGAAGTGCAATTGATTTCCGAATCCTTAGAAAAATATAGCCAGAAAAAATAAAAATCATTTTCCAAAATTTCTGTATTTTTCGGATATATCCGGATATCCTCGGAATTAAATAGTGTTCCCCTTCACCATACTGGTAATTTCATTTCTAGATGCGCATTTCGTTAACCAAGTTATCTAGGAATGAAATTACATGCGTCCAATACTCCATTTTCTAAGGATATTGTATATATAATTAGGTGACATCACGCCTATTTATTTGCAGATATAAAAATGTCAGCTCTGGATATGTTGTATGAGAGATATTTTTTGATTTTTTTTCCCTATTCGAATCTGAATAGGACATCAACAAATGCTATATTTCAAAACGAATTTTTCTAATTTTTTCATTATTTGCATTGGTTATTCCGTTCTGAATCCAACAACCATAAGCTATATGACCTGATTCATTGTGCGCATGACGTCACAATTTGAAATTTACGAAAGTTACGGAAGTGTTTCCATGACAAGTGAGACACACTTGATATATCATAAAAAATCAATTTGTGTCAAGGAAACAAATCGGAGACATTAATTCGACGTCGCTAATACTCCAAATCCAGCAGGACATTTGTTTGACATATCTACATTCAAGTGGTGCAGCTTATGCCAAAGCCCCTTTGATATATATGTTGCTTCAGCATTAAGTTGACTGATGTGTGCCATCTAGACCCGCGTTATTCGGGATATTTGTTTACGATGCATAGAATGTACATAACATATCAAGGGGGAATCACAGCTGAATTCTAAAATATCTTACCAGAAATTGGTTGGTGCGACATAAGTGGAGCGTAACCTAAACACTGTTATTATGTAAATTGATCAAGTTGTTGTTTCAAACTGATATAATTCAATACCATTCGATATTGTACTGTTTGTTCAGAATGACGATAAAATGACTTTATGATTTTCACGTGTTGACAATTGAGTAATACTTCTCGTACGTTTTATACGTATTTTATATTACGTAATCCACCATTTTTCATAATTCGTTTAATGTTATTTCGTCAAGTAGTGTGACTATCAAACCGGTACGGAGGTGATTCCCCAATTAAATCGAGAAAAAATTTCAGCTTTGATATTTAAAATGCATTGCAAAGTAGTTCTTGTAGAAAACTCTGCCAAGTATTAAACATATATAATTCAACGGTTTTGTTAGATACTTGCCGACGACAATACCTATTGTACAGGTTTTATGGGGAAGATTGGATAACGTAATCGACAATTTTTAGAAAATTCGTTTAATGGTTTTCCGTCAAAAAGTGTCGCTCCTTTTCATGATGTTTTATAGTTATTGTCATTTTCAGATTATACGCCGTTTTTTATTTTATCGATACCGCAGTTATCAATGAAATAACCCACCATTATTATTGAAGGTGAGATATTTTGGAGAACCTCTAGTGAATTGAGCATAGAATGAGGGCTTTCACGGCAGGAAATAGAATGAAGAAGTATGGTTTCTGGGCTTTGAGACCGTGGTCGGTTCACCTCCTTGGAGGCGGCTCCCTTGTGAGTTACCTGGCCGGTTGGGACGTTACCAGGCACCCCAAGAAAAAGGAGAATAAACACATGTTATTCAAAACATAGTAAGTAGCCATGCTGTGACTAAAAATTGCGAAGATTTTCCAACCGCTGTATCCGTTTTACGTCGCTCTTCGAGAAGACAAAATCCAAGCTGAAGATACTCACCGCAGTTGTGAGCGAAACGTCCAAGGGAACCGCCTCCACGAAGGTGAACCAACCACGGCCTCAAAGCCCGGAAACCATACTTCTTCATTATCTAGTGAATTTTTCCGATAAGAAAATATATACAGAGTGGGCCATTGAAAACGAAATACATTCCTCGGAGCTGTGACCGCCAACCCTAAATTTTCAAATGGCAATATATGGCAAGTGATACCTGATTTGAAAGGTATTTCCTTCTTAATATCAAACAATGACAATAAATTAATTGTATCGATTTGTTTTCGAAATATAGAAACTCGAAGTTGGGAAATCACTATTTATTCACTCAATCTAATATAATTCACTTGTAGAATCTCATTTTTCACTATACGGAATAATAACCTCGGGAAGCAGAACAGCAAATCACCTTCCTAATCTAAAAACAATACAAAAATTAATCATCAAACGAGTTTATAAATTACCACTGATTTACCCGACTGAAAAGCCATTTATGAAAACGAAACTTTTGATAAGACAATTATTCTACCAATCAATCCTCGTAAGACAACACCAAAACAAACAGGAATTAGTAGAGATTCAACACGAATGCAATACTCGCTTCAGAAACAATGCATCTATCATACCAAAAACGAACAAAACCATCGTCCAAAGATGTTTTAACTACTTAGGTGTAAAAGCATACAACTTGTTACTTGCTTCAATGAAAAGTATTCACAACATTAATTTATTAAAAAAAAGTCAAAAACTGGATTTTCCTGAAAAAAAAGAAAACACAAAATAGTTGAAAATCGCTTATAAAATTTTACTTTTATAACTACTAAAGAAATGTTTAAAACTTAAATGTATATTTATATTTATAGAGTTGAAACAAATGTATATTTATATGTATATGTAACAAGGCCACAAACGTCTACATTCGCACATCTTATTCTACACAAACAAACCACATTCACACGTATCATTATACATTTACACACTCACTCACATATACTCACCCACACAAATATTTACTTTTAATATCCCCGCTCAATTTCACACTTTTTGGGGCTCTCTACTATTTATTACTTTAACTCCAAAATTAATGTTTGAAATGTACATATTTCCTTCTGAAAATAAATATTATTATAATTATTATCAATCAATAAAAACAATATCTGATAAAGCAACTGTCACAATAATTATTATTGTCAATATCCTCCTCTTTTACGAATTGAATTTTTTCCTAATAGAGATTTTCTTAAATAAAACTATCTGATATAAAATACCCAGAGCTCAACTGGAGATAGAGGCATTCGACATAAAAGTATTTTCGTCAAAGTATGTTGATGCTCCCTGGGAATCCAAACCTCAAGGGTATACGGCTTGGGTAATTAATTATAAGCTATGACGGAAAATGTTATAGGTGATTTAACGTCCATGCTTCCATTTCTGAACAAGAACTGAATATTCTTCTTCAGGTAAATAATGTAAAGTTCGTTGTTTTCATTAGATTTTTCTTCCACTGGGTGGCTTTTTGAGCATGATCAAAGAAGTTCTTCCCGATTAATATATTCTCCAAATTTCCCTTCGATGAATTAGGTCAGGCTGCTTCAGCACAAACAAATGTGAGTAAGGCAAGGAAAGTCGACAGAATATAGGATGATATTTTAAAACATTTATTCAGTCAAAGTAAGACAATTTCCCATTAACAGTTCCGAGAGGCTGAGGGATCAACATTTGAAAGAATTTGACTTTTCATCTGGGATATGAAAATTCAGGAATAAAGGTGAAGCCAAAACTTATCCAAGATATCATAAAACCAAAATTATTACATTCATTCATATAATAGATCACATAAGAATTTCAGGAAGTGTCTATTCACACGTTTTCCTTTCTTTTGTAGAGACAACTATAAATCGAAAACGTTTTGTATGCAACATGAAATCGAAATGGAAACATAGTGAAAATATATGAAGCGTAAAATTTCTGCTCCACTGCTACACTGCTGCAAGTCTTATATTTCAACAGATATGTGTTTTCCGGAAATAAAACGATTAAGCATAGACACGATGCTACAGAAACGAAACTAGGTAGGTGAAAAGCTATCAAAATAGAACTGGCCAGCTGAAAATATAAGAGCTTCACATACATCACAAATAAAGTGCAACAAATTTTCACCTAGACTGAATCTACATTGCATCAGGAGACAAAACTCTGATGGAAGAAAGAATAGGAACTGACTGAGCGAGTGAGCATCGACTATCTGTTATTTTATTTATTATTTCTTGACTTCTCCATATTGTTTCGTAGAACGGAACATGAACACAGAAAACTAAATAATCTCTGATATATAAAAACAATACTTCGTTTACCTCATGAATTTTCCGACTGATGCACATTTCGTTTGCACCATTTTCCTTTCGAATACATAGTCCAATAATCACAGACAAATATGAGCCGAAAGAGTTAGAAATGAAAACTGTTCGCAAAAAATCCGTGGTTAAGAGGAAAATAAATTTTTTTGGAGTTTTGAGAAAATGAAAGGCACTCTATAAAATAGTCCTGAAATAATAAATGAAGTTTATTTCACTAGCTTTGAGCAATCATCTCACAGTTTTCAGATTTCAGGTGACAGTCTATTGTTAACCAGAATATTTGAAATCATTGGTTGATTTTATCACTGTCCCACACTCACATGACATCCTATTGCAGTTTGTATGAAGATTCTTTTCAGAAATATTGGGTGCACCAATAATATCATTGCTTATAGTCATAAATTTTGTTTCAGATTGATTTAAGGTTGAAATATTCTGATCTACCCAACATTTTACGCGGGATAGTCCCTCTTCTCTTTTAATTATCGCTTCATTCTTCATTCCATCATTTCTCAGTGAAGACCAAACTAGTATCGTCGGCGTATGCTATAATTTTACCCCCAATCTGACATTCCAGAACTACTTTTGGTAAGCTTGATTAAGTTAGGTTGGGTGACGTTAATTCTTCATATTTTGAGAGAATCCGTCTTTTTGAGCTCTGAAAACAGTCCTAATCGTCTTATAAATGAGACGAGGAATATCTGCATCTAAAATTGAAGGAAAGATGAGAGAATACTTCTTGATGTCATTATTCATCAATATTATGAGGATTATGGAGATGGTCGATGCAAATAGTTCAATTGATTATAATTGTAACGGAACTGAGCCAATAATTTTTCTTTCAAGAAGTTTTTTGAGATTGGGATCAATATGATGTTTCAAAAAAAAACTTTTACTGCGATAAGAAGAGTGCTGAAAAAATTATTTTGATTTATTGAATAATACTTCTCCTCAAAATTCGTTGACGATTCAGATGTTAAACTGCCTCCGTTATCAAGACTTGCTGAAAACTTTATTCTTTTTCATGTTTGGAAGAATTGAGATCAATTTTTGACGAGGACAAAAAGAAACTGCCAGCACCATCCTGTTATTTCCTAATTCTTCTAAGTTGGTTGAAAAACAGGTTTCCGATGATAGAATGAAGGCAGTTTCTTTCAACTTTCTCCTTTTTCGCTTTGGAACCAGTTATTTTTCAATTGCTTATATAATTTATGTTCTTCCTAGCGCACAATCAATGGTCTTGATGTTTCACCTTTATAACTTCCACCACACGAACAAGGTTTGTACAGATTTTCTTAAATTGACATTTTTTTGAATTTTCAGCCTGTGGAAGGTTGAAAATCCCAAAAAGCTATGTCAAGGAACGAATATCCTCCACGAAACCAAACTCACAAACAATAATTTAGTCCTTGTTTTTCCAAATACTTCCCAATTTTATACATAGATTCTCCAATATATGTAATAACTTCAAACGACTGTTTGTTTCTATTCTGAATGGTATTGAATCCTCTCCTTTTTTCATTTAGAATTTCAGCAATTATTCCAGCGATAACAATTTTGTCTATATTGACCTGACGAGTTCGGTTTTCCCACTACTTATTGTCATCCTGAAGAATTGTCAATTTTTTAGTGCAAGTTCTTTCTTATTATCGAAACGTTTTTTTGAATACTATACGACGAGCTTTCCCTAAGATTGTCATTTATGGAATTATCACTGGAATATTCAGGAATTATCCCATATCTCGTTAAAATAAAAAAATTCGTCTCGCGTACAGTTTGCTCCAATTTCGAAACTGATAACGAATAATAGGTTAGGTGACAAGGAAATTCATATAGAGAAAAATAAGTAACGAGTGGTATTTGATTATATTATGAAATCATTTGCAATACAAACAGAAAAGTAAGAGAAAAACTTTATTGAATTCGAAATCTATATCCTTGACGATGACGATCAATATAAAAGATTCATCTACTTACTTGGGTTTGAAGCTAGAATTCTCAAGTGAGTTATGGAACTATTACATTCTTCTGCTATCATTATTCGTAACATTTCCAAATCAGAAACTTTCAGAATACATTAGCTGAGTTTTCATTACTCACTCCGCATTGAAATATATATTCAGCCGATCCTGGAATAAATTCATCTAAGAGTGGCACTCTAGCGAAAACCAAACCATCAATTCTAGTTTCTGTTCCGAACGTTTCAATTTAACGAAATTTATACCTTTTACGTATTTCTTTTCATTTATATAAAGTACACCTGCCAATAAATTCCTGATCTACAAATCCGATTTCAATTACAAGACGAAACCATCAGAAAACTGATAAAAATAAATCCTAAGCACCGCAATACGGAGATTTTTCTATTAAACTGTTGGAGTAATACCAAGATTCGTGGATTTGAATTTCAAATGCGAGTGGAAGTCTATGTATCGGAAAACACTTGAAACTTATACGCATTAGATGTATACAACTGTACATTCAGCAAATGTATATGTAGGATATGCCATATCAATTGTCTGTGCAATCAAAATGTGTGCCGAACCAAAGAATATCTTCAACAAGAAGTGACAGTAGCTATGGAGGAGGAAAATCGTTTTCTAGTGCGCAGATTTACTGAAAAAATGGCGTTGTAGCAACAGCTGATTCATTGTTGACAATGTCAAATCAATAGATAAATATATTTATACACAGAAAGCCTTTCATGTAATGATTGATGTGTACAACTTGTGAATAATAATTTATGTATTAAAAAAATAAGAAACCGTGGTCATTCCTGTCTTGTACTACCAAAAACGATGGGAAAACCAGCCTCTTTCGATTCCCAAAATATTTGTCAAGGTAAGTAGGTCAGAATGCTTTCATATTCCAGAAACTATCATGGACAAATCATTTTGTATTTTAGATGATAGGATTGATTGAATTTCTGTAGCCGTCAGAAGTTGTTAATGCAGTAAAGACGTTGAGTACCACCACGGTAGTTTGAGAGTGTGAGCTAAACACTTCACACAACAAATGTTCCTCAATGACCTACAAAATAGATTGCAACCTCACGCTGTCTCAATTCAGTATGTTGCTAATGTTCCGGCAGATACTGTTATTAAACAGTCTATACCCATGAACATCGAATATCAATGAAACATGTGAAACCAACCTAGATAATATAGATTCCATGGCTGGAAGGTAGTATATTATTTTTACTGATTTGTATTTTAGTTCGGCAATCCCACCTTTCATGAGTATTGTATCAACACCAACCCAACAAAGATTGAGCTCATTGATTCCTCGCAAACTGAAATCACGTGCTAAAACTGAACAGTTACATTAGATCACTCAAAAAACGAAAAGTGGAAACGAAATGTAAAGCCACTGTTAAGCACTTCAATGAATTGTGTTTGAACTCACTTCGCAAAATAATGCTGAAATTCTGGGAGAATTCATGTAATATTAATTTCTTGCTCATTAGTATAAAAATTATTTGTGAATAATCAGTCGAACAAATTACTGAGATGGTGTGTATTTGTTTTATTTTATCCTTGATAATATACATTCACTCCAAGATAAAGACGTTTAGAATGAGGATATCAGGAACGGTGATCGATACACTTTATAGAAGAAAAAGTTCCATAATAAAAAACCATTCCTGTGGGGGTATTTTCAAAATATTTTTAAAAATGTTCTCATTCAAATTATTTAAAGAAACTGAATTTTTTGATATAGTATTTTTAATTTTTTTTGTGTTATTGCTAGAGCAAGAACAAGAAAAAAGAAACACTTTTTATGAGCTTTTCTATTTTCCGATTCATTATGGATTAAAAAACCAAAAATAAAAATCGATCTCTTAATCGATAAATAAAAAAAATCTTCCGATAATGAATACATTCTTTCAATTATTTCTGATGGTAACAGAAAAATATCTAACAAATTCTGTATTTAAAAAGTTCGTCTCTTACTCCTACGATAACGTGATAAATGAATCAGATAATTATCAATAATAATATCTGTTTACATTCTGCAGCGGATGGAACGTCTGTTTCTTCTGTGTCTGAGACTTCTAGTCCCACAAGGAAGCTTCAAGAAATACCCCTGCTATAGTTGGTTGGTGAGCCGGAATATTCCTTTCCTAAAAGGTAGTAGCGCCACCTCCACAAAAGTTAGGCCAAGTATTCACCAAATTAACGAAAATATTCTTGATTCTTGCCTTTTCAATCATTAGGTTTCCACCATCGGCATTTCCAATATTTCTATTCATCAAACAAGCATATTTTCTTTTTAAATCTGCTCGAATTATTCGTACTCAAGAGACTAGTTCTCAGTTTTTTTATAATAATCTTTTGCATACCTTGCAAGCGCGATTCCGCAAGTTAATCTGCGTATGCATATGTATATTGATCTGCATATGCAGATTAATATGATGATTTATCACAGAAATTGGAACTGGCCTACAAGCAACCGAATCATCACTGTACTGTAATTTTCATCAAAGCATTCTCAGAACTACATAGATGTCCTATTGTGACCTTTTCGGAATCTGAATTACCCATTAGATATGGATTCAGTTTTCTTTCGTAATTTTGCAACAGTACTTAGCATCAGAAACGGGCAGTAGGTTTCCAGCATGTGTTTACTTATTTCAGGATTAAGTATTGGAATCACACCGGCTTATAAAAGAGAAAGTGAGTTATTTTGTAATTTAATTATCAAATTCACTACTTATGAAGTGTGCCCAAGATAAGGATGAACAGCATGGGGATCTCGGTGTTAGTACGAGTTAAGTTAAATAATGGCCAAAAAATTGTGAAAATAGGTGTCGAGATATCCCAAAATATTTTTTTACTCCTGGATATATTTGGAAATTTTCAAATTTGTTTCTTTATTTTTTTAAAGTTATCTGAAGAGTTCTGAAAATACTAAAGGCAATTTTCATTGCGAATGCAAAGACGTACAGCAAAAAAAGTTTTTTTTAGGCGTTTCGTGCATAATTCAAAATATAATGGATCATTCAAAAACTTCTGCTATCCCGTCAAGAACGATCTGCTGAAGAGGAAAAATACCATTTATCTACCAGGCGTTTTCAACTGCTCAATGCTACCTTCGTCTCCAAGGACAAGATCTGGAAGATGCATTGGATAAATTTCCATTGGGCACTGTGCATAATTGCTGGTTTTATCAGGATGGTGCAGCAGCTCATGATGCCATAGCTGTCCGCCATACCTGTTTAAGCGATTTCAAGAAAATGGATTGGCACTCATAATGATACACCATATCATCAGATCTCAACACCTATTTATTGACGACCCATTGATTGAACAAATTTTTGCCCATTTAATCTTCTTTGTAACTCTTATAGTTACCGCACCAAAGACATGCGTGGAATATTCTGGAGCAGCATTGCTACAATTCCATCAGAACTATGCGTCTAGCTATGACAGATCCAAAATTGCACATGCAAGGAATGCAAAAGATCATCATAAATAACTGGGAGCCTCCTATACTGAACAATCATGTCCGTTTCTTGAGTATGAATACAAGCACGAAGGTGAAAATGTGATGATTGAAAAGGCAAGTATAAAAAATATTTTCATTCGTTTGTTGCATTACTTTTAACTCAAACATAAAACACTAACAACCAATTCATAACCACAGTAAGAAGTTGACATTTCTAGTCAAAAAAAAAAGATATAATATGAAGTCTCGACGTGTAGGTAATATTTTTTTTCCGGTACAGGGCCCACCAAAACTGTTTCTATCCACGGCTACAATCGATGTGGAAGGTGATGCAGTTTCAAAGTTTCTCACATTTTGCAGGGGGTACAGAATTTATAAAATCTCTACTTTATTGTAACAAATAGAACATTATAACTTTTGGAATTTTAAGTTCAGAGTTATTTACGGTGTCCATATAGCAACCCGAAGGTATCCATCAATAGCCCATGAAAGTCTATCCCATCTACCCATCAGCCCTACGAGAATCAGTTTGGCAAACTTTGTCCTTACAAAATATGTTCAGTAACTGAGGTTTCATACCTTCACCGTTCCTCGTGGCAATGATTACAGCAGAAAAAGCACCAATAAGCATGCATTCTTCATTATCTATCCATTCATATTTTTGTAACATTAATTTACCCAGAATTTTCAATATAAAGTGGCCCTGGAGACTCCACCAATCTGTACATGTTTTTGGCAATTAATATTCCTGGGATAAGCAACATTATGAATAAATTTCGGATACAGGTGTGAGTCAAGGATCTGAACAAATATTGGCACAGGTAAAATACGTTAAAAATGTATCTATTGGTAGTTGTCAGCAACTTCTATTTTAAGTACAAATGAAGCGTAGAAGGTGGTTAACAGATCTGCTTCACCAATATGTAAAAAACTTTTTTTTTACAAAAGTACCACACATGAAAACAATTATTACCCACTCTAGGTCTATCAGTTCTTCTAGGGCGATTGTGTATCCTGAAAATTATCATCTTCAGATTCCGAACACACCTCTGGAGAAGTAATTTTGGGAGCTGAAAAATGAAAATATTTTCAAAAGATTGGAAAACTTCCATATCAAAATGTTCCACTTCACGACTTCGTCGAACATGATACATTTATTATTGACTTTATGGAAACCCAGTTGTATTTAATCTTTGTACGTGGGAAGATATTTGTCAAGAGATTGAATCTGAGTTGAAAAGGAACTGGAACCGGTCTTTTTGGAAGCTTTCACATAATTAGAGCTTTCATCATATTTGACTTTATACAAATTCAGATAATACAATTGACCGTGCCATCGGACAAGCTGTTTATATTAGACATTAAATCATTCATGGCGCCTCAAACAGAATAACTGGTTTTGCCAAAAGACTTTCATGTTCATAATCACTCAAATTACTTTCCGGACGTTTCCACTGTAACAGGAATTCCTTTTAAACTAAAACCAACGAGATCAATTCCCCATTGTGTTGCAACGGATCGTAAAAAGGACAGACATAGGACCACAGCGAGAGACAGAGATATATGAGAAAATAAAGGAAATTTTTCCTCTAGTAGTTTTAAATTATTCTTGTTTGCAATAGAGACTGCCGAGTATTATTTCTAATGGCATGTCAGTTTCTGAAACGACCAGGATCTACTGACAATGTTACAAATCAGCATGAAATTTTCAGCATGACAGCTTTTTTTCCAAAATTCGTCAATCATAATATTTGAAATTATAAAGTTTTGCCAAGTTCTATTACAATTTATATTTTGCCAGATACTGTATGTTGGTGAATTTCTCAAACGATATATCTAAAATTGACTTTTGATATACAGGGTGCGAAACAAAACTTACCAAACATTTTATGTGAAAATAGAGATGTGGAAATTCGCGCCCTTGTCATTGAAATTATGAAATAGAATGCATATAGCTTGAAACAATTCAAGAAATCGAAAGAAATTGAGAAAAACAAAAAATGGAATTTAAAGAAAGGTCCAAGTTTCTGCTATATTCAATAGCAGCTAAAGAACCTCGCACGAAAACACGTGTATAATTGGCTCTCGATCAAATTGGCTGAAATTTCATTATGTTATAGGTAATTAGGAATATGTGCGAGATTAAATGATTTTGTTTGTGTCGTTTCTAAGATATAAGCAACCAAAGTTCGAAAAAACGTCGGAGTTGGGTAGGGTTGACAAAGGAAAAAGCTGTTTTGTTAGTAGAAATAAAACAAATTCAGGATGAAAATGTATTTATCGGAACCCGTCAACATGTCCAATTATAACGTTATTAATGAAAGTACATTAGGAGTAGACGGGGTCAGTTTTTTTTTTAAACTGAAAAACGATTTTTTGACTATGTCCCGTATACACTCATTGATAACGTTATAATTGGACAAGTTAACGAGTTCCGATAAATAAATTTCCATCCTGAATTTGCCTTATTTCGACTAAAAAAACAGTTTTTTCTTTGTCAACCCTACCCAACTCCGAAGTTTTTTAGAATTTTGGCTGCTTATATCTCAGAAACGACACATACAAAATAATTTAAACTCGCACATTTTCCTAATTACCCATCCCACTATAACATAATAAAATTTCAGACAATTTGATAGAGAGCCAATTTTACATTTTTGTTTTCGTGCGGATTCCTTTGAGCTTTCATGCATGATGCAACCTCCAACAATTCTTTGTTGGAAAGCACTAAGTACAACACATTTCTATAAAAACGATAGCAAGGAAAGTGGTACGAAATACTCGGTATGAATTATGAGAAAATGAAATATGGTGAGTAAATATACAGGGCTGTTCAAACTCGAGAATATACATTGGGAACACGGTAGACAGTAAAACATATGAGGTGGTTGAAAAGTTGCATATTCCATAGGTCAATTAAGTGAAGCAAATAAATCTGATCTAGCTTCTTTATTCACAAACTGGTGCTCCAAAAAGTTATCAATTATTGTTAATTCCGATGAAACTTTTCATGAAGTTCTACTCAAGGCTGAAAAATACTCCCCCAATGCATAATCATTGAAATGTCTGATTCTACTCAGTTTTGGGTACCTACATCAATTTTGATATGAGCTGGTCACTATATATTAATCATGGATTTAAAAATAAATTAACAGTGTCTACTATGCACTTCTTCAACTGAAAACTATTCTCAGTTTACAACAATTATTGAATGTATATTATGCTATCGTAATATACTGCCATATTCTACACAACATAATACCACAAATTCAAATCGAATTTTCTCATCCCAGAAGAAAATCATGAGATTAATTTTTAACTCAAAACCAACGGAAACCTGCAAGACATACTTCTACCAAAATGACATCATGACCTTCTACTCCGTATTAATATACCACAGTGAAGAAAAATTTGTATAAATTCTCAAAAAACTACGATTATAATCATCAATTTACTAGAAACGCCAATTTACTGCAGATTTCAAAGCACACATCCTAGTTACATGAGAAAAGCCCAGTATATATGGGCATTGAACTCTGTAATCATTTACCCAAAGATGGTAAAGATAAAAAGAATTTTCTAGCATTCAAAGAATTTTTTATATTATATCTCTTGACAGTGATTTTTCTATGTTTCACTATTTTGAATAATCTCAATATTATTTTGAGATAGAACAATAAGCAGTAATGTTTTATACAAATTTCATTTAATGTGATCTTAAAGATGAATAAACTATCCATCAATCTATTGATCTAAGCTAATTCATGTCGAATATATTTCAATTCTCCTCTTTTTTATTCGTATTCCTACGCTGTTAGTGTGCAGTTTGAGAAAATAAAGACATGATCATCATTTTTATTATTATTATGATGAGAGTTCATACAACATGTGAAAAATTCAGCTAAATCTTCCTAGCGTGAAATCTGATGAGATGTATTTTTTAATTGTAATTAACAAATTGATATAAATTAATTCACGTCATCAACCCGTTATCGGAATGAAATTTTCGTACCATCTCATTTAAGTTAAATGAAATTCAATTCTGACTCGATTTCCGCGAAAAATGAAATTGACCTTAACCATGATGAACGTTTTCAATTTCGTGCTTGCTTGATATTCCACATAACGAAATAACTTTTCCATATAAGCGAGGATGTAAATATACATCATAATAATACACGATAATAATAATTCAAAGCGATAAAGTGTATTGAAAAAGTTTTTCGAAGGTTTTTATCAGCACGTTCGAGCTCTCGCTTCGCTATTATTATATTAAATCAGGACAAAATTGCTTTTTGTGGTGTGATATATCACTTATTCAATTTTCAAATTGCTCTTCTTGACTAGCTAAAATGATTGTCTTCGCGAAACTTGAAAACTTCGACAGCTCCATTATATCCACCGAGCAGGTGTATATTTGAAGTAACAAACTATAGATTGATCTCTTGACTGAAAGCGAGGAAATTCTTGAAAACAAAATGAAATTATTTCCTTTAATTTCATCTGAGCATGAGCAAGATGTAGTACAACACTAGGACTTAACCTCAAATATTTGCAGATATTTGTGTTGTGATCGAACCATCTTATACAGCCTAGTCGTGGTACCCCCGACGTACTAGCCTTCCACGTATAAACTTTTTTGTGGGGTAATTGGTCCAATAATATAAGTGTTTGGCAAGGAAAAAACTGCGGAACTTTCTTTTTCAACGGATGTTTATGTTTTTTGGGATGCTAAATTCGAATCTGAAGTTTGCTACCATGGCAACCATCGGCTTCATACTAAAAATTGCGAAAAACCGCCCAAAATAGAGATAATTAAATGTTTTTCGCCTATATCATGACAACAAAGCGTTTTGTCAAAGAAAATTATGTTATGAAAAATGGCGATAGGTTGCGAAGTTGTCTAAAAACGCGAAAACCACCTCGAAAATGTTTGATGGTGGCCTATTCTCCTTCAACTCCTATTATTATATATTATATATTTTTATATGTACAGCTCATATTACCGAACGTCAATGAGTCACCTACTTACCTATTAGGTCACAAGTACTCTCTTTCTCAAATCTCAACGAAAAATCAAATTTAGGTATCATGCTAAAAATTTTTGTACAATTGGCCACTTTTACTGATCTGCCGAACGTCAATGAGCAATGTGAGCATTTTTTGACTCCACTCTATCAAGTACAGTTGATACAAGGAGTTGGTTGTAATGAACGACAATTTATTTTTAGCTAACTTATTATTATTTATACACTTTCATATTATTATGTAAAAATAGTAAGTTGAGGATTGAGATATAGTTAATTGTAAAAGTAGAATTGTAGAAAGTAGACAACTCAACTCGAATTGTAATTGGGTACAGCTACTCCTGGAAAAAGAGAAAACAGAGTCTATAGATCTATTTTGTCTTCAGAGATCAAGAAAAATAGTTTCATTCAAGTAAATTCTTATAAGCAGGTGTACAGGATACCACATTACTTGCCAATCGTCATCGTTTCGTCTGCCATCGTTGTAAACCAGATGGACCCGGAGTATCGAGAGAGGACAAGTTTGAGCGCTTGTGACAGGGTTGGCTCTCATCTGTTAGCGGATCCACTGAAACAGAAAATAAATGAATATATTACATGCGAGCTGATAAGATATAATGATGTTTTACAGTACCTTCAACTTCTTCAACATTATCAGATGAAAGCGGTGACTCCAGAAGGTCGTCTGTACCGTCGTCCTCATCAAAGATGATTTCTTGATTAGAGCAGTGACCGTCACAGTAACACAACCTTGTGCAGAACAATCCAATATTTCTACAACCACAATTGCCCCTGCACCCCTTCTGACACTTGTTAACAACGTCAGCAGCTTGTCTGGGGCTGGAGCTTTGAGGGTGGTTATATTAGGGATCAAGTTCCCCTGGTCTGTCCGCCAACCCCACTCCTCTGTTGATAGAGCGTTTTCAAGCCACTGCTGTACTTGATGAAAAACCCGATATATGTGCTACTTGGCTGCGGCTTCTGAGGGTGGAATGGTGTCAAAATTTGAATTGAATTTGTAGGCTGAAGTTATATACTGCCTGTAGCGATGGTCGTTCAAGGAAGTGCAACGAAAATCACCTCCGTACAATCGAACCAAGAATTTTTCCCCTGCTGCCGTGAGCTATTCTTTTGTCGCAAATGGATAAATATATATATAGTAAATATATAGTAAATATATAAAAAAAAAATCTTAGAAACTATCCTAGATACACCACATGTTTACCAATAACATTTACAGTAACATACAGTAACATTTTAAACAAAATTTAATTTTTGTTATTGGTAAACATGTGGTGTACCTATGATAGTTTCTAAGATTTTTTTTTTATATATTTACTTTTTTTTTTCATTGTTACCTACTGGTCATTAGATTTTTGGTTACCTGCGTGATATATAAGCCGGTGCCCCAGAGCTAATGTTTCAGTTAGTAATGGATAATACCTAGTTGGTGTTGATGAATATTTCACAGCTCCCCAGAACACTAATGAACACAAGAGGATTACCGACTCTATGATTGTAAGTGGAACAGTTGTATAATTTTTGGTTTGATTTTTCAAAATTCCTAACATGTTTTTGCAGCTTTTCTCTCCTGAAGAAGCTAATAAAGATTAGCGAAATATTGAGATATAGAACGAATGAGTTTTATTGGTAAACAGACCGCAAACCCGAGAAGTCCCCAGCTGATTTTGTAAAGTTCGGTCGAGAATACGTCCCTACTATATATATATAGTAGAGAGGTAGTCTCTGCTGACTAGTTAGGATGCAACGTATACTCTTTTAACACTATAATTCCGATATTTCGACAGTGGTTACTGTCATCTTCAGGGAAGCTACAATTAATAAGCAGGATTGTAAACTAAATGGAGTGAAACCCAATAAAAGCTATACTTACTGTGTTATTGAGGTTGAATGCTAATGATGTAATAAATGAGATATAAACAATATCGAGTGTACAACATGACGTTGATGATGAAGTTACAAGTTAAAAACAATTAAAAATTTTGTCAAAGATTTAAAAACATTTTAAAATTATATGAAATTTTTCAAGTGTGGACCATGTGCACACCATGAACCTACAATTTGGTTAGTAAACCAGACAAATGACAAGTGAAATTTAAAGAAGAAAATATTATTTGACATATGACAGTAAAACACACGATTTGGCCTGTGCTTAGAGAGTTAGACAGACAATTTTATCTATTCAAAAGAGCGATCACATTCCTTTAGAAATGTTTTTTAATTTTATTTGAACAGTAATTAATTAAAATTGTTATGGGGGTTTTTTATCAAGAAGTAATAGGTATGAATAAATTTCACTTAAATGATTGAGATCTGTTTTTTTTATTTAAGCAATTATTAGATTGAGAAATGAAAGCCAAAAAGAAAAAAAATCTCCCCCTTTTATATATATATATATATATATATATATATATATATATATATATAAATATATTTTTAATTATAGGAGTAAAAGAAGAATAATAGGCCACCATCAAACATTTTCGATGTGGTTTTTGCGCTTTTAGACAACTTCGCTACTGATCGCCATTTTTCAAAACATCATTACTCCGCAAAAAACGGAGGTATTAGCTCAAGCTACAATTTACTATACTCTCGTTGTCGTGTTTTAGGCGAAAAACATTTAATTGCCGCTATTTTGGGTGGTTTTTCGCGATGTTGAGTATGAAGCCGATGGTTGCCGTGGTAGCAAACTTCAGATTCGGGTTCAGCATCCCAAAAAATATAAAAATCCATTGAGAAAGAAAATTAGTAAAAGCAGTTTTTTCCTGAAAACGACCTTTTGAAATCTTATATTATTGGACTAAATGCCCATCATTATCAATATTATTGAACTGAAAATAGAAAATTTTGTTCACATGAAGAGGCTATTGAAAGGATTGAGTATTACTCAATTACGCTGGCCACAGTTGAAATGAAAATTTAAAGAATCTAAAATCGTCATTACTAATGCGATGTCTCGTTTCATTAATTATTCTCTCTTCTGCTGAATTTGTTCTTCAATGCATGAAAGCGGTAAGAAGAATTCAATTTCATCAGCGGAACTCCTAAGAATCCACTGCTTTGTGATGTGCCCTATTGTCGAGAAATTCTTGTCTGACCATTTCATTTTATAAATTAATTTTTTGGCTCTGTTAGTTTTTGAGAAAATGAAGTCGGAACAATCGTTCTTGGAGTTTTGCTGGAGCGCATACAAATAATTGAATCAGTAGTAGGGAAGTGAATTGGGAAGATAATACTAATTCACATTTTCAGCAGTCGATTCTCAGTCAAGTTTATCTGAGTGTTTACTTTTTTGGATCGATGCTCTTCACTAATGGCACTGTCGTATTTTCAGCTTTACTGAATTACAACCCTCTCTCAAGTTATTTTCATTAATTCATCTGGAGCGTTCATCTAGAAAGCAATCTTGATCGACGATCCAATAACTCTCTGAAATTCTTTGCAACTAGTACTCAGTACACGTTATTCTTCATGAGCTGATTTCAGTATAGTCATAATTTATTTTTGTTTCTTATGAAAACATGATGTATGTCATATCATTATACCATATTCGAAGACGTATGTCACGGAGAGAGTAGTCTTAAATTGTGCTCCTGCTAGAATAGACGATAAAAAGTGATATACAGGGTATTCGGTAAACATGCGGCAAAAATTTAAGGGGTTATTCCTTGGCCTATTCAAAGAAAATTTTGTCCCATGATGATTTTTTTAAAACTGAATTAGCTCTGATGCAGTATTATTTTCAAGATATTCAGGATGTACATAGCATTGTGTCAATCATCAAACACTAATTAAATCTAGAAGAATATGGCATTAGAGGTGCTGCCTCAAGTTGGTTAGCGACATTTCTCGATAATCGAAAACAATTTGTATGTCTACAAGTGAATAGAAATAATTAAATTTTCAATATCAAATCAGATACCTCACTTGTAAATAGGGTGTCCCACAAGGCTCAATATTGGGCCCCATTCTGTTCATCCTCTAAGTGAATAGTATAGATCCGTAATTACAGGAAATCATTACACTGCATATGCAGACGACTTTTCATTGATAATTTCAGCTCCAGATAACAAAACCTTAGAAAATGAATGTGCTATGACAATATATCAGGTATTTTGCTCTAGTGGAATCTAGATTAAGATATGATGTCTGTTTTTGGAGTGGTTCAACCCTACTCAAAATGTATTTGTTGCACAAAAGCGAATTCTGTGATGCATTGCTAA
Organism: Chrysolina americana; assembly: GCA_958502065.1. Taxonomy (NCBI): domain Eukaryota; kingdom Metazoa; phylum Arthropoda; class Insecta; order Coleoptera; family Chrysomelidae; genus Chrysolina; species Chrysolina americana. The sequence goes on along the minus strand of OY293416.1, from coordinate 58,859,948 downwards.
CATTTCATCTAGAGAAATTTGCAGAAAACTATTCAAAGTGTTGTTTTTATCAGTAAATAGAACGATACTTCGTAATGAAAATGTTTTTTTATTCAACTTGACAGTACAGAATATCTTATTATGTATATGTAACCATATCAACCTAATTAAAAAAAAGTATTGATATCCAACACAAAGAATATAAAATTTCAATATTAACATCAGTTCATATATTTGAAATATGCGTGTATATATTTAAAAACAAATCATCCGTTTCAATGAATGAAAATTTCTATCGTACAAGAATAAAACGTAATTTTCATTTGCCATTAAGTAGCCAAAATGAGAGTAACTTCGTGTGCACCTGATTACATTGGTCCAAGAATATTCAATAAACTTCCGGAATATCTAAAGGATATAGAACAGCTGTCCGTGTTCAAAGAAGCGCTAAAAAACATTTATTAGAAAAATGTTATTATACTATACCAGAATACTTCAAATCATTGTGAACTGTCTTATATTATTTGAAATTACCCTCCATAATGAAAATATTTTTATGGAAGGAAGTTTTTTTTTACCCAAACTAAACATTATTCGAATCAATGAAGCTCAGAAACAATGTACTTTTTATCGGATTTGCCTTATCAAAAAGACGCCTTTTAAATCAGATATACCTACGCATCATCCTCGAAACAATATCTCAATTTTGACGAATTAATTTGCCCGAAAGAACTCATACTTCACCTGTGACAATTCGAAGACAAAGATAAATTCATTTTCAGTTTAAATCTTGAAATATTGTTCCAGATAAGTGTGGAAAGAGACGCGCTGCGAGATTTTTGTCGCGGAGATTGAAATGAATTGGCAAGAGTGAATGACCATTTGGAAAAAGAACGAAGATCGAGGGGAGATGATTCGAGTTCACGTTTATTCTTCTTGACGCGATAAGGGTTCTCACAACGTCAATGCAATCAGACGGAGCTGTTTTCACAGAGCTTTGATTGCTTCGGTGTCTACGCGTTGCTAATCCTGGATGGGGCATTAATGACTAAACGGCAACTTTTATAACTTGAACTTTAGTATCCATTTCACGCAACAATTATCTTGATGCCGATTTATATCTAATACTCCCACTTACGCAGAATAATGATAATGGAAAGCATTAAGCATTTTGTTCGTACCCAACGCTTTGGTATTATATTAGAATTTTGCTTTGTTAATACTTTTAAGCGGAACATCATCGTCATCATCTACTTCTTTCTCGTCTCAGCCCGAACAGAGATGTATTCCATCTTAGAATTCACCGTTCTGCAACTTCAAGAATTTTCAGAACCTGTTTCTACTAGACTTAGACGGGAAAATTGTTCCTTTTTCGATTTAATAAATGTTTCTGAGATTTGCAGTTTTTACTTTATTCCATTTTTTCTACAAAATTTATGATATATAGAAAAAACTGTAGCATCGAGCTGATGTATCGTTGAGCATCAGGGATAGAGGGTTTAAAGGCCGTCGTGCTTTGGAATAGTTTCCTAACGTTCCGCTAGCGCAAGTGGCTAGCTTCCTCAGACTTCCTCAGTCTGTTCAACTCCGTTGTTCTCCGATGACTGAAGTAGGTCTGTTCCTCTAGAGAAACGCTAGGAAACTATTTCAAAACACGACGGCCTTTAAACCCGAAAAAAAAAAAAGCCTTAGCCAATTTATCAAGGATAGAAATGTATTTCAATAGATTTTCACCAGTACTTACTAAAATAATCGAACTACCTTACGAATCCAGCCAAATTTATTCAAAGAATATCTTAAAAATATTCGAGAACGTAAATTAACTGAATGTTTATATATTCAAGTCAAAAAACTTTTGCATTATTTCTGTCAACTCATGTTGCAAAGACTTTTTTACTGTAAAGTGAAAAAACTATATATTGCCGTCATCGACGGAAGTGGCAAAGTTTCAACGAGACTCGACATGAAGAGAAACGTTTCTCCATATACAAAAGTATGAATGAATGATTCATTAACTCAGATGCGTAACTTGGACTTGGTCGCGTAACTAGAGAACAATAAAAGTGATATTTTCTTCATTTTCACCATTTTCCGACTCTTTTGCACTTTTTCTGTATAGAATAACCACAATTAAATATAATTTACTTCATTAACTATGTTGCTGGCACAAATTTAATAGTTTCTTCGAACACTAAAACACAACTTTTGTGACAGATTGCATTCTTTTGCTATTTTTCCAATTTTTTTATTCAATGCTAAATTGAATGGACCATTTGGTATATACGTTCGCATCCCCAGCATTATGTTCTAAGACAATTTTTCGAAGAACTGTGTTAGATCTCTTTCCCATGGCAATTCTGAGAAAAAACATACGAAAACCATCCCAATATTTCCAGTTGACTGAATTGTAGTGCTAAGAGAGTCAATACAGTCTGGGTATTCACCACAATCGGTCAGCAACGATCTCCCAAAGAACTCTGAACTTTATATTCAGATATCTGAATAATCGATCATTTAATAAAACTGAACTAATGAAATTGTTCACGACGAATTTTTACAAATCCAGTTTTTCTTATTTTGTCTGAAGAATCAAAATAATTGTTGTAATCATTTCTATTTGAACTAAAAAAAATGATATTTGAGAAGTTGAATATCTGCTGTTTCCATTTTGGAACACAAAATAAAACATTTTACCCAATAAACCGAATATCAGTTTCTCTTTTAGACACTGCAGACTTTCCGCCAATCCCACAAACCAGCAGAGTTCAAGTCTACCGCATCCAGTGAAATATCCCTTTTCGACCCTGTGTTACACAACCACTTACACATATCACATTGCCGTCTGGATTTGGCATTATAAATAATCGTCGACTCTGCTATTGACGTTTATATGGCATAAATCATTGAGCGATCTGAATTTCTGCGAAATATGCATGACATACGACCACGTGCTTCGATAGAAAAACTTGACGATTGCATTAGGAAAGTTGTGGAATTGATAGGCTAGTCATTTTTCAATCATAAATTACATAAGGTGGATGGAATAAATGAATATTTGGAACCTTTGGTAGAAACCAGAAATGTTGCTTCAGAAGTTCTTATCTCAGCGTGATTGTTCATATCATATTCGAAATGTATGTACACGTGTATGCTGATCAATGGCATTGAGTAATAGTCACTCATAAGAAAAGATAGAATGATTGTACAATAGAAGAAATAACTAGTAGTGTCGCCCATCTTTCATGATGTTTCTGGCTTCATAATGAAGTCGACACGTAGTCGGAGTGCATTTTAATCTGGAACCCAGAGATGGCGCTGAATTCATACTTCAGTGTTTGTCTCAGGGATTTCCAATTAGGATGAAAGGATTTTTCGATTCAATTGGGTCGAACTAGCCTTCGCTGATGATTGGCAATGACCATGAAACCGGTACGGAGGTGTTCCCCCAATTAAATCGAAAAATAATTTCAGCTGTGATATTTGAAATGCATTGCAAAGTGGTTCTTGTAGAAAAATTTGCCAAGTATTAAACAGATATAATTCAATGGTCGTAGGGGGCAGTAGTTGTTTTCTGTTGAATACTTGCCGACGACCATACCTATTGTATAGGTTTTTTTTTTGCGGAAGATTGGATTACGTAATCCACCATAATTCATTATTAGTTTTATGATCTTCCGTCAAGTAGGGTCGCCCATCTTTCATGATGTTTCTGGCTTCATATTGAAGTCGACACGTAGTCGGAGTGCATTTTAATCTGGAACCCAGAGGTGGCGCTGAATTCATACTTCAGTGTTTGTCTCAGGGATTTCCAAATAGGATGAAAGGATTTTTCGATTCAATTGGGTCGAACTAGCCTTCGCTGATGATTGGCAATGACCATGAAACCGGTACGGAGGTGTTCCCCCAATTAAATCGAAAAATTATGGCAGCTTTGATATTTGAAATGCATTGCAAAGTGGTTCTTGTAGAAAACTTTGCCAAGTATTAAACAGATATAATTCAATGGTCGTAGGGGCCAGTAGTTGTTTTCTGTTGAATACTTGCCGACGACCATACCTTTTGTATAGGTTTTTTTTTGAGGAAGATTGGATTACGTAATCCACCATATATCATTATTAGTTTTATCATCTTCCGTCAAGTAGTGTCGCCCATCTTTCATGATCCTACCGAAATTATCGAAAAGAGTATATCGTCGGTAAGAGTTACATTTCGAAGAGAGGAGAAACTCCTCCGGTCGACATCAGCCCCCTACAGCGGAGCTACGACGGGGGATTATCAAGATATTACTCGGTGGATAGCTTTGCAGTTTTCCTTTCCGAACGAGAGAAAGAAGGTCCAGTAGAAAAGGTCTGGAATCGTTGACTGGAGACTTGTTTGAAACAAAAGAGGACATTTGAAGCAAGGATAATCAAGGCAGAAAATATTTTGCAATTGTGCTTCCGACTGCGCCAAGGACGGAAAGGGCCATTTATAGCAGGGGAGCCCAAGCGGGGATTTCGGGATTTACTGAAGCGCGGCAGATTAATATATGGGGGGATACCTTGTACCCGGTTAAGTACCTCCACCAAATATGAACCTTATAAATAAGGCCGCGCGTCCAGAATGAAGGATCAGATGAGTAAAAAAAAATTGATCATCAGAAATTCTCGATCGCGTCAGATTAAGGTAGGGTGAGTTAATTACATGCTTAAAAGTGTCTATTCTACTAACCTGACAATTTGAGAGTGACGTAAAGAAAGAGGAGGGCTACAAAGTTGTAAAAAAAAAACGTCATCTCGACATTCCCGAGCGTGGCTAAACTTTTTTTATTTTGAAGGAAATAATTCAAGGATAATGAAAAATATATGAAATATGAAATGTATGAAAAGCTTCTAGTGAACATTTCAGAGGAATGAGGAGGTATCACTAGAACGTTTCTGTTGCGTGTTCTAAGATCATTCAGACTGGAGAACGTCTTCAATTTTTCAAAGAGATATTTTGGTGTAGTCGTCTTCAGAACTTTATGTACTATGGATAGTAGATATAGATTTTGAAGATCGCTCAACTTCAGCCAACCAGAGTCTTGAAATTCTGCACTCAAGTGTTCGAATTTTCGGATGCCGTAAGAGAAACGAATGCAGGAGTTTTGTATTCTCTGAAGTCGAATCTGGTCAGTTTTCAGCAGAGCTGGGCCATAAATGACGTCGCAGTAAGACAGCTTGGAAGTTATTAATGTTTCACATAAAGTCAGCTTCAGATGCTGAGACATCATGTGCCTGTTCGGAAAGAGTTGTCTAAGAACGTTGAAGGATTTTTGACAAAGATGATTGACGTGTTTGGTGAATCTCAGCTCAGTATCAAAACACAGACCTAAGTTTTTGCTTTCATTCACTAATGGAAGTGCATTTTTTCCCTATCTTTATTGTTAGGTTCTTGCAGGTCTTGCAGGTTTTTTTGAACAGAATAACATAACCTGGGCCTTTTTTGAATTAAATCGTATGTAATGAACAGTCGAAAACTCGTAAAGATTGTTCAAGTCTCTGTTCATACTTCCTATAGCTATATCAAGTTGGAGGCAATTGAAAGAAATGTAGAGCTGAGTATCATCAGCATAGTGATGAATTTTAGCATCTTTTATGGTCTCATGAAAGTCCGAGATATATACTGAAAAAAGAAGAGGTCCCAAGATGGATCCCTGAGGGACATCAATTTCGCTTGAGTTTTCTCTCCCTCCTTGTATGTTTGAGTTGATAAATTGTATTCATTCCAGTTTTTGAGGATATGTCATTGAGGAAACTAGAGCATACTGTCATAGAAAAAAGCTGAAAATTCTAATTAACAATATTTTGAATATAATAATGAAAAAAAATACAAACATAACGGTCATAATTCCAAAATACAGAGTGATGAAAAATAATGTGGTTTTCTGATATTTTCGTGTGGTTTACATTGGTTTGAGAAATACTTACACCCAGTATGCTCTAGTTTCCTCAATGACATATACGCAAAAACTGGAATGAAGACAATTTATCAACTCAAACAAGCAAGGAGGCAGAGAAAACTCAAGCGAAATTGATTACGGTATACCACAGCATTCGTGAATCGACTTGATTCAGACATGGGATGATATTACATGAAGCGACAACAAGATAAAATGTGATAATTTTAATCCTGCAAGTGTTTCCAAACCATATAGCATCAATATTTCGAAATTCGAAAAATCGCAAGAGTATGAATTGAAATCACCCTGTCACGGAAAAGAGTTTTCGAGGCTTTTTTGGGGAGGATAGTTGCCAAAAGATATTTTCAAAATACTGCATGCAAAAAATTCAAATAAATTTATTATCTCAAGAAATACAAGATGGGGAAAAGTCGTAATTTCCCAACTTTAACACCCTGTATTTCGAAAACTAGTCATAGGATCGAGTTGGGCCTGGACATATTTCTTAAGAAAATCGACTCCTACAAAATACCAAAAATTTGGAACATTTACATACAGCTTCAAGAACATGGAAGAAAATAAATAAGCTGAATTAACTATCGCCTAATGAATAACAGAAAGATAAACTTAATAATACTTTGCTCCTTAGCATGAATCATCGACGATTGTTGAGAAAATATTCCTACCATATCTCATTATAACGAATAAAAGCAGTACAGTCTGAAACGATCTACGCTCGTAATCCGTATACTTTCCAAAAACAAGCTAATTTCGTTTTTGTATCACCGCCGGACAATTATCGATTGCTCTAGTACCTACTTTCATTATTCCTATGTTCGTACTGCTGTGAGAACTACTGTATATCGGAGCTCACATATTTCTCTGCTGCCATATAGTGCGACGACATGAACTTGGGAATTCTCATGATTCTCTTTCCAGCGAAGTCGACGAATTGCTATGGCCATATATTTGTGTGCAGAAAAAGGTTCTCGATCCAATATAAATATATGAAGAAATTCCTTATCGGAAAATGTTAGAGCGGTACAGGTCTAGCCAGAGTTAACTCCGTCTGATAATCGCATCAAAATATTTCCACAAGAAAACCGAAATATACTATATACTTTCTTATGTCAGTTTGCACAATGGACACTCTAGAAACACGAGCGGAAATTGTGATGGGTCCCGCTAAGGGAATAAGCCAAGGAAAGATAATAGGAGATGTGGAAGGTAAAATACACAAGTTGTATGAAAAGGTAAAATCATGAAATGTTCAGAAGACATCGTGAAACCAAGAGAATAATAATATAGGAATTGATGATGTTTCTGAATGTAGGTTTCACAAAAATCTCTAGGCAATGAGTCCCAAAGCTTTGTGGTTCTTTGAAAGATTGAATTAGTCATATCAGAACTACGATCTAGATATACTTCAATGTCTGTATGGTATTAGCAAGGAAAATTTTTGTTTTCTCTCAGATATTTGTCTCATATTTTCCACCTTGTGGAAATGTTTGACGAGGAGGACATTTTGACTTCGAATATCCCAATTTCTCGCATTAACTCTTTTTAGATTCCTTCTTTCCAAGAAATGCTTCTTGCTTTTGTACACGAATGCGGATGTCACTAACTCATTTTAAGTCTTGACTTCCACTCGAGACAAAATATTATTAGACAGCATCAATTCGGCTACGTCAGGACTACTCTAATGTTGAAATACCTGTACATGCAGGTGGTCATATTAAGCCAAATATTTGATACAAGATGCAGTCGCAATTATTGTATCCTTGTGAAGAATGATGCAGAAATAGCTCTCAGATGTTGTTCAATATCAATAGCCACAACATTTTAGAGGCGTCCAAATATTAACGGAAATGTTACAGAATAGACCCCATGACCCTCCAACCCAAACGGTCAAATAGAATAGAACGGAAGTCCCAATCGCATGCCACGCCGGTTAGGGTTTCACGTGATTTCGCATTCAACCTTTTCTGACATGAATCATATTATGAATCTACAGAAATATACCTCACGATGGGTCAATATACATATGGGTGTTCTGAAAAAATATTTATAAATCATCAAATATATTATTCTGTTCAAGACTTTACTGAAGATATCGTGTTTATCTATCTGTGTAACGGAACCATCTTCAAGGCCCGATTGGTGAGTATTTCTATAATGTACATGTAGCTTTTATTATTGAAATGGTTCATATATTTCCATGTATTTTAGACTGTTTCGACAATTAACCCTTGCATTTTTCATTTCAAATCAATAATGTTCCAAAAAGAACAATGGAATTTAATATTATGATCGTTATAAGTCATAATCAGTACTTAAATATGCTGAAAAGTTGGATGCTTCTTTCATGCCTCTTATCAATTGTGATATTTTCAAGTGTTTTGATATAACGAGTTCTTGTTTTGTACTGAGTATTCCAATATAAGCGAGTTGAATAGCTAAAACATTTTTGATAAAATTTGTGTGAAGTTTGGAGTGGTTAGAAGAACAAAATTCTAGGTGAAATATATTCAGCTGTCAACTATTTAATTTTTCATGAGGAAAATCAACGTTGAAATGTAAGACGATATCACATTTACTATGGTCCATTTCCAGTGGAAAATGATGGCCAATAGTAGCGATGAAATGGTACAAAATAAAATCGCAATAGATCATTTCAAGCAGTATCGTTTCCTGTTCATCTACAAGAAACATTTTCATAGAGCCACACTTGCACCTGTATGAGAATGGTATCAATCATTCGTGTTATATCCATATAGTGGAAAGCGTTCCAGATTCCCATTGCCAATAAGTTTCCTAGTAATCGATCAATAACTTGGCTTGGTTCAGTTTCTGTACCCTATGTTCGACAGGAATCATCAAGACCTCAAAGGGACAGCTCTTCTAAAAAATTTATGTCGTATACAAAAGAACTTTTTGCCTCATAAATTACAGATGAAATAATGAGGATTACTTTTGCCATCGTTTTTTTTTCATTTTTCAACAATGCGAAGAAGACCCTGGATATAATAATTCAATATACTTATACCGTGCACCTTTTGTTGAGATATCTTGCTCACAAGCTTGTTCACTACTCTAGAACACCGATGGATATCTATTTTAGATATTTTCATAGCCGATGCCTTTCGAAATATCACCTGTCAATGGCAATTTTATGGAGACTGACCCAATGAGTTCTGTCTTCACACTCCTTTGTCGTTACTTGGAAGATTTGCCGAACATATATCTATTCAATCTTTATAGCCCGGGAGGCAGCTGCCATTTTGAGTGAATTATTTTAAGAAATATTAAAAGTGCTCAGCTAATGCAGTGCAGAATGCTACGCGTCTACGCGTATTATAGCGATACGCCGCATCTTTCAGTGATCAGCTGAGCATTTTTCCACCGCGGAAAACTGAGTGGACCATTTCTTTCGTGAAACTGTTAAAGTCAGCTATCACTTCCCCAAATTTCAGCTTTCTTAGTATTAATTTACCAACGCCTATTTTTCGCATGTTTAAACGTGAAGCTGAGGTACAACCCCCCACCAAAAAGTCAGCTTATTACTTTTTTTCGTTTATTTATATAGTAATAAACCTGCAAACCAAGCCTCAGCTTTCTTAATATTTGTTTTTTTTATTATAATTGTACGTGTGTGGGTGGCTGCTGCGGCTACACCCACCGCAAATGCGCAAGCTGATGGTCACTTCGTTTATTAGCAATACTAAATGAACCATAGGTACCTACTGCAAAATTTCAGTTTTCTTAGTTTTGGCCATAAAAAATAACAGCTGCCTCCCGGGCTATTAAAGACACTTCACTCTTATATTATAAAGTATCGGAAATAATTTATCTTGGGTATTACGTTTCAATGAGAGCATAAAAAATAGCGTGCTAAATATTGAGGAAGCATTACGATTTCTCTTCGAGTAGCTCGCAGAAGGGGTATCGGCATGTTGTTCTACTACACTACTACACAAAGTTGGGTGACAGGAAGAGAGAACGGCATTACGTCTCTCTGGATTGTGTGGTATCATAATATAAATGCGTTCCTTGTTACTCTTCTAGATTTGCCTATACCCAAGAAGTTTTTTACGCACATCTATCAAGAAGTCAAGATGTCTCTCTATCCATTTTTCGACGACTACTACCACCGTCCAAGACATCATCATTTTCATAGGCCTAGCCGACTCTTGGATCAACATTTCGGCCTAGGGCTGTCGCCGGACGACTTTTTGGAAGCCCTGACCGTGCCGAGAATGGTTTTGAGATCCCCTGCCGGTTATATGAGACCCTGGAGAACAGGATCTTCGAAGCAAGACACCGGCTCCACCGTGAGTTTGGACAAGGACAGATTCCAAGCTAATCTGGACGTGCAACAGTTCAAACCAGAGGAGATAACTGTCAAACTGACGGATGATAACACTGTTACGATCGAAGGGAGGCGTATACGCTATTTCTGAAGAAGCAGACTGTGAATGTAGAGAGGGGTTCTCCTTGAAGAACTACATGCGTCTAGAAAGGTTTTCATTCTAAAGTACGTTGGGAGGACCAAAAAGCTTGACCGTCTGATTGCAGCGTTTCTAGCTTTTTCCGATGTTCAGTTAAAAGTCCCAGTTAGCTAGCTGACAACTAATAGTTCTCGTGTCCAGTACGGGGAGAAAAGAAATAATCACCCAACCATTGAGATTTCGTATTTCTGCTCTTCATGTCTAGTTTGACATGTTCTTGAGAAAAATTTTCGCCAGCAAGCTGAGTCTTAGAGAGGCGTCTGTACCAAAAGTATACTCCTTTTGGTACAGACGCCTCTCTATACCTGAATTCTCCACCATGACCCCAAAAAGGCTCTTGTTTGAATTGGGTCAGGTGGAGCGGTGTATGACTAAGACTTTCGGATTTTGGGCTAATCGCGAACGTGTCATCAATTCCTTAACACGATTTTAGCTAAGTGACATGACTGATATTTTTTTTGGCGGCTTAACCCTGTGACAACTGCATCTTTGCATTACTAGGTATCTCTATGTGGATTCCTTTTTCCCAGTAGTAGACTACTTCGTAGTTGGGGGCTGGGAATTTTGTTGTTCAATCGGTCTAACAACCGCCCTAACATGCAAACGTTGTGCTTGTTTTGCATCCGTTCTGATGAAAAACAAAACAAAAAGAACAATGCAGTTCATTTGCAAAGGAAGAAGGACAATTTGCAAGACAATGAATTTGGACAAATGAGGAGGATAATCTTCAAGAAATTTTATCAGAAAACAACGGGAAAAAGGTTGTTGACTGTCAGATTCCTGTCAATGCGTTGTATCAATAAAACTAATAAAGTTTATACTATAAAAGTCCTGAAAATACTTAACAATTTACTTCATATTTTTTTATGAAATTTATTTCTACTAGTCATCCAGGTTCTCCAAGAAAACTCATCAATAGCAGAGCTTATTGTGTCAGATTTCATTTCCGTCCGATCCTCGTGTCTATCATAGTAAAACATGAATTTATAGTACAATTCTGGATGCAATATTATATCTATATAGCTGAACCCAAATGAATATTTGTTCAGACACATTTATTTACCATAGGGTCCTCGATTTTCATAGGATCTTCTTAAATAACTGCACTCGTATTTATTTAAGAAGATCCACTAGTGAAAGTCTAATAGCAAAATCTTCCTGATTGAAACATCAGGTACATAGTCCACATACATTATATACACATATTTTTTGTCAAATGGAATATTGAGAGAAATCTGGAGAATACACTAGTATATTAAAAAAAATATTTTATGGTTTACTATTTCAAATTATGAGTGTCAACAATTTGAACTGTAAACTATTTTTATAGTAATGACATTATTGTTGTTCTTAGGATACTATATTATAGTGCTCAGGCACACAGTTATATATTAGCATATTGCACTATATAAAATTACTATATTTTTTCGTAAAATGGTTAGGTATAAAATATGCTAATTATTATTATATAGTATATAGATGTTATCGTAATAAAGTTTTATGATTACAATATCTCAATGTAACAATCTTCATATTTATAAACAAGATATATTTTACGATAAAATAACATTCTACTTTTTTTTATTTTGCAACCTATCATGAAAAAATAATACCTCACCGCAAAAAATAACAATTTTTCCACTCACCACCTTCACTATTTCTTTCGAATTCTGTAAGTTTTCTTATGTGTGAATTTTCTTGATGACATAAATTTCGTTCTCAGCTTTGTTCACTTACAAAGTCTGTATGGAAATTCACAGAACTACTCCGTATGAGAAGATACCTTTGAATTCAGTGATTATGCTCTTATTCAGCAAGACCAAATATTTTACATACCAAGGAGTCCCGCATCGTTTTCTTTTACGTTGAAACGTAACCGAGGCTTTCATTCCACTTTCAAGTTATGATGAGAATTTCCAAGTCGTTATCGAAAGGAATCCAAATTGGGCCAAACTCGAACTGCCAATACTTGTCGACGAGCTTTCCACAAACTTCATCAATGATATTTGAAAGCGATCGGCTGTTTAATTATTCTTCTACAAGCATGTGTAATTTACCCTATATCCGCATGCAATTTAGTTTAGGAAGTGGAATATTTTCGCACTAGTTTGTTCAAGAGTGCTTCATAAGATTGTTCAATACACTTTGCGTTATTCGAGTAACAGCAGTGGCATTCTACAAGCGTGTGTTTTTATTTATACTCGCACGTAATTTAGATTGGAAAGTGTCATCATATCGCTCTAGTGCAGGAAAAACTCCAGCACACGAAAGTTTCATCAAAAACACAACATGAGATTTTTAATACGCTTGTAGAAAAAGAAAGGTACACTTTCCGTACTTGTTTGGATAATAACTATTTACGCTCTGGCCATAATGGTATATGGAGTAACACAATATTTTCATGTCTGTAAGAACGTAAAGGAATTAAGGTCGAACAGTCCAGGATGGCATCACACGTTGAAAGACGAGGGTTTCGTCTTCCTTAGCTCGCACAAGTCTCTCGAAGACTTCTGAGGATTGCTCGTGAGGGTGCAGCCAGGTAATAGAATAATAGATAGAACAGAATACCAATAAACATATTTTGCATCTTATCATGAATTTTTATAACCAACAGAATTGAATCATCCACCAATCGCCAGTGATTGTTATACTTATATCCTTGATAACGAAAGGAAATGAGTATAAAATTCCGTCATTCAGTTATTATCTTCCACATACGTAAAACAAGTCGCATCTTGCGGAAAATGCTTAGTATCACCTAATTGCCCATAAAAATGTCCCCTTACTGTAATAAAACTACCTATACTTGATTCTCAAAATTTGCATTAACAATTCAACTCATGTATAAAAAATCGCATATTATGCCACAATGCAATTGTCACTTTGACAGCGGCAAAAGTTTGCTGCAACTCTTACACGGACAAACGCACTATTGGTTTTTTCACTTATTCATTTGGTTATCAATTATCGCGGTGTTAGTTTCCGAAATAAATAGTTTGACATGTTTGTCAACAACTTATTGAATTTATAAGCACTAACAATAAGTCGATTCAGTCAAATTGTTAATACCTGTTGCGACGCAATCATCAATCTGACGACAATTTTCTAAGTTTTGAGATGCAAAAAGGAATAGCTTTGAGCCAGAGACTTCCATCGAGAAACTGAATGTAACATTGCAAGATTGGGCATTTGATATGCGAAAAGTAACGGAGAAGACTACAAAGAAGTGGTAGTTCAAACAATTTGGAACACCACTGCTAAAACACTACAAAGTAAATATTGTAATGAATTCAATATTGTATTCAACCCTTTCACCGATGTTCAGTTCAAATCATTACGAGCTGCACGTAATGCTAAACGTAAAATTCTACAAGCACAACCCGAAAAGAAAAAATCTAGCTATTGATAGATCGGAGGTATTTGCAATGGCCACATTATATGACGAAAATGAACCGAAAGAATTCGAAAGAAATTATATTAAATTTTGACGTTTGAATTAGCATGGCGCGGAGGAGAAGCATCTTACTGCAAAACCACTTATTAAATAGCTGAAATTGAAAATAATACAAATGAAACTAGAAGTATCGAGTATAATCCTCTATTTTTGAAAACAAGACAAAGCTGTAACAATAAATTATGTGACAGCAAATAGATTACGGCTAATAATTTAGAGGAATATATTTGCCCAATAAGTTTATTTCAAAAGTTAATAGAAAAAAGAGACTTTTTTATATCATTCGACAGAGTATCAATTACACCAAATTCCTTTTGAAAGAAGAAAAATTCTAAAGGTTGGCATGAGAATGTGCCGATTGGAATTAATCATATGTCTAAAAGGACTAAATGCGCAGAAAACCGCATTGGTATAGATGTCAAAATTGCAAATCACTCAAATCGAGCGGAAGCAGTTAGCGAATTTAGTAAAAATGGAATTGAAGAACAAGCTCAAATAAAAATGACAGGACACAGCAATTCATTATCAATAAAACCATACTCGCAGGTTGACAAAGAGAATCATTAGAGTATTATTCAGTCAATTCGTTTGGAAACTTCAATATCCACTACAGAAACGATTAGCTGTGGCACCTGCAGCGACATCACTGTTCCTAGTATGAATTTCAATAACTGCGTTTTCAATAATTGTACATTGAATTAAAAATGTGTTTATATTCTCAATATTTCATACATAAAGTTTGAATTAATATGTTGCTAAACTTCTTAAGCATTAAATTTTCCCTCCGAATTACACTCGATGTTTGTATTGATATCAAGTAAATTTGCGCTGATCAAATTCTAAAGTGTTTCGAAGGAAAAAGTTTCTCATTTAACAACCTAAATTTACCAGATAAAATACAAACCTCTCGTGTTTAGAAATTGAATCAAATATTTTGAACACTGAGATAGGCCTGGTTTAAATCAGTGTGTGTTTCTTTTGTCGCTTAGAAAGAACAGAGTACGAGAGATTCAATTACGTTATCTCTGGAAATGCTTGAAGAAAGATGAGATGAAGAGTAAGAATAATTTGTATCGAGGCCGTCGTTTCCTAAAACGAATGCTGTAAATAATTTACATGCTGACAGACCGAAAATATTAGGATTTAAGAATTTTAATCAACACAGGTGACTATCCGCATATTAGATTCACGGTTCTACAGATCATCAGTGCAGACCGATAACCTGACCCGATGAGATGAGATGAGATATACATAATCATAGGCAACAAGTTTCATTTAGGTGGGTCGAATTGAGATTAACTCAAATATTAATTTAAAAAAATGAGTCATGCTACTGCAAACAATTTAAAATATTCTTCTGAAGACTTCAAATGCCTCTCGAGAACCATCTTCGAGCTTACTTCCTTCATAATACAAGGAAAAATACGAGAAAGTATATGGAGTATTTTTTCTGTCAACTGTGTTTTATTGATAGTGACATTACAAATGCATCACAAGTGTTACTCCCCTACCTAACTCGTTGCTGGACTCTTGTTGGGAAAATCACATAAACAAGACGACTTTTGATTTTTACAATGAACATTTCTGTATGAATAGTTCACAATTTCACAATATTCCAGACGGTGGTCTGGATCATCGTCCGTCAGTTCATGAACCATCTTTATTTTATAGGAATGAAATTTATATATTTTCAGTACTCTCAATACGGTCATAAGCGAAATCTCACAATTCAAGGCAACAGTTCTACTCGATTAGTTTATTTCCCATGCAGAACGTTTCTTTATTTTGCACATTGCCGTTCCCATATAAGGTTTCCACTAACTGTTTAAAAATAATGTCCATTAATAGGCCGATCTGAAAAACGTTCATGGAACATTCGTACAGCCCCCTGATAATTGCGATGATCCTCACCATGAATAACAATCGCTTCGCATTTCTCATTTAACTCACATGGTGCAGCTAGAATACACTGACTCGCACTCCTCTTGATATTCGTTTATTGCTTTGACCATTCATCCTGAAAACAATGCAAAAACACCAACAAAAACGTGCAGGTAATATCCAAGCATATGGAAAATAATTCTTACTTGACGTCTATATCCTGATATCATGCAGAACCCAAATTTTAATTCTAAGGATGAGTGCAGTTAATTTTCGTTATTCTGAAACAATGATTATTCGAGAATAAATGGAGCATATTTCAATTCCTATGCACCGTTGAATAGAGAATAAAACGTGCTATTCAAATTTTGCGAAAGGTTTGCTCCCCTTGATTAAGTGATGAAATTAGAGGTAAACTAGTCATTCAGAAATGTACATTGTAGAAATCAAAAGTCGACGTATCTCGGCGATTTGCCTAACAAGAGTGCAGTAACGAGTTAGAATGGGGGATGGTTCACTTATGATGCTTACTGTTATCTTAAGTGGCAGTTCTTCGTGGTAAAGTGCCACTTTAATAAACGACTTTGGACATTAACAGTCAAAATGTGAAAAAAATTATTTTCGTGCAATCGCACGCGAAGTCAGTATTTCGCGTTCTCAGCTCAGTCCGCGAAATTTAATTTCGCGGCCGTTACCCATAGCAACGGCCACGAAACCAAACGTCACTTCCAAATTTGACATTCCTAAAATACTACAAAGAACAAGGATTATTTTTATTGAATACCAACAAATACATAAGTACTTATATTATTTAGGATGAATATTAACATTAATTGTACAGTTTGTATCATTACTTATAATTACTCCAGAAGTTGAAGCAACTACATCTAGTGTTTCTGAATAATGGTTATTGCCTACATTCAAACTAGATACATCACCAGAAATTGAGTTGGAAATTTGCTTCTTATTTTCGATAGTCTTCTACATATCCTTCCGCTACTGTCGTGGACTTCCATCTACCGTGACGTTTAAGAACTGACATATCAGCCCCGGTATTGGCAAGCAGTGTATGTTTCAGGATTTGGTAATCTGAGTTATTTAGCAATCATACTAGTTATTTTCCCAATGGTATGCACTCCAACAACTTGTGCGGTGCGCTTTCCGTTTACGTATCTCAAGAATATACGACGATTATTAACAATATGTTTTGGTCGAAGAGCTGCATATTTAACAGTGAAAACACGCTTTTTGTCCGTCTTGGTATCAGGAACGGTTACTATTAATATAGCATTCTCTTCCTGAATATCTTCAAAGGCCATTTTTACTAACTCATCTCGTCACAAGGCACCAGATATTCCTATTATCAAAACTACCCACAAAAATCAGTACAATAAATAGAATAATTCTAAATGACATCTCTTAACACTTACCTTCAACAGTAAGTATTTTTCATCATTAGCTTCTTTCAGGAATGTATCAATTTGCAAACTTTAGACTTTTTTGCTCGATAACCTACTGCTTTTCTTTTCAGAAATGGTACTAATTTTGAAAATTGCTTGATGTCGATATTGTCTCGTATGTTCAGCATACACTTCAGCATGGAATAAAGTTGAATTTTTTACAACATTTGATTTCTGCATCAAGTACGCCAATAAAATGTTTTCAGACATCGTTTTAACATTCTGTTTGTCACACCAATCTTTAAACTCGTCGTGACATTTTTCGTACTGCCGTTTATATTTTTCGGGTATTAAAACGGAAAGCGCCGAATTTACAACGCTTTTGAGTTCGAGAGGAGTGGACGGTACTGAAATATCGCTATCAGTATCAGACATTTAGCGTTTTGTCAAGAACTGTCAAAATATTTTGTGTATATTGAAACATATCATTTCCATAGCACACGGTGACATTGTTGAATAAATTGAACTGTTGTTGATTTTAGAGCAATAATATATTAATTTACAATTATCTAGTTTAATAATTTTAATGATTGCACGAAAAATAGTGTGTATGCCATGGCCGCGAAACTTTTTAACGACATCAAGATTATCTTGCCTCGGCTGCAAGCGGCCTCGGCGATAACTGTTCTTTCGGTACGTTAAAAAGGTATTTCGCGGCCTAAGCATACGAGTAACTATTATTATAGTTCAGTCGACAGGTAGTTTCAGATAGAAAAATGTCGGAAGTTAATGAAACTTTAAGATGTTGTTCAGGTATGATTGATTAACATTTTCTCAAGTTTTGGACCTCGAGGACCCTGTGCTACAAAAGTAGGGGGGGAAAAACTGCAAATTTTTCGACCTTGGTGTGGTTTTTCCTCAATAACTTTTTTGCCTTACGTTCTACAGTAAAAACGTCGTTTTACTTTTTTATAGATCGTCAAATTCCCTACGAATTTGTTTCCCCAAACATGTTTGTGTGTCAATTTGTTACCGAGATATGACGCTTCGAAGAATAGGTAATTTTTCAAATTTTGCCACAAAATGCAGAATTCCCTATTTCCCCTATTTCTTCTGTCATACAAGAATTGTGATGAAATATAGTTGTTATTATAATTACTACTTGAAATCACCAACTTTAGATAACTCCCACCCCTGCTTGCCCACCAGGTGTCAAGTCGTTCCTCCCAAGGACAAGAGAGTGTCGGGCCGAGGGGAGTGTGTGATCAGCTACAGCAGTAAAAAGCTGGAAAACAATAGATGTCAGAACACTGCTCCTGTGGAACTGCGGAATGCAAACAATGAGCCAATATTCAACATAGAAGGCTGAAATTTGTCTATTCTACCTGCGCTACCTAGACCTATTTGTTTTCGATTTTTGAGGTCATATTAGATCACTTTTCATTTTATTCTTTCAACATGACTCTATTATTCATTAATTGCAAGAAGAAATCGAAAAATAGTAATTTTAGAAGGGTACAAGTACCTCAGGTAGAATAGTCAAATTAGGTAAGTAATAAGAAAATTAAAATTAGGGATTGGTAAAAATGGGACAGAGAGTGTTTAACCACTCAGAGTATATATAAGATTAAGTTACATAAGTAACATTAGAAACCTTCAGCTCTTGAAGTGAATAACTTTGTTAGCGAAAGGAGCATCGAGTGTTAGTGACAGTTTTGGTTTTTGGGTAATTTTCTGAGATGGAGTCTATATCTCGTGGATCAGACTTGTGTTTTATTTGTAAAGCAGGAGTTGAAGCGGTTGAACTAACTGTAGTTAAAGCCAGAGGAGTTGCCAGACTGTTGGAGTCCAGTGTAAAAAAGAAACTTTCGGCAGATGAACAGTTTCTGCGTGAGTTGAGTGAAGTAAGAGTGCACAGTGCTTGCCAAACAAGATAAAACAATGAGAAATTAATTGCTGCATTTACACGTAGTGGATGTGATACATCCAAAGCTCCTTCTCCTGCACCTACCCGACGGTCACAAGTTGCGAAATTCGACTTCACCAATGCGTGTTTTCTTTGTGAGGAAGCTATCACTGATGATTTCAGAGCTAAACAGGCAAAGTTGCCCTTGGAAAGGCGCAATGCTACAGTCAAAGTGACTCTACCCGAAAGTTCTAATAGAATCATCGAAAAGGCGAGGATTAGTGGAGACGTCTGGGGGAAGAAAATAGAAGAGCGCATCAGCCAGTTGCAAAAGTGCCTCGCAAGCTTTTACCATTCACCTAAGTCATCGCATAAAAGAGAATTCCGCCCATCGCCGAGTGTTGACGAAACCATGCAGGTCATATTTTCATACATCGACGAGAATAGTGATGATTGCCAGTTTTCCATTCAGCAGCTGATTGAGCTGATTGAGGATGACCGTCGAACACACAGCAAAACTGTCAAAAATCGTCTTCAGATGAAATATGGTGACCAAATCATTATTTCAGAATCAAGGAGAGGGCCTATTGTCAGTCTGAAGAGGGTTGGTGACAAAATTCTGTACGATAACTGGTACTCCACCAAAAGGAAAGTAGATGCACAGGAAGAAAGACGAAAAGTAACTGATATCAACACCAAAATGATGTGAATAGTTATGGTTGGCTTTCATCAGAAAGTTAGCTTTTGAGAATTGGGGTTGGGTGGGGGAAGGAGGAGTGGGGTGTCCAAAGTTGGTGACTTCAACTAAGAACCATAATTACTACAACATTTCATCATAATTCGGGTATAACAGATGAAATAAGCTGTAATTTTGCCATATCTCGGTAGCGAATTCACATACAAACATGTTTTTCCGGTCAAAATTGTATAAAATTTTACGTACTACAAAAAAGTGTCGATATGTTTTTTCCGTAGGACGTAAGAGAAAAAATAATCGAGGAAAAAGGAGAGAGGTCAAAAATTTTGCAGTTTCCCCCCCCCTCCGTACTTTCTTCGCACAGGGTCCTCGAGGTCCAAAACTTGAGAAAATGTTGATTAACCATCCCTGAAGAACCTCCTGAAGTTTCATTAACTTCCGACCTTTTTCCACCTAACCCCACTTTTTTCAACCTGTCGACTGAACTATTATTCCACATGTGAAATTGGGCGTACTTAGCGAAACATTCCATAAAGTCAATATAGATTATAAATAATCCAACCTGCAAATTTCTTATACTATAGAAGTGTTGTCAGCAAACATTGAACAGAAAATGATCCAACAGCTCCATCAAAACAGGCAAATATTTGCTTATCAATTTCACAGTAAAGGAGATTTGCAAAAGACTGGATTATTCAATTTTATGAAATTATTACGATACACAATAAAACAGGCGTGTGTAGATATAATAATCAGGAAAGTGAAGTAAGTTTTTTTGGTTGTAGTGTTACAATAATAGGAGGACTTTGTTTTAATAAAATTATTATACGCGAAACATGACTTTATCGAATATCGAAATGATCTCTACAATTCTGAATAATTCTGCTCCAATAATTGTACGTTTACTATTTTTTATATACACAATAAACCCACTTATTTCCTAATTAGAATAATTTCCAATATATTATTTTTCTTCAATGACACCCTAGCCCAAATTTTGACCAGTGAATTAGATGACCTTTTTGATTCGTAACAGGTAACCGAGTTATATCACATCTGAAATTCTGCATCGAATACATGGAACCAACGGTCAAATCAAACGTTTCAAGAAGCACGCATTCTATGAAAAATATTCTAATACAACGTATTCCATCACCAGTGACGGCCTCATAGAGAACGCGCATTTCTTTGATTCCGATATTCAAATATATGCACATAATTTAAGATATACGAAACCTATCTTAAAATGTCTACACACTTCGACTATCGCTGCACGGAAGAAAAATAAATAATATTCGCTGGGGGATATAATGAAATATATTACGTGGAACTGCAGTGGTTATATGAAATGGAGAACTATCGCAACTTGCATTCCAAGTATCTACGTATCAGGGTGCTTGAACTGAAATTTATCAAGCGAATATCTCGAGAACAAGATAAATGTTTCCTGAATAATCGAAGGAAGATGATATAATAACATGGAATACTTTACTCGAGTAATGAATCCGTCAATGACTATATAAATACGCATAATTTTTTTTTAATTGCGCATTTCCATAAATATCGATTGAACTAAGGAAGGGTGAGAAATTCTGAGGTAGGTTTGTGAAGTTGCTAGAAAATAAATTTTCATAAACAGTAGAAACAAAATCAAAATAAACACATGAGACGGCAAATCATGAAAAACTGATAAAATAGGTATCTTATTGACAAAATCCAAGTTATTTATTAAAGAGCACACAGATGCAAAATGTCAAATCATTATTCAGAAAATAATTTTCAGAGGTATTTGAAAGCAAAATTCACAATGTCGTAATGTGAACAAAATAAAAACTTTCAGTATATCACGAAAATATTTGTTAGTTATTCAAACAATTGAATGCATTGACAGTTCGAGTTTGTGGCCCAATTTGGATTCCTTTCGATAACGACTTAAAAAAATTCTCATCAAAACTTGAAAGTGAAATAAAAGCCTTGTTTTCGTTTCAACGTAAAAGAATACGATGAAAAAATAAAAAGACCATCGTTGCTAAGATGTTTATATACAGGACACGCCTAGAACTAAGATTGCAAATTGACCAAGTACATCGTAGTTTGTTAATTTTTACAAGGGCATAACGTCTTTCGTAGAACACACCCTCGAAAAACTAATTGAAAGTGGTCAAAATTTCCGGCCAATTTGCAATAATAGTATCACTTATACCATTATGATTTTCATCAAATGTGTATTTAATTATGCAGGTTGTTCAAACGGCACACAAATCGGGGAACAAATATGTTTTAATCCGATAAAAGAGTCGCGCTAAATTTTTAAAAAATTGCTATAACGTATGCCATTGTAGTGTTTGTTGGATATTCACCTTATTATGTCAATTTTGTAACGGCATACTAATCCGGTGGTGAGAATTGAACTAATTAACTCCCACCTACTAATGGTTAACTCGTATTGATTCAGCTAGGGTTTGACGAAACCATAAAATCTTATTGTATTTTCTTGGTGAACGAAGTCTAGTTTGAACGAAGTTAACCAAAAATACCTAACTCCTCCAAATGATTAGTTTGCCCTTAAAATAGTGATAAATAGTTAATGATTCAGAAGCGGGATGAGTAAAAAATCAAGAAAATTAACCGAAAGCCATTTTCCCATTGATGCGGTGCGGGTCCTTTGTTTCCTCTTTCGAGTTTACATCGTTATTGTCATCTTCGTCGACCTTGTGTGCCAATAATTTCGCAATGGTCAGGTCTTCATCCTCGTCGTTGTCTTCTTCAATAATCTCTGCGCTGTTTTCATAAGAGTCTCCATGTCAGCCTGTTTTCCTATATCTACAGGCTCGGCCGCAACACTTGTACGAAATGAATTTCATGAGTGCTTTGGGTGCCGGGTCTTTTGTTGTTTTTACTGGAGTGAATCCAATGTT
The DNA here is from genome assembly GCA_958502065.1 of Chrysolina americana. Classification (NCBI taxonomy): domain Eukaryota; kingdom Metazoa; phylum Arthropoda; class Insecta; order Coleoptera; family Chrysomelidae; genus Chrysolina; species Chrysolina americana. The sequence goes on along the minus strand of OY293416.1, from coordinate 58,837,285 downwards.
GCTTCTCTCCCAACCCCATTGTGAAATTTTGATAATAAAGGGAGCCTAGGGAGACCAAAGTTATGGTATTTTCTCTGGAAATGCCGTAAAGAGCGATAAAGAAGCTTACACCTGCAGCGGCAATGACTTCGGCATCTGCATTTCGCTCTTCGAAAACTTGTAGAGTTCGGCTTAAAATTCGTTCTTTTGGAGTACTTTTGTAAAATTAATTTTTTCCATGTTGAAAACAGCAGAATGAATGCAAGAACAATATGTTATCCGCCACTATTTCCGCATACTATAGACTTCGAGGTTAGTAAATTTTTTTCAACAATTTTTCCTCTGCCTAGTTGCGAAGGTAAACGTTTGGATGAGATCTATATCTTCTCCCACTATGGAAACGGAATCAAACGATACGGACATACTGATCGCCGTGTTAACGATTATTGTCTCAGACTCTTCTGTAGCCTCTTTTACTGTAAAAGCAGAATTCTCAAACTTCTTCTTCGGTATTTGAGAAAAATCTTTCTTGTGTAACAGTTGGAATCATCGACTCGTCGAGATGTACATCAGCGCAAGTTTGTTTATTTGAACGACGAAGTATTTCTGCACTGTTTGTACTTTCGGTGTCTGCGTTAATTGGATACCCGTCAAAAACAACGACGGTGTTAGAACCATAATGCCTTTGTACATACTAAATGTAGTTTGTGCGGATCGATATAAACGATTCGTTTCGATGTCATATGACCCTATGTATCAGATATCCACCATCTATAACATAGATGCTGTTTCCGAATTCATTATCGTCTGAAACAGGCGTGAAAGCTTCGTAGAGTGAAGATTTTGTGCCCTCTTACCGCCTATTACCGATGCTCTTCATCTGATTGCTTGTTGAAAAAAGTTTATTTCACAAAAAAGTCGACTTTTGACTGCTAATATCTCTCAAACATTTGAAGCAAAACAAAATCCGAAAGAAATAAAACTAGTAGATTAATTTTTGGATATCTCCAATTTTTTTCACTGCGATAACGAGATATAAACAAATAAATTCAAAACCCACACATTATGACACTCTATCAGTTTTGCTCACTCTGTATGGGTCAGAACTTCTGGTACAATAATCAACGAACAACACCAAACCCCAATAAAACCTTGATCAGAAAATGTGTCAATAAACCCCTCGTGTGAGTAGACTTTGTGTTGTCGTCGTAATACCAGATGTACAGCTGGTTATTTCACGGACAGGAATATGCGACGATATCCTCTAATGACTTGGTAACACAGTATTCGGATTTTCAATCAAAGACACATTGTTTTCAGTTGGAAATACGCAACTTCAACAAAACACTTGGAAAAATGAAATAAAAGGATGATTCAATGCAGTTTCACCGAATGCAATAGTTAACATACAAGGCGATTCCCTTAACTAATGTATTATTGTGCAGTCACCCCTTTTTCCACCAAAATATTTATTGCATCCAAACTTTCAATTCCGTTCTGGGTTTTAATTTAATACGGCGGTATCCTGTAGAGAAAAAACTATCCATTTTCCGGTGTTACTTGACCTTTCAAACAAGAACGTATTTAGGTTTCAGCAAACTTCAAAACTTTTCATAAAAAATGCTCCCATAAAAAAAACTATGTACTTATTTGAACAACTGATTCCTTATTTATTTCCATTACCTTCCAGATAATTTTCACAACAAAAAATTGTACCATTTATTCAACTATCCGCGCAAATTCTTCATTTCATTTATTCTGACTCATAAAAAATAATCCGGTGATATACATTCAGTTGAATCTCTCTCTGAAATTATTCGGTCGTGTCATTCTTTCATTTAACGAAAAACGTTTGAAACATAACATTAATATTACACCTGAAACGAATTATCCTAAAAGCTAAAAGGTTTTATACAGTCGACTAGCGGGAACTGCAGTTCTCTCCGCTTTCGTGTACAAGGCACACATTGAAACAGCTTATAATACTCATTGTAAGCTCTAGTGAACTTTTAGGTAATAAATATGAAGTTTTCCGACGGGATCGAGAAACCACGAGCTCATCAAACACGGAGGAGGAGTTATGATAGCTGATGACTCTACACTTCGAATTAATCACCACCCCCATCTCCAGTCCGACGCTGAAGACCTGTGGGTATCAATCCAAGAAGAAAACGGAGAAAACCTTCTTATCTGTTGTGTATACTGACCACCAGGTGATAATCTGGCATATATTTCTTTTTTGATAAAACTACAGAAGAATGAACCAATGATTAACAAAAGTAATGTCATAATCTTAGGGGACTTTAATTTTCCAACAATATAATGGCATCCTGTATACAATGAAAGTTTTTCAGAACTTAGAAATGTAGATGACAAATTCTCTGAAATGATTGACACATTCTCTTCATTTGCATGTTTGCAATTCAATAGCGTTCTAAATGGTGATAGTAGGATGTTGGATTTTTTCAAACCAAAATTGTATGAAACATGTGAAAAAATCTATAGATGCTATATTGAAAGAAGACGTCCACCATCCAGCACTAGAAATAAGTTTAAAGAAAATAAACTTCAGAAAATTGCATTAGAGAAGAAATGAATTTTTGAATTTTCCGAAGGCTAATTATGATGCGATTAATGATGCCCTTTCAAAAATTGATTGGCCAATAATGTTTCATGACAGAGACGTAGATACGTCACTCGAACTATTTTACGATAATGTCAATAAAATCATAAAAGATCACGTCCCTGTCATGAAAACCAGAAGTGGTTTTCTGATTTACTTTAAACATGAAACAATTTGTACAATACTGAAAAAAAATAAGAAGCACAAGCAAATGAAAATATATAAGGATCAAAAGTGTTACTTAGAATTCATAAACTTACGTCGGCGTTCCAAACAACTGATGCGGAATGACTTCTCTCAGTATACTCGTAATATGGAAAATGAAATATGTACTAACTCAAAAATTTTATGGAAATTCATAAAAAACAAAAAAAATAGTAATGTTACTATTCCTCGCTCAATGTATATTGATGATCAAACAGCTGATAGTGGTGGCGGTAGCTGCAATCTTTGTGCCAGCTTTTTCAAAATTACTTCAAAATTCAAAATTAACTACGAGAGAAATACCATCATTCACAAATCTGCCACCCGAACACATCGAAATAACCCACAACAGCCTAGCGGATGCCATAAACTCCCTAGACTCTAAAAAATGTGCTGGTCCCGATAAAATCACAGGTTCATTCATAAAACAATGCAAAAACAACTTAGTGCCCCCTCTTACACATATTTATAGTTTATCTCTTCGGCATGGCATTTTCCCTTCCAAATGGAAACTTCACATATCATTCCAATCCACAAAAACGGTGATAGACACAACATCAGAAACTACAGACCTATTAGTAAATTATGCATATCCGGCAAACTCTTTGAAAAGATCATTTATGATGAAATTTTCAATAAATGTAAAGACATAATAATTCCAGAACAACACGGATTTTTCCACTTAGATCAATAGAAACGAACTTGATGACTTTCACAGATTTTTTATTGGAATCAATGGATGGTCAGGTTCAGGTGGATGTCGTTTACACTGATTTCAGCAAGGCCTTTGATAAAATCAGTCATAACATTTTAATAACTAGGCTTGCTGAGGTTGGTGTCAGCGACTCACTCATAAAATGAATATGGTCTTTCCTGCATGGCAGAACTCAAATGGTGGCACTGAATGGATATATCTCGGATCATTTTGAATCATTGTCTGGAGTTCCCCAAGGAAGTCACCTTGGACCGTTATTCTTCATAATTAACATAAATGAAATTATTGCGTCTTTTGAACATTGCTCAATTTCACTCTATGCAGACGACCTGAAACTGTATCGTGCAGTGAATGATCTAAGTGACTGCAGGAAAATACAAGAACACTTACACCGCCTTACATTGTTTTGTGATAGTAACAGCCTCTTCTTGAATCTCGACAAATGTGTCTCAATCACCTTTACCATAAACAGAAATAGGTTTGACTATAATTACAAAATAAAAAACCATGAATTGAAATCTGTATCCGAAGTGAAAGTTCTAGGGGTACTGATGGACTCTAAATTATCTTTCAAGCCGCATTTGGAAAAAACGATTAACGAATATAATAAAATTATGGGATTTTTCAAAAGGAGTTGCCAAAATTTCAGAAATGCAAGATCACTTCTTAGTATTTATTATGCTCATATACACAGTAAACTCTGTTTCGCATCTGTTGTTTGGAATTCCCAGTATCAAGTTCACATAGATAGAATTGAGAAAGTACAGAAAAAATTTATTAGATATATTGCTTATAAGACAAATGTACAAATCAAAGATAGTAACTTCATCCCACTGATGCGTGAATACAATATGTTACTTACCTCTAAAAGATAGGCGAAATGTGATGAAGGGACTATCGCAGGGCCCATATTTATTCTCAAAGATTGAATTCAACGCTCAAACTAGACAGCTAAGAAATCCAGAATTCTTTAAAATACCCTTCAAAAAAACGAACGCTTAGAACATTTAATAGCATTTGTAATGACATTAAATATTTCGAACTAGATTTGAATTGTTTCAAGTTTAAAATCAAGAGATATTACATCGTCCATGTTTAAGCGAACTATATACTTACTAATTTCACACTTATCGTATTGCCGAATTTAGAATTAGCTATTCCATATATGTTTCTGTCTGTTCAGGTTATATTTTTTCTTCTTGTTCACAACCCACTAAACTGATATATTATTTAGAGGGTTCTGGATTTTTCAATCTGTTTGTAACCCCTATATTGGTAAATAAATAAATAAATAAATTTGCATCTGAACCATAGCGATTTTAATAAAAGATCATTATTTCTGTGAAATGAATTAGGAGGGAGTTGGTGATTCTATTTTCAATTGAAAATGTTCTCTATAGGGAATAATGAAGATATTGCGTATAGTTGAATCGATCAGAAAAATGTTCGTGTTCTATTATAGATTTGCTTCATATCCCATCTTACTGGATCGAGTATTGCAGACAGAGAGGAACAAATATTAAGTTGTTGGAGACAACAGAAACTAATGTTAACAAAACGAGCTTTATTTTTTTTACCTTGATTCTAGTCTTTTCAATCAGCTATGTTTTTTCGAAATATCGCTAATTCTAGACTTTTGTAGCATACTAACGTTGAGGACAAATTCTGTATTGCCTTCTCGTCGATATTTCTGGATAGATTTGCATGTAAGAAAAGCTATATATTCGGAATAAAAAACTTGAAAAACATGACAATAACAAGAAAAAATATGGTAAATTCACTTTCAACTTGAAATTAACCTAACAACGAAAGATTGGGTGATTATGGGACAACGTAACAACCTAGATCAATCACAGTGATGACCACCGTAGCATTATGAATGATCACTATTGTTACGAGAACTCTCGAAGAAATATTGATAAATTTCAACCGCAAAGCCGTAAATGTACAATTGCGAGTAAAAAACAATTAAAGAATATTTTGCATTTCCACCTCCAAATGTATCTATCTAGTTTATCTATGAACTCATTCTCATAGGTTGGAGAAAAATCCATATAGAGGATCGAACCAATTGCAGAAACAATAGGTCACGTTGAAGTTGATTTCTTACCACTTTAGCTCCGTGAAAGTCGGTGGGATCGAACCATGGCATTTCAGGACTGCGGGATACCTTGCACAAATCAACAGTAGTTGTTTACCCTCGACCAGAACTCTCATTTCCGCCACAATGCACTTAATTCTCGAAGTTTATTATTACACGTTTACACCAACTTTTATATCTTGAAGCTTACAGACAGTCATATATTAATGGTATTAATTTTCCCTCAAATCAATATAAGTACAGGGTTTTGAATCAATCCATAAACAAAATTATTTGATATTGTGGTTCTCTCTATGAAACACCCTGTAGAGATATGGAAAATGTGTAGTATGTGATAGTTCCTCCTCAAAATGTTATATTGCTAGGTACCTTTCAAAAATATACTTTGCTAAGGTCACAGTAGAAAATGTGAGTTTTTGCAAAAAATTACTGTCATTCATTTGTGAGTCACCCCGTGAATATGAATATTTTAGTCATACGTATTCACTATTGTATATTACTGAAACATGTAGTTATCGTATGTATGCAACATAAATTCATCTAGTTAGTTAACAAAAAAAATTCTGATAATCTGCACAATTTTCAGTTTCAATACCCCGTGTCTAGAAAACGAGTCATTGACACATTTGGTAACTAGGTCGAGTACAATAACATACCATAGATTCAGAAAATTTGATCGGTCGCCACTTCACAAAGAAAAGTGCAGGGTCCGTTAATGATCGTTTTCTACCATTGCATTTCAAGTTTATGTTTTCAAATTATTCAGTTTCGTTTTCATATTGTATTTATTCGAATGAATGTATGTTGTGTAAGTATACCTTCGAAGGTGCTAAAGTCCAAAGTTTTTCTTTTTTTAAATCCAGGCTTCTATCTCGGTATCTCGACTTAAACTTGGAATCTCCTGAATAAATTTTTGTGGTATAAATGGGATTCAGCACGTCGAGATACATTTGACGGACGTATGTGATTTTTTTTAAATAAAATCTGGAATTGAGAAGGGTAATTTCCCGCCATTTTTTTCCTATTTTGTAGAAACCCGCATTCCTCAGAAATCATATGAAATATTTCTCCATCTGAGTCCAATTAGCTTTCAAACAATGTTTCTTTGGAAACAGAGCTTCCACGTAATAGCTATTTGTATTACTAGGGAGGAAAGAGCCACTTTTCCTCCCGCAGGATGTAGTTTACTACCCGACGCGAAGCGGAGGGCAGTAAACATCCAAGGGAGGAAAAGGCACTTTACTCCCATGTGATACATATGATTTTTCCTCCTACCCACCTTTTTTTGAAAATTTATTTACGACACAAATAGGTAACGAATATAATTAAGAACACAAGAATTATTTATTAAACAAATTTATCAATATATGCTATACAATTAAGTACACAGTATTGTTTAACTATATTTTAGAATTATTTATGTTAATATTGAATGTGCAGTTTTGAGCAGCACTTATATGAACACCATTGGAAGAAGATAGGGTTTGAACAGGAGCTTTAGTATTTGAAATATTTTCGCTTGGCACATTGTAATGGTGGTAATTTCTAGAAGTGCTTGGCTGATTTTGATCAAGTTCAGGTTCTACATTATTTCCCATAATTTGATCAGAAATTTTTCATTTTTTTTGTGTAAGATTGTTCTACATAATCTTCTGTGATATTGGTTGATTTCCAACCGCCATGCTGTTTTAGAGCTAAAATATCCCCACCAGCGTTTACTAACAGAGTTGCTGAAGTTCTTCTGAAACTGTGCCCTGTGTAATGTTAGGCATTTGGAAGATTGAGATATTCTGCAATTTTTTGTGGTATTTTGGATATACTATTCTTGCCAACTACTTGATTTATACATTTGCCTGCTTTAAAGCATACCAACAATCGTTTATGCTCAGTTTTAGGACGTAGACACATATACTTTTCAACGATTTGAACAAAATTTGGGCCGTTACCTGTTGTAGTATTGATAACGAAAGTTCGTTGTTTATTCGTTTTTGAAGTGGGGATATTTATGACTAAAAGATTGTCTTCATCTTCAAAATCATCCATAGTCATTTTAATAAGCTCATCACATCGACATGCTCCAGAAATTCCAATAACAAGGACTACCTATGAATATTTAAATTAAATTATTTGCATGCGATTGCATTTCTTACCTTCATTAATAAAAAAGCATCATCGGGGGCTTCCATTAAGAATGTATTTATTTCTTCTCTTGTAAAAGTTGTAGCTTTATTTGGTTTGTATCCGGTATTTTGACGTTTTAGAAATGCAATCAACTTTGGATATTTAATATCAACATTGTCCTTCATTTATATCATCGTGCGTAGCATTGAATATTTAGACCAAAGTGTTGAAGCTTTTAATGATTTTCCTTGTAGTGAAAAATATGCCAGTAAAACATTCTCTGAATATTTATGTATCTTGTTGTCTTCAGCCCATTGCTTATATTGTGCATATTGTTTTTCATACCTGTCTTTAGATTTTTGTGGTAGTAAGGTTAATGACGCTATGTTGGCTTGTTCCTTAATATTAGGTGGTGTATTTGGAAATTCAAAATCGCTCTCCATTTTTCAAAAATTCAACTAAGTTTAATGAATGTAGCGACTTTGCACCTCAAAAGTCAATCGCCGTGTTTACTGTCAGTGAGCCACAGCATACTATGCTTTTCATATTCTGAACTCAAAAAAAGTATATCTAAGATTCCTGAAGTAAAAATTTGTATTGAAGAACTACGTTGAAGTAACATTAATGTTTGATTTTTACCAAAAAACAGGATATACAGTATGTTCTAGAAATTATGGAAACAATATGAATATAATGAATTCACAAGTTTCATCGTTTACAACTTACTTGAAATGAGGGGGAGGAAAAATACTTTCCTCCCAGGGAGGAAGAGTATGAGTTTCCTCCTTGATTTGAGGGAGGAAAGTGTGTACTTTTTATAGGGGTAGGAGGAAAAATACATTTCATTCACCGCGTATATAAGGTATTGCATTTTTGGAATAGGTATCCCACTAATCTACCCCGAATCTTTTTCAAAACCGTACATTACATCAAAAATTCATAAACATTAACTAATTCTTTTTTGAAGTACAGGGTATTCATTGAAAAAAATACGCATTTTTCCAAGATTCTTGGACTGTCTTTTTTTATTCACATGAAATGACTACACGACGTTTCCAACAATAAACAATGTTCGATATATATTTGACATACTCTCCCCTATCTGAACTTAAAAACTAGGGGTTGACGTACCCCTATTTTCTAACCACCCTGTATAAAATAATATAATGTCAGTTAACTTCGATCAAGATTGAGGGAGTTCATCCAGAGTTCATCAGAGAACAGACACTGGTTGGATTAAAATTAATCGAATTGGATTTTTCTTTGTTCACCCTGTTGTAGACGTAAGTACACAACCTTGGTGATATAACGGTGGTAGATAGAATAATGAATTGGATATGAAAAGATATTTTGCACTTTATATTCGAGACGGATATTGTGAAAATCTGCTCTATATATTTCCATAAATCCCACAAGAGTGACTTTTTTTCTGTTTGCAGACCACCATGCATATTTATTTACTACACTTACCCCGTGTGAAGAAGCTGAAGTGTCCATAATCTTGACTGCGCAGTCGGTTTTATTTTCCATGGCGATTATTGACTCCATTTTTGCAACACATTTCAGTCCATCTGAAAATTAAATAATTTTATAGAATTGTTGAATGCTTGATATGCAATTGATTGATATATTAAAGATTTTGTTGAGTGGGACAGAATGACTCCAATGTTGTCTGACTTATCCTAGCACTGATGAGAGAGAAAAACCTTGAGACATGTCAAGTATGCAGGTGCTTTTTCCTAACCAGATGGACTTGCAATACTGTTCTCCTCCTAGAGTAACATTGCACCAATAGATGTCCAATGTCATCAAATGGTCTGGAATGATGGCATTTATTACTTCTCAACACACCTCAACCAATTTTTTGATCTGTCAGGTAGTTTTCAGATATTCAATTTACTTCTTAAGTGATTTGTTGTCACAAGTTTTATTATTTATTTATCTGAAGTTGAATCTCTCCAGAACTGCAACAAATAAGACAGTCAACTCTATTCAAGACACTTTAATAATCCAGTAACTTCACATAATCACATCTGATTGTTCGTGGAATGAAGAAAAATCGCAATTTCCTCGAAACCATAAAGAATGTTCCATCTTCAAAACTCTAAGGATGTTTCTTTAGAGTTTAATTTCCTTCAAACTGTCTGCGCCTTTATATTTCAATACTCGAAAGTTCTTTCCAATATTCAATTTCAACTGTACCAAGAATGGTAAATGTTAGAGAATCGCGCTTTCCGAGGAGAATGATATATTTCTATTATAATTCGATAAAATATAACTGAAATGTGTTTGATTTGAAATAATGTGGAACTCTGGGTTTTGTGTTATATAGGAATACTTCCAACTCAAAACGATTCGACAGTAACCGAGTCCTTAAAACCTAACTATGCAGGTGTTCCAAATCCTAATGTAGGAACATGCAGAGACCATAGTAATAATATTAATAATATTTATTCATCATCGATATAGTACAAATCATGGAAAATAGAAAACATTTACAATGAATAAATTGCAAACGTTCTGAACCCGCTGAGGGATTGCCACTGTAAATGGTGAATAGTTAATTTTGAAGGAACCAATTATAATATGAAAAAAAAAATTATGATGAGGAATTGTAACAAACCCCCTTCTAGAATTCATACATGCTAAATGTAGAAGTTAAATATATATTATTAAATGAAGAAAAAAATTATCGAGATACATAGACTGTAATAATAGTGAGGAAGATTACTCTATTTTGTATACATTTTGGGAGGAATCTCATCAAACAATCTAGAACCAAGATGAATATACATTTTTGACCGAACTTTTTATTTTTCTATGTTATTCCCTCACTCTTGGGCAATGAAATTATAATTAAATTATAACCAGTGATGAATTGAACAATTCTACTGTTAAGAATGTCACACTTTTTGTTTGATGATAGATACTCCTCCCCTTGCTTTTACCTCATACCAATTTTGTGATTCCACCAAGGCACAATATATGGTTTTTGAATAATTATCATATAACACTGTTCTTGAACAGTGATAGCAACCTTCGTAGTTTCTTTTATAATTTCATATAATGTTTCGATGATGAGGCCCAACCGGCCCAAGTAATTTACGGAATTATTGGATGGGATGGTTTGTCAAATTGTTGGTAAATTATTGAGTTCAAGTTTCTGGATACTGAATGGCACATAATTTGTTTTATCGAAATCGATTGAAGGCAACGAGTCCAACCGTATTTTTAGTCCAGTCGTGCTTCACTGAATAGACCCGGCGGTGCCTTGTGACGTACCATATTTTAACACATTGCTCGCTAACAGTAATTTTCATTGCGTTAAGACATGACTCTCATATCCGTATCTTCTCTAATGTTGTTAGTATAGTTGTTCATGACTCGCAGTTGCAGCTGCTTTCCCTACACCAAGAAATATATATAATTTCATGCTTGGAGCCTCCATTGCATCCTGCGAGTATTTGGCTTCTCTAAGGCCAAACTGCTTACACCGATATTTCCAACAAGGTTTACATGCAGGGATAGAAATTATTTGGGTTTTCATCGATCGTGGAAGCAATGCATTTCGAAATTTTAGGCGTGATTAGTTGCCCATTTCAAATTGTTCCAGGAAAAATCACGGTAATGCCTCTGGTATAATATGAGTTTCATAGCTGTGTGTCCATCATCGTCACAGAATCAAGTTTAGACGCTAACGATATGAAGTAAATTCTAGAATTAAAAATTAAAATTCTGGAGGAATTTTAGGACCCTCACCATCGCAACAGTCAAATTTAACAATGGATTTTCATGGAATGACTTTGAAAATGGTAAAATGAGATTATTTCATGGTTATTCCAGCTAGCAATTTCACTTCATGGGCCTGACTGGATCCAAAAAGTGTATACTAATCAACGTAATTTTGTTTCAGATTCGTTGTGGTTCATCCTACTATGGAAAGTGGAAAACTGGATGTTATCATTCATTTGAATCGTTAAAAATTCAACGAACCTCGACACTATTACATGGCAGCGGTGTAAGATGTTACAGCAGCTATGGTAGTTCAGCCGGAAAACGGCCGTTTCATAGACATAAAATATTCCTGCAAGGAATGCATAAAATATCAGCTCTAATGGAACTCGAGACTCTGGCTGTTGATATTGGAATATACCGAAATGAATTGAGGTGATGAAAACGTCTCATGATACCTATAGATGTAACTGAGGTGAGATAAAAGAGAAATGGTAATGTTGAGATAGTCGGGTTATAGTGATCCTTGGAATGAGATAATTCACTGAAACTTGTGTACTGTTCGATACAGAACATGGAGTACAATAAATAATTTTACACACAGAAACTAAATCAAACAATAATATAAACAAATTAGTTTATATTCGGTGCCACATTTTGTTTTGTTGAGTTATCAAAACGCTTTTCAGAATGCTAAGGGCCAAGCATATGAATGTTTTCTATATACACACACACTCCCTTTCGATTTTTTATGTTTTAATCATTTCCTGGTGAGTAATACCTTCCTCAAAAATTCGCATTACAAATTTGTTTCACTTATCCGAAGAAGAAACGAAGATAATCTTCCCTTTCAATGAAAATCATTGAAGCCTCTGACATTATCCCAAACAAGCTGATAAGTCGACACCAAAAACCAAACAGAACCCTGCCGGAGTATGAAACCCATATTGAGTGACTCACTCATCTGATCTACGCACAAGAATCGAAGGAATTCGTTAAAAAAAATGAGGTGCAGACCTTCCGGGTGTCTCCAAACTATCAGCGCAGCGCTGATAGAAAAAACTACGAGGCAATGAGTTACGGAAGTTTTCATGGTGGATTCTTCAACGAGTCAAGCATTATCACATACAGCTCGCTTCTGTGGAGCCCTAAAGTGAAACAAGGACTGGCAAAACTTAACCTCGGTAAACTTCAGAGGCTCGCTTGCCTACGTATCACAAGCGCTATGAGCAGCACTACGATCGCTGCTATGGAAATAATCCTGACATCATAGTCATGGGAGAGGCGAGAATGAGTGCATACAGGCTCATACAAACAGATAATTGTAGATCCCAACCACAAACTGGGTACACCAAAATCATTCATGAAGTCAACATTACCGAACTGGAAATGATATCAGACTAACATGTTACCCCAATACTCATACGAAAAACCATTCAGAACAGAACTCAAGTGGAACGAATGGGACTCGTGAGTAGAATCACTATCATCTGGAAACATCATCTGATACACAGATGGCTCAAAAATAGTGATAGGAACTGGAGCAGGAATACATGGAGTGAGGCCAAAATGGAACGTTATACTTCCACTTGGCAATATCACCATAGTTTCCAAACTGAGACACATGCGATAAGGACAGGCATACAGATGAATCTAGACAGTGAGTATAAAAGAAAACAACACATCTACATTCTATCTGACAGCCCAATAAAAGCTCTGAAGTCAGTACAGATTAGGTCCAAACAGGTTTGGGAATGCCTTCAGAGCCTCAATGACCTGGCAAAACACAACAAGGTTGTGTTGGTGCCTGGACATAGGGGAATAGAAGGTAATGAAAGACGTGCATCTGAATTACTATTCACAGGTCCAGAACCAGTGTTTGGAATTAGCAAAATCCAATGCGGAAACCTAATATAAGAGTAGAAGAAAATGAAACACCAAATATATTGAGACAAAATATAAAGGCATCGACACAGTGCAGCCATGGTGCGGCACTTAAGCCAAACACTGACGGCTGACACTCTCAACCTAAACAAATCGAAGATACGTACAATTACTGGCTTACTAACCGAATATTGTGGCCTTAGAAAACACCTGCACACTATGGAAATGAACAGAGAAACCGTTGGGTGCAGACTTTGTGGTGACGAGGAGAAAACAGCCTCTCACTTCATCTTCGAATGCGGCGCACTGCACAACTGGCGCTAGAAAATATTCGGACAGACCAACCTAGAAATAGGCGTTGATCCAAAAATCCTAGTGAATAAACTATTAAACCTGGTAAAAGTCACAGGCCTATTCAACTAGGAACCACTGACGATAGAATAATACAATAGACCCCAGCAGGTGTCAGTGTTACAGGACACCCTCTAGGGTAAACTCTGCATCTGGCCCGTCAGCTTCAAACCAACCAACCAAAACGCTATTGGATGAGTTATTGAACTACTTATTAGCATTAAGGTGCTAGCAAGAAACACTGCTTCAACTGTAGATTAGATTAGTTTGGGGCTTTCGCACTAACTCGCGATCTTATCTTATCAATTGTGTGGGAACTCAAAATCGTTTAGAGCTCTCTCTTTGGGAGCTTTTGGTTCTTCTTCTCCCAAAGTTAGAAACCTTATTATGTGTACTGATGTTTCCTCCAGACAAAACCAGCATAACTGTGTGTGCTGGTAACCAGACTAGCGTCAGACTGTTCTGACTGCCCAGCTCTTTTAGAGCTTCAATGCCATCTCAAGCAAGTTTTTTCTGAAAACTCTTACCTCATCAGCTCTAGAGCGCAATGGTGTATTGCGACGAATTCCGCTTGAAATATCGTCGCGTATATACCTAAGCTCAATGAGATTTTTATCTTCGGCTTGGTTCCATAAATGCCGGCTCGTGAACCTTCATCAGTTTTTGAGCTATCCGTGTAGAGAGCGATTTCCGCGTTGATGGGAGGTCCCTCCTTCCATGCATCCCAGTTCTTTATTCTTATCTCAAAATGTTTTTCAAAGCTATATGTGGGAAGTATGCCATCTGATGGCATTCTTATAAACATGATACCTACCACGAGACCCGAAATGTGACGTTGTACCAACTTAGCTGGTTGGTTAAAATGTAGTTCCAGAAGTTTTCGAGATATATATAGTCTAGTCAACAAGTGCCATTTAGACCAACTTTTTTCAGCAGTCTCCGAAAATTATGATTGAGGTGTCATTCGATTCGGAATGACATCCAGATGATTTTTGAAAAAAATGAAGTTCCGCATGAAAAAATTGTAAAAGTTATTAACAATTAACTAAAAAAAAAAGATGGCTTTAGTATTTTGTAAATATCTCAAAAACTAATTAAAATTTTTTAAATCTAAAAAAAGATTCAAAAAGAGGAGGAAATTTCCTAAAAAAAAGCTCAATTCCCGGAATTGTAGCATCAATATTTATAATTTTCCCAGAGGGATGAAAATACGGCCGAAAACGGGTACTCTGGCTCGGGCAAGCCACACCCACTTTGGACACTTTAACAATAAAAATTATTTTAAAATACTAAATATGAAAATAAAAAATTGGAAAAATTCAGGCACTAACTGAATAGATTAATGAACAATAATCCGCTTGAAAAAAATTTTTATCACAATTTTTCAATTAGTTAATCAATAGTTAATTAATAATTTTTTTCTGCTTGAACATGAACATTGCAAGTGTGATAATTGTTAAACTATAAATTTAAGATTTTTTTCCTCTTTTGGAGCAATTCTTGAAAGGCTTCAGAATAGAACCCCGTTGGAAAAATTAAAAAGTTTTTATTTTTCAGTTTTTTATTAACAATTTTCGTTGTTGCAAAATTAAATACGTAAATTAATCATTGAAAAAAAAAATTTTTTTTTAATATTATCAATAATCCGTTTTTATGTTATCAGGAACTACATAGAAATAATTTTTTTAAATTTTTATCTCTAATTGTTTAAAAAATTGTTATAAACAAATGCGTTGTTTATAAGATAATTGAAAATTTTTTTATGGAATTTCAATATTTGATACAAATAATGATTTTCAAAAGAAAAATTGTTCCTTAAAAAAATTTTTTTATTGCTTGAAAACGCATTTGTTGATTAACAATTATTTTCTCCCGCTTCTAATTAATATTAAGGAACCATTTTTTTTTTAAATCATTATTTGTCTTTCTTTCATACAAAAAAAAAAATTCCATTTTATTTAATTTTTCATTGTTTATGCAATAAACAATTTGTTATAAACAAATAAATTTTTACCTTATATTTTTTTTCTATTCTAATTTCTGTCACAAAAACAGACATGATTTTTTTTCTTTTTTAAAATTTTTTTATTATTTTTTATTTAATTTTTAAATATAAGTTCTCTCTAACTTCGTCATTCTTACCTGGTCTTCATCCTTAAAATTATTATAATTTACAAACTAATGGAGATACGATGAAAATACTTAAGACTTATTTATTCTCCATTACATAAAAAACAAATTTAGCAGAAAAGTTTAGTTGTTACTTATTTATTTATTGAATTTATAGCAATTGTTGTTGAAAAATACTTAGGGAAAATTTTTTTTTTTGTTTTAATGCTTAAAAATCTCATCAACTATTAAAAATATGACTACTTCATTCAAGTATCTTATCAATTATTGTTCATTACTCAACATTTTTACCTTTTATATATTAATATCACTTTATTATACTTCAAATTCTGAATATTACCATGTAAACAAAAAATTTTTGCAGAGTTCATTAGCCTAAGTGTTTTTGAAAGGAAGAATGATCTTTAAATTGATTTTCATTTAACAAAATTTATTAATAAGTAGTTATTAACATTTACAATATTTTTTTTTTTTTCATTTTATTGTACATTCTGTTTATTTTTTGAAACGTTTCTTTGATGGTGGCTCATAGTCTACAGTTTCTTCTTGTCTCATGTTTTCATCGTTCTCTTCGTTCTCCAGCAAAGTTTCCACAAATTGTCCAATAGAGATGTCATAATCAGCACAGGCACTATCGTCTTCATTATCATTTTGTAATGCGTTTTCTTCATCAACATCGCCGAGTTCGTCATTATCATCTTCCATCGCTATCTTTTTGCAATTATCGCAACTCTCTCCTTTGCAAATGAGATTTAAATGATAATATATATGAACGTGCATAGAATATTCTGTTCGTTGATAAATAATTAAATTTATTAGACTCTATTGTCTCAATAATATTTCAAAAGAAAAAAATAAAGATTGTCATTCATAAACTTTTACAAACATTAAAGAAACCGAACCTGAAAATAAAAATCTAGATATTAATATTAATATATAAAAGGTAAAAATGTTGAGTAATGAACAATAATTGATAAGATACTTGAATGAAGTAGTCATATTTTTAATAGTTAATAAGATTTTTAAGCATTAAAACAAAAAAAAAAATTTTTCCCTAAGTATTTTTCAACAACAATTGCTATAAATTCAATAAATAAATAAGTAACAACTAAACTTTTCTGCTAAATTTGTTTTTTATGTAATGGAGAATAAATAAGTCTTAAGTATTTTCATCGTATCTCCATTAGTTTGTAAATTATAATAATTTTAAGGATGAAGACCAGGTAAGAATGACGAAGTTAGAGAGAACTTATATTTAAAAATTAAATAAAAAATAATAAAAAAAAATTTAAAAAAGAAAAAAAATCATGTCTGTTTTTGTGACAGAAATTAGAACAGAAAAAAAAATATAAGGTAAAAATTTATTTGTTTATAACTAATTGTTTATTGCATAAACAATGAAAAATTAAATAAAATGGAATTTTTTTTTTATATCAGAAAGAAAGACAAATAATGATTTAAAAAAAAAAAATGGTTCCTTAATATTAATTAGAAGCGGGAGAAAATAATTGTTAATTAACAAATGCGTTTTCAAGCAATAAAAAAATTTTTTTAAGGAACAATTTTTCTTTTAAAAATCATTATTTGTATCAAAGATTGAAATTCCATAAAAAAAATTTCAATTATCTTATAAACAACGCATTTGTTTATAACAATTTTTTAAACAATTAGAGATAAAAATTTAAAAAATATATTTCTATGTAGTTCCTGATAACATAAAAACGGATTATTGATAATATTTAAAAAAAAATTTTTTTTTCAATGATTAATTTAAGTATTCAATTTTGCAACAACGAAAATTGTTAATAAAAAACTAAAAATAAAAACTTTTTAATTTTTCCAACGGGGTTCTATTCTGAAGCCTTTCAAGAATTGCTCCAAAAGAGGAAAAAAATCTTAAATTTATAGTTTAACAATTATCACACTTGCAATGTTCATGTTCAAGCAGAAAAAAATTATTAATCAACTATTGATTAACTAATTGAAAAATTGTGATAAACATTTTTTTCAAGCGGATTATTGTTCATTAATCTATTCAGTTAGTGCTTGAATTTTTCCAATTTTTTATTTTCATATTTAGTATTTTAAAATAATTTTTATTGTTATAGTGTCCAAAGTGGGTGTGGCTTGCCCGAGCCAGAGTACCCGTTTTCGGCCGTATTTTCATCCCTCTGGGAAAATTATGAATATTGATGCTACAATTCCGGGAATTGAGCTATTTTTTAGGAAATTTCCTCCTCTTTTTGAATCTTTTTTTAGATTTAAAAAATTTTAATTAGTTTTTGAGATATTTACAAAATACTAAAGCCATCTTTTTTTTTTAGTTAATTGTTAATAACTTTTACAATTTTTTCATGCGGAACTTCATTTTTTTCAAAAATCATCTGGATGTCATTCCGAATCGAATGACACCTCAATCATAATTTTCGGAGACTGCTGAAAAAAGTTGGTCTAAATGGCACTTGTTGACTAGACTAATACTGGCCAAAACATCGTGGGCCACCCTACAACCTGATGACTATCACAAAGTAGTCTTTGACAGAATGTGGAAAGGGCCAAAACATCTAATATGCCCTGTTTTTCATATTTAGTAGCTTTTGTTGTATTGACTGAATGATACCTTAATCGTCTTTTCAGTTCCCACTCGATACTATAATGTTGTTGATGGTCAACTCTATATCAAACATTAAATATAAAAATGTTTAACGAATTCAGTAAGCAAAACTCGAAAGCCTAAGTGGTTCGAATTACATAGAATGCATTCAAATCAAAAAAAGTTTTAATGTGGGAAAAATGAAAACCTGATTGCCTTGCGACGCCTTGCCGCTCCATCTTCACAAAGTTCCCAGGAGACACAAAAATTCCGAAGACTTCTGAGGGTTGCTCGTAGGGGTGCAGCTATATGACGGTTAGAACAAAAAAAGCTTAATCTTTCAACTAAATTTGTCCGAAACGCGTTCATCCGGCGCTAACGAGGTACTGAATATTCGTAATTTAGCAGCAAATAATAAAATCGAAAAATGTCACTGCGGACCGATGATTCCAGGGTTTCCAGGCAACACTATTCGTTCGCCATGGAATGACAAATTGAAATAAACAATACTTATACTATCGGCGCAACAACTTGGGTGTAAAAAAAAACTTCTTGGAATAAAATATCCATATGAAACAACTCACTCAAATCAATTCTTCTACAATTAACGAGTTATCATCAATTAACCCTAACGCACATTGACTCTTCACAGCAAAAAAAAGAACCTGAATGATTTATGAGATGAGGATCTCGGAAACACTTAAATAATACATTACTCGCCTGCTCTATTACAGAATGAAATTTCCCGTTTCGGCGGAATGGCTTTATACGCTCCGAAAGGTTATAATGTGATCCCAATGTCCCAAAATATCGGTATCTGCGGGAAACGATACACCGCTATAGTCTCACCTTTCAATTTAATCATCCTAAGTTCAATAATAATGTTGATTCGACTTGGGATACTAGGAATTTCAGAAAAAGATCTATTGAATTGATATAGGCATTGTTTGACACCATATCCGCCTGATTTGTTTTTCTCTCAATTTCACACGTCACAAAATATATACAGTGTTACACATAAAGTTCGCGACATATGGAAGTTTTTTTTATTAATATATATAAAGAAAATTTTACTTCGCAGTTAGTTTGTGCTTTAAAAATGAGTAAATTGCAGCATCTTTCCTTTTTTCATGTGCTACTCAAAACCTGTAAAATTTGACATTTTTTTCGAAAATCCTGAAATTTTGAAAAATGCCAAAGAAAAAAGTTAGTCAGTTTCCAATTTTATACATCTGCTCCAAATTTGGACTCTCTACTGTCACTTCGACATTTTTTTAATTTTTTTTTTATTTTCCAAATCTTTCGCTCTATCGATTAGAACGAAACATGATTAAAATTTCATAATTTTGATGAATATGAGACTTCAATGTCATATCTTGCCCAGAAAATACCCACATTGGCCTGTTACCAGAAAATGAAAAAAATGCACCTACAGAAATTCGTTTTTGTTGTTGCAAAATTCATCTAGCTTTTTCATTTCATTGTTAAACTGATGTAGATTTTCAATGTATGGACGTTAATATGTCAGTAATCGAAGAAACGAATTTCTCTTCATTCTTATTAAACTCGTATTTCTTTTTTTAATAGATTTTTATCTAGTTAGATTATTCTCCTGACCAATAATTCAGTTACAAACAAACTATTTGACAGTTTCATAACTATTCAAAACACTTTCGTTCTAGCGATTTGTACTAAACATGAATAATTTTTCGATTTTTGAATTAATTTCATATATCTTATATTCTTTATTTCCATCTTCAGATGTGTAAAAAACATCAAACTAAAATAACTATAACCAAATTTACAACAAAACATCGTAACATTCATTGATTCATCTCAATAATCTTATTCTGTATGTCGCCCTTCCCGTTCTATACAAATTATAGTCCTTTCATTCACAGACTTTGTGGCATTTTTAATAAATAGGGGATTTATGTTAGCACAACACTCCCGAATGGTATTCTCTAAATGTCCTTTGTTTTCAAATAGAATTTTGGGAACTAACTGTTCCGTTCGACGTGAAGTTGCCTCGTCAGTCCATAAAATCCTGTAGGGAAATGCGATATCATTTTCTTTCTCACCTTGGAACCAAAATGAAAATCCCACTCGAATATCGAAATCTCTTTCTTTGAGAGTGTGTATGAACTTTGGCTTATAGGGATGGAAATTATTTTTGTGCAAAATTCTTCTCACAGATTCTCTGCCAACCCCTGTATCTTCACTAAGACTGCTAATATCAGTTTTTCCGTTTTCAACAACGCTCAAACAAACATTGAGTTATTCTTATTCATTATAATTTATTGGATTATGTGGTTTCTTGAAACGATTGTCAACAGAGCCAGTTTCTTTGAATGATTTCAATATCCTTCCCACGGTACTAAAGTGAATATTTGTTTCTGGACGCCGGTGATTGAAAATACAAGCAACATCTCGATATGGCACATTCTCACCACATAAAATAACGATTTCCACTTTGTCTTGTATGGATAACATTGTACATAAAACTTTTTGTCAATTATAAATGTAAGAAAATCTGTACATAAAACAAATTGATGGCGTTAACCAAAACTAAAAATTTGTTTCAAAAGCCTACTAAGTGAAAATTTTATTTCGATTTGATCAGTACATATTATTTTCTTCCCGAGATGTTGCATTAGTCTTGTATTGTTTAAAATCTCGAACTTTTATATCATGTCTAGTACGAATCGCTAGAACGAAAGTCTTTTGAATGGGTATGAAACCGTAGGTCATTTTTTAGTTTACAGAAAAGTATGATATTTCGGGTTTGTTTGTAACCGAATTATTGGTCAGAAAAATAATTAAACTCGATAAAAATCTATTAAAAAAAGAAATACGAGTGTAATAAGAATGAAGAGGAATTCGTTCATTCGATTACTGACATATTAATGTCCATACATTGAGAATCCACAACAGTTTAACAATGAAAGGAAAAAATTTGTGATTTTTGCAACAACAAAGACGAATTTCTGGAGGTGCATTTTTTTTATTTTCTGGTAACAGGCCAATGTGGGTATTTTCTGGGCAAGATATGACATTGAAGTCTCATATTCATCAAATTTATGAAATTTGAATCATGTTTCGTTCGAATCGATAGAGTGAAAGATTCGAAAAATTAAAAAAAATGGAAAAAAGTCGAAGTGACAGTGGAGAGTCCAAATTTGGAGCAAATGTATAAAATTGAAAACCGAGCAACTTTTTTATTTGGCATTTTTTTTTATTTCCAAAAAAAAATGATTTTTTGAGGATTTTCGAAAAAAATGTCAAATTTGACAAGTTTAGAGTAGTACATGAATAAAGGAAAGATGCTGTATTTCACTAATTTTTCAAGCACAAACTAACTGCGAAGTCAAATTTTCTTTATATCTATTAATAAAAAAAACTTCCATATGTCGCGAACTTTATGTGTGACACTGTATGTACGAATAAATGACTTATTTATACATCTAGAATTTTCAGTGCAATGAAGTACACTTGAAGAACTGTGAGATCAAACGTGAGTTATTTTCAAATATTCCGCAATAATAGCTTGTATCGCCAACGTCAGTTTTCACCCTAGGGTAAATTTTCATGGATAAATCTTTCTAGTATATTGCTTACGAATATGAAATGAATAAAACAACACAATTAGGAGAATTTGCGGTATCGCCGTTCCCAGGTAGTTTTAGTTTTTACCTATATCCATATTCAACATATTGCTGAAATGCAAACAGCCAGAATAATTAATCAAATTTATCGCCTACTAGTATTGAAATTCATTTGCGTGAAAATTCATCAATAAAACTTTAAAACGTTCATCGTCAATGTTGAAAAGTCTATGAGGACATCAACTAAATAATCAGTTGTTACACCAGGGATTTAAACATCCGACTCATTGGGAGATTGGTTCTTTTTTGTTTTTTCTGTTATCCATCATCCGGTTGCACCCTTACAAGCAATCCTCATAAGTCTTCCGGAGACTTGTGCGAGCTAGGAAATATGAGGATCCCATAGTTTAACGTGAGATCCCAAGTTCGAAAACTCTCTTGACGTCTGATGTCAGTAACGCACAAGTCCATAATTATTATGATGTATGATTTTCACGGTAGGTACATTATATCACCTTGGAATAGATAGAAAAAAAAATCCTTGGAAAAAGTTACTTGGAAACAGAGTACATAATGCCACCACATAAAATATATTGAAAATTTCTAAGATTGTATAGTTGGTGGCCAAATTTCGCGAAACAGGTTCCGTTCATAACGAAAAGAGGCAACTTGAGAATCATGTACTCATTGAACTTACCGAGATAGCAGTATAAGGGCAAGTTGCCATGGATAGTATACGTTGAGTACTGACAATTAGCCGTTACAACGGGCATCACTCGTACAAATGTCCACCTAAAATTGAAAAAATGAAAATTCCATCCTTATAAGATTCGGCTAGTGCATAAACTAAATGAAGAAGACTTTGATCGTCCCTCTCATATTTGCGTAATTATGACTGAACCAAACCGTGCTAATCCCCAGAAACGGAGATTTGTCTGATCCGAAGAACTTCAAATCGATAACATGCTCGAATGCATCTTATACATGCGGATACTTTCCGTAGTTGATCCGGTGTACGAACGAATATATGAGCAAGGAGGGGCAAGGAAGGGGGTCGTTGGCTGCAAGGAAAACCTGCTGATCGCATATGCATCACGCAGGACTCCGTGCAGTATGAGCGTAACCTTTCAATGGTATGGATCGATTATCGCAAGGCATTTGATACAACATCGCATGAACCCATCATGGATTTGCTCAGATGTCATGCAGTACCCTATAAAATAGTGAGATGCATTGAACGGGTGATGCCCCTCTGGAGGATTCGCTTCACCATGACATCTGGTCAAGTCAGAGTTCAAACAAAGCAGATTATCTTCAGAAAAGATGTGTTTCAGGGAGACTCCCTTAACCCTGTTCTCTTCTGCAATTCCCTATTGCTAGTGTCTGTTATACTACGGAAAATCCGCGGATACTACTGCGGCACCCTCAGCAACCGAAGGCGTAAGGTCACCCATCTGTTCTACATGGATGACTCCAAACTATATTCCTCTGGGAAAAAGGATCTTCATTAGTCCTCAATGGTGGTGCAAGAGTACACGCAAGCTATCGAAATGAGTTTCATCCCAAAAGAGGACGATGCGAGGAATATGAAGAGCACGTTCAGCTGGTAGACGGAAGCATCCTACATCATCTAGATGCCGGAGAGACGGATGATTACCTAGGGGTGGAAAAACACCAATCCCAATAGGTAAGAAATGTTCTATCTCCCTCTCGCCGCAGCAAGTATCAGCATAAACTCCGACAGATCTGGTCATCAGAACTAGAAAATGGACTCAGAAAGAGCTGCGACAACTCGACGTGAAAACTCGCAGAATGATGCATTTTTATAGGAGCTTGCATCCTCAATCGTCTGTTCCACGGTTATACTTCTATCTTATACTGTAAAGTCACCAGGAGTTCAGATCCCTGTCTCTGCTTAGTATGCGATCATGAAAAAGCAGGGATTGGTGCATTTTTTTCCAATAACCTGTGCAGCCGATGAACTCGGTTTCGTATTTGACAATGAACGGATGAACCAAACTCTGTCACCGAGTTGAAAATAGTTCAGTAAAAAGCCCACGTCGAAGCTGCGGAGAGTGAGAGTCTCCTACAGCTTCATAAACCTGACCTTCGCATTTCTCAGATCAAGTGGGCTGCAGTCGGAAACAGAGATTCATAATGGCTTTCCAGGGTGGTGTCTTCAACAACTCTCAGGTAAATACAAGCTATTAAGCCTGATGTAGTCATTCCCGCGGATGTGGGGAGTGTTTATGTGGGATAATGACACAACAGCGCGTCCGGCTGCTCCATTCCAAAACCCAGTATGTGAAAAAAACAAAATCGGGAGAAAAACGAGTTTTAGTGTTTTTGTTTGGCTTTGAAGGGGTTGCACATACTAGGTTAGGGGTATGTCATATCTCTGAAATTAGTACAGCTATCAACAAACAGGTCGGGTTGAAAGATACGCCAAAACACAGTATATCCAAAAATATTGAAACTTCATTTTCTGGAAAAATTTTGGATACTGTGTTTTGGAACAGAGCAGCCGCGCCTTCTTGATGTATCGGGGCTCCGGAGATAGGGCCTGACTAGTGAATTCCCGACGGAAGAAAAAAAATAATAATAATAACAATATTCATTTCTTCGGTTGAAAAGTACAGTTGATAAACCAGTGCACTATAAACAAAGAAAAGATCAAGTTTTAAAACGAAAGTATGAGGTAGAAGAATATGTCTGAACACATGAAATTTGTAATCATACTCTACACGATTTCCAATATCAGTTACACTGGGAAAAATGCAGATTTGTATTAAAACTCGAAATTAATAGTTAAAGTAAATAAATAAACTCGAAGATACAAAAATTAAAATAACTAATTATACGATTTGTCCACAACAAAACACGTGAGTAAAATTACTTTCCGTGTTTTTTTCTTTTGAATCTCCACAATTGACGTTACTAGGGTGGATACACAACACCCCCAAAAGATGAATGTATTGTTAAAATTGTTCAAATTAATTTTTTCCATTAACCAGCTGTTTTTCCCTTACGTACGACAGCCTTCAGAAGTCGAAACTTGTGCGAACCAAGTATTAACGAGGTCTTACCTTTCAACGTGCGATTCCTAGCACTTTTTCAGGCCATCAGAAAAATATACTGCAGTAGCTGGACTTTGAACTCACACGACCGGTAGCCAGATTGATTGAAAAGCGGTGATTGTAACCACTCGGCTACCTTGCCTCCTATGGTCTGGTATTTTTGGAAATATTGTTGGTCCTTTTTTCCTTCTTGGAAATTTAACAGGAAATATGTAACTGGTTTCACTACAGAATGCTATCGACCCAGCTCTTACAAATATAGAGAACGACCCTGCATACAATACACAGGAACTGATTTTCCAACAAGACGGAGCTGTTCAGTATTCCTCTCTAAATGTGCGCAATTTCTAAATGACACGTTTCCAGGACGCTGGTTAGGACGAAGGGGTGCGATTGAGTGTCCCTCTCGGTCACCCGCCATAAGTCCTTTGAATTTTTTTTTTTTTTAATCATTGACTAATGTCGCGAAGTGTCACCGCAAGTGCTCCAGAATGTACGGCAACGGTTTGAAGGTAACCTGTATCCCTGTACGCACGTTTGAACATTTACTCGAATAATACGGTAAGTTATTAATTGAAATAAATCAGTTTTTGAATTTCTCATCAAACTTTTTGTTGGTATTTCAAAGCTTCATATTTTTTAAACAAGTGGATCAATTTTTTTGGAAACTAAGCAGCATTGTAAAGGGAATTAAAATCTCTTCTTGAGGAGGTATCATGCACATGACCCCCGTTGCCATTTAAAAAAAGTTGGACGATGACACCCCCACTAAGGAGATTGAAGGTTTTTGTGTAAAAAGTTGTCTCCTTGACAAACCAATCTGATGTGTTTTTGGATTTTATCGAAAAATTCTTTCCCAGCATGTTATAGTGCCACCCTATGTACATACTGTATTATACTGTTTAGTTTGTCACGTGATGCAACTACCCGAAAATGCTTCAATTTCCATAAAAATATTGTTTCGGGTATAAAGCAATAACAGAGGTATCACGTATCTCAATGCGTGGCACCATATGATCTTCGGCGTTTTTCCATTTTATATTGTATTTATATCATATATTTGAAGAAGAGCTGAGTATTCCGTTATTTTAGGTATTTTGTAAACATTCCTAGATATTGAGTATACTATGTGAATCAATCCTACAGAGAATTTATTATTTTTTTTAGTATAATTTCCTAATTTAAAATCATGGTGTAATTTAAAATTCAAGGTTATTTGTCTTGTGTAATTTTCATATCGGTGAAATGACTTTCGGTAGACTGATGCTCTTTGTATTAAATAATTTCCCTCGCTTGCAAATTTGCTTCAAATTGATATGAATCTCTCAAAAGGCGGAACCAATCATGAATATATCAATCACTTTATCTGCATGCCTTTGAAGCAACGACGAAAATTTTTGTTTGAGAAAATTTTCTCGTTTCCTTTACACATTTCGTATTTTAATAGATGAAATTTGTCCCATATTGACAAAAATCTACCAAGATATATAATGAATTGGTGCAAAGATATAACGGAAAGAAGAGTCGTTACTAAATTAATCAATGTATTTTTCGAAACTCCCAAATAAACTTTTTCATTGAACTCAGTGACTTCTTAAGATGTTTATGAAATAATTCTTTGATTGGACATTCGAATGCTACCGATACTGCGCGTACTGAATTTTTGTTTAAAAAATTTCACATACAGGGTCAATCAAGAATAATTCAAAAATAAATTTCTAATTAACTATACAAAATGGAGATGTGACCAAACCACTATCATACTAAAATATTCACCGATTGATTATGTCAAAATTTTAATTTATATATATGGAGAATTATTATCATAATTGTTATTAGAAATTGATATACAGGGTAAGACAAATTCTAGGTGACGAAAAATTGCAATTTTTGATCATTCAACTTGTATTTAAAAATCTTTGCGATTGAATTTTGTAATTTTTTGTCATCACCACAAGGTTTGAGTACAACAATAATCATTCCGTCATACATTTATGGCTTTGTTCAATTTGGCGGAGAAAATAAGCCTGAAGATTCTCAAATCGAGGTGAGATGGTTTCTGAGAGAAACCTGGAGGAAAAACTACAGAAAATTGTCTCTAGACATTTCAAGGATACTGTTTGCCATCTATTTATTTATCCATTTATTTATTCACTTTTACAAATCGAAACAGGCAAAGAATGCCTACTTACATGAAAGTGATAAAACACAACTAAGTGTTGAATAACAAAAGAGAGAAGAGAGAAAACAATATTCGAGGAGTATTGCAGAGCTTGAATAATAAAATGCTATTCCACGTAACATAATTAAACGTAGAACTGTAAAAAAAAACTGTATCTATCAATTCTTAAAATTTCAGAGTTCAATGTCAAAAATTAAGGAAGTTATAACGACGTTTTCATGAAAAGTGGGACAAATTTTGATTATTCAGAACTGAATTTAATTCAGTAAATAAGTTGATTAGTAGTGTAATGATTGGTCTGATGTCGGTAGTTCCAACGCTGCTGGCGTGCAGTATATATTAATTGAAATGATCCCTTTAACGTCATTTTGTACATTTTTGGTGTATCTATCTATTCTACAAAATTTAGAATCCAACTGACAAAATCACGGAAGTTACGGAGGTGTTTCCATGGCAAATGAGACACACTGTATATGAAAAATGATGAATAAAACTGCCGTTCATATTTGTAGCACTAAGTTTCTGTAATTTCGTTCTATATGGACATTATTAAACGAATACGAATTTTTCGTAGGTTGAGAGGCGAATGATCTAGCACGACTGACACTTCGCTTGGGTTGTTCTTCCATTCATTTAATTACATGTCGTTTTGGACATCAAAAGACACTGACATGACCTAAATGGGAAAATGTACATAATGTAGAGCTTTTCAACTTCTACTGAGAAGTTTTCAAACTACACTTTGCTGGAAGACACTAAACTGGGATGGTGTAAAACTAAAATCCACAGTACTCGAGGCACGAGTTTCTATACACAGCGGATATTGTCTCAAATTGCAATAATTTTCGAATTTCGATGCCGGTTTGTAGGTAATGAAGGTATTGAAATTCCCTCGCTGTTCGGAAAATGAGACGTCAGGAGTATCTTGAATCTGGCCATCGCAAGGTAAAGAGATGTAAGCCAGGGCGTTCTCTACTATATAGTCTCAAGAATGGGGGCATCTAAGAGTTTTTTTTTCAGGCCAGTTCACTGATTTTATATGAAATAAATCATGTACATCATTGAGGAAATATCTGTTATTTCAATATGTGTCTTCAGGAAAATAAACAACCCCTAATAATGTTCCATGTTTGATTGTAGCCCCACGCAAACTGAAATCGTCCAGTCCAAGCATTCTATCTACGTTAATATTACCTGAAACCATCATGTCAAATTTTCGTTCGTAAAATAAAATATCCATTAAGTGGCATGCGGGTAAAGTGCTGGGTTCCATAAGCCAAACATCCGTAGGAGTATGAGTTCGAATCTCAGCACTGCCACCGGTCTCGTGCATGGCATCACACGTATTAAAAGGTAAGGGCTACGTCTTCCCCTAGCTCGCACAAGTCTCTGACTTCTGAGGGTTGCACGTACGGAAACAACCGGTTGACGGATATAATAATTTCAACAGCGACGATAACAAAAAAAGTACGTTCACCCCTCTAAAATCTAACCATACTTTGGATTGGACAATTATTTGGATCCAAATCATCACTACCCGAATCTTCTACTATAGTTTTCTCCAACTTAATTGTCACCAAAATAGTATATCTCCTCTCTCGTCAAAAAAAAAGGAATTCAAAAATTAATTTCATCGTTATTGCAATCAAAGGTCTGAGTAGGTATGTCTCCGACTACGGTCACGAAAACCAGATGATTTTCTCCAGGAAAAACACCTGCTCAAAGCAGACTAAATTGATTACAGTATTATCGCAGAATTAATTAAATGATGCCCTGGAAAGAGTTTCTCTCGACTGAGATATCAATTAAAATAATTAATTTCCTACTGTACTTTTTTAGATTTTTGATTGGGTCGATTCAGCACCTGAAGTAAATTGAAATAGAAAATATTCGAAGGGGAATGGGAATGATTTCGCAATTTTCATTTCACGAATCAGAATTGCCAAAACATTAGCCACCAAAAGGTGTTTTCGATGGCTCGGAGATTCTTTAAAAAAAATCGCCAAATCACAAAAATTTTGAAACGTGGACCGTGGTGGCATATTCGGTAAGGCAAGTGTATGGACTTGAATTCACCAACTTAAAGCGGGAGCTGTATGGAAGGAAACTAAAAACATCTGGTAAGAAGTCTGTACTCCAGAAGAAGCTCTCGGAAAGTTTTATCCAAGAAGGAAAGAACTCCGAAACCTGTTCCGTATTGAGGTGATTTGAGTTCGATAATAAGCAAACTCGATGAGAACACCAAATCCTTCAAAGAAAAACTTTGACAAAATTCGAATAGGCGGAAAGCCAAACTTCCAGAAGATTTAGTAAGTTTCAAAGAGGTATTTCAACAATATTCAAAGTGTCCAGAAGATGAGCTACTATAAATTCGTCAAAATTCGAACGGTCTGGAAGATAAGATTCTGGAAAACACAATGAGGCTGACAGAAGATATTTTCGAGAACACGAAACGCTCAAAAAAAAAATTTTGTTATGTGAACCTATGAGAAAAAAGATAAGAAACCGTCAGGGCAGAAATGGACAAAATGAGGAAAACAATCGGTGAGTTGGAACAACCTTTTGATGCAGCCAACGAGAGTAGCGACCCGTGGGCCCTAGCTTACTGTACACTGACGTCAAAAACACACATATTCCCCCGACACCTACTACATACCCACTCACACATTACAAAGGGATGTGAAAACTTACCAACTCTATCAGGCCTTGAGGAGGCGGGTAGAAGGAACTCGCTTCAACAAGAACCAACACATCACACCCAGACTTTGAGGAGAGCAGGTGGAAACCATAGGCATACTTGGCTGTATCAACAGTCTCTTCATTAAAACTACTACTACTATAACAACGTATCGATACTGCGCTAAAGCAAACGGATAGGACGCTCAAGTACTAAGACTGGCATTGCATGGAAAAGCAACAAATATTTTACCAATCCTCACCGTCCAAGAACAGGAGGACTATGTAAAGCTGATTAAAATCTAGAACAACGATATGAGCAGACCCACCTAGTACGCGTACTTTTACACGAAGCGAGCAAATCCTCACAGAGAAGAACTGATTCTTCATGGGAGAAGTGAAGAAATAGTCCTTGACATATTTTATGAAAATGTGAGTGAACCTGAGGGGGACGAAAACATTCTAGAGACTCGCCTGGACAGAGATGCTGGAAAACGTGGTGCTTCAAAATTTTCCTAGGATAAACCTTGTTGCAATTGATAGATTTGTCCTCGTGCAAGGAAGCGCCATGAACGTCAACAGTAGTTATCCATTCAGCTTGAAGAATGAACAATTTCAGAGATTCGCATTCACAGCTTGCCGCAGGATTGAAAAAGTTGGTTGTTATCTCTTTCAACGATATAAAACCAGCTCAGCGATTTGAATTAAAGAATTTAGTCAAGTATTACCAAGATCTTCGATACCGGACAAGAAATAGAGTGTCGAACGAAGGTGGTTCAGTACAAGAACGAAGGTGGTTCAATACAATATTGACACTGAGAATGCTCGACTGATCTGATATTAGCTAGAATACTTTCTTTCGTCAAGAAGCTATATGCGGAAAGGAGGTATCGAACCATCCGACAGTTCCTGGTCCTCTCCAGTGGTACTTGTGAAGAAGCATGCTTTTGTGTGGGGTATCGTCAACTAAATAACCTGACGAAGAAGAACCGTTATCGTTTCCGGGAACAGATGACACCCTAGTCATGTTAACCGCTTCTACGACTTGGTCGATTCTAAATTCGGGGTTCTACGACTCGGTCGATTCTAAATTCGAAAAATTGATACTGGCATTACACCTCCCACCATCAGTTCAGAATTGTAGTAGTAAACAGTATAGTATTGAGCTTTCGATGTGGTGAAGGGGAAAAATACTTATTGTTGTCATTGAGTGACACCATAGGTGTCGAATATCCTGTTTGATTTAACTCAATGGCATTAAATTTCACTTTCTGGTCGGCCTCAGCTACTATTCGCATTTGAAAGATCATTCATCAGTTTGAGGACACCCTGTATATTCAATGTTCCTCAGAGTGACCACCAGCAAACCGACCTTGAGGTTTTTTCCTATTGTCAGTGTGTCAGTGACAGGGTAGGTTAGACGACATTGGAGCCGTCTGTGTCCCGACAAACTCAATTACGAACCGACTATTTGATTCACTCCGTCTGAGCTGAAGCTGCGACTCACAATACAAGCGGAAGCTCTATTAATTGATTACAAAAAGCACTTGCAACAGTATTCTCCTTGAGGATCATTGCATTCAAGAACTGTCAGATATAATTAAATAATCGTATAATTGTGTTACTCCAGACTTCTCGGACTTCACGTCCGTTTCTTTTACCAAATTTGTAGCAATCAAATGCAGTCTAATTGCTCCTAATCGAGAGACGTGCTCGGAGTAATGAGGCAACATAAAATTTGATTGATTACAAACGAAAATTTATCCAGTGCTTTAGCATTATTTGAATGTACAGGTAACGTAACACGATCCATTAAAACGGTGAAGACCGAAATGAGTAATCAAGTTAAGCGAAGTTCATCAAAGTTAATTTCGACAGATTTTGTGAAACAAACTATTAGAAATCGGTAATTGATTCCATGAACAACATCATGAAGAGTTGTTCAGGGCCCTAGTGGGCCTTGCTGACGTCATCCCTGCTAGGGTCCAGTAGTCTTCTTGAGGTTTCGTCGTGATTGCAAGGGTGAATTTCATTCATTCCAAATTATATTATTGACAATGTACATTCAAAACCTATATTTAACTTTTCCCCAATTTCATAGATCTGTTACACCCTAAGTATAGCTATACTAGAACACTAGACCCTGAGTCAACCGTGGACACACCTTGTTGCCACAGAGTATGCGTTTTCGTTGACCGTGCCTAGTTACACAGTACAACTTCAACTTGACGTACTCCTCGTAATATCAAAAGAGGTATCTGATGATGAGCGGGAGACGACGAAACGATGCTGAGCCTGTAGGAATGCAGTTAGAGCGGCACAACTATATTCCAAATTGGGTTCTAAAAACGAGTAGTCTTATGTTTGAAAAGTTTGAAAACAGGGAAAAAAAACATTCTGATCTTCAATTAAATTACGTCTATTAATATTCTAAATAATAGGTTTGGGTCATTGTGACTTCTATGATTGACACTGAACCAAAATCCTTATTACAACAGTACAACCGTAGAAAGACCTTGTAAACAATTCATACCCAGGAACTGAATTTATTGATCGAATACTTTTTATGAAAATGGCGACTAAAGTTTAGCTTTTATATAATACATTTAAAAACATAAATAATACAACTTTTTCAAGTAATGAAAACATTAAGCCGCAGTGGTCATTATGGAATAGCGCTAGTCTATCAATCAGAGGGACGTGGGTTCGATTCCCAGCATGGTCACTGGCCTCGTGCTAGGAATCGCACGTTAAAAGGTAAGACCTCGTTAATCCTCAGCTCGCACGAGTTTCGACTTCTGATGGCTGTTGTTCGTAGGGGATTGACAGCTGGTTAACGGAAAAAACAATTTTAAACAAATTTTTTAAGCTCACTGTCGAATTTTTTGATAGAACGGAATGAAAATTACATAATTTTCATTGATTTGTTCCAAATTGTGTCGAACAAATCAATGAAAATTATGTCACTTCAAGGCAGTTTGATCAAACCTAACTGTGAGCCACAAGCTTTACTAAATATTCAATATACACCATAATATTCATATAAGCATTTATTTATCTACCTTGATCGTTAGCATACGTTTCATGAGGTCAAATGCATTTTTCAAATCAACCTTAAAATTATAGAACAGCATATATAGTCCTCAAAATTTTTGGACCTTATAAGAAACATTTTGATATCGCTAATCGACTTTACTTTCGATATATTTCGGGGTATGAACTAGCCAGAACTATACATACTAGAGCAAGCTAGATTTGCGAAAAACCGGATACTTCCAACATCAAGTGTCGATACAGACCATTCACTAACTGACCCTTTTCCGCCGAGCTGAGTCATATTTATAACGACAAAAACCTTGATAAATTACGCTGAATTATCACCAACCGGACATATCTAATTGACGCACACTTGACCAATGGAAAATCATATCAATATTACGAATAGTAGGAAAAATTAACAGATAGGTATACAGAACTGGAAAAAAATTAGTGGAATCTGGGTCCAGTCGACCAGTAAAAAATATACTAGATACACGGAACTACTGTACAACAGAGTGGTCCAGTTGAATATTTGATTATCCATGGCGTCGATCTGTTTTTTGTATTGGTCGACTAGACCGATGATTCAATTCCAGTTCTGTATATAGAGCAAGCGTTTTCGGATGGCAAAATAGAGAGTAAACCCTAGGACAATAACACTCTTGGGACGAGTTCTACGAAACTATTTCACCAACAGTTCAAGTGAACTCGCTTCACTTTAAAGGGATTACCCAATGAAATCCCTAGTTCCATCGCAACTGAACTCAGTTTAGATAACCTGTTGATGAACTTTATTTGTACAACCCGCCCTTAGTGTGTTCTGGGCTGGCCCAAAAGCTGTCACTAATTTTTATCACCATGAAGCAGATAACCAATCCAAAATAAAATGAATAAATACATTTCGCTTCACTAATGATTTATCGCCCACTCCACCAGTGAACTATATTTAATATACAAAGCAATTACGTTAAGTAACTCATTTTCGAAGTATCATATCTTCAAAACCGTTGAGATTTTCTTATCGAATGGATTACAGAATATATGCAAATCTGAATCAATCATATTTTAAGGCTGAAACACGATGGAAGTATTATGTTTTTAGTTTTAGGTTTCATAATTTTGGATATTTTTTAACGCGAAACTATCAATGCCAGTATAATTCTGATCACGCCTCGTAAATAATCTTGTTGGGAAAATTCAAGCTTCATTTTTCAATTCTGTTTTGCATCTTGTTTTATTTCTAAAATTGATATCCCAGAACTTAAAACTTATTACATAAAACTTCCATTGTGTCTACGGCTTTAGAGTGAAGTACCCGAACTTAAAACACTGGAGAATGGTGGTGACTCCGCCAGATTATGCACATACCTGTTTGCGCATTCGCCATATGGACTGCGATAACTTCGCCAGAATATGTACACGCTTGCTTTTGGCGCATTCGCCATATTATCGATATACACCATTTACCTACATACTTAATGCAGAAACCTGGGCGGTTGTTGAGGAGAAAAAGTTGAATGGAATTCTGCAGTGAAGACAGATCGATCGAGTGAAATTGCTAGTATGTTGAACAAATACCAGAGGGAGAGAGTAAGAGAGAAGTAAAAATGTACTCTTATATGCTAGGAATCGCACGTTAAAAGGTAAGACCTCGTTAATCCTTAGCTCGCACAAGTTTCGACTTCTGAGGGTTGTCGTTCGTAGGGGGATGACAGCTAGTTAACGGAAAAAAAAATTTTAAACAAACCAAAAAAAAACAAACAATAAGCCAAATCTGAAAAATAGTCCCTGATACAAAATATAATGAATATATTATTCAACAGGTAAAGAAGAAGTGGCGTAGAAAATTGACTGGGATATTGTAGAAAAAAATTAATATATACGTACCGAAAATACTCAAAAATTTTTAATATTCGTGTCAAAATAACAGTAATTATCCAGACATTAATGGGCCTCATAAAATGTCACCACTTTCGGCACTTCGAGAACACATTAGAATCGATCTAGATTCGAGCAGTTGAGCAACAAACAACTGTCTGAATAATAAGAGATACAGATACAGAGACGTGATCAGAGAAGGCATTCAACGTGTTAGTAGACAATACATCGTTGATTTCGACGAAAAGTGACTTGCATATCCAGTAAGTGAAAAAAAATCGATATTTCCAGTATGAATGAATTAATGAGTAATTAAAAACTTAAAAACCGTTAGAAGAATTTTTTTCACTACTTAAGATACGTGGAACCATTGTTATACATATCGATATCAAGTGAAAATTCTTCAGTTTTCCATTCTTTTTATATCCCAAAATCAACTGGTCAAATGAAAATATGATCAAATACTCACGTTGAATCATCCAATCAAAGAAAAATAGCCTCTCTGAAATGAATTTAGATGAAACATATTTTTCATCAATATTCCGATGATACTCTTTCCGTAAACTGAATGCATTCAAAGCCTGAATTCAATTTGTACCCATTTTCTATTGTTTTTACGGTAATTCGGATGGGATATAACGTTTTTTCATTCATTCATTTCCATTGACCGGGAAACTTTGAATGGCCAAACTCCGCTGGGAATCATAAATAATGTTTTCACAAACGTGTCGCCATCGGTTCAGATAAATACGTTTTTGCTTATCGTTGGCCCTCTGGAAAACTCGGATAATCTTATCGCATCTATTATTGCAATAAACAAAATAAATGTTTGATTAGAATATTTTATGAATGAATAATAATAATAATAATACTCCCTCATAAACACTCGTTGAATGTACCCAAAGGCATAGCCTGTGCGGGTAGAGGACGGCTATTATTATTATTTTCCGTGGCGTGAATACAAGATGTAATTGCATTCTTTCGTTCAAGTTAATCAAGGATATTGTTTTATCAATACAATTTTAACTTGTTTCAATAATATACAGGGTATTGCCAAATGAGTGCAAAACTTTTTAGGGGGTGATCTTTGTCGAAAACTAAAGAAGGTCTTTCATATAAACAAACGCTTTTATGATTGTATTTGAAAAGTTACTCTTTCGAAGATGGAAATAAAATGTTTCTCCTTTCTTGAATTTGCTGAAGAGTTCTACTAATGAAAAAGCTACCTGTGAATATATTTTCAATTTTGTTGTCCAAATAATATCACCATAAGTGGCCACAAAATGAAAAGGTCCATCTGTGATCCTTTCCAGTCCAAATATGTGTATATTTCTACATAAGTTATTTCATTTATTCATAAATATATGTTTCAAAATCTCACTTATTTAATAGTATATTTATAACAAGGGACTAAAGTGAATATTTTAATCCCGCACGTGATGTGCGTATATGTAATCACGTAAGGGATAAAATATATCTTTAGTCCTGAGGCATATACGCTATTTTTTGCACTTTCCAGTATTATACCATTTAACATTGATACAATTAATGATTTTGATGAGTTATATAAACACGGTACTTGGATTACTCAGTAGGTAGGTAACGTTATAGCAACAGTGTCAACAAATTTTGAAATGCAACTTTATCTCCCTAGGGACTGAAAGATGCATTTTAGTCCCTGTTATACGGAAGTGCAAACAGAAAAAAAGCAGCAGGTTCTCAACTCTTCGAGAAATTTTTTGAAGGTTCTGTAGGATAATATCTCCTGCGACATCATACATTTGTTGAATAACATCAAGAAATATCTCCAACCACTTGCAGATCAAATCAATGTCTTGAGCGAGCTTGTTTTGCTGTTTTGTGAAATTTACTGTGATTTCAGCAATATAGCATTGCATCACACGTTAAAAGTTGAAGCCCACGTCTCCCCCAGCTCGAATGGAGTTTGAACAACCACACCTAGCACTCCTGTTATTAATATATTCGGCTTCTCTTCTACCTCTACTCCTTCATCCAAGAATAAATGGCCTCTTTCAACAATTTACACATGAAGTACTATTAGAGACCACACACAACACTGCATTCCGGTTATATCCACTGAGCTGGTGGGATTATCTCTAGGCAATTACTGCGATAGACGAAATTAGCAAGAGAGGTTTAGCTGGGAGACATATATGTACAAGATGTGCGACTCGCAACAGAAGCGAAATGGCTTGATCACCGCGTGTAGAGAGATATTCAGGATCGGCTTTTCCACTATCCACTGTATTCCCACTATAGCTCAGTTTATGATCATTTGGAAGGTGAAATGAATATATATTTTCATCCCCAAATATATTATTACGGGAGAAAAATAATATCAATTCTAAAAGTAAACAATGAGCTGCAGAATCTCACAGATGACCTGAAGTGATATGACAATAAAATGTTTTGATGACAGAGGTTATTCTAGAGTGATCGTGTTGAAATTTGCGAAGAAACTATGTCATGATTTTACTGAAAAATATCTTCAACCCTCTACTGAAATTGAAAGGAATAAAATATCGAAATCAGAAAAGTATCAATTATATCTTAATGTATGTGAATGAACCCTTGGATATGAGTACACTGTATTAAGAAACGTAGCATACAAGTTGAGAAATAACTCCAGGACAATCCCAAGTTGAAAATTTCTCACTCTTGATATCTTCCTTCCAGCGAATAATAAGAGGATCAAGGGGGACAATTTCAATTGATATTTGTAGCCCTCGCTGTTATCTCTAGAATTTCAAATAGAAGGGGGTCAAGCTGCACATTTCCCAAAAATTGCGTTCTAAACTTGCAGAAGTAATTAGAACTTGGCTGCACTAAGATACATGGTTTTCAGATTTTTGTTCAAACCAAAATTATTGTATTGAATCTCCTTTTAGTATTACTGGTTGAGAGATTCAATAGAACCGTTCCAACTCTTCATCAGAAGCAACATTAGCCATTAGCTCCAAAAAAATAGATCAAATAGATAATAGTAAAATGAACATAAAAGTTAATTTGCCTGTATTTAATGCTGGATGGAAATGGGAAAATGAATAACATTCTTCAAGAAAGTATGTCAATAAGATTAATCATGCATTACTCTCTTACAAACTCAAGTATTACGGTTTTTCGGAAGAGTCCATATTCTTCATCAACTCGTCAAATCTTAGTTAAAAAGTCTGTATTAACAATGTTATGTCCTCTTCTCAGAATATAAAATCTGGCGTACCCCAGAGTGATATACTAACTTACATTTATTATTGTAAAATTCAAATATACGCAGATGATACCAAGATTTATTCAATACGAAAATTTTTAGATCTCTTCTAAACCACATCAACTATGATCTCAGACTTGCTCACAAACACAACTCATCAAAAAAATGTCATTTTATATTACTTGGTAATATGAATTTAAGAATGTTTCTTTCACAGGATATATCCACTGAATTCGATAGCACCCTCCTTATTACCATTGTGGAATCTATGAAAAATCTGGATATTATTTTTGATTCTGATATTATATTCTATTCACATATTCCCCTCAGAAAATCCTTAAGTTCTTTGAAATTGATTTATCCCATACAGCAGTTGCTTAGTGAATCGCTGGTGCTCTCCATGTTTAATTACGGTGATATTGTTTACGGTGATCTAATCACTAAATTTGAACAGAACCGTTTTCAGAAAGTACAGAACTTTTGTTGCAGATTTTGTCTCTGTGGGGAAATATCACCACGTTCCCAATAGAATAACGGAACTGAAGTGGCTCACAATAGCTAATCGTACCAAGTACAATTTTTGTTTCTTTTTATTCAAAATATTAAAAAACAAAATTCCCCCGGCCCTCTAGAGTAAATTAATTCTCTTCAAGTCAGAAATAAACAAAACCTCAATGTTCCCCGACAGCGTTTAGCTGTTTAAGTTTACAATTCCTTTCTCATCAATCAAATTCAATCATCTGAATATAAAATGAAGCAATTTTTCAAAGTCAAATTATGTGAAATCTCAAAATAAATTTAGGTCAATATTTCTTTGACTGGCATTTATATGTTTGATAAATTACCATTTTTGTATAATGATTATGTTTTTTTATCTACCCAATGAATGTCTTTATGATTAATATTTTTTTACGATTTGTACATCTTAGGCTAAGTGTGAGAGTAGCTCTAAAGTAAACTTCACCTTCTTTGGTCAAAAAAAAAAATAAAATTCATTATTATTATTGTTATTTGTTGCAGATTCCACGAGCTCCTTATGATCAGTAGCAGAACAGATGGGAATGTCATATGATACTGTAAGAGAAGCACTGAAAATTGATGAATTTCATCCATAAAAAAGCAAATTATTCAAGAACTTCATGAATGTAATTATGATAGAACACTAGAGTTTTGTGAAACCATGTCTCATTGAGTCAATGCCATCCCTAATCATTTGTTGAACATCTGTTTCAGCGATGAATGTTGATATTTTCTAAATGGCAATGTTAATGGATAAAATTATCGCGATTGAAGTGACAAAAAGCACGCATATTTTGCGAGAAGGACATACAAAACACCCACAAAAAGTTAATGTTTGGGCTGGTATTATTGGTCCCTTATTTCTTGAAGGAAACTGGACTGGCAAGCTGTTCCTTGATATGCTTGAAGATATTATCGATCCTCTTTTAACTCACGAGGTAGAAATTCACATAGATGCAGAAAGTAATGATCTTTTGCAGGAGGATTTGTTACATCTCCAAAAGGACAGTGCTCCACCTCATCAGGCCTCCGAGATCACCGGATTTAACTCCCTCAGATTTCTTTCATTGTAGTCGTCATGAATACGTTGTTCATTAAACGTAACCTGCTTATATTGAAGAATTTTAATGACAAATTAAAGCAACATAACGGTCAATCCCCGGTGAAGTTTTCCGAAATGTCAGAGGAGTTCAAAAAAATACTTTATTATTACTGTTGTTCAGGTCCGATTTCATAATGAACTTGAAGTATCATTCAGTTTAAATAATTGTGAGACTGTGACAAGCTGCCAATTGCAACTCAATTTGGGTAGTCACAGTCTAACAGCTATTTAAATGAAATGCTACTTTAAGTTCATTATGAAATGGGACCTTAGAGCAACATTTTGAAGACTTTATAAAATAGGCGTAAGTAGACTCTATGTGTGGAATTTTTCTCAGAATTTAAAACTTTTTTTTGCAAATGGAAGATAACCAAGAAATAAAAAATCACACGTGTAGAATCTGATTTATGCCGATGCATCTCAGTGTAAGTTTAGAACGATATTTTTCCAAAAATATTCATCAAAAATAATGAATCAGGTTACCATAGAAAAAAGAAAAGAACGCCTTTTTAAATAATGTGCCACTAATATATCTACCCCTCCTAGGAGGACCACGAGGCCTGAGAATATTCATAGCAAGTGTCCCCCTTGAAAGTAAAATTGAAATATTTTTTTAATTTCTCACATTGTTTTCTAAAAGGAAGATATTGGAGTAGGAAATTTTCAGACTGACACCCTGTACATAGAAGATTCGTGATACAAAGAAGACTATTATTATCAATAGGAAAATGTGGTTTAATAAATATCTGTATCATGTTTTTTTCAAAATATGTAGCAATAAAACAGTGATAATTAGAAATTAGACTTTCCATAATGAATTGACGCAAGACGTAAAAATAATTATTTTTAATTTGGCCAAAGCCATCATTCAATCATCATAAAAATATCACATCAAATATTTTTTTTACCAGTTTTCAAGTAGTTTTTTCAACTTTAGTCTTGTAGGATTCGTAACTGATCAAAATAGAGCTCTATTTTATTTCACCTGCTTTTATCAGTATAAAAATTCTCAATACAAAATCCTTCATTGTCGTCAAAATAACTCACACTCATCTTTCCTCTGAAAAAAACTCAAACTAATACTTCAAAATTACAACTGAAAATATTTCTCATCGTCATAATTAAAATTTTCAACATTTATAAACCGTTCATTTCATATATAACTTGAAGATGGTTTCAACTAGGAGGAAACGTCGACAATCATTACTAATCAAAATTGAAACGGAAATACCCACCTTTGTCTCCAAATTCACTCGAAACGAATTAAGTCCAGAATCATCCACCAAAATATCGACCAAAAAACTTCGAAACAAGCGAGCGAAGTAGAGAGCGCGTTCGATGGCTGTTGGAGCAGGCGGAATCCACGCGCGAGAACGGTCGCAACACGACTAACATTAGCGTGTTGGTGGTTGCTTCACCTGCTGCTCCTCGAGCTACTGACTGGCGATGACGCTCTTTGGCCTAGCCTAGAGGATAGAGCAGGAAGGACGAAGTAGCTGTAAGGTCCTGGCAGAACCGGTGTTCCGTAGCCTTTGCACTCGGAGGGCAATTCTGTTCGATTTTTGGCACAGCAATCCATTGTAACGAGGGTATTCTGGTTTGCACACAACATTTCGTTTTGTAATTGTGTTTGTGTGTTTCTCACTGACTTTGGCGCTAGCTATGATAATTAGACAGCGGTTCTTATCACAGTATTTGGATACGTTTGAAAAAAAATAGGTAGGGACATATCCACTGAGAAAAGTCGTAATGAATATTTTTTATGAATTCGAAATACGAGACCAAATAAATTCAACAATATATTGTAATAAAAATACACTTTCCCACTTTTTACACAAGTTATTCAGAGTTTTAAAATCTAACTCAATTTTATGACCGAAATTCAGTAATTTATGTCACCACTACTGAGCCAACTATTGTGTTATTCATTTGATAACTGTTGAACTCAGATTCAGACTATAACTGTAACTCCATGAAAGATGAGCGACACTACTTGACGGAAGATCATAAAACTAATAATGAATTATGGTGGATTACGTAATCCAATCTTCCGCAAAAAAACCTATACAATAGGTATGG
Organism: Chrysolina americana; assembly: GCA_958502065.1. NCBI lineage: Eukaryota > Metazoa > Arthropoda > Insecta > Coleoptera > Chrysomelidae > Chrysolina > Chrysolina americana. The sequence continues at coordinate 58,795,466 of OY293416.1, read as the reverse complement.
TCGTCGGCAAGTAATCAACAGAAAACAACTACTGCCCCCTACGACCATTGAATTATATCTGTTTAATACAAGAACCACTTTGCAATGAATTTCAAATATCAAAGCTGAAATTATTTTTCGATTTAATTGGGGGAACACCTCCGTACCGGTTTCATGGTCATTGCCAATATAGCATACAGCATCGAAGAAGTAAAGGGTATAGCAAAAACAATATTATGATGACCTTTTCTATATTTCTTTAGATTTTTTCGTTACAAGTCCGATATGTAGCAAATAACGGATAAGGTTGAATATTGTAATCCGAGGCGCAGCCGAGGATTATAACAACCCAATCCATTATTTGCGTATCGGTCGTGTGTCATTCAAGACTTTTCGTAATCCCGCTGAAAGATTATATTTTGATTCCGAGGAAAGAACAAACCACGTACCTCGTAATTCTATAGAAAAATCTCAACATCGTGTTGTCATGGAACAGCTTAACAATATCGAAACAATATTAAAAACAACGTTAATTATTTGTGTTCGCGAGTTTGCTTTAACAACGACCATGGATGAAATTGAAGAAATTGAGAAACGAAATCATATTTAGAAATATTGGGAGCGATATTATCAGAATCAGAATATTCTTTATTGTCAGAAGAAAAAGCTCTCATAGACAAAGAAACATTATAAAAATATAACAGATAACACAGCAAATATAAAACATAAGTACATAACATACAATACAATAATACAAATTTAGAACAATGTTAAAATAGGATATGGCATGTGATATAACGATTATAAAGAATATGAAAATTTTGAAGAGTGGCGTAAGAGCAAGAATGTAAAGGTGGTTAATGAAGATGTATTACTAGCCTATACGAAAAGAAAATCGGAGGTTTATTCTCCTAACTCGCTGTGGACCAAGATTTCAATGTTGAAACTTGCTTTGAATGGTCGCTGGACGTTAAAAAATCTTAACGGATGGTGGCTGTTAAAATTAACTTTTCAATTGTCATCTGAATACCGTTAAATCAAAATAACAGTTTGGGATAACGAAAAAGAAATTAACAACTGTACCTATATTAGCTTATCCACTGCAAGAAGCAGGAAACTCTCATCATGGACTGTTGTGCGTCCATAACTCCAGAATTATTCATGGCAGAAAACACAGAAAAGCAGGCACCTTATCAATGCATCTTTGATTGGTGCAACAATTTTGTGAGAAAAAGATATCAAGTTTTACATTGCAAGGAAATTTGGATAACCATAAGATTACGTGAATCTGGATTTATAACCTATAGAAGGAATAAGAAAGAGTCAGAAGAAACAATTTGAAATTTGTTCGAAACTACCTGAAAAATGAAGTGAGACCTGTGTGGCAGGAAGTATCCAAGTTTGGAGCAGTTGCCAAATAATATCGTCCAATGCCGTTTGTGAAAGATCAACACCGATGGGACCAATTGAGGCATTCAATTATCCCCATGCACGTGTTCTAGCCACAATAAGTTTTGCTTTGGTTTCAAGGCCCAAATTGTTGCAGATTGTCTGTTTGGAGAAGTCAGCTCTAAGGTAGGTTTTGTTAGAACAGATTTCATAAATCAGGTGATATTCTTATTGCCTTGTTCGGTACGTACGTTCCCATTTTCAGTATGAAGGTCTCAGCAATCATATAATAATCCCATCATCTTAGAACGCCAGACGGAAAGACTGTTCCGACGGAGGTACCAAAGAAAACATGCTGATATCATTCCAGTTGTTTGAATTGTATGACAATATGAAACCATCAAACCTGAATCGAGAATAAAATTTCAGTTAAGGCTAGACTATTCGTTTTCCTCAGCATTGTTGTTGAATGGACCATTGAATTGTTTGATAGTCACACTTTATGTCGCTTTCTATGCACAGGAAGGATTCACCATGGGTCCAGAGCCTTTTACGGTTTATGGGTTCTAGTCATAGTAAGTGAGTAACATAAATTATGTTTAATTTTCTCATGTGTGAATTAGTTCGATTTTGTTTCAATCTGTTCTTTACATAATAATCTTATGAAAAAGATACTGAAATTTGTATTTGACAAAGACTCACCTGTTCCAATTCGAAACAGATAAGCGTAAATTTATATGTCTGTCACATCATTGTTATAAAGTTTTGCACTTCTGAAACTGGAAAATGAACAACTATATTGTATTATCCCCGTTCAATTTGTATAACAAGTAACTACCCTGAAGGGCTTTCAAACATCCAGTAAATAGAACAAATTATTCAACTGGCAGCAAAAACGTATAGAGAACTGAGCAACTCATTACTTTTCCATTTCCGATAAACTTGTAATCGATGGCTAAACTTCGAGACACTCGAAAAGCAACCTTATTTATGTTGAATTGATTTTCATCATTTGCATCACGAAAAGAGTTTTATCTAGTTTCACCAACTCTGCAGAGACAAATATTTGATGACAAAATGGTTTCAAATGGGAAACATAATTTGAAAAAGTCTTGCCGTTGACATAATAACACCACTGAATCATACTGCTTCATGATACTCAAGTTCAAAAAAAAGTATGCATCCTTCATTCCGTCCTCCTCCGTCCTCCTCCGTCCTCCTCCGTCCTCCTCCGTCCTCCAATGGACGATTGGAGGATGGAGGAACTCGTATTGGACACTGAACATGGTGAACCAAACTCTGTCACACAAAGATAAGCCAATGCATGGTGTTTTCTTTAAGAACATTGAAGTGAACAAAGTGGGCTGATGTCGGAGACCAGTAGAGATAAGATACCTGTATTTTCTTATGCTCCAGGGGATATTGAATATGTAGCGGAGGAGAAATGTCGATTTGGTTGTTTTTACGGGTCACCTAGATTTTCGGAGGAAACTCCTCAAAAGCAGAGCTTGTGAGAGCAAGGGAGATGCGAAACCTACAGCTTGCGCCTAGTGTAGTCCTCTTCGACCATTAAAGTAGGACGATTTCCGTAATAGAGTTTTCAACTCCTGACGAAACAAACATCGTCCAAAAAAAATACTTTATTCAAACCACTCTATCAAAATGGTGGTTCTGATCATTGGGATACTGAGTGGAATGATGGATACGTTGCTTTCAAATCTGAAAATTATAACGTCTTGTTGAAGCTAAAATCTTAGCAGGACGAATGCAGAAGGCCGTTATCCTTGCTTCACTTCCTCTACTCAGGGTACATGATTCCTGGACCCATTAATCACTCAACCACCGACCATGGGAAGTGACTGGCACGTCCTTTGGTTTTGTCGTGGTACTGGATACAGGGTTCGATTGATAAAGAAGAATATATAAATAAATTGCTTTTAATGAGAGTAGGTTACAGAAACTATCGAAAGGTAGAGTTAGCACTTTATCCGTTTAGTACTCTCTTGCACTCAACCGTGAGTATTCTATTTTTCTGTTTACAGAATCTTTGCCACTCTGACGCTGGCATTCCATGTTGGATCCCCAGCAGAGTTTGCGAAATAATCAATGTGGGTGGTAATCAAATAAGAGCTTGTCAATACCCATATGAGTTTTTCGGAATATTTGATTTATCTGAAAACAGATACAAACTTAATAATATGCAAGACATTTCATCCCGGTCCATAAGTTTCCATAATACAATAAAATTATCGAATATAATACTTTCAAGCAACATTTCTTGTAAAAAATACCAAATCACCATCAATACACGTATGAAGAAACACGAAATGGTCGAACTTTGTATTCACCCGGTTCACTTCCAAGCTTTATCACAAATCCTTTATAGTCATTCTCAAAGCATAACCCTCTTTACTACTTAAAGTGACCACCAACGTATGTTAGGTAACTCTCAGGACTTCCACAACTTTCTTTTGAACCATAACTCACGTCAAAGTTCCCGCAAACACGGAGAGTCACAAAAATTGTTCGGCTCACAGACTTACAGTGAAGGGATGGAAACAGAACAATAATTTACCGGAGAGAATTTTAACAGTTTCAAAAGTTAGGATTTACGATAACAGCAGAAGCATGTTGCGAATTCTGATGGAATAGTAGTGATGACAACAATTTGTTTCAAATCGACTGTGTTTCTTCAAGGGAGGGAGAATCATGAACAAGGATTTTTTTATCTTGATTCCTCAAAAGATACCATTAATGGTGTGACAATTCTTTTTACGAGTGAAGCAGAATACAAAGTACAAAAGTAAAGCACCTGCGTAGGGGTTCTGGGACAGAAGTGGCCAAGGCTAGTCGGTGGTCCCTGGTTGACGTTTGAAAGATAACGAGCGCTCGTCACTGAATTGAAACGCACAAGCCCACAAATTCTTTGAACGCATGCAAAACAGTTGAAACGCATGCAAAAAAGTTGAAACAAACGCAAAACGGTCGAAACGACTGATTAGACTGTTTGTGCGTGCATTTAAAGTGTTCATGTTTGAACTACTCGTTCCCCACCGTCAGGCAAATGCAAGCAAATGAGCCTAATATAGTCCTTCACGACCATTGAAGTAGGACGATTGTCGTCATAGAGTTTCCAACTTCTGGCGAAACGCACAGGAGGAAGAGGAGAAACGGACTAAACATCGAGATCTACCCTTGGTTCTGATGATAGGAGTACTTGGTGCAATGATGGACACGCTACTCTCGAATCTGAAAATTTAACCGGATCGCCGTGACGTGGCAGGAATCATAGCCGGACGAATGTAGTAATCACTCAAACTACGACCGTGGGAAGTCACTAGCGTGCATTTTGACACTTTATGCTGATGTTTCAACCATTTTCTGTGTGTTTGAACCGTTTTGCCGTTTTGGCCTTTTTGCATGCGAGTCAAGCCTTTGCGTGCGTCTCAATTCAGTCGCGCGAGCTCGTTATCTTCCAAACGCATCTCAGTCGACTGCGTCAGCAACCAGCGACCACCGAACGGCCTTGCCTACTTCTGTCCCAGGTGCTTTTCAATGGAAAACCTAGTTTTGGTAATTTTAGGGCATGTCCATGTTTTGGTGACATTTCCGGTCTGCCACATATCATGCGACATGTTCACAAGTTGTAACGATTTCGAGGCTGGCCCTGATCGCCTAATTAATTAGGCACCCTCAAAGTGAACAACGTGAGCTGACTAATAACTCATCGACGAGAACTAGCTCGAATAAAATCGGTTGCTGCTATCTGCTTTTAGAGCCATCTGTATGAGTAGCTCTATAGTCCCGATAAATCGAGAACTGTGAAAAGAATCTGCTTGTTAGTATATAAGACGCTCGACAGAAGGGGGCGGGGAGATATATAGTCACAGAGAGTCGCAGATACAGTTCGAGAATCCCCAGACAGAGAGCTCTCCGTCTGTAATGTATTTATTCATTTTATTTTGGATTGGTTATCTGCTTCATGGTGATAAAAATTAGTGACAGCTTTTGGGCCAGCCCAGAACACACCAAGGGCGGGTTGTACAAATAAAGTTCATCAACAGGTTATCTAAACTGAGTTCACTTGCGATGGAACTAGGGATTTCATTGGGTAATCCCTTTAAAGTGAAGCGAGTTCACTTGAACTGTTGGTGAACTAGTTTCGTAGAACTCGTCCCAAGAGTGTTATTGTCCTAGCGTTTACTCTCTACTTTGCCATCCGAAAACGCTTGCTCTATATACAGAACTGGAATTGAAACATCGGTCTAGTCGACCAATACAAAAAACAGATCGAATCTTCAACTGGACCACTCTGTTGTACAGTAGTTCCGTGTATCTAGTATATTTTGTACTGGTCGACTGGACCCAGATTCCACTAATTTTATTCCAGTTCTGTATACCTATCTGTTAATTTTTCCTACTATTCGTAATATTGATATGATTTTCCATTGGTCAAGTGTGCGTCAATTAGATATGTCCGGTTGGTGATAACTCAGCGTAATTTATCAAGGTTTTTGTCGTTATAAATATGACTCAGCTCGGCGGAAAAGGGTCAGTTAGTGAATGGTCTGTATCGACACTTGATGTTGGAAGCATCCGGTTTTTCGCAAATCCAGCTTGCTCTAGTAAGTTCTGGCTAGTTCATACCCCGAAATATATCGAAAGTAAAGTTAATTAGCGATATCAAAATGTTTCTTATAAGGTCCAAAAATTTTGTGGACTATATATGCTGTTCTATAATTTTAAGGTTGATTTGAAAAATGAAATGATGAATGTCAGGTCTCGTATGCTAACGATCAAGGTAGATAAATAAATGCTTATATGAATATTATGGTGTATATTGATTATTTCTTTCGTCTATTAAATATCAGTCATCAACCAATCATACGTTTGTTTCCTGTTTGACAGGACCAATCAACACGCTCTATTAGCGACTATTTACATGATGCACAATAGTCACCGACTATTCAGCATGATACTCATATCAAGGAGCCTGAGCATCTGACAGTACTCTAAATAAATACATATTAAACGTCAAATAGAATCAATCGTGTTAAAGCTGAATAATTATTTGAAAATGAATCGGTTTGGAAAAATCAAAAACGATGAGATATCGAGGCTACAATCCCTGACAATACAGTGTCATTCATATGACAGATATGAAGAAATGGATTCAAGAAATAATCTTCATAAATATAACACGACCTTGATTAATTGTCGACTATTTTATTGCTGCTAAATTTCTCTTGTATTTATTAATTTTACTCGACATTATTTTGGCATTAATAATCAGAGATGAATCAGATTATTAATGCCAAAATAATGTTTCGTTAAATTATTATAAAATACAGTCGAAATTTAGATGCAATAAAAATAGTCGACTATTTATCAAGGTCTTGTTATATTACCCTTGAATATTTAGTAAAGCTTGTGGCTCAAAGTTAGGTTTGATCAAACTGCCTTGAAGTGACATCATTTTCATTGATTTGTTCGAGACAATTTGGAACAAATCAATGAAAATTATGTAATTTTCAGTCCGTTTTATCAAAAAATTGGACCGTGAGCTTACAAAATTTGTTTACAATTGTTTTTTCCGTTAACCAGCTGTCACCCCCCTACGAACGACAGCCATCATAAGTCGAAACTCGTGCGAGCTGAGGATTAACGAGGTCTTACCTTTTAACGTGCGATTCCTAGCACGAGACCAGTGACCATGCTGACACTCGAACCCACGCACGTCCCTCTGATTGATAGACTAGCGCTCTACCATCATGACCACTGCGGCCCATTAATTATTTCTCATCCTTCCGTTTCAGTCACACGTTGGCGAATAAATCTTTGATTTTTCTTCAGGACATTTTCACTCGCGTGTAACATCCACTTCTATCAACATCAGCCACTATTTCTAATTAATTTTTTGGAGATTGGATTATGAACTCGAATTGTTTCTCCAATATCTATACATTTTTTGCATTCATATGGTATAGTTCAACAGCTTTTTGTTTTCCTTCGACTTTCGAATCACACCTATTAGCAGTGAGAGACCTCATTGGATGTCCATACAATACCTGGACAGGAAATCGACGATCTGTACATAGTATATTCGTCCTAAGAGTCCTGCACAATATTTTTCTCAGTCCAGTCCATTTTGAATACATTGAAATCTGAATGTTTAAGAATCAGACTTTTTAAATCAGCCTAAAGTTACCCAGTCAGAACTCCAAGTAATTATCTCAGAATTAACCAATTCAGAATTGCTGAAACGAAATTCCTACTCAGTATTTATTATCTCAGATTTCTGACTAAGTATATCATAAATGGCTAATTCCATGAAGTAAACAGCCTGCAGAAATTCACGAACAACGCCAACTCATATCTACTTTCTCCCGACTCTCACCTTGCTCTCTGAACATTATAGGATTTTCTTTCATGTGGGAACCAGACAATGAACATGAAAAAATATTCCAAACTCTAAACTGAACATCTGATAGTTATCATTATGAGGTCTACTGTAAACTTGCCAGATACAAGACAACCACGTTCAAATTCAAGATTTATCCGAAAAATGAAAACTGCCCGAATACCAGAGTTGCATCAATTTCAACAAAAATAGCATCTTCAGGAGTACGATTCTTCTGTTTCGAAAGCCACTCGAGAAGACCTCAGTCGCCTGAATTCTCAAAAATTGCCCTAAGCATTATTTCAGGGGTAGAAAAACGTTCCGGAACTGGCGAATATATCAGCAATAATACTTCTTGTAACTGTGATATTGCTACTCTTGACCAAGAAATATTTCTGACTTTGAACAGGCCAAAGTACTATTATTATTATCGAATGCCAATTGTGAAACAAAATATTATTCACGAAAAATCTGTACCTATCACTTGAATCTAGAATACTCTTGAGGATTTTTTTTGAACTATTTCTTCTATATCTCGTTAAAAATGGAGTTATCACGACAATGTCGAAGTACTTCTACAATAATTGACAGTCTTGAATCAATTAACTCCGCCCAAAGATTTCAATCAAATCCTCATTGAAATATTTCTCATGACCCAGAAGTCATATTCACAATATTCGAGAGGAGCTATGTTGTTACATCAATTCATTATTAGGATAAACATGTTTATTGGACATTGAATTATTCCGAGCTGAATCCCCTTCCTTCCGACGACAATCATTCATTACAATTCAATTAGAAATTAATGGCAATACTGTGAATTTTCGACTTACCCCTGTCAAACTCAGGATCCCAGCCCATAATATCCAGAACAATAGAGTTGGTGACTGTGGCTTCGTTGTTCATGATAACTGAAATAAATAATAATAAATGAAAACAGAAATGTCACGTAACATGATCAATGTTCTCAGCACGTCATAATCTGAACGTGTTCAAGAAGCTGAAAAATTGTTGAGATGAACTCGAACCAACTACAAGAGTTTGCGATCGACCTTTAACGAAGTGTCTCATCCTCGGACTCACTATTTTAAATCTCAGTTCACGCCCGTGATATTTATGAACAGTAGAATACGGAAAGTGTGTCGCCCACGCTATCAACTTTTCCAGCCTCCGAATAGTTTCTAACCTCCAAATATTTCATACTATCCTGTGCAGCTTCCCGTAGAATTCTTCGATTAATCACTTTTTGTTCGGCTGGAAACCTTTAGATTATATCGAACGTTTTATGATTCTCTCGAGGACTTTTATTGAAGTACCGATTTTACGAAGCGTTCAATGTTATATTTGTGATGTCAAAGAAACAGAGATGTTTTTTCAACCAATGTGTAGCAGAAATTACAGGCTCCATCCAGTACCATTCTTTTATGTAGACTTTCCAAGCTCAAAAGTCCACGGCTTCCCCCTTGTCTGGGAAAGTATAACCGTGGAACAGACGAATTAGGATGCAAGATACGTTGAGTTTTCGCAGCTCTTCCTGAGTCTATTTCATCAATCGAAAGGATTGGTGGCAACAACTTTGTGCTCCCCGACAGTTCTGATGACCAGATCTGTCGGAGTTTATTCTGATACTTGCCGCGAAGAGAGTTTTCAACAGTGGTTACCTCTTGGATGTGGCGTTGTTCCATCCCTAGGAAAGTATACGTCTCTCCGGCATCCAGATGATGTACGATTATTCCGTCTAAGAGCTGAACGTCCTTTCCGTATCCCTTACATTTGTCGATCCCAAACTCCATTCTGATGGCATGCGTGTACTCTTGCATCACCCTTAAGGACTGATGAAGATCCTTTTCTCCGGAGGCATATAGTTAAAGGTCATCCATGTAAAACAGATGGGTGATATTACGCCTCCGGTTGCTGGGAGTGCTGCAGTTATACCAGCGGGATTTCCGTAGTGCGACGGACAATGGCAAAAGGGAGATGCAGAAGAGAAGGAGGCTGATGTAGTCTCCTTGAAACCTGCCTCTTCTGAAGATAACCTGCTCTGTTTGAACTCTGACTTGACCAGATGTTATGGTGAAGCGAGTCCCTCAGAGCGGTATCAGCCTTTTCAATGCATATCACTATTTGATCGGATACTGCGAGGCATCTGTGCAAATGCATGATGAGCTCATGCGATGTTCTATCAAATGCCTTGCGATAATCGATACAGGCCAATGAAAGGTTACACTTATACTGCACGAAGTTCTGAGTGATACATCTATCGTTCAGCAGGTTCTCCTTGCAGCCAGCGGCCCCCTTCTTTGACCCTCTTCATACACCCGATCAACTGCTGAAAGTATTCGTATGTATAAGATGCGGGTGAACGTCTTATCGTCTTATAACATGCATTCAAGCATGTTATCGGTCCGTAGTACTTGGGATCAGACAAATCTCCGTTTTTGGGGATTAGCATGGTTCGTCCCTCGACAAACCAATCCGGAATCTGCTGCTTCCTATCTAGCTATGAGTTGAAAACTCTTGTCAGATGGTGGTTGGTAATTGAAAACTTCTTCCAACAATAGTTGTCCAGCCTATCAGGTTCCGAACTGCGCTAGGGCTGGAGTATCTACGTTGAGTGGTTACGGATACTTATAAATACTCTTCCTTAAGGTTTCCACGCGATCAGCTGCTGGCAGGTTATTTGCAACACGTGGAGGCTCTTGGAATAAGCGAGAAGGTTTATCGAGGAACTTTACGTTTTCCGCGATGCTTCTCGCCCTTTCCACTAGTGACTTCTTTGCAGCCACCAGCATTAGTATCCTATCAAGACAGTGCTGTTTAATGGTAAACAATGAACACTGAACACGATTTTATATGATATCAACCGATAGTATTCTTCAATGTTTCGTTATTGGGATGTTTTGATGTTATTGTGTTTTATTACTCAAGGTAAACCACTTTACTTTTACTTTTACAAAGTTTCAAATCATTAGAGGTGGTAGCAATTTTCGTGTATATCCCTGTTCAGGTATCAAAGTTCTGAGTTAGGTATCCTCAAATGATTGGAACACAATCGAATTGAGCATCTTCTACAACCCAAGTTACGCAAAACTCGTGAAAAGCCCCTATCTAATGCCAAATACACCTCTCACTATATTCGAATTCTCTCTCCATTTCCATTCTCAGTTTCTCACCCCAATCGGCTATTTGTATGTTCGAGAAGCAGTCTGCGATGAACACAAACTAACGAAATATGCTCCACATAATCGGGATCAAAGGTTGCCCAGGAATGCCCTTATTTGAGGCAAATCAGAATCGGGATACTGGGTATATTGGAAAAGAAATGGATATTGAGAATACTTCACGTTCTTTTTTTACTTTGAGTGGTTTCATATCGTATAAAAATCGGTTCACGATGGAATATTCAATCGGGTTTTGAGAAACTGACACGAATTTACAAATTCAGTACTCACTTATTTTCAGATGACAGACACCATTAGTGATTCAACGTTTTTAGCATCTTGAGGTTACATTTATTGGTTTCGAAGATTGTGAACAGAATAATAAATGACTGAAAATGCTTATCGCATAAAAATGTCCATGAAAAAATCAATTTGAAATTCAAATCTCCGCAATATTCCATAGAACAGAAATTTCATTGGCGAATACTGAAATATTTTTTCTACTACCTGACTAGAGGAGAAAATGTTACTTTTCCTCCCGCCGGGAGAAAAACCTTTTTCCTTCCTGATGAGAACAAATATTTTCAATACTTTCACTTAAACAAGTGTTTTTTTTTTCCTTATCTGTTTAATTTCATCAGATGATTTGTGAAAATAAAATAAAAATACGTATAAGCGTCTATTTCCTTTTTTTCAATTGAACAACAATTTATATTAAATAAAATGACTCGAAATAATTATACAATTTGTCAAATTATTGAAAGTAATTCCTCGCTGAAGTATCAACCACTTTTTTTTGAAGTTCACTTATTGATGTAGTATGGCTACATAACTCATGCATGACAAATTAATGATATTTTCAACATAAATGATCATTCTATCATCAAAAAATTGAATCTTTGACTGGAATAAATTATATAAAAGAAAAATCTGAGAAAATAGATTTCATTCATAGGTTTTGAATAACCAACGCCCGTGTAAATAAAGGACAAATAGACAAAACTGCAATCTCTGATTTTAATCACAGAATAGTGCCAGTCACTATTAAAATAAAGTTGCCTTGAATGGTGCCTGGCGTTATTGCAATATCTCTCTAATTTTAAAAATGTTCCAATTTTAAATGAAATATTTGCTATTGTATTATTTACATTGACAGATGTTCTTCCTTTATACTAATTAACAAAAAACTGGAGCACGACGTTTTGGGTTCTGGAATTTTTATATTTTCAGTAAGAGGCTATATTGAAAAATTCTTAGCCTACTAAAGAACCAAAAAAATTTCAATTTCAAAATATTTTATTACTCAACATATTCTCCTCTTAATTGGATACATTTATTACAGCAAACCTGCAACGTCTCTAGACCTTTCAAAAAAATGTTTCTTCTTGCTCTGCAAACCAGACCTCCACAGCTTTTATTACCTCCTCGTTGGAAGAAAATGTACGACCTTATAAACTTTTTTTCAGTTGAGGAAAGAGATGATAGTCGGACGGAGCCAAATCTGGTGAATAAGGGGGGTGTTCTAGTAATTCAAACCCTAAATCATGAATTTTTGCATGGCAACATGAGATTTGTGTGCAGGGGCGTTGTCCTGCAAAAACAAATCACCTTTGGATAGCTTACCACGTCTTTTCTCTTTAATTTTTTCCCGTAGAGTGGTCAGTAATGTCGAATAGTAATCTCCAGTCCAAAAAATCAATCATGATTACTACATGGCAATCCCAAAAAACTGAAGCAAGAACTTTTCCAGCAGATTTTTGGACACGAAACTTCTTAGGTCTTGGAGAACCAGAGTGTCGCCATTCTATCGATTGTTGCTTTGTTTTTGGATCTTAGAAATGTACCCAAGTCTCATCCATAGTATCAATTCGGTTTAAGAAGTCTACATCGTTTTCAAATCGAGCACAGATCGAACGCGATGCTACTACCCTTGCACGCTTTTGGTCAACATTCAAACATTTGGGGATCCATTTTGCAGCAATTTTTCTCTTGTCCAAATTGACGTGAACTTTATGATGAACGCGTTCGTATGAAATATTCAGTGCTTCAGATATCTGTTTTAGCCCAATTCGACGGTCTGTTAAAATCATGTTATGAACTGCATCGATATTTTCGGGGACTGACACAGAAACTGGCCTTCCCGATCGGTCATCATCTTCAATGGAAAATTTACCTCTTTTGAAGCTTGCAGTCCAATTTTTCACGGTCGCATACGAAGGACATTGATCACCAAGGGTATTAAGCTTATCTTCGTTAATCTGCTCACCCCTTAACCCTTTTAAATACAGGTACTTGATGATGGCTCGATACTCCAATTTTTCGATTTTCACAATTTTGGTGGGCATATTTTTTTTTAATTTATTGCCTAACTTTGGTTTACTTTTTTGACGTCAAACTTTACACTGACACTTCTAATAAGTTATTGTTCGTTGCTATGGTAACGCAATATTTTGTTTATGCAGGAAACTGGTCTAGGCTAACTAGATATCAATACATCCTCGTATAAAGCCAAGGCGGACATTCTGTTTATTATATCATATCAAACAATAAATTTTGTGGTTTTTGTAACTGGAAGGATAACTATTACCATATCACCACGATCATCGTTCTTCCTATCTGCAAGCTCCGCAAATACCAAATAATAAAGCGATCTGAAAAAAAAACACAATTCACCAACAAAAAATAATGCATATTTTATAATTTGATTAAAAACCCTCGAAAGTCAGTTTGATTTTTGAAGAAAATATAATTCAATTAATTTTTCTTTCTAAAATTCCTAATGACGAAATAGAAAAGCTTACCTTCATATACAAATAATCTCCATCAGAGGCCTCTCTTAAAATTTCATCTCTTTCAAAAGTCAGAGATTTCATTGGCGCGTAACCGCTGGCTTCTGTTCGGAGGAATGCTATTAATTTTGGAAACTTGATGTCTATATTTTCTCTAACGTTTAGTACTGATCGTGACATACTAGATTTGCTCCATCATGTTGATGGTTTTAATTCTCTTTCTCGCTCTGCAAGAAAAAATACTAGGATGGCATCTTCGGAGACGTTTTTTTCTACTCCAAACTCTTCCAACCATTTTTTGGACACATTTCATTCCTTTTTATATCGCCCTGGAATTATCAGGAAGAAGATGCATTGAAATCAATTTTACCTTGAAGGTAGCAGTAAAAACTATATACATATACTTTATTTTCCTCCCTTGGTAAATAAAAAGCTATTCTATTCTATTGGTCACTCGTGAAAAGACTTTGCAAGAATCATTCCACAAGAGCCACAATTCCGTCCAATTTCATGTATAGTACCACTTTACGTAATTATTTTTAATCCTATTGGAATTAAAAGTGGTACTCTAGTCCTAAAAATCGGTGAGAATTACTGTTTTTTGTTCCGACGTTACATAACAAAATGCTTGGTACCCTTTTGCTTTCTGTAAAATATAAACGGAAAACTATACGAACCCAACTTTCACGTTGAAGTAGAAACCATAACTCTGTTCTTAATATCGAAATCTGAAAAGAATTTCAGCTAACATCGTGCAGCGAAAACCAAAAACCTAAACATGGAACACCACTAACAAGTTATGGAAACATGTTTATTAAATATGTTACGAAATTGTCCAATGCCTCACTATAAATGCATTAGACTGGGAGTTCTTTTTCACAAGACGTTCAAACTTGATCTCATCTCCTAAATTAAATCGAAAACTTTCCGTAAAACTTCTTACTTCCTTCAGAACTCTGACTAACTACTTATGAGGCTACCCCGCACGGGTTTAGAGCGAATTGCATTAAATTAGTCCGGATCGTGGATTGCAGCTGAACGAGAACATGGAAATATAAAGAGTTGTGAATGAAAATTTCGCAGAAATGTAGATAGTAAGCTTGGAAAATGAAGTGATTAAGGAGTATCGAACAGTAGGACTAGGTTGTTTCTCACTAATCTCGTCATGGCAACATTCTTGGAATGGAAGTTTTATGTAATAAGTTTTGAGTTTTGCTATTCAGAATATCAATTTTAAAAATGAAACAGAATGCAAAACATAAAACTTTGAATTTGTACATCTAACACTCTGTAGTATTTCTTTATATCTATACTATGACCAATGGAACTTCTTTGGCATATGTTGTTGAAGATTCTAGATTTTGTTATTTTTTATCCTCCTGTATTCATTTTATATCATTTAACTTTTTCATTTGGTTTCTAAGGAAATATATACACAAAAAAAAACAATAAGCAGAAGGCGAATGTAAGTTTCAAAATAATAAAAAGTATTTAAATACTCTGAAAGTACGAGTTTATTCATATAAAAAGTTAGTTCTGTACTAACAGCATAGAATATAAAAGTTACGAAAACTAAAGTAGGTTACTCCATATGACTCCTGAATACTCTCCGTGAATATGTATGAATCATGTATACCTAAAAAATACTTCCGAATACAAAAGGGTATGAAAGTGAAACCACCCTTGCTTTGTAACACTACGGATAGTGTATCGAATAGAAGTCACATATTCAATGCGGAAGATTCAAATCAAAAGATAAACCACTTCACTTCTTGACATTGCATTATCCTTAGCAACTAAAAATATTTCCAAAATTTATTAATTTTGTTGATAGAACATTCTAATGAAAGGAAATATATTCGACGGGGAGGTACGTAGTTGCCCTTCCTGTATTTTCTATGTTCAATAATCTTATTGGTACGCTATTAATTAAATAATCGAATAGTTATACAGTCTCTCATGAGGTCGAGCGTACAATATAGCCAGAATTGAAACAGGTTAGCATTCAGAGAATTATGAATTGTGGTCGAGGGGGATTCAACAGTTTAGAGCCTAATGCGATTGTTCGGGGGATCTTCATTAAATATAGAATGTTGTTTTAGTGCTACAAATATTCCTAGTTACTCATCAATTCTGTTATATAGACAAAATCATTATAAATCGCTTGATGATGCTTTTTTGAAGTTCAATTACACCGTAATCTGAATGTATCCAGAAGAAGCTAACAGAAATATTGGAACGACAATGGTTGGGAAAACTTTTCATTGAAGAACCCTGCAAAAAACGAACCGAATCAGCCAGCTTGAAGCAGAAAGCAGCAGCAACTCACACAGATTCAATGTGCAGAGCACTGTATCGTATAGAGTATATATCATATTCCGGAATAAAAACGGATCAGAAGTATCCAGAGCATGAGTATTACAAAAACGAATTCTTGAAGAAACATCGCGAAACATGGATATGAACGAACGCGAGCAGCGAAGATGGTTGATCAGATAACTTACCGTCAATACAGGTTGCATATCGGACAGTATTAGTTATCATAGTTTTATATAGTTGATAGGTGAATATGAATATTAAAAATCAGCAAAATATTATTAAAAAAAATACATGGACAGAATTGAGTGAATTTGTATTACAATATCTTCGCAACTTCTCGGATATAATAATTTCAAGCGGTTGTATTGTTCTTTGAAGGCCATGCTCGGTAACTCAGCGGCATAGAAGTGAATAACTAATTCAAATAATTTTTCTTTATATTCAACCTGGCAAATGGCTATAAAGGTTAAGGACTATATTTGTAAAACTAAGATTATAACTTCCTACATATTGTATAGCATATGTCCATCAGAAAACAACTACTTCTCTCGCTAATACCCTGACATACATACAGAACACTTTTGCAAGAGCTCTTTTGAGCAAACAGCAGAACTTCTCCTGTTTGAAACGGGGAACCAACTGCAGAGACCGGTTTCGGAATGTTATTCCTCATCAGTGCAGTGCAGAATATTACGGTTGTATACACGCGAGTACCTGCAGCCTGTCATCGTGCACCAAGATGAATATGACTATAACTTGGTACATATTGTATGGCGCTGCATATATGTCTGACAGATATAATGCAGTATGTGTCGAGGACAAATAGAAGTGTGATAGGTCTTTAGTCACTAGGTCCGGCTTTCTTTCCTTTTGTGGGGACTGATTGTGCACTTGCAAGTATGTGCCTTTCACTTGCGTTTCTATGGCAATGTCGTAATTTACTTAGTTCTGTAATAAATTTGTCAATGCTAAAGTGGTGCCATTTGAGTTTTTCGAATAATCCCAATGCATTTTTCACTAAATCTTACATTATTTAAACTAAAACATGTCCTCATTGCGTACGAGCATATCCTGTGTTTATGACGCACGCCGTAAGGCATGCATTTCTCATGCAGAGTTAAAAGTGCAGGGTGGGCATGCATGGGCCGTGATGGTCATGATGGTAGAGCGCTTGTCTCTTAACATAAGGGTCATGGGTTCGATTCCCAGCATGGTCATCGGTCTCGTGCATGGCATCACACGTTAAAAGGTAAGGGCTGCGCCTTCCCTAGCTCGGACAAGTCTTTCGAAGACTTTTGAGGGTTGTACTCTTAAGAGTGTGCAGCTGGTTGACGGAAATAACAATTTTAACAATTTTAACAATTTTAACAATTTTAACAATTTTAACAATTTTAACAATTTTAACAATTTTAACAATTTTAACAATGTATGTTAATCAGCCTTAAGGATCAGTTTTTCAATGTTCAGTTAAGAGTCTCAGTAAGCTGGCTGACAGTTAATAGTCCTCGGGACCAGTGCCGGGAGAAAATAAGTGATTACCCAACCTTTCCGACTTCGTATATCCATTCTTCATGTCATGTTGGACATGTTGTTTGAGTAAAATTCTTGCTAGCATGTTGTCTACCTGACCCTAAAGAGTCCCAGTCAGCTAGCTGAGACTCTTAACTGGACATTGAAAAACCGGCCCTTAGGGCTAATAGTCCCCGGGCCCATTACCTGGAGGAAAAAAATGTATTCACTAACCGTTGAGACTTTGTTAATCTGTTCTTCAATTCAAGTTGATCCACACGATATATGCAAAAATTACCGATAGTAAGTAGTCCAAGTCGATATTGAAAGCAGGTATACTGAGTCTCAAAGGTTGGGTAATCACTTACTTTCTCCAGGTAATGGGCCCGGGGACTATTAGCCGTCAGCCAGCTAACTGAAACCCTTAACTGGACATTGAAAAACCGGCCCTTAGGGCCAGTTTAATAGGTTCCAGTCCACTCCAGATCTATTAACTAATGGTTTAGGATGGGAA
Organism: Chrysolina americana; assembly: GCA_958502065.1. Classification (NCBI taxonomy): domain Eukaryota; kingdom Metazoa; phylum Arthropoda; class Insecta; order Coleoptera; family Chrysomelidae; genus Chrysolina; species Chrysolina americana. The sequence goes on along the minus strand of OY293416.1, from coordinate 58,777,406 downwards.
CTATACGGTATTATCTAATGGAGATTATTCACATTCTAAACTATTAGTTAGTACATCCGGAGGTAACTGGAACCTATAAAACTGGCCCTTAGTCAGGCAGAATAACTTGCAAAGAACTCGTGTTAGTTCGTGGTCATATTTCTTCAGAACGATCGGCCAAATTCCGTGAGCTCCACTAGCTTTGTTCATTGGCACCAGCTCATCTCAAGCTAGTGATGCTCTGGGGTTGTTTTCGTCACTAGTGTTCTATCTTTATTAGTTGGAGGAAATGGACTGATGTAAAATTTGTTTCCACAGCTTGGACAGAAGATCAAAACGAACATTACAAAAATCTTCCATTTTATGGTAACCCGAAAATTCCTCAACAACTTTTCCAGCAGTTCCATTAAGTACATATTCGATTTGAGGCACTGATTATAACCTAATTTTTGTTCTGATTTTTTTTCATTGATGGACGCACTTGTGATACTTTCTCGCTGTTGTTGCAATGATACGAATGTCACACCGAATGTTATACGATTGTTTGGACCCTCTTCCATGTCTTATCATCTTCTAATCCATCCAACATTTCTTCAATTCATCTCCTGTTTTGCAATTCCAGATTACTCTTTTCCAAAATATTCCACCCAAGACCGATCAGTTTAATAGCACGTAAAATTTTTTCCCTGTTCGATGGTATCTGAAGAAGTGAAATGAAATCATTGATTAGAGATTGAAAAAAGAATTGATGAAATCTCATGCGAAACGTTAATTATATTTTTCTTCTAATTATCAAGAAAGGCGTCTGGCAAACGATTTCTCAAAACGTTGGTTTTAACAGTAGATTTGTAGATTATCGCATAAAAAGCAATTTAGAATTTAAACAAAACTCCTGAACGCTTCATAAATTCAATTTTGTCTAAGAGTAGCTTACTTGATTATTCTAAACTCTTTTCAAGAGATAAGCGCCTCTTTAGAAAATATATCGTGAACTTCAACTTGAATTGCTCTTCTCAAAGTTCACCATAAACTTTTACACTTTTGCATGGAACAGGAGTATGACATTATTCGCCTAGTTTATTATTCAGTTTGGCACTAAATATTTGAATTTTATCTGGAATGACGAATACGGAAATATAAAACTACGCAAATTAAACTCAAATGCTTTTGCAGCATTGATGGATCATTTCGTTGGAATTTAATTCTAGATTGTTCTTCTTCATGCTGGAGCACAGTATGAATTTATATCGGGTGTAATATGTACATAGTCTAGTGAAATTGATCCACAATTCAAATATAACTTCAAAAAGCATTGAAAATTAAACAAACATTGCATAATTCCAAAATTAAGGAATATTTATTGATTCTGTAGAGGAATAATGTCTTTTTAAGGCTTGATAATCAACCCTAAATTATGAAAAATAGACGGGTTCTTGGCAGCCGCACGTGTGTCCTTCATAAGGAAAAGCACTTTTCTTTTTGTAGAGAAGTTTCGTGTTCTTCTGCGATATTATAATGCCTGCCGTTGTAATATACGAAAGTTCAAACGAATTGAAACGCTACTAATTGATGGCATGCATTTCGCAGTGGCCGAAAGGGCTCAAAGGGTTACGAAAAAACTGAAAAAAATTAAAGGGGACTTCCTTGTATTCAAATTGCATGCCCATGTGAATAATTGAAGTTTTAGTAACGAAACACTCTGGAAAAATTGGCAAGCGCCCCTTGTCTGACCAATCAATGGTGGAAACTCTGTAAAAATTTAATACTGGTTTTACGTGATTCCAAACTGTATGCCATTATAAAGATACGTCATTTGTATAATTAATTAATAGTAGGTAATAGAGGCATGCATGACGAAAGTTGCAAAAAACACTGTGAAAATGTTTGTTTTGCGAAATCCTGGTGTGCATGCCAAATTACCTACTAATAATTAATTATACAAATGACGTATCTTTCTAATGGCATGCAGTTTGTATTCACGTAAAACTTGTATTAGATATTTACAGAGTTTTTCCGCAATTTTCCATCGTTGGTCAGGCGAGGGGCGCATGCCAATTTTTCCAAAGTGTTTTTATTACTGAAACTTCTATTCTTTACATCAGCATGCAATTTGAAAACTCGGAAGTTTCCTTTGATTTATTTCAGTCATTCGTAACCCTTTGAGCCCTTTCGGCTGCTGTTGATTGCATGCCATTAATTAGTAGCGTTTCAATTTGTTTGAATTTCCTTATATTACAACGGCATGCATTATAATATCGCAAAAAAACACGAAAATTCTCCACGAAAAGAAAAGCGCTTTTCCTTATGAAGCGCACACGTGGGACAGCCAGGAACCCGTCTATTTTTCATATTTTAGGGTTAATTATCAATCCTTAAAAAGGCATGCAGTGTAAAATGGGAGAACGTCACCTGTCACCAGCTCCTGATCTATTACATACAACCGTGGTACACAGATGATGGTAATGAATATTGCAATAAGAATTAAAGACGGTCAACAGTTGGTTGCTAATTTGGATCAGGAGAAGCCAAGTCCCTCAAGTTGATCATTTAAGGATCCTTTGTACTTATTTTAGCAAATCTAATGGCATGGCATTAGCTACGTAAAGAGCGTTTATTCGTTAGACATGTAGACTTATTGCAGGCGAATTTGGTGGAGCGTCTATACCCCATCAGGAGCAATGCCGATTGACAGTAACTCACGAGTTTCCAGAAATGGTGGAAGAACCAGTCGCGAAGCTTTTTTAAGTCAACATTGTCCCTGGCAATGCGAGACGCTCTGAAATCAACATGTTGCTTGGATTTGGAATAAAGAGTTAGATCGAGTATGGGTATGCATAATATGTGTAATAATACATAGGTATGTGTAAAAATATAATGTTATCAGCCCAAAATTTCTATTTTTTTGCATTTTCTCACATTTTGAGAAATTTGACCTTCTTTTGAACTCCTGTATCTTGGTTACGAACATCCGAAAAGAGGAGGAAAAACGGACTAAATATCGAGACTTTTTAAACTCCACAGGCGTTACCCAAACTATTCTGTTGAAATGGTGGTTCTAATCAAAAGAGTACTTGCTCGAATGACAGACACGCTGCTACTGAATTTAAAAATTATACCGGTTTGCCGTGATGCGACAGAAATCTTAGCCGGACGAATGTAGAAGGCCGTAATTCTTGAGTCACTCCGCCTACTCAGGGTACATGATTCTCGAACCCAGTAGTCACTCACCCCACGGACGTGGAGAGTGTTTACTGTGGTAAATGTCACACCAGCGCGCCCTCCAGATGTATCGGGGCTCCGGAGACAGGGCCCGACTGGTAAATTCCTGACGGATGAAAAAAAAACATCCTTTGCCAGAACACCGCTCAAGATAAGTATAATTAATCATGGTAAGCTAGTAGGATAATAGTAATGGGAGACACCTCCCTCTATTGTTTTTTCTTCATAAAGTCTCTGAGAGATCCTCATTGTTTGAAGATATATTTTGTTTTGTTCTGTTCTCTTTCCATATTAATTACAATTATTTAATTAATATACAGGGCAATTCAAATTCGACCCCCACCATTGGGATCTCCTAAACTACAGGAGATACGTCGAAGCTTAAATTTGGGCAAAGTTGCGTATTCTGGTGCTTAACAAAATACTGTTTTGAAACTTGGAAAATTCCGAGTATTTCTGGAAATATCGGGAAAAAACTGAAAATCGGAATTTTCGTTTTTATTTTTTTCTATCGTTATTTGACAACATAGCTCAAAACCAAAAGTACATTTTCATTGATACTTTTTTTCAGCTACACATTTTCTATCCGGCTGTTGTCTTTCCGGATATAATTCAAAATAAATTTGTGCCGTTTTCGTACTATTCCTATCAAATTTATAATAAAGTTTCAACATATCTCGTTTTTATTCATTTGAGAATGAGGACATTTAGACTGAAGTATTTGTGCAAACTTATGATGTTTAATGAGTTCTGACAACTAGTGTTTATTAAACAAAATTTTTCGATGGAGTCGTGACCATCTCAGATGAAGTTGTTTTTTGTTTAATATCTGTGGTTTCAGAAATGCAAATCATAACAAATTATACATCAATGAAATCAGAATGAGAATTACTATTTTTCTGTATAAAAAACAATATGGCGCCCATAACAGAAAAAAAAGTTGATGATGAATGCCAGAAGACGAAACGTCAGATAGTAAATCTGAACATGAAAACGTGTAGCTGATAAAAAGTATCAATGAAAATGTACTTTTGGTTTTGAGCTATGTTGTCAAATAACGATAGAAAAAATCTAAAACGAAAATTCCGATTTTCAGTTTTTTCCCGATATTTCCGGAAATACTCGGAATTTTCCAAGTTTCAAAACAGTATTTGGTTAAGACCAGAATACGCAACTTTGCCCCAATTTAAGCTTCAACGTATCTCCTGTAGTTTAGGAGATCCCAATGGTGGGGGTCGAATTTGAATTGCTCTGTATATAGTTTTTTTAATCCGCTGAAGTATTATTTCTCGAAACACCTAAACAAAAATTTGCACAAAAGAACTCAGTCCTCGTGTAGGGAGCGCGAACCCGAATAGGCCAGAACAGATCAGATAAAATAATCTGAAATTACTTTACATCCTCAAACTTTATCTCTGCTAGCCAGATGTTTCTTTTAACATTCTAACGATAGTGGTAGTAACAAGATGCCTTTGTGTTCCTAGGGTCTTCTGAACCTAAGAGATAATTTCTAGACCAATAAGAAATTGGTCTTAGGTAGGAAACTATCCTCAAGATACCTGTAGGGCCAGTGAATCGCCAACGTCAGCTGAGAATCAGAAAGATTTGGTACAGGTGAAACCAATTCCAATAAAAATACTTAACGATCCCCTTCTATGACTACTAAGTGTAGTAACCTGGGTGGTCGATGTAAATGTAGAAAGGAGTTACGTTATATTACATTTTCTAATTGATTTTGTTCAACAGTCACTCATTAATAAAGTAGTATAATGTTGTTTATGAAAAAGATATACAGGGTGTCCCGAAACTATGGTGCCAAATTGAAACAGAAAATTCCCCTCGAAAAATAAATATTTTTTTTCTCAAATGTCGTTTATTGCAGAGATACAGGGTGTTGAATATGAAAAATTACAAGTAATTTTTATTCATAACTTCCACAATTAAAAAAATTTTCAAAAAAAATTGAAGTAATGTTTGTGTTCAATAGGTGCTTCATTTTGAAAAAGAAACCACATTTTCAGTTGTTACCAGTGGCGTACAAGAAGGGCATCATGGTCCCATTTCTCCCCTATTTTTTACGCCACTGGTGAAATCAGAAAATTTAATAATTTTTTGCATTCCTCTTTCAATTTTGATTAATAAATGTATACTTCTTGGATTCCAGAAAAATCTACCGTTTTCAAGATAATTGCGCTTTTATGAATACAAACATAACTATAGTAATGAAAAAAATGTTCGGCTGAAGTGAATTTTACAATCCTAATTACTGGTTAAACTTAAAACTGGATATTTTACCAAAAAAAATCAATGACATTTCAACATGCATTTCTCTTGCAAGGTACAGGGTGTTGAAACTAAAAAATAAAAAGGCATTTTTCTCGCCACTTTCATAGTTACAAAAAAAACAATTAAATTTGAAAGTGAAATTTTTTTTGGTTGAATATCAAGATGTTATTTGAACCAGTAATTGGGATTGTAAAATTGATTTCTGCCAAACAAATTTTTCATTACTAGTATGTTTGTATTCATAAAATCGCAATTATTTAAAAAATGGTTAGTTTTTCCGGATTCAAACAAGTACCTATACATTTTTTACTGAAAATTGAAAGAGGATAGGGAAAAAATGGACAATGATGCCCTTCTTGTACGCCACTGGTAACAACAGAAAATATGTTTTCTTTTTCAAAAAGAAGCCACTATTGAACAAAAACATTCTTTGAAATTTTATTGAAAAATTTTGGAAACTTTGGAAGTTATGAATAAAAATTACTTTTAATTTTTCATATTCAACACCCTGTATCTCTACAACGAACTACATTTTTTGAGGAAAGAAATATTGGGATAGTCCTATTTATTTTTCAAGGGGAATCTTCTGTTTCAATTTGGCACCATAGTTTCGGGACACCCTGTATATTAAGTCATCAAATTGCGCATCTAGTAATTTGCATAAAGCTTGTTATTTGTTCTCATTGATGTGGTCTGACTTTTTTCAAATAAACCCGAACTTTCGTCAGTCTAATCCAGCCATTTGTCGAAAACTTCTTTGAGTTTCAAATAATTCTTAGTAGAACGGCATTCAAAACATATCAGACGCTTGTGGCTTGGTTGCACAACGTCTCCATCGCAGCGCTGGCTCTCTTGTATCTAGTTTCTTGATAGACATCCACCTAGGGGCCTCATTTTCATAATTAGTAGATACGTCAGAAACTACCAAACTTACTGAAATAAGGAATGAGTAGGTATATCGTATTTCCGTTTACCTCACTAGTTGCCTGTCATCATTGCTGCTTTCTTCGTAGGAATATCTCTCGAATGATTGAAAAATAAGACGGCGTAATTAAATAATTTCAAAAGTTTTTCATAAAACTCCTTCGAAATAGATGTTTGCAAAGATAGCCCAATAAATAGTAATTCGGTACACGAACAATTAATTATCTCAGAGTTTCAATGGAGTTTTGAGTCCTCTGAAATAATTTGCTGAAGTGATTCAAAAGTACTCCGAATATTACATCGGATGATAGGTAAGCATAGCGCATTCCATGGAAATATTGAATATATTTTGAATGCATTACAATATATATTTGCAATAATAAGAAATTATACTGTTAATTTAATCTTCAGTTTTCTACAAGTGATATGAAAAATGCATTTCCGAACATTGGCGTTTTGATTAGATTTATCGCTACCCACACTTTTTTTACTAATATCGTTTCAACAGTTCTGTGGAAACTTACATTTTTTACGGTTACACAACAAAGAAACTTCAGAAAACTTTATTCACTATTGATAATGCTGAAAATTACTCCAAGAAAAGTGACCGGAAGTTAGAAAATCATTGGGCGACATGTGTGGAGAAAACATGAATGATTCATTGTAAGGACAGTTGCTTTCCAGACAACCTTCTGACTGTGTGAATGACGAAATATAAATTTTATTTAATACCAATTACTTTGAATGATCGTCTAGACATCGCTGAACATTATAATGGGGCATTACATCTAGAAACCAGCAACCCTCGTCAAGCGATCTGTTAATCTCCCTACAAATTCAGCCTTATATTACACCCTTACATGACAATTTGATATTTGAATAATGATCCTCGGGGCATAGGCGTGTTACACTCATAGTTTACATTTTTAACGAGAGATTTATTTAGATTGTTGTTCCTATAATAAATAAGTGCACTATACAACTCTTATTATTTAATGTAAGTACAATTTTTTTTTTGAGAAATACAGGTCATTCTCTTCAATTCTTCATATGATTTTCATGAAAAGGTTAAAGAATTGACATGATCCCTTTGGGATTTCAACCTTCCAAAGCCAGAAAATAAAAAACTGTCAAATAAAGGAAATCTATACAAAATGAGCAAATATTTCAATTTTATTTCAATTCCCTATACATAGGTCTACTACAATAATAATTGCTTCGAATTTAAAGCAGGATACTTTTTTGGTATCTCCATGCAAACTACTATTTTTTGTAAGTACGTAATAATCTTGAATGAAGTATATCAAAACTACGAAATCAAAAACAAAGACTTATGGAACGAGTAAAGTACAAGTCCGTCTCATCTTTGTTTTGATTCGATTTGATTTGTAGGGATCTCTCGACATTCACAGAATTCAAGATTTTTATCTCACCTTAGTTTATTAATCGTTTTGCCTCCCTTGGATGCTATGCTGTTACTTTTTCTTTTCATAAGATGGAATCGGAATTCATCGAAAAATTTACTACATTCGCAAAGTTAAATTTTCTTAGTTTCCAACTCTTGAAATTTATGATATCAACTTATCAAAGCTAGAAGAGCCCGTGTATGAACTTCTATAAATAAAAAACAGGATTCAACAACACTTAAATATTTATACTAAATTAATTAACAAAATAATCACCATCAAAGATTTAATGAGGGACATTCAGCAAATAATTGTTATTGAAACTGATAAGAAATTATAACTAGAACGGATCATGAATGAATATAAATTAGGAAAGAAATACTAACATCTCAAGGATAAGCAAAACAATACTTCAGTTTAATTAAAATTCGTTGAATGCACTAAAAGTTGAATGAAAAAATCGTAATGACTGATATGAAAGTTGATTGGAAGAATCAACGTTCCAGAACAATCAGATTCTCTCAAACAGGAAGATTTAGAGGAAAATTGAATATAACCATTGATTTTCCTCTGGAAGGTTTAGATTTGAGCAGACAATGTAGCCCCTTGTCGCTATAACTTGTACGCATTGACGAATCACAGCGGTAATACCTATAGCGGGCACTACACTGCTTACTGTAGGCATTCATCTACAGGCACATGGCACGAGTACAACGATTCCTTCGTTTCACCTATTCATTCGAATTCTCTTGTGAGCGGAAAGGCATATATACTCTTCTACGAGCAGGAGGACACTTCATCACAAGTTCGAAAATAAGTTTTATTTTATGAATATTATTATTGTATTTTTATCAATATATATTTAATTATCTTTATTATGAAAATAAAGTTCTTCCTCATATTGAAATCAGAGTTGGAACCAGAAGCCTTACAAACTCAAACTCAAAGATTACATCTGGAGTGTTACGAGTTAAAACTACGACTGCTCGTTATTTTAAAGGACTCTTAGAATTTTTAATAAACGAAGTGGTTCGTCTATTAAAATATTTTGCCTTTCACAGAATGATCAACATATCTACCCTAAATAAATATTTATCTCTGAAATGTCACTGTTTATGAGATTTTTTTCACCCTCCAGGTACTCAAAAATAATCACTCAAGTGTGTATTTATCAAAGGATCTTTTGTAAAATGTATTTCGAAAAGTTTTGAAGTTAAAGATCGAATTGAAAACTGAAACTTTGATTTGATACTTTCTCGAATGTCCATATACCAATTACTGATTTTTTTCATGACAAAACGTGTACATTTAAATTATTCCTACAATTTTCCGAGAGACTTCGTGAATAGCTTATTCTAGATTTTTTCTCCTTAGGATTTTGGATATGCAAAACCCGAAAGAGATTATTGGAAAAAATCAGATATAGTTTTAATATTGTTTTGAAATTCAGTTGTTGGAGTTTACTATTATTTGTAAAATTGATATTTTGTTGATTGTTGTTTGTTAAGGACCGAGCTTCTTAGATATGGTAGAATGATCCCTAATTTACTTTTTGTTTTTATAATTAGATTAAAATACCAGTCCATTCCTTTGTTTCAAAACTTTTAATTTTGATTGGCAAGTGGGGAATTTTTAGCCGCTTGTACAGGTTCGCATCTAATTCTCATCTAAAATAATTGAATATTTTGAGAGAAATAAAATAATAGTAGGCCAGCAATTAAAAAGAAATGAAGTTTGAACCAAACGGAGTATTGGGAATATTTTAACATTTTTCTTCGTGGGAAACATTGCACACGTGAATATAACTCAATATCGATCATGCATGGTGTCGACTAGAGAAGTAGATGTGTTTTGTCAGTTATGTCTCTCATATCATTGCACAGGACTTAGAGCGGCTTTACATGTATGCAATGCATTTGCAATGCAAGACAGGTATTGCAAGGCAATTTAGAAATTGTGTCTTACATTTATGCAATTATTGTTGTGTTGCCAGCAGTTTATACCAACATAATATATTTCGAGAAAATCTAACCTCAATAGAATATTTTGATATTTTGTTGGTTTGTACTTTACTGAAATTCGAAAAATGACATTCCACCTACCACTAACGCTTGTGACAAATTTTCTATTTCTATTTTAAGTTGGAGTTAAAGGTTGGGAGACATTCGAAAAACAATATCTACAGGTTCTTTAGTGTGCTGTTGGCATTGAATTTCTCACCAGAAAACTCACTAGAATTGCTCACGAATTGCGTGAAAATTTCAACCAGTCGAAATTTTTTGGGCTTGCACGAAACTAGCATGGGCGCAAGCGCAATGTAAAATTTAATCTTGCATTGCACAAAAATTGCATGAAAATTGAATTGCATAATGTAAAGCCGCTCTTAGTTATTCTTTTCAATTTGCGAAACATGCATCAACACGCGTAATATTATTCTAATGGCAATATGAATGTTATTCCGAATTACTAAAAATTTCATCGATTTGTACGCCTCTGGCGGCCTCAAATGTAGAATACTATGAGCTCCAACGAATTATATAAACTGTTGGCATGTAAATTAGATATAACTTCCAACCTCTGCATCATATTCCGTGTAACAAAGGATTTTCTACAATTAAGGATTCATGAAAATCTTGACACCATGAAAATTTTGATGCCTCCCTGCTGAATGAATCATAAAGCCTCCTTAGGAGGATCAACATTTATTTCAGAAAAAGAAAAAGTACCGAATTTCACCTGAAATGCGAGGAATATGTCACACGATATTTCGTGTTTCATACTCATATGAAAAATTATTGAAACTGAATGTAGGTACGATACATTTTTTCAATCGTTTCATTTTTTCCGTTAGTTTGCACAAGACCCTTTCAGTCAGCGAAGGAATGATCTTTTCCTCCTCGGGTGTAGTCCCCCGCTGATTGTGACCCCGCTTGGGTCATGATCAGAGCTATCCTTTACATTTTTATTCACTACCAAGTCGTGGCTTGAGGGATCAAATCTATTCGTGGTTTAAGGTGTGGGGGTGTCTGTGAAATCTATGACTACATTGTTATCCATCGGATATATATATAAGCTTACCCTTAATATTTTGATTGAGGGTAACTTTGTTTCCTTCGTCCAGTCTTATTGTGCCATTGATTATTATTAGAGGTCACTTTCGTTCCCAGTTCACCACTGTCGAGGAGTTTGTCTTTTTCTGTTTTGCTGGAAAGTTGTTCCGCTTTTTCTTCAGGCCTGAGGTTTCTTAGGTTCTTTCAGGAACCTCAACATTTCCTCAAGTATTTCCTTCTGCTCTCGGATCTCCTGTCCATTCTCCATATATAAATTTTCAAAAAAAATCTTCCTTTTTCTCGTTGGGTTCTCCCTGTGGTTTCCTGAATGCTTTCAGGAACTTTAACATCCTTTCTAGTATTTCCTTCTGCTCCCAGATCTCCTATCAGAATTCACCCCAGTGATGTTCCGAAATCACTCTGAGTTCCCTGTCATAAATTCTGGTCCAGGGATATTCTTGGAGTTCTTCCGGGATCTCCCAGAATAGAGCGACCTTTTCATCCACCCTTGCCCTCACCTGATCTGCCAAGGTATTAATTTGGTCTTTTATTTTGGTGAATTTAAAGTATTCATTCCTATTCTGTAGGCTTATTAGTCCTGTCGTTGTTTGGGATTGGTTTTCTTCGGGAGGCATTTGGCGACCTCGGCACCGGCGACGGCTTCGTGACTGATCTCCTCTCCAGGAGTGTCTTTTTAGCTAGCACTTTCTCCTCATTTCGCTTCTATCTGAGCCCTCCCTGTTGTTTATCAAGGAGTTGTTGCTGCTTCATTTAGATTATTTGCTGCAGTGTCTGCGTAGTCATAATTAGGCAAGCACAGCGAGAAGAATATAGACTAGAAATTGAATCAGGGCCACTTCAACAGTCTATCATCACCCACAATTTCAGTATCGAGCCATCAGGTATTTATTTCCATTCTTCAATCTTTTTCTATAGGCTAGATGAAAACCGGTTTTCGACAATAATAGCGGACTTTATCAAAACTCAATCGCAGCAAAAAATCTTTGGGCTTCGAATAGAACGCTAATTGAAGATGGAGCACAGAATGAGGATTGAATTCAGGTAATGATTATAAATGGTGCCAATGATTTTTCAATTAGCTAGATAATTAAACGAAAGCAATATCTCGAAGCGGATTTCAACTTCAAAGACAATAAAAGTTTGACTTTTAACAGGATTCATTAGATAAGGCCATTGTGAGAAATTGGCTCTCATTTGAGTTCATTTGATACGAGAAGAGTCAGGCGCATTTTCGGAATTATCTAATTGATTTCACGATTCGACTGTTTCCACCTTGCGATTCAGAGCATTCTTTTGTAATGAAATTATTCTTGAATGTGTCATTTGCGAATGAAAAGATTCCACCTAGTCATACTTTATTGAACCAATAATTAGAAGGAAGAAGAGCTAATGAACTGCGTTCAATCTCGATAATTGAACCTACAGAGTATATCAGACAGATCTGGTCGGGGAAGCGGGGAAGAACAAAGTTGATGTCTCAAATATGCTAGTCGTTCCGATCTCATTCTACTCCTTCTCAGTTATGAAGTGGACCCAGGAGGAGCTGCGACCACTCGACGTAAAGGCGTTCAAGGTTATGCACCTATACAGAAATTTGCATCCCAAATCTCCTTCGGAGAATCTCAACCGACAACAAGGAGACCGAGGACTTTTTAGTTTGGAGTGTCTTTACAACAGAATGGTACTGGATGGGACCTGTAAAGTCATTATAATGTGATCACAAAAATAAGATTTGAGTTGGCACGGATTGTGGTGGGTCAGAATTCATTCATTCCTGTTCGAATAAAATCTTATCATCATCAAAGGTCATTGTCGGGTCGTCAGAAGGGTGCAGTCAGATTTAAAATATTTTAAAGTGGTCTCAAAAATAGGATTCGAGTTGTCGAAGTTTGTGGTAGATCGAAATACATTCATTCTCGTCCAAATAACAACTTTTCGACATTAAAGGTCATTGTTGGGTCGTTAAAGGAGTGCTGTCGGATTTTAAGTATTTTAAAGTGATCTCAAAAATAGGATTCGAGATGTCGAAGTTTGTGGTGGGTCGAAATACATTTATTACCGTCCAAATAACAACTTGTCCTCATTAAAGGTCATTGTCGGGTCGTTAGAGGAATGCAGTCGGATTTTAAATATTTTAAAGTGATATCAAAAATAGGATTCGAGTTGACACGGACACCATTGAAGGTCATTGTTGGGTCGTCAGAGGAGTGCGGTCGGATTTTAAATATTTTAAAGTGATCTCAAAAATAGGAATCGAGTTGGCGTGGTTTGTGTTGTGTCAGAATACATCAACTTCTCTCCAAATAACAAATTCTCATCATCAAAGGTCATTGTCGGGTCGTCAGACGAGTGCAGTAGGATTTTAAATATTTTGAAGTGATCTAGAAAATATGATTCGAGTTGACGCGGTTTGTGGTGGGTTAGAATACATTGACTCCGGTCCAAATAACAACTTTTTATCATTGAAGTTCATTGTTGGGTCGTCAGAAGAGTGCGGTCGGATTTTAAACATTTCAAAGTGATCTCAAAAATAGGAATCGAGTTGGCGCGGTCTGTGATGAGTCAGAATACATCAACTTCTCTCCAAATAACAAATTCTCATCATCAAAGGTCATTATCAGGTCGTCAGAGGAGTGCGGTCGGATTTTAAATATTTTAAAGTGATCTCAAAAATAGGAATCGAGTTGTCGCGGTTTGTGTTGGGTCAGAATACATCAACTTCTCTCCAAATAACGAATTCTCATCATCAAAGGTCATTGTCGGGTCGTCAGACGAGTGCAGTAGGATTATAAATATTTTGAAGTGATCTAGAAAATATGATTCGAGTTGACGCGGTTTGTGGTGGGTTAGAATACATTGACTCCGGTCCAATTAACAACTTTTTATCATCGAAGTTCATTGTTGGGTCGTCAGAGGAGTGCGGTCGGATTATAAACGTTTCAAAGTGATCTCAAAAATAGGAATCGCGGTCTGTGATGAGTCAGAATACATCAACTTCTCTCCAAATAACAAATTCTCATCATCAAAGGTCATTATCAGGTCGTCAGAGGAGTGCGGTCGGATTTTAAATATTTATAATTGATCTCAAAAATAGGATTCCAGTTGGCGCAAAAGTGAAAAAAATTAAACTTCAAAAATTCTCCTCGCGCGATCTTATTTTCAAAACATTCTATTTTCCATTTTCCAAAAAATCGCAAATGTCCAATGTATTTCGAAGAGCTGAATTCGGTTTATATCACAAAAATGAATTCCGATGACAAATTTACAAAATTTCAGAAAATTTTTTATTCGAAAAAATGCATCTTCACAAAAACAACATTTTCTGAGTGAAATGACGTTCTAATTCAAAAATATGAACTGATTTGCAGTAGTTTTTGATAGGTTCAAGAATATTATTCGTTGAACCATTCAACTTCAACAATAGAACGTCATTATATATTATGACAAATGTACCTCTAACGTTCGGATGCTTTAAAACCTCTACCTACTGGTGTATCAGACACTATTTTGTATAGTGCGTGCATCCTGACTTCAAAAACAAAATTGGAAATTGAACTTGAATCAGGATAATATCCCTTATATTTTATTACATCTATAGTTAGGTAATGGAGTTAGCGTTGGTACCTAGCAACAACCTCCCTAGCACTGCGTATATCAATCTCGAAGATTTTGCACGCTTTTTAGTGCATTTAACAAGGATCCTGATGCAGGTATAATGAAAAATAATGTAATATGGAGTCACTATTTTGCTACTTACTTCTGAAACGTTCGCCAATCATAGAATTCACAAATTTGGTTCAAAAATAGTCATTTTCTGAGTAGTCTTCTTTTGGAAAAAGAGGCCGTGAAATTACCTGTAAATTAATAACTCATACAACAACAAACCTTTCTAATGAATTTTATGTACTTATCCATAGTAATTGATTTGGGACTACCACCAAGGGTCAATATCTACCTATGTGTGTAAAGAGGGGGTTTGACCTAGACAAACAGCCTACTAAGAATATCAAGACCCCCAGTAAGAACAATTGATATTATCGGTTTGAGTAGAACAAACATTGTACCATTTGTTTCTGTTGTATCTATACAGTGTGAAGTAAATTCAGAAATCGCAGGTGAGTTTTATTCTCATTGTGCCATTAGCTTACTTTCACTCATTTTCATTTGAGAAAAATATTTCGATATATATATCCTGAAAATGTCAAGAATCGTAGAGCAAAAGAATATTAATTCGATTTTTCCAAATTATTCAGGATTGTTATTTAACCATAATTTTGTTTCAATGATTTTGAAAATGAAATATTTGTTTTCAAATTATTATAATGAACGAAAAATTTAAATTGTTCTGAAAAATGTCTACAAGCGATTCGTCTTTTACACAATGTTAGTCGATCATTTGCACATTTCACCGCGTAGGTTTAGTGTTGAAACCATGGGTTTTTATTGATGATATTTCGACTGATCTATAATTTAATTGTCTCTTTTGAAATGATAATCCGAAATTTAACTGTCGAAAAATAATTCAATCTGTCTTCATGTCTTCAGTTATAAAAACATCTGGTGAATAAAAAATCAACTCACAGTCTTGTAGTAGTAGTGCTACTACTACTAATCGCCTCGTCCGAAAACATCTTACTCGTACTGTAATAGTTATTTACTTTATAAGTCCGGTTAATGTATTTCTACCCAATATCAATATGTAATGACAATCAAAATGATACTCATATAAGTTTCGTAATGTAGTTCATTACGACACTGGAACTTCATGACGGCACTGACGTTAGGTCAAATTTTGGCTTTTTTTAAATAAAATGAAAAATTAAATGACGTTTTCATATCTCTGGCGGAACTTGGCAAGTATTAATGTTTGTATTGCAGCATTTTCAATCGAAAATCGATACTTTCAGGATCTAAAGTAATGTCGATAGCATTCATGATGAAGTAACTAACTGATATTGACGCATTCAATTTTGACTATTCACATGATAACAACAATAAAAACCATGGTAACCAAAGCCTTACTAGATTGATTGTTGCATTTTTCTAATAGACGAAGATTGTTAAGTATGATTACGATAATCGATGGGTTATCAAATTCGGCCTAAAGGACTCGTTTGACAAATATTCCATCTCAATATGAATCTTTACGGCACTTATATCGTAAATATATATTACAGAAAGGCAAAAATTGACAAGAAAATTTCAAAAATTCATAAAAATCTGAAAGTTCTCACCATAACTTTTATTGTTGATCTTTTTTTTTATTTTTTTTATTCAAAATCACACTTTCTTTCCAACTAGTCGTGTGGCCGTCGATATCGATAAATCTGAGAAAAAATTTGTCTGTACCATGTTTGAAACCAATCTCCATTGGCAGCCTGATTATCCGGCCACCCTTTGTAACCTCAAATTTAGGAAGTACAATTTTTATAAAATACTTTATTCTTTTATAATTTTCTGTTGAAAACTCAATAAAAATGTTGGTCCTTAATCTCGAAAACTAAGCGTTTACAGGACCATATTCTTGGAAACTTTCTTAATATTATGACAAGTACAATCAATACTGGAAGATTGTTACACCCTATACATTTTCAAGCAAATTTAAAAAGATTGCTTGATTGTCATCAATTGTTAGCAGTAGTTTCTCTCGAAATCACATTACTTTAAGTAAGTTCGGTATTGAATTACTGATAATAAGTATAATGCTCTGAACTGAGATACGTTTTTGATATTACTTTTCAGTGTTTTAGTTAGGGAATGTGAATTCATACCAAAGTATACATGCAGTCTGTTCCAAATTAAGTCGGCACTATTGCCAACTTCGTTATTATTGATGCTACGAATTCGGTTAAATGGGCAAACTAGTGGCATTTTTCATGTCCATTTCGATGTTGAAGACAAAATAACAATTGACAGTAGCGTTCTGAAAATATTTTATTAAATGAAATCTGTTTGAATGGAACACCCCATATTTTATTATGTATTTCGATCCATCATCACAAAAAGGCATCCATGGCTTTTCTTGCTCAAGTTGAGAAAAAGACATTTTTTTCAATAGAAAACACTTTTAATAATACAGATTAGGTAAAAGGCTAATAGATAAGAAGTAAATGTTCAAAAACAGGTATTTGACCGATGTAGTTCAATGTCCCTCGCTATATTAGCAAGGGAAGTACTTGTTTTCTGCCAAATAGTTGTCTCATACCTAGCTTAGCAGGATTGATGGAACAATGGACTGAATCTGAACTACTGCAATTTGTTGATAATAAATACATCTGGATTTGATTGAATGCTCAGTTTCTTGAATGGAATAATTGTTAAATACCAATTCCTTAATAAATACATATTTGGGCCCTATGAGTTACTTTTGATACAGTTTGTCAATGAATATCTACTATTTATAACCCGGTTCGAATGAAATGTTCCAAGTCATTCACGTTGTGTTTGATATCGTAAACGTCGTTTCGGAGAACTCCCCAAAAATAGAAATCGAGGGGTGAAAGATGGTTTCACAAAACAGGAACATCGGTAGAAATTAATCTGTTCCAAAAATAGTAAAACAATGAACGGTGACAATAAATTATAACAGTCGAGAATATTGAACTACATGAAGGTAATATTTACGATGTTTTGAGACATAATAATCTTATTGTTAACTGCCAAATTGAAATATTTTTTTCCAAATAACTCTCTCAGTTTCAACTTCAGCAAGAAAACTCATATAGGCTTTTTTGTTGAGTTGAGAATCTGATCATGAATCGAAATAAATAATAAAATACAAGGTGTTCTATTTAAAAAAATATCTTTTTATGAAATATTTCGAGAGCGACTTTTTCTGTCATTAGAATCAGGATGACCGTAAAAAATGTCACTAGTTTACATATTTAATCGAATTCGTAGTTACAATAATAACGGCAATAGTGCCGACCTCATTTGGAACAGACTTTATATCCTTTCCTGCAGGTTCTTTTCAAGAAGTAAAGAAGAGATGTCTTTGAAGTCAATCAAAAAATACCTATCCACTTATAAATGTGGAAACACCACTCAATGCAGGGATGCCTCGACAATTCAAATACCCAGAAGTCGGAATCTACGCGAGCACCGCCACAACCTCCAGGACACCGACTATGATACCCACGCGTCAGGTTCAAGAGCCATATCATCTTCAAGGTCAATTTGCGACACTAAACCACTCTTATCCGAAAATTTCACGCTGCTGAAAGACTTGTGCAGGTCAGTCTCGAATTTACGGATTCATAACGCTAGACAAGAGCAAGTGGTTCATCCAAAAGATGACACCGATTCGAAAATAGAGAAAAGTTCTGGAGTTAAACGCCTCAGAAGATTTGATTCTGAAGAGGACGTTGTTCCAGTTCCACAGCTCCATCAGAGTCAAGCCTCTTCCAAATCCCATGACAACATAATGAGCGCCG
Organism: Chrysolina americana; assembly: GCA_958502065.1. Classification (NCBI taxonomy): domain Eukaryota; kingdom Metazoa; phylum Arthropoda; class Insecta; order Coleoptera; family Chrysomelidae; genus Chrysolina; species Chrysolina americana. The sequence continues at coordinate 58,759,088 of OY293416.1, read as the reverse complement.
TTCAAAGATCGTGCACTGAACCAGACTTAATTGGCGATTTCAGTAAGAGCTTTGCTCTGCCGTTGGTGGTGGATAGTCGCCATCAAGGAATACGAGCAATACATCCAAAGACTTTGGCAGGGCTCCTGAACGGGGATTACCAGGATGTGATAGAATCTTATACGATTATCGACTGTAGATATCCTTACGAGTTTGAAGCAGGGCATATCGCAGGAGCAGTTAACATATACACTCAGAAGCAATGTATGGAACTCCTGAATGACATTAAAATAACTGATAAACACTCGAAGAAACGGCACATCCTGGTGTTCTACTGCGAATTTTCTATCGAGCGAGGACCTAACCTGTAAGTATTTCCGTAATTTTTTTTATTTCCATTCAGGAGTTAGTAATAAACAGGAATTCTAATTAATGTATATTATGTTTTCAGGTGCCGCTTTCTTCGCAAACAAGATCGAGTTAAAAATGAATCAATCTATCCATGCCTGGATTTTCCCGAAATGTATCTTCAAGAAGGAGGTTACGATGAGTTCTTTCCGGAATTTTCTCAATTGTGCACTCCCATTGGTTACAAACCAATGAACCATCCACACCATAAGGAGGACTTGAATCGCTTCAGACAGAAGGATATAACGTGGAACCGTGATGCTCGTTTTAGGGGAAGGAGACTGAAAAGGATGAAATTCTTCAGTGATATTCGAGGGTAATATAACAAGACCTCTTTTATCAGCGAATACATTTTTCAATTTCAACGAAAACGAGCTTAAGAATTACCATCGACTCCTCCACACATATCAGAGAAATCAAAAAATGCAGTAAAAGATATTTTTTTGTTCAATAAATAGAATGTTTGTAGTTTTTCTATAGCCATGGTAATACCCGAGGTAATACCATTAATTACAATTTTGTACAATTTTTTTTAGAAATATGATTAATTACTGTTATTGTGATCAAAAAAATATAATATAATATTTATAGTACTTCATTATTTATCGGATGTAGAAAAAATAGCCTATACAAAACTCGAGAGTTTTATTCTAAAACAAAAATGTTTGAGTGGAATTTTCAAAATTTATTCGATTTGATAAATGACGGTCGAGTTATATTTGATCAGATCATTTCCCAAATATGCCAATCAACCAATATCATTTATTCCACAACGTACATAATTATTTTTATTAAATTAATGAACATAATATGTCACAAGACTTGTGAACTGTGTTGCATCATAATTCAGGCATCTGTCAAGAAGGACCATGCAGTTAATTCGCAAAAGGAACGAAGCGGGTTTATCAGCGAATAAATTTTTACAGATGAGGGTATAATAATCTGTGATATTTTTCAGAATATTCGGTAAAATACATATCGAATTATGGGAATGAATTCTATTCTATTCAGATTTATTGTGTCCTATCCAGCAATTTAGTGTGTCTCATCGGCTAAAGCAGTTCCTCTAGTCCTATAGCTTTTATAAAGTTCAAGATATTGGATTGCCCTTAAGTTAGTGTTCAATTAGTTATTTATGTATCAAGTGAGTAAAGTGATACTTTTTTTACGAGTAGGAAATGTTGACGCACGCCGCCGTAGGTGGAGTGCGGTAATTCCTACGAGTAAAAAAGCACTTTACTCACGAGTTTCATACAGTATTTTTTCTACAACTGTCAAAAAAAGAAAACCAACCAATGTTTTTATACTATTTATTACCTACTTTTCATCCTCATTCAATTTATTTCAAATTAACAACACAAAAAAATAAACTAAAGAAATACAAAAAGACAGAATCAATTTTTCCGTCCCAGGGTTCATTTCGAAAAAGTGATGTTGAAAACACAATTAATTGCATTACTGCCAATGGAAATTCTTGACTCAGTCGAATTATCTTGTTTCAGGATAGTTCTGATTGGTTCATGCGGATTGCCTATTGGGAAGTGTTGTGGAAAGGAATTCTTTCCACTTTTCTAGCCACAGTTTCATATCTTTGGTGGAATTGAGGAGTGAACGTCTGCGGTGTTGTCACATCAATCATTTCTACAGATATCTTCTTATTTAAAAAAAATATTGTTCATAATCAGTTTTTGGGTTATTTGCAACTACATAGGACGGTAGCATGATTATTCAAGGAACTATTGAAATGTATTATGTAGAAAACATCGAACTGTCGATTTAAAGATAATTTGGTAAATCGAATGCATTTTTTAATGAAACGACAAATCACGTGACTAAAAAACAAATCAGACAGAAAAGAATGATGTCGAAACGTATGATATCGGTCTCCGAATATTTTGAAAGTCCGATTATAAATTAAGACAAATACAATAAAATGATAATAAGATAGAGTAAAAAAATCGAAGCTATTTCTACAACTTCTTGAAGGAGGGATCTAATAAGGGAGGTGACCAAACGAAACTTTGTGAAAACCCGTATAGAAAGAGAAAAATATAATTTTTCGGGTCACATTGAAAAAATTATATCTAGCATGGAAATACAACAAATTTTCGTTACAACCCGTGAAGACTGTTGAAAAAATCATATCTCCCAAACGACGAATAAGTGGGAGATATTTTCACAAAAACATGTTGAAGGGATGGTCTAACAGGGCGATACAACAAAATTTCGTGACAACTCATACAGACTGAGAAAATAGCATGTCCCAAAAAAAGTTGGAAAAAATTACCTATATCTACCAAACTATGACGGATAAGTCGAAGAGCTTTTCAAAGAACCATCTTGAAGGGGTGATCTAACTGACTGATACAACGAAATTTCGTGAAACCCTGTATCAAAACTATTTTTCAGATGTAGTGAAAAAATCACACTCAGATTTTCTCAAAAATGTTTCGAACTTCATGTTCTAACATCGTAGGGAGAGGAGTGAATATTTGATAATTTATCAATACTTTTTTCAAAGTCGGTTTGGGTTGTCAAAAAATTTCGTTGCATCACCCTGATATATTGCCCTTTCAAGATGTTATTTTGAAAATAATTTTTGGTTGAAACAGATGCACGTTTCGTGTAGATATGATTTCTAAAATAATTCAAACTCTCGGCGATGCAATTACTCGAAGCCACGTTCCGCATTATATTCTCATTAGAGCCAGAAGTAGAGTTTTTACATATTTCAGGTCTCCTATGAATTTTCTAAATCCAGGGAGTATTCCGTCTTTACTAGCGAGAGAAGCTGTGTCACCGCTTCGGCTAGGGATATCGATATTAAAATATAAAATTTGATTATCTTGACTGGGATACAAACCACTATATATAATGTTGAAGAACTGATCTAACCTAGTAGAACTGATGTGAGAGGCACCACTCTCGAAACCGTCCCGTAAGTATAGTCACTCCATCCAGTTAAAACATTATTTCTTCTTTTTTCTTGAGAAGTACGTGACGTGCAGTAGAAGGAGAAACGTTGCGCATGGTTGCGCGTTGTAGTTCAATATCCGAAGCCGTCGGCATTAGCCAAAGAAGCAGATATTTGCCCCATATTACATTTTGTAGGAGAGAGGATATGACATCATCGAAATTATTTGATTTCGATTGGGGATCACCTTGGTGGACGGTAAGTATTCGACTAAGCCTCAAACACATAAATTCTGACACCAGTATGGAGTTTGTAACATCATTCGAATCAGGCGAAGTGCTGCTATTTGTCTCAGAGAGCTCCAGTAAACTGATGATCTTTGCATATATGTTAGACACCTATAATTCAATATACGTCGAGGCTGTAGCCAGAAAAGTAGCTATCGGCCTATTTTCTCTTTTTGAGACCTAACACGATATACTGATACAATTTCAGAACTTTTCATGCTGGGCATACCGAAAAGAATAATTCGATCTGATAAACCCACTGTTCAGCAAAACATGTTTTCATAGCTGTTACTTATTGCTCAGATACAAACAAGCGGCATTCCATTGATGCCAGAAAATGCTCGATGTACGCAACCCTCAATACATGCATCGCAATGAAACTTGCCTAAAACTTGGCGGATATTTTATTTATACTTTATTATTTGTACATTCCTCTAATTTATATTCGAGCGATCCAACTTACTCCATCTGCTGGACAAAAATGGAACTACTCCATAGAAAACTCATGGAATCTGAAGAGCTCTGAACGCTTAGGTATTCAAATGGTGTGATTGATGCTATTATGATATAATTGAAGCATTGAATGGTAGATGGCTCTGAACAGCACTTCACTACATCATCGTTATAACAATATTTTTTCGTAATACTAGCTTTGTAAATGGTATTTTTGAGAGCTATCAGAAAGTTTTTTTTTACATGCCAATGTCAAAAATGGAGTGCAGAAAGTGACATTCTTCACACAAGTGGGAAATATTTGCCCGATACGAGTGTGAAAAATCACTTTCGCACAAGTAAATACAGTAGTTTTCCAACGACCACGCGATAATTTCACCTAAGTGTGCAAGAAAATCGAACAAAAGGGTTGACTGAGAACCACTCAAACTAATCTCATCAATTTTGAACAATTATTTTCAAATGCAAAATTTAATATCAAAATCCAAATTAGATACCCATACTTAATTATTAAAAATAGTATTTGGTATAAAATGTATAACAGTAAAAAAAGTCACTCTTGCTTTTTTCATTCTTATGTGAATATTACATAGGTGAATCTAAATAGAAATAATATATTTGACAGCTCAACAGTGGCAGTAAATCTAAACATTTGACGCTTATATGCAAGCCTGCGATAAGTACTTTCCGCACGTGTGCGGATATAAATTCCTTTCCACGAGATTGAACAGTGCGATATATGTTACTTCCCTGTGTGGTCGTACGAAAAACACTTTTCTCACAATCAATTTTTTTTTTATAGTTATTATCCTAACAAGGACGGAAATATCCTTGCACGTATGCGATTGCCGGTACAACTGCTTACCGGCGGTAAAGTACCTTTTCCTGCGACTGCCTAGGAAAGTAAATGTACTGTCCCGCGGAAAGTAGTTTATAATAATAATAATAATAATAATACTTCCTCATAAACACTCATTGAGTGTACCCAAAGGCATAGCCTGTGCGAGTAGAGGACGGCTATTATTATTATTCGCCGTAGCGCTCCGGGGCGACTTACTGATATTTCAGGTGATGTATTCACTTTTCAGCTGTAGGAAAACCCGGAAAACCTACAGATCCACCTCGGGTGGTCGGTGTGCACTCCAAGCTAGCACCAGACGAGATTGGCATCTAGACAACTCACACTACACTTGCTTTTCAACAAGGCGTGCGGTCGCCTATCGTTCCGATATAAAGTAGATGAGAAAAATTCTCTTGTACCTAGACAACTCACAATACACTTGCTTTTCAACAAGGCGTGCGGTCGCCTATCGTTCCGATATAAAGTAGATGAGAAAAATTATCTTGTACCTACATCGGGCTCGAACCGACTATCGCTATGCTGGACTGTGCGTTAGACCGCTGATCCACCGACCACTTATATCTGTACACGTGCGGGAAATAACTTCCCGCACGCTCATGGATAAATGCGTCATTTCTGTTCAGACTCATACGCTGAGGAGCTGTCAAATATATCATTTAGGCCCTACTGACTGAGCTTATTGATTCTGACATACGTCACATAGCAAATACCTTGCATTTGTAAATAATTATTCAAAATTGGTGGGGTTCGTTAAACTGGTTCTCAGTCAGCTTTTTTGTTCGACTCTCTTGCACACATATCAATGTCGATATTATTTGGTGAAATTATCACGTGGTCGTAGGAAATATAGTGTACATTACTTTTGTGAAAGTGATTTTTCGCACTCGTGGGATTGTCGCACTCAGTATGCGCCTCGTGCACAATATTTTCCACTCGGGTCACTTTTCCTCATGGGTTAGGATCAAGATTTCTACAACAATCTTGTATATAGGTATAATTAATAATTCCCTTTAAATCCACCACAGCAAACTCATTTTTAGATTTCGAATTTGGCGATTCAATATACAGTGTCACCGTTAAAGTCCGCATCATATGGGACTTTTTTTTATTATTCATTTATTTCAAATTTAGAGTTCGTAAACAGTTTTTGCTTTGAAAATAATGCAAAATGACGTTTACGATTGTTTTCCATCGATTGGCTACACCTGTCAAATTTGACATTTTTTCAAAAAAATTTCAAAATGTTAGGTTATTTCTCAATTTTTTGAAAAATATTATATGGAAAAGTTGTTTATTTTTCGGTTTCCTACCCACCTACCAAATCTGAACCAGTTGAGAAACTTTGATTTTTTTCGAGTTTTCTTAACCTTACACTTTTTCGGGTAATTTAAATTTGATAAAATCTGATATAACCAGTTGAGATGTAATAATCCCATCTGCTGGAAGGATTTTTTCTGTTTAAAAATGTTTCTACTTGGATATTTTCAAAAAAATACAAATATGCTAAAAAAATTATGTTATAGTTGATGCAAAGTGGCTCTAGTTTCGAATTATCGAATATTTTTCTAAAGCAATAGACCTAAAGTATTTTCTACTTCACTGATGTATTGTGATAAAAATAATTGAAGCAAATTTTGCTATGGAATATTGAAACTAGAGCCACTTTGCATCAAATATGATGTTATTTTCTTAGCATATTTGTATTTTTCTTGAAAATATCCATTTAGAAATATTTATAAACAGAAAAAATTCTTTCAGCAGATGGGTGTATTACATCTCAACATTTTTTTTCCAGATTTCATCAAATTTAAATTATCCGAAAAAGTGTAAGGTTGAGAAAACGCGAAAAAAATAAAAGTTGTTCAAACTGGTTCAAATTTGGTAGGTGGGTAGGAAACCGAAAAATAAACAACTTTTTCATATAATATTTTTCGAAATATTGAGAAATAACCTAACATTCTGGAACTTTTTTGAAAAAATGTCAAATTTGACAGGTGTACCCAATAGATAGAAAACAATCGTAAACGTCATTTTGCATTATTTTCAAAGCACAAACTGTTCACGAACTTTAAATTTGCAATAACAGAATAATAAAAAAAAAAATCCCATATGATGCGGACTTTAACGGTGACACTGTATTTATATTCAGTTCACACTAAATAAAGTTCATGGTCAAGAGGTCACAAGAGTGACGTACACGTAAACTGAAAAAGTTTTAGGATTTTCTTGTCAAACAATCCTCAGCTAAATAATTTCAAATTTTAAGAACTTGATAAAAGTGTTTATGTACTTCCCACATCTATCATAAGAAAAACCCACTTAGTACAGTGCAGTGTTGGAGTTTTTGGGATAATAGATTAACGCATTATGAATATTGATAGAAATACATCAATGAAATCCACAAAGGACCACGCACACTTCTTATGCAAAAAGTATTTCTGTAAAATTGTTCAAAAATTTGAATATGTTTTAGAACTCGGGCCTTTGAAAAGAAGTTATCGTTGGCATACAAATATTCTATGTATAGTTTACGAGATACAGAGTGTTGAAGTTGTAAAATGTCACTTTCAGGCCATCAGGTGGTGATATCACAAAATTAATAGTGGCTTTCCTTCTTCACCACAATATTACACTTTTCAGTGCAACAAGTATGTTCTAAGAATTTTACAGGGTAAATCATGACTTTTTCCAAGTTACAGAAAATTAAAATAATTTCAGAATGAGGCATCAACGTCATAGGTCGGATCGAACGAAAATTGAAGTTTCTATGTTGGATATATTCGGCTGAACTCAAAATATATGAAAATTCATTTTATACAGTCGCTTCGGATTGTGACTCTTTAGTGGATGCTGAAGTTATCGGAGGGCCAGTTGACTAGTAGTAGTAGTATTTTAAGGGGAGGCTGTTGTTACAGCCGAGCAAGTAGGCCCCCATGGGCCCTTTTTCCATCCGTTGCTCTCCTCATGCATGGTGTTCTGCCTGCATATGGTTTCCTCCTGCTCTTCTCAAAGTTTGGGTGTGTAGTGTGTATGTACTTGTCAAGGGAGAGAGTTTCTTCAATCCGCCTCCTCACGCCCTGGTAGGGCTGATTCTCGGTCAGGCGGTGCGGCGGCCGCGGATGATTTCATCACCTGCTACCAGACCCGCAGTATCCGATCTGAGGCCCCTCCTCGGCTTTCATTGGAGATTAGTTCTCCAGTTCTCACTGCGAGTTCCTTCCATCCTCCTCTTCGGTAAAGTCCTGGTAGGGCTGGTTCTTGAACGGATGGTACGGCGGCCGCAGGCGATTCATTCACCGACTACCAGTCCCGCAGTACCCGATCCAAGGCCCCTCCTTGGCTCCCACCGAAGATCAGATTTTCCAGTTCCCGCAGCGAGTTCTTTCGATCTTCCTCCTCGTGAAAAACCTGGTAGGGCTAGTTCTCAACCGGACAGAGCGGCGGCCGCGGGTGATTCATCACTTGCTACCAGTCCCGCAGCACCGAATCCGAGGCTCCTCCTTAGTTGACTGGGTATACAGATTCTAGTCAGGCGTATGAGCACAGATTCCTGAATTTTATTGGTATACCGTCCAGTAACGATCATCGTTGCCGATGTTTTACTCTTTTCATTTCCATCCACCTAGGTGTTGGACTTAAAATAATAATTGAAACTGTCGAGGTCTTAGCACTGTTAGACAGGGGAGTAGTTGTTTTTGAGGTATTTGTTACTTGACGATTTTCCAGAAGAACTCTGGAGTATGGCTATCCATATTACAATCCTTCTTAACTACGCCTCTGCGATTCTGCGATGGAATTATCGTGATTACACTGGGCCCGGTATCATTGTGATATCACATCGATGTGAACAATCCAACCAACATGTTTAAAAACAAGCTACGGCTTTCAGAAAATAACAATGTTAGAATAAATGTGTCGTGGACACTCTTGAAAATGTTGAAACTCACTGTTTTTGCCGCCTTGATTTGTGTGGGTGAAAGTGGTCATTACAGTGCGGGGCAATCGCTCGGCGGATTCAAAAGAAATGGAAACAAAAAGTTGAGGGAAGTTTTTGATTGGAAAGAAATCGATTACGATTGGCCCAACGAAGAAGCCAAAAATGACGCCGTTCGAAATGGGGTTTACATAGCTGAAAATAATTTACCCCTTGGTATGGCAAAGTGGAGGAATAAGTTGTTTGTTACGATGCCCAGGTAAGGCCATCCAATGATTTTCCGCAGTGCCTCTTTCAGGGTCAATGTAAAACGTATCAGATTTTTTTTAACAAACTTCATATAATTTCTCTTGAGCATGAATCTATTTAAAATTTTGGAAATCGGTATTATTAGAACAAAGAGTTTCAAACTATTACAAGTTTGATACCAAATATATTCGGAGTGAAAGAATTTTTTGTTACTTTTCAGTGGTTGCTTGTCTCCATTTGAAGTCAAAAGATTTCAATTTTAATCTTTACTTTTTTCATTGTAAATTTCAATAACCAATTAAGTTTGATGTAATTGTTTGTTTTTTGGCATATTCATCTCTCTCACACACACATTTTGTTCCAGATGGAGAAGTGGAGTGCCAGCCTCCATAAACTACATCTCTCTCAACACACCGCCATTACCGCAGCTCGTCTCTCCCCATATCCAGACTGGAAAGCCAACACACTACCAAGAGAAGGTGATACCATTGCTGAGGACCTCATCGTGTCACCATTCAGAATAAAAGTGGATTCCTGTGACAGACTTTGGGTCTAGTAAACCAATTTATTAAAAATGCTTCGATGCATAAATTATATAAAAGCACTGGCAAAAAAAAGATAAAGTGAATACCTTTTCCGACCATGATTTCTGATTTATAATGTGCAACTCCAAGACGAAGAAAAACTTATTCTTTTTCATACCTGAAGAGGCTCTAAACGTCCTATTTTTAAAATAGTCCAAATCATTTCCTTGATATAAGTTGACTCCAAGGTTCAAGGCGATGAAATTGAAATGGAACTGAAATAATGAAGCACGGTCGATCGCAAATAACCAGATAATATACAACAAGGCAAGATTTCAAAGAACAATGAAAAAAAAACACCAATAAAATATTTCTAAAAATATTAGTAATCATCAATTATTCAATAATTGATAAAATAATGATGAACATGAACAACCTCATTCTTCAGAAATAACGATTTAGAAACAGCTGTATATGTATACTTTGCTTCGAAGATAGTTTTGAATCCCTCGCTAGTTTTTTTTCCATTCGTATTTGGCTCGCTGACTTCAAACTGGTTTTGGAGTACAGAAGCGTACTAATAGTCCAATCAGTGGGGATTTTTCTCAGGAAAAAAATCCTGAAATTTTTTCACTCCGTATATGTATTTTTGATCGGATCGCTGAATTTCAATGTTGTCACCTGCGGTTTTTTGGCGGTATTTCGGGGTTCTCGCTTATACCTCACGAACGATATTTTTTTCATAATGACTATTCCATGTAATATTAAAATAGATTGAATATCCTACAATTTTCATATAGAGCTCGCTAAAAATTGTCAAGCTGAGAAAATGGTTACATTTGACCGAAGAAATTACAAAGTTTTTATGGTTTTTGTACTTATCGCAGAATAGAATACCTTTCGGCAAATAAACCACCTTGTTTATCTTAAAGCTTAGAGACACTCATATATTAGTGGTAATAATTTTCCCTCGAATCAAGCAATAAGTACGGGTTTTTAAAATAATCCATGAAAAAAATTAATTGATATTGTGGTTTTTTTCTATGAGACAACCTATACGAAAAATTTGTATTATGTGATATTTTTTCCTCAAAATACTATATTAAGTAGTAATTTTCCAAAACATGCTTTCCTAAGGTTAGAGTAGAAAAAGTGAGATTTTGCAAAAAATTACTGTCATTCATTTGTGAGTCACCCCATGAGTATATATATTTTTAGTCATACGTATTCACCATTGTATTCTCAAAACATGTAGTAAACGTGTGTACGCAACAAAAATTAAATCTATTTCGTAAGTTAGCAAAAAAAAATCCGAAAATCTGGACAATTTTCAGTTTCTACACCCCGTATCTAAAAAACTAGTCATAGGATTGGGTTGGACCATTGACACATGTGGTTACTAGGTTGAGTACAACAACATACCAAAGTTTCAGAATTTTTGACCGGTTGCCACTTTACATAAGAAGTGCGGGGTCCTTTCATCGCATAATAATTTATTGTAAATAAGTTTATTGTGATTCTCATTCTTTTTTATTTTATTGACTCATTTGACACAGCAGTTTGGGACTCGCTTGAGAAGAGCATCAGTTTTTTAACTTAAGGACAACAAAATAAAGACAAATCATCATTATATTGATTATAACTATGTACCTGTTTCATAAACATTCAATACCTTCACATCTATCAAACGTGTAACATTTTATATTCAATTCATTTTCAGGTTCCGTACAGCATATTTTCATTCCTTGGCGAGCACAACAGAATTTTCAGTTAGAACCCAAATTTTGAAAAATCAAACTTTAGCCACAGACCCACGTTCATATATTCTATTCAAGGTAAGATACCACTGCTTATTTAAAACTATAGAAAACTTAGGCATGCATACCCTGAGCATGCCCTAACTGTGGGTGAAAACGAAAATATCAAATTTTTGAATGTATCAACGAAACACAATGATTCATTCAGGTATAAAGTTCTTCCACCATAAGAGTGTGCTGCTGGCGACGAAAAAGACAAAAAAATTCACTCTAATTAGATTATAGAGTCCCGAAATCTTTTGAAATATAAATATTCAGTGTGTATTGCCATTATAACAAATAACACTGGTTGAAAATATGAAAAAACAATTAGAAAAATCCATAGCCATCAAACCATAGCTCACTGATTCAGAGCCGCACGAAGCCAATGTTTTCTTACATCAAAATACAACAACGCAAAATAATGAAGTAATTTTTTCAGATGGAAGGAAACAAAGGAGATCGTGCCCAAAGTTCTGCATCAGTATTCGACGAAAAAACTAACGTCTTATTCCTTGGACAATTTCAAGAAGGCCTTCTCGCATGCTGGAATGCTCGAACCAAACTTGAACCTCGTAACGTGGACGTGCTGGCTGTAGATCACGAAAAAGTTATTTTCATCAATGATATCACGGTATGTCTCAACTAGAAAAAGCTCCAAAGTATATTATAAGAAACGAGGATAAGTGAGCAAAAAGTATGTCCTGACTTTTTAACGTACCAGAAGTACGACTCATAAAAACGTGAAAACTATACAAAAGTTGATATTTTATCAATAAAAAATCAACACCTATAAAAACGATACGTCGCTAGGCGGGATTGTTACCATCCAAAGTAAAGAAAGGAATCCATGTTTACTGACGGCCTCAGGGTTATGTCCCTGAGCGGTGTCTTCGAAACCACGGCGGCGTCGTTATACAGGGCGACCAGGTGACGGATAGGTTGGGAGTCTCTGCGTACGGGAAGATGCGAAACATTTGCAAGTGCAAAATAAAACGCTTCGTTACAGTTTCAAATACATTATACCTATCAGGCACATAATGATCAGGTATTGGTAACATGGAGATCGATATGATAGTTAATATTTGACAATTTATATATTAATTATTCGAATACATAGCCAGCAGAATTTCCACCCGATATCAGTTGCCGCCGAGATTGAACTAAAATTAATTTTGTCCAATTCCTAATATGAAAAAAAATAAGTAAATTTTTTGTTGTTACCTAGTAACCTTTAATTTTGATGCAGCAATAATAAAAAATTAGTTTTCCTCACTAAATTGGTCTATGTTGTAGGAGCATCGTTCCTGCTCTATGGAAAAGCACTGTGAGTTTACGAATCCGAATTCAATAGTTACCGATGTCTTCGGCGTTATTTCAATAGTTTAGTTACCCCTTCTGAGCCCACTTTTCAAGTATACATTTCTAAAATACTCAATTACTTTATGAAGGTTATTATGAGTTACATATCAATGAATGATTTTTTTAAGACTCAATTTCAATTAGACTGATTTATTATGTATTGTGTAACTTATATCAAAAGTATCATCCAATGAAGATGTTAATTAATTTTCAGATTGGCGACAGGAATTTGTGGATCCTTTCAGATAAAATGCCATCTTTTCTATATAGGTTACTGAATTCAAATGAAGTCAACTATAGGATTTTCACAGTTCCGATAGAAGAAGCCATTAGAGGATCACGTTGCGAAATATAATCACAGATATCCTCTGCAGATTGTCAATTGGCAGTGAAATTATCGAGATGACTTTTCTGAATTATGAAATCATTTGGAGCTTATCCATTTGGAAACTGTTCAAATAAACACCCACTCATCTATCATAATTTTCATTATTATTTGTATCATTATTACAGATATACAAGTGCAAAGATTAATATCTGTTTTGCCCAAAATGCGATAGAAAAATGTGCCCACTCACAATTGAGCTGAATAAGGAAAACCTAAAGGTTGATGAAAATAAATTTACAGAAATATCTTCTCGTGAACGAATTATGCGGATTCTTGAAAACGTTCACGTTTGTAACTTCTACATCGGAGTCGGTAAGAACATTCCAATTGGCAAATACTCGGTCAGAGAAAAAAATGTTGCCGGTGACTGGTTGACAATAACTCCCTTGATAGCTTCAAAACATCTCTGTTTTCAGCTGTTCAATTATTGCCAAAACTCCTGATCGTGTCTTTAATATACCTAGTATAAGTATAAAAACATCCCAGAAATTCTAGATTACAAGAAAATTCAAGAGTAAGAACTAGATCAAGAAAAAGGGTTTTTTGATATTGCTATTAAAGAATTCGACGTTTCCAGAATGATTGAGAATGCTTTCAATGATCATCAGGTCCGTAACAGTATAATGAAGAGGTTACTGAATGAATTTTTACTGTTACACCTACTGGAGGACTATTAAAACAACGTACGAAAAGAATGATAAAAACAACTATTGATTGCAGTACCGTACAAGACACGAATAGTTCTAGATCTAAGCAGAAACGAGATGGAGATCATCATAGCATCACAGTATTGTGAGTTGTCTAGATGTCAATCTCGTCTAGTGCTAGCTTGGAGTGCACACCGACCACCCGAGGTGGTACTGTAGGTTTTCCGGGTTTTCCTACAGCTGAAAAGTGAATACATCACCTAAAACATCAGTAAGTCGCCCCGGAGCGCCACGGCAAATAATAATAATAGCCGTCCTCTACCCGCACAGGCTATGCCTTTCGGTACACTCAACGAGTGTTTATGAGGGAGTATTATTATTATTATTATAATGATCCACTGACAAAATATCTACAGTCTGACCCATTTTCAATGGAAACACCCCCCTAAAATTTGAAGTTGTTAACCGATTTTAATATTTTTTTTTTTGAAATGTCAAGTACTAAAAGGTCTACCTTGGGACAAAATTTGAAATGTTTATTCCAATTTTCAGGGCATACTACGATATTTTTTCTTAGTTGAAAATCGGGATTTTTTATTAGCGATTTAAAAAAAAAAATCATTACGCCACTGGATTCAGAGTGCCTCTAAACAGGTGTGACCAAAATTTTATGAAAAAATATTCATTAATAACAATGGTATGACATCTCAAAAATTCGAAAATTCACACAGCTAACAGTTACAAAAAAACACCCTATATCAACAGATATAGCCTTGAGAATATTTTTTTTATAATTTCATCAATAAAGTGCCACCAGATGAAAAAAAAAACAAATAGCGTAATAATTTTTTTTAATGAAAATAACGGAATTACATTCACACAATTCAACTAATAATGAAGCAAAAAATTTTAATAAACGTAACTATGATAACTAATTATTGAAATGTTTCGATTCAGTGCAACAATTAATTCTAACTTATATTCTAGTAGCCTCTACTAATCCACCATGTATTTCGATACATTTGTCGTAGCGCTTACGAATGTTTCTAATTACGTTCCTTAGATCTTGAGGGGTAATATCTGCACATAGCTGTAGAATTCTTGCACAAAGTTCACTTCTATCTCTTGAACGGTTTTTTTAAATCTTTTGTGTGAGAAGTCCTCAGAGAAAAAAGTCCAAAACTGTGAGGTCTGGAGATCTGGGTGGCCACTCTATAAACGGACTACCACGGCCTATCCATCGGTTTGGAAAATGTTCGTTGAGCCATTGCCTCACAGCTCTGGCATAATGAACTGAACACCCATCTAACTGGACAATTAAATTTGACGTTCTGGATTTCTCTCATTGAATACTCTACAACATCTCTAGCACTTCTAACGTCATCTCCCGAAAGGCGTACAATTTCAATTTTCTCTCTTACGCTCAATTTTGCTGCCATGACACAAAATAATTCGAAGAACTGTAAGGTGAATATTGTTGACAATAGTACACTTAAATCTTTCACAAGTGTCAAACTGTAATGTCAATTCCATGGCAACTAAGATTTAAATTGAAAAATCTATCAGGTCTTAGTTTTAGTTAAATTGCGTGAAAACTTGAATGTAATTCCGTTATTTTCATTAAAAAAATTTACGCTATTTGTTTTTTTTTCATCTGGTGGCACTTTATTGTTGAAATCATAAAAAAAAATATTCTCATGGCTATCTGTTGATATAGGGTGTTTTTTTGTGACTTGGCTGTGTGAATTTTCGAATTTTTGAGTTGTCATAACTTTGTTATCAATGAATATTTTTTCATGAAATTTTGGTCACACCTGTTTAGAGGCACTCTGAATCCAGTGGCGTAGTAATTTTTTCTATAAAAAAATCGCTAATAAAAAATCTAAGAAAAAATATCGTAATATGCCCTGAAAATTGGAAGAATTTAATAATAACATTATCAAGGTGGGTGGTTATGATTATATCTGTTTACAGGTATATTAACAGTTAGGATCGCACCTGTTACATATTATGTTAATCACAGAGATTAAATTGGATTGATATAAATACAACTGGTTTGGTACTCATTAAGTAATCCTATACAGGTGAAATTACCTCAGTTAACGAAATGCGTATCATAGGAATTACCTCAGTTAACGAAATGCGTATCTACTAGTGTAGTGAAAAGGAGATAACTATCTCTTGTTCTCAACACGAAGATAAGTTAAAATGGGGTAAAAAGCGTGTGTATCACCAGAGGCTGCAGTGAGACGGGTGAGAGGGGTGAAGTTTTTTGCTGATGAAGAGAGACCATGACATATAAGGCGCATAAACGGGCTCAACCCCCACTGAAAGTGCTCACCTTGCCGATGTACCAACTGACGAAATTTCCAGGAATTTAGTTTCGAGAAATTCTTTCGAACGGAATTAAATACCAAGAGTAGATGGAGCATAGAATCCATTCGAGCACTGGGAAAGAATACCATAACATGGTACACGGACGAGTCCAAAACTCCCGACGGAACTGGATCAGGAGTCTTTGGGCCTCGCACCAAATACTCCGAACCCATGGGCCAGCTCCCCAGTATTTTTCAAGCGGAAATTCACGCCATAGAAAGGTGCATTCAATTCAACCTCGACAGGAAATACCGGAACAAGGAAATCGCAATCCTCTCCGATAGTCAAGCAGCCATCAAAGCGTTGAGCTTATATAAAATCAACTCAAAAATGGTTTGGAAATGCCTAGACAAACTTAATGATCTAGGCAGGTACAACAAGGTGATTCTCCTCTGGGTGCCGAAGCACGTCGGAGTAGAGGGCAATGATCAAGCAGATACCCTGGCACGAAAAGGGGCATCAACGCCACAGATCGGACCAGAACCATTTTGCGGACTTGGAAAATCTTACTTTCAAGACGAACTCAATAAAACTGAAGAAGCAATGAGAGCAACTTATTGGCAAAGACTTCCAGGGCTAAGGCAGGCCAAAGATCTCCTCGGTAACTTCAACCGAACAAGATCGAAGACACTGATTAACCTCAGCAAAATAGTCTAAAGACAATCACGGGATTTCTTACGGGGCACTGCAGACTCAAAGAATACCTGAGGAGGCTAGGCTTAGAGGAGGACAGCACCTGCAGATTCTGTGGGGAACATCCAGAAACACCACACCATATATTGATGGAGTGATATGCTGTACATCACAGAAAATGGAATATACTGGGATCACACCAGCTGACTGTGGAGAAAAACCACGACTAGACCCCCTCAAAACCCTTCCCTCAAGGAATTGGGGCTTGAGGGGCTGCTGTAAATGAGAACACCTTCAAATAGCAGGAGAAGATGGGGCACAATAGATCTAATTAGGTCGCAGCGCATCAGTCACCATTCATTTTTACCATTACCAAGGCGCATAAACTCCCCATAAAGAGTTTTCTTTGCATCGACTAAAAAGAAACTAGTATATCATTTGGAGTAAGCTATTGAGAAATATTTTGAAAGCGTTTTTACCAGATTCTTCATGACATTATAAAATTCTTTAAAATGAATCACAACCTCACTAAGGTTAGAATATTACAATCAAAGAAAATAGTTTATCGTATCATTTAATCACAATTTACAAAGGACCATACAAAAAACATTCTTCAATGCTGTGTTGAACTAATGTACCGTTTCGACTCATTCGGTTGAAGTTTCGTCCGATACGAACATTTGAAGAACGACGGTCAAGTGTTTCTAACAACTGAGAATATAAGGACAGTATACCATAATCTTTATCATCCTGTATAGTATCTTGGCATGACTCCCATCTGCCGATTTATTGCGGTTCTCTACTCAAGAATATTATGTGTGATTTAAAATATATCCACGCTCTGTGAATATCATAAAAAACGAATTATCCAAAATTTTGACAATTTAACTGAAGGACATTTCCTATGAGATATGTGCGGGGTTCTTTCAAATTATGGCATTGAAATGTTCTCTGTACCTATTACGTGTAAGCTATTGTACTAGTGAGTGAGTACTAGTGAAATCATCTTCAATCTTATGATCCGCATGATCGATAGAAGAAATTCCTCGAATATAGTTATCCAAAGATCCCTCGATGTTCTCTTCCCTCAAGATGTGCACCTTATCGTTCTTCAATTTAGCCAAGTACTTATTCAAACCAAACTCGACCAGGAAGAAGATCAAGCTGCAGCCGACGCCAATTCCAAAAAGTAAAAAGGCCGCGTAACAATCCAATAGTCCAGCACTTCCGAAATTGCTACCTTTACTGTGACAAACGGGTTTTTTCACGTATAGTCTGTCGGATTCTCTTCTTTGCAGACCAGACTCCAAAATTTTGCGCATGCTGAAACAACAATATTTGATTTTTCTCTACCAATGATGATTGAAGCTACCAGTGAGTATAATAAATAAAGAAAGAACAGCGAAGGCGTTATTCGGGTTTTGAACTAACTCTGAACTCGTCCTGTTCATGCATTTTTTTCCTGAACAAAATGTTCCATGTTAATAAGTGGCGCAGTTTGAGGATTGCGGCAAAATCCTTCGACGGCATAAACACAACCTGAAGAACTTTTGCATGGATAAAATTACCCCAGGCACCAAAGGAATAAGATCATTTACGGATGAAGAAGTTCTTGACTCTGTGGGAAAACTTACAGCAATCCTTGAGGGTGGTGGAAGAGTACTGCATGCTAACATCGCATCGCATGTAAAAACGGAACGATGCGTGGAAAATGAAACAGATGTTTGGCTCTTAGATGGAAGTATCCTAAAAGACGGATAATGACGTAGAGGTGGAACTACGCCGCCCCTAAGAGGTGACCAAGGTTAAAAACTCAGAGAACAACAGTTGCAAGGCAAGCACATTCATGCCTTTCCAATCGTATATACTCTAGACCTTTGGAATGGTGAAATTGTTAAATATCCACAACTTTGGAAATATATTCGAACCAATTTTAATCATTACGTACATAAATCACCACTCCTCATGAATCACATCTCTCTAGTTCATAACCATGAATGTCTATTTCAAATCTAAAATATCTGCCGTTGTACTGGGCAAGCCAAAGTGTGCTGTATGTGCTGCCAGCAATGGACCTCAAATACGACCTAAGGCCCCAATGTAGGCAATCTATCACTTTATGTTTAGAAAGAAGCAACATAAAAGCTGTGAAGAAAGTGGACCTATAGGACCTCTGCAGTTGCGTGAGAATGAACTAGTATATGGAGTATTCGTAGAGAAGGCCGAAAATCTGAATTTGGTCTTTCTCAGACCAGGTGGACTGGAGTCCGATACCAAAGGATTCCTGGTCTACTGTAGTCGTGTTATGGATGCAAAGGATCTGGGTATTATATAAAATACATTGTCATGAGTCACCTGAGATCATTATGCATTTGCAATCAGCATATCCAGCATATGCTATTTCAGCCAATATCTACAGACATAACGTGGTAATACGGGAATTGGCTCGTTTCATAAATTTTGTTGGGAAAGAACATCTCACAATTCTTCTAATTTTAATTTTCAACAATTTTTTTGACTTCAGTATAGCCTAGAAAAAATTCTCGAAATATATATGTGACGTTAGTTGAGCTATTTTCTCTCACTTCTATATGAATATAGGTTTATATACCCATCTTTCTCTTTTGTCGTTAATTGCATTTAGTTGGTTAATTTTATTTGAAAGAATAATTCATATTTTTTTAATATCAGGTACCCATATTTTGAACCAGGAAACGACCAAACTGAACCACCGTCCTGACACTCATTCAGTTTGGAAGAGATATCTATGTTCAACATGGTCAATATTCTTGAATAAATATTTTCCTGAGACTAGATCTAACGAGAGCTTTTATTTCTATTGAACTGTGTACACTCATTTCTTTAACCTTCCTCCTCAAGATACCATAATGTATTCCTTTGTGTTCATCACATACGATTTAGGAGAACCGTTTCCCAAATCGAACTAAGCATCGCTTATATGCTTTTTTTAATTAGCCAAAATTTGGCGAGTAACAGATATGATTTAGTACGCAAGCCCTCGTACAAAATCTGAAGTGATAACCAGCAAGTTGTAACTTTGTATACTGTTTAAGTATGCCAAATCTGACAAGATGTCGCAGAGGAGAAACCTCGAAAGTGATAAGTTTTCCTTTGTCGCCAAATCGACATCTATGGAGCGTCGGACTGCTGAAGATCCTCATTCATTTTGTCAGATGATGGTGCCATTGAGAATCTCATTTAATTTTTGTGTTTTCCTAGAAAAATCAGATTGCTGCCTGTCGCCAACCTAAGTAATGATATCGACTCGTTTAGTGTGAGGGACAACCTAGAGGAACCGAACATTTTTGTCTGATTTTTCTAGGAGAATACAATAATTTAATGAGATTTTCAATGGCACTATTGTCTGACAAAATCAATAAGGATCTTCAGCAGTCCGACGCTCCAAATATGTCGAATTGGCGACAAAGGAAAACTTACCACTTGTAAGGTTTCCTCTCTGCGACATCTTGTCAGAGTTAGCACACTTAAACAGTATACAAAGTTACAACTTGCTGGTTATCACTTCAGATTTTGTACGAGGGCTTGCGTACTAATTCCTCATGACAGTCGATAAACTAATAGTCAATAAGTATGTGCTAGGTAATCTTCCCATAATTATGCCTTCAACTTTCCTTCGCATTCTTCTTACTAAACAACTTAATAAATATGTACCTACCTACCCAACTTTGAAAACTTCTTTAAATGTTGAATTTTTCTTCATTGCAAAAAACGGTTCGTTCAATCTGAGATATGTTACTTCCTTCAGACCACACTTCTCATGTTCTTGAAATGAATCGCCAACCACTTTGTATCCGATAGAGGTTTCTACATGAAAACCAAAAAACTCCTTCTGTACTCTACCGATGCCTTCTTCGACAGTCATGAAGTTGGGTTTCTGTCCTTTCTGAGCAATTTTCTGCTGATAGATGGCTTTCCTAATAGGGTCTTCAGCGGTCTGAAAGAAGGCGATGATTCCTCAATAACTTAAACGCAATACATTATATTCCATAAAAACATTATATTGGAATGAAATGTGATTACTTCCAACGAGATGTTGTTCCAAAGCCATTACTGAGTTAATGCAGTCGTATTACTTCATGCACTATAAATCTCTTGAATGAATATGGATAGAAAATTCTGTCTTGTTTTACACAATTTGGCAGATACACAGTTAAAAATTGTTTGGCGTACTCCATCAAGTGGAATTCAGAGCCCACAACGATTGAAATCAATACCTTAATAACGAAGTATAGCCAATTTCTACAGAAATTTCATTATATCGTTTTCGGTGGTGTCAATTTTCACTTAGTCGCCCCATTACTTTTTTCAACAAAATGAAAAATCTGTTCGTAAGCTTGACAATGACTCAGAAATTTCAATTCTTCACAACTCACTATATATGCCATATACTGAACATTGGTTATTTTTTCTGAATGATTACAAATATCATTAGTGACCAATTTGAAGTAGAAATTACTATTTTGGAATGATATTGAACCTTGACTCAGTTTTTTGGGTGATTTTTATCTTCGACTGTTATCAAAAACTTGAGGAAAACTAAAGTTTGGAGATAATAAGATCATTTTTGACAAAGTGAATTGAATTCTGCCAACAAATTATTTAGGGTAGGTTGGGTTAGGATTAAAATGACCGGATCTGCTTGGCCCTCCACTGCGACTCGTAAGGGTCTATTGTGGCTATGATACCAATTCATATTTCACCAAATAAACCCAGCTTCTTGACGAAACCGATTAGTTTATTTGGTGTATGATCTTTCAGGTCCGAGGGAAAGAATGAAACTCTGCCAAACATCGAAAACCTAATTCGGTCTGCGGCGTTGCAGTCAAAAAGTATGTGGTGATCTGCTGCTTCATCACCTTTAGGCAGAGATGACATATCAGGTCCTCCGACAGTTTCAGTCTTGTCATGTGATGATTCAAATGACAGTGGCCTGTGAATAGGCCTGTTAGACATCGCAGGTCATCCCTGCTGGAGTCTAACAGTGTTTTCATCAAATTCTCCGAGGAATGTATGAACGTCCAAGGCAGGTTTTGCCAGAAGTGTAATACTTTCCTTGCTGTCCAGGTGTTCAATGTATATTTGGAAAAACTTGGTGAGATGCCAGGTTCTGGTCTAATATACCAACTTCCGGCATCTTCCCTTGCAAGAAGGTCCGCCGTTTCCAGAGACAGACTGTTGAGCTTAGACATTGATCGATACGAGCCAAGTTCTTTCAAGGCCACTTGACTGTCCGAGATAATTTTGATTGATCTTTGTGTGAGGTTGGTTTCTTCCAGTCTCTCTACACATAGATCGATGTCGTGAATTTCCGCCTGGAATACTGTCGCATATAATCCTAGAAAGGTTCATATTCCTGTTCTATGTATATGATTGTATACTCCTGCACCAGAACCTGATGAGGGTGTTCTTCTTGAGTAACATAATCTATTATGATATATATATATAGGACTTCTTCCCTTCTTACTTCTTCGATTATAGAATGCAGGCAGTTTCTTTCAACTTCCCCTTTTCTTCACAAAATCAAACTTTCAATTGATAATTTTAACTTTCAATCAACAGCATGTACTCTTTGCTTTCACTTGACTTCTTGAATTTACTGTGAACTAATACTGATTCTGAAGGAAATTCTACGATCCAATGCCTCTTATTACACATTGTTATTTGCTAATTCTAGTAACCTCAAGCAAAATCTGCAGTGCAAGTTCTCTCAAACGATCTAATTTTATACATATATATTGTTATGGGATGTAACATTTGTGAATGATGATTTTTGTAAAATAAAATTTATATAAATTTCCCTTGCCCCGATTGATATGAAAAGTTGAAAATATATGAAAAAGTAATGTTTTTATTTGAAATGGTCAACTTTGGATGCCGTATAAAAATATAGTACTTATTTAAATTTGGAAAATCTATTGAAAACTATATGAACAAAATCTCTGGGTTTATAACTTCAAGTAAAATAAAATGAAATTTTTATACTAATAAATACTTCAATATTTTCTGTAAAATTACAAACCTTTCATTTCCAGCTCGTCGGATGAAATTTGCATGAACTCTGCTCTCAGTGGTGCCGGTTCAGGAAACATAAGAAACTCACCTTTTTCTTTTACTGCTTTAAATAAAATATGACATGTGTTCAAAAAAGAAATTTTGTAAATGTATTATATTGTCAATAAATCCTTTTGGAAAGAACAAGAAAATTATATTTATCAAAACCTGGGAAATACCCTACTCTGTTTGCTAAAGTTTTATGACTAAATAATGGTACAAATTCATATAGATGCAAACAATATATTCAAAACTGAAATGTGCTGCCCTCCATTGTTCAGAAGCACAAACATGAAAACAAAACAGTTCGAAAAAAACACGCACAATATCGTTCTAATCGACCCAGAAAACTGTATTTCCGAATAAGGTTATGTTTTTACTAAAAATACCTAGGAAGTTCACTCTTCTGATAGAATAAAGTTCTCTTAAGAAACACCAATGAAAAGTTGTATCATTATAAATGAACTGACATGCAGTGAAAAACGTCAGAAACAAATTTCAAACAGAAATACCTGGTAAAATGGAAATGTTCCAAGTAGTCTAACCTCGTTCTACTAATCAGGCTCCTCCAAAATGCTATTCAAGGTAAGAAATTCTTATTTTTCTCCGCTTTACTTAACTTATCTTGCAACAAACTTTCAATGATCTGCTTTCTTTTCACCGTTTTCTATCATCCTGTTTTCATGTTTCCATAGTAACCGATCACGAGATATTTAAATTTGTTCATCGCTGTTGTTTTACCTTTTCACCACGTATTATTATTAAAAATAATTTAAACAATGTCCTTAAATTACTTACAAAGGTTTTAACAATCATTTTATAATTACATTTGTTGTCCTTTCCAAAAATTTCACAGATTTTCTTCTGTTCCCTTTCCAAAATGTCAGATTTTTCAAAATATATCATTTTTCTTTTATACAGGCTGATTTGTTTTCATGCATATATCAAAGACAAAGCAGATAGTCATGTCAGAAGGCTGACCGATACCTTTTTTCCTCAGAAATAGGATACCACTACATCGGAAAGCACTTTTGCTCCTTACAAAAGGACTGAAATTTTACAGACAAGTTTTTTTTATTCATTAACTGTATTTTGTTCATATTTTATTTTCAAAACAATTTTCATAACAATATATTCCTCAGATTTCTCCATTCAAACAGTCCGTCAATGAATACTTTTCCGTAGTTGTTACGATATTATTACTTGATCCAATAAAGGTATGGTAAGAAAAGGTTCTGACCCCAAGACTGGACAATTGTTATCAGGCAAGTTCATCAGCTTTTCCATTCCCCGGTATAAAATTGTGTTCTGGTACCCAGAAGTTTTAAAAGATTCTATTTTTTTTCCTGTCAGGGCTCTCATATTTTCTACATGACTTTTTTTGCGTTTATCGTTTAGAAAACGTTCAAAATACTTTATTAGATTTCGAAAGGTATAAGACTTAACATATCGTGCGTACCTACTATAAGAATCACCATAAATTTGACTTACCTCGAAATAGTAATGACCATAAACAATATCGTGAACTCCGAGCGAAATTCTGTAGTTGAGTAGATCCTCTAGTGTTTTCATACTCTCAGTCGTTGACTGTAACAGTGCCACAATATTGGCAGAATACGATGTATACAAGAACATGAAAGCAACAAAAGTAAAAATCGTAGCAATTCTTCCTGCGTTACTTTTCGGCTCCGTATCGGAACCTTGTTGTGTAATAGCTCCGATTTCCATCAACAGAACTCCAAAAACTGAAGGTCGCAATGGCATCGTGGAACTTGTGTCAGAATGCTCGAGTTTATCTCTGAAAACGTCGTCTTCCCATTCCCATTTTACAATAACGTAAACTACGGATAACGTCATGATCATCAGAAAGAAGCAACTGTACCAAACGTATGTATCAAAGGGCAGCGTGAAAACGTTGGTTACATATGATAGTGGTGGTGCTTTGAAAATGAATCTCATGTATGTAGGAACGCTGGTCGCATAGAATTCTACCACGTCTGTTCTATCCATCGTGAAGAAACATGCTGTACCTAAAATCAACTTGATGATTTGTCGAGCTAGTTATAGAAATACAGAATAACATTTTGATAGAAATTCTCGATGAATATCAGTGTAAACCTACCTCCCAATTCAGCTCTTCCCGACTGCAAATCGCCCATCATCCCTGTAAATAGAGATGTATTGGGATTTTTATATCCCCACGTTTTTTGAAAGATTTTAGTGGAACTAGCATTCAGAAATGACATCAAGTGATGAACTAACATCCAACTCAACTTCGTTAAAGGGTCTATGTGTATATTTCTGAAAATGCAGAAAAATCGATTCACTTAAGTGTATTCGATAACGAAGAAATAAATGAATAGTAACATTTATAGAGAATGCCGACCCCATTTTCAACTAGACAAGTAAAAAATATATCCATCCTTCATTCGGAATAAAATCTACGAAACAGTTTGAGTTTCGAGGTTAAAAAGGCTCTCGTCAGTACGTTGAAAACAAATATTTATAACTGTAAGCTATCCCATAAAATAAAATGTAGTGACTAAAAAAAGATTCTCATAAAAAAGCCTTGTATCAACGGCATAAAAACTATTCTTCCAATATTCACCTGTAATCTTCTAGGTGATTCAGCGTATCTGGATCCGTGAATACACAAGAAATGTTGATATTCATTCCAACCAGATCGGTTCTGTTTTTGGCTGCAGAGAACTCGTTAAAGCGTGAAAAACCTTGAACTGGGCTCCATTTCGCCATGTCATTCTCGCTGAATGTTTCAGAAGTTTCTTCTCGTTTGTGTAGTAGTTTTATGCGGTACTCATGATCAATCACATCGATTAGATATACTCTGCTGTCTACTCCAAAAAATAAATCATCGAATATCGAATAGTTGAATTCACCCCAAAGTATCCATCTAAATGGACTATCAAATAAATTTCGACGCTGGGCCTGCAAAAATAATTTTTCTACTCACATACTAAAACGGTATTTAGTGTTCACATATAGATGGCGTTAAATGATCGAATGATCACAGATTCGCAATATCTGCTAGGAATTCGTGCTAGGAATCGCACGTTGAAAGGTGAGACCTCGTTAATCCTTAGCTCGCACAAGTTTCGACTTTTGAGTGCTGTCGTTCGTAGGGGAATGACAGCTGGTTAACGGAAAAAACAATTTTAAACAATTTTAAACAATCTAACCTATTCAAAATATAAAAAACATTACCATGTCGAGTTTTGTAATGAGATTACTATCGTATCCGTTTGATTTCAGTGGTAGAATAGGCCACGAAAATCTGTCAATTAAAATGTACATTCAAATTTTATGAAAAACAAACCTTAATTAATTTATCACTTATATTTGTGTTTCTCGCGAGAAGGGACTATTTCCAGGAAAATATGATAGGTATCAACATGTAAGTATATGAATTCAAAATTTTAGAGTAAATCCTTTTCAATAAGCTCTCTCTTAAAATTCAAGAAGATCTCGATATGGAAACTATCAAAATATATCCCACAGTAAAATATTTTAGTTCTACAAAAAAACCATTATCCTTATTAAGAAAAGCCATTTCAACTCCTCAATTTCCGCGACTATTTACCAGTACCAATGATTTCAGTATAATTTCGAAATGATTTTGTGCAGCATTATGGGTTCTAAACTATATATTTATGAATTTCAAACAATGAATTATCTACGTGAAAAAACAGAACTGGCTATATGGTTAAAATATAATTCTCAGATAATGGTCTTCATAATCTGGAATAAGTACATAGCTGGAAAAGTAATTTCACGAAAGATTTAGGACAAATACTTTTTCAGCTTGTTACCTACTATTAGTAGCACGCAAATTAATGT
This sequence comes from Chrysolina americana, assembly GCA_958502065.1. NCBI lineage: Eukaryota > Metazoa > Arthropoda > Insecta > Coleoptera > Chrysomelidae > Chrysolina > Chrysolina americana. The sequence goes on along the minus strand of OY293416.1, from coordinate 58,732,328 downwards.
GCCACTCCCGAATCAATCATGATGTAACATTTCGTGTTCTCATTAAACTTTACCTAAAATCAATACCAGCATCATCCACATATATGATAAACAAACATTTTCGACCATTATCATCGTGAACAGAATGTGATTTTTTTTATGTTCTGGTTCCCACGAAAAGGAAAATTCTGCAATGTTCAGAAAATATCGTAACAGTTGAGGGAAAGTAGGTAATAATTGGTGGTTTTCTTGAATATCTGCAGGCTGTATGCCCCAGGAAACACATCCCGATGCAAAGAGTTCACAAGCTTTGCCCTTAGTTGAAAGAACGAGCCCATAGGAAGAGATGTTCGACATGTCTCCAAAATGACGACAACGATTTTTGATTAATTTTCATTTTGTGAAGATCGATTTAAAATAAAAAACTGGCTTATGAAATCATTACCTTGCCGACAAGGCCTGTATCAGGATGCGACTGTAATGGTAGCTTTGCCACATACCCGTGTTGTAATAAAAATGTTCACATTATTTTTGCCTGCCTTACCTAAGCCTGTCTAATCTAAGAATTTGTTTTGGTCACTTATTATTTCCCTGATTAACTATTTAACTATTCATTCACTTACAAAAACAGACAAAAGAAAGCAATGTACAAAAAAGAGTCTATAATAATTTTTTCAGTAGATATATTTTGAGTTCTTTTTTGAATCTGAACACTGCCTTGATTCAATAGGTATCGCATCGTATAGTTTATACACATCAAAGCACTTCTCAGAAATGGTGGTTCGGTGTGGAGGACACGTCAGTAGATTTTCATTTCTTATGTTAATTTTGTGGATATCACTCTTATACTTCAATACGTGGAGCTTTCATTCAATAAAATTTTGTGAAACGGACATAAGACATGAAATCTGAATCTTTCTCTCATTGACAGCCACTCCAACCCGAACAGTTTGTTTGTTTGTTGGTAACCCGGGATGCAAGTGTTTTCTCAGATGGCGGTGTCCTGTTATTAGTTCCACCACCTTCCTGATGAAGTTCCGGCCCAGTTCAAGAAGATGCCTTGATAGCCCGTCAGTTGGCCCCATCACCATAATTTTCTTGTGAGTATTGCCTGTGGCGTCTTCCAAGGACGATTGATATGGTTCTTGACCCATTTCTTCCTGTAGAGCCACCTGACTGTTGGAGAGAATGACTATGGGTTGATTTCTAGAACGTCTTCTTAAAATCTCTCCTTACCAGATTTGCCCACTTGACAGCATTGATAGGGCTCTTGATGTGACTTCCCCATCTTGAATGATGGTGGTGAATGTTCCATCATAGGAGTAGGTTGGGGTCTTTTTGTCTGACGGTATCTCAGATGCGTTGATTCTTATGACCTCCATTATGTTGATATGGCCTAATTTGTTGCCTCTTCATTGGATATGCAAATGCAAATGCAGAGGAGGGAGGTTCGGGATCCCCTCCAGTCTTTGCAAACCAACCAATTTACCTCTGTTTGTAACTTGTTCTGCCTTTGACTACCACAGCAGGGCTTCATACGTCATCGAGTGCTTCACTCGCTCACTATCGCTGTTTATAGCCAAAGCGATAATTTTGGTCCTAGTCCCCATGTTTTGCCTAAGGACCACCTGACCATCATTAATGGTGTCATTGCCTGTGTTGAATTCGATGGTCGTGATCCAAAGAATATCGGACCACACTCGACTTATCTGGTCTCGAAAAACGAATAGTAGCAATTAGCAATAATTTTTCTCGCAGTCCTTGAAGTTAATTTCATAATTCCCCGACCTTTCTTTTTCTTCTGTCTTATCTTTGGGAGTACGCAGAGTTGTAGCTTATACGAGGTTTCATATACCACCTTCACATTAAGTAATTTGAAAATGCTGTTGAAACCCCGAGTGGATAGATATATTTTAGAAGATTTTCCTCCTTTCAAAAAGTTGAAGAGTTACGAGGGGTTTTCTTGAATCTATGCTTCAGTTCAGCTACCTCCTCAGTTTAAAATCTATCCTCGTTGAGTGGGAATGACAAGACTCGATTCACCAAAAAATTTAATCCCGCCATTTTTTTATTTGTACAATGTTCTCAGAGGTGTACCTGAAACAAAACTGTCTACGTCGAACTGTTTTGTTGTTTTGTATCAAAGATAGCTAACATGTCGTCCACATACCTTACGCAAACCCTAGAGAAATGGCCAAAGATCTCTATTGCTTCCATCTAAAACCTACTCGTGAACAAATTGGCTATGAAGGAAGTCAGATGATTGCCCATGGCTGTACCTTCGAGTTGTTCGTAAAAGAAGTTGTTGAACTGAAAGCAATTCTGCCTCATGCAAAGTCTGATGAGGCTTGAATACTCTCTGATTACTGGTCACCAGTAAGTAACTGGTTTTAGGGGTACATTTGGAAACAAAGAACTTACATCAAAATAAATCAAGATTTCTCCTTCTTCATGTTCCTAATGTGATCGATAAATTTAAATGACTTTTTTACGCCCAAGTCTGGTTGTGCCACATATTCTCAAACTATTTTGTAAGCCACTTTGCTGTTTTGTACGTTGGGGATCTGTTATGTTCAACATTTACATAGAAACCCTTGTACTAATTTTGTTCGTCCCAGTCAAGTTGACTAATGTGACAGAGATACTTATCATTTGTTGATTTTGTTGTCTTGTCAAGTAATGCAAATAAAATAAATATTGGAATATTTATTCAAATACTTATTAGGATCCACTAGACGATTGGTCGTGACCAGTTTCCACGTTTGTGAATCTTGGGATGAGCCCTATTTAAATGACGTCAATCGATCTATCTTCAACAGTTTCATAGAAAGTGACCCGACGTCAGTCTTAAGATTAACCGTCTTTCTCACCACTAGACCTTCCAACAAACGCTAAAGCTCTGAGGGAATCAGGTATTTCCATGTTCTTTGAACATTTTGATATAACCAAGGATCACTTCTATTTATAGATAATAGAGCAAAATCTACACTAGTGATTTAGAATTTTTCCATATCATAATTATAAAAATCACTGGTAGTCAAAAATATAAAAGACGATGGATCTGTGTCTGAATAAAATTTGGCGTTATTGAAGGAAGCCAATTTGAAATGTTAATTATGAGCATCTGTGCATGTATATATCATCGTTAATTTTCAGCACATCAAGAGACTCGTGACCCAGTTATATAGTTTCTTAACGACTACATCATGATCATGAAGGATATTCTTGTACTCCATTTTTAAACCCGTTATCTTATTGGCATGTGAAAGTGAATACGGCTTGAGATGAGAGTTATTATCACATAAAAACTTTAACAAATGATGATGTTATAAATGTCAAGTATTTTAATTTTTTGCATGTAAATATACTTGAATACAATATCGTGATGATACCTTCACATAGACGAGGGTCACAGTTGTACATTTTTCATTTGAAACACTGCTTTGTATCAGATACAACTTTTCAATTATTTTTGCAACTTGCATTGAATCTGACATTTGAATTTCGCAATTCTGTCTATCAATTCGAATCGGTTATTGTGTTTTGTCAATGCTGTATAATTGGAATGAAGAATAAACACGAAACACGAATGATAGAAACACATATGGCAATCACTTCAAATAATCAAAATAAAAACAATTCCGACTTTCGTGTGAATCTATGATGAAACCATCGCATAACGTCAATCCATTATTGATGGACGAATTGCAGTGCACAATCAACCTGAATTGTCGTGATAATTCCTCTTGAGTATTGGGCAAACTCAGCAAATATTGCCAAAGCAAAGAATTATATTTAGAAACTTTTGTCACGAACTATAATTACACGACGGCTATGGATTTCCTGAAAGTTCGCAAAGCAAATCGAATATAAGCATTTTGGCATGTGTATTTTTTCCAGGCTGCTTATTAGAGTATACGCGGATGAGCTGAAGACGAATGCGGTGAGTGAAGTCGGATCAGGTCGGCCAATCGATTTGGTGGTTAATGAATACATTATTAGAATACTTGAATTGTATAAATGATCTTATAACGAAAGTTGCTGCGTTATAATACTGGCTGATACTATTTGGAAAACCAAGATTTGAAAAACATTAGTTGAGAACTTAGCTATCGTAAATCCGAAAAATTAGAACACGAAAAAATATTAATTTGGGGTTTGTTCTTAATGTACCTCCATCTCAAGCTAGTAAAAAACATTCAGAAAAACGGAAATACTATCGTTCCATACAAATTAATCAATTAGTTTACTCAATATTTTTGCGCAAGCATTTACAATTTGTAAAAAAACATGAAATATACATGAATAAACCACAAAGTTTTCGTAGTGGCAGAACTACTATAGAAGAAATTACTCGTGTCAGGATGTTAAGTCTAATCCACAGTCATATCAAAAAATTAATGATTTTGATACCTACGGGTGACTGAATATTTTCAAAATTCAAACGTTTTAACACCACAACCACTTCGCTTCAAATAAGGTTATACCAAAATTCTGTACTGGTTCCTGTATCCTGATATAAGATACCTGTGGTGTCACGCAAGGAAATTCACTCTCATACACTTTTTTACTTAGTCAGTTCCACGTTTCATGTGTAGATCAGTTCATACAGAGAATCGTACGTATCCAACAATCAATTCCTGCCATCTCTGTTATCGGCACATAAAAATATTTTTTTTCCGTTAACCAGCTGTCATTCCCCTACGAACGACAACCCTCAGAAGTCAAAACTTGTACGAGCTAAGGATTAACGAGGTCTTACCTTTTAAGGTGCGATTCCTAGCACGAGACCAGTGACCATGCTAGGAATCGAACCCACATCACTCTGTTTGATAGACTAGCGCTCTACCATCATGACCACTGCGGCCGTATCTCTAGAAATAATGAAGGCATGACCTTCTTCAGAAACTGGGTGACGTATATCAACACATCTCGAGTCTGTGAAATTCTCCAGAAGTGCAGCAGTCTCCAGTTCTAGACCAAATGGTTGGGAACCCTCAGGAGAAGGACTCGATCTCTTTTTAACAAGACTTACTGGAAGCTCATGAATAAACTCTATCTTGTTGAAAGATCTGAAGAATTCCGTCGGCAGCTAATGCGAGCCGTCAGCTCGACCCTTCACCAAATTTGAGACAAATTTGGAGATATCCTGAATACTTCAAGTCGCGTCCCAAGGAGTACCAAGGTACCAAGGTCCACAACAGGAACCAGGAAAGTAGAACCGAAGGTCGTCACCTACATGAAGTTAGTAGCTATAATCCGCAGGGCCAGATGAACTTCAACGTGTGCTCCTAAAGCCGGGAGCAGACCTCGTCAGGTTGTTCAGGATAGGCCTGGCTTGTGGTTACATACATCAAAGTAGTCTTCATAACCAGTCCAAACGAGTTATTGAGTAGCCAGGCGTTCAGACCAATGCTCAGTAGCAAAGTGATACAAGTACATCTTGGGGGACATGATGGAGATGGAAGCTACGAGAAGATGCCCTCATCACTACGGTAGAACCTCGTAGTAGAAGCCTCCTTATCATCCTGAACCTGAGGAAGATATTTGCCCAAATGTATGCTAATGATATCGTTATAACGATAAATAGAAACTACATGGGCATGTGTATAGATGTGATGCCGTCAGCTCTAACAAACATACGTCAGCACCAAAAAAAACACCATAGTTCATTTAACCAGAAAAATAACCATTGGGACCAACAGAGAACTTCCAATCTTCGGTAAAAACCTGTAAATGTCAAGAGAGTCTAGACCTTGATTCTTAGCTCACGTATAACAATCACCTGAGATGTGTTGAGCATGGCGACGACATCACTCGTGATGGCCAGGCGCTCTTTTGGCAAAAAATAAGGACTTGGACCTATACAATTTGTTTGGTTAAACATAGCGATAGTGAGACCTTCGATAACGTATGAAGTTCTGCTGTGGAGACCAAAGGTAGAACAGTTGACAATTAGAGGGATGCTAGCAATCTTGCAAAAGCTATCCCTGCTTGGAGTTAGTAGTCCAGAATATCACCGGTCAGCCTGGAGAGGTTGTTCTGACCCTCCCTCCACTGCATTTGCACATTGTAGCGGAAGCGAAGAAAGCCTCCAAACTAAAGTATTTGGTCCAAAGGAATGGCAATAATTCAGTAGTGAGAATCAACGTAACCAAGATGTCGTTGGACAGTATGACCCCAAACCCCAATCTACTCCTTTATTGAAGCATATACTACCTCATAGGGCCTCACCAGTGCCGTTAAGCGGACAAATCTGGATAGGTGCTGGGATATATGGGGAGAGACCTCAGTAGAACATCAGTCTATAAGCCTCGGCACTCAAGTCTCTATGTTCCATTTGCACACGACATTTTCTACAAAGGGGTTCAAGAAGCCAACCTTAAGAAACTCATAGACCTGGGAGTGAAGAATAGGATAATACTTGTCCGGATACCTGGTCATAATGACATCTGGAGAAATGAGAAGTCAGACGCCCTATCAAGAGCAGGGGCATCACTTGACCTCCTGGGAGAATACCCCAGACAATACTCACGGTGATAATTTGGTGATAGAACCGACAATCGGCTATCAAAACACCTACTCTGTCTAAGCCGGGACATCTTTGGGTCATAGGACTCCTGACTGGAAATAGCTAACTGATGATATACCTTCATTAGTTCTACGTACAAGACACCATCCTCTGCATGTTTTGTACATTTTGGAATGGATACAAATGTTTTATAATAATGAGGGATATCAATATAACTATTCACTAATTTGAACAGAAATATAATATATCGTTATCATCTCTGCAGATTTCCCGTTTTACAAACACTCCCTATGAGAAGACTTAAAATCGTGGCGTACCGACCGATTAGATTTTGAAATTGAGTTCTGCTTTCATGATCGGTTTCAGATAGCGTCCTCACAGGATTTAAGTCATTGGCATAAACTTGAATATGAAGAGTAGTGCATGAGAAGTCAATTATATTTCAACAAAAATCAAATAAAGCATTTCGAAAATGATATTACCAACAGACCGAACTAGCTGTGGCAGAAACACCGTGAATTTCGCAAATTATATTGTTTCATTCATTTCATATGCGTAGCCAGTAGCCACTAACTGAAATATCTGTTCATAAAGATTCTTCCTAAGAAAAAACCAACGGTGGCAATACACATATAAGCATGGCGGGATATCTGATTATTGGACAAGCCCATCAACTTCGAATCGTTCAAAATATTAGAATACCTGTTTCAAAATATCTTCGGCACCCAAACAATCCAAATCCAATAAGAAAATTTGATGTTCACTGGGATATGAGATAGTAACAACTTCATCAAGAGCATAGATATTGCTGGGAATATTTCTAGACGACAGCTGTCTGAAACAGCTCAACTGGGAATCTACAAAAAAAAATTTGTTTAACTTAAAACACAACTCGAATATACGATAATATTCACCTTTGGTCCAGCAGAGGAAAGCCGTGACTCTACTCGGAATATTTTGTTTTTCTATGAGCGCATTTACTAAATCAATGATTTTAGTATGATTTTGCATTCCTGAAGAAATGCTCAGGAACACTAGCATAACAATTCCGTGCGATTTCAACTGCATTTTCCTAAATCTTTATGTAACTCATTCCGTTGCAACCTTCGTTCTTATAAACCACTTCTGATAAATTATATATATAATGATAGCTTGAAGGTAAAGTTCCGTATAATCATCGAGTTCCTAATCTGCTATAATAACATGTTTGAACCAGCAACTTCACAAAAGATATAATTACTTATTACAAGCGAGAGATCTAATCCTTTTCTTTTATTAGTTCCCATAGTCTGCTATTATTTCAATTATTAATGGAAATGATTTCATTTTTGATCTGAATATTTTGGCAGCGGCGAACGATATAAAAATGTAATACAGAGGATTATTATTTAAGGTAAACGGAAAAAATACCTCTGGAAAAAAAACGGAAAAAATCCTCCGGAAAAAAATCCCCAGAAAAAATATCCCTAGATGCGATAACAATGGCCAGTATACAAAAAGTAATGAAATTTCAACTGTGTATCATGTTAAAAAAACTAGACCATATTTGATTCATTTTACAATACAGAAGTATGGAACAACAGATTTTCCAGCCTTGCAAAAAGGCGAATCTGTCACCCAGGTTAGTTCGTTCAGGAACAATCGATTCATAAAAATATAAAAAATCGTCTTTTTTGGTCGTCGACGATGAACATTCCACAGGATAGGTTAAAACTTTTATTGGTATTGTAAAATGAATCAAATATGGTCTAGCTTCTTTAACACACAGTTGAAATTTCATTACTTTTTGTTATCGCATATAGGGGTATTTTTTCCGGGGATTTTCTATGGTTTTTTTTTTTTGGATTTTTTTCCGGGTTTTTTTTTTTTGTTTTTTTTTCCTAGTTTCTTATTCAACACATTTCAGCAAATTGAAAATTAATATATCTTCAATCTGTTTACCACATTCGGTCAAATACGTCATTCATATGAGGAATCAATTTCAAGAGATTGTTTATAACTTTCGAAGAAAGCCTGCAATCAGTCTGCCTGCGAATTTCATAATGTAAAACCCTTGATTGTGAAGTTTACGGTGCAAAATCATTTTTTATTACATTGAAACTTTAGAATCAAGCAACATTTTTTTTGCAAAATGTGGGAGATTTTATAGTATTGTTCCGAATGATAGTTGTCCCGAATGATCGATGTTATTGTGAGTGAAATTGAGCTGAAGATTATATGAGTGAGAAGGACGAGTAAAATAACCTGCTTCAATTTTATAATTATAACTGAGGACATAATTTGTGAGATTAGGTTATTAAGAGATTAGTTTATAGAAAGACAATGGATACTGCCCTAGATGAAGCGAGTTAAAGCGCACTGTTATTTCTAAATTCCATACGAAAGCATTTCAAGAAAAAAATAAACAAAATTTTACTAATAAATTGAAATTTTGTCCCTCTGTAAAGTGATTAATATTAATTGGTGATATTTTTATTTCCTTCGACTACTTGTGTGTGGTATTTTTTTCAATAGGCAATTGGTAAAATAATTGATTCAGTACATGACCTACATGAAAAACATTGTTCGGAAATATACCTCTAGTTTATTTACATTCAAGGAAGGTGTATTATTGAAGTAGCCTTCAAAAATTAATTGAATTCTATTCACACTTTGTGCTTCGGTCTATTGTGTAGTTATGCGTAATTTAGCGTGAAAAATCGAATATGTACAATTGGGTATTCATTCGATGGTCAGTTTCAAATAACAGATGGAATGAAAATACTCCATATTTCAGAAATAAACTTAATATATATCACTAAAATTTCTCAAGAAAAAAAAAACACACTCCTTCTAGTATTCGGAAAATTATTATATATTCTTTTGAAGAATACGAAAACTAGTATTTTTTATAGTAATACTACTTCGTAATAATAGGTACCGTTAAAGTCCGCATCATTTGGGAGTTATTCAGTATTTATTAACGCAAATTCAGATTTTATAAACAATTTGTGCTTTAAAAATATACGAAATGACATTGATGACTCTTTTTATTGATAATAGTAATACTCCCTCCACTATTAATAACTCTCTCCGCGACACAAACTCCAACAGATCTAGTCATCAGAACTGTTGGGGAAGTACGAAGTTGCTGCAACTACACTGATAAAAAGCATAATTGCATTGATTCAAGAAGATTGTATTCTTGAATAGGTCCAACCAAATATAGATTTGATTTTTCAACAGAATCCTCTTGATCACAGGAAAAGAAAATGTTTTGAGATAAAAGATCTCTTTCTTTTTTGAAGGATGGGAGTTGGTTGAGGCAAGAATATTTCAACTTCAATAATGGACACCATTCTTTCATCAATGTGATCCTTTAACACCTGTGAGCGTTAAACCTCTTGACACGAGAGGTTTCATGTTTGATCAGGATGAAAACATTCTGTACATATATGCTTGCCGTTCCGATTCTACTCTACTCCTTTTTTTTTTAATTAAATAGACTCAAGAGGAGCTGCGACAACTTGACGTGAAAAGTCGCAAAATTATGCATATTTACAGGAGCTTGCATCATAAATCGTCTGTTCCATGGTCATACTTTTCCAGACAACAGGGAGGTCGTGGTCTTTAGAGCTTGGTCTGCGACCATGAAAAATCAGGGATTGGAGCATTTATTTTCAAGGTAGCAAGCAACCCATGTAGTCGATGAACTCGGTCTCGTATTTGACACTGAACCACTGAACGAACGAACCCAAACTCTGTCACCGAGCTGGGATCTGTTCAGCAAAAAGTCCACGTCCTAGCTACGGACAGTGAGAGTTTCCTACAACTATATAAGGATAAGCCAATGCATGGGGTCATCATCAAGAACATTGAAGACCTTGGCTTATCATCATTATATCATTTCTCAAATCAAGTGGGCTGAAGTCGTTAAAGGAGGAATTCATGATGGTCTGCAAGGAACGCATCTTGAACACCCTCGTCTACCGTAGTAGCGTGAAAGGTATAAAGGTTCCTGACACTAGAGGCAGCCGAGACCATGATACTTGTCGGCCTTGTGTTGCCTTATTGAGTACGTTGTGAAGAATAAGAAGTGCCGAATCTATTAGAACTACTCATTCCATTTCTGTCATAGAGTTTTTGGCTCTTGGCGTAACTAACATCTTTCAAAAAGAGGAGGAAAATTGCGGCAGAAATATTAACCGAAGGAATACATGAGTCCGTGGTTCTTGGTTCACTCCACCTACTCAGAGCACATGTATCTCGGACCCAGTAATCACTCACCCCACTGACGTGGGGAGTGTTTACTGGGATTAATGACACACCAGTGCGCCTTTCGGATGTATCGGGGCTCTAGAGAAAAAATAGTCTCTCATTAACACTTATAGAGTGTACCCAAGGGCATAGACTGTGCGGGTAGATGACGGCTATTATTTTTATTTGCCAACGACTTGCTTACGTTTGGTGGAGTATTCACTTTTCAGCTGTAGGAAAACCCGGAAAACCTACAGTATCACCCCGTGTGGTCGGTGCGCACTCCAAGCAAGCACCAGACGTCCAGATTGGCATCTAGGCAACGCACATCACATTTGCTTCACAACAAACCATATGGCCACCTAAAGAGACCGATGCACTTGAGAAAAAAGATTCTCGCGTACTGAGGCCTTGAACCTCTGTCCGATGCCAGCCAAAAGAGACTCTAGCCTCTTAGCTACAGGCCACCCTAATGCTCGGCCATACTACTATTCTAGGAATTTCTACTTTTATTGCAGTTTTTAATTTTGAAGATACGACGTTTACCAAAGAAAAATCGACTCTCGTTCCATTTCAATTTCAGTTGTATTTCAGTAAACGCTTGTAATTCTGATAAGTATTTCGTTTTTTACCTACATATTATTGTTCTTCATTATTAGATTTGTTCCGGGGACCATTATTTTCACAATTTAAAAAAAAAATTTGCAACCTAAACCGTTGAACTTTGCTATAATGGCTATATTGTAAATATTGTAAAGTAACATATCATCGTCGATTAAAAAGCAATTTGAAGCGCACCATAGTATACATTTTAATGCAGACCTTTCATCTTTCATTAACAAAACAAGTTTTGAGAGTCGAAATATGTGACAAGGTATATTGCATCTAATAAAACATTTTCAAAAGATTTCATTCGTATAAATATACAAGTTTTTCAGCTTCAGAACCACAGTGATGGAAGACTGTGTGAATCTCATTATTAAGATCAGTCCGATAGAGTGGCTCGATTCGTTGTAGGAACTTGATGCTTTAGTCAGAGGCTGGGTCATATCTGAAGAGCTTCAGAGATATCATCAAATTTTCAGGTGCTCCAATTATACCTTATACCATATAACTGTCGACTTGATTGCTAATATGAAATGATTGCTAATAGTGTCAATCACCAGTTAGACGTTCAGTTTTCGTTTAGAAGTAGTATTCTTTACACATTCGTTGCAACGTGAAGAAGTTAGACTTCCTTACTGAAATATTTAGAAACTGAAAACGTAATAGATGGTCCAGATTCTAATGAATGGTCCGGAAATATATTGACACGAAGATGGATGACATCAAAGACTCCAAAAAAGCAGTTGGAGAAAAAAAAAGATGACTACTTAGAAAATTTCAGGTGGTCAAAAAGGTCTTTCGGTTTGCAGGATGATTGAGACCTATTTTTGTTGTTGTTATTGTTATTGTTGCTTGATAAAATCTCGATTCCTCGTGAATTGCAATAATGAAAAGAAATTCATACAGAAATATTTCTCAAATTATCATCACCAACTTTTTTATAGCTCTAGCACCAAAGCCAAGTGAATAGGCCTAGGTGCTCTTAATGACATAGGATCTGACTTCATGGAACTACAATATCCTTCTGATGAACTTTTCCAGATAATACTGGATAGTGGCCAGAAAACTTACTTATTATGTTCAGAAATTCGTCAATGACTGAAAGTGAAAAAAAAAATTGATAGTTCCAGGGGAAGTATGAGCTTTACTTCGGACTGGGTACCATAATTAATCATGCCGAAATACGACACAACAATGTCCTCGTGAATTTATGGAGTCAGCACAAGATAATATGCAGATCTACATCGTTCCTGATAGTCAGGTGGTACTGAAAGCTCTGATGTGCCAAACACTGAAAATCTTTTCAAAATCTACGAGGCCTGCAGACAGGAACCAGTCGTCACCCCATTACTGGATCCAGAACCAGATTAACTGTATTCGGAATGATATTGCAAGGGACTAAGTAGGAGAGACATTACGTATTTGGGGAGGAAGAGCCGAACTAGTCCACCAATGAAATTGTGGTGTAATGGTGTGAGAAAAGACGAGTGAGGATACGAAATATTCATAAGGAAGCTCAATAAGCCTTCTTGGTTGCATAACTCTGGTGCCATGATGACCGACGAAGCTTCAAAACAATACCAGTAGCTTAAGAATTGCCGAGGTCTCAAAAGAAATATATAACATAAACGTATCTAAGAATCATTCCAACTACTTACAGTGGAAACCATAGATAGGCACGTACCAAATTTCAAATTCCAAATTAACAATTTGAGAGCTATTCAATACTTCCACGATTGACCTTCGGCCAGTTAGCCGAACGGTATAGATGTCGGCCACTAAAATGAGTTTCAGATAACATTGATACACGAGATATTTCTTTTTCTTAAATGTATTGGTATCGATAGACGACCACATGCCTTGAAAAACAAGTGCAATATGGGTTGCTCCAGATGCTAATCCTGAACTCTAATGCTTTCTTGGAATGAGCACCAACCACCCAGGATTCCTATTGCTGACAAGTGAATATGACAGCAAAAATCAGTTAATCATCCAGGAACACCACGACAAATAATAATATTAATTGCTGTCCTCTACCCGTACATGCTATGGCTTTGGGTACACTCTACGAGTATTTATGAGGCAGAAATATCATTATTATAATGTTTACGATAATTTTATACGGAAGTTCTGATTTACAGTTGATCGGGTTTAGGAATTATGATCGTAACGAAATTACATCCTATGATATATATAGTAATCATATACGGAAGTGTTAATTTTGATTTCGAGCACTATATACTACCGTATTTGGGGTGATTGACAACCACAAGGTTCTTCCATTGTCACTCGAATCAACTTTCACCAGTTAAGTACCATAAACCACTTCGAACACGCGGCCGGTAAAAACAGAGAGGAAACATTCGACATTTCTGAAATCTGTTCTTTCAATCAACCAGCTTCACCAATACGAGCATCCCTCACTTATCAACATATCGTTTATAATTTCAAAATGATTTGGATCGCCTTCATTAAATACTATAAACTATTCTCAAACATCATGTTCCATATCCGGAGTCATATCAATTTTCTGGAATCCATCCCTTTAACACTGTAAACATTCCATGGCTTTCATCGATAACATTGGTAACAACTTCTTTCAGGTTAGGATCAGCTATTTGCATGCAATATACTTGTATATGCGATATTAAAGTGAATGAGAAAGGTACGCATGGTTCGACATTACTCAGTTAACCTTCATTTGTTGGTAATCCTTCGAGATGGTAAAAATTATGTATGTGTGTATGGGTAAGAGAGAGTTGGCATCGGAGAATATATGGTAAAAATCATAAATCAAAATAATCCACAATTACAAAGGAATTGCATGCATGCATGCAAAATCGTGAATATATTAATCTAAGGCCTACTAATATGGATAGTACTTATGACTCACAACACAATGGCAGACGTAATGCTCAACATGTAGGTGAGCTAACTGGTACCACAAAGAAGATATATATCTGAATCTTAAAAATCTCAGATAATATACCGGACACGGCTTAAGACCATTCTCAGCATCTATGCATCTATGCAGACTCTGGCTGAAGGCTTCATCCAAGAAGGAAACAGGAGGATAGAAGTTTCTCGTGAATTGATCAGTTAATTCATAAGTAGGAAACTTAAATATAAACTATTTTTCCACCTCGAATGATGTTTTGAAGATGTCACTCTTCCCCTAGAAGCTCTATTTCCCCCCATTCTCACGACACTTCTGTGGCAACAACTCTGAAGAAGTCAAATTCACTGTGTCTGAAAGTCCTGTAGGCAACTCTTCCCTGATTTATTCAGAATATAAGTTAGCATGTTTGCATTAATATCACACGTATTACAGATATCATTGAAATTTTGCATGATATATGATAGAGTGGTGGTATAGCGATTTTGTTTGAAAAACGCAGACGAACGCAGAAGTAAAATGTACATAGAAATCGAGTTGGCAGTGTAACGACGAACAATCAATGTAATTTTGCGACAATTCAAACAAAAACTTCAAAGAAAAGCTAGTGAAATTGAATCTGCTGCATAGTCAATTTTCCGAATCACTTTTTAAGCAAAAGTATTCAAGAAATCGTCTCTGTACTTTCTCTAATGACATTTCTTTATATTTATTATACTGCTTCCAAACGAGAGACGCATATTCTAACCTAGAGCGAATATATTATGCAAATTAAATTATTTTCAAGGATTATATGGGAAATATTTGTTAGTAATTGATCTAAAATTCCTCACGATAAAGCCATACTTGATCAATTTAGTCTTAAGAACAATGCACCAGTCACTATACAGTCGTGATCAATAACATATTTTTTTCAGGAAAATGTAACAACTTTATACTATTGTACATTAAATAGTAGTTTATTCAAAGTACACCACGTACTAAGAATGTTAAGATTTCCTTGCACTTCATCACAGTCCTGAGTATTATCTACTTTGAAATAAAAAATGTAATCGTCCGCATATAACAATTGGTCACATAGTATTTATTAAGAACAAACATCAATAAAATGAAATATACAAGAAACACAAATTTGAGCCCTGAGGAACCCCAGAAGAAGCGGTGTAGACTTGTAATAGACGTAATATATTATTAGAGCCAAAATCAGTGAGTTTCTTAAGATACTACGATTCATCCTGTCGAAAGCCTTTGAAAAATCCCTTGAGAAAACATCGACTCGACCTTTTGGCGATCTAGATGATCTGCAATAAATATATTGAGTAATATGTGTGAGGTTGGTAACGGTTGATCTAAACCTCATAAAGCTTGAGATGGAGAAATTTGGTTATGGACAGCTCGGTAGAAGTGATTATATATGATCATATCATAAACTTTTGAAAATATTGACAGAATGGATATTAGTCCATAATTTTCAATTTCAGCAGCATCACCGATTTCGAAAATGGCACATACTTTTGCTTCTTTCCAGATCGATGGAAATTTCACTGTCTTTGATGCTTAATTGAAAATAACCCATAAAAGAGCTGATCTTGTACAAAAATTGAAGGTGTTCCATCTGGTCCACTTGTCCTCATAACACCATCCTGTGTGATTACTGGTAGTGTAATACATAAACAAATGATTATTTGGCGGATTATCCAAGTCCATCGTCGGACCAAATGAATTTACGATATCCTGGACTGCACTCAGAATTCTTGAACCTTTTATGTTCTTATGAATGACCAAAATGAATCTCTGACACTGAACGGTATCAATGTAATTTTGTGGACACGGGCTATCTATGACTTTATTAAAGGTGTCAAATGCCTATATTCTCTGAAATGTAAGAGTTGGAGACATTTCCTATAGTTTTTGAGATTCTTCGCCTCGGCCTTGATATTTCCCTAATTACTTCAATGGATATGAGATCGAAAGAGGAAGTTATGGTTTTGTCACATACTACAAATCGACACTTCCAACGAACAAAGACGTAACTCATTTTTTATCATATTTCAGGAGAGCCGAAATACTGAATTTTATTTTCAATGCTTAAGTCTAAATAAAACTTTTTTCAAGTAGATTTCTTCGTAACTACTTGGTCTAGAGATACAGCTTTTTTATCGTCAGCATCAGTTTTTTAAGCTGAAAACGCCTACACCTATAACAGAAAATAGCTGTAATTTTAGTTTCGGCTTTTTTCGTTGGGGGTATCGAAATAATGTTGACGATATTTTCCATTTTGTGAAAATGTGGGGAGAGAAGGGTATTTCGACTTCATCAAAATTATTCGTTTCATTATACAGTAGTACCTCTATAGAAGATATACGCACCTTCAGGGTGGCTAAGAACAAGTTTTTAATTTGTATGGTTTTTCCATGAGTCAATACCAAAATTACCTGCACCTTATACGGCCAATTCAATAGTTATTATCTGATAAAAAAGCATAACGATTTGAAGGAAGTTTTCCATATCATTAGTATTTAATAGCTCTCGATTCTGCATATCATCCTATATCGAGTTTGTATTTCTTGTAAGTACTTTTCTTCACCACCTCATCAATTATTCATGAACAATTTGAGATACAATCTCTGAAAAAAGAAATAAATTGTAAAATGACAACTTTATAACCAAGTCGAGTTCAGGGACAATCTTGTCTGTGGCGTACAATGTGAAATTGTTCATAACATAAAAGTGATATCAGATAAATTAACTGCTGTGGAAAGAAAACCATTCAATGGTGACGTGTGAGTCATTTTGACAGCGATAAAAATGGAGATAAAGTGGTTCGGAATCCACTTGTACGTTAAGCTGCAGGTCATGGATCTCCTTTGCTAGCACATGCTCTGCTTTTGAGGGTCCAAATACCTAGGAGATTTGTAGAAAGAAATTTCTCAAAAGAAAAAATGAGCTGGAGGTCCACCATGTGTCATTGGGTGCCTGTGGTAACTCCAGGCATTGCCACGCAGCATCCTGGTTAAAAGCCTACTGGCCCTCTCTTAGTGAACACGGTAGTTGGTTTGTAACTTGCCACGAACGGTCATCATATGTAGGCTTGAGGAATCTAATCTGACATGGACTGCGTGAAAACCTCTGCAGATAGCCACCCATCAAACGGAGTCGGCGAAGTTTGACCAGTATGGGTATATCTGGGAGTAGAAATGGTGGAAGAAAAAATGAGCTGGAGGTCCACCATGTGTCATTGGGTGCCTGTGGTAACTCCAGGCATTGCCACGCAGCATCCTGGTTAAAAGCCTACTGGCCCTCTCTTAGTGAACACGGTAGTTGGTTTGTAACTTGCCACGAACGGTCATCATATGTAGGCTTGAGGAATCTAATCTGACATGGACTGCGTGAAAACCTCTGCAGATAGCCACCCATCAAACGGAGTCGGCGAAGTTTGACCAGTATGGGTATATCTGGGAGTAGGTTGTTTGGTTAGTTGATTGGTATGAAGCTGACGGGCCAGATGCAGGGTTTACCCGTGAGGGCGTCCCTCAACACTGAGACCTGCTGGGGTCTATTGTATTATTATGTCGTCAGTGGTTCCTACTTAAATAGGTCTGTGTCTTTTACCACATACGATAGTTTATTCACTAGGTGTTTCGGATTCATGTCTATTTCTAGGTTGGTCTGTCCGAATATTCTGTAGCGCCTGTTGTGCAACGCGTCGCATTCGAAGATGATGTGAGTTGCTCTTTCCTCCTCGTCACTACAAAGTCTCCACTCCATGGTTTCTCTGTTTATTCCCATAGTGTGCAGGTCTTTCCAAAGGCCGCAATGTCCGATTAGTAAACCATGGCTGCGCTGTGTCGATGCCCCTGTTCATCTGTATGCATGTCCTTATGTCAAGTGTTCTTATGGCATGTGTCTCAGTTTGGAATACTGTGATGTTATTGCCAAGTGGAAGTATAATATTCCTTTAAAGCCTCACTCCATGTATTCCTGCTCCAGTTCCTACCTCTGTTTGAGCCATCTGTGTACCAGAATATATTTCCAGATGAGAGTGATTCTACTCCCAAGTAGAACATCTGGGGGAAGGCAAGGATGGTCTCGTCAAGATAAAACTTGACGTCTCTCCGCATAGGTTTGGCCTCTAGAAGGTCACCGCTTTGCTGGGTAGTAAAAAAGAATATCGTACTACGATAAGGGCGACTGAGGTCCATGCTTTATGGACTGAGGATTAGGCAATCTTGTTTTCTTCAGCAGGTAAGCAGCACAAAATCTGCTCATATACTGATTCTGCAGAGCCAGTAGTATGTGAAATTATACGGTTTTCGCCTTTACACAATAAAGGGGCAGCTTGGTGCTTGGACTGAGAAATCCACACCAAGCCTATAGCAAGCTCACCGGTAGGGGTCGAAACACAAATGGCTGACAAATGGCTGGCGGACGCGGAGGGTGGGGTGGAAAACGCAGTTGGCAGCCCGAAAATTGCTTTTTTGTTTGTTATTATTCATGATTAGTACGCTACCAAATATGTTATAAAAATGGAGTGCCCGATGTTCGAAAAACGTATTGCACTAGTAACAGGTTGGCAAGAAATAAGATAAATTATTATTGTCGATATTTATCATGCCTAATTATCCAAAAATTACTTTCTAGGTATAAAAATGAGTTACAAATATCAATCAGAAGCAGAGAAAAGGAAAAAGAAAAAGGTTCAGGAAGAGGTTAAGAAAAATTTCCAAAAATTGCTACTTTTCTGGAACAAACACAGACCAAGTAACTTTGTTGAACTGGAAGTCGTCTCCACAATATATATTCAACCCCAAATGAGATGGGGAGGGATATTGTCAACGCAACTTTGGCATTGAATTGTCAAAAAGTTACATCAAACGTCAATCAAAAATATGTTTTCGAGCATAGTAATGCTCATCTCCAGTTGAAACAAAGGAAAAAATATTATGAGAAACGTTGAAATATTATCTGAATCCATAAAATAGCAAGAAATTAATACTGAAGTTGCTTTGACAAAATCCCATTTGGGGTTGAATATATGTTGTAGAGATGACTTCGAAGTTTCACTTCTTTACACTGAAACTCCAGTTTAAACTTGATCTAATTCCTTCATGTAAAAACAGAATGAGAGTAATAGGCGGATACCGGATCCCTAGCCCTCGGATCTACCTGTGCCAAGAAGGGCCCTTAAATATTATGCGCCCACAGAACCCGATATCAGCATAAACCCGCACTGATGTCGACAACTCTGAAGCAGATTCTGCTGAACCAGGGTTTATCTTAGTATAGGTATATGTTTGCATCACCAGCATCATGACCTCAGAAATCTTCTCGTCGAGATGTGTCGAATCTCCAAATGAGAAACAAGCTCTTTCCCATGGAAATGCTGAGAAAATTATGCGAAGGTCATTCCAATCGGCTGAATTAAGGGCCAGTTTATCAATGTCGTGTTAGCGTACTTTGACTCCCGGTTAAATTTGACTCGTGGTTAGGATGAATATGACATTTTCTGAATGAAGGAATCGACTCACATTCTAACCGCGGTGGTGTGCGGGTTGAGTCCTCGCCTCATAAGCCAGAGAGCGTGAGTTCGAATCTCAGCATTGCCACCGGTCTCGTGCATGGCATCACATGTATTAAAAGGTAAGGGCTACGTCTTCCCCTAGCTCGCAGAAGTGTCTCTGACTTTTGAGGGTTGCACGTAGAGGTGCAACCGGTTGACGGATATAACAATTTTAACAATTTTTTTTTAACCATGAGTTAAATTTAGCTCGAAAAACCGGCCCTCAGAGTACCATCTGAGACTGGGCAACGTTGCGCTGCTAGATAATTGGAGCACAAACTTCTAAACTATCTGGATAAGGATTGGTGCTAGGAAACGATACTGGTTGTTGACACCACGAATGCGTGTGGGTAGCTCGACCAGCACATACAAGCCGCTTTCCAATTAAGAGTTTCAAGCACCGGACCTTCTTATTCCATACTTGCTTTTGGTGGATTTTGACAGATGTCATTTTCTAGCCAATGATTGAGCTACAATAAGAAGCCCCGATGCTTGAAACTCTCGAATGGATATCGGCTATATTCAATATGATGCTAGGAATCGCACGTTAAAACGTAAAACCTCGTTAATCCTTAGCTCGCACAAGTTTCGACTTCTGAGAGCTGTCGTTCGTAGGGGGATAACAGCTGGTTAACGGAAAAACAAAAAACAAAAACAACAATCACCAAGAGATGGTGCAGACCATCTACCACCTATGGTTATACTTTCAGTTGCCTCTTACGACATGAGTTTCCAAATTTGTTTATAATTCATGAAAATAAGATTCGTATTGAGGTGCAAAAAACATTTAAATTCCGATATAATTAGGTTCTGATTGCTTATCAATCGAGTCAAATGCCTATTTGAGTATTGTTTACTAAATAGCGACGACTGCCCAAAGAGGATAATTTGATTGTGTCTTTGATGCATTTAACAATAATACTTAATATCGTTAAGTGCCAATTTCTTGTCGACTTTCTATCGATAATTGATAATAAATTTAAGTGATTTTGACGATATGTCACACCTATTGTACATTTTGAAAAATATTTCTCGCGCCGGCACATTTTACAAAATATTATCCACTTCAACTATTAACCGAATTATTATCACCCCTTCAATAATCACCTAGTAATATGCCACTGTTACCACTGTTCTGCATTAGTAACGATACCAGTGGGAGGAGAGCTTGAAATAAACAATCTCTTCAATAATGCGTTTAGTTTAAATAAGAGAAAGGTCAGGTTCAGGTGGTCTTTGCAGTAGAGTGCTTGTGGATTTTGTTTTTAAATATGTTCAAACTTGTTCCATTATTTGCCATTGTGATTTGGATCGGTAGAGCAGCGGCTGGACTCGAAGGAGTTTTCGAGTGGAAAGAAGTTTCCTTCGACTGGCCCAACGATGAAGCTAAAAATAATGCTGTGAAAAATGGAGACTATATCGCGGAAAATAATTTGCCTCTTGGTTTGGATAGATGGAACAACAAATTATTCGTTACTGTACCAAGGTATACAATGTTGAATACAATTAATTTGTCCCATTATTCTGGAAAATTTATAAAACTTTCAAAAAATATTTATACCAATGTACTAAATATTAAGCACTTTATTGATAAGTTTCGAGCAATTTGAATCTCTTTTTTTTCACAAGAATCTTATATTTTTTTCGGTTCAAAGACCAAATTTTCATTCACGAACTCTGACATATTCTTAACTGTGGAACATAATTATCAGAATTCATGGCTAAATCATTAGCTAGTTATGGTAGTTATAGGTAATGAAGTGGTGGTTTACGTCTGTAATTAAAAACTTTATGCCATAGCAGACAAGAAAAGTAAAAACAGATTTGACATTTTTATTTTTAAGCTGTTATTTAATTACACCGAAAATGTCTACAGATATTCAACTTCGATGAAAAGGCAAAAAAATATCGATTGGAGTTGGAGCATTCGAACCCTCCTCTTTTTCGAAACAAATTATACAAAATTATGAATATAAAATCAGAAAAATAAGTAAAATCAGTGAAAACCATGGGACCGTTGAATAAAACGCCTAATAATTTGGAAAAATCATTGCAAAAACTCGCATTAATAAAATGGAAAATATCCGTAAAGTAGTAAAAAATATCGGTCAGTCGGATAATTTAACTGCAAATAATGTTAGCCCTCTGTCCATGGAAAATTAGATAGGGAGCGTGTAAGACGTAAAAATTTTCTACAAAAACTTGAAAAAATTAAATCGAAAAATTTCGTGAAAATAGTAAAACATATCGGACCATCGCTGCGCATAATTCAATTTCAAATAATTTTACCCTGAAGAGAACGTCTAGGAATTTGGACAAATTTGCGATTATTTTAAACATGTAAAATTATGACAAAAAATTGTCGATCAGGGGCTTGGACCTCCCTACTTCTTGAAAGTTGCGAAAATGCGAAAAAATAGAATTGGAAAACTCCCTAAAAATAATGAAACAAATCTTGTTCTTCATTGCACTAAAGTCATGTCATAAATATACGTTGACAGGTAATAAAAACGAAATTAGATTCTTGAGGAAATTTCTACATAAATAAAATTCCCGCTATGGGAATGTTTGATTGGCAAAGACGTACATGAATGATTCAAATTGGAAATTTTTCTTCTTGTTTTTTGAGATGTCAAAAATATTTAGAATTATATTCAGATAAATTGTTAATGAAACCACCAGTAATATTCCTATTAGAACTTTTACACTGAAACTCAATTTAGAAAATATAGAATTGCACATACTGTCATGTCAATTAAATATAGTGTTGGAGGTAATTATATTTTTTTCCATTTGAAAAATATTTCTTCAAATTCACAACTTCACGCTAACGAGATCTAATAAAAGAAACGAATAATTCACACATTCCAACAAAGTGTAATTTCTTGAAATTAGTCTTTTCATTTATTTAAATTCTCCAGAACATTTTCCGAACTTTGTTCGAATTTATATGAGATCAAATAGATCAATAATTGGACGTCGTTATGCAGAAACATACCAACCCACAAAAGTCGAGAAAGATTCTTAATGTAAATATGCATTTATTAAAACTCATTCTGTAATTTGCAGAAGCCTATCAACCCTACAACACATCGCAGCCCTGACGTTGTAGGGTTGGTAAGCTTCTGCAAATAACAGAACGAGTTTAAATAAATGCATATTCACATGAACAACATTTCAAGATTTTTGTGGGTTGGTAGGTTTCTGCATAACTACATCCAATTGAAATGATTGAATTTTATCATTTATGTGTCACTTACTGCCAATAGTCCAAGTTGGGCGATACAGAGAATTGGTCGAACATTTCCAGGAATACCTATTTTGAAATGCGACAATCATTGAATTGTTCATTTTGTACATGTCATTCGTCCTGGTTTTCCAGCAAAAATTAATAACAGATTCGATATTCTAGTTCATTGGAATATTTCATAACCTAGGATAAAACCAAGAAAAATGGAAAATTCAGGAATTTGATTATTTCATTTCTTCATACTAGATAAAAAGTTCTATTTGAATAAACAACGCATATTATATAAATCTAGTTAACCTTCGATACAAACACTTCTAGTTGATACAATTAATTGAGAAGTGATCATGATTGTGAATCATTTCAATTAATATGAATAATACATACATACCTATACACACACGCACCCATATCTTTACTATTTTTTCATTTGAATTCTGGTCGATATCATATTATTCACAATGTCGTTTTCCTGGTTATTTCAGAAGGTAAGGGTAATGCACCAAATATCCCAGATAGCAAAATAATATTTTGAAGGTTTTTGCTTATATACCGTTTTTATATCTCCATTGTTTATTTATTTTTATCTCATTCGGTGAAAATGTATTCTCTCTTCCTCTCTCTATCTCTCTGTCTCTTTTATCTCTATATCTCTCTCACTCTCTTGAAAAATCAAAGTACTTTACTCTTGATGAGCTGTTTAGAAATTTTTTCAGTGTTTTTCGTATACAAAATGATGTATAAATATTGTTTTTAACATCCATTACTTTTTTGAATATATGGAGACACTATAATGAAGAAGAATATTTTCTAGTCAATTTTAATTAAAAACATTCATTTGAAAAGTGTAGATGATATGTCCATGTCTAATCTTCAATTTATCTTGTCACAGTGCAGGTAGAAAACTGTTGATTTTTTTATCGAATATAAAACTTAGTTTCTTTCATTCATTTCAACAACATTGTCTGTTCAGGAGACTAAATTCAATCAACTCTTGGATTCATTTCAATGTTCAAACAAACCTAAGTTACCTACCTATCTACTGTTTCTTTTATTCTCTTGTTGTGTATACACTGACGCTCTCAATTTTCCAAGGTTGTCTCAGTAGCATAATGCGTTATTACAACACTTTCTCTTTTAGCAATCAATTTGTACTCATTTGCCATCGAAAACAGTGCCAAATAACAATTTAATTTTGATTGTCAGTGTGATCGTCTTATAATTTTTTCACTGTCTGCTATAGTGTTTAAGAAAAAATGCCTAGTATTATCATTTTTGAGCCGAGTAAGATAACAGATGAAACCATTTTTTCATAAACTGATTTGTTCAATCGACGCGACATTTTTATGCGCGAAGTTTTGCGTATACCGGAATAAAATAAATCTCTAAATAGCAGAGGAAATCACGTAAAAATTAGTGAATATTTAAACTATTCAGAGTCTTTCTCCCTATTTATGTATTTTCACTATCTCTCAATCCCTATATCTTTCTCGCCCTCCCTTTCTCTCTCCTTCCCTTTTTCTCTCCATCCCTTTCTCTCATCTGCTCTCGATTTTTATCTCCCCTTATCTTCATCACTTCCTCTCTCTTTATCTCTATATCTCTTTGTGTTTCCCTTCCTCTTTCACTTCATTTATCTCTTTATCTCTCTCTCTTTATCTCTTCCATTCCCTCTCTTTATCTCTCTCTTTGACTATCTCCTTTTCTCTCCCTTTCGCCCATTTTCACTTTAGTATTAGTTCGAAGTTATATGTAGACAGTGCAGTAACATTGCTATTGTTGTTATAAGTCAAATAATTAAAGAAGTGAATGGGAAACCAAAAGTTATGATGAAACTGGTCCCACGACATAAGTGCTCGTTCACATGGAACGTATCAGGGCGTATTGTCAGCAACGTACTCCTTTCACATGTACTGCGTATGATCAACAATGGACAAGTCGCTGTTGATATTTACTGGTTCATTTATGATGTATCGACGGAATAAAATAGTTGCCGGGGTCTGGCTGATAAAACTAAGATGATAAAAGGAAAAACTAAGAGATGATTAGTGTATCGTTAATGTAAGACTCTAGTATGTGCTTTTGTCATCTTATATTCGAAATTACGAGAAGAGGAAGTGACATTTTTTTTATATTTTCCAATGTCGATTAAATCGTTTGACGAGCATCTCAAAATAGCAAATAGTTTGCAATTCTCAGATAGAGTATCAATTTCATCTAATTCAATACTCATGATAGTAGTGCAGTACGCCAGATGGCCACGTCTCTGCTCGAAAGGTCGAAATTAGAAGATAATTCAACCAGAACGATCAAATCCGGCAATAGGCGAGATCTCACCCTACTATAACCATCAGTTTTCATGTCAAACAATAACCCGCTGGCAAAAAAATTGACGCATAGTTCGACGTTTACCCCACGTAACAAATCTAAAGCCGGCGCTACATGATGCCACGAACACCCTCCAACGTTGGAGGCTTGACAGTGTGTCACATAGTGTTGCCGACCTTCAAACCTGCGAGCTACCAATGTCGAGCTTCTAACGTTCGCGTTGGACCATGTTCGGGCTATTGTCGGTATTTTTGACCCGAGCCAATGGAATTCCTAGAACGTTGGAAGGAATACATTCGTGGATTTGATACACTGCTACACGACTCGTAGTTTCGTAGAGTCGTTCGACACAAGCAGTGGTAGGGTTTGATTATAATTGGCAACAGTTTTTTATTTCGTATTCCATCAAACAAGAGTTTCTGAATTGTATTAGATAAATAATACATAATGAATATCAGAGGCAAATGTTTGTAACACACTTGCTTCAAGTGTTTATGCTTCAAACATTCATTTCACCGTGTAGAAGAATCGTTTGTCGAACCAACTGTCGAACTTTTTGACTCAAATGTTCGATCCAGCGTTGGAGTCAATATTCGACGCATCGTGTAGCGCCTGCTCAATCGGATTGATTATCACAGAATCCTTATGTGAAATTACTCGTTTAAACACGTATAAGTCCTGGAGTTAAGTGCTGACCGAGCCTCGATGCTGACCATACAATCCATGTAAAACGGCACTAAACAAGGTGTCAGGTGTGGGGTGTGAACCAAAAATTTTTTTCACCTAATAGTTTTTTACGACTTCACATGTACTACATCAACTGAGTTATGAGTTCTACTTCTCCGATACTAATTTGTGTTTAAAAAAAATACGGTGAACTATTGATTATAATAATTATTCTTGTTATTCATGATTTTCAACAAGATCTGTACTTACAGATGGAAAAGCGGAGTAGCAGCCTCCTTAAACTATATACCACTCAATTCCACTGACAAATCACCTCAGCTAATACCCTATCCAGACTGGAAGGCCAACACACTACCAAAAAAAGAAGAAACTCCTGAAGAAAACCACATCGTGTCGACCTTTAGGGTGAAGGTGGATCCTTGCGACAGGCTGTGGGTCATGGAAACTGGTTTGGCCGACATCCTTGGAGAACCTACGCAAGTTTCACCTCCTGCCATAGTGATTTTCGATTTAAACACCGATAAAGTAGTGAGGCGGTATAATTTGAAAGATACTGATATTAAAGGACATGATTCGTTCTTCGCTAATATTGTGAGTACAAAATATTTCCACAATCTTGAAGTCTTTCTATTTCACGTTGTTACAAATAGCCCGTGGGTAATCCAAATAATAACACCAGAAGCAAAATATTAACAAATTTTATTACAATTACGAATTGAATATCCCATCAATTTGATTACAAAACGACTCTACTGGTATCTAGTACTGGGGTGAGATTACGAGTAGCATTGTATGGAGAGAAAGGAAGGTACTTCGACTCTGTCGATTTTATTTGTTTTATTATCGTGACAATCTCCAGCACATATTTTCGAAGTTTTTTTAACTCAAAAGATAACCAATCCTCTTAAAACGAATTAAATTTGTTCTGGCTGTCATCCAGCTGCACCCCTACGAGCAACACTGAGAAGTCTTCAGAAGACTTGTGCGACTTTTCTTGTACGATCCCAAACACGGTCATGAATTTCCTATTGAAAGTGTCCGCTTAGATATGCCAGTCTTCCATCCACGGTTGCTTGACTTTATGATCCTCACCACTCGACTTATCCGCTACAGCTGTTTTCTATTAAAAAAATACACTTTCAGGTTGTTGACGTTACCAAAGAGACATGCGACAAAGCTTTCGCCTACATTCCTGATTTAGGTGGCTATGGATTGGTGGTATATTCCTTTGCCGACAATAACTCTTGGAGAATCAAACACAACTACTTCCACTTCGACCCCCTCCATGGAGATTTGACCGTTGGAGGAGTGAACTTCCAGTGGACCGATGGGGTATTTGGTTTGGCTCTGGGACCAGCTGACGAAAACGGGTAAGAAAATAGCATCTCCAAATCAATAAAATAGTATATTAGTTGGTTTGAGACCCGGTACGGGAGAAAAAAAAGGCTCAAATGTATCAGTATGGATAGGAGCCCACCTACCGTGTCAAAGTTTGATGTTGGTTGTCTAGATGCGAATCTTGACGTTTAATGCTTGATTGGAATGAATTCTGATCGCCCGGAACAGGCTATGCCTTTGGGTACAATTTAGGATATTATTATGATTATTATTATATAAATGAAAGTTATTGTATTTAGGTGGGTAAATGCGTTCAATATCTCCCAAGAAGGAGGACCAGAATCAGTACACACTGCTGAGGTACCTACTATGTATAAATACTATGACGGAAAAGGGTAGGCGTGAAAAATTAGAACATGTGTTTCCAGAACTTGGCACAAACACTGCCAAGGCAGGGGAGCGTATCGTATGGGGCAGACCCCCACTTCTAGGTGCTCTCCTCCTCCCTCCAGTGGGCACGGGAGGTGGAAGTTCTTGAATTATAAGAGGAAAAACTCTAGAATTTTCTACAATCTTCTGGGAGAATCTGAAAAATTCAAGAAACGCTGTGGAATGACCAGAACAGACACTCGAGAAGGTTCTGAGTACCTACTGAAAAGACATTCCAAAGTTATCTATTATCACAGAATTAAATAAAAACACTTGTTTTAAATATCAACAATATATTAGGGGAAAGTGGGTGAAGATGACGCACCTAAGAGAATAACGATATATTTCTTTAGAATTCTATTTAAAAAAGTGGACTTGAAGCAGTAACCTAAAGTGATGTTTGACAAAAAAGTATAGTTAATTTTATGCCTTTCAAATTGACGATGTAAAAAATTGATACCAAATTATGAAAGACTTGCATTGCGTCATCTTTTCCTGGTGGCAGGGTAAGATGACGAAACATCACTCATATCATCTAGTTCATCATCGTTGCATAATCTTGTTTCGTCAATATCGCTTAAGTCATTCTCACTATCGATGTCGTTCTTGTTCGCACATTTTTTGATTTTATTTGGTTTTTTGACTACTTTTTTTTGGGTCAAAATATCTTCTCGGATGCTTCAACTTTCTTTTGTTCTTTTTATTTCTTTTTTTTCTAATTCGTCCTTCATTGGTGTGCTGGTCAATACTTCTGAGTGCTGCTTTTCACGACTTCCCATTTGGATTTTTGTAAACCGGGGTACTGGTAAGAGCTTGGCAACTGGTGTTAAATCTGGCGAAAAATAGGTTTGCTCCTGTGCTTGTACCGGTATTTGGTAGATCGTAGAAGGTTGTGGTGAGGATTTTGTATTTCCATCGTCTTTAATGATCTTTGGCGGGGTTGATTCTCGGCATAAAGGTGAACCTTCCAAAGATTGCAAGCTAGAGTTGAACTTTTCTGCTGGAGCAAAATCATCTACCATAAACTTTTCAGGATTCATAGGAAATATTCCGGCTGCAGCAAATCCAGAATCTCCTTTTTCTACATTAGCAACTTGTTCATATGCCAATTTGAAAATTTCGGCAATGTCATAGGGAGTTAATATATTTTCTTTTCTGTACAAAATTATTTTTCTTTTTAAAAATAAATTGTATTATCTACTGTATGCATTTTAAGAGAGCGAAAAATGTGAGGTCCAGTGGCTGCAGTCGATGAGATGTATGGGGTGGAATACTGAGCCTGACTATCCCATGATTTTGGCAAATTGATAGATTGTAATGGAAATGTGACTTGAATGGTTATCCAAAATGAGCAAGACGGGATTGTCAATGGTAGATGACACTTTAGCTTGAAAATGTTTAAGCCACATCATAAATACTTCTTCGTTACTCCCACCCGTTCTTAGTACAAGTATAAACTGCTCCAGCAGGCCCATTTCTCTCCGGCTCATTCTAAGCCTGGGAAAAATAAATAAAGGTGGCACAGAAGCCCCTGTAGCACTTACAGCACAAATAACTGTAATGTTTTTTCCACGTTCCAGGATGTTATTGTACCGAACTGCTTCAAACCTGTGAAAACCTAAATGAAAAATCTATCAACTTCAGTTTTATTGAAAACTGATATCCTATTCACACTTGTCGCCTCTGGTTACGTAAAGAAGGATCTGGATTTCGTTTAAGAAAGTTTCTAAACCAGTCAGGACCTGCCATACCTTTTTCGCGGTTGAAAGAATGCTTTATATGGTTCGCTTCCGCATATTTGAAAGCGGCTTTGCGGAGATCAGTGGCGGTTATTCCAAAAAATAATCGAGCTAGTTCTTTACAGTGGCTAGCAAACATCCTTTCGTATTCCTCTGTGAAAACTGGTGCTCGACCAAGTGAATCAGATTTACGATGCTTAAATTTTCTTTAATGTTTAACTGACGTCTTAAAGTGGCCCTTGCTGCTGCACGTATTTTTCGACCTTGTTCTACAGCATTCATTGCACTGAGTAGAGCCTCTTTTGTATATTTTTGCGGTTGGTTTTCCTTGAATATTTCCCCATCTAAAATGAGAAAAGATATGCAACGTCATCTTAGCCTCTGTGTTTTGCGTCATCTTTGCCAAATCGTCGGCTTCAGTAAAAATTTAAATTAAAAAAAAATATTGCAATTAATCATTTATTTAGCTAATATAAAGTATAGTGCTGATACCAAAGAAAAAGCAGAAATAAGCAAAATTTGTCTACAAGCTTTTTTAACAAACCTACGTCGTAAAATAATACAGGCGTTACTATAGAACCAACACGTGTTTACACATCTCTGGCGGAATCAAGACTCAAAGACTGGCACTTGACGGAGCCACCTCCGATTATAACGGCTGTTATTGTAACTAACAACTAAACGGACGGAACGATGAAAATACAGTTCGATTATTTTATCTTTACCCATGCGTCATCAATTTATGATCAAAGAAATCGCAAACCCTCTATCGAACATCTCTTTCTAACAACCGCTATGAGCGAATCAAAATTCGTTAACATTTGTCGTCTAAGCTAAGAATTATGGTATTGTGATGATGACACACGGGTAAAGATAAAATAATTGAACTGTTAGTTATTTAGGTCACGTACGATAGGAGAAACTGAGGTGCGTCATCTTCGCCCACTTTCCTCTACTATTGTAACATGTTACGCGTTTCGCTATTCCTATAGCTTTTTCAAACACAAGTAGCGTCACATGTTATAATAGTAATATAGGATTGTGGATATTTAAAAACAAGTGTTTTTATTTAATTCTGTGTAATTATGAATATCCATCAAGTATAGGCCAAATCAATCAAGATTATCTAAGATCATTTATTCTTACCCGAGTAATGCCGGGTACTGCAGCTAGTTCATCTTAAAAAGTATCAATATTGCAATGTTCAAAAGTGAACAAATTCCTTTACCTCCCAAAAAAAGTATCAGGCGAATATTCTTCCCACATAATGTGTCTTTAACATTTGTAACAATACATACAGTGTGACCCACCAAAAACGTACTGCAAGATATTACAGAGTGGGATAGAATTTTTCGGCAAAATCCAAAACACGTCGAGATTGTTTGTCAGGGGGGCACATTTATACGCAAAAAAAAATTAGTAAAACCTTAAAACCCCATTTTTTTAAATGGGAAGGGTGGTCAAGTGATACCCGATTGGAAGGGACTTGTCATTCTCTATACAGTGCTGCGTAGTTTCATTTTACTTTTAAATCCAGAAAAACTATAATTTTTTAAAGAAACTGGTAATTTATTATAAATCTTTCTACCTATATAAATGGCATGTTGTTGCATCAAAGTTGTAGAAAACTTTTCAGTTTATATCCAGCCATACATTTTATTATTTGTTTAATTTTCATGTTGTACACGATTATTAGTTTGTAGAAATTTTCGTATGTAAGCTGTCGATGCTTTATAAAACAATTGTTCAACAGTTAAAATTTCATACTGTTCAAAAAGAATTTTAGAATAATAATCAAATGGTTTCTTGAAAATAATTTTGAATTGATGTAAGTGGTTTTGAAACTTGTTTATATAGGCCTCCCCAACCTATTATACCATAGGACAAGATAGACTGAAAGAGAAGAGAGAGAGAAGAGAAAAATTTATGATTAATTTATGACTTACAATGTTTTTCAACAACCTGAATTTGTAAAGAGTTTTCCTTAGTTTTTTATAATTCAGATCATGAACGATCATGATGGTGCACGCTCAGGCCCGATGATATTCCTGACC
This sequence comes from Chrysolina americana, assembly GCA_958502065.1. Taxonomy (NCBI): domain Eukaryota; kingdom Metazoa; phylum Arthropoda; class Insecta; order Coleoptera; family Chrysomelidae; genus Chrysolina; species Chrysolina americana. The sequence continues at coordinate 58,700,697 of OY293416.1, read as the reverse complement.
ACCATCATAATCATCCTCATTACATGAATAACTAGTATTAACAAATTATTCACAACTTTGGTAAAAGTAGTAAAAATAACTGAAAAGGCCGAAAATCCACTAATACATACAATTAATTGAAAAGTTTTGAGACGTACAAAACACACAAAACCACCAAAATTACGTCAAGTTCAGTCAACGCACGTTTCGCTAACAAAATTAGCATCTTCAGGAATTCATAGTACCTGATAGATCCAAAGGTTCCAAGTAATAATATTTGTGTAAGTATCAACACTAAACCGATATATTTTTCAGTTTCCGCACTACTTATTTCCACGCCTTGGCTAGCACCAACGAATTCTCAGTGAACACACAAGTTTTGAGGAACGAAACTCTAGCTACAGATCCACATTCATACGAACTATTCAAGGTTTGTTATTCCTCAGATATTTTAGTATATTATTTGTTATAAAGTACTCTTTTGTTATTTCAGTTTGTCAGTTTTCTGATTCTGTACCAAAAATCATACATCATATTATAGTTTCATATCATGATATAGTATAACTCATGATTTCAGTTTTTTTAAATAATGAAATGCATAAGCAAATTTTCACGACAAAAATGAATTTTTCAATGCACCACCGGTAGGCACGTACGTAATTTATACACTGCCATATTGTATTGGAACATAAAGTATTTTTGAAATAAATTTTTAGTTTTTCCAGATGGAAAACTATAAAACTTTTTTTCATGTTCAACATTTTCTGCAACTAATTATAAGTTTTCCGCATAATATAAATGAAACTAGCTCTCTCTGATTTCGGATAACTTTTCTTCAATCGTCTAGTATTGATATCATCTTATGTGGATAATGATTGAAGTTTAATATTCCAGCAAAACTTGGAAAATGATTTTGATCTTTTCACCCAGATTTTGCAGGACAAACTATTATCAACATTTTCCGAACCAATTTTCAACGTGCTGATTCAATTATTTTATTTTTACAGCTCGAAGGAAGCAAAGGAGAAAAGACACAAACTTCAGCATCAGTTTTCGATGAAAAATCAAATGTTTTATTCCTGACACAACTCCAAAAAGATGGTGTAGCTTGCTGGAACCCGAGGAAAAAACTTGAACCAGCTAATATAGGCATTGCAGCGCAAGATCACCAAAATCTCGTATTCACCAATGACATTGCAGTAAGTTTTCTTTCGAAATTTTACCTATACAAGGTTTCAGAATATTTCTGATTCTTTCTAGATTGACCAAGACCGGAATCTATGGATTCTCTCAGACAAGATGCCTGCTTTCATTTACAAAGGGCTGAACGCTGAGGAAATTAACTACAGAATTCTCAAGATCCCCGTGGACGAGGCTATCAAGGGAACGCCTTGTGAAGCTTAAATTAAAATTGAATTGTGATACTTTTAGTTTATAGATAAATTCGAGATTTTTTATAAATAGTTTAGGTCCTGAGTCTTTACGAGAAAGTAAAGCAACCATGATAAAAAATACAAAACTATGTGTTGGAGCCTCTTTCTATTTTCAACTCTTTCATATAATGTGAATTGCTAATTTACTCGACTTGCAAAATCGTTATCAGCCTATCACCAACTCAGGTTTATATTTTGAAAAGTGTTTATACCCGTACCCAATTTAGTTTGGAAAGTGCCATTCCAGCACATGTTTCAAGTAAGTTTTTCCCGCATGTGAAAGTTTCTTCAACAGAGCCTACACACGATTTTTTAGTGCGCTTGTAGAAAAAAAATTGATCCCAACTCAAACGTCGAGAACAGAATACGCATTGATTGTCAACTCCGAACATCTGATGAACTAATACCTGTCTTTGGTTGTTTTTTTATTCAATTTTTTATCAATTTCTGCTTTCCTTGTTATTTTTCTTTGAGTTTTGTTTCCACGAAAAGGAAAATCCTGTAATTTTCAGAGAAAATCGTGAGATTCGGGGGAAAGTAGGTAGGAACTGGTGTTCTTCAATTTCTACAAGATGTATGCCTCAGGGAACAGCTCTCGAAGTAGTGAGTTTCAAATATTCACGGTTGAATGAACGACTCCTGAGAAATAAATGTTCAGCATGTCACCAAAATGAAAACAAAGTGATATAAACTTTAAGCTCGTACCTAAGCGACAAATCTTTCTTCGGTGTTCCAGAAAAGTGAGCGAGTTTGTAAGCGCAGCAACACCGACGAGAGGAATGGCACTTTTTTGGACAGAATCGAAAGTTTTAGTGTGTATCTAGGTATAACTCCATATATAGGAACAGTATTCCAGGATACATTGGATCTGTGCGTTATAAATCATAATAAATTGGCGAAAAGTAAAATAGCTCTTGGCACCAAACAAAAATCCAAGTATTTGAATGGCACATTTGACAATGGACCTCACGTGATATTCCCACGAAAGGGTACTACTGATGGTAATACCGAACATCAAAATTTTTTACATGGAATTGTGAAATTTGCAGAATCGATAGATACTGCGAAAAATAAACAAGATGACCTAGAAGGGATCATTCCAGGTGATATACACTGTACACCAGTTAGTGATTGAAACGCCGACATTTCTAAAAATTATAGTAGGAGGCAAAATATATCGAAAATGTTTATGGATTCGCAATTAGAACAACCAATTCACTGTTAATTCATTTTGTTCCTAAAAAAATTCAGTTATGAAAAATCCAAAGCTGTCTCATTTTTCATTGAAACACCCTCGTAATTTTTTATGCAGAATTAGATACACTAAAACTCTACAATTCTACTTAAAAAATTATGAAAGTTACGGGGGTATTTCCACTTTTGGATTTTTCGGACCCGATTTTTTTTTCAGAAACAAAGTGATCTAGTACTTAGGTAGTAAAGGTTGTTTCGATTGCGAATTTGTAGACTATGAACTGGCTTGTTTGATGTGTGTATTGCATCTCATTTACACTTTTACGGACATTTGAGGGGGTAGGGGGTTTGATTCCAAGTTATTTTAAAAAAATCCGTCGCTGCCCACATTCTAATTCTCCCATTAGAAATAAAAGCATTCTATCAATCATTTTCACTTTTCCAGATAATTCGTTTTTTATTCCGACAAAGCTTAAACCAACAAAATTCACTTAACTATCTGTACCTCATTGTTATCTCTTTTCTACATTTATTTTGATCTCCACATTTTCTCACGTTTCATTATTTGTGAAAAATTTTGGCCACTAGTAGAATTTACGCGTCAACAAGTTCCTTCAACTCGTCATGGTAATAAGTTTCTCAATTAATAACTAATAACTAAGAAACTAGTCATATAGTAGGAAACTGAATTTTTGGGACAGTGTTGAGGAGAGAATGAGGAATATATTAAATAATAATTAAGGAATTTCACCAAGTAAATCGTGAATTACAGGGTGATTTCTGAATCGTTGATACTTCGTCATTTTTATCATCGATAATTTTCATGATCAGCCTACATATCCCAACGAAATCATGTTTATACGGTATCAGCTATCTTCGGAGGATGATAATTCACTTGAATATACAGGATGTGTACGAAAGAACCGGCCATATATTTCACCAATTTTTCAAATCACCCTGTACGAAATGTATAAATTATATTATGATTAATGATGGAATAAGAATAGTATATTGCATGACAAAATAATTTTATCAATATTTCATTATCAAATGTTTAGACATTACTAAAATCTTTTTATTTTTCACTCTGTACTTAATTATATAATCTGCACCATCTGAACGATATTTAATAATATGAAGGTACGTTGATGATAAGAGTGACAAAAAATGCAGTTGGCACTTTCAAATCCCGAGAAAATATTAAAATAAAAATTACTGATTTTTAACTTGAACGTCCTATATTTCAAAATCTATCCATCAACGAAGTTTGCAATTCTGCACGTTCAATCAGTACATCGAATATACTACAATAAAGTATTAATTTCACCGAGAACTATATTTTACCTATAAAAAGTGCGGGGTCCTTTCTTTTCAACAATGAGAACACAAGAGCCATTTTTTCCATGGGATAAATTTTGTTTTTCAACGAAATAAAATCAACGAAAATTTATAAATGCACTACAATAATAATTACTTTCTTCCCTGAAAAGATTATCTGAAGGAGGAGCAGTGTTATTGAAAACACAATTTTGATTTTGCATCTTTTTGTAATTTGTTCACATGAAACTTCCGCAAAACTCTTTTTCAAAAATCACTCGAAATTTTCTTTTATTGGATACATTTCATTCGACTCAAAATGTTTTCATCAGTATAAGTACCTAATGTTGCTCGAAAAAGTGACATTGGACAAAATTGCTCGATCTACGGTCTCGCAATTTTTTCATGATAGTTGTTCTCGTAAAATTACTGATTGGCAAAATTGTTTCTTCGAAAAACAAAATTTACCGTTGATAAAAAAGGATGAATTTTTTTATCTTTCTAAAGGAGTTGATGTATCAATGAAAAAATTTTGTCAACAGTAGGTAATTTTACGAGAAAAACAGCAAACCTGAAAAAAATTGCGAGACATGTAGGTCGCAAGATTTCCATTCGACAAGACTTCACATATTGGCGACCCTCATAAGTTAGGTTAGTCAGGTAGATTAGATTAGCTAATAATTTACACACATCTAACTGATAATAATTGTGACTTTTTGCCCTTGTGAAATTGCCCATTTTTCGTGAATCTTTCACCACCACACCCTCCCACCCCACAATTGTTCTGATTGGTCCATGTGGGTCGCACCAATGTGAAGCTTGGTCGTTAAGAATTCTTCCATTACTGAAAATATAAAATTCAAAACTATCAAAGTCGGCTTGCTTGGCACTTTTAGCAGTGTGACAAATGTGACTCACCACGGTTACCGATAAAAAAGTTAATCCCACGCTCCTAGTCTGCTATAGAAATGGACTCGTCTAATTTTGAATATTTTTATGAAATTCAAAATTGATATTCCGATTCTGTACCTTTGAGCTTGGTTAACGAAATTTAGAAAGAATAATGTGAAAATATAAATCAGATATTATTAGTAAACACAATGCTTTTGAGCATAAAATCTAACTCCAAATAGTTTCATTAATGGCATCTACCTGCATAAAGTACTTTAACTGGGAAAAATCTGGTCAAGTAGGAATTCAAATATTTACTCATACTCAACTTTACTAACCTTCAAATTCTTGGAAAACCACCACACCATTTGTAACATCAGGATTATAAAGTTCTCACTAAGTTTTCACTTTATTTACGGTAAAATAAAATAATATTATAAAAATCACTAAAAACTTTTGAGAAAAACCCGTAACACCGAGAGACACAACGCTCGATAGTATTTTATTACCAGCAAACAGAGGAAGAAATGAGTTCATAGCCGCCTGCTTCGATTGAAAAAGAGAGTATGTTCCTCAACTGATATTCTGACTCTAGGACAGTTCGCAAGGAATTCTGAGTTCCAAGAACCCTACAGAATTTTTGAGAAATCTTATATATTTTCGTATAATAATTGTGATAAGGACTATACCTATCATCGGATCTTTATAATTTATATTGTATTTCAACGTACTTATATGCTTATTGGCACTTTTTCCATAATTTCAAGAAATTCCTAGAAAGTCCGTATAGGCACAATGGAAGTTTTATGTAATAAGTTTCAAGTTTTGGGATTTAGGATATCAATTTTACAAATAAAACAGGATGCAAAACAGAATTGAAAAATGAATAAGCTTGAATTTTTATCAGCAAAATAATATTGTGGGGCGTGATCAAAATAATAAAAATTGAAAACAAAACTTTTATTGTGTTTCAGCCTGAATGCAAGAGAAAAATCAGTAAATGAAAAAATGGAGAACACCAATTCTAAAACTATCTGATGCGTATATTATTATTTGATAAATGTTCAATCGTACGAAATATTCGAATCCTGAAAAGAATTTTCGTTGTGTAGCTATAGTTCATATATGTATCTGATCCAATGATTTTTACTGAGAAATTCCGGTGTTTTTTTTCTCAAATTTTTCGACAGAAGAATTGAACATATTGCTGGATTTCAAACTGCTAGTTGGTTTTGATTACGTACATTTTGAAAGGAGCTGGAAAAAATGTGAAAAGGATAAAGGTCTCACAGAAAATATAATTGGGGGTAATATAATCGTCACGGAATTGAATTTGGAGATTGATGTTCTGAGGAAATTCCAAAATGTTCAGCTCAAAATTGTCATTACTCAAACATAAATATAACAAACTGATACAAAAACTCTTGAGCAAGAATTGAAAACTGATTGATTTGATAAATAATAGTTGAATAAGTTTTGTCAGACTATTTTCCAAACATTTCAATGTACCAAAAACTCTCGTTTCAAAACATAATACTTTTGACTAATTATTCTGATATCACTCACCTGACTCACCTGATGATGTCTGTAAAACATTTGCATAAATTTATATAATTGTCACGGAGACCAATTTCGATTATTATGAAATAGTCGAATATAAACTCCGAGAAAGGGACAAAGTGAAAATTCGACAATGACTGATGAAGGACAAGAATCCAGAAACCAGTCTGCAGGAAGTCACTCAATCCTAACCAATAAAGTTCTACTATTCGATTTCTCTAGAAGCACTTGCAATAGTGGCCTCTTTGAAAAAATATTGCAGAAGTATTTAACAGATGCAATTCCATTTCTGTCAGGGAAGTAGCTGTATTCTATCAGTTACTGGACACTCAGCATTGATTCATATTCAATAGATTTCAATTCACATTCTACAAATTCAGCTATTTCATATTTTGAATTAATTATATTTCATCTCCTTTCAAGTATTCATTTTGATTTCAATTTTTAATAGAAAAAATTAAAACAGGTGAGAATTTATAAAAATGTATATATTTAAATTCTTTAGAAAAATGGATAGACAATATAATGTATAAATAACATGATATTCAAAAACTATAAAATAAAAACACAGCACTAGGTGAAGATAAATTTCAAAAATTAATCAGGTAGCATGATAAGCTTGTAACAATATTTTACAATAAGAATGTTGAAGTTAAAATTTATCTCAATTTCAAATCACATATCAAATCAATTCAAAGTATCACTTAGCAAAAAATCGAGCCACTGCTATGAAGGGCAGGAAAACATTGCTATAGCAGGGTCTTCTGTCTCATAAGTCATCAAAACGTCTTTGAATTTGTCCAATAACTGTAATAATTGACTTCTTCTCAGGTTTTCCAAGTACATGATTTCTTCGATGTGGTGATTACCTTGAAAATATTCTTTCCTGCACAATTTTGCAAAGAGTTTGAGGTCCTCAGGGGTGTTGGTGGCAGGAATCTAGAATTATATTCAAATTGAATGAAAATTATGTGAAAATTATTCAAATACCTTGAATATTGAAGCTCTTTCTTCATCAGGAAAATCCAGAAGAAGCTCTTCTTGGTAACCCTGTTTATCTTCTTCTGTTGAGGTGAAACTAGCATTTTCTAAACTGTAAACAAAGAGAATAACTTTGAAAGCATCGGGTTTTACAGTGTTTTTTCTTAAATATATATTGACCAGGTACAGATCTCTGAATAAACAACTTACACTTACTTTACGATCTTATTGGCCACTTCTAGAGTTTCAGAAACAGCTGAAGCACCACTTTCTGATTCTGCTCTTGAATAGTCGTTACTTGTTTGTTGATAATTAGACATGACTGTACTACTTCTTGGTGATGGTGAGGCTAGATGTTTTTTGTTTGTATCTCTGGAAAAAATAAGTAGATAAAAGAATGTTCTGGTACAACAAAAAGCTCTGTTTTATTGATAAAATGACTGGTCAAAACATGGTAGATAAAATATTGTATTTAAATTATTAATTCTCGAATATGGTTACAAACAATATTACAAAGATCACGGTATTTATTGAAACAGAATAATTTAGATAAAACATACCTATGTCAAGAATGTTTTCTTTTCAAAACAAGAAGGTTAATTCACGAAAATAAGTCATAAATATCAAATTATTCAGCCATAGAGTTCAAGAATTATCTTACAGATTGAACTCACGTATTTCTGTGCAACTGTCCATTTTCGGTGGGCATATATTGTATGTAAGTATGTAGCTGAAGCAACAGATGGTGCTGTAACATCCAAATAATTGTCTGCACTAACTGGGACTGTTGCGTAGGGTGGCACAAAGGATTACATTTCTGTCCCAGCGATGTTGGTAGTGAGAATTCGCTTATAATCCTTATCAGATTTAGCCCCGGAAAAGCTTCACTAAATTTTTCCACCAAAGGAGAGTTCAGATGGATAGGGGCATTGGGGGATATGATATATTTGTTTGTAGAGCATAGTGGAAATATGACAGTGGCTTTTGCCCAGTATACTAGGTGGGCTGTGAGTTCAAATACCTGAAAACAAAGAAGAACTCAATTGTTGGAATGAAGCGATTTTGAAGGTTGAAAAATACGATTTTTCTTTATTGAATATTTGCAAGTGTTCTAATAAAATGTTAGAGTCTATGGAACACTTACAAAAATAATAAAAACAATAAATCCTTTGGTTTCTTGATTACAGCATTAAAAATCATCCTCAATCACAGATTTGAGAGACATATGTATTTCTTCAGGTACTGAAGGGCGACTTTAATAGTTATTTGTTTTACTAGGCATAAAAGCACAAGATTTAATGCCGCGGCTGGTGTTTCATAGCCGAGCGTAGTGAGGCTATGAAACCAGCCAAGGCATTAAATCTGCTTTTCTGCCGTGTGAAACATATAATTTTTTCTTCAAATTTGTTCCAATTCCACGCAAAATCGACTTTTTCATATTTAAATTGCGTTTCATTATCAATATCCAAATAACTAAATTATTTCATCAAAGATATCTGGGCCCTGCGTTACTATGTTTACCGCTGATGACGTTTGTTGAATTTGTTTGTTTACTGTTTACTTTGTCATTGTCAATTTTAATAACCAGTTTGATTTAAATTATTACTTGGAAGGTTGCCTAGCAACGAACTTTTTCTGCCTAGGCAGTAAAAGTGGACTTTTTCTGCCTAGGCATTAAAAGTACAACTTCTAAGCCTGCCAAGTGTCATTAAAAGGCCGCTTTTAATGTCATTTGGAGAAAGAATATATTCCCTCATTGACATGAATCAAAAATGATTTAGCTCATTTTTTGACTTACATGTGATAATGTTAGATCCGAATCGGCGGCTAAAGTCTGTAAATTTTTCAAAGGTGAATACTGGGATAACATTCTAACTAAAGATGGTGATCCATCTAATGATGAAAAATCATTCATTTGTTGTAGTGGGTGTAGTAAAAGTAGGCTGTGATATGGTCTGAGGGCATTCATACATCTGAAAAATATATTGAAAAGGAATCAAAGTAACGAGACAAGTTGAATGCTTCAATAAAAAAATTCCAGGAGCAATACTTAATATATACTCAAATATTGTACCTGTCAATATCCTCTGGCTCCACAATTTTTCCTCTCATATGCCACTGATGTACTTTTTGTGGCAGACAAAAACTCAATGGGATCCATCTATTTATCCTCAAATTCACCAGTCCTTAAACGAATTAAGTATTAGTAATAAAGGACATCAATATTACAAATATAAGTGGCATAAAAACAAACAAGTTTTATCATTCAAATTTTTTTGCTCTAAGAATATAAGTTTTCCAATCAGAAATGAAAATGGAAATAAAAACTATGATAAAATTTTCAATCAGATTTCCCACACCCACTTCAAATCAATAGAAGAAACTAGATAAATATGTTTATTATTCCCAAGAAACAACTATATTAAAATAGGAAAGATCAACTGAATCACTGAAAACAATTTCAATATACACATACATAATAAGGAAGCAGTAAAAGCCCAATAATTTCATAAGAAAATAAATCAGGTATAGGATTTAGTGAGTATTTAGAGAATCAAATAATAGATTTTTCTATAAGTGAATTTTTAAAGCTGTTAGACTTTTCATGAGTTTGTGAAAATATAACTCATATCCAGGCAGAAGAACCCAGCTTGAATGTCTATTGGAAATGGGTTCAATAAAGATCTAGTATCGTTTATTATATCTCTTAAGGCAGTAAGACCATATCAAAATATATTATATGGAATATTGCCCAAATTTTATATGAAAACAAAAACTATGACATTCTAGAAGACATTATTAATGAAGACTTAAACAATTTTGAAAAATGGCTTTATTATAACCTTCTATCGATAAATACTAATAAAACTGAATATATGATGATATTACAGCAAAAAAAGAAACAGAATATTTCCCTCAGCCTTAATATCAAAAACGAAATATTGAAACAAACTGAACAAAAAAAGTATCTTGGTATTTGGATTGACGATAAACTGAAGTGGGACAAACATGTTGAGATCTTAACAAAAAAAGTATCTCTAATCATTGGTGCTTTGAGAAGATGCCCTAAACTTGATTAAAAATTATTAATATGATTCTGTATTCACACATACTTGGTCGCATAACCCATTTGATAATCATTTGGGAGTCTTGTTCCAAAAATGTTTTCAATAAAATATCTACATTATATAGAAAATCTTTGAAAGTGCTGTATCGTCTTCCATATGATTTACCAACTGATAAACTTCATGAAATTACAAATACATTTTCTTTAGATGAATTATTGTAGAAAATAAATACCCTGAACATTTCATTAAAAATTATAAATAAAAAATTAAAATCAAATTTCATCTTGAAAAGAAACTCTGAAATTCATAGTCATTGCACTAGACAATATAACCTGTTCCATCTCGATTCTGCTACCTCTTCAGTTGGTCAAAAAAGATTTACCCACGCTGCTCTAGCTGAATTCAATAAATTATCTAACAATATAAAAAGATGCAGAAATTTCTCAAAATTCAAAATCTCTATGAAAAAGCACATTATTTCCTTACGATATAGATAAAATTATATTATTGAAATTGCTGTTGAGATTTGATCTTTGTTGACTGATCTATGATTTTTTTTATGTTATTATGACTTTACAATTATTATTGTATATTTTAATTGTTCATCAGTGATTTATGATTTTTTTTATTGCAATTGTTAATTTATTATTATTCTTTATTTCATTTTTTTTAACATATGTACAACTTCCTCATACCAGAACTTGTTCTGTCTGGAAGCTATTCTTTCAATAAATAAATAAATCATTTTATGATAAAACTATCAATAAATGAGTGGAAGTTACAAGATAGTGATTACTGATTCTCAAGACCTTAGATCTAATGAGGTTCTTATCAATTATTAACTCATTAACTATCATTGAATTCAATCCAATTCATTTTGTCTTTGGCCAGAATCAACTCATTAACAACAGTGAAAGACAACTGCTTAGAACTCATTATAGCCGAAGGTTATAGAGGGGTATTCACAAATATAAATACAAATTTTGGTAATGACATTACAGAAATGCAATGGTATGTTTTTCATTCAAAGAATTGTTTTTCTAGGTAACAAGCAGCTTTCTATTTTGAGAAAAATTTTTGAGGCCTCTCAAGCAATTGCCAAATAACAATTTGATCTTCCCTTGCAGTAAAAGATGTTTAATAAATCTCTGATTATTTGTTGTCAACTGAATGGATATAAATTCAGTACCTACCAAAACAATATAAATCTCACCTGTATTAGATAAATCTTCATACATTTTCTTAATATTACTGGCTAAGGAGCACTTTTCCAAAATTACTTGAAAGGCGCTACCAGGTCCATTGGTATACACATCATCATGTGCAGTTGTCATCAACTGTGTTTGTTCAGAAACATAACCACAACGTTTCTCTTCATACTTCAGGACTATCCCCATTCTTTTACTCAAATCATGGTAGCATTTGACTGGAAAAAATTATGAGTTTGCATAATTCTTCTCAAGGACGAGAATAGCATTAACCAATGCTACTAATCTCACATCTTACCCACAGAATGACTCGCAAGTGCCTGCAATGCGAATACAACGTTTACTAACATGATACCAGAACCATCTTCTTTTTCTTGCTTATTTCTCAGCTGCAATAGTGTCGGATGGCTCACAAACCTCACATCATTGACTTTGAGTTCGAACTTTTTATTGCACAATTCTTTCTTGACTACAAACAAAGAAGAAAGTACTTCGTCTGTGAAACCTGTAAGGTTTTCTCTGTTTATGTTCAAACATGGTTGTATAGGGCTCTGAAGGAGATCTTCGGTCACCGGTAAAGTATATGGATTCTTCCTATGTGAACTGGAAGGTTCTTTATTCTTCTGAATTTGGAAAGGATACCGAAACAATAACCTGTCTCCTTTACTGTCTGACTTAACCAATATTATACTTAGTGGGCTTACTTCCATACTTATGTCTATTTACAATGGGAATAGTCTATTAATAATGCATCACTTCAATAATTTATATTTATTTACAAATTTGTGAAAATTTATCTGGTTATGTTAACCAAACAAGTGACAAATTGGCATTTGTCAAAAGTTCATGTTTTGTGATACTGCTTTCTTTTTGAACTAAAGGGGTTTGTTGAACCCGTTGAACCGCTGCTTCTTATTCTAGCTCAATCATTGGATGAAAAATGACATCTGTCAAAATCCACTAATAGCAAGTGTCCCGGTGCTTGAAACTCTGAAATAGAAGGGACTACACCGATTTGTACCTTCATACAGAATTCAAAATGAGTTCTTAAACTGACACTGTGTTTAAGTAAAGTGTTCCTTCCTCTACTCTATGGTTTTATGCTTTTCGTCTGTTCCATAAAAATTATACTGACATATTATATCTCTATGACTTGAATGCCGATTCAGATACATACGTGTCCATGCAGAGTTTTTGAAGCACGGGTGGTTTGAACGTCTTTTACTCACGATTCTATAACAAAAACATATTCTATTTGGTACTGCAATAATTCTGTCAATGCTGAAGAAATGCTATTTGAATTTTTCGAATAATCCCGATGTATTTTTTTCACTGTATCTTCCATATCATGCAGAAGTGGCACACATATGTATCTGAATCGGCCTTTAAAGGCAATGAAAAATACATCGGGATTATTTGAAAAACTCCATTACTCCAGCATTGAAAAAATTATTATAGAACCAAATAAAATTATGTTCTTGTTATAGAAATGTAAGCAAAAGGCGTTTAAACTGCCAGTGCTTCAAAAATCCTGCATGGGCACGCATATATCTGAATCGGCCTTAACAGTTTAAGAAATGCTCAGTGCTAATCTAATAACGCTTTCTATTTGAGAATGTGATGCAACGGGGCTTCTTATTCTATCTAGCTCAATCATTGGCTAGAAAATGACATCTAAATCATAAATATCTCTATGGTGTCAGTTGTCAATGTGACAATTCTGTGACTTGTGAATCCTGTGTTTCTTGCTTGTTGATCAACTGACATTGTGATTTGTGAATTGTGACATTATTTGTAAAATGGCGAATGTGCGTGATAGTGATACATCGTTATGGCTTCACAATAAACTTGGAATTTCCAACGATTCTTGGACAGGTGGCTCAATATGTTCACAACTAAATGCAGAAGTATTGAGAAACATAAAAGATTGTTTTCCAGACCTGCAAACACAAGTCAAATTGAAGTTGTTATTGAGTTTCTTCCATATCCCGCGCAGAAATCTGGAAGAAGTATGTTTATATTATGCAAAAACATAAACAACTTTCTTTTGTGTCGTAATGCTTGACGATATTATGTTTTTCAGTGGAAAACGGAATTGGAACAAATTCTTGACGTAGCAGTTGCTGATTCTGAGTTGTGGGTAGCAATGCTAGCAGATGCTTTAAAGACCTACCCATCTACAGGGTCCTTGAACACCGAAATATCTGATGTTGACGAAGTACGACCCATATTCACAGATTTAGTTACGGATTTGAGAAAATTGGTCCGAAAACAAAATGAACATACTATGCTTCCTATGGAGTGCCATTACTTGAACAAAGCAGCCCTTGTATCTGTGGTTAGTAATGTTCGACATTGAAGGAATGAATGGTACCACTATTTTATTTCTTCAATTCTAGGTAGGACACAAACCAGAACCCCTAAAACACTTCACCATTAAAAAGAAACCAAAATCAGCTTTACTCAGAGCTGATCTCTTACAGAAGTCTTCTGATGCAGCATCCAATTTAAACAAAAAATCATGTGCTCCAGTTATTCCTGTCAGATCTAGGGGTATGCCGAGAAAGATGACTGACACCAGTAAGTATGGTATGATATGCTTTGCTCTTTTCTTTATTAATGCTTTCTCAATGTACAGAAAAAACATTTATTAATAATCTTCTTTTATTTCTGGTTGATTAATAAATTGCAAGTCACAGTGTTTCTTGAAAATAAAATTGTATACAGATTGTACAGGACAAAGAAATGAAATATCATAACTATCCAAGGCAACAGAATCTTTAAATCAAACCCAAAGAATCCAGGAGCTTCAACAGGTGTAGGTTTTTAATATTTCAATATTATTTTTTGGTCTGATTAATCTATCTAATAGCGCTATTGATGCTACAGGTATACCTTCATATGGGTGAGACTCACTTTGTGGGAACATATTTGTATAGATGCATTTTGAACTTCCATTAATTTTCATTGTATTTTATGAAGGAAATTATAGAGCAATTTAGTGATGTTTCCTGGGCACTGCTAACTAGAACACTATATATGTCAGTTGTTTAAAATACCATTACTTTCAGCAACCTTACAAAAAATAGATACTTTTTGCTTTGCCCTTTTTTGTTTCTTTGTATGATTTCTATTTCAATACCAATTCAGTGTTTGGTGATTTCACTCAACTTTAGTTCTGTCCCAAAGTGCACAAATTTGTTCATTTATTCCAAAATTAGATTTTGTAGAATGAAAATATCTAATATTTAAAAAAAAAAAGATTCTATTCATTATATATTTTGCATACAACCTGTTGTTGCCTTTATACTAATTTGAAATAAAAATTATTGAAAGCACATTTTTTATCAGTTAAATACTGTGACTTACTGGTTTTGTTCTTGTTTGCATGCAATTAATCATGTATTTGGGAAATTCCAACAATCCAATCATATTCAAATTAATATTTTTCAGCTCCTCTGAAAGGTATACCAAGTAGAGTGCCCACATCAGGCTTTCGCTCTAGTGTCCTCAACAGCAATGCAAATCGACCTGCCATATCAAGAGTACCAGCGGGTAGGAAGGAAGGAGGGGTGAAATTGCTAGATATTGCTGATCAGCCTCTGGGATATGTTGCTGCAAAGAAACGGAAAAAGATGCAAGGTGAGAATTATAATTTGTATACTGGGTTAATTACGGTTGTTTACTATGGTAGAAAGTTGACACTTCGCAAGCAGCCATACTTCAGTATCACATATTTTATTGATGCTTGTCAAACTACAGTTTTTATACAGGTCAATTTGGTACAAAAATAGAAATAAAATATGAAAATAAAATTTTTGCATAAATTATTTTCACAATCACATGGAAGGTAGAAGGTATAGGATAATTTGCATCATACATATTTAATAAACTACAGAGTATTGTATACAGTTTTAAATCTGAGAGTCTACATAAGAAAAGGCTTGTACAGTTAATAAATTCTCCATAATTATAGAATGATTTACTTAGGAGCATACATTTCATGGCAGAAGACTTGATTATGCCCCTTTCACTGTCAGTTCTCTATTTGTACAGGGTGTACCATAAGTTCATACCAACTTGGAATGTTAGGTTAGGTTAGGGCCTATGCCAAACTTCTTTCGAGTTATTGAATGGAAATTAAGGAATTCTCCATCTTGCCAAGGAAATAGTTGATCTTACAAATATATGTTACCAAAGAACAAAGAAGAAACTTTAGTTTTTCTAAATTTTAAGTCTATCTGACTATGCATTTTAATGATTTTTTAATATGTAGGAATTTTTGTATCATACCTTTAAACTTATTAGAGGTTTTCCTTTACCATTGCACTATTTACTCATACTCATACTACATTGTACTATAAAGACTTGAATGTTCTCCAATATATTGATCTCAAAGTCTATTTCACCGTTTAGAATTGATTGCTCTCATTCCATTCATACATTCATTTATTTTTCCTTTCTTCCAGATATCGAAGAAGCGAAAAAAGCAACAGAAACTGCAGCTCTGCAGAGTCCTCCACCTGCTACTACTAGTACCCCTGACTATGCTGCTGGATTGAATGCCACTCCAGCTTATGCTCCCCCTACTCCACAGCCTACAGTTGCACCTTCTGCAGGTAGCATATTTTTATTCAATTCCATTTGCTGTCTTACAGATTCCTTATTTGATAGATTGTTATATTTTCAACATGGCATTTGTCTCTTCAATAGATCCAAACTATCAGATTCGTCTACCTGTTAACAGACTACCTGGAAACAATATTTTCTCTCAGGTACTAGTTATCTTTATGGTGGCCAACAAGATGACTTTTTTTTGTCCTGAGTGCGGAAAAATAATTAAGAGAATAAATTATCTAAAAATCCTTGAAATCACATATGACTGGGAAAGTGGTGAGATTAGGGTAAACATTATTAAAGTCGACCTATCTCTTGAAACTGAAAATAATGTAAAAAGTAGACAGACTTTGTGCAACTGAAGCAGTGTAAAATAAGGTAATTTTTTGTGCTATAAAATCAATTTTCTATCAATAAGACAGTTACGTACAGTTACTTTATTGTCTGATAAATGATAACTCTTATTGACAAAGGGAAAGAAAATTATATATTCTACAATAAACTTGTTAAACAATCCATGAGAAAGGCCAAAGAAGAATTCTATAAAATTCAGTTTTCAACCACGAACCCTAGATTCATGTGGAAAACAATAAACTCTCTCATTTACAATAAAACAGAGACAGATGTGAACAAAATCAATTACATTAGTGTTGATGATACTACGATTTCGAAACCAGAGGATATCTGTGAAAACCTCAAGGAATATTTTATCAATATTGGATTATGCCTATCAAATATCATTCCTGACAACAATATGCGGTATCCTGATGTTCCTGATCATACTCTCATTGATTCAATGCTTTTGGAACCATCAAACTCTCATGAGAATGAAGAAGTTATCAATGGATTGGATGTTAAAAAAGCTCCAGGCTTTGATAACAGCGTCAATTTTATAAAACTAGTTGAATCAGAATTGGCTCCTTTATTGAGCAAATTAATCAACTTATGTTTTGAATCTGGAATATTTCCAAACAATTGCAAAATTGCCACAAAGTTCTACCAATTTTCAAAAGTTGCAAGAAATGCTTTATTAATAATTAACGACCTATTTCTCTTCTTCCCATTTTATCAAATATTATTGAAAAAATTATGCATAAAAGGTTACAAAAATTAACTATCTGTATGAAAATCAGTATGGCTTTCGTGAATCTTGTGATACAGAGTGTGCCACTATTGAAATTAAATTAGATTCGGGGTTTTTCTGTGTTATCTTATCACTGGATTTATGTAAATCATTCAACACCCTAAATACTAATATTTCAAAAGTTAAAATAAGACGAATTAGTATCAGAGGCAATGTTTATACTTTAGTTAAAAATTACCTCATTTGAAGACAGCAATGTATTGATATGTGGGGTACCCCCAGGGTCTATCCTTGGGCCTGTTTTGTTTCTCATTGATTCGATATCTTGCCTGAATTTGAGAGGTCATTTAAAATTATTTGCGGATGATACTACTCTTTACTATTTTGGAAAAAGTGTTCAGGAAATGAAGGAACAGATGGAAGGTGACCTCTGTTCGATTTCGATATAGTTAAAAGAAAATGAGTTGACTTTAAATTTTGAAAAGTCTAGTTTCATGTATATTTCCAAAAGATCTTTACCAGAAAATCAGAGAGCCCCTCAATGCAGATAATTCTTGCATACAATACAAGAAAAAAATGAAATATCTAGGTTTAACCATTGATCAAACTCTCTCTTGGTCTACGCATATTCTTGATCTAAGAAAAAATATCCCCTATTATTGGCATTTTATACAGACCAAGGTCTCATATTCCACTAAAACACCTCTAAAATATTTACTTCAGTTTGTTATATTCAAAGCTTCAGTATTTGATTTCAATTTGGGGCACTGCAACAAAATTTATATTGAAATCATTGAAATCCTTACAAAACAAGATTATGAAATACATTTTCAAATTACCCTTCTTGGAACCAACCTCGAAATTATACAAACCAAGAAATCTTCTAAACTATCTAATGGAATATTGATTATTGTTATTATTACTAATAAGGTCTATTAATTACTTCACCAAATTCAAAAATTAATTAAAAAATTTCCCATTTCTACTGAGGATGAAGTAGCATATATCATTTGACAATACTGTTTTAACTATTAGTTATTTTATATTTTATTTTGATGTTATTTTTGGTTGTCCTTATATAAATATTGTATGTTTCTTGGGAATGAATTGATGAATAAATAAATAAAATTAACATCAATAATTGAATACAATCACATTTTCTATATAATATATAAAACACTACATAGTCAAAAAATATTAAAACATATACTTACATAATACATGGAATAATAATTGTAGTTATTTTTTTTAATTTCATCTCTTCCAAATCTGCAAAAGAGAGAAAAACAGTTCTTTTGAATTGTTCAAAAGATAATTATCATTAAAAAAATTTGTTGATTTGTCAGTAACTTTTTATATAAGCAAATTATGCAAAACAAAGTTGATTTCTGAACAAAACAATAAAAAATACAATATTTAATCTTCTCTTGCGTCAAAAACCACTTGATTTTGACCAAGCTATGTCGTTCATTCATCGCATTATTTCAGTACCTGCTGCCTCCGTTCTGGCGACTCCACAATTGGCCATTATACAGCCACCTCCCACGCCCATAGTCGCGCCCCCAACGCCCGCTCCGGTACAGCACATTTCTCCGTCAACACCAGCCCCTGCACCAACCCCACAACCAGCCATCACTCCGCAGTTCATCCAGACA
This sequence comes from Chrysolina americana, assembly GCA_958502065.1. Classification (NCBI taxonomy): domain Eukaryota; kingdom Metazoa; phylum Arthropoda; class Insecta; order Coleoptera; family Chrysomelidae; genus Chrysolina; species Chrysolina americana. The sequence goes on along the minus strand of OY293416.1, from coordinate 58,681,710 downwards.
ATGCGACCCGTGCCACCTTTACTAGCTACGACTCCGTCTGGCCAACGGGCCATCATCACAGACCAACCACAGCAGCTGCAACAGGTGCAGACACAGCAAATTATCGGAACACCTGTTTTGGTAGCACAGAGGCCGATGCAGCAGAATCAGCAGACGGTCACACATATCAGAATCCAACCCCAGCCAGCTACGAATGTGTTGCAGAGACGGGGACTGGCACTTACGGTGAGTTGCTTTATAGTAGTAGTACTTATTTTCTCCACTATCATCGCCGAATTCTGAAATCAAATTGAATAACAAAATACTAACATTCTCTCTCGTGAAATTGAAGAAATATTCTTCAACTCCTTTGTCCCTGTGCAGTTTAGATGTATTTAATTCTCTCTAGGGATAGAAGAAATATTCTCACACTGTGGTAGCAATAATAAAGTTAGCCTTGACTGTCATCGTATAGTTTTTCAATTTTTTACGTTATTTGTCTATAAATATACATTTAAAATGGGAGCACTCTAATAAAACATACGTACATAATATACATTTTTCAACCGAATGGATTGATTATTTTTTTATTGATTGTACCTTCTTTTTCAGTGCCAACTGTTGTTATTTTTCTAGGTAAAAATCCAATAGAATTACTAGCTGTTTCTCCACTGGAGTCAGGGCATTTACAAATATGTCTTAATTACGTTGGAATCATTAAAAAAGTTATAAGGAAATTTGAAAAATATGCTGATCCAATTCCAGAATTTTCACCAAAATTCCGACTACACCACTGGATTCAGAAAGTCTCCAAATATCAATGATCAGATTCTAATCAAAATCTGTTCATGAATGAATAATAAAATTTAAAAAATATGTTATTCATTGGAGTTTCAGGAATAGTGTATTTTATTTTATTCTCTTATTATTTTTTATTTATGGGCAGATTTCTATGAAATTCGGAAATTTCATAAAAGTTCTGAAACTGAAGTAAATGCATCCATAAATTCGGTGTCGTTGGGGATTGTTTGAATTTCTACCCAATAAAAAATAAAAACATTCCAATTCGTCGAAAAATTTATGTTTTAAATGGGCTTTTTAGAAGTGGCTCCCATTTCTACATTTTAATATAAAAAAGGGGCCAATTATTAAATGCTCCCTTGAGCAATGTGTGATCATACATAAGCATTTATTTTAAACCCAAAAAGGATAAGAAAGTATATTTAAAACAGCTGCTCAATTGAAAGTGTTGGAATACATATCAACTTTTTTAAAACCACTTACATCAGTATACCTTGAAAATTATACTTAAGAAACCTTTTGTTTATTCTTCCAAAATTCTATTTGAACTATATACAATTTTATACAGTTGTTTTATAAAGTATCAAAGGCTTACATAGGAAAAAATTTACAAATTGAAAATCATATACTTATAACCTAAATATGAAACAAATAGTAAAATGGATGGTTGGATATCAACTGAAGGTCCTCTAAATCTTTGATGCAACAACATGCCATTTATATTGTAAAAAAGATTTATAATACATTGCCAGTATCTTTAAAAAATAGTTTTTCTGGATTTAAAAATGATATGAAATACTGGTTGATTGAGAATTCTGAAAATTTAGAAAATTTTATGTGAAAAAATATTTTTATCATTATTATTTTAATATGTACCTTCTTAGTTGTTTATCATGGTTTTGATCTATTCAATATCTGACAAATGTTTCATTATATTATTTGTCTTTCTTTGTATGCATGTATTTTGAATTTTCAGTTTTATTATGTATTATGATATTTGATTATTCCCATAATTAATTTCACATGATCATGAACAAGTTTTCAATTTATTTTATCATGTTTCTATGAGAAGTTTATTGCTTTTTGTTACATATTGACACACTATTTTCAACGATAAAATAAATATGCAAGTTTTTAATTGAAACAGATGAAACTCATCAAGATATAATTAAATTTGATTTTTTTAATTATTATTTTTTATTTCGATACAGAAAGTGAAGCCATAAAGCTCAGTGAACACTTAACTCTCCTCTAAAGAAACGTTTTTGAAAAATAATATAATAAAAACATTACTGATTTCACAAAAAAGTCAATTTTATGGCTTATGACAAAGCACATTTTTCTCAAAAACCACCAAAATCTTAAAAAAAATGAGAAATTAAAATAATATCAAGGAGTGGACAGTATGACGAAATAAAAATTGTTACTGTACAATATTTATTTAACAAATTTGAGCCTCTCCATAGCAAGTTTTTCTGGGATCTACTGGACCAGAATCTGCCCCTTTTTAAATATCTATTTTCACGAATTTTCCTTATTTTATTGCCATCATTGCAATAAACTTGTTTTTTGCATATAAATATGAAAAAATAGATATCACATGAATATTGTGATTTATTTGATTCTCCCCAATAGTATTTTTTTCATTTTCAGGAAATTGAATTATTAATTAAATAGCTATCATTGTTTTCATATCAGTATAACTCTAATTACATTTGCTTCATTCAAAAACAATGATAAACTCCCAAGTATTAACAAATTCCATAATTGCCATTTTGATATTTGTTTAATTAATGTTGCACTAGTTATTTCAATGTTATGAGAATGTTAATTAAAAGTATTGATACATTTATTATGTTACAGAGAGATCAAATGTTGGAGGCCCAGGATATGTTCAGGACTGCCAACAAAGTAACTCGGCCGGAAAAGGCTCTTATCCTTGGATTTATGGCAGGATCACGCGACAATCCTTGTCCACACCTGGGTAATATTGTCACAATAAAGCTGTCAGAAGATCAGGAGAATGTTCTACAACCTGATGATACCTATCTCACCATGTTGGTGGAGACTCACTTCCAGATGAACTACAACAACGGAGAATGGAAGAGAATCAAAAAGTACCGCCACGTGGAAAATATGGTTGAACAGATATCGCAGAACCCTCCTAAAGCAACTTTGGTATGACAGAATGTCATATGATAGTTGTAAGCTGTAAAATTGATTATCTTCCAGGCAGAATTGAGAGTGCAAAGCTTTTTCGGGGGACTTTTCTGGGGTGTACAAAAAAAATTGGGTGTTTTATTTTTATTCAACTGTACTGCAAGGTACAGGGTATTGACCATCATCTTGACTCTGTTCTAGTTGAACAGTTTTGAGATATAGAAAAGATTTCTTTTATTATTACCAATTGAAGGGCTGCTTAAAGTTCTGTAGGTGAGAATTCTCAAGTAATTTTGTAAGGTTGAAACAATTCAGAATTTATCCTGTATAATTGAATGTAGACTGATGGGGATGTGCTTTTTGAAGAATTTAGTTTATAAGATAGTAAATCTCCGAAATATAGTATAAATATGTTGAAGTTTTTGACAATTTGATAGTAATTTTTTTAGAGAAAGTGTGTATATATTTATCATATTATGATATATTATTTATTGTTTTTCTTTTTCTGATTTGATTTATTAGATGTCTCTTTAGCAGTGTTCATTTTTATTTGATAGAACAGTTGTTACTTTTTTGTGTACACTTTTTGTATATACTGTTAAGATGATAAAATATAAATATTTTTTAAGGAAATTATTTTTTTTACTCAATTTCTCATGCTGCAGTTCTCAATTATTGAATTGAAAGAGTTGGCAAATATGAACATTATTAAACTTGTTGCTTACTGATATTTGCAAGATCAGAAGTGATGGAAGACAATCTGCAAAGGTAAATAATAATAATAATAATACTCTCTCATAAACACTCGTTGAGTGTACCCAAAGGCATAGCCTGTGCGGGTAGAGGACGGCTATTATTATTATTTGCCACAAAGGGAATATAATAAGAAACAGATAAGAGAAAGTAAAATTGAAGGAGAAAATAAATTTATGAATTTTCTGGTAGTGTTTTGGACACGATCAAATAAATTGTAGATAAATTACTGTGTTCAATTTAATCCTAATATTTATTTGAATTTTGAATGAACTATTCGGTATATTCTGTAATGGATCTAAATTTAATGATTTTCCAATAAAAATATCCCAAAGCATTTTCACCAAGCACTGCAGACAGTGACACTAAACAAAAATTTCCAACAATAATTTTTTCATGTGATGATTGGATTCAGGTATACTAAAATATGCGCCATTAGTAATTGAAAGCTTTTTTGAAAGCTTTTTTAAAAGGAATATATTCGAAGGGAATGATATTGTGAATTTGGGAATACAAACAATACCAGCTTCAATAAATCTGATTTTTTAATAATAAATATAATTTCTTCCATAGGTTGACTATTTACATATATAGAAAAAAGTTCCTATCTAAAAAATCACATACAGGATCCCACTATAACGTGTAATTGGATTGTTTGTTTCATTCATATGTTTGATTCGTAAATGTCTATCTAGATAGTTTTTCAATAACAATAATAAACAATTTTTAATCTTATGGCGAGCAACGTTGATCAAATGATTGATATACATTTGATGAACAATTATAAAACTCAAAAAAATTCAAAATTTCTTTACCAAATACTTTGTCAATGTTGCAGGAACACGCAATATTTTATGAATAATTGGATAATATTGTTCCTCAAAATTCTGTAGCAAAGCGTTGGCATTTTGTGAATAATAGGATTTTGGTATTGTTTTACTATGCAGCTGACGGATAATGAGTGCTCTTTCACATACTACTGTTGCACATCAGTAATTTGTTACATAAACTTCCGCCTCGTCGTACAGACCTGACTCTGTTGGAGTTTTATTTTTGGATGTATGACACCATTTGTGCAGATCCAACTACCGACAAGGAAAACATTCAGCAAACTATCATTGGTGCTTTCAATAATATGTGGCCCAATTTTATAATAAAAGGAACGACATAGTAATATGTCAAAAAAGTCAAAGTCAAAATATACTATTTTGGAAGTTGCAAAACTTGAGACAAGCCTCATTCACTCAATAATAATGTAAGAATGAATTGGATTAATTAGTATGCGATAAAGAATTAACTCTTGTTCAGAACAAAATAGCGGGATCTTTGAACAATTGCTGAAATAAATTGCTATTTCTTATTGTTTGTATTACAATTCATTTGACTCCATATTGCATAAGAGGGTTCATTTTATTTATAGACTGCCCTACACGAATATGAAATATTTTGTAGAATCTGAATATATTCAGGAATTATATTTATTTCCATATGACAATTTAGTGTTTTGGCAGTTTTCTCATACTTTCACCGTCTAGCAGATATGATTTTTTGATGTTTTTTGGTGTGTAACTGTCATAACATCACAAAGTGACACAAGAATTTGATGAAGAATTCAAAAATGAAATATGTGATCTATTTGAAATATGAAATTTCGGTATTAAGGAACGATCTTAAAAGGAAGGTTACCTTTCATGTTTCAATGTCATGATATATTTTAGTTCAATATCAGTCCAACTCTTTGAATGTGAATTTAATTTTCAAATTGACAATTTACAATAACAAAATTCAACATCTGTAGGGAAATTACTTTCTTTAAGTGAAGTGTCGATGATGTGATGAGCATAAAGTTCTACAATATTTTGAAAACAAAAAGAAACAAATTTCGTCAGAATTTAGACCTTATCTTATTTATTAAACCTTCCAAGTTCCGGATAAATTAGCTTGACAAAAATATCATACTTTAGTCTTTGCGAAGTCAGTTGAATATAATAAAGGAGTATGGTTTCCGAGCTTAGAGGCCGTGGTTGGTTCAATTCCGTGGAGGCGGTTTATATGGACGTTTCGCTCACAACTTCGGTGAGCATCTTCAGCGTGGATTTTGTCTTCTCGAAGAGCGACGCAATACTGTTACGGATACGGCGGTTGAAAGATCCTCGCAGTTATAGTTTTGAATAATTTTCATTTGTTTTGCTTGCGGTCTTTGGGTTACCTGACCGGATGTTATGTTGCCATTGTCTACCTGCATGATTACCCTATCCCACCTGTTCAATTGTGGTGTGATGAAATGGCTGTATAACGATGGTGTTATTTGATGGTTTTATTTTCGTGTTTTTCAGTGCTGGGGGTACCAGGTTCTGTTGATCTTCAGGGATTCTTTTTTTTTTCTGTTGAAATTATTTTTGTATTTGTGTATTTCTATTGCTTCTGTTGTGTTCAGAGAACCTGGTCTTTACGCTGCGAAGGGTGTATACATCGACAACACCCTCCGCAGGCTCTCTGAACACCACAGACAATGTAGGCTGACCCAGAAGGAAAAGTCTGCTGTTGCATTGCACGCCAACGGAGAGGGTACCATAAGACACTATTTCGTCCGCCTTAATAGAGAAGCAATAAAGATACACAAAAGTAACTTCAACAGAAAAAAGGAATCTCTGAAGATCAACAAAACCTGGTACCCAGACCTGAATAACACCTAAATAAAACCATCAAATAACACGACCGTTATACAGTCACTTCAACACATCACAATCGAGTAGGTAGGACAGGGTAATCATGCAGGTAGGCAATGGCAACATAACATCCGGTTAGGTAATCCAAACACCCCAAACAAAACAAAACAAATGAAAATTATTCAAAACAAAGTAATTAGCCAGGCTGTGACTCTGAAGTTTGCGAAACATCCGTAGAATCGCCTCCACGGTGGTGAACCGACCACGGCCCCAAAGCCCGGAAACCATACTCCTTGATTATATTTCTGGCCTTGAAAGCGTTCATTCTATGCTCAGTTGAATATGTTTACTTACTTCATTTCATTTCTACTCAATACGATGTTTCATTTGAAAATAAACAGTTGTGAAATTTCAAGTTTATTTTAATCGGTGTATAAAAACAAAGCTGCAAATTTTATTATACTTTATTAAGTTTTTTCAGTTGATTCAACTGACTTTAGAAAGTCTGTACCAATCTATCTATGGGTGCTTACACAGATTCAACTTTATTTCACTGTCTTGAGTAAAATTGCATAATTTCATTTAAATTAGTTTATATTGCACATCGCTATATTGCAGATTCACTCTATTGTTCGTGTTTATGCAAATTAGAAGAATCGAAAGTTAGACTTGTATGACCAATTTTGCCGTCAAACAAAATATTATTTGAACAAAACCTTAAAAAATCTGAGTTGTTCCTTTGAACAAATATTTTAGACTGAGGTATTATTTAACTACCAATTAGTGTGATGTATCAAATAATGCAGTCACCTTTTACACATTGTATAGTAGTTTCTGCCACATTATTACAGGACCCTGTACACCGTTTATACAAGCTAGAGAACCTAAGCTATCACATATGTTTTCACAGTCTAAAAAATATATCTATTTCCAAACTTTTATAACTCCATCACGGGAAGAGGTAACTAAGAAGCACTGTGATACTTTACACATAATTATGTCGGTAATACAGTCTCTGTGGCCACTGATTGGGGGTTCAGGACCCGATCTAGGAACTTCCTCATTCTTATCAGATCTGACTGGACCAGGCTCTTCATAAGTGACAACAGATCCTGAAAAAAGGTGAGGTATTGAGTGGCACAATATTAACTGATGTTTAAAACAACACACCATAAAAATATAATAAAAAAAGTAGATAGATATATAAAAAAATTATCATAGGCAGCTATCACAGATAATAATGAGACTAAAAATCTTATCAACAATATAACTGAGTGAAAAAAGAATTTGGTCGAAAAATGTATACTTATAGAACATTCTTGCTTATTTAAATTCAACAAAAAGTTCTAATTTTTCTTAATATTGACAACTTGCTCTGTTTTAGGCAAAGAAAGGTTCAAAAGTGAACCTGAAGATGTTCTCTTTATCAGGAAGCCTTATAACCTAATTTTTTTACTAAAAAAAGGTATTACATAGCTTAACAGAAAATACATAATAAACAATTCGGACTTTCACATTATAAACCTACACAATAAGGATATTTTCGTCCGAAATTCTCCAACAGAAAACAGCTACTGTCTTCTACGACCGTTGACCTATGTCTGTTAGTTTATTGGCAGAGCTTTCTACAAAAACTACTTTGCCTGACTTGATAGTCACATGGTATTAGGCAATCCAACGATTAGGTGTGGTTAAAAATAAAGATAAGTTATTAACTTTTTTGAATTGATAGAGTTAACGTGAGTTGGTTGCTCAATTTTAAGACAGTAATGGATTGTTTAATTTTTTTTGATTGAAATATACTACAGAATGTAAGATGTACTTGCTTTGTAGTTGAATCACTTTATATGCTGGAGGCTTTCATGAAAAAAAAATTAAAAATACATAGAAAAAAGCAACATAATAGAATACCTGAAAAACAAAATGCAAAGTTTGCTACCCCATGATTGGTTGCCCAATAACGGAAATTGCACTCTTCCACTTCAATTATAAATTTTAACTATATCATAAGAAAATGTAGACTGGTGCAAATAAGCGGTACAGTTCGATTATGGTATCTTTACCCATGCGTCATCAATTTATGATCGAAAAAATCACACATCCTCTATCGAACATCTCTTTCTAACAACCGCTATGAGCGATTCAAAATTCGTTTACATTTGTCTGCTAAGCTAAGAATTATGGTATTGTGATGATGACGCACTGGTAAAGATATAATAATCGAACAGTACGCATATGAATAGTATCATTACCGTCAATGAGTCGACTTGTGTAGCTCAAAGATGTTCCTGAAGGATCAGTGGCAGCTGGTATCGCTAAATATGATTCAGAAGGGCTCTCCAGATCCCAGAATCTCAGTCTATGGTCTGTTCCTCCAGACAGTATGAAAGGTGAACGATCGATGCAACCCGCAAACATAGCACATACACTATTGGTTGTTCCCTTAACAAAAACAACTGTTTATTCAAAAATGTCTTAGCAAATTGAATAAGAATTCAGAACAGCAGAAGGAGCAAAATCGGATACACATAAGAGAATCAAACATTTTTCATGAATATTGAACATGAACAACTTTTCTTGATTCAAAAGAAATTATAAATGAATAATTATTTAATCAACTCACATCATCATCATTTAACTTATTTAACTTATTTGATCATGTTTCCATGAGAAATTTATTACTTTTTATTATTTCTGAAACAACGTATTTGTCATTTTCAAACAAATAAATAAATAAAATACATAGAAAACTATTCAAACACCAAAACTAGGCCAATTTCACTCGACCAATTTTTATTTCCTTAGTAATTTATTCATATCAGGATAAATACTGACTATTGAAGACTAATTTTAATGCAAAATTTACTATTTTGAGCAAGGATTCTTTTATTGAACACTTCATCAAATTAATTGATAAGAGGTTATATTTTTTGATACCCTTGTTTCATTGTTTTGGTGTAGCTACTGACCTGTTTGACCAATGGAGGCGAAGTGCTTCCCCACAAAACTTTTTCCCTGAAACCAGTTTCGATGTTCCACATGGATATTTCATTATTACCTTGAACACTAGACAACACCCAAGATTGTTCTGTCGGATGACAGACTACCTTCTTGATATTTACGTTGCCTGCAAAAACACGTTTCAAAATCAGTTAAAATCGCATTAATGATTCAATTTTAAACAACCTGAAGGATGATCGAAGGTCATTATCGGCAGCTGAAACCTCATGTCCCAAGCAATATGGTTGCCATTATTCGTCCCCAGCAATAACCAATTCTGTTGGGAATCCAAACAAAAAGTGGTGAGGATGCTTCTTTTCAATCCGTTTTCTAACCTGAAAGCTGTATCTGGAGCCCGAAGATCCCAACCTACCAAGTCTCCATGGGCGGTCGCATAAACGAGGACACTCTGAGACCCAGATTCCATGCACTGAACATCCACAGCGTAAACGTCATCGTCATCCACCTGACGGGACTGCAGTACAGTCATTCTGAAAGTGATTTAATATATATAACTCACTATTTTTATTTTATTTCCTAATTATACACACTTATTACTGCTTGGGTCAACTCTGAGTATATTGACGAACCCGTTCTGGTAAGTCACTCCTAGAGATTGACCCCCGTCGCATACTGCTGTTCCTGTAATCCTTATTCCTTCGCCCATTTTATAATGTTGCTTTGCTCGGTTTGCTATATTTTTGCCCTCTATTTTCGTACAATCCCATAACCTAAAAGTAATTTCTTAATTAGAGGTAGTGTGTAAAAACTATTATTCCTAAACAAAATAAGAAGTGCAACTGAAGTTCATGGTGCCTTTTGAAAAATCAAAATTTTCGATAGTGTTTTTATTATTGAATAAAATAGTTTCATTAGCTAAAGTAACTATTACATAACATATAAACGTACACATAAAATTGAAAATGAAGATTTGTTAAATGAAAATATACATGTATCAGGGTGACCTTCTCCTCGGTTTACACCAAAACCATTAATAAGTGGTTTCCAAACGTTCTTGACTTCTATGCTGGGCTGACTGAAGGTAATTTTTGATCCAGTTAAGAACATATCCCTTTATTACTTATTTTAATATTAATTTATTCCTATCTACAGTTTCAGCAGCTCTTTTACACAATCACAGATACACTAATCACTTTTCTTTCGTGAATTGCCTTTTTCTTGCATGCTATTTCACAGGAGTGATAACTAAATCCAGATTGGTTGATATAAAATACATTTTTATAATAAAGCATTCATGAAATACGAATTCAATGACCTATTCAACACTTATGAGAAAGTTGACTGGTCTATGGATCACTTACTTACTTCCGGAGCTGGAACAATAGTACTACACTTCAATTTACTTAGCATAAGACCAGTTTGCAAACACATATTGATGAGATTCAATAAGGGATATTATCCAGCATCAAAAATATTTATTATTTTACGGAAGCATATTGTTTCCTATTACCTTACTTTTAAAATTTGATAGTCTTCCATCTTCTTCAAGCTTATTCTTTTTTAGTATTCCATCTAATTCAATCAATGAAATTATTTTAAATTATTATTTGCACGTTATTGGTTATTACATAAATTTTTGTTAATTTTGTTGGGATTGGGATATTACTAGCTATATCATCAATGCCTATCTAAATGAGATTTATTTGAAAATTCATTGAAAGAAACATTATTATCATCTATTTCTACTTCATTTAAATCTACTCCGGCAATTTTTCAATAATTTTACGAGGTGAAAGCTGGGGGGACTGGCTTCTTTATACTTAGAACGCAAACAACACGCACACAAAAAAATATCACCCCCCTTTAGTTCTCAAACATCAGATAATTGTTCATTTGGTAATTGCGTAAAATTCAAATTGAAAAAATAAAATGTTAAATTCAATACCTTACTGTGCCATCTGATGAAGAGCTGGCAAACAGAGGAGTATCAGGAAGTGCACATAACTTAATAACAGGTCCCTTGTGGTCATGGAGATGACCTACTAATACTCCTCCTAATCGCCAACCAGGTGGTGGCAACTGGGGCCGCCATGTCGCTTGTTCAGCCCATTCCTTATTCCTGAAAATCAGCTGTGAAATTTAAAGCTATTCAAACATTTTAAAAAAATACCTGAGTGCTTCGAAGTAGTGGGCTTGTTGCCGACTTTTCAAGTTTGCCAATTCCTTGTAACAATTCGATTTTCGATCTATAAAAGATATACCAAAAATATCAACTCATTGATATCCAACAATCAGTTTGTGTAGCTGACAAAAGTATATCAAACTTGTTTGACATGAAGTATAGAGTAACTCGAAGATCAGATATTGGGCCATTATTTTCTTATTTATCAAAACAATTCATTCAAATTTTTGGATCACAATAGTGGCTGCTATACTACTTTTGCGAACAACCTCTATAAAATAATCCTATACAAATTTTTACTGGATAATAAAACATCAGCAAGAAATAACTAACTAGACTTGATGTGATGTGTGTTCCCTCCAATCTGGACTGATGTGTGGATGTTAGGAAGCATTACAATTGCACAAATGTACAATTTGGAAACATTACAAAATACAGTGTTGAAAATCTTACTGAAAAAAAAACATTTCTCCACGATCGAGATTTAGAAAGAATCGGAAGTTCTCACTTTGAGAATATTATATTTTATGGGTTATGAATGCCCCTCATGACTACGTTTCACAACCGTTATAACACTCGCAGAACAGCATGTCAAGTGATTAATGTCCCTCCATGTAGGTTGACAAATAACCGGAAATTCATCACCAACCACGGACCCAAATTATTTAATCGGCTTCCTTCTAACATAAAACATTTAATCGGCAAGAAGAAACAAAAAAAAGAAAACAATTCGTAAGTTCTCATCAGGAATCATTGCTGAAAATATTGATAATCAGGAAAATTGAAAACCTAAATATATTGCCTGCTTTTTTCCTCTCCTCAAAGTTATTATATAATATTTTAGTTAATCTTAAGCATGATTGAACAAAACTCTCTATACTTCTTTTCTTTACTCAACTTTCAACTGAATTTTGTTTGCGGGAGATAGATCCACAACACAAGCCTGGCTTAGGTGGCTTCTCCCTCATTTTAATTTCAGTATACATTGATTACGAATAAGTATTGGAGAGAAAAGTTGAGAACATCACCTTGTAAATGTTAACTTAAATGTAAAGAGTATGTAATTGAAATACTACTATTGTGAATATCTGTGAATAAATTACTTACTTTACTATTACTATAATAATAATAATATTTGTATTCATTTCCCAAGAAACATACAGTTTATAAGAAGAAAAACTATAAATATCCATTGTTTAAAAAAAGGTAATTTAAAGGTAAATCCCACAAAAAAGAACGAAATAAAAAAAGAAAGGAACAAAGATAAAAGGAAATCATGAAAGTATTATTTTTTCAGATTATTTTTAAATCGTAATTATCATGCTTCTAGACGATTCGGAAGTTCATTGTAAAGTTTGACACCATTGGGGTAAATTGATTTAATTTAATTTTGGTAACAGGATACATTTTCGGCATTTCTGGTCAAGTCAAATGATTGAGAATGTCTCAGGTTATTCTTAACAAGATGAATAAAAGTGCACATTTTCATTTTGTACAGATAACCTATATCCAACAGTTTTCTTGGTTTGTGTAACTTTGTAGTTGATTCTTGATAATCAAGTTTGATAACACATTAAATAATTTTATTTTGAAGTGTTTCTAGTGTTTCGAGCAGATGAGATTGAGCTGTTCCCCAAACTGAAATCAAGTACTGAAATTTGTAGTATGCCAAGAAATAATAATTGGTGTTGAGGTATTTGGGAGGAAGCAAATTCCTAATTTTGAACTGAATCCCAACTAATGGTGAAATTTGCCTCCTCAAGTTCTCAATATGTCTCATCCATGACAAATTTTCATCAATGAAGAGACCTAAGAATTTCAGTGATGAACAGTATTCTAAACTTTCATTATTGGATTTGATTGGATTTTTCAAATCAATTCTCAAGGACTATTTTTTGTTGAACTTAAATGAAGATTTGTTGTATTTCAATGTCAGTTTATGGTGAAAAAGTCTCAATGATATTTTTCCTAGTTTACATGTCATTTTTGTCATATGCAAACATTTCAATTTTTCCGGATAAATCCAAATTTTTTAAACAATTTTTGAGGAACTCCGCATATAACAGTTTTCTTAGTACTGTATTTGTCACCTGTATAGACAAATAACTGTACTCTGTCTGAAAGATAATTTTGAAACCACTTATGTCCTCTGATATTATTATTGATATTATGCATAATAATCAATAACATTTTGTGAAGTATTAAAGGCTTTTTTTTATCTAGTGATAGTATACCACATTTCTTGTCGGAGTCATAACAATCTGAAATTAAGTAATAACAAAATTTTCTTTTTTCAGGAAAGAAACATTTATGTTAATAGAGGGATTAATTTATTAAGTATTGTTTAAAGGACTGAAAGAATTGAAATAGGCCTATAATATAATATAATACGGCCATTGTATATAAAGCAGAGACATGGCGGCAAGTATACGACGATGCGGAAGAAAGTTAAGAAAAAGTACAAATATGGCTAAATGACAATCTCCTCAACCTCAATGTCTCAAAAACGAAATTTATAGCATTTTCTCTACAAAGTATCCAACAACCTGAAATGCAAATAATTCATATTCATAAACCAACTTGTCCAAAAATCTTATGTAAATGCCCAAAAATTGATAAGGTTAAGAAAATTAAATATCAAGGCGTATATTTAGACCAGCATATGAGATGAGATGAGCATATTCTGCATATGGCTAAAAGACTTAGGCAATTAACATACACAATATATAACCTAAGAAGTATTTTAACAAAAAAAAACTTGTTATTGATTTATAACTCACTGGTTGAATCAGTCATTAGATACTGCATCGTGGTATGGGGGGGAGCATTCGAGAATATACTGAATAATATACAAGTTATTCAAAATTCTATAATTAAAATAATTTTTTCAAAATCTAGACGATTTGATACCAAACAATTGTATATTGAAACCAAATTACTTGATATTAGAAGCCTCTATGCATACCAATGTCTCGTTTGGATATTTTCCAATAAATTTAATTACTGCACAAATAAATCAAAAAATACTAGATATGCACCCCTTTTCAAGAAATGCCATACTCAAAGAACAATATTTTATTTTGCACCGAAATTGTATAATATGCTTCCAAAAGAAATAAGGGAAAATACAAACTTCAAAATGTATAAAACAAATATAAAAAAATTCATCACAACAAACGTTAAACATATTATGACTACTGAAAAACACAGCAATATAAGAAATAAGTTCGTAGCTTGTTAAAATACTGTTTGAGACTAACAAACTATCTCGGTTCTATCATTTTACCAAGTATATGTTATGTGATCGCATTACATACTCATGTTTATAATACCCGACTGTTTAAAGAAACAACAACTTTATTTTACCAGCTTTCTCTGTTTTTCATAACACTTTTTTTATTTTTAAGCTTATTTGTATGTTCGTTTTTGCATTTATAATACGAAAAATTCACATGTCGTACTGTATTAATTATTGAAAGTTTTAACGTGAAGAGAAAAATGGAAAGTAGAAAACAAGCCATACGCGCTTAGTCTGCGAACCGTTTTTCTTCGATCGGTTCAATCTGATTTTAAAATGTATTATATTTTTGAATTGAAAATAAACTAAATTGGAAAACTAAATTGGAAATTTTCCATTAAGTCTCTCTTTCCTGGTTTGAAAATTGGCTTTACTTAAGCTACTTTTAATTTTTCATGTATAGAGCCTGAAGAAAAAGTTAAATTTATTAATCTACTCATAATTGGAGCAAGTTCTGATTTTATAATTTTTATAACTTTCATAGTGATTTTATCGAACCCTGGAGATTTTCTTGAATCTAGATGTCTTATAATTTCTTCTATTTCATTCATCTTAACATTATCATCAAGTAAATGAATAAGTCAATAAGTTTTTATAACTTCTGACAATTAAATACATTTTGACGATTTCAAATTTGACTTTTTGAATATGTCAGTGTTTAAATCTTATGATATCTTAGCAAAAATAAAGTACACCAAACCATGCACTGGGCAAAGAAAAAAGGCAACTTACACTGTATAAAGGATCGCTCAGGTAAACTGACATTTGATGAAGGCTCAGTACTATTGCACTGATTATTTCCTTCAGGGTGAGGTGAAGAGGGCCTGCTTGACGTGGCTCTTGATGGAGGGCCTCCCGAATTCGTGCTTTCTGATTGTCTTGTCAACACTTCCGAACTATAATTCCACTCAGAATTAACGTTGGTTTCTAATGATCCAGAGGTGTTAGTTCTGTGCAGTATTCTGGATTCAATAGGGTGTTAGTTGGAGTAGTCAACGTTACACAAAACAAATGGTAATGTTGGAGCTTATGGATGAAATTAAACACTCGTATATTTACCTGTTTGACATGAAGTCTCCTTTTTGAGTTTCATCCAGAATTATAACGTGGCTTTTGGCAATGCAGATGTCTGAGCTAAGTTCAATTTTTCCTTCAGACTGCTTGTTTTGCTTAGTGTCAAGAGCCATTCGGTATTTGTTTGTTTTTTTCAAGAGGTGTCCCATTTTCAAAAAATAGTTCTCTATGCTCTCATTCATCCCGTTTGCTTCTAGTCTTCGGAACAACTAAAAATACTCAAACCAATGCTGATAATGATATTGAAAAATATATGGACTTACGCTTTTCACTTTAGTCTGAGTATCCCTATAGAGGTCAGTATTTGGAACTTTTCCTGTATTAACACAATCTCTTACAAACATTCTTTCTTTCATCACTTCCAAAATGGCTTCAATTTCCTCATTACAGACAACACTGTCATATACATTTCTTGGAATGGGGGTCACAAGAGAATCCATCAAGAGAGCATGACTAAAAAAATTACCCCGTTACGACTGATCAAATAATTTATTTTCTTAAAAACCCAATTTGTTTTTCTTACTCAACACAAGAGGATTCAACTTGTAGTTTCACTGAATACTCAATTAGGTTTTTAAAATTGTTGTATAAATATTATGTCAACAAATCCTACTCACTCATCTATTTCAAGTAACGAATGTTTCATATAAACCCTCAATCTGGGAAATATCTTGCACTGTACATCCAATAGATCTAACGACTTTGACGCTGAAGAAATGAAGCCTACAAGAGCATGCCTTATCCACATATTAGGATGCACAAGGAAATAGGAACACTCAGTTATCAGCTCACACAGTGCAGGCTTGGAGATTAGGCCCAAATGTGTTAAGGACGTCATGGCGTCTATGCTCTTTTTAATGACGAATTCCGAAGAGTCTGTTAAACCCTGCAAACGAGTGATTGGAGAAAATGGCATTTCGTTCTGTAAACATACCTGTAGTAAAAGAGGTATCAGAATAGTAGCACAATGCCAACCAATGTAGGATACAACACCAACAATACAATCGAAGAAGGCACCACGCACTTCCTTGTCCTCTTTATCATTCAAAAAAGTTATCATGTGAGACAACAACACATCATTCGCTGAAAAATAATTATATCAAAAAATGTAGTGGCTGAATTTTATTTTAGTTTTAAAATTTTTTGTTTACAAAATAACCTTGGCACAGTAAAAGAACCTGGTATATGAATTGCTTACTTAGATTGTTCGATATAATGAATAGAGAAATATATTATATATTGATGAAAAAAACAAAAACCTTGCAATTTAGTGTGCCACTGGGGACAGTTTTAGGACCATTTCTATTCACTATCTATATCAACTACCGGTTTTATATAAACACTATAAGTGAAATTCATAGTTTTGCAGATGACACAGTAATATTATATGGAGGAAAACTGGTTTCAATTACAAACTAAGACCACATTAGATTTTAAAAAGATTAAAAATTGGTTTGATTATAATCTACTCACAATAAACTTATAAAATTAGCATTACCAGAATTAGGACCACTAATACTTGATAATAATAGAATTGAAGAAAGTAATACTGTCAAGTACATGGGGGTTATGCTTGACAGACATGTAAAATGGGACAAATAATATCCCTATTGAAAAAATTACAGTGTTTATTATCAAAATTCAAGTATCTCAAAACATTGAAAGGCATAAAAACACTCGAAATTATTTATTTTCCATGAATACAGTCTCAATTGAATTATATGATTCTGGCTTGGGGAGGAGTCATGAAATCCCAACTCAGAAATGTTAAGGTTCTTCAGAAGTAGTTTTTATTTTATTATTTTTTTATATTTTTTTCCGTTAGTAATTTCCCAGACAGGCCCTGTCTCCGGAGCCCCGATACTTCCGGAGGGCGCGCTGGATCATTTATCCCAATAACCACTCCCCACGCCGCACAGTGGCGTATTTGGCCAATCTAGCCGGTCAAAATTATTTCTATGGATTTTATGATTTATAAATGCTTTATAATTGAGTTTGAGCTATAAAAAGTAGTTTGCAATAGATGTGGTTTCATAGAAACAACTACATTTGAAATTTGAATGATTTTTTTTATTAAACTCAAAATTTATTATCTAAGATGATCTTCAATTTCTTCTTGGGTAATATCTACAGTTTCTTTAACGAATCTGATTTAAATATGGGACGACAATATAGCGTTGATGATAGGATTTGGTTTTGCCACAATAGTTTTTGTTAATTGGTACCATATTCAAGAGTTGAAGAGGCACAAGGCTACTTCGAACTCGCATTAAACTTTTTACTGTCACTTCTAATAATCTCATATTTTCGCCGAGATAAATCAACTTCCATGAGTCTTTGCTAGCAGCGTAAGTTGTTTTCCTTTGTCTTTTTGCGCCTTTTTGGTTTCGTCAACTTCGTTGCTCACGTTGGGGAAGTAATAATTTGTTTAAATATATTTGAAGCATCTCTTTTTCCAGATGTTCATAATTTCGTTCGTGCAACTTGTATCAACTCGTCATCATCTGCCGCAATACAAATAACTACATTTTTCTTCTTCTACTTAATGATAATAATAATAATATTGTCTTTATTGTGTGGAAATGTAATTTGAACAAAACTTGTGTCAACGTTCGGATGAAACCGCTTTTCACTACTTCTTTCGCTCAATTCGGTGAACGATTTTGATGGCCGACTCCAGCTTTGCTGCTGCATTCTCGGTATTATGAATGTTGTTTTCAGCCATTCATCATGGTTTTGAAGGAATGTTGTTTCTATTTTACCTGCTTTCTTCCACTTTTGTTCGAATTCCGACTCAATATACGAAGATTTGTACTTCAACTTCTTTATTTCATCATCAAAGAAGTTTCCGCAAAACAAAAAATAACTCTCCAAACTGTTAAATATTTTTTCAATATTAGAAAAAAAATTCCATTGCATTCCATCATACAGTGATCTACGGATCACTATTCTTACACCTGACACTCCAGCTGACCCAGGAACAGGATAATTATAACATTAACAATTAAAATTTTCGATTTTTTCACTATTATGGTTAATTACCTCTTACTCGAAAAAGTGCTATTATATGCGGCTGATCTGATGATGATTATATTGTACAAACTATCATCCCACAATACCAATTGAAAAAGTAACCGGGACGAACCCGGAAACACAACAAAAATCTTTTATACGTAAAAACTCGGAGGAAAATGTGATTATCCTAAAGTTATTTTTCGAAAGACGATAAAATAATATTTTATTAGAAATAGAAGAGCAAATAATTTCACAAGTATGTGTTCTTACCTTCTTGATTCAAGCCCATAACAATATTCTCACAAATATCAATGTTCACAAATTTTTTTATTCTTCAACTGTTATGATCACATTTCGAAAGCCGAAAAAGATACGTACCCTCGCAGAGATGGTAATGTTCCGCCCGATACTAGAGCGTCGAAGCAGTCGATGAGAAACGGGGATGGGTTGCCTATTATTCTCTAGTCATTTAGCAATAATATTAACCAGTTTTTTTCCACCTTCGTGAATATCTTGGAAGTTGAATTATGGACCGGCTAGATTGGCGAAATACCCCACTGTGCGCCGTGGGGTAAGTGACTATCGGGTCCGAGAATCATGTGCCCTGAGCAGGCGGAGTGAACCAAGAATTACGGCCTTCTGCATTCGTCCGGCTAAGATTTCTGCCATATCACGGCAAGCCGGTATGATTTTTAAGTTTGAGAGCAGTGTGTCCATCATTCCACCAAAGACCCCTATTATCAGAACCACCATCTTGACAGAATGGTTTGGATAATGCCTGCGGAGTTCAAAGAGTAGATCTCGATATTGGACGATGTTCGTTTCGCCAGGAGCTGAAAACTCAATGACGAAAATTGTCCAACTTTGATGGTCGAGGAGGACTACATCAGGCTTATTGGCTTGTATTTGCCTGAGGGTGGGGAATGAGTAGTTCCAATAGATTCGGCACTTCTCATTCTCCACAACGGACTCAATATCCCCCGGAGCATAAGGCACAACACCGGTGTCTCGTCTATACCGTACGAGTGTCGTAGATGGTAATACAACACTCGTAAGGCCGCGTTATGCCTGTGGATAAAGGCTGAGATCGCATAAGCTGGACAAGCTGCCAGCAAATGCATTATGGTATCAGCTGCCCCACGACACGCTCTGCATCTAGTGTCAGGGACCTCTATACACATCACGTGACTACGGTAGACGAGGGTGTTGAAGACACCATCCTGGCAGGCCATTATGAATCCCTCGGTTTTCGACTTCAGCCCACTTGACCTGAGAAAAGCGAAGTTCAGGTTTCTGGATAAGCCAAGGACTTCAATGTTCTTGAAGAAGACCCCATGCATTGGCTTATCCTTATGTAGCTGAAGGAGCCTGTCACACTCCAGCTTTCACGTGGGCTTTTTGCTGAACGGGTTCCAAATCGGTGACCGAGTTTGGCTTCGTCCGTTCAGTGTCGAATAGGAGACCGAGTTCATCGGCTGCACGGGTTGCTGCCTTGAAAAGAAATGCTCCAATCCCTGCTTAGTTTTTATTATTATTATTATATATAGGAAGATTTATTTATATCCGACTGAAAATCTCTACAAAGAATCAAACAAAATGGACATAAGACAATTATTTGGATACAATATGATAATTTATATCTATAAACATAAAACTAATATAAAATTCAAATATCATACATTGAGTAAAAATAATGTTGCAGTAAAAAATAAAGTTAAATCAATAAGGTCTCAGAAAAATTTCAAATATTTATTGTCATTTTACTATGATTTGATTCTAAATCATATAAAAATAATCAAAACAAAAAAGAAATTGATTCAAGGGTTTTATAGGAATTTATTTCATGATATCTTTCACTACAGTAAACTCATTTAGTTTATTTTATCATTTTGTTTGATTTCAAAAATTTATAAAACTTATTTATGTAATTCTTATCTGTTATTTTCTCGCAAAACGTTTTAAACTTTAAATGCTTTGGAAAAATCACAAAAAATAGCAGCTGCCACTTCTCTAGTATTGATTACTTAATATACAATCATATTTGATCATCAAAATATCAAATTATGAGAGCTCGAGGTCATTATCGAATTAATCAGCTTTTAAATAAATTTTGCTAAATATGTATAAGTGATACAAGATGAAAGTTATATGGATTGTCAATATCAGGATCTTTACATACTGGAATAACAAATATTAAGTGCTGTCATTTACCTTTAGTCTGTCCAAAAAATACGCAAAGTTTTATGATACTGCTGTTCATCAATGTCTGTTTTACTATAGACTGGGTATCGGTGAGAAGAGCACTGACAGTGTGAGATACCATTTCATGAAGTGCCTGTAGTTCCAACTCATAGTTGAATGCATGTTCTTCTTTCTGTGTATCTGTATTGTTATTGTCGTACCAGTCATTCTGTATTTGTTCCAGATACCTGTGATTGAAATATCAGATTCCTCAAAAGAATGAACGAATTTGAGGAATATTAGTATTATTATTGTTTTCAAGTAAGCAACAGAAGCCAATGAAACGATTAATGACATCGCTAATTGAAAAAACTGTCAAAAACTCACTATTCAAAGCAAAGGCGGATAAGTGTGTCAAAACATTTTTCCATTAAACTTACCTGAGTGATATTTCAGCTAATGTTGCAATGTGTTTAGCATATGATGCTCTGACACAAGTACTTGGATTAGTAGCTAAGGGAGCTAGTTCGGGCAGAATATACTCCGGAAATATGTTGGCTTCAGATCTGGGAATGTTGCTAATCAAATCTAAACAATTAGTGATGGTCTCCATCGCTGCTATTTTCACCCTAGTAGAATTGTCATGAGCTAAATGCATCTGAAAATCAAACAGAACAAATAAAAACACTTCAATATTCAAACAGAAGATCGCCAACTAACAAGATAACTTAAAAAACTGTTGTAATACTGTGTTATCATCAATTGATGAGATTTAATTTGCATAATTTGACTTTGGGCTCGATTTTGGATTGTTCAGTGAGAAAAGAAAATTATCATTTCTTTTTGAACTTATGAAAGAACATGTTACTAAATGAGTAACCTACCCTGATAACATATATTAATAATAAGCAATATTGCTTACCATGTACGGTAGTATTCTATCTAATACTATCTCACTGCTAGCATGAGAAGCAAGTTCAAGCATAATTTCGAGACTATGGAGTTTAGAAGAGCAATCATGCAAGCCCCTGACGCATGAAGTCACCAATGATAGTATGATGACTAGTCCCTCACACTCCCATTTATCCGGTTTTTCTGAAACCTGATCTTCTTCATCCTCTTGATCTTCATCAAGCTTTGTCAAAGGTCCAACAAATTTGAAAATTTCAACTATATCACTCTTCAAGCGTATTATCTTCTCGTCAGCTGTCAAAATAGGACTAGACGAAAATATCAACATATAAGACTGGAGAAAAGAGAAGAAATACTCTGGAAACAAAGTACCACGGTATTCTGCAAGGTAGTCCTCAGCTGATTTCCTCTGTTGTGGGTCTTTATTTATCATGTTCGAGATCAGGGACTTCAGATTTGGGTCTTCCAATTTGTCCAAATGCTTGTCAGGGGAGTATTTACCAGAACAGTAGGACAGAAGTTGGGAGTATTCAAAAGGAACATGCAGTTCATTCCAAAGTTCCAACAAAGCACATCTGAAATTGAAGTTTGAGTAATATTATTGCTTTTTCAAAAAGCGTAGTATTCACTGGACGAGTATTTCATAAATATACTAGAGTGATGATATTTATTTGATTTTATTATGTGTTTTTTGTGGTTTACAAGACTAACTTGTTTTAACTTATGATATTATCTATACATTTGATGATATTTATAGTATGTGTGTATGCATATATGTACATGTAGATTACTGAGTTCCTGGGTTGAACCGCGTTGAAAGTTTATAACTCGACGTTTCGGCTCCTGCTTTAGAGCCATTTTCAAGAGAGTGACTTCGAGGTCTCTATCTGCCTACTCCTCGAGTTGTGGTCTGATGGGGTAACAAGTCATGTGTATATATGAATATTCGACTGTGATAACCTTGTTATTTTACGCATACCTATACAAATAATTTTATTTCATTATTGCATTATGATTTTATGTGATTATTTTATTTTTTATTTATATGATATCGACATCGTTTTATTTTCTATAACTAATTTTATTTATGATATTATATTTTATAACATTATCTTCGATAACCACGTTATTTATCATTTGATTGTGTATATAAAGTTAGCAAGGCCACTAGCCAGAAAATCAATTAAACAAATTCCAGTAATTGTCGAGAATTTTTCGTGAACGAAAAAAATTTGTCGCGATCTTAGTTTTTTTTAATAATTGTCGAAGTCAATTTGAACTGAAAAAAGTGCGAAAAATCTTTTCTTTACGGCTTACTTATGTATTTTTTATTGGAATTTGGAGTATATATACATATAAGGATTATTTGAGCTTTTTTTCATTAAAGTACTGGTATTGGTTATGGATTCTTTTTAAAACAAATGACAAACTAATTGTGAAAAATAGAAAACCTCAGTGTTCCAGGGAAAATTTTCATTTTTTTAATTTTTTATTTGTAGGCTCCTATATTCACTAAACAATTTTCGAATGATTATATCATATTGCTCGAGAAAATTCCTTGCCGAAAAACTACATTCATTACTATTATTCAATCATTGCTATTATTTCCAGTCTCTCGGTATTACCTATAAAATATAATTTTTTCGGTCGAAAATTTATCACTTTTTAAATGCTAAATAATGGAGAAATTTCCTCTTCTCGGTAATCGATTATATTTAATCATCATACAGTGCGTAGGTAATATCGAGAGACTGGAAATGATAGAATTTTACCAAACACCAATTACAGATAGTTTTTCTGCTTACGGAAATTTCAACGTTCCACGACAAATCTGTTTTTCTCATTCGACAATTGTTCACGACAATTATCCAACAATTACTGAAATTGGTTTCATAGATTTTCTAGCAAGTAGCCTTGCTAACTTTATATACATCATTTGATTGTATTGCTTATTGTAAAACATATTGACATGTTCTGCACCTGGAAAGATTTTTTTTCAGGAAGTACTTAAGAAAATATGTCTCTATAGAATGTACTATATTTTTTGACTGACATTAAAATAATATGAAACAGCGAGGTTAAGTAATTTTTTTATTAAAATCATGGAAATAAAAAAAATCATATTTTTTTGATTTTTTTATACCTAAAATTTTGCCTTACCCTATTTGCAGATGAAGACGATGGTTTATTGAAAATGAACCCAAACTATAACTTACCCAGCTGAAAATATGTCCATAGCCGGGGTCAAGACCCCCGTATTATACATGGCTTCAGCAATCACAGTACTGGTATCGATACTGGCTGTGTTAGCATAAAAAAATCTCTCAGGAGCAATGTAGCACACCCTCCTTCTTGAAGTATCGAAAAAGTATGAATAGTCTGCAGGATTATCTGCAGGTACAAAAATCGGTTTGAATGAAGCAAAATCAACAAGCAATACCCAGTTCCATGACGTGACTGTGATGTTTTCCAACTTTATGTCACCATGACACACCCCTACCTTATGGCACTGGTGAAGAGCGTACAAAATTTGAAATGTAATCCAACGTTTTTCAATGTTAGTTAGGAAAGGTCGAGTGCTTAGTCTATCATAGAGAGTATACTTCACATATTCTCTCATAATAATGCCAGCTTTCTCTGTTAATATAATCCTCTGGTAAGGGATGCAGTTTACAGCAGAACTCAACTTTTTTCTGACCTCTTCTAGATGATCTTTGTATGGTACCAGATGCAGTGAGGGATCATGTATGGCAAACACTTTTACAACTATCAAACCTTCTTGTGATTCACCTCTGGCTACCTTCAGAAACCTTGTGCTCCCCAAACTGAAATATGGCAAATCAACAATATATTTATTCTATAAAAAAAATCATCAACTTACCTTGTATCAAATTTCACATCTGGAAGATCGGTAAGATATTTATCAACAGGGAAAATTTGCGAGGGGGCAATTCCTACAAGCTGATTTCCCATTGTTACTATGGAAAAGAAGAAGTGATATCTGTAATACAAAAAAAAGTTCACATAAGTAAATGTTAACTTAACAATTTGTGGAATTCATAATAAGTATCGGTGGTCGGTGGATCAGCGGTCTAATGCACAGGCCGTTCGAAACTCCAGCATAGCTATAGTCGGTTCGAATCCGATGTAGGTACGAGAATTTTTCTCAACTACTTTATATCGGATTCGATAGGCGGCCGCATGTCTTGTTGAAAAGCAAGTGTATTGTGAGTTGTCTAGATGCCAATCTCGTCTAGTGCTAGCTTGGAGTGCACACCGACCACCCGAGGTGGTGCTGTAGGTTTTCCGGGTTTTCCTACAGCTGAAAAGTGAATACATCACCTAAAACATCAGTAAGTCGCCCCGGAGCGCCACGGCAAATAATAATAATAGCCGTCCTCTACCCGCACAGGCTATGCCTTTGGGTACACTCAACGAGTGTTTATGAGGGAGTATTATTATTATTATTATTATTATTATTGAAAAAAAAATAGTTATAGTATTCCTATGACAAAAATTCTGATTTCTTGAAATATGTTTCTGCAATAGGTGGTTAAACACTCGATAATGCAACTCTTTCACATCATTTGGCAGCCTATCACATACTTCACGTCCTTTGAAATATTGGGAAAGCAGAAGTTCTTTTTATGTTTCAAATTTCAGCTGCATTTGCAAAATAAAAATATTTATGATTCAATCTGCGAATGAAAAATCTTCTTTGCCACTATCATTGTATGGTGTATATTTCAATTCAATTTCAACTCAATGAAATGTATTATTCGTACAGTATTTCAAATTCATACTTCCAATACAGCAAAGTCAAATAAATATTATGTCTTATATACGTATCAAATTACTTAAGAACAATGGTCTTTGGTTTCAATTTCCTAATGATGAACTAGTTTTCCTCAAAATTATTTGCATACCAAATTGAACAGCTATTATTTTTTTTCATTTGCTGATATTTATATGGGCCTTTTTCAGACTGTTTGGTTCTAAGAATAATTGAATGACAATTATAAGGATCTCTTATATTATACTACTAAAAATAAACTACACTAGAACCTTTATCAACAATTATAAATGTTTTTTTTTCAGCACTAGTATCAAAAAGAAACCTTGAGTGCCAGCTGTCTATTTGACAATGTTTTCAACAAACCATAGTTATATACAAGATGAAAGCATTGACTTCATTATTATTAATGAGAAAAAATATATAATTTTCTACTCACGCAGGAACAGATATCCTTCTTTTGTCTATCCCTTTCGATATTAACAATATTTTTCACCATTCACTTATAGCATAGCTCTAGAACAAGTAGCTGTTACGCACTCGAATACTTGATGAATCTACTATCAGAGACATCAGAGTACCCAAGTTTATAAATATATCACACATTAAATACAATTTTTCAGGGTATAACCTTTTTCTAAAATTCTAAATGTTGTTTGTTGACATTTTGAGATTGTTTGTTTTGTTTGGTGACTTGCTGACTTGAGTAAATGTCCTGCTAATGGATTTTCCATTGGCGACACTGAATTGACTGACAGTAAAATGTAATGTTTCATTCGCGATATACGTTTCCCCTAGATGGCGCTGAAAACTTAGGCAAAAAGGTGCTAAAAGTTGAAATAACTCTGTTAGGGTGTATCCCAAATTTAATAATAATCGTCACTGTTTTGAACAATTATATTGCTTAATAAGCTGGACTGTAATAACAACTTGAAACAGAATATCAGCAAAGTGAAAATAGCTATCAAAAAAATTGTAGTAGTTGTCATCCTTGACATAACGTAAAAATGATTCTCTCAGGATACAGGGCTGCATTCTTTTTCGTTTTTCTTCATGCCGCCCCCCTTGAAATGCACGTTTCAACCCCAAAAAAAAAATAATGATAAAAATGTCAATTGATATTTAAGATTGCATCATTGGATTCTCAATTGGTAAAACACATAGTTTATTTATTGCTCGCATGAAGATGCCCTTTGAGGTTCTGATTGTAGCTACACGTGTTATGTTGTCTGTACCACTGCGCAAGTCAATGACGCGAGCCAATTGCCACTTTAGAGGGGGTAGATTATCTTCTTTAACAAGCACCATATCCCCGGGTTTCACTTGCTCTCCAGGTACTTGCCATTTGTTTCTCTGCTGCAAGAGCGGTAAGTATTCTCTTGACCATCGTTTCCAGAAATGCTGAATGAGTTGTGTTAAATGGTGGTAGCGAGTCAATCTATTTGGATTGTGCTGCATAAGGTCTTCCTCGGGTAATGCAGTGAGAGGAGCTCCAATAATAAAGTGACCAGGTGTGAGTGCTTGTAGGTCAGAGGGATCTTCGGTTAAACGGATTATGGGACAAGAGTTCATGCAAGCTTCAACCTGCGTCATAACGGTATAGAGTTCCTCATATGTCAATATTAAATTTCCCAAAACTCGTCGCAAATGATATTTAGCAATTCTAACCCCTGACTCCCACAATCCTCCAAAATGTGGAGAATGAGGCGGAATGAAATGCCACTGCACTGTTTGTTGTGCAAAAAAATCGTATATTTGGTTTAGATGTCATTTATTTTCCAAAAATGAATATAACTCTTTCAAATAGTTGTTTGTTCCGACAAAATTTGTGCCATTGTCAGAATACACGTTTTTCGGTAAACCTCTCCTTGACAGAAACCGTTTGAAAGAATTTAAAAAAGCATTCGTAGATAGATCTCCCACCAACTCCAGGTGACAAGCCTTTGTTGAAAAACAAACAAAAATACACATATAAGATTTTACGATTTTTTGACCCTTTATTTTAATGGCTTTCGTGTCGAAAGGACCTGCAAAATCAATACCGCAATTCATGAACGGACGAGATGGTGTTATGCGATTTCTCGGAAGCTCACCCATTATATATTGACATTCTTTAGGCTTGTTACGAAAACATGTGATGCAATTACGTAAAACACTGCGTACTGTATTACGCCCTCCAATTGGCCAAAACCTCAATCTCAATGTTGCCAATAATGCCTGTGGCCCCGCATGTAAATTTTGTAAATATTCTTTCATGATTAACAATTTGGTAAACTTATGATTTTTGTCTAAAATTATTTGATGACGTTGGTCATAGTGTATGTCAGCCTTGTTCAATCTACCACCAACCCTCAAAATTCCCCTATCATCCAAAAAGGTATTGAGTGATACCAGTTTTGCAGAGACTGAACTCTTTTTATTTTTTTTTATTACAGCCAAATCCGTCGTGAAACTTTGTAATTGAGCTAATTTGACTAAAACCAAAAATGATTTTTCAAGTTCATCCACTTTTAAAGGTCCCGAACACTCTTTGCCTGAACATTTTTTAACGAACCGAATACAAAAGGCGGTTACCCTAATCAATCTATGATAAGAAGAAAATCTTTGAAATATATCAAAGTTTGAATAATGGTCAACAATGAAAGTATGAGAAATTTTTTTCAGCTCAGGTATTTCTGAAAGTTTGTTGAAGTCACATTCAGGCCATTCAGATTGTCCCGGCGCCAAACAACTTGGACCTTTCCACCACAATGTACAGTTGATGAGAAAATCCGGACTCAGACCACGTGAAATGATATCACTTGGGTTTTCTGTATCCTGAATATGATTCCAATGAGACCCAGACGACAATCTTTGAATTTCCGCTACCCTATTAGCAACAAAAGTTTTGTATTGAGAGGGTTCCCCTGCAAGCCAAGATAAAACTATTGTAGAATCGCACCAATTCCATATCGAATTTATGTCAAGATCTAACACCTTTATGACATTGTCAGCTAATTGTGCCATGAGAAGCGCTCCGCAAAGTTCCAACCTAGCTAATGTTATTGTTTTCAATGGAGAAACTCGTGATTTTGCACATAAGAGTTGTACATGATGCTTGTTGTCCCTATCAGTGGTCCTAATATACATAGAACTTCCATAGGCTTGCTCAGATGCGTCGGAAAAGCAATGAATTTGTATTTCGGTTGCATGAGAGCAAACAGCTTGTCGCGGAATTTCAATCATATTCAAAAGATGAATACCTTCATAAAAGTGTGTCCAAGCAGTATATATGTCTAATGGAACGGCCTCATCCCAATTGAGCTTCAGTTCCCAAAGACGCTGCATGATACGCTTTGCTTTTATGATAGCTGGGCCCACTAATCCCAATGGATCAAATATCTGTGAGAAAACTGACAAAATTATGCGCTTTGTTACTCGATTAGATTCATTTTCGCAAGTGACCTTGTATTGAAGTTGATCAAGTTCAGAATTCCAAATAATTCCTAAAGTTTTTGTGATCTTATCTTCCGAAATGTAATGTTCAATTACTTCATCCTTTCCATTCATGTTTCCTAAAACTTCTATATTATTCGATAACCATTTTCTCAAAGTGAATTTACCCGAATTAAGTATTTTCGTAATTTCAAACTTTAATTGTTTTGCCTCATCTACTGTATTAGCTTCGGTTAACAAATCGTCCACATAAAAATCTTTCATTATAGCCTTGCTGGCTTTAGGATATATCCTTTCATTTTCGATGCCTAGTTGAATCAAGCACCTTACTGCAAGAAAAGCTGCAGGTGCTGTTCCGTAGGTAATAGTCTTCAATCTATAATGCTGGATCAATTGATCGGATGACGAGCGCCAAATTATTCGTTGAAGGTCTCGGTGATCTTCGTTTAAAAGTACTTGCCTGTACATTTTTGCGACATCACCTGCTAAAACTACTGCATGTTTTCGAAAGCGTAGCAAGATATAGAAAAGATCGTCCTGAATTTTTGGTCCCACCATCAATTTACTATTAATAGATACACATGTATCTGTTTCTGATGAACCATCGAATACTACCCTTAACTTAGTCGTAGTTGATGACTCTTTTATTACTCCATGGTGAGGTAGGTAATAGCTGACCTTGAAAAAATCATCCAAATGTGTCGAATCAATTCTACTCATATGTCCCATTTCTTCGTATTCATTAATGAATTTTTTGTAAAGTTTTGCGAAGCCCTCGTTCCGCTCCATTTTACGTTCTAAATCATAAAATCGTTTCATAGCTTTATCTGTAGAGTTCCCCAGGTTATTCAAATCTCCCTTGATTGGTAAATTAACTACAATTCGACCTTCATTATTTCGAAATGTTGTTTCCGACAAAATTCTCTCACACTCCTGTTCTTCCTTAGATAACAGTTTCTGATACGCACCTTCCTCTATTTCCCAGAATTTTTTCAGTTGGTCTTGAATGTCTACTGTTGATGTCAAGAAAAACAAGATTTTTTGTTATTTGATCTCGAGATTTTATTTTCTGCATAAGCAACGTTTCCCGAAATAATCCAGCCAAATTTAGTTTTCTGCATTATCGGTTGACCACGACCAAGTTTTACTTGTCCTACACATAACAACTCCCAGAAAATTTCTGCACCTATTAACAGGTCAATTTTACCTGACATGTTGAAATTGTTGTCTGCGAGTGTAAGATGCTTTGGTATATTTAAGTTGCCCCTTTTGAAGGTAATCGCAGGTAAATCATTTGCAATTTTATCCAAAATTAAAAATGATGATTTTATCCTGAATGCATTTACCTTTGAAAAAATAGTGGCGCTGATACTTCCCGAAATATTCGCAACGGTTTGATTAATGCCTATAATGGGAATGTTAACGGTTTTTGGATTGATTTGCAATCGCTCACTTAAATCCTTTGATATAAAATTAGATTGCGAAGCTGAATCGAGAGTAGAGCCCTGCATTCATTTTACTTTCCAAATTTATCCTCTATGTATATTAGAGCAGTTGACAGCAAAATTTCCGTTTTTGTGACAACATAAGAAATTAAAGATGAATTTTCTCTACCCTGATCTTCTGACATTTGCTGAATATTTGTGTTTGAAAATCTGTGTTCCACTTCACTACAATAATTGGAAGTATCAGACTGAGAATGCGTGCTCGGACCTGCACCAATTTCATGAAGAAGCGTATTGTGCTTTTTTCCACAATGTTTACAACCCCTAGATGTACAATTAAGAAACCGATGATCAGTACCCAAGCAATTCCAACAAAGATTGGATTTCCACACATGTTCCCGTTTTGCTTCGATCGGAAGAACCAGAAACGTTTTACAATGAAAGAGCAAATGATGATCTTTGCAAACTCCACAAGTTTGTTTAGTTGTTGCGAATGATTTATTTGTAATGGACCTATTGATTTTGTATTTATTTGAAGTATCTCCCCGTGAATCAATTGACATTTTGTTCATCATTTTATTGGTATGCATAACCTCCAATAACTGACATCTCTTACCAAGAAATTTGATGAAATCTGCCAAATTTGAAAATTTGGTTGTATCACTTTGAATTTGCCATTCTCTCTTTGAAGTCGGGTCCAACTTCATTTCAAAAATGTAAATAAGTAACGTGTCCCACTTGTCTACCGGTTGGCCTAATGTTTTCAAAGCTCTTATGCTTTTATTGATTTCATCTAACAATTTCCTCAACATCCCATGTGATTCTTTTATGATAGGAGGAAAGTTGAACAAAGTGTCAATGTGACTCAATGTTATTAATTTTTTGTTTTCGAATCGGTCTCGCAATAAGGACCATGCTGTCGTATAATTGTCTTCTGAAACTTCCAAGGAATGCAAAACATCAGCCGCATCACCCTTTAGTGAGTTTTTTAAATAATAAAATTTCTGAACTGCACTCAAAGTCGAATTGGAATGAATAAGGGTATTGAAAGTATCGTAAAATTCTGACCATTCTTTGTACCCACCACAAAAAGTTGGTATTTCCATGAGAGGTAATTTAACTGTTGGCTTTGGTCCCCCTGGAGTCTGCCGAGAATGAACCTCATTGCTTTGACTCTGTTGTTCAGATAATTTTTTCTTTGCCTCACCGAGTATCCTGTAAAAAGTGCTTTTAAATGTCGCCCTTTCTTGCCCTAATATGTTGTCCCCTTTTAATAACTCAATTTCGCTCTGAATCTCCTCAAATTGATCCCATAATTCCTCACATTTCTGCACGCGAAGATTCAATTGATCAAACTGATCTGCAGTGAAATTTGTCAAGAAATCTTCAAGTCTTGTCAATTGTGAGTAAATGTTTAACCTTTTGTTCTCTAGTTTTTTCGATTTAGTCATTTTACCGATATGTCCCTTCAGATGACGCAGTTAGAAACAAGCATGTACTCGTACGCACAGAAAGGATGGAAAATAGGTAGGATGCACTCACCCTGTCTCAGCTTTAGTCTACCACAAACTTTCAATCTCCCGCTCCTGTGTCAATGTCCTCCTGCTAGCGCTGCCGATTCGCTATTAGCCCTTAGCCCCGCCGCTGTGTGCGTTGAATGTTCCACCTTGTCTGTTTCACACTCCAAAATTATCCGGCTCGAAGGACCAATGTTAGGGTGTATCCCAAATTTAATAATAATCGTCACTGTTTTGAACAATTATATTGCTTAATAAGCTGGACTGTAATAACAACTTGAAACAGAATATCAGCAAAGTGAAAATAGCTATCAAAAAAATTGTAGTAGTTGTCATCCTTGACATAACGTAAAAATGATTCTCTCAGGATACAGGGCTGCATTCTTTTTCGTTTTTCTTCAAACTCAATAAAACATATTTATCTACGCCAGCATTGCCTTGTCTTATTCCTTGTTTTTGATAAAAAAAATAAAGTGAAGAAACTTTTTCTATGGTAGGTATATTGAGCAGTTGGGCACTGATCAAATACAGTGGCCAAAACACAGAAGGGGTCCATTATCGAATTCATGCGAAAACATTTCAAACGTTTGAAGTAACATGGAGCGATACAGACTCCGCTTGTTGAAGAGAGATACAACATCGAATTCGTATACGTAACGCACAATAGAGTCAAAATCAAGTCAAAATAAGCTTTATTGTCGGAAGTTACAAAAAACTTGAAGACAAAGCTTTTTGGTTTTGGATTAATAAAGTATAGAACTTTCAATTGCTGCCGTCATTTGAAGTTAACTTATTCTGAAGCTATTAATATCAAAGAATATCATCTAACTCACTTTGCTGCCCAAAAATCGATTAATGTTATTATTGCTAAAATTGCTAAAGTTGGCTAACATTGTCAAAGAAATATTTACTACCGCTATCTACCGCTTACGGCAAGAAAGACGATGTTATATCAGTTCCTCCATAGATGTCACATTCTTGTGTTCATTGAGAATTGTCAAAACTGTCAAAGTCAAAAGTGTCATAGCTCTTTAAAAAGTCTGTCAGCCGAATTTCAAGTTTATATCATCAATCAGACCAAAATATGCCAACAACACATTATTTTCAGTTATCAGATTAATAAATTCCCCTTAGGTTAATTCAAACCGATATCAACCGGACAAAATATGTCAAGCCGGTGAGTTTTATCTACAATAACCTCAGTTCAAATGATACATTCATTTCAGTTTTACCTTCAAATCTTGAAATGTTCAAACTAGAATCCTATATCACTCCTATTCTATTGAGTTATGTCAATCGATATATAAACAATTTTAAATTAGAAGATTCCCAGGTAAGTGTTTCGAATCATTCATATATTTTATAAAAAATAAAAACAATAATTTACAGGTATCCTTGTGGGGTGGCGATGCATCTTTTCACAATCTTGAGCTGAATTTACAAGTGCTAGAGCAGGAGCTGCAGTTACCATTTAGTTTTGTGTCTGGTAGTATAAGAGAACTTTTGATACATGTACCATGGACAAAGTTAGCATCAGAACCTATTACAATTACTATAAATACCATAGGTATATTATCAGACATGGAGTTACCCTAAAAAATTAAATGTGTTTGTTTTTCTAGAATGTATTTTAAATTTAAAAGGAAGAGATGGTGCAACAAGGCCTGAAAACTTGCAGTTGAAAGAAAAGATGAAGAAACCTACTAGTCATGGGTAAATATCAGAAATTATGGCCATTGAACATTCTAAGAACTTTGAGACTAATGAAATATCAACAAGTTCTATTTTGGGAAATGGATGAAAAGAAACCTTTGGAAATTCTCTTAGAGTATGAAGATAGAGTCAAGTTGAATATTTATTGAATCATTTACTTATGATGTTCTTTACACTATTTACATAATGAATTAATCATTTTAGGAAAGAAATCGAAGCTCCTCAAGGCTATGTGCAACTTCTTATCAATAAAATAGTCAGTAATATCAGAATTTACTGCAATAATGTTATTCTGAAATATGTTGAGGAAGATATTGTGCTTTCTATGAATGTCAAACTTTTAAAATTTGAGTCTGCAAATAGCAAATGGGAGTCTGCATACACAGGTAAATATATCTGACTCAGTTACAATCTCTAAAAATGGTCTTGAAAACTTTCTTTGTATTATCTCAAAATATACTGACCAAATTAATATACTCTCTATATTAGAGACATGTTTCAATTTACTAATATTTCCTTGCAATTTTATGTTGCAGACCTGTCACCTGCTGAAGTGATACTCCGAAAAGTTATTACTGTCAATGATTTGACTCTTTGTCTAGATAAGAGAAATGCCTCTGGAAAAATTGAAGTGTACCAAGAGCCCATGCTATACAGATGCTCAATGACTATGCATTTACTTAAACATTACCATTCTGCAACAGCTAGCCGTGCTTCTACAACAAGGCTGGATATATATTGCAACAAGTGAGTAAATGAACTACATGGTTCCATTAATCATGCCAGGTTTATTAAAATAATTACTTTACAGTGAGCATGTGAAGGTTAGAACAAATTCGCTAAAAAACCTAAATATGGCCATTGGGGAAAAAAAGCTCAGACACGTCGATTTTATTTTTCAGTTGCGCATTTTTTGGTCTCATATTTTTTATTATGTCATCACTGTTCGAGTTATGACGTCATTATAATTTTTTTAAATGGCAATACCCCATTTTGATAATACCTTCAAAAAGATCGCATTTGTCTGTGTATGGATGTAATATTTTTTAATGTTACATAAGAACATTTCAATGAGAATTTTAACTGTTTTCCAAGAGTTTCAACATTGCCTTGCATATTGTCAAGAGGCAAATGGCTTGCAATTCAAGTACTTAATTCAATAGTTTGTAGGTTTATTTAGTCCTGTTATCATCAAATAAATGAACCATTGGTGTGAATAAAATTCAAGAAACGGAAAAACCAATTTCTCCATTTGTTGAATTTCCTGTTATCATATTTAAAATTGCATGTTTATGAAAAACATATCTTTTATTTCTCGGACATACCGTTACGTAACATAAGAAAAACCATGACATCCATACACAGAAAATTGCGTTCTTTTTGAAGGTATTATCAAAATAGGGTAATGCCATTAAAAAAAAACTATAGTGACGTCATAATTCGAACAGTGATGACGCCATCAAAAAGATGAGTAGACCAAAGGATGCGAAACTGAAAAAATAAATCGACGTGTCCGAGCTTTTTTTCCCCAATGGTGATATCAAGCTTTCAATGAATTTGTTCCAACCTTTACGTATACATATAATATGTATTATTGTAATAATTTTTTTTTTGATTATTTTATATGAAATCTATGTTACCTAATATTAGGTGTCTCTTGACTATGTACATATTTTCAGTGTTATTGTTTAGGTTCTGAATCTGATACTATCAATTGTATATTAGGCTTTTCTATTTCACTCAACTGATCTTATAGTTTTGATGAATTCATTATTTTACAAATGATTTATTCAGTTCATTAAATTACCCAATATGATGAAAAAACTCGCAGTCCCTTACTATATTTAAGATGAATATAATCGAATATATTAAATCTTTTGAATGATTCCAATCTATTTATTTATATTAAAACATGTCTTAGTCTAGTGTCAGTATTATATTAAATATGATATGATGATGATTTGTGCTTCTAAGAATAATTCAATTTTAATTCAGTGCAATATTATTTATGTTTGTACTTATATTAGGTTTACTATTTCCAGTAACGATTTATTATAAACAAGAAGAAAGTTTGACACTAACTTTTGTAAATATTTAGACATACCTTTCATAAAATGTGGATATTTGTCTAGAAGTAATATATTATTCGTTGAACCAAAGGATTCAATGATTAAAAAATATGAAATGGTATAATATGTAATACATATTAATTTCATGAAGAAATAATATGACAATAATAATAATAAAATATTCAATATTCGTCAAGGGATAAGACAAAGAAATAATTGTTTTGTGTCGGAAGTATGCTATAAAAGTTATACAAAAGTATGGTAATTTTAAATATTTGCCTCCTGTATTTTATGACCGAATCTGTTTTATTGACATGTGCTTTGCCATTTATATTGTATGTATTAACATTGGGGTTAATTTTAGTCAGAGTAGTGTAAGTATTTATTTTTCCAGTATGGAATTTAGTATGACTGAACAGCAAGTGTCAATGTTTATGCGTCTGTTGATGCTTTTGTATGTCCTGGAAGTAATATACCTATTCAGCCCTATGCTGTATCACTTCCGTCAAATATAACGTCACCGTTATTAGCCATTTCCGTTATTTTGCTATTACCAAGCAATAGCAAAATAACGGAAATGGCGAATAATGGTGACGTTATTTTTAACGGAAGTGATACAGCATAGGGCTGATTATTAGTTGATTACATAATTATTTCATGAAGAAATTAATATAATAATAATAAAATATTCAATATTCGTCAAGGGATCAGACAAAGAAATAATTGTTTCGTGTTGGAACTATGCTATAAAAGTTATACAAAAGTATGGTAATTTTAAATATTTGGCTCCCGTATTTTATGACAGAGTTGAATTATCAGATGTTTTGCAAAATGTATACAAGTTCTTATTTTTATGCAAAAATAACAAAGTTTGAAAAAATGTATTCTATTGAAATGTGCTTTGCAATTTATATTGTATGTTTTAACATTGGGGTTAATTTTAGTCAGAGTAGTGTTTTTATTTTTCCAGTATGGAATTTAGTATGACCGAACAACAAGTGCCAATGCTTATGCGTTTGTTGATGCTTTTATATGCTCTGCAGCAAAGACAGCTAAAGCCTGAACGGGATGTTTCTGTTGAAAGCTCCAATGTCTCACCGGAATCAAGAGGTGAGATCAGTATATTTTATCTTTGTTTTATAAACAGAAATGAATCACCACTAAATTGATTTCGATGTATCTGGTATTCTGTTTTTTTTTATGTATATTACTTATGTGCATACCTTCAATCATATTTTTATTATAGAAAATCAGGAAAATGCAGAATCTTGGACTGGCTGGGCATGGTCTTACGTCTCTTCAGTTTTACCTGCTCCTTGGGATGAAGAATGGAATGACGAGCAATTAGAACATCATAAAGGACACTCTCTTCATTTTGGGTTTTATGTTGACAAGCTTTCCATCACTTTCAAGGTAAAATTTTGTTTTATATTATATTTTGAATATATAATAATATTAACGTTTATTAAGTTCGTTGTGGGGAATGAGAAATGCCGAATCTATTGGAACTACTCATTCCTCAACCTCAGGCAAATACAAGCAAATAAGCCTGATGTAGTAGTCCTCCTCGACCATCAAAGTAGGACGATTTTCGTCATTGAGTTTTCAGCCCTTGGCGAAACGAACATCGTCCGAAAAGAGGAGGAAAAACGGACTAAATATCGAGACATACTCTTTGAACTCCGCAGGCTTTACCCAAACCATTCTGTTGAAAAGCTGGTTCTGATAATAGGGGTCCCTGGTGGAATGATGGACACACTGCTCTCAAAGTTAAAAATCATACTGACTTGCCGTAATATGGCAGAAATCTTAGCCAGACGAATGCAGAAGGCCGTAATTCTTGATTCACTCTGCCTACTCAGGGCACATGATTTCGGAGCCAGTAAACACTCACCCCACGGACGTGGGGAGTGGTTACTGGGGTTAATGACACACCATCGTGCCGTTCGTTGAACTTTCACATTTACAAAGAAACAACAAACATTAAAAACAAAGCAACAATCCAATTCATTTCAATTTCTGTTTTGGAGAAAATACCTTTTATTTTGATTTTGAATTCAGTCATATTTCTATAATTGTTTATGTCTTGTATTTCATTGAATTTTGAAAGTGCTTCATGAGTGAATCTTTTCTGGCCAAATACAGAGTTTGCAAAATCAAGATGGAACAAGTTATGTTGTTTTGAATGGTAATAGTGAATTTCTGGATAATATGAAATTAGATTTCATCATTTCATTGATAATAAGGTACGACAGTTTGCATAATGCATATTTGTTGAAAAATAATATAATCAGTTTTTCTAGAATGAACAAAGCAGATTGAAATAAAACCAATTTTTTTATTTTTGTTTTTAAAGAGTTTTCATTTGCATATAAAAGCACATGCTTTATACCTCTCCCCTAGGTAATTGTGGAGTCATGAAGATTTTTCTTTCTTTGAATCGAAACTTGAAAAACTTCATAAAAACAACATGTTAATGGGTTGTTGTTACATTGTTGTGTCGTTATATTTTAGTGTTTTAGTGTTTTAGTGTTGATTCCTAGGATCATAATGAAGTTCAGAAAGTCCTTTTGTCATAAGAAAATTCAAATGTTTAGTTTCTGAATTTTTAGCGATGTTTCCCTTTCAAATATCGTTGTTTCTTGGGAATAATAAGTAAATTGAGAAAGTAAAATTTTTCAAGAAATTTTTGCTTGATTAATTATGGTGCACGCCGTGTTATCGGTCTCGCCTATCGCCTCGGCCAATGATCGTCATTGTGATCCTTATTACATTTTTAACTGTTATGGTATTGTCAATTCCTTATCAAAATTTGATCATTTGTTTTACAATTCGATATAATGAATATTG
The DNA here is from genome assembly GCA_958502065.1 of Chrysolina americana. NCBI lineage: Eukaryota > Metazoa > Arthropoda > Insecta > Coleoptera > Chrysomelidae > Chrysolina > Chrysolina americana. The sequence goes on along the minus strand of OY293416.1, from coordinate 58,642,903 downwards.
TTATTATTAATATGAGATCAATTTCTTTGAACCCCTGGAATTCCATTGCTAGAACTGAGCTAATTATATATTTTGTTGTAGGTTTCTGAAGCAAGTTTTGAGCGGAGCAGTTATTACGCTCATAAGAAACTGCGCTACACCCCTATGCTTTGTTTAAAACTCCAAGGAATCTATTCTGAGACCCTTATTCATGGTTTAAAATGGTTCAACTCTGCAGGAGGCGTTGGTGAAGCTGTTTTGTTGCCCTTAGGAGTCTGTAGTTGCTCTCATACTGAAATTCTAGATGATATTGATCCTGTACACTATTTGAAAATAGGCTAGTGTTATCATTATCGCTAATAATATAGTTTAAGGCATTTTTAATTCAACCAACAGTCAGTAAAATTAATTGATCGAGTCTTTATTGTTTGATGTTAATTGTTACATTATTTTATATTGGAATAGTTTCTACTGATGAATGTTGATTCATTTATTTCAAATGGATACTTTTTCCTCAGGTTCTGTAACAAGTTCACACAAAACAGACTCTCTCTTTGATGCTGAAGCCATTGAAAATAAAGGAAAACGAAGGCAGTATAATACTTCTTGGGACTACCACATGACAGTTTTTACGGAATCTGTTCTTTTAGAACGGACTCCTGCATTTTCTTTTGACTATCTTTATCACATGGAAGTACCCAGTGACGTTTCTAGTGATAAATTATCCGACATGGGGAGTAATTATGAGTTTAGGTAGGTAATTATTTATTGAAGACAAAAGATTTCTTATATTTTCTTTGGATACTGTTTTAATTTTCAGTAATCTGTCAGAGAGGTCCTGCATTAGAAATTGCTTTGGACCATTTAAACTGCGCTTATGCTCCGGATTTTTCCACAGAATGAGTTCCCTACAAGTAGCTGGTTTGTGTTTTTGATTATCTCACTTATTTAATATTAATACTAGCAGATGTACTTCATTGATGAATATTTTAAGTTCTGTGATTATTCCCAAATTATTATTATTTCGTAAAATACAACTTATTTATCATTTTTGGCTAATTCAATAAGGTTTTATGTTTTTGCAGTTGTCTAAACTATTGAAAAAAAGTTTTCCTTATATGAAAACAAAGAACATTTTGAATGCACTAGCATTGTCGAAGATTGTATAATTTGCAATGCAATACTGTTTACCATCAAAGATTGATTACACAATGGGTAATTTTTTTTAGCCTCATACTATGATTATCAGCCTTACTATACCCTCAAACCTGATTTGCCACTACAAGATCTACTACCGCCTTCAGAGGAAGACTTTGATGCTCTCAGTGAATTCATACCCAGCAGGAGCATGAGGATCACCTTCTTTGCTCCAATTATTGAACTGGAATTAATGGATCATCAATTTTTTCAACCTACAAAAGAAAACTTATTCAGGAAAAGGAAGGTTAGTCATCAAAGCTTTCTAATTCATTTATTGTGAAACGTAAAGTGGCGTTGAAGAGATAATGATAGAAAAGCCTTCAACGGAAGGCGTCACAAGGCAGAATAAAATGCACAAATCTGCTGAGAAATTTTTTGTAACACTTTTTTCAAGACTGTTGAAGTATAAAGACCATACCACGACATTAGATAATCTTCAGAATACAACAATCAGTTCATATGTTAGTGCTTTTATCATTTTATATTATTTTTAAAACGTATTTAGTACTTTTGAATATTTTGGAAATATACTCAATATATTCATAATTTCATTATTATAACATTTTGTTTTTGAATGAAAATTTCATATTATCCATCAACATTTATATTGTTTTTGTTAATATTAATTTTATATGAATATAATTTTCAAACCGTTGCTTTTGAAGATATTTGTTATAGAAGATATCGAGTTCTGCCCCAAAGAAAACGTTGGTCGACCTACCCAAACTCACAATTGAATGTCAATTCCTTGACATAAGTATCAGCTACCCAATGTATGTCAACCGCTTGGTCCACACCACCTGTCAACTTCCAGAGCCGCCTAAGAAGTTATTCGACGCATGCTTTTCCAAGCAAGATATCAAAATTTTGGGAGTTTGTAGTCGACTGGTTCTCAATTCTCAACGCCATACAACAATTTTGACGCCATCCAGCATGTCATACTCTTGTAGGAGTATTTTGAAACCACAGTATTGGACAAATCCCGATATTCCACACATTGAAACGACGTTTGAGTCTGAGAGTATAACATTAAACGGCACCAATGCCAAAATGATGGTCATTGTATATATTATCGGAAAGCTAATGAAAATGGACTCGGAAGGTGCAGTAAACACTATGACCAATACTTCCATTTTATCGGATGCAGCTATAGATTATGGTTAGTGGTCAGTGAATATCTAATTTATTCTAATAATGCTTATTACACATAATTTGCCTCAATAATGGTGACTTGCAAATTACAGCTCAGTTTACGTTCAAGAGGAAGATTCAAACTATTCATTTGATATATAAAATTTCTTTGAAAAAAATATTCATATGTGCCACATCACTCGTTATCTCTATTAGAAGTTGATTCACTTAAAAGGTAGTGATATTTTAATCCATTTTAAACCAGATCCATCAGTACCACTTTGAAAAAACTATTAAATGTTAATTGTTAGACCTGTAAGCCTTCTTTTGATTCCGTATTAGATCTCTACTTTCTTGTTCTTTATTACTCCACATACTCATTCAATAATTTATTTTTTAACTTGTAATCATATTTTTCTATCCCTGAATTAATTTTTCAAACTGTAAAGGTTTTTAGTTTAAGCATAGCTATTGAGCTGATCTTTACTTTTTCAGAGCGAATACATTTGTCAAAAAACATCAATCTACTATTATTTTGAATGTTTTCTTCTATAATTGTTTAATTTTTCAGGTTTGCCTTATATGGAATTGTGCATAGAGGGCATTCGTTTTAAAAGAGTCATAACAAATTCAACGGTTTCCATGGATGTGAGTCTTGGTTCAATAAAAGCTTTCATTTTTGAACCATTAGATGTTACAAATCCTAGTAAATCGTCCTCAAGAGACATTCAACAGGTACTGTTTGTATCTGGACCAGAACCTAAAAATCCAAGCAATGTAGAATCCAAAGCTAAAACGTAATTCTAACATATTTGTTTTAACTTTTTTTTTAATATTATATAATTTTTTCAGAGCTTTGGAAGAACAACCCCTATTTACCGCGTGTCTTCAGTATCCCATACACCCTGATGTACAAAAACATCCTCCAATTCTACTGTTCAACCTTCAAGAAATTAGGATTTGTGTAGACCCCCTTCTATGTAGATGGTTGCTTTATGTGCCCAAACAATTTGGTCCCATAGTTGATTATATTGGTAGGTTTCTTCGATACAATTTATAATTATTATAATATTTGAACATTTTTTGAAGATTCTTCGTTTCACAAGAACAGGAATGTCTCTGAAGCCAGTGGTAGTGCTGCTGAAACTCCTCGACGAATGAGCAGTCAACTTGAATCTGTACATAGCAGTTCGGATAGGGAACAATTATTTTTGTATAAGAAAGTACAGGTTGTAAAGGAAGACCCTATTGATTTGCAGGAAAAGATTTATAATGTTCTCAAAAAGTGGTTTGATGTTTGGAAAGGAATGTTTCTTTGTGGAGATGTGTCTCAGTGTACCATTTACTTTCCATTAGTTTCTTTGTCTGCAGTTGGATCACAAGGTATCGACAATAAATCATTGAAGAACATAACATTTATTTTGACCAAGTTCAAACAGTTCCCAATTTTTGTTTTCCTTGATATCATTTGTTGTTTGTGTTTCAAATATTTTCTCAACAGCAACAACTCTTCTAGAAGTTTAACTATCATGTTTATAGAACCCTGGCTAAAAATATTTATAGCCTTCTCTTATCTGCGTGAACTATACTTCTGGGAACGATTATCGTGAGTCTTTAGTAAGGGATGGTATCAATGTTGTTATAAAATTTGAACAATGCAGAACAGAATTCAATGTCATCAACAAGAAAAATCAATTTCAACCCTCTGTGATATTTGAGACTCAATTTCAGTGCAAGAAACCCATAATTCAAGCATATTTTTTCAAGTATGGTACATTCTTAATGACATTTCAGGGATTCAGGAGGCTGTAGAAGCAGCTGTGAACAAGGAACATCCTCCAGACATCATGGTCATAACCTTACCTTTCGCTAATATTCGCAGTGCTCAAAGACAGATTATAACGAAACATTTGAAAACACTTCCTGTTACCTTACCTGAAAGCATTTGGTCTCCGAATAAATCCAGTTTCCCTTGGACGATTTCTATATCTGATCTGAGTTGTTACACCATACAATATGGAAACAAGTTGATTTTTTTGAAGCCTGTTTCATTAAGTGCAACTGTAGGTTTATCTACAAGACCATCCAAAGTCGATAACGAAGGATCGGCTGATAGCCCAAAGATGGATATAGCCTACCTAGGAGTGTGTGTGCATATCGATATGACTCCTATATTAGTATCGACTTCAGAAATTCAGGTTTATCTTTTTGCGAGTATACTGTATGGTTTGATGGAGGTAACTACTAATCTAATGCCAGAAAAAAACAAAACAGTCTCCAAAACTCAAGATATGCTACCTCCCGCCTTAAACAAAAACAATTCGACAATATCGCCAACAATTATAAGAGAAACTACACTCGATTCGATTAGTGAAAAAACACCTCCAATCAATCTTAGCCAAGCAGATAATGTGGATGATAGCGTCAAGCTTACGGCCTGGGTGCAATGGACTATCACAAGGTTTACAGTAGAGTTGTTGTCAAGTGAGTGCAAGAGTAAACCGGAAGAGGAGTTAGAATCTCTGCAGCCAAGGTTGAAACTTGTGGTAGATGCGGAGGACATAGTGAGTTCTTTGGATTTCCAAAGCATTTATCTGAAAATCAAGAGCAAAATCGGGTCGATGTCAATACAACATTACAAAAGGTAAATGATTGGTTGTTATTCTCAAATAAAAGTCTTACTAACATTTACATTTAACTATTGGTTATTACAATTCAATTCTTGAATGTTTTCTTCATTTTTATGTTTTCTAGAGTTGAAATTCAATGTATCAAATACACAGGTAGGGAATGAAAATCAGCACAACTAGGTACTAAACAAGAATGTATTTTTTTTTATGATAATGATGACATCAATTGCTGTGATCATTAGCCATGTGTTTCGAGTAGGATCTGTTACTAACAACTCCAACGCTACCTTAGGGACAGTACTATGAATTTGTATGAAACTGAAACGTCTGAGAATCAGCCCAGTTAGTAAAGAATTTTAAGAAATTTCAAACAGTCTGAACTCTGCGGTTTGAACCCGGGACGTCTAGCCTCAGAATCGTAAAATATTCCACCTCGCTAACCCCGGCTACATTCAACCTCTAACAAGTAGCTAAAATTGAATATGAAAAGGCAATTAAAAACCTTAACAACAATGTTTTCATTGAGTACAACTCTGCCCTCTCTTACCTTTGAGCCATTGAAAATAATTGCGCTAAATTTGAGGAACTGAAATGAAACAAAATTACCATCTTTTCACCATGATAATGACAGAGTTCAGCGTCGAAGTGATATTTGGTTGCTATATTGGTCATTTGTTCTTCTTTTAAGTAAAGGGGGGTCTTGTGGCACCTTTTTTCAATTCGAGTGCGGAAATGACATTTTATGTAGCACGTGGCACACATCGAGTGCGACAATCCCACGAGTGTGAAAAATCACTTTCGCACAAATAATGTACACTATTTTTCCTAACACCACCCGATAATTTTACTAAATACTGTAGATATTATTGATATGTGTGTAACTGACTGACAACCATTTCAACTAACTCCATCAATTTTGAATAATTATTTTCAATTGCAAAATATTTTTAGATAGTTTTTTGTGCTATCATATTTGACCATAAAATTGAAAAGTATGCACCCAAACTTCTTTGAAATGGCTCAATCCTAAGCGAATCTCATCTTAAAGACGCTAACCGTAATCTCCACAATACTATGAAATGAAATTTCTGATTAATAATTATTCATATGAAGTCAATAAAACACTAGTGAGTCATATTGATCCTGCCTGTTACCGAGAATTACCTAACATCTGTATATTTCATCCAACTTACTCCTTTTGTATACCATAATATTTCATTTTATTATTTTTAGTCATGAAAGAATAGAATACAACAACAATACTATACAATACACTAATGTGGCAAAGTCATCAGGTAAATAAATAAATAGGACAATGGATATTCATTACCTAATAATAAGGTAACATAAGAACAAAAAGAGAAAGGCAGAAGTATAAATAAAAACAGAAAATTAAAAATGGATCGGAATCGCTACATTCATATAATAGTTATAATTCTTCTAAGGAATAGTATGTCTTCTTTAATAATAAAAGTTTCTTGTTATAGACTTTATATCATTAATCGCCTTTATTAATACACTAGGTAGTTGATTAAATAACTAATATTGCTTTATTTGCCTGGAAACCGTACGTACGTTTCTACTATTTTTTAGTATACTTTCTACCGAAATGGTCTTGTTTTTGTTCAGTCAGTGTCCTATAATTAATAGGTTGCTATCCACTTCCCCAAACCCATGAAATTTGATCCAGCCGCTTGGGTGTAATTACTTAACTCATGGTCGTTTTAGGACATTTCCGAACCCCTTTGCCGTCATTAGATGGCGCACGGTTTACAGAGGCTTGCCTGACATCGTGGGATTGAGTTTCCTTTTTATTTGGCCTTTTCTTTCAGACAAGCGATATCGCTGGCCCCCTGTACAGCACAATCAGATACTCATGCACATTGAAGGAAACAATCTCTACTCCAGTCTAAAATTCAAATTTTTCTAATTATTGTTTCAATGCCCCTTTTATGAAAACCAACATTCTGTATTTTAGGTCAAATCCTAGTTCAAAATGGAAACCAGGTCCTTTTCTAGGTATCGTGATGAGACTTCAAGAAGATGCTGGATCCAGTCAGCACCACGAAGACCACGGTTTCATAAATGTCACAATAACTCGTGCAAGCTGTCAACATACCCATACTCTATGGGGTGCTGTGCAGAAACATCACAAAAAACAGAAAAAAAGTGAAGTCCCAAACCCGCAGTTATTGTCCCAGTCGCGCTACATTACCGAAATTGTGGTTAATATTCAACCGATAGGTTAGGTTCTAGTATTATCAGGCAAGCGTCCGTTTCTATTGCATATTTTTTCAGATTTTGTCATATCGCTAAGTACACTACGAAGCTTCTACTTGGCGGTAGTACCGCTTCTCCAAATCCCTATAAATGAAGAACCAAAAGCTTCCAACTCTTTCACCTTGTTGAATTTTAATAATCAGAACTTGCCACTAGCTTATTTGGAGTGCCAAGATATTAGAGTGATTATGCCTTCTGTGGAAATGGGGAATTCTGGAGCCATGCATGATGTAGTTGTTTTTCAAGTGCAGAAGATTTGTTTGAGTCCATCTGCTGTCAATCCCATTTGTAGATCACCTGTAAGGCCGGATATCTACGAACAAGCTGGTCATGCTAGAATTCTGAATATACCAGGTATGAGGGTACATTTTTCGCTTTATAGCCCTGTCTACCAGTTGTAGCTGTAGCCATGTAACCATGTAACCTAACGTTTCAGGTAGTGAAGTGGAAGATAGGCAGTATCAACTTGATTTAGTTGGTATTTCAATCTGCACCAGTACCTGGGATGATATAGTCTCGGTGTTCTCTCCTTTGGGCATTGCAGGCTCTAATTTGCGAGGTATGAGCGAGAATCCAGCTCTGGAATGGAATAATCTGGAACATGGTCAACCAAACATCAATCCGGTTGTTAACTTGTGGAATGTAACAGAGAAGTTTGATTTATCAACCATTGTAGCTCCGGCTATGGTTTACAAAGAAACCAATGTTGTGTGCGGTCATTCTATAGAGGTGAACTTTGTATCAGACATTTTGGTTAACTTGTCCTTACATCAAATTAAATTGGTTTCCGCCTTATATGGCGAGTTAGTGATGTTGATGGAGCCACCAGCTCTTGATAAAAGTTCTATGAACAGACCTAGCGTCAAATTCCCGTACTCAAGATTCAACTTGACCCCTTTTGAACTGGACGAAACCGAACCTCTGGAGCTGCTACGAGATTCAGGAATAGAAACCTCAGATATGAAAAGCCTAATGTCGTCGAAGTTTAAGAAAACTCGAATTGAAAACGAAAAACAGGCGTTTCAAAAACTGGCGAGTCCGCTACCGCAAACTTCTGTTACAGTTCCGTTTGAAGTATTGGTTACCGCTGGCAAAATAGGGTTAGCTGTCTATCAGATGAATGACACGACCAACACGGCTTTTGTTTTGCATCCCAAGCAGAGAGGCAAAAAAAAGAAAATAGCGAGAATAGCTAAAGATGATTTGGGATATGAAGCAGAAGAAGAAAGCCACGATGATAAAAGAGAGTCCCATAAAAAGTACATTCCTTTATTTTATTTTTGCGTCAGACAGCCGAATGCGTTCATTTCAATGCAACAACTAGCCAGGAGAGTCAACATTTCTTGTTTCGATCTGAATTTGAAATTGAGCGGTCCAGAGTACTCTCCGGTTGCACACATTCCGACTGAAGATGATTTTCCCGTAAGTGTTTTGCAAACTAGATCTGGCGTACCAGATCCTAATACGGGAATTTTACCGGCATTTTTCACTGTTACGTTTTCCAAAGGTATAGGCAAAAATGCTACTCTGGACATTGAAATATCAAAACCTACCAAGATTTTATTTTCTGCTTCAATGTGGGGCTACTTGTTGAAAGTAAAAGATAAGGTTTGTTTTTTATACATATTATCGTCGACTTAATTGAGGCATGTTTTTATTTCGCAGGTTATGGATGCTTTCAAGGGAATCCAAAAGAGTCACAACTTGCTAGTGGAAAGTGTAGCTACCACTGCTTCATCACCAATTCTAATATCCCCCATACAGTATACCAGAAGTAAAGTGGGCGATACTTATTGCAAATTCCAAGAAATCAAGGACATTCTCAGGGGCACCAACAATATAAACCTCAAATTAAATCAAATAATTTTGTCGGTAAAATCTGACTCAGGGCATGAGGTTAGTTGCAATGTTTCATTAGACATCGGTGAGTTCTGATTTGTTAATCTTGTCCACTTCAGGTCAATCTTGGAATAGAGAAACTTGCATCCTTCTTGGTCCTTTCAAGCCGACCTGAAAAGCTTTCTGTTAACACCAAGCTCAGTTGCTTGACATTGACAGTGGTCAATGAGAGTTACAGGAAACTACTGCTCAATCCCTGGACATTTTCGATAGATGTGTCGGTATTCTGGGAATCGTGGCAGAGTCTCGATAGCAACCCGCAAATTCAGTTGAGTTCAGAGAGTGATTGTATTTCATTAGACGTTAGTCCTGAGCAAATTAAGTGTGTTGAGATGGTTATCAAGGATATCAATGAGTTTGTTTCAAGTTTACCGTTCCGAAAAGATCGCGGCGAGGAACTGTTGCTGAACCCTATTCAACGGAAGGGTTCGGAAAAGGATCAGCATTACAAGGACGATCTGAGAGCTGGTGCATTTCAGTTCGTTGATGCCAACACTGAGAACTCTGATGAACAGCCATTGCCTTATCAGGTAAATATATGAGTTTTGCAGAATTGCACTCAACTGTTAACATAAACGTTTTTAGTCCTTGACATTTTTTTATTTATGAGTGACGTTTAAATCTTGTGTTTGAAGGTTATGTTTTGGAACAACAACATATCAGCTATGGCATGGCGATATCCACAGCCAAGGGCACTTACCAAAGTACGGATATTTCCTGTACCATACAAAGTTACTATGGACTTTGATGAAAACATTCAGGTGCTCTGCTACTTGGAATACTGGTCGGAATGCAGGAACTGCTATCTTCCTTTCACACAGTTCTACTTATCTGAAAGTGAAGTCTGTCATTTGGCTCTACCTGAAGGAAGCCCTCAACCCATTGTAGCCGCAACTTGGAGAGTGGTAATAATAAAAATTCTGTTAATAAAACTTTGTATTTTGAATCTCAACTATGTATGACTCAGCCAAGTTGAATATAAAAGGGGTTTGTTATCTGAAAATCAATAGAAAAAATATGGGTTCAAGGCAATTCAGATGCAAATGATGACTAAAGAAGTTTAAACTATGGAAGGACCATGATTTGAATCTGGATCCTTTTATTCTCAACTCTGTACCCCCCTACCCTAGCGTAGTGATGGGCCTGCTCCTCTGTAATCATACAGTAATGAAATTAATATTCATTATTATGATTATTATCAGACTCAGTGAATATGTGGACCAATATGTTTAATCTCCCATATTGCTGGATGGTCAAGAAAAAACAGTCTGATCCTAAATGCAGCAAAAACACAACCAATTCATTTCTCTATGCCAGAATCACAACAGACTCCTAAGCCACTTCCAACTAATGATTGTGAAGTTTCTTTTGTTGAGAGTAATAAATTGTTCGGTATTATTGTAGATTCTAGGAGTCAGTGGAGACATCACATAGAAACTTTATGTAGAAAGCTACATTTTATGCAAAAACAGTATCATAGCTAGATCCTTCGGATTTGTGACCGCCATCCCTAACTTTTTAAATTGCAACATATGGCAAGTGATACCTCATTTGAAAGGTATTTTCCTTAATATCGAACAACATAAATTAATTCTATCGATTCGTTTTCGAAATATAGGAACTTGAAGTTAGGAAATCACTTTTTATTCACTCTATCTGATAAAGTAACTATCACAATAAATTTATTGTCAATAAACTAAATGTTCAAACTATCTACCACCCATTTCCATACAGTAATACAAGTTCTGTTCAAAATGAGACCTCACATTTCATAGCATTTCCGGCGTTATACGACGGCATTCTTCAATAATTCCACTTCGTAAATCTTCCAGAGACTCTAATTCGGTTGCATAGATTTTCTTTTTCAAGTGACCCCACAGGAAAAAGTTGAGTGAGGTTAAATCTGGAAATCTGGCTGGCCACTTCTTCCAATCCAACTTCAAGGAAACATTCTATCCAAAAACGTCCTAACAGGCTGTGCATAATGTGGAGGTGACCCGTCTTGTTGAAATATCAAGTGGTCTTCATGGCAACGATCGTAATTTTCAATGATGTCTACTAATTGTGGATAAACAAATTCATTCAATAACCCAAATAAGTTTCACCTATCAGATTACCGTCGAGAAATACTAGTCCAATGAAACGGTCCCCAAAAATAACGGACCAGACATTGAGTTTTTGGTGAGTTTAAGTATTGAATTCGTGGAAAACATGTGGATTGACATCTGACCAATAACGACAATTATGACGATTCATGGTCGAATTAAAAAAAAAATGTAAGCTCATCAGAAAAGCAGATGTTGAAAAGGAAGTTCTCATCAGCATCTATTCTCGTAGTCATAATTTCACAAAATTCCTGTCGCCTATCAAAATCATCTTCATTCAATTGGTGGGGGGTAGGGGTGGAATTTATAATGTTTCAGGATTCAGCAGATACTGTTTCCACTGATATTGGTAACACTAGCAAATTTCCTTGTACCCAATGATGGGTCTGCATGACCTTGTCCTAAAACTTCAACTTCAATAGGGTCATTTCTAAATGGAAATTCACGTTCTGGATCTCGTTTCTTGTTGGCTACTGGTCCTGTTTGACAAAATTTTTGCACTAATTCTAGAACGTATTTTCTAGCAACCAGTTTATCTGGATGCGTTTCATTGAACACATCAGCTGTACGGTTACCGCACTCATCTTTATTAAAAAAATTGTTATTATTTCAACACTTTCCGCGAAAAAAATTATCTCTTACATGTCTTTTTTTTGTACTCGCATTTGAGTCGAATTCGAGACGTCTTTTAATCGATTCCTAAGAAACTTGAAAGAAAATTGCATGTTATTTGTTGGTAAACAGTTAGATCATTTAATTCCTTGACAATGATAATTATCTTTCCACAGTTGCATTATTAGAGTTAATTTTTATTGATTGAGTGAATAATATTTCGGGTGGATTTCGTCGCGAACGATGTCCCTCCCCTCGAAAATTTAGTTGATGTGTCCGAGCATTTTTATATAATTCGGTTCTGCCAACCTACAGAGCCGCTGATTTGTTTTAATGGCCCACTCTGTATATTTATAAAATATGTATACATTATGTGTACATAGATCATTTTTTGTTTCTAATCAAAACACTCATGAATATGAATCTAGATCCAAGCATTTATTGGTATTAGATATGCACAGGTCATGGCAATTGACTTCAGTAATAATAATACAATCTGTATTTCTGTGGATTTCAATAGGTACTGCAGTTATTTATTTTTTTTTAAATGTTTTTTTTTCTACCGTTTTCATCAAAACTGTTTGATTTATGAGTATAAGAATCATCTGGTGAAATTACGGCTGTCATACCCCCAACGCGCTGCATAATTTTTTGTTTGTGAAATAAATTACTGTTTATTATTAATTTCCAGGTTATAACGATGGTTAACGACAAAGAAGATCTATCTAATAACATGCTCATCTCCCCTAGGGCTTTAGCTGCTTGTATGAGGATTGACTCATATTTCAACAAAACGCTCATTCCAAACACCACGGTAGCTCTTTACATAACCAAAATCGATATTTCTCTTTACAATTATTTCGATAAAAGTACGCTCACGAAGTTGCCAGACTGTTTGAAAAACTACACCTCTGATCTTCTGTTTCCCGAGAACCAACGATTTTTAACGCTTACTTGGTATAACCTAACTGGATACCTTTCAAGCTGGGAACTCGATGTTATATCGACTGAGCTGAGCTCTGCTGTGAAGTGCAGTGTGTTAGACTACAGTTTTTTGACAGAACAATCGTTCGTGGAGCCTTTCACCTGTAAACTTGAAGTTAACTTAGGCCAGAGTGCATGCTGCAATTTTATATCGAGACCAATACAGGTAATATTCATTGAATAATAATATGAGGTAGGGTCAATAGAGATTTCTAATGGATTTGGAAACCCAAATAAAAAGAGACGAAAGTTCTTAATTTTTCCGTCTTTGTTGCCAGGGAATGTACTCTGTGATTGGTTACTCTAAGGTCAGGGAGTATAAATGTCATTTTCAACTGTAGCTGTCATGTCATCCAAACTAACAGCCATTATGGTAACCAATCACAGAGCGCGCCCCTGGCAACAAGGATGGAAAAATTAAGAACTTTCGTCTCTTTTTATTTGTGTTTCCAAATCCATTAGAAATCTCTATTGGGATAAATGCACTATCAAAATTTAGCCTGTGTTGATATATTAAATAATAATAATATCAAATAATAATTTATTCATAATATCCCAAGAAACAGGTTTGTTTATGCTAGGGATACAAAATAATAACAATGCCTTACAAATCTACAAAAAAAATAATATACAATTGATGTAGGTACAATTCATAATCAACTTAGAAAAAGAAAAAGTTATCCATGTCAATTCAAAATAGTTGGAGAGAAAAATAAAATAAATTATGGAAAAAAAAAGTCATTTTAGACTAATTGACGAAGAAAATGGTTTTTTATTCTATTTTTAAAAACCGTTACTTTTTAATTTTTTTTTATTTCATTTGGTAGTGAATTGTAGATATCTATATACCATGATGGTATATCGATTTTTTTCCAAAATTACTTCTGAAATTGTTGAGACTCAAACAGTTTGCTTGTCTTGTTTTGTGTTCATCTATGTTATTGATTTCAATGAAATTTAAATTAGAAACTCTCTATTTCAATCGAATAAAGTGAATAAATGAACAAATTTTTACTTCATAAAGGGAATTCAAATTTAGTAAACTATTAGGTTTATACCTATAAGTTTGCTGTTGGTTCTAAAAACGGTAAGTTGTAAATACATTTCAAAGATTTATTTTGTAATTTTTTTAGAGGTTTCAAAACTGAATTATTAGCGGTTCCCCAGATTGATATCAAATACTGTAGGTTAGAATAGATAAGACAAGTAAATATTTTTAAGGTATTTGATCGGCACAAATTTTCTTATTTTGAACAGTACACCAATGAACTAATCTTTTAATTACGCGTCAACTTTCATAGCTACAATAAAAGTAAAACGAAGTGAAAATTTAATCCAGATCAAATAAATCAAATTAGTTCCAACCATATATATATACTATATTGTACACTTCCCATACTTAAACTAAATATACAGCAATTTTTTCTATTTATGGAAATGACTTCAATTAATTTCACTCTTGATTTATTTATTTCAAGGTTAAATTTGGACCAAGCATAGCGCACACTCTTGCCATAGGAAGTCAGCTGTGGCACAAAACAAACGAAAGAGAAAGAGATTTTATCATTATGACACGCTTTGTTATTTGCAATAATACAAATTCGAGCTTGAGATTCGGGCAAACATCCACTGATGAAGACATTCTCTTACCTCCAAAGCATTTCCATCTATACAGTTGGAGATCGCACAAGAAGAAACAACAGCTGAAGTTAGCTCTGGAGGAAAATGAGTGGGTGTGGTCGAAATCATTTACCGTTTTCGAAGCTGGTATCCAAACAATACAGTTCAATACTGAGCAAAACGTTTCCATGTTCATTTTCGTTGAAGAATTATCTGCCACACAAAAAAAAATTACAATCTCTGGACAGTTGGTAATAAGTAATATGCTGATGGAAAATTTCGAGTTGAAAGTTATGGAAGCTGTGACTGAAAACAAGGAGGCAGAGTTTAAGAACACACCCACGCATATAGTAGCGGGGAGAAATTCGACTTGTTCCATTTTCATCAACAACAAAAAGAATTACTTCTTGCGATTGAGGTTTTATGGACTTGAATCGGCTTGGACTGGTGATATCCCACTAAGAGAACACTCTGCTGGATCTCAGCCATGGCTAGTTAAAGGTGAAAAGTCATTCAAGTGTATGTAATTAGAACTGAATACTCATGGGTACACTATTTTCAGTGCCTCTACAAGAACGTGGGCAGTTTCTTAGCATCTGGTGTCGCATTGTAATACAGGACATCCAGAAAACTAAGAGGATGTTAGCTGTGCTCTGGCCTCTTTTCACCGTGAGATCAAATCTTCCTATAAACTCGAAAATACATATTGAAACGCCGACTCTTAATGTCCATCTCGATTCCTTCATACAGGGCAAAGGAGAATTGCAGCAACTCTATTGTCCTGGAACTATTGACCATTCCCATCAGTTGACGTTTCAAATTGAGTAAGTGTAAGCTGTAAATTCCTAATTTTGGCATAATCTAGGGAGTTTTTAGTCATACACTTTTGTGATAATGAAGGATATTTTTACTATGATTGATTAGGTAAGAATCCACTTTGCTAGTCAAGTTCCATCAGCATAATGTTGTTATTATTATTCATTACAATGTTTATAATTATCAAGTCTGAAATCACCTGTTAATAAAAAATAGAGGAGGCAAGTGGATGCAAAACCAATGACATCTTACGACTAGACCCCGTTATTTACATTTCGATCTGCGATCACATTCTAAGCACAATGTTTATTGCAGCTTGTTTCGCCGTCAGTCAACCCAAAAGTCGGCAAAGCTGAGTTTCTGCTCAATTTTATACTTACATACAAGATCTATATGGTTAATATCGCAACTATGTTCCGCGAAACGAGCTGTAATAAACGTTGTGCTTAGAATGTGACTCGATGTTAACCGCAACTCGAAATGTAAATAACGGAGTCTAGCCGTAATATGTACTTAGGTATATGTCACAAGGTACACATAAATATTTTTTGTAGCAACAGAAATTCTCCATCAAACCCATACGTACCACTCAACTACAGTCTAGTGGATCAGCAAAAGTTTTTCAAAAAATCGGACAAAGAGAATATAGATGATATACTGGCCGTTTTGAGCAAATTTGGCGATTCTAAATGGCCTTACTTTGGAGAAGATTTAGACGATATTGATTGGGTGGTTGAAGATCAGCCTCTGACTCATGTCCAGGTATTAAAAAAAGTTTTACTGGTGGCTTTTCCAATTGTTGCACTTTTTTATCTTAATTATTTAGTCATGAGGTTGATTCAGATAAGAAATCAATTTTTATTTCAGGTTAGATATCAAAATGCCTGTGAGTACTCTTGTTCCCTCCTAGTGGAACTTCTGCCTTGGTGTCTTGCTATAAACAATTTGGGAGTCCCCATATCAATTATGCTAAATGGCACTGAACTGTGTAGAATTCAACATCATGGGATTGTGGCACCACCTAAATTGGAGGTAAGAATATTTACCACCTGCAATTGGGCCATCTAATGGCCGGTCAAATATGGTCGTCTATTGTCAGCAATATTAATAATTTATTCACAATTCTGAAATCGATACATCTTATTGTCACTGAACACTCTAAAAATAACTGATTTTCATATAAAACTCGAATTAGAAATAACCTTGAATAACCTACCTGCAATTCAACATCCAGAGAATAAGAATTTTCAGAAGATTCGGACGAATTATCAAGTAAATTTCGAGAAAAAACCAACTAAACTATTGGGTTGACATTTGATAGAAATGTCATTTTAGAAAACCATCCTAAACGAATGTTAATAGTCCATGAGAAGACCAATTTTAATAGTTCAGGAGAAGAGGTTGAAACAGTTTTGGAAATTTTTTCTTCCAAGCCCAGACGGAAAAAAAGAAATAGCTCTTCTGAAAATCATGATTCAGATGACTCTCAATTTATAAAATTTGATTATAAAAATAACTCTATAGATAATAATGAAGAAATAGAAACAATTCGAAAACTAAAAGAAGAAAATCAGCATTTATGGCAAATAATAGAGGAAAAAGAACTTTTAATTATGGAAAAAGAAAAATATGTTACTCAGTTACAAAAAGAAAATGAGAGACTACTTTATAATTATGAATTGATCTCTTCAAACCTAGTGGAGATAGAAACCATTATGGAAAGTTTATCTAAAATCACAAATAAGATTGAAGAAATTGGAAAAATACATTTACCTGAAAAAAAAAAAACATTATATTCCCAAGTATTGAACCATTCACAAGAAATATCAGAACCCTCTCATTTAGAATCAATAATAATTAAACCAAAATCAAATAAAGACATTTCAAAAGTGAAAAAAGATCTTAAAGAAAATATTGACATTGGTCAGCTTAAAATAAATATTACTGATGTGAAACAAACAAAAAATGGAGAACTACATATATTTTGTGAGAAAAAGGACCATTGTATCAAATTAAAAGAGGAAATACAGAACAAATTGAGAGAAAATTATACAGTGGAAGCCAAAAAGAAGTTGAATCCAAAAATAAAAATAGTTGGACTTACACTTGAAGAACCTCCTGATAATGAAAGAACAAAACCACTTCATATGTGAGAACGATTTTATAAAAATAGCATTTATTAAATTCATTCCTCATAAAAACACACAGTTTATGCAGAAGTAAATGGAAATTTATTTAGGAAAATATTTGAAAAAAATAATGGAAAATTATTTATGAATTGGCAAAATTTACAAGTATACGAAAATAATAACATAACAAAATGTTTTAAATGTCACCGATACCATCACTCTTTGAAAAATTGTAAAAATAATGTGGTCTGTGCCCGATGTGGAGGAAAACATGAAGAAACAAAATGTGAAGAATCCATAATTAATAAAGTGTGCAAACTGTGAATTTTCAAATGATACTTACAAAACGAAACATTACGTCAACCATCTAGCAACTAATGAAAACTGTCCAGTAAAAATGTTCTATCAGAAGAATTACCTATCCCAAATCGATTATGACTCATAAAGAATTATCACTATCATATCTCAATATAAGAAGTTTAAGAAACAAATTGACGGATATAGAATTGTATTTGAAATCGACATCTTAACATTAACTGAAACCTGGTTATATACCAACGAAATTTCATTTATTAATATACAAAACTACTCTGAAGTCCACGAATGCAGAAAAACCAAACGTGGCGGAGGAGTGTCCATATTTTTGAGAGAAAATTTAGAATTCGATATTTTTGAAAAGAAAACCTCAGGGAATTATGAATATATTATTCTTGAACTTATATCTGTACATCCAAAAACGAAGATTGGAGTTATCTATCGACCACCAGATACGAATTCAATGGAATTCTTCAAGATTATCAATAATATCACTGGATCATATAAGAATTTAATTTTATTAGGTGATATGAATATCAACTTGTTAGAAAAAATTTATTAAGTGGATGAGTACAAAAGTATTTACAAAACTAATGGTTAGAAAATACTAAATGTAATTGATGAACAAAATGACAAAATCATATCAACAAAAAATCTATAATAGATCATGTAGTAACAAATTTTCAACTAGAAAGTATAAAATATCTTATTTAATACAAAGATTACCATCTCTCTGATCATAAAGTAATAAATATAAAAACAGAAAAAAATAATAAAAATAAACAAATTCATAAAAATTCTAGACAAAAATAAATTCCGTGAATGAATTTTAGACCAATTGAACTATTTCAGTGATATACCAACATTTGAAGAACTCGCAAACTGTATAAAAGAATGCAAAGAAAAATCTACTGAAACCAAAAAGTTGAAAACACGAGATAACAATAACTGGATAACTGAATATGTGATAGGTAAAATGAATATCCGAGACAAATTATACAAACAATTAAAAAAAAAAAACAAATAATGATTACTTGAAAAATTTATACAAAAAAATTAAAAATCAAGTCAATACATTATGTAAAAATTTAAAAAAACAAGAACTTAATGAACAATTTGAAAAGGCTGATAAAAACTTGAAAAAAATTTGGGATGTTATTAATAGCAATATAGGAAAAAAAAAGAATCAATCCATAAATCAAATTAAAAGTAAATCTGGCACACTAATAACATCTAAAAAAGACATATGTAATGAATTCGTCAATTTTTTCTCAGAAATTGGATTAACTTTATCAAAAAAATTCAAAACAAAACCATTATTGTCATCACTTAGTGGCAAATCGATGTTCTTAAAGCCAATTTCGGAACAAGACATTCATGAAATTATTATATCACTTAAATCCAATATTGCTCCTGGGGAACATCAAATAACTTCAAAAAACTTATAAGATATAGTTGATCTAATTAGCCTACCCCTATCGCTGATTATTAATAAATGTATTGAAGAAGGTGTCTTCCAAATTACCTTAAAAGAACAATTTTAAAACCAATTTATAAAGGAGGAGAGAAGAATAATATTTCTAACTATCGCCCAATAGCTCTTTTGAATGTTTTTTCCAAAATTTTTGAGAAAGTATTGAAAGAACAATTAATAAATTTTATTGATAATAATTCTGGTTTTGATAAATTTCAATACGCTTTCATGCCAAATTCAAATACCCAATCAACGGTAACTAATTCCATGAATGATATTTTTGAAACTTTAGATGAAAGTAAATATGGCGTTGCCATTTTTTAGACATAAAAAAAGCTTTTGATACAGTAAATCATACAATCTTACTGGAAATTTTGAATAACTTAGGAGTAAGAGGTCACTCTTACAAACTTTTCAAAAGTTATTTTGAAAATCGTATTCAGTATGTTGTTGCTATTGATGAAAATAAAAGTATTGAAAAACAATCCATCATTGGAGTTCAAGTAAAATTAAAAGTAAAAATAAAGAATACAATGTTAAATGAAGTCGAAGAACACAAATATTTAGGCCTGATGATAGATAAGAGTTTAACTTTTGAACGCCATGTAAATAAAATTAAAAAATCAATTATTCCTTTAATTGGAGCAATAAGAAGAATTGCTTTTCTGAATACTCAAACTCAAAATCTCATTTATAATGCCCATATTGTTTCACATATTAGATATTTGTCAACAATATGGTCATCTTGTAGCAAAAATCTTATAGGTATAATTTATCGTTTGATAAATAAAGCAAAAGTCATTTTCAAAATCCCATGGGAAACACCTTCTTCAGAATTATACAAAAATTCTAAAAATTTAACGTTAAATAAACTAATACAATTTGAAAGAGCAAAATTTGCCTACAAATTGACAAATAATTTACAAAAAAGTAATAGTTGTTTCAAAAAAAATCTAAGTTGCATGACTATAATATTAGAAATGCAAATAACTTTCATTTGAATAATATTCATTCAAATAAAGGCAAAAATAATCCTATTTCTCGTTCTATAGAAAAATTCAACAAACTTTCTAATTAAATAAAAAAATCAAAGTCAATAAATATTTTTTTGAAAAAACTTAGACGAAATTTGCTGTCATACTGATGTTCATCAATATATAAATATGCAAACTTGTTATATTTGTTACTTTTTATTCATTTTGAAATTGTTAAAACTTATCTTTATATTATTTAATGTATTATCTTTCTTACACCAGAACTTGTTCTGTCTGGAAGATGTATTTTCAATATAGTAAAGTAAAGTGTTGTTTTCTTCATTTTTTCGTTAATAGTGGAAAGTCAGATCAAATAAATATATCTAAAATTTTTAAATCATCGAATCTCACTCGTTAAAAGAATTTATCCAATCGAACTAAATTCAGAAGATCTCTTTTCTTTAACTTCAAATACATTTCAAACAAGAAAATCATTTCAGATGGAATCAAAAAATACGATCTCCAGAAATATTTAATATCTGTGAGATTCCTTAAACAAATGAAATTTTCATTTTGTCTGTACTTGACCAATATTTATTACTTTTAGGAAAATTTCAGCCTAGGTATATGCACTGGGGGCTCTTGGTGCTTCTCTGATGCTCTTCAGCTTGCCAAGTCTGATTGGAGTCAAACTTTTTATATGCCGAAGATAATAGGTACCATCCCATTGGAGGGATCAATAAAGACTTCTGTTAAATGTGATTTCCACATTTGTATGTTATCAGTGACCAGCTCTATTTACAACGAGATTAGGTTACTGAAGGTAGGATTGAAGATCTTCCTTTGCATACAAATAATTATATTTGCTTCTAGGTATCGTCTACACATGTTCTGTCAAACCATATGTCAACCCAAGTACAAGTTATATGCTTTGCAGTGCCGGATAGAGACGACATCTATGATTTTCCCGAAAATATTGAACCGTATTGCTTTACTGTAGCTCCACATTCCCATAAAAGGTGAACCAAATACATTCAAATATTGAAATATTTTAATTTATATCACTTTTTTATAATATTATATGGGTTCGTTATTTTTATAGCCAATAAAACTTTCATAAATTATTAGATATTAACAAAAAGGCTGTGTTGATATATCAGCCACTTAGTAAGAATGTTATCTTATTTCTTCAGTGATACAATGGAATATCTCTTGTATATCTTTGTAAATATGTTTTTGGACGCCTATGGTATCACATAATGAAAACAAATAATGTTTTCCCTTTCCACACACTTTTACTTCACTCCTAAGTTTTTATATAATTGCTCTTCTAAGTAAAAATATTTAGTATGTATAATTATTTTCAGTGGTCACCTATAGGAATCACATTGAATTTTGTTTTAGTAATTCTGGAATATCCATCATCCAGTGGTACACATTAAACAAAGAAATGGACGGAAACATCGACTACGCCCTCTACATATCTTTCAGTACCCAACCGCATCTAGGCTGGTCCTGCCCGTTGAGGGTTGACAAACCTTTTCTACGCAAATCCTCGTGCATAACATCCTCCGATTTTCCTATTCCTGTTGTTTTAACGTGCCAGGAACACAAAGGGCAGAGCTATATTGCCATTCACAGTGATACGAGACCCCAGTTGTTCATCGAGAACAAAACGGGAATGGCCATATTTTGTGCTCAAGCGCTGGGAATGGGAGACGTCGCGACAGAAGCTCAGCATTTCAGGTGGCACTGTAAAATTGAGAACTCGTCGTGTCAGTATTATACGATGCCCTATTTATCCGAAAAATTCCCAGAGTTACCTCAGAACAGTTTTTCAGAAAAGATAGCACTGGCTTGTGATCCAGAGAGTGAGTGATAATGTTATTTTTTCATATTATCATGGAATATCTGCTTCCTATGTGAAGATGGGTGTTACTTCATTCTTGTATATTTATGTCATAATTTCCTCGAGGAATATCACTTTTTTTAAGAAAATTAAGCCACGACCCATTCCGATCAAATCACACAACCAAGATGAGTAACTCGCCGTTCACGCATTAAAATATGAAATGTGAAAAACCTGAAATTATGATGGAATAATCTCCACAGGATTTTGAGAACAGCCGATGCTCTAAATTGACATGTTTTTTCATAATTCATTCATTTTACTCTTTTCCATTTCGGTTTCCCTTCCTCGATAGTTACTTGCCGTAGCTTAACTATGAAATGACATATTTTGATTTCCAGCTTCAAATGGTCTTTTACACATTTCACAATGCTTCACCACCATTGCTTAATAATAAAAACTAACTATAGTTTAACACAAATTAACTCAGAATTTACACTGAATTCACGAAAAAACACTCCAATAAGCCAAAGACGAAAAAAACAGAGATGTTTTGTTGTTGTTCTGTCATATTTGACATTCGATATTCCAAGTGCAGTTGCATGCTCCCAACAAGCTGCAACGAACGTTTCAATTGCCTTCTTATTGCTATATATTTCATCCAAGACAGTATTTTTGGGTTTTCGTTGCCATGAATATAACCGACAGATATGAAAATCTACCTGACGTGCTTATTGTATCCTTAAAAAATTGCGACATGGCAATATTGTCATGATTTGAGGGATAACATTATGAAAAGATTTTACCTTCAGTTCTATTTGAATATTACTCATCTAGGTTGTTTTACTTGATCGGAGCGCGACCCACAACTAAGTTGATCGTAACGCCATCCGCATGGAAAATCAAGAAACACACGCCTCGAACAATTTCCATGCGGATGGCGCTACGATAAACTTAGTTGTGGGTCGTGGCTTTATCCGTGGGGAAATATTAGTTAAACGGTTGATTATTATTCATATTGCAGGAACAGGACAATTATAATGTGTCCGACCTACCCTGGCACTGATGAGAGGCAATACCTCGAAACATGCATGTCTGCAGGTGGTCATTCCCAACCAAATGAAGGATAATCTACTGTTTAATTACAAGATTCACACTTTTAATTGGGTCTTCTTGGAAGAACGTTGCACAAATATCTTTCAGATGTAGTTCAATATCCGTCGTGGTATTAGCCAGGGAAGTAGTTGTTTTCTGACAGATGTTTGCCTCATTTTTCCAATTGGAAACGTGTGGAGAGAAAGGATACTTCGACTTTGTCGATTTTATTCGTTTCATTTTTATGATACTCCCCGGCACACTTTTTTCAATTTTTTTTCGAATTAATATATTAATTTTAAACTCAAAAATATTATTGTTCTTCAACCCACTGATTTTTCAGGTGATCTGAACGATTTTCAGTGGTCTGCTTCTGTTAGCATCATACATGATAATGAACAGTTTTTGAGGATTCCGTATTTTGGTGATATCAAAGTAACCATAGTAAATACAGCATGCACAACGTTTTTAACGTTGGATTCGGTCAGCCAAGTGAGTAACTTATTAACTTATTTTAACAACACTTTTTATTGAAAACTTAAATTTTCAGGTTGAAATAAGTGCTAGGGATATAAGAGTAAGGTTATCCATGCACGAGAATGAAGATTCTACAAGATTAATAGAAAAATCTTCGGTAAGTTTTCGGCTTACAACATTTTCAGTCTGGTACATTTTCGCTTGTTAGCTTGAAAAAATTCCTGCAATTCATTCATGCAAGCGGGGGATTTAGAATGAAAATTTTATGCCAAAACTATTTGAAAATAGGATTAGATTAGTGACATAGTAAGGGACATCATAGCAGGCTGGTTTTAGTACTGCATAAGAATATTTTAATTTCCCTATTTTCTAGTAAAATAAGGTTTAGATAATTTGATAAGGAGGTCACATAATTTTATTTTTATAGTAGAGAAAGAAAAAAAATACAAGCAGCATGTGTTGTAAATAATATTTGGCATTATATTTTGGTGAACCGTCAGCAGTTATAATTGAATTTTTTTACTTTTGCTTTGATCTGATAAAACAAGGTTTGAATGATAATGATCTAAATTAAATATTATTCTTCATGCATTCCATAATTTTTTATAACTAGAAACAAGGAAAATGTAGTGAAAGAAATAATAGTGTTTACAAAAAAATAATAATTTTCATTAAATTGGCTGTGGAATGACAAGGTCCTTATAGTTAATGGCATTGTCGTCGTTTGGGTATCCTCGAAATCAGAGCTAATTTAAGTTATTCATGTGTCAAGGGAATTATAAGGGCATTACTTACCGAAGACAATTGTTGAAGTAATTAAGGCCTATTTATTCATGTGGTTCATAGACAATTTTAAATCTGACCGTTTTTAATAACATTTTGTTTATGTTCAAAACGGAATAAATGTTTCAATTTATTACGAGGCATTTCTCGCCGAGTCGCCTGATTGTTCAAACCAGTCCACAGATTATAAATTCGATATTCTCAGTTTCAACAAATATTTGATGTGTCCTTCAATTTCTCAAATATTCTAGGAACCAGCTGCTGTAGTGACATCAAGGTTATACGATAGTGAGGACATTCCTCGTTCTCTTTCCGACACCTCCGTTCCGGGTCCCAGCAAACAACCAATCCTCAGAAAAGTTTCCCTTGAACACATTGTACATTCTTCATCGCACTCCCTTGAAAATCGAAGCTGGCCGGATACAAACTTAACCAAATCATCTTTCACAACAAAGTCTTTGTTGGTCAGGACTATACCCATGGAAGAGAAGTGGAGTTCAGCAAATTTGAACGTTTTCGTCAAAAGTATTTCTGTGAGTTTCACTTCCGATTTGGAATCGGAAGGAAGCGAGAGATGGGAAATCGCTAGTTTCATGACCGATAACATCGTTATTTGCGCATCACAAACAGAGGTAAGCAGGTCGTCTGCGTGGGTATGGTATAAAACGTAACCATTTATTTTTTGCTTCAGAATATGAAAGTTAAAATTTCCGCGTCAGACGTACAATTCGATAATCAGCTTTATTCGAGAGAATCCTACGATTTTCCCGTCGTTCTCATAGGGCAGGAAGTGAAAGTGGCAAAGAAACTATTAACGCTCAATACTCCTATAAAAGTTCTAATGGAGAGTGCAGAAGAGAATGCTTTGGTGATGGCGGACTTCGTTTTAGAGACATGGAGGGACAAATCCAACGTAAAATGCATCACAGGTAGTTCATTCATAAGAGTTATTTGTTCCACAGAAAAAGTTTTATTACAAATCAATAATAAATTACTAGGAGAAATGTACATGTTCATAGAGAGAGTAATAACGATTTTAACAACTTAAAGTATTTAAAGTAAATTAAAGCATTAAGAAGAGGTGGAAAAGTACATAAGCAACATACATTCATGTACACATCTAATACATACAAGGGCAGGTCCTGGTATATTTTAAACCTATATACAGGGTTATTCAAATTCGAGTCTATGCATGGGGATCTCAGTGACGGTAAAAGATAGAAGGGTGGTTAAATGGTGGCAAAGTTGCGTATATCAGAGGTCAATTACGTGACGCAAAAATCTGATGTAGCTTCTTTGGTTCTGGAGTTATACAGTAAAAATCGAAAATTTCGAAATCCTTTTTTTGCCAAAATCTTTTTATTTTGTTAAGATTTTTTTAAACTGTTAGCACTTTGCCATAGCCACTTTTTGTAGACTATCCAAATATGCGATTAAAAATTATATAAAAAGTATCGTACAACCCGGGCCACCCTCAACTTTTTATTTTCAAATACGGACCTGTATATTTATACTCATTCATTCAAATGCTAAGAGTCGTGTTTCATGTTGGAATAGTATTATCATCTAAACTACAGAGTGTTTTGGGACTAATGAACTATTAGCAGTAAAATCAACATTATTTAATTCCATAACAGCTATAATTGAACAATATCAAAGAATAAAAAAGTGAACCAATGACAAGTTGACATTTTTCAATTACAACTGTTATGAAATAAAAAAATTATAAGTTTACTGCTACTTCCAAAACACTCTGTAACTCAGATGAAATACTACGCCAATATGAAATATGACTCTTGGCATTTAAAAAATGCAATAAAAAATACAGGTTCGTATTCGAAAATAAAAAGTTGAGGTGGCCCGGATTGTAGGATACTTCGAATAAAATTTTTATTTGCATATTTGGATGGTCTACAAAATGTTGCTATGGCAAAGTGCCAAAAGTTTCAAAGAATCTTCACAAAATAAAAAGATATAGGCAAAAAAAAATTCAAAAATTTTCGATTTTTCCTGTATAACTCCAGAACCAAAGAAGCTAGATCAATTTTTTTTTTATTTCACGCAATTGACCTCTGAAATACGCAACTCTGCCCCCATTTAACCACCCTTTATCTTTTACCGTTACCGAGACACCCATGCATAGACTCGATTTTGAATAGCCCTGTAGATAAATTTAATTTTGAAAATATGAGTCAATAAATGTGACTGTTTTTTTTTTAAACAATTAATGTAAATAATCAAGAATGTTCTGAATTGTTTATCTTATGTCTGTTGCAGGAATAAAATCGTTGAAAGTCTCAGTGAACCCTCTCTCTTGCTACCTAGAGGACACCTACATCACTAGATTAAAACAATACCTTAATGTTTTCATGCCAACGAATCTGGTTATATGGCCGGTTAGAAAATCGACTGTTAAACTTAATAATACCTCAGGATCCGTGAGTGCCTTCAGTAGTTGACAGTTTTTTTTCAAATTATTTTTCAATGTTTTCTATTTTAGGTGAATGTCCCAGAAATTGTGTCATGGCAATGTGCTATTTTAGCTAGACCATTAACAATACGAAAGATCGTCATAGAACCAGTTTCGCTCTTACTGTCTGTTCATTCTTCAGTGAAACTTTATATAGCTTTGGATCAGTCACCATTATACTTTGGGCATTTCGAGAGGCGAAGAATTCTCACTACCCACTACAGGTAATGAGTTCATTGGATATTTTTTCGTGAACCTAGAATCTCCATGTATCTAAAGTATACAATTAATTTGTTATTTCTGAATATGAAAATATTTTGTAACCATACACAAAATATATATGCTTATCCATGATATAATCCCGTTAATCCTGATATCACTGAATTCAAAATGACGATCCCTTACCAAATATGAAAAAATGTATGCCTATGCTATTACTTTCAATATACAAGTACAATTCCCCCTAAGAAATTCATAGAAATGCTAACAAACTACAATACGAACTGCATTAAAATGTATATTTTTGAACACTGCTTCCACTCCACTGATGAGTTTCTCAACACAACAAAGCAACTGAATCATTCACCTCATCGCTTCTCTGAAATGTTTTCTTTCATTATTAATATTTTGCCTCACTGGATTTATTTATAACAGTTGAGAAATATTGCATGTTTTGTTCTTTTATCTATTGTATACTTTTATCTGTTATTCATTAACATGCCATAATTGTAAAGATATATGTAAAATAATGAAAATGTAATCATATATTAATTTATCTATCGTGTTTCCTATTGAATATACTGATGATTTTTCTGAATTTATTATATTATTTCCCTAATATAGGCATCATATGTTTCTTGGGAATACTAAAGTTACAATTTTTTTTCCGTCAATAATTAATCAGTCAGGCCCTGTCTCTGCAGCCCCGATACACCCGGAGAACAAACTGGTGTGTCATTAACCCCAGCAAACACTCCCCTGTTGGGTGAATGCTAACCCCTCTTGCATTCGTCTGGCTAAGATTTCTGCCGCATCATGGCAAGCCGGTATAATTTGCAAATTCAAGAGCAACGTGTCCATCATTCCACCACATCAGGCTTATTGGCTTGTATTTGCCTGAGGGTGGGGAACGGACTCAATATCCCCCGAAGTATAAGGTCTATCCGTGCGAGTGTCGTAGATGGTAGTACAACACTCGTAGCACCGCGTTGTGCCTGTGGATATAGGCTGAGATCGCATAAGCTGAACAGGCTGACAGCTAATGCTTATATTATTATCTATAACACAGTGAAACCAAAATACATTAGAGACAACATTGATTGAATCCGTAAAACTTGTATTGCCTGAGGCGTCTTCACAGCAAGATTGATGATGGTTCTCAACCCATTTCTTCATGCCCTGCTTTTAATGTCCCCAAATGGGTTTCTACAAACTGGTTCTGGTCCAATGAGAATCTTTACTGCCCCCGTTCTTGCTTTCCTCCTTCCTATTGAAATTATCCGTTTGTTTATTGATCACTATTGCTTCTCGTACGAGTCGGTTGTGATACACTTGAGTGGGGGCAAGAAGGTTTACGTCTGGCAAAAACTATTGTGTTCTTCGCTAATGGTCAATCGAGAACGTTATTTAGTAATAAAAGAAAAATGTATTCTCTACGGATTAAATCACGACGTATCGATTGTTCGTATCTACAATCGTTGTCAAGTCAGACCCAGAAAGCGAAATATGTGTGGCAAATTATCTGTCAGAAAAAACTTACGAACATTAAATTACATCTGACATCTATTCATGCAATGTACCTCCGAGAGGAAATCATCTCAAATGCTGATGGTGATCAAGTATTGCCTATTATCCCTCATGTGATTATGACGAAATTTTCTGGATATCCGAGTACTTATTGTCAATGAATGGTGGTGATGGTACTTAATGTAGAAGTAATCTACTTGCTCGGGTACCGAACGTCGTGACTCAAACTCTCTAGTAGGCAATTGAAGTCCAAACAATTCCACTTATTATCCAACTGTATATACATTATTCTGTCTCTTTTCCAGGTGGCTTTTATATTTACGTGAAATAATTGAAACCTTCGATCAAGTGACACAACCTAGATGAGTCACTCGCCGCTCACGCCTTGAACTTTGTTTGTAAGGGACATCTTCTGAGAGAGAGGCCTATTATAGACGAAGATAACAATAGCCTTTACCTTCACCGGCAGTGTCGTGCGTTGTTTACCGAAATATTGAAGTTCATTAGAATAGAAATAATAAAAACCCAATATAGAATGGAAACCTGAAATTATGATAAGAACAGCCGATGCTCTAATTGACATGTTGTTTCATAATTAATTCATTTTACTCTTTTTCCAATTTTGTTGCCCTTTCTTGATAGTTGACACTGGTAGCTTACCTATGAAATGATATATTTTGATTTCCAGCTTCAAATGGTCTTTTACACATGCTTTTTTGTTGTTATGTCAAATATCAAATGCAGCGTTGCCATACTGACCAGACTGTATCGACAACGAAGAATTTCCGTTCGGCGGTGGAAATACTAGCGTTTTTACATGCTCCCGACAAGCTGCAATAAACGTTTCAAACGTTTCATTTGCCTTCTTATTGTTATACATTCCATCCAAGAGAGTATGTCTGGGTTTTCGTTGCCATGAATATACCCGACAGAAATCAAAATCTAGCTGAAGTGCTTATTGTATCTTTGAAAAATTGCGACATGGCAACAATGTCATGACTTAAGGGATGATAATATCATGAATAAATATTACCTTCAGTATAATTCGGGTATTACTCATCTAAGTTGTATTACTTGATCGGAGATCGAAAGAGAAATGAATTTTCGATTACTCTAAACATCTCTTTAATGTTACATATCAAAGAGTAACTAACATTCCGTTTTTCTGTGACCAGGCTAGGTCATGCTATGACGATGCACTACCTTTCTGGTGCAATATTTGGAGCAGGTTGGGTGGTCAGCTCGCTGGAACTACTGGGAAGTCCTGGAGGCTTAGCTCGAGCCATGGGCACTGGTTTAAGAGACTTTGTTAGCCTGCCTTACAGAGGTAAAAACTGAAATTTCTCTTTCATTCTTGACCACGAGCTGTACTGAATTTCGTTATTTCGTTAAAGGTCTGGTAGTGGGGCCAATGGCGTTCCTGAGGGGTATTACGCAAGGATCTGCATCTCTAATGAAGCATGTAACTGCGGGAACCCTTCTTTCAGTAACGAAACTGGCTTCAAGTGTCGCAAGAAATTTGGATAGGCTGACGTTAGATGAGGAACACCTTAAGAGGGCTGAGGAACAGAGGAGACAAAGACCCCAAGGTTTAGCACAAGGTTTCATGCAGGTGAGTCAAAATCACTTCATTATTTTTTGCGAAACCCAACTGTACAGTGCAGCTATTGACTGTTTGCAAATATAGCGCCTCTGTAACACTTCTCAAAAACAAGTAGTCGAAATTCTGTGACTTTAGTATAATTCTTGGTTGGTTTTATTCACTTGTTGCACTGTTTGGTAGAAATCTAAACCAACCAGAGATTTTTTTTGATAATTTAGATGAATTCGTTGAGAGAATAAAAAACTTGAAACTGTCGGATGGGGCGAGGCTGGATTCATTCAATGTCATTTCACTGTTTCCCAGTGTGTCCATTCGCGAAACCTTACAATATTTGAGCGATTCGTTAGACCTCCATAAAAAAGGAAAAAGGCTAGTGAGTACGTAAGTTTAACGGCCTTATGCATGCAGCAGAATTATTTTGCAGCTGTCTTATCATCTTTCATGACCAGTCTCTTCATGAGTAGGTTTAAAATAGTTCATAAGTCACAAAATTATTATATATATTAGGCTAATTAATGTGTTAATTTTTAAAATGTACAATATTTTACATAATTTGATACTTCCTGTTGCCTGACAAGTAAGCACTGAAGATGACGAAAGTCGAAAGCGCTATAAATTTTACAATATACACTTTAATACGAAATTATTGGATTCATTCATTACAACAAGTGTATTCAGCTTCCCAAATTCATAAATTCACAAAATAGTTATTTCCCGAGAATTTGGAACAGTTATGTGGATGATATATTTTGTGTTTTCGATGCAAAAAACAAAATATAGAACACTTCCTGAATAGTGTGAGTTCAGTATTTGAACAAATAAAATTCACGGTGGAGAAGGAGGTTGATGGAAAGTGCCATTTTTGGACACATTGTTCATCAGGAATGGAGAATGTGTGGAAATAGACATTTATAGGAAACCTACAAACATTAATAGATTCATACCTCAGAGTAATAATAATAGACATAGAGAGGCCTTTTCCATTCGTTTTGAAAGCAACATAATTTTGTTCGTTTACATGCACTGACCCTTAACCATAGTCGTCACTAGGATTTTTTTGTTTAGCTTACTTTTTGAATCTGACTATAAAGCACAAAATTTCTTATCTGATAGAAAAACGGAGACCTCTTCAAGAGAGGTTTGAGAATAAATTAGATATTCTGTAAGAACTACTTGAATAGAATGATACATTTTCAACTAAATTAATTTTTAAAAACTTATAATATCCCTCCGATTATCAACCACTGTTTTATAGTCCAACTCACTCCCAATGTAAACAAACTCTCCATAACGTCTTACCACCCGCCTCCCCCTCGCCTATAAATTGCACAGAAAAGGATAGTCCGATACCGGTTTCCAAAACATGTATTATGTTGGTGTAGGCATGGCATCTCTATATCTTTTAATACTCTGAGATTCATACCCGCTGATTCTAACCACCACATTCAGCACAAGATGGCCAGTTTCAATATCCTTGTTCATAGGGTATAGAGCTAGTGATAAACGTCTTTAGAAATAATAATAATAATAATACTCCCTCATAAACACTCGTTGAGTGTACCCAAAGACATAGCCTGTGCGGATAGAGGACGGCTATTATTATTATTTGCCGTGGCGCTCCGGGGCGACTTACTGATGTTTTAGGTGATGTATTTCAGCTGTAGAAAAACCCGGAAAACCTACAGCACCACAGAAATAAATCAAAACAATCAAGAAGATAGTCATTAACAATGGGTATTCCCTAGTTGAAAAAGAAAAAGTTCAAAATGTCCTTGAGACAAAAAAATTATAAAAATTACACACGATACTCGGCTTACGAGAGGTCTCAATTCTATCTTCCGAGATGTAAACCTTCAGCTTGTACACAGCAGTACGAACAATCTACGGATGTTACTAGGTAACCTGAAATTAGCTGTCAAAATTGTGATAATATTTACGCGCGCAAACCAAGCGATTTACCAATGTACGTTTTCGTGAACATTTAGCCCATGCTAATTATTCACTAGAAAAAAATCGAGTATTGCTGATCATTTACTAGAAACAGTGAAAACCCATCATTAAATCAATTTTCAAAATTTAAAATTAATTAAACCTGTAGATGATCAAAGGGAATCAGATTGTTATAAAGTATTGCTATTTTTACAAGGACGGTTTAAGCAGGCCCTTGCCTATTAAAAATGATAGTCCATTAAATCCAAAACAAATTGAATTCATACCGACTAATTGAATAAAAACATATTATCAGTATGTGTAGTAGTGATTATACCTGTCCGCAGGTATATGTTTTTGAGTTCGAGGATCACCCCCATGTTAATACATATTATTTTAATAAGTATAATTAACTGGAAATAAAACTGATTAAGTACTTTAGGTATATTAATCATACTGAGAAGTTAACTTTGCTTACGAAATGCGCGTCAAGAATGAAATTAGTAGTGTGGTGAAGGGAAAACTATTTTTTGTTCTCATTGTGACCAACTGAACATTTTTTTTTTCAGGGTCTGACCGGACTGGGAATAAGCCTGCTTGGAGCAGTCGGAGGTATAGCACATCACTCTCTTCAATCTGTGATGACTGACGGAGCCTCACCACGATCATTCGTCGCAGGAGTTGGTCTAGGACTTGTAGGAATGGTTACCAAACCTTTGAGTGGAGCCGCAGAACTTGTTGCTTTGACAGGACAAGGTAAACATGTACATACATATCACCATTGTTGATCATCTCTCTGCCAACATCCCATCACAGTTTTGAATTTTTTATTGATAAATATCAAACTTTTAATCACTTCTTTATATCGTTCTATTTCTGTAGGCCTACTTCAGGGAGCAGGTTGGAATTCACTCCCAGAACAACGATCAGTTCCTTTGGTGTACAAAATTCAGCATGGGTCGAATTCGCTTTTAAAATACAACTGGAAACATATCCATGCCATGTCTCCGTCACAAATACTCTATGTCGCAGAAGCCACAAATATCTCCAGTACCTCCCAGTATGAATCGATAGCTTTAATACTCACCATCGACGCTCTGATTATTGTTAATTTGGAGGAAGACGACACCCAGAGAGTAATTAGTCTAACGGACTTGACGGTTTGTCCAAATAACGACCCCACCCTGCTTGTGTTCAAGCTGACTCCCCCTTTGGTACAAGTCAAGTCTGAAGACGAGTGTGTCGCTGAGATGGATCCTGTTAGTAGGGCTAGAGTGGCAGATTACGTAAAGAGCACAAAAGGATTACTGAATTTGCCTGAATCGGAAAACGGGGCTGATCATTCTGAGATTGACATTTCCCCCCTTTCTTCACCTGGCGCTACAGAGACTACCTCGGAAGAATCGACAGTATTAACGTACTACGTAAATCTGCAATGTAGGAATTATTTTCTTTGTTTGATGGCTCTTGCCAAGCAGCAGAGACTGAATTATAATTTTCCGGTTTTATAGAAAAATTTAGGTGACTATTTTTTACACGATTGTGATGAAATAAATTATTTTCATTGTTAAATGTTTTTTTTTTTCTTCGATTGAATCAGATTTGTTTAATAAGCCACTTTGTAATCTCAAGCGAAACTTGAAGAAGTAGAACTTAACTGCACTTTTACCATAAAGAACAACTCCCCATACTTGAATACCCGCGGAGAAAAATGTACTTCGTGTACTATTTTACTATTAAAATGATCACATATACTGATAGTCTTCTTAATAAATCTCTCCCTCCTCTTTGGTATGCTCCAAGACATTTTAATTGAGGGCTTGATGGCACATTTCTTAGATTCTTATATCATAACCAATTCAATCCAACATTTTTGCTTTGTTTAAGTCCAACTTAGGCGACTGTCACTGCGATCTCTGGCTGAGAATCCTGTATTTATATCCGCAGTAATAATCTTCCGGAAAATTCTGTGATTCTAATGGATGATTCTTCGAAGTGTCTTAAACCATTCTAGATTGATAATGTCATGCATATTATATAGTTTATAATAAGTAGAGCGTCGGACGTCATTCATATACAGGGTGTCCCAAATTCGATGGCCTATTAGAAGTTTCTGGAAAAGGGGAAGTAGGAATATTTTGAAAATTTGGTTTCTTGGATAATCAGTTCTGCTCTATCGATTTAAAATATATTCAACGCTGCGGCGTTGCCGCTTCTATCGAAAAGTAGCAACAACTTTGATATTTATTATTACATTTTTCGCTTTGCTATTGCTTTTCGATTATTTTCATATGATACTTCCCTATACCTATCTCTAGTGGTTTTCGAGAAATTCATTAATTTCCTTATTTTTTGTACGAAACATAGCTTCAATTAAAGGTGTATTACTGCATTATTTGACTACGTAGAAAGCTGAGATTTTGAATGTAGTTTGACAATGTCCTGTCTTTTAGTAATAACCAAGGGAATTCGGTCTTCATCATACAGGATCGTTGAAAATTTGTGATCTTACCGATACATACTAAATTGGTGAAAAGTGCATTTCTTCAAATGGAACACCCTAAATATTATCAAATATCCTGAAAGACAATTGAATTTTCTGTCAAATGATGTATCATGTTCCTATACATAGATAGTCAGGTTTCTGAAATAAAAGCAAGTTTTCTATAAAAATTGGATTATTTTGCCATATTTCGTATTGGATAAATATGAAATGTCATGGAACATGTCATTACGATAATTCGAAAATTAGTACATTTTTATTAAAACGTTTGCGCGTTCACTAACGTAAATTTTATTCACGGCACACTATCATTTTCAATTTCCAGTATAACGATTCGAAATAGGTGATATTTCCCATTTGAAATAATCTGTAGTGTGCCGTGACCAGAAAAGTGCAAAACAATCTGATGGTTTGATAAACAGTGAATTTATTTGTGTTTATGTCATAAAGAAGTATAAAAAATGTATTATAATGCATATTCAACGGGAATGTTGAGGCGCCAAGAAATCAAATCAAGCCGATAACTGAAGATGAATTAAATCAAATTAATGTCTTGGGGTATTTATCCATGCCCATCCTCATGTATCATTAAGAAGAGCTACTGTGGATTTAGGTATGATTCGCACTTCGATATGGAGAATTTTAAAGAAACATTAAATGCATGATTAAAAATTCATTAAAGCTCATGCCCTACATAGAGGTGATCCTCCAAAACGTGTTGATTTCTGTGAATGGATTTTAACATGGACTTATGAAGACCCAAATTTCATTCAGAAAATTATATGGACAGATGAATCTAAACTTTCAAGAGAGGGAATATTTAATCGCAAAAACAATCATTTTTGGGCTACAGAAAATCCTCACTTTATATAATGAATTTCTCGAAAACCACTGGAGATATGTATAGGGAAGTATATGAAAATAATCGAAGAGCAATAGCCAAGCGAAAAATGCAATAATATACAGGGTATTCCATTTAAAATATCAAAGTTGTTGATACTTTTCGATAGAAGCGTTGAAAATATTTTAGATCGATAAAGCAGATCTGATATTACCCAAGAAACCAAATTTTCAGAATAATCCTACGTCCCTTTTTCCAGAAACGTCTAATAGGCCATCAAGTTTGGGACACCCTGTATATGGTGAGGTCTTGCTACCCGTCATCGTGCGCTGATATAGATGAATACTGCAACAGTGGAATTTTATGAGACTCGGCCTTTAGAGAAGTGCAACAGTAGACACACACGTGTTTCGAGCTTAGTGCATTGTCTCTACTAGAAGAGCCATATGTCAGCAGGCGATATGTTGTGGTTTTGGTTGGTATTTTTAAAATCAGTTAAGAGTTACTTCTCTTTCATATCACTTTGGATACTTGCTCCTCGGTTTTTTCCCAGAGGTATCGTTATCAACGAACAGTTAGAAATGCCACCAAAAAGGTTTTCAGTTAGGTAAGCTTCATAGGAATAAAAAAAACAATTCCTCTATTATAATTACTAGAGTGCTTGGTAGCCGGCCTTTGAAACTACCGCTTGCATTTGGCCAGGTTCGAATCCTGGGATTGGGAAAATGTTTCTCTATTTCAAAGGAGTCAATATAGGTGATGTAATTTGTCTATATAGATGCTAAGTCCGACGTCTAGTGCTTGCTTGGAGTTCACTCCGACCACCCGGGGTGTGTGGTGCTGTAGGTTTTTTCCTTAAGCTGAAAAGGGAATACCCCTCCAAAATTCAGTAAGCGCTACGGCAAATAATAATAATAGCCGTCCCTTAATCGCACATCAGTCAAAGTCAAAATATACTTTATTGTCGGAAGTTATAAAAACTTATAGACAAAGCTTTTGGTTTTGGATTAATATTAAAATTGAATTCAATTAATTACGATAAAGTATAATGGTGATACTCCCCACTATCTGCATATCATCCCAGATGAAGGAACACCACCACTATATGCGCTCCGGGGCGACTTGAAAATTTGATGGCGCATTTGCTATTTCAACTGCAGGAAAAACACGGATAATCCTTCAGTACCACCATTTGGTCCTTAGCGAATGAGGGAATGAAACAAAACATAATACATGCTCATCCATCATTACACAAGGACTTCTTCATCTCTGCATCTCTCTGCAACTCCAGCTCGGGATTTCCAGTTTATGAACAAATGGAGAGTATTATTATAGGGGTATATTATTATTATTACTATTCAGTAGTTCTCAGGAGGTTCTCTGCTCTGAACATTACAGGATTTTCCTTATCGTGTTTTCAAATAAAAAAATAAAAAATGCAGTATATTTTTTCTCTCTGTATTTTCTCTAATGCGCTCGTTATTTTCCTATGTATAAAAGAATTGTTTCTGAATCTGTATAATTCAAAATCGTTCATTTGAACTATTTTAGGATGTGGATGGAACACTTTCTCGGTCGGTGTAGCAGACCTTGGTGCTGTCATACGTCATTGTCTTAGCCGATATCACAACCACAACGTTTTGTTGCTTAAACTTAAAACGTCAATACAAATATTGCAATAAAAATTCAACTTTTTCTTATGTTTCACCAGAAATTCAAATATCAAAATGGGTGACGAAGAAGCACCTATTTTATATGTACTTGTGGTAGGATTTCATCACAAGAAAGGATGTCAGGTAAGATAAGGCATTTTTTCTGCTGATATTCCATAACATAATATCCACCCACATTTTTCCTGTGTAGGTAGAGTATTCGTTTCCTGAGCTCGTCCCAGGACACCCAAATGAATGTCCAGCCGGATGGAAATACTTGCCAACTCTAGCACTGCCTGATGGATCCCATAATTTCAATGAAGACACAGTATTCTTTCATCTACCAAGTCTGAATAAACCGATACAGACTGTTTATGGTATTTCTTGTTTTCGGCAGATACCAGTTGAGGTAATTGCTGCTTTTGATGTGCTATAAAACTACAATGAAACGCATAACATTTTTGTTTTAGAAAATAAAAAATAGAACCTCTGATATTACAAGGGGTACTGTGCAAAAGTCAGTGTGTGTTTTGAGTAGAATCCCTCTATTCGGACAAATACAAGTCAAAATGTGTCTTATCACTCATGCTTATTTTGATGAAGGTGATTTCAGCAAAGTTTCGATATTGGAAGATACCTATCATCATTTAAATTCGGTTATGCTACAAAGTGATACATTACATCAGACGTTTGTGGGTGAGTAGAAACTTCTTATTAGCAAAGGATTATTCATATATTTTTCCATTTCAAGTTGTTTATGTTTTGCCTTATCAGTATATGCTTTGAAACTATGAACAAACACAAAAGAATTGGCTCAAAGGGAATATTTCATAGGATTATAACTGATTAATGTTTGTATTCAATATTTCAGGATTGTCTGCAAGAGATTTCATTTTACAATGGAAACACAAAGCAATACTTTTATTCAAATTGCTTCTTTTGGAAAAAAGAGTTATTTTCTATCAATCACCTGTACATCCACTGTGTTCCACCATACTCACACTGATTTCTCTATTCCCTGACATGATAGAAAGCGGACTCAGTCAAGCTGCTTGCATAAGGTATATAATCTACCATTTAACATGTTCTTGGCATTGCATGTAGAAAGTTGAGTTTCTTGTCCCTAGATCTCAACACTCTCCTGGAAAAAACAAGTTATTTTAATTGAATCAAAAAATAATTTTTTTATGCATGACCTATGGAAACATCAACAAAGAATATTTAAAAAAATTATGAATCAATTTATCTTCAACATTCATGATTCAACTTTCAACAATAAACGTATTTTTAGTCTGAGCAATTTTACTTTTATCTTTTGGTAAAAAATCATATCATGTTGAAGTCCATTTATGTTTAATCCTCAGTGTTCTAATATACAATTGATGAATGTTTTCTGTTTTAGGTTATCCAGGCCTATGTCACCTATGCCAGAATACTCTGATGAAGATATGAGCCCTATTAAAACCAAAAATTCAGTGAACACAAATTCTGGTTCAAATGGCACAGATGATATGAGTCATCGTAAACTGATACCAATTGAAGAAGTTGTTAAGGAAACAATGAATGGGAATGATATACAAGACAGTGAGACGGTAGATAATGTTAGAGTTGGGGAAATTCCCAAAATACTTGAAAATGGAGTATCAGAATCAAACGATATATCTGCTGAAGTTGGAGTTGAATTGACTGAATCAATAAAAGTTAAGGTAATTACTACTTTCAAATTAGCATACACCTAGAAGAATGAAACGAGTTTTAATGAACTAACTTTAATTCTATGAAAATCCCACAGTTCTAAAATGAATATTCTTTATATTTCATTAATTATGTTTAACATGTTGAGTTCCTTATTCCATCAATCTGATGCCTCATTAACAGAAATTGTTCTGCTAGAGGTTTTAACATCATTTTCAGGTTTGTTTTACTGCCATAGTGTTTTCCAGTGATACATGGGATGATTTGTATAAAGTCGAAGAAGAGGATCTTAAAAAAATCCAGACCTGGCTAAATCACAATTTATTGAGCTTGAATATAAAAAAAATCAAATTATATCACCTTTACTGTTCAAGCCACAGACCAACGTAGGAATGAGCTACTGAAAATACATTAATTCACCTGTAAAAAATAATACAATGCATGTACCTGTCCACAAATTGATAAAACTACCTCAATGAAATATCTTGGCATTTTCTTAGATCAACACATGCGATGGGATGATCAAGCAAAGTACGTTACAAAACGAATTAGAAGTCTTTACCACAAATTCTATATTCTAAGAGATATACTCAATTAAAACAATCTAATATTACTATATAACTCACTAGTAGAATCTGTGGTAAGATATTGTATCATTATCCGGGGCGGTCTCTATAATAATGATCTAAAAAATATTCAGCTTGCTCAAAACTCTATTCTAAAAATTATGCTAAAGAAAAACAGACGTTATTCAACACAGTCTCTCTATCAAGAATCCAATATTCTTATGATCAGAAACGTTTACGCTTACCAGTGCTTGATCTGGGTATTCAAAGAAAAAATAAATTTTTCTATAAATCATACACGATCCACCAGATTCACTGAAAATCTGTCACTTAAAGGTGCCCTTGATGAGAAAAAATCATTCCCAAAGAAATATACTTTTTTATGTACCCAGTTTATACAATATGCTTCCTCTACAAGTCACGAAAATAAATACACTGAATTCCTACAAACGTACTCTCAAGGATATTACCAGACGAAATCAAAATATGTATAATACAATTTTCGAATAGTCATTACAGTAAATGAACGTCTAATATATAATCACCCACCTGTTCAAGAGAAAAAGAGATTCTATCATCTGAATAATGGTACTAGAAAAATAATTGTAATTGTAAACAAGTAGATATGAAAGTCAGAGGATATCAAACCGTAATACAAGCTCTTGAAGCTTAGGCGACGTTGATGTTATGTGGTTTTCTGTACCTCATTTTATCATATTTTATTATTTATAGTTGCATATGTAGACAAAATGAAATAATATCAATACATTGAATTGTTTTGTTATTGAATTCATCCTTCACTCTTCAGACTGTGCTCACAACTGAGCAAAAAAGAATCTTATTGGGAATGCGAGATACAGAAATATTTCTGACGAGACATTTGAAGAGATAGTTTCCAATCTAGTAGATCCAAAAAAACTTCCTATAGTGGAGCTCAACATGTTAATTTTGAATTCAAACTGAATAAAATTGAAGCTATTATTTTTAATGAATTGTTATTCTCTCATCTATACAGGACAAAGAAGACTTGCCTGTGGAAAATGTCTCGAATATTGGAGAAAAAAGCAACAGTCTTCAGAGAGATTTAAGTTCTGACACAATATCTGATGTTGTCCAGAATAATATGACTTACCTCACCCAATTGAGCACTGAAACTTGCGGGTTTCCCCTGGCAATTTTTACTCAAGGTTTGATTTTCAACTTTTCGACCATTTTACAGTATGCCTAGAATTAATGCAGACTTTTTTTATTCACTTATGATTGTTGTCTTGTTGGTCAGTTTTCTTTTACTCCATCTACCACTATTGCTTTAAGTATTATAGGTACCCTAGGTCTACATTCCTTTTCTAGTCTCTCTAAATGTCTGAAAAAACCCTTCTATTCTCTTATTTGTTTTTTTAAATTTGACGGAATATTTTTAACCAAAATGAACTTTTTTAGGTTCCTTGTGCTTGCCTTACTTATCTTTGCCATACCTAGATTTATTATCAGATGTTAATGTTAGAAGTTATGTGGTTGGAGCTACTAATATTCTCTTCAAGCAGAAAAGGCAGCTTTACGATATATTAGTCGACATTGAAAGTGGTAGAATTGAGTGCCAGGATTTAAATTTGAGGAAGTACTTACATTTAAGTACGGAAGATCTCAGGTGATTTTTGACAAATTCAAAACTATATATAGAAACAAGTAGGTCGGTATAATTCTATAGGGAATCAGGAAAACTTTTGTGAGTAATATTTAACTCACCTCACTTCCCTCAAACTTAGTTTTGAATTTGTATACATTTGATGTAAATCCCATCAATATTTCTGGAATCAACATTTGAGACAGCAACTCTTCATTTCAGGTTTGCGGATTATATAGTGAAGCATGTTTCTGAGGAACGCCATGATGTATTCCTAGATGGGGTGGGATGGGAAGGAGGAGATGAATGGATTAGGACACAGTTCCGAATATATCTATTGTGTCTTCTGAGGACGTCAATGCTGCAAGGTACGCATCTTGACTATTTTATTAATACATCGGTGGCTCAGTGGCTAAGGTCTCTAACAGTGGAACTTCTAGCTAGCAACAGACAGACGTTCGAGGCTCGGGTACGGAATCATTTTTCTCAAGTACACAGGTCTCTTTAGGTAGCCACATGCCTTGTTGTGAATCAAGTGTGATGTGAGTTGCCTAGATGCCAATCCCGACGTCTGGTGCTAGCTTGAAGTGCGCACCGACCAGCCGGGTGGTGCTGTAGGTTTTCCGGGTTTTCCTACAGCTGAAAAGTGAATACACCACCGAAAACATCAGTAAGTCGCCCCGGAGCGCCACGGCAAATAATAATAATAGCCGTCCTCTACCCGCACAGGCTATGCCTTTGGGTACACTCAACGAGTGTTTATGAGGGAGTATTATTATTATTATTATTATATCTATGAAATTACATTTGAGATTGCCTAAATAAAAGAGAAACTAATTAACTGAGTCAGAAAGTTTCATTTGTTTGTATCTACAATTATTGTCTTCAAGAGAGTACCAGAAAGCAGAAAATTGAGGCAAATATCTGTCAGACAATTGTAGATACAAATAATCAAAACGTGGTAACTTAAAACCATAGGAAATTAGTTTCTCTCTTATTTAGGCGATGAAAGTCCTAAAAACTCCACTATAATATTGCCGTTAAATTTTCAGATGGTTTAAGAGAAATAGACCATTTTAACTCTAGTTTTGTAAGTACTTGGAGAGACAGTCACAACTACAAAATGTGGCTGAGTGGTATTAATCCAGGAATTCTAGATGTACATCCTGGGCATCCTTTTGCTGGACAGTTGTCTGTTTCAGATATGAAATTACGTTTAGCACAGTGAGTTTTATTTTTTATTTTTAGTGATGAAAGTATTTGAAAAATTATTGAAACTGTATTTATGACTTAACTTTTCAACACAAATTTTATTAGTAGGAAAACAGAAACTAATAGTATTTATAAATTTTTAATTAGCATATTGCGACAGTTTCCTTTTACAATAACAAATAATAAGTATTTTTGTCAGTGGTAAAACTTATGATTTTTTAGCACAATGCAGAATACTGAAAGTGGCAGAAAAATAAATCAAGCAATGGCATCTACAGGAAAAGCTGTGGCTACAACTAGTAAAGCAGTTGGTGAGTAAATATTTTTATTTGTCTTAAAAATGTATTTACTCTCTGAGAAATTTAACTGTAAATATCAATTTTCCCTTGAAATATATTCACGAGATGTCTTCTGCTGATTCTAATTTCCGAATAAAATATTGAAAAAAATTAAAAAATATTTTTTTTTATATAGGCAGAAATTAAAAGTAAATGAAAAATATTATTATCATTGTGGAGCGCTTTGTTTCATATTTTCGTATATCGAGCACCCCACGCTTTTTTCATAGTGATACTAATGTTTTTAAAATTCTGGCGAAGGCTCCTACACAGAGTATATGAGAGGGAATTTATTTAATTCTGGCGATCCTAATCAGGATAATGAGACGAACTCTTCAATTTATCGTATTGTCACCGGTTCTTGATAAGTGTACAAAGTTTCAATTAAATCCGATCGTTTAAAGAGGGTCAAAATCGAGTGTAAAGAAGTCGGTTACAAACATTGTTAACCGGCCAAGGGTGCGTAAATATCACTTGCCAGATTTTTATTCTTAACACCCAAATATTTCACTATGAAATAATCACTTCACATATTTATGGCGGAAATTCTTTAGTGATTCATGATATAAGTGTTCAAAATGGCATTTTTTTGTGATTGGAAAAATTACAAAATGATCGTTCAGCGAACAAAATAAAAATTATTTTGAGAAATATGTCATACATTTTTTTGTGTGCAACTTTAAGAAAAATTTGATCAACTTCTCTTTAGCTATTTAAGCTAACCGAACACTTCATATTCTGGTATTCTGTATTTCAAGTAATATTTACTAGAAATCTATTGATACATGTTAGTCTCAACCCCCAGAGCAAATTGTATTGTTTCAGCAAAAAAATCGTGAAAAAGTTATTTTACTTCTCAGGGAAATAATATTACCAATTGTACTTTTAGAAGACACATAATCATACCAATCCATTTTGTCTGTAAAGTTAATTTTTCTTGTGGGAAATATTAATCATTATTGCGAATGTTTATCCCATCTTAAAATAAGAACTATTCCATATAGGTGGTGCTTTGACGCAAGCAAAAGGGGCATTTTCAAACTGGTGGAGTAACTTCATGGTGAGTCCAGAGCAAGGCCAGAAAATACCAGACTCACAGACAGAAGAAGCATGTGGTGACATTTTGACTGATAGTTTAGTGAACATTCCCAAAAGTATTAGTAAGGACAAACAAAATGGAAAAGTTGAAACCCTCAACTATGGAATAGTTGTACCTGAGGAAATACCTAAGGTAAATGGTGAGGCTCTTACAAACAATGATCACCAACCAGGAAAAGTATATACTGTTTAATTGTTTGCGTATTAGCAAACAATTTGGGAGTCAATGTTCTGCAGTAAGTTAACCTCAGGTTTTCTTGTTTCTAGTAATGTAATGATATCCCCTTTGTTTTTTCAAGAATCCACAGATGAACAAATGACGCTAATAGTCAGGCAATATTGTTATAATTTTATAGTGAACTCAGTGATAAGCAAATATTTTTTAACTGGAAAAAAGAGTATACCAATATTTGGATATTTGTTGTCACTATTAGTTTTTTGTTTTATTTTGACATCTATTTTTTTCATATTTTATATACCTACTTATTATATATTTGTATAGTTTTTTTTGAAGTACAGATCAAATTATATTTTTTTATTGCTCAATTATGTATTAGGTTGTTTTAAACAAAAATTAGAAAATATCAGAAACAAAACAAACAGAAAAGTCAGTAAGATATTAAAATGCATATAGTAAATGACATGAATGAAACTAGTGTATTGGTCTCGCCACTGATTTCCTTATTGAAATGATTAATTTATTTCAACAATTCCAATAAAAACACCAAGTTTTCTCAGCGAATTAATATTGATTGACTGCGGCAATTTATACAATTGTCGGTTTTTTTTATTATTTCATTCACACATCATTATTATGCATGGTTGCACCTTTAAAGTTTCATGATTAAAGTCACGTAAAGTGTAATATGAGCGGCTATCCAGGAATGCGTCCAGATCCTACGTCGGGCGCTATCTATGTGTTCCAATGCAAATGCCTGGTAAAGTTGGGTCGTTCAGATACTAGCGGTAAATTTTACCATCCGTCCAACCATTTACCCCAGTCGAGTTGATAGAAATTGACCGGCACGCGCATTGCAGTATGTAATGACAGGAAGTTGGGTTATGTTTATGTGTACAAATGATTCAAATGAGATATTGGAGTTTAATCTACTGCAGAGAGAATTGTATTGATCAAGAATTGAAGATATCACAAAAATATGGATAATTTGTTGACTTCTCACAGTCTGGTGGTTGATGAATTTTCCAGTTAGGACTTCAAAATTTGACATCTCCCAA
Organism: Chrysolina americana; assembly: GCA_958502065.1. Taxonomy (NCBI): domain Eukaryota; kingdom Metazoa; phylum Arthropoda; class Insecta; order Coleoptera; family Chrysomelidae; genus Chrysolina; species Chrysolina americana. The sequence goes on along the minus strand of OY293416.1, from coordinate 58,598,038 downwards.
TATCGTTCAGATGAATCTTGTGTCAACGACTACAACCAAGAAAAATCTTGCCGTGCATTTTTAATATTTTTCTCTACCGGACAAAGCAACTGAACGCACTCCAGGCAAACAATGAAATAATATAAGTGGCTATTTTGTTTGATTGTATCAGTGTCAAAGTTTTGACAATCATCAACCTAAAATTGAAAATATCTCGTTGACTGGAGAGAATTTATGTCTTTTTGAAATGTATATGAATGCTTTTATGCTGTTCATGAAATAATCTTCCTGAATATCCACTCGACCATGACAAATAGATACTATTATTTTCTTTAATTAATCTCGAGTAACTTGTATTTTGAGATAATTCAATTCGATCATATGAACATTAATAATCATATTGAGATTGTAAATATACATATGGTCTTCTCATCAAATTGTCAAACAAAGATTTTCTTGATAGTATAGAAAAAAAATTATTTGACTACGTTATGCATGATAACATTGTGGAATAGAATTATGAAGGAATTAATATTCAGTTATTACCTACGATTATTCGGAAATAAAATTTTTGAGAGATACATTCAATAAGTTCAACTCAAGTTGTTCATACCACAATTTATTTATTGTATTAGCAGTAAAGTTAACTTATTAAAAAAAAAAGTTTTATGTTCAAGTCGATTCACAGAATAATAGTGTGATATACATCAAAAATATACAGAGAGACCTATCTAAAATTGGGACACCTCTCTGAAATCATTATTTATTGTCTGATTTGAACGATTTTTCTCCTGAATTATTATAATTATTATAATGAAGCATCAATAGCTCAAAGAAGTGACAAAAATTTGAAATGAAACTCATAGTTTCGAATCCCACCTTGGATTCATTCTAAATTCAAAAATCCGAAAACTGTGTTGATAATTCTGACTATGCCACCGCATTTATCATACTTTCAAATAGAGGTTATAAACATTATATTAAAAAAATTGAAATTTAGAATTTCATTTCAAAATGTTTGCACTATATTACAGCTCTTTTCAACAAATAAAAATTTTACATGTTGTCTCTCTTTTAATTGGGTCACTCTGGCAATATCCTCACATCATAAAAATATTAATACATTTTTTTCAACATATTCAAAATTTGAAACAATGTTGAATTTTTGCAGTGTGTTTTTTGCTACTGCATGTTAAAATTTGTACCCTTTGTTCTCCTTTGAATTTAATTTACTGATATATATTTTTTTCATTTTAATCAGAATCTATTTTAAAATTTCTGGTATATTCTAGACTTTCACAAATCTCCATGACTCGAAGAAAAACAATTATTATGAGCGCATAATGGGAACTTGATTTGCTGTCAACAGAAATAATTGATATATTTGAATATTGCAGATGATATGGTAACTTGATTACTAACGTTTCGCATTCTGCCGTCTTGATTGGCTGAATGTTTTTCATAATTCTTTAACAATCAGAAAATATAAAAAAATTTAAACAAAAGGATCTGCAAATGTTGTTATATTCCCAGCAATTATTGCGACACCATCGCCCGATTTATTCTCAAATTGAGATTCAGTTGGTTATACATTTGCGATATTGTGAACACTGTTTTTTATAAAATTTTCATGAATTATGAAATGTGGAGCAAAAATATAATTTAGCCCTGGGCAAACAATGCAAAAAAAACCACAAATTTTTTGAATAACCAATAATTTTATCAACGTTCAAGACCATACTTACCATTCTGAAAAATACCCTGTCAATAGGAATCTAGTATGTTCTGAGACTTTCAACAGTTTTTATAACCATATAATTCTGTAGAAATACATCCCTATTCACAATTAATCATATTGTACCGTACTTACCTATTATATTTATTCAATAGTCTATTGTAGTTATCTTAGCTGATTGTTGTACTTTTATAAAATTTCTTAAAACCTGTGCAATTTTTAAAAAATATATTTGAGTCGTACGAAACTAGAAAAGTTCAAGTCTGAAAATCAATTTTTATAAATTTCATCAGTCTGTATACAGTTTACGACTCATTTATATTCGTATTCTACTGGCGAGCTCCATTTTTTGGTAGTTTCATTTCAAGTTGTATGTTTAGCTAGGAATAACTAGTTTGTTAATTTTTGAAGTTTTAGGTTTTAGATAAATATTTTCAAAATATTAAAGAATTAAATTGTTTTGTTTTTTAAGTTGGTCAGTAGATTTTTAAGTGATACCTACGAATTTCCTATAAAATAAATAAATTTTTTTGTTTCAAAAAGTGTCTTTTTCACCACAATTTTTACATTTTAGAAGAAATCTTTTTTTTAAAATATTGTTCAATTTAATTCCGGTAAATATTCCAATGAAATATTAGTGTTTTTCTGTATGAGAATGAGTTCTAGCCGTAGAAATTCCTCTATTTGAATTACACTTTCATGCTCCTAAATGGCAAACCTGACTTAGCGTTTGAAAAATGTAGTTTGATATCGAGAATAACCTGGATGATGATAATTGAAAAAGAATCAAGCGACTTTGATCATATTCTATGAACGGTATTGTAATGTTGGATCTTTTCTATAATGGGAAACTGCATTTGCCTTCAAAGTCGCTTGGATCATTAGCCAATAGATGTCGCCAAAATTCTAGTAGGCGCTTAATACTTTTACACATAACGAATGGAAGTAACGCTGCCGTTTGGAACCTTATCTCAGTTTTTGCAATTTGGGGCTTGCTTCCTTTTCAATTATCATCATCCACCTTATCTGGTAAAGTATATGCTCTGAATTATTCCAATTAATAATTTCGTAAGAATCACACATTTTCAAGTAGTTCAAAAGCATGAATAATTATTGGTTAATCCATTCAATAAAGAAATTTTAGTTGGGTTTGGTATCGTAACTGGATAAATAATAAGACTACGTTTTTTCTTTGTTATTCCGACGTTTCCATTTTTTCGGCAAGATAAACTTCTGCCAAATTCTTTGTTCTGTTTATTTGGTCAAACATGCCTCGTTTAGAAGCAAGTGTGATGTGAGTTGCCTAGATGCCAATCCCAACTTCTGATACTTGCATAGAGCGCGCACCGACCACCTGGGTGTAGGTTTTCCTACAGCTGAAAAGTAAATGCGCCACCAAAAATCAAGTCACACGGAGCGCCACTGCAGTACTGCAATTCCCCAGTATTTTTCAAGTGGAAATTCACGACATAGAAAGGTGCATTCAGTTCAATCTCGACAGGAAATACCGGAACAAGGAAATCGCAATCCTCTCCGATAGTTAATTGAATTCAATTTTAATATTAATCCAAAACCAAAAAGCTTTGTCTATAAGTTTTTATAACTTCTGACAATAAAGTATATTTTGACTTTGACTTTGACTTAGTCAAGCAGCCATCAAAGCGTTGAGCTCATATAACATCAACTCAAAGATGGTCTGGGAATACCTAGACAAACTTAATGATCTAGGCAGGAACAACAAGGTGATCTTCCTCTGGGTGCCGGGGCACGTCGGAGTGGAGGGCAATGAACAAGCAGATACCCTGGATCAAAAAAGGGAATCAATGCCACTGATCGGACCAGAACCATTCTGCGGACTTGGAAAATCTCACTTCCAAGAAGAACTCAATGAAACTGGAGAATCAATGAGAGCAACATACTGGCAAAGACTTCCAGGGCTAAGGCATGCCAAAGATCTCCTCGACAATTTCAACCGAGCAAGATCGAAGACACTGATTAACCTCAGCAAAACTACTCTAAAGACATTCACGGAATTTGCTCTGCAGACTCAAAGAACACCTAAATAAGCTAGGCTTAGAGAAGGACAGCACCTGCAGATTCTGTGGGGAACATCCAGAAACACCTCACCATATATTGATGGGAGTGTTATGCTGTACATCACAAGATATTGAATATACTGGGATCACACCAGCTGACTGCGGGAGAAATACCACGAATAGACCCCCTTAAAATCCTTAAATTCCTCAAGTAATTAAGGCTTGAGGGGCTGCTGTAAACGAGAACATCTTGAGATAGCAAAAGAAAATGGGGCACAATAGATCTAATTAGGTCGCAGCGCATCAGTCACCATCCATACTTACCATTACCATGCGCACTTCAAAAACAGGGTGCACAATGCGGCATGCTTTTAGCAGTGACCTAAGGCTGGATTATCATTCTAGAGTAAGTATATAATATATATTTCTATGGTAGGTACACTCTAGTATTATTATTGTAACGATTTCGAAACCGGCCGTAATCATCTAATTAATAATGCACTCTCGACAAGTAAACAAGTTCTCCGGTCGTAAACACATGAGTTCCGCCTAGAAGAAACGCGAATTTGCTGATGAACGAAACCGAAGTTTCGAGAGACACCTAAGAAGTCGACGTATGTCTCGATAGATCGAGAACCGAAATGGATTCTGCTTGCGGGTATACCGGGCGAACACGAGGTGAGGAACGCCCCCCAATATTTGTACAGTTTTGAAGATACAGGTTTCAAATTGGGAACGTCAATATATTACTCAAATACGCATATTTTGACTCCATTACCGAAAATTCACCATTTCCGGTACAACCGAAAGTGACCCTAAATTTTTTTTTCAAATGACACTGAACATTTTTTTCATTATCCGGAAGAACACGCAACTTGTGATAAAAATGTTCTTAAAAATTGAAAATCGGTTGAAAAATGGCGGAGATACAGTTGATTGTTCAATCGAAAAAAATTGGCCATGAATATCAAACTCAAATCATCACAACTGACGAACGGCGTCAACAGTTACAAGGTTCAGGGTAAGATACAGCTAAAATTTGGGCTTCTCATGTAATTGCAGCTACCATTATTTTCCAACAAATATAAAAACAAAACGGAGTAATACCCATAAATGCTCACAACTGCCATTCCTCAAATGGCAACATACTCTTTTCATATTGTCGTATTGAAAATGAATTATCCAAATAATCGTGTTGAAAGTTTCGTAGAATTCTGAAAGGAATCGAAGATCCGGGATGTTTCATTATGAGTGTTCTCAAAATTGAATATTCTTGAGGCAGCGGCTTTAACCTACGAAAGCTAAGCAAAAATTCAAATTTTCATTCGAGTAATCTGATAATTCATCATTTTTCAATACGATAATGTGAAAAAAGTATATTGCCATTTGAGAAATGGCAGTTGTGAGCATTTCTTTATGGGTACTACTCCGTTTTGAGTAAATTTTTGAAAATTGTTGGAAAATATGGTTGCTGCAATAACATGAGAAGCTCAATTTTCAGCTGTTTCTCATCTCGAACCTTTCTCTCGTTAATGTTGACGCCGTTCGTCAGTCGTCATGATTTGAGTTTGATGTTCATGGCCAATTTTTTTCGATTGAACAATCAACTGTATCTCCGCCATTTTTCAACCGATTTTCAATTTTGAAGAACAGTGTTATCACAAATTGCGTGTTCTTCTGGATAATGAAGAAAATGTAAAGGGTGTCATTTGAAAAAAAAGTTTAAGGTCACTTTCCGGTGAAACCTGTATCTTATAGAAAAATTGGTGAGCGTACCTCACCTCGTGGTCACCCGGTATAATTAAGGCGCTTGGCGGGAGATGGAGATAGATAGTCACAGATATTGTTCGAGAGTTCGCAGATAGAAAGCGATAGTCAAGATGAATTTGAAATAGTGAAGTTAATGTTTTAGTTGGGTAATTGTTTAAGTAGTGTTTCAAATAAATTAGCAATAGCAATAGCAAAATTAGTTTAGTGCATTTTTACTACATTATTATAGTTATATTGGAAACTCTTTCGTAGTGTGGTAGTCAGGGAATGGGCGCGGCAAAATTAACTTTATTTGTTCCTCTTACTATATTCAATTTTTTATTTTCTCCTTCTGAGTTACCCATGTTCCATTTTAAAGTGTTCGAATTTGCCCATGTAAAGATGGTGATATTGATGATATAACTTTTGGAATATATTATATTACTTAACCTATTTCAGCAAAATTTATTGAACATTTGAAATAAGTCTATCATTTAAAAGTTACAGAGTGGTCCTTGATCTATTTGCACCCAGTATGTCTATTGACTACATACATTTCCATCAGTGTTTAATGAGCAATAAAACGCAATTTAACAACACAAGACTAGTTTTTTATTGTTAACCATAATTACACAGTATTGAAAATATAAAAATTACTTTATTCTGAGATCGAACACAGTCCTTGATGTGCAAAAGAATTGTTTTAAAAATCTCCGTGTACCACGTAAAACCATGACAAGTAGCGCATTTTATTTTTCTAAACATCTACAAAAAGTACAGTTTTTTTCTATGTTGCAGAACTCATCATGAAGGCTTCTGCTAGCAGAAAATTGTAAAGTAAGTGCAATATGCTATAAGACCCATGTCCTCTGTAAATCACATGTATTTAAGCACATGAATCGTTATATATATTTGTGAAACATAGCGACTATATTACAAAATTTCAACAGCACACTTATCTGTAAATACAAAATTTATATTATCTTGATATTCACAAACTTATATAATCGTATTTTTTTATGAGGCAACTTTAGTTTAAAAAATACTACTCACATATGTTTTGGGAGAAATAACACCGGAACCTGAGAGGAATATTATAGTTGAATCAATAATGAGTACCCTGTAAGTTAAATGATTAATTTTACCAAATTTCACCTCAAAGGGGTGTATGAGAGTATTCCCTCACGTTATGAACCATCGTAAAAAGCATGAACAAGAAAGAGCAACCAATTGGGGATTACTATGTTACAAAATACATTTTCCTAAATGTTCTGTTATACATCAAACAGAGAGGAACATTGATTCATTACTTTCGTCTTATTTACATATCATATACCATGTCTAAAATCACTAAAATACCTCAACTGCAGCTTTCATTTCATTGAAATTTATTTTATTCTGACTGATGACTTTGTATTAACAGACTTGCAGGACTATAGCTGCCAACTAATCTTTAGTCAATCGTCAATGTGAGCAGTATCTTTTCTAAATATGTATGTCAATAAAGCAAGTTTACATATTCAATACACTTACTTGTACTGGTTAGAGGAATATTCATGTACCCTGCGTATTCTGTTTCAACTATTTTTTTAAATATTTATAATGGATGGATTACACTTTTGAGCAAGTAACTTATCTACATTTTGTGAGAAAACCAAAATTTTATCAAAAATTCGAAACCAGTTGATGAAGTTTGATATAATTTTTTAATCAAGGTTTGATATATTGGATATTCACTGTTTATTTTTTCTGATAAATTTGTATTATATAATTATAGAAAATTGATTTGTTACGAAAATAGGAATAAAGAATTCAAGTTTGATTTAGGAGCCATTTAGTTAACAATGTATTTTGTGAAAATAAAAGGTGTATTGCCAGAATTCATCTACTTATTCACAGATTTTCATCAATACAACACAAAATTGATCTTGTTCCGCCATAAAATAGATTATATATAGGTGTAAATATTAAGTTCCGTAAATGATATATTGATTTAAGCCACAGTATGTCCGAGTTTTATCATATATTTATTTGAAAATATTTGAATATAATAATTTTAATGTTCAGTTTGTATTTTCTATATTTATTTAATACTTCAATTGTGAATTTCAAGACAATAAAATTATTGACAGTGCTTTTGCAATATTCAATACTTCGAATCATGTTGATTGATTTAAGGATTAGAAATAAAACAATTCGAATGTCAAATTGATAATATGTATAAAGTGATCTTTCATAGCATCATAAAAACAATTACTGCCAGAGTTGCATTAGGCTTTTAAGTAAATTGAAGGAAGAAATGTTTGTTCATAATGAATTTTTGTATATCTATATATACTGCTGAAAAATAAAAATGTCTTGTTATACTGGTCGATATTAATAGTATTAGGGGTATGACTGCCAACATTTTTACAGGTTATAGCTCAAACTAACCCAAAACGGAAAAATAGAACACGAGGTCTAAACCAAAGGTTTTGAAAAAAAACTGGTTGAAATTCTACCATTCGAGGTACTGAAATCCGCGAATAAACAGAATTTTTTCATTTGTCATAAAATAAATTTGCCATATCCTGGCAGTTGAATTGGAGAACATTGAGAAAAGCGTGCAAAACATACTGAGGCAGTGGTTCGGTTGTATTACTCAAAGTGTGGAGTGTTAAAAGCTAACTGCTAGTTTTATCATTACTATTTCCTATTTATTAGATTTCCTGGCAAAAGTGTTAACCGTACATGTCACATATGCCTTGAGTATATGGAGAATCTCCAAATAGTTCCGAACAGGCTCATTTATTGTAGACGTTTTTCCCAGAGATATCAACAATAAAGACAAAACTTGTAGCACAAGTATCTCAAATTCTTCTGAATAGCGGAATCCATTGGATTTTTCTCATAGGACAACACAGAAATATTGTATACATCATATACTTTACAAAGGGCACTTGACAACTGATTTTAGATAGGTTCGTTCGTCCTAAAGCATGTTTTCAGTGATTATATACATTAATTTTATGTATAGTGTAGGTATACATCACAGGAACTGGGGTATTTTTATTTTACACTTAAAATTAGCAACCTTCAGATAGATTGAAGAATTATTTATTTATTCATTTATTTACTTTATTGATCCCAAGGAACATTTCTGTTTATAGAGGATTTTTTTTAAATGAATTGAATTACAGCAATATATATGGATAAAGAATTGAACAATAAATAGGAAGAGAGTGATGGATGGCTATTTCTCAGAAACTGCTGGATTTTACCATGTTTTATTTAACTTGATATGTTGGTGGTCACATCCCTAACACCCTATACACCAACAACTCTGGAAAATATATCAATATTGATAAAGATTTTAATTTTCTCACAAATAATTTGTTGCGCCCACATTAAAAATTCCATATACCTACATAAATATTATAGAAAAATATTCAACATCAATTATTAATGATACAACACACCCAGTGAAACAAAGTATGCAATGTATGGCAAACAAAACAAAAATAAAAATCGAAAATCAACAAAATTAGATTCAGTCGATTTTTAATTTCTGTAAATAAATAGAAATAAATAGATCACGACCAACGGACAATAATAATACAATTCACCTAGTGCCAAAAATATTTACGTATATAATCATATATACACCTATTATTTGTCACACAAATTTGACGGCACTTACATATGCTTTTTAATATTAGTAAACGATTGCACAAAGTAACGCTTAAAACTCTTACACGTTATCATTTCCTATGTTGAAAAATTATACAATAAAACGACTGATCGGCCAGGACTAACATAAAAATAGGAAAGTGGTCCCGATATACTACAATTTCAAATAAAATCGTAAAACTGCCAACAATATCAGGAAGTGAGATAAGGATCCAATGCAATGGGGTTTTAGTGAAAAGAAGAAACGTGCTTGGATTTGCTTTTAAGCTAGCTAATCTTAGGACGTTTCGATATGGGCTCTGAAGGACTGACACAAGACAGTTTGGATGATACGAAGTTGTCATTATTTCCATAAATACTCAGACTGTTTTCCATTATATCCTGTTTCTGAAAAATATAAATTTGTCATAAAGGAAAGAGTATCAAGAAATGCATCAAATGTTAGTGAGGTTCTGAATTTGTTATCACCCGATATTAAAAATATTCCAGTTTTTTGCTGTGAGTAAAATCAACCACATGCATGGCCCAATACCACTTTGATTTTGATACGCTTTCAGATTCTAATCGTACCTTTGTTTAATTACTGTGCACCCGATAGAGTGCAACAGGTTGAAAAGTCAAATTAATTCAATCAAATTAATTTATGGAATGAGAAAGTAGTTAAGCTAAGTTAATAATTAACGTAAGTAAGGCTTAGCCAAACTTTGATATTTTTTATAGTATATTTCAAGGTTTCCTACCTTGAATTCTCTAATAGTTCATTCAATTAACTTGAAATGATGTCATAATGATAATAAATGTGCATTCGATTCAAAAGACTACCGACTGAGGTCCTTCTGCCCATCAATAATACTATTATTATTAAATCGTGTTACAGCTCCTGAACAAATAACAATAATAATGAAATCAAAATCAATAATAAAGCTGTAGGTCAATGTATCAAAAAGTTAGTTAAACTATTTCATTTTATCCGCCAATTTTAAAACGTCTTTCGAGAAAATTACCAGTGTATGTTTTGTATTATTTTTATTTAGAACAAAATTGTAAAAAGTAAGCTACCTGAGTTAACTGAACTGAAAGATATCATGGAATAATAATAATAATAATTTGTTTATTGAATGAGAAAAAAAATTGTTTTTCCCTTCACCACACTAGTAATTTCAGTCCTAACTGCGTATCATAGTTAATTTATGATTGTTCAACCAAGGCGAAATTATTTTTAAATCATTTAAATTTTTTATTTATAATTTTGAATGAAATACAATTCATCTAAAGAAAATGTATCTGTAATTTCATATAGTTTATTCCCTGTATTATAAATATTATTGTTGAATTTTAAATTCTAGTTCTGTTTATAGACACAAATTATTATGTTGTATCCAAATAATTATCTCAGGTTCATTTTCTTTGATTCTTTATACAGATTGTAATAATGACTTTTCTTCTGTGATTTCCTTATGTAATTGGTTATAAAATTCTATGTATTGTATACAGACCTATTTCAATAAATATTTTCAAAAACGGTGTAAACAAATGAAACAAATCCAGCCATGAAAACCTTATCATGCAAACGATAGTGAACTTACGATTCCTTCCAAAATCACTGCGATAGGCACCACACCAGTCGCTTCAGCCACTTGATGTTCAATCAGATAAAACATGTATTCATCATAGAGCAATCTTATTAAATGGAACGACCCGAAACTAGCAGCGGATCTTAGCGTCAAATCTCTGATGACCATCGAACTGTAGAAACTCCACTTCAACAGAAACTGCCTGGCGGCCTTGGAGAAGCTGGGTTTTCCTTCGTACGGCTTCAGAGCACTCTTGACGACGTTCTTCAACCAAGACGCCCATTGCTCGAGCGAATTCTGCTGCTGCAAAGTCAATTTGAAGTCGTTTTCGAAGCGAGCTACAATCTCATTGTCGCACTGACACACCCAAGAGGCCTGTTCTCTGACGCTGTGGAAATCGACGCGGTTCAAATCGGCCAGCATCTGCCCGATCTGGTTACTGTTGTGCAAGACTGCGCGAGCCGCCTGTGCTAAATGGTTGAGGGACGTATAACGTCTCAGGCTAGAGCTGAAGGCTGACACAGCGGTCAGTTTGATCTGCAACATGGCAGGAGGTGCGCCCGCCATAGCTGATGTTAGCCAACTTTCTAAATCTGTCGGAAGAGAAATTATGTTATATCAAATAAAATCCTCAATGTAGATAAATTGTTCTTGGTATATTTAGTTTCCGTGTTACAAAAAACATTGTAGATTCAGTATGAGAGAAGGTTTATTTCACCATGGAATTTACAATAATAATCTTTATTAGCATCAGCTCCCAAGTGTTATTATAAAATAGTATATAAAAAAATATATAATACACATAAATTACAAATTGCCAACAAAATTTTGATTGGCATCAAAAAACCAAAACAAAGAAACACTAAAAACAAAACACTACAAACAAACACTACAGCTCATTTCCAAGATTCTCTTGGTAATGTGGTGAAATCCTTTGATAAACACAGTGTTTGAAGCAGCAATGCAGTATTGATATAGAAATAACTAGAAGCATGTAATCTGGTTTTTAATTATGTATTACTTGAAGGTAAGTTATTTCTTTGGTTAAGAAGGTTGGTAAGCATCCTATCTTCAGTTTATACACAATCTTGAAAACTTGAGCATATTATAAGTAGCTCTCTATTGAACATTCAGTAAATTCAAGGATCCCAATATTTAAACTATTCATGTTCGTCTTGTACATGATACCAATATGAAATTTGATTATAAAAATAATCCAGCTTTTCGCATATTTTCCTATACTTTAGGATTGTCGGCAAACGTCGAAATGAAATAATTCAATATGACTGCCCAATCACGTCTACCTAACGCCTGGGAATGTTTTTCTCCAAGAATATACTTTGCAATACTTCCTGTAGCAACCACTAATTGGCAATCGAAAACATGTGACATCTGCAGACTAGTGAATTATTTCTGTTCGACGTTTGCAGACAATCCTATAGAATAGGAAAATATGCGAAAGGTTCGATTATTTTTTTAATTAAATTTAATTTTGGAATTCATTCATAGCACGATTTTGTATTTTGGATATATTATTATGATACTTTATTATTCAGTTTGGAGAAGAAATAATTTTCCTTGCAATTTTCTTCTCAATTTACTTGTAATGTATTTGAAGATTTATTTCATTTATCATGAAGCTCAGGTACTTGAAATGTTTAACTTACCAATAACATAATAATCAATAAATGATGGCTGAATGTTACATTTTTCAAATTGTTCAAATTACATTTATTTGATTTTACCATGTATTTGGTTTTATGTTCAATATCATAGCATCGTTTCTAGCCATATGAACAAATTACTAAAATCGAGATTGATTAATGGCAGTATTCTGCACATCTTCCACATCTCCTTCACGATAGAACATAGTATCATCAACAATTTTATTTTACAAATTTGAACATGGTATACTACTTCCAGAACAACTCTACTGCAGCTATATAAGACAGTTAGTAAGCAATATACTTGGTAAAATAATGGGGCTGCATACACAGCACCGTCGTAAAATAAATTAGCCAAACTTTGTTAGTGATATTCTAAGTGTAAAAATAAGTTTTAAACCACTAAGAACATTTTTTCTACAGAATTATATCGTTTAAATCACATTCCATACATATTTCTCATCTCTTATAAGTTGTGTTTTCTCAATTAAATGAACCTTTTGGTTTCATTCAGTTTTTAATACTCCACAAACTAAACCCTAAGATTACAGTTTCAACACAAGGTATGGCATGCACTCCTCCTTTAGTTACAACCTCAGACCTTTCCATGGCTTTTAAATGTTTTATTATTATTTCATGATTAATACTTTCAAATACCTTTTTCGATTCCTAGTCTAGGTCGAAATATACTTTATTGTCGGAAGTTAAAAAAATTATAGAGGAAGCTTACTCGATTTCAAATTCCCAAGGATGGAAGTCTTGAGTGAAAATTAACCTATCAGTAAGCCGACTTACTTTTTGCAAAATTCCTTATTATTATTTCATGATTAATACTTTCAAATGACTTTTTCGATTTCTAAGTCTAGGTCGAAATATACTTTATTGTCGGAAGTTAAAAAAAAATTATAGACGAAGCTTACTCGATTTACAATTCCCAAGGATGGAAGTCGTGAGTGAAAATTAACCTATCAGTAAGCCGACTTACTTTTTGCAAAATTCCTTATGCTCTGCGTCAAGGTGGCCGGTATCGGTTTCAGCACATCAGGCACCAACACTTGTATCAGATTCTGATAAAAAACTAAGTCCACCTGCCTCATGAATTGTTGGACTGGCTCCAAAGTGCAGAGAGAAAACAATTTCGACTTTGACAGATATTTCTCTTCCTCGCATTCATCACTGTTGTTATTATACTGCGATCTGAAAATAAAATGAAGTAGAACGCATTTGATTCATAGTTGCAGAGCACTCACCTCCAAAATTCTCTCCATAGGGATTCAACAGTGGAAAACTCCAAACTCAAAATTGCATCAAGGAACGCCTCCAGGTGTTCCCTGTATATGGATTTCAAAGTGTCGACGTCTTCATAGCCGCAATCTTCAGGCAAAGGTTCGACGAAATGAATATCTGGGAAAGCAGGTATAGCGCTGCTACCATCGCCGAGGTATGCAACATGCTGGGACAACGCGCTGTTAGTAATAGAATCCGAAGGATCCGAGTTGCGTTTGAACGGTCGGACTGTTCCTTGCGCCTTCCCTGTAGTATTCGTCGTATTCAGAACAACCCTGCTGCTTTGGTCTTCGATGTTCATGAGAGCCGAGCCCGGCTTCACCCTTATTCCGTAGTAGTGATATTTAGAATTGCCCCTGAATAAATAGAAAATGCGATCAAATCACGACGTTGAAGAGTCTCAACTAGTAATCGTTACCTTGTTCCCAATCGACGTGTTCTCAAGCCCAAAAACACAGATCTGATGAGTTTCCCGAATGAAGCAGCATTAACGGGTTCTAGTTTGTTCTCAGCGCAATGTCTGAGGTAATGGGCATACAGAGTAGAACGTGGTAAGGAAACGCCCTCCGCTGTTTCATAATTCTCCAACAACCATTGAACCTGAATGAAGAAACGAGACCAAAGGGTTTATCAAAAAAGAAATTGAAGCGTGTTATTGCCAATAGTGATTACATACTTTATAAACAATCTAAGGAAGCACAACAATGAAATATTTCAGACACTAACAAATACAAGGTAATCCTCATTGATCTGAGTGATCGATTTCTAGTGGTATTTCATAAAGGAAATTTTAAAAAATATGAACTAAACTTCTTAGTTTCCGAAACACAGAATGTTGAAAATCGAAGTGAATGCATTTTTTTTCAAACATCTCAGAAACTACTTGAATTATAATCTCTACAATAACTATCAATTAAACTAACAATACAATCCTAAATAGAAAGAAAAAATATCTAGTCCAAACAAACTACTCACCATGAAAATTAAATAACAATTTTTGACGAAAAATGCAATAAAAAAGTGAAACTTGTCTAAATTTCTACAAGAATTGCAGTGATATAGTCCAGTCCACTCAGTGATTAGCTAAATTTGGTATGTCAGTAGTTGAAACCATGTAAAAAAAATTGTTTACCAAAAATCCGTAGGTGGAACCCCAAAAAAATTAATTGAAAAAAAAAATATGTTTTTGTTGTCATCTTGGAAATGATGAAGTTTATAAAAAAATGGTTTGAATAGGGTGGAAGACCATTCAATTCCCTACAAGAATGATCAACAGTAATTCCCTACAAAATACGCCAGTTTTCTCAGAAAACGTGATTGAACGCCGACATCAAATTTCAGGCTCGTGTTTACCCGCAGCTGCAATGAACAAAGAATGAAAAATAAAAGTGCATTTTGGTTGTGAAGACTTCTACTATTTCATGCAAATATAACATGTGGGTATCTGAATACCTAAATGAGTTTTTTTTCGATGTCACATAATCCTACTGCATTGTTTACGGAGGATGCAATAATCATAGATATTTCAGTTAATCCGGAATTATTGCACCAAAGCAGGAACCATTACCCTCTTTAGACACTATGTTATGATTTAATAGTAGTGAAACAGGTCTAACTTACACACGCCCAAAAAAAACTGAGTTTTAATCCTGCCTCAGTTACAACTCCCTTATAATTCCGACATTTTATCCAGTAAATGTTGAAAATAATCGCTCATACACATCCTGCATGAAAAATAAAGTATGCAATTTCAAGCTGGAAGTGTTGTTGAACATACAAAAACAACTCCAAATTGTGTTGTGTCCAAAAACTCAGTTTTTAACAATTTTGTCGAACAGCGAGATTTAAAGAAACCCCTGACTATCCGAAACGAAAGAAGATGAATTTATCTGTTCATTCCATATATACAACATAGTCCAGGATCATCGTACCATTTATCTAAGCCAACGATGGACACACTTTTGAAGAAGTTTTTTCAGTATGCTGCCAGTTCAGATCATGAGCTGCGAGCGTAGTATCTCAAGGTCCCGGTTTCCGGCTTATTAGAGACATGTCAAACCCTACTGCCATGCAAAGTTTATTGTTCTTGCTGTGAAAATTTGAGTTTATTATTGAGAAATTTCATAGTGAAAGACACTAATCAAGATTATAATAGATCCAGCAGCGATTATCCGTCTGGAAGTGAGTAAAAATTCATTGTAGAGCAAAAATTCTTAGAGTGGATTGTAATTGTATTGAAAACTGTGGTTCCTATGAATCTAATAGTGCTTATCTTTTACAAAAGAGTGGGGTGGAATTTGTCAGGGTTATTGAATTATTCTGACAAAGAACAATACCACAACTTTCTCCCAAAGAAGTAATATTCCATTTGAATTTGTTACGTGAAAGTTTTTTCTAAAGGGATTATTAGAATTCATAACTAAATCCTCAATCATAAGAATAGTCTCTCCCCAGGGATATTTGAAGAAAAAAAATAGGAAGCTTATATATTATCATGCATCTTCCTCATCGCAACTCTAGGACGATTTACACCTTTCCCAGAGCTCAAAGAGACGGACTTGCTTCAAATATGAAGCCTCAACCACACAGAACCTAACCTAACTTAGCCTACTAGCAGTATTACAAGACTACTCTTCAATTCCATTTATTCTATCAAAGCCGTTTCCTACTTTCCGAGAAAACTTCAATTTCTTTTTTTATTGAATGCAATATTTTTTTGTGTTCAACCCCTGATTTTTTGGTAAACAATTTTTTTTCCAACTAAACATGATGTCAAGAAGTCACATGCCAAGTTTCATGGTGTTACAATTATTCATTCTTCAGTTTTGGCACAAATTTTCCTGTGGTTATTGGACTAATAGTGCTTTGAGATTTTTTGCCAGAAAACAATATAATTTGAAATGTATTAATTTACGAAAATGTCACCTCGTATCTATTTAAGAGAGATTAATGCAAAACTTCAGTTTTTTCAATATTTGATATAGAGTCTTGACCGGATCTTATAGAAACGAAGTTGTTGAAAACTCGAAAATAAACTAACAGTGACAGTAATCACGGTAGAAATTTCAACACCACTATTTGTGGCATGGTTGGCAAGAGACAAAATTGTATATTTTTCAGCTATACAGGTACAGCTCGCAGATCCAGACGTGGCCGGCGGGAGAAATCATAGCCTGCCCTGGTCCTTGCCCTTGTTTCCAGACGCATTTGGAGGCGGGGCTTGTGACCGGCCTCGTCTCGATTTGACAGCTGTAGCTTTTTATGGCTCATAACAAACAGTTGACTGGCCGTTTATAAGAATCGTGTATAAATCAGTGAAAATGATCGATCAACGCTGAGTAACTGGCTAAGAATAATTTTTCGTGCAGAAACAAATATGCGGTTATAATGAGCAAGAAAATGGGAAAGGTGGGAGGGACTTACAGTTGCGGGAGACACCCTAGTGGCGTGTCCTAGGGCAGATCCTACATCTTCACCTGCTACTACTTGTCCTGCAGATTGAGAAGCATGCACAGTCGCTGTAGCAACGTAATTCGTTTCCTGCACCACCCAGGTTAGTCAAAAGGAAAGAAAATAGCACCCATAAGCAACTTAAGCTAATTTGTTAGTTGATAATATTGTTATCATTCCTCCCATTCTAATATTTCCTCCCGATAAAAATATTTCCTAGTTATAAAGAAATATATAATGAAGTAGGCGGATGTAAAACTTTTTTTAATTTTTCAAGACATTGTTCCTTTCAAAATTCGACCCGTTCAAGAGTTTTTGTGCCATTGAAATTTCATATTTATCTAGAAGTCATTATGAATAAATAGAGTTCTTGAAATATCATAAGAGCAATTAGTAAAAAGATACAAATTTTTCGAAATTAAACGATTTTTTGTATTCAATATTATATTCAAATATAGGGATCAAAACATCCATTCTTGAATCCGATTTATTTCTCAATTAAACCTATTGATCCTAGTTGGAGATTTTTGAACCTTTTGTATGTCCAGTAATTTGAGGAATGTGCGAAATTCAGTTATTACTATACCTGATGTACTTTTCGCTAACATACATCAAGCCTAGTGATAAAATGTTTTTTTGATGTGGAGACCATTCCCAAATTAAACCTATACGTGCAAAATTTTGTGATTAATACTCCTACTTGATTGCTTCCAACAAAAAAATTTATTTTGCAAAATAAAAATTTTGTTGCATAATTTCAAATTGACTGAAACAATATATACAGCGTGTAATCTAACCTCGTAAATGACGGGGGTATAATGCCATTGTATAACAAATCATAATGGTAAATAATTCGAAAACGAATTTTGGAAAAATTGAATTTGGTTTTCTAAATTCGTCGACCTTTTGGTAGCCGCTGTTCAGCGAACTGGGATTGTTCCTTGTAAGAAAACACTGGCTTCTTACGGCTCAGATACAGCTAGCTGAGGCGTGACAACAGCAGTTTGCAAAATTTGGAAAAATTCTAAAATCAAATCAAATTTTTCCGCAAATTTTTATTCGAATTTTCAACCCGTGTAATTCGTATTATAAAATGGCATTATACACTTCTCATTCACGGGAATTCAAGATGTTAGATTACACCCTGTATATATACTACAATGACTATTATTTCATAACAGAAATGTTCAAGTATTTACCAAATAGATAAGTCACTCCATGATGGAATCTAAACAATCGCCAAGAACTTTCCCTATTATAGTTTGTCACTTCAGCAAACTAATTTGTGAATTAGATCAAAAAATTAAATCATGAAATACCGGGTGGCTACGGAAGTATTGCCTACGGAATATCTCAGTTATTGTATGAAGTAGGTTTGTGAAATTTGGAGCGTCGATATAATGACATAAGAGCTAGAATTTGAGCATATGAGTCGAAGTTAACTTCCTGTCTGACCGGAAGTAACATCAACTTTCTTATCTTAAATGGAAACCCTATTTTTTTTTCTTTTCGCTTTATTCAGCATTCAATTCCCTTTCTAATGACATATCACAAGTTGGTATCTAACCAGAAACTAGATCAGAAAAAAATTATTATTGAAATTCACCGAGTAGGCCGTGGAAGCAAAATGAAAGCCAAAAATTGAAAAGTTGGCTATGGAAACCATACGTCACTTGATAGCAGTTGCTACTACTGTGATATTTTATTTTCATTCGTCGGCGTTATAAAAAGCCGCCAAAAAAAATATTGTAAAAATTGGGAAAAAACAATACTCTGTAGGTCCATAACTTAAATAGGAACATACAACTTTTTCTTGTCTGTACTATTCAGCATAACCATTCCTTTCTAATGATATAATAGAAAGTAATTTTTTGAAATGAAATACCAAAAAATCCAATTATTATTATTCAAATAACAAATAACAGATTTATTGAAAAAAAAAATCAAATTGATAGAATTAAAGATAAAATAAATTCAAAACAAATGTTCGAAATGCATTCCCTCAGCGTCAATACATTTATTGACTCTGGTGATATTTTCATGTAAAACGTTTCTCAACATTTGGGGTGTGATATCTTGGAAAGCTCTACGAATTTTTACTTCTAGCTCATGTAGAGTTGTAGGCTGTGTGGAATACACCCTATTTTTAAGATGCCCCCATAGAAAAAAGTCGCACGGAGTAAGATCAGGTGACCTTGGTGGCCACCTGACTGGACCATGGGTTGTTATAAGTCTCTCTTGAAAGCGATTTTGAAGATAATTTCTCGCTATTCTTGAATTATGCGGAGGGGCGCCATCTTGCTGGAAGTACATTCTCTCAGTTATTTCCGCTGGTAGGTTGTTAATGAATTCTGAAATTTCATTCGTTAAAAAATTAAAGTATCTCTCTCCGGTAAGTTGGCCTTGAAAAAGAATGGGGCCAACAATATGAGTTCCAACTATTTCTACCCAAACATTCACACCAAATCTCTCCTGGAAGCCACCTTGTCGAAACCGGTGCTCGTTTTCTATCGCCCAGTACCTGAAACAAAAGACCGTTCACACTTTTAGCACTTTACACTTCGACTAACGACAATAATCCAAATAAAGTACAGTACCTACCTTGTATTATTCCTGTTAAATAATCCATTGTTGGTAAATTTTGACTCGTCCGTAAACAAGATATAATAGTTAAATAGGTGATTCTCAGCATTTTGTCGAAGAAACCAATTACAATATTCCAGGCGCATTTCACCGTCATTTTCATACAAATGTTGATGCAACTGATACTTGAAGGATTTAAATCGATGTTTTTTCAAAATTTTCCTAGCAGAGTCCTTACTTATAGCTAATTCGGCGCCAATCTGCCTTGAGGAAATTGTGCTATCATATTGTACTAAAGCTAATACATTAATTTCAGTTTCCTCATTAATAACAAATGCTTCTTGGTCTTCGTGAACATCAGGCTCAGTTCTTAATTTTTCTTCAAGCCACTGGAAATACCTTCTTGACGGTTGCTGCCTCCCTGGATATCGCTCTTAATACAATCGTTCAGCGGCATAAGAATTTTTTAAACATTCACCATAAATGAGAAGCATGTCAATTTGTTCGGTTCGTGAATAAAGGGGCATTTTTTGAATATTCCACTAACTGATTTCGATTTCCAAACCCTTTTAAAATGGCAGAATCAAAAACACTACTTCGAACGTCAAATTAATATGGATAGCAGCGTTCGTGAGAGCTCTCGTTTCTTTTTTATTTCATTCCAAAATACATCTTAATCAGCCTACTTGTTAATATTTTGGTTCGAATGATTATTGCAATGGAATGATTATTCTGAATAGCACAAACATCGTCCATAGGTAGATATTAGAATATCTTCGGCCAATCTCCCTCATTCCGACCCTTGGGAAATTAATTGAAAAATTGGTAAAAAGTAGACTGATGAACTTTTTAATGCTCCACAATATTCAACAACAATTTGGTTTTCAACCAAAGAAAGGTACAGGAGATGCTATCTTTGATTTTCTGAAAAATCTTTATTCCAAATTGAATCTGAAGGAGGCAAGCGCTGCAGTATTTTGTGATTTGTCAAAAGCTTTTGACTGTGTCAACCATGGGATACTGCTGCGCAAATTAAAGCACTACGGTTTTAGGGAGCAGAGCTACTGCTGGGTTGAGTCTTATCTATATCAAAGAACCCAAATCGTAAAAACAGATAGCTACTCAGAGATTGGCTCAATTAGGCATGGTGTTTCACAGGGCTCTGTTCTCGGACCTATCTTGTTTCTGCTATATTTTAATGACTTGGGGAATATAAGAACTGAGGGCAGATTTACTATATTTGCAGATGATGTAACTATCCTGTGGCATGATAAGAATTTAGATAATCTTCATAGTAAAATGACGCGAGATATTGCTGCTGTTAAAGAATGGTGCGATAGTAATCTGCTGTCATTCAATATATCCAAAACACATCTGTTATCCTTTCAGTGCACTATACCAGACCATCCTCTTGGGAAAGATACCATCTCATCTACTTATAACAGCACATTTTTGGGAATTCGTCTGGACAATGACCTAAACTTCCGAATCCACGTTGAGGTGTTGAGCAAAATACTCTCCTCAGGATGCTATGCCTTACGGGTGGTGTCTAACGAATTGGGTATGACCACTGCCAAAATAGTGTACCATGCGCTAATCGAGTCGCACATTAGGTATGGGATTCCTTTCTGGGGAACTTGTAGTAATCAATGCTTGAAGGTGATTTTCACTCTTCAGAAGCGTGCTGTTCGATATATGTGCAAGGTTGGGCCAAGAGTTTCTTGCAAGGAACTGTTTAGAGAACAGAAAATCCTCACCCTCCCCTCTCTTTTCATTCTTGAAACGGTTTGTCTAGTGCAAAAGAATCTATCAATGTACAATATCACCACTGGACCTACCCGCCAAAATAACAACATAAGGCTACCCATCCCTACTTCAAGTCTGATAAAAAACTCGCTAATTTATAATGCCGCTAAACTATACAACCACCTTCCAGCGAGCATCACAGCCATCGAGTCATTGGCGTTATTTAGGAGATCAGTGAAATTGATTCTAGTAAAAGAGGTATTCTAAGATGTCAGTGAATACTTGAACAAAAATATGGGCGACACATGATTTGCTCAATGGTTGTAATTGAAGTTGTATTTAGTTATTTATTTTTTGACTCTGTCTATCGCTTCTCGCTTCTTGTAGTGTTTTTATTGTTAAAGTTTTCCCTGTGTGTGTTTGTTTGTTACATGAATTTGTTTTACTGTTATTTTTCAACTTATTATGTCATGATTGTTTCATACTTTGTCAACGAAATGTGAATCTTCAGGCAATAAAGAATATTTTGATTGATTGATTGATTGATCTATGGACGATGGCACAGACCAAGTACGTTTATGTTCCTATTTAACCTAGAACCTACAGGATATAATTTATCATTCCACATTATTTTTAATGTTATTTTTGCGTATGGCGATAATCTGATTTGTTATTTGAATAATAATAATTGGATTTTTTGGTATTTCATTTCAAAAAATTACTTTCTATTATATCATTAGAAAGGAATGGTTATGCTGAATAGTACAGACAAGAAAAAGTTGTATGTTCCTATTTAAGTTATGGACCTACAGAGTATGGTTTCCATAGCCAACTTTTCAATTTTTGGCTTTCATTTTGCTTCCACGGCCTACTAGGTGAATTTCAATAATAATTTTTTTCTGATCTAGTTTCTGGTTAGATACCAACTTGTGATATGTCATTAGAAAGGGAATTGAACGCTGAATAAAGCGAAAAGAAAAAAAAATAGGGTTTCCATTTAAAATAAGAAAGTTGATGTTACTTCCGGTCAGACCGGAAGTTAACTTCGACATGTCAATATGCTCAAATTCTAGCTCTTATGTCATTATATCGACGCTCCAAATTTCACAAACCTACTTCATACAATAACTGAGATATTCCGTAGGCAATACTTCCGTAGCCACCCGGTATATCAATTTTAGGTTTTGATAGGACAATAAAATCAACATTAAAAGTCTGCCAACATTAGTAACTAAAACCATTCAATAATTTGACCACATAGAAATGTTTCACTTACCGCATTGGTAGTTTGTGGGGACACCCTGTTGGAAGGTATGAGCGATTCAGCATCCACTGTGTGTTGCACAACATATTGCCCTCCTGTTGTAGTATACCCAACTGTTCCTGTAACAGTAGTGGTACCTGCATTCGTAGCCGCATAGTATTGTCCTTGCCCTTGTCCTGTGTTGGTTATGGGATATAAAGTTGCGGATTCACCAACTGTATATACCGGATACGCCCTAAATAATAATAATAATTATAGAGGTCTATAGAGGGTTATATCTGCGAAAAATAAAAAAATACTTTAACAAATAGTTGGACGAGGTTCAGTGCGACCACCTGCCTGTTTTTACACCTAACCCCTAAATAGTTTTGTGAGCATTCACGCAAACTAATCATTTAGAATCAAAATTTGCAATAAATAAGGCAAATTATTTACAGTACATTAAAGTATTGCAAAGTGGTTCTTTCAATATCAAATATCTCCTTCATAAATTATGAACGTTTTGATTAGTCACTTTTTTAAATCATTTTGATATTTCTTCTTCGATTCATGTATTATGTTTGTAATTAACTACTATTTCATACCGACTATAAAGCAAAATATAAATATAAAAAAAGATTTGGAATGCCAGCTTTATCCTACAAATATATCAAAACAAGTAATGTTGTAATGTTTGCCATACTAGCTAATTAAGAGGTTCTCTAGGTCTTGATGACTCAATACAGTATTTGAACAAAGGTATGGTTGATAATTCAATCATAAACAAAGTTACAAAGTCTGTAATAAAAATGTTTGTGTAATCAGCATGAAAATATACTGAAGGAAAGGTTCAAGCTTAGAACCCTGAAGAACACTTCACAGTAAATAAATTGTAATACGTGTACTTACATTTGTGCCTGCCCTCCATTGGTCTGTGAAGCATATATTTCCGGTTCAACATATTGAATATGGTAACCTTGATGAGAAGCCACAGTGTCTCCTTCAGCAACTGCAATGAAAAATGAAGTTTAGAAAAGGCCCGATAATTATATCTGTGATCCATGCAATGCACAGGACAAAAAAGAAATCATGCCTCTAGTCAATTTTCACTATTATAAATCAATATTTTGTTATTGAAAATTAAAAATATTATATATCTAGAGTTTATTTTTTTTATAAATATTCTGCTATTCTAATTCTTACATTTTTCAAATCAATTCAGAATGCAAATATCAAAATGAAAAAAGAATAATTAAAATGCTACCATTACATTTGGAAGAAAAATATTTCTGTTCGCTCCAGCAACCACTTAAAACCATCTCGACACACAGATATAAACTCAGAAACTGACACGATGAACATCAAATATCGGCTAGTTAATAAATCTCCGATAGCAAAGAGGAATAATGAAAATCAATCCGAGCGTAAATAATTTGATCACAATATATATGTGATGTATCCCCCTACCTGTTACGTGGATTGTAACATACACTTACCATCACAAAGAGTAGATGTGAAAAAAGAGATTATAGGTGGAGAGAGCGAAAGCAAAGGTGGGGGTCAATTCAGTTTTCAGAAGGAAATAAATAAATTTTGATAAATTGCAACATAATATATATAACAGTTATTTGTTCATCTATGCAGCAAAGTTGGTAGTAGATAGAAATTCAGTCAAGGCAGTCAATCTACTTTGCTGCTGAGTTGAACGTATAATTTATTCGCCAATTGTTTTGAAATATTTTGCAAATTACTACAGTTTCAACGCTCTCTATATTTTTCCAGTCGTGATAAATTCGGTAAAATTCGATAAAACTCGCAGTTGTTGATTGAGCGGTTGGTTATTATAGAAATTAATGTCGATAATCACAAGTTATATTAGTTTGTCGGTTTCGTTAATAAATACTTATCAGAAATACTAGTCATCATACCACTAATGTTAGCAATATCTAATCGGAATATCCCAGTCAGGCCCTGTCTCGACATAACTGGTCATTAACCTCAGTAACCACTCCCCGCAACCGTGGGGTGAGTAATTACTGGGTTCGGGAATTATGTGCCCTGAGTAGGTGGAGTGAACCAAGAATTACGGCCTTCTGCATTCGTCCAGCTAAGATTTCTGCCTTATTATGGCAAGCCGGTATGATTTTTAATTTTGATAGCAGTGTGTCCATTATTCCATCAAGGATCCCTATTATCAATACCACTATTTCAACAGAATGGTTTGGGTGAAGCCTGCGGAGTTCAAGGAATATATCTCGATACTTAGTCCGTTTTTCCTCCTCTTTTCGGACGATATTCGTTTTGGCAGGATGCGAAAACTCTATGACGAAAATCGTCCTACTTTGATGGTCGAGGAGGACTACATCAGGCTTATTGGCTTGTATTTTCCTGAGGGTGAGGAATGAGTAGTTCCAATAGATTCTGCACTTGTCATTCTCCACGACGGACTCAATATCCTCTGGGGCATAAGGCACACCGGTGTCTCCTTAATACCGTACGAGTGTCGCAGGTGGTAGTACAATACTCCGCTTTCGGCCATCCGCAATCGCGTGCGGAAAAGTTAGGTAAACTACTATTTTCTACAAGCGTGCGTTATTCATCCGATACCCGTACGCAATTTAGTTTGAGAGGTGTCATTTTCCCGCACTAGTTCGAGAAAAATTTTCCCGCGCGCGAAAGTTTTTTTTTTAATGCGCGTGTAGACAAAAATCTTTATCCTAACTCATACGGCAAGGTACTTTCCCGCACTCAACTGCTTACGCGAACTCCGCTTCGGGTCGTTCGTGTAACGGCAGTCGCATGCGGAAAAGGTACTTTTAACGTAATTGTTGAAATATCCATGTCCAAATAGCATATAGGAAGAGTGTTAGATAAAAAGAAAACTCATTATTTGTTCTTATTGTGTGAAACTATCCTGGCGTTCATCATGCCGTTTTTCATTTTTAGATAGACTGAAACTTAAATTTATTGGATTCTGACGATTTCCAATCTTTACAGTGATGGGAGACAATAATGAGGATACCCCACTAAAGTATTACAAGATCAGGCTGACTATGAATTACTTGAACGTTTTGTAATTTTGACGCTGATTGGAAATAATACGTTTGCCTTCCATAAAGTGATAGACATTTATGAAAAACAGTGATATATCTTTCATTTTCAGTAGTTTTTGAAAAATAGTAGACAATTTTCACGGAGTACCATAAAATCAGAGTAGGGTAATGTTTATGGAAAACGAAATTTTTGTGGAGGAAAAAAAAACAATAAAATAAAAATTTCTAATGAAAAATAATCATGATAAGGCATTTGAGAAATCACCTTTGAGTGTACATTTTTATATAACATCAGTACAACCCTTGTTTTGTCCACCTATGCTCCCATCAAATAACGAAATAAGAAACATGATTCACGTATAATCCGATATACACAGGTGACGTGTGCCAGTCGTGTGTCCAATCAGGTGCACCAATCACTCCATTGTATCATCTCGAATTTTATCTGTCAAACAAAGGGTGATGATACACACCGGAGGGTTGGGGAGCTTTCAATCTACCAGAATTAGTTCTTATTAAAATGAAACCCTTGTAATTAGAATCAGAGATTATAAACAAGGGGTACAGGTGGTGAGACTGTTTGGTTTTTGGTGACTTTTTATTCCTGTAACCGGTTGACGAATTTTAGAGGTCGACTCTTCAGTGAGCTACATTATTTGCTCCAATTACATTCAGCAGAACTGTATAAACTTAAATAAAAATGGATACTTGAAGGATTGACAAGTATACATTTTTTTAACACTTATGGCGAATTCCATTGGTAAAACTAGTGTTACACTAGTTTTGCACCAGTGTTGAATCTACACTGCGGTGTTCGTCTCCAAAATGTGAACCAGTTCATTCTCAATGGAATACGAAATATGACTGATATCTAAACCTTTGAGACATCTCAAATAGATGATTTATTTCCTGCGAATATAAAATGATGAAAAAGTGTTTAACGCCTATAGCTCATACAAAATCAACAAATAGATTTTACAGGCAGTACCTATAACTTGATGGAAGTGTGTTCTTCAAGTTGAGATCGCTCATCAATACTTTATCAATACTCGAAAAAAGATTACTTTTCATTTATTATCGAATTCAAGTACACCAATCAACTTTGAAAGTCACATACCATATAAAAATTCCAGCAGATGATATTGTAAATATATTATTCTCTTCCTTCGCTTCATCACTGAAATTATGGACTTCATTTTCTGAAAAAATGTTTGTTTTCATGACTGCTTGACGACGATGTTAACAAAAATGCTACTAGGAGTAGTCTGTCTTTTTAAATGTTTGACCTCGAAGAGCTCGTGCTAAAATTATTGCACTGAGTTCAAAACTAGGTGCACCAGATTCCCAATGGAATACAAAATTCTAAAACAGTTTTACCAATGGAATACAAAAGTGACATTACTCTACATCTGTACCACACGTGGGAATTTGTGATCACTAAAATTTGAAAATAAGCTTACAACGACCAAAGGTGCTGTTGATTTGACAGATAAAATAGTAAAACAAAGAGAATACTGTAAATCTTGACAATTATGTAAAGGGGATAATCTGCATACAATGCAAAATTAAAGTTCAGAATGATTAATTATTTTATTTGACAACTTACTTTATGCCCCACTTTCCTTACGCAACAAGCAAATGTATTTTAAAAAGGAAGTTATGAGACTTGGTAGTTTCCCAAGCAAGACACAAATACAGCATTGAGGACTGTGTAATTTTTCTGTTGATTTTATAAAGCCATAAATTGTAATTTTCATTAAACAGTTTGCTACCAAAAAAAGACAAGCTCAGTGTTGACTGTAGGATGATGTATCCTGAACAAAGGTATAAAAAGAGTCATGCAAAAATGTATGGTGCTCTTACCTACTGTAGGTTGTAAAGGCGTTAAAGAAGTGTAAGATCGATTGGCTGCTTCTGTGGTTAGCATTAAAAATATCAATAGCCCAGTTAGTACTGGTTTCATTTTGAATTGTGAAAAACTAGACATAACATGCATTAATGTTTCGAAATTGAAAAATAACCAGTTTTTATAAAGGTTTTCAAAATTTCATTACTGAAATAGCATTTAAAGTCTCATAAATTCAGTAACTTATGAAAGCAAATCGACACATTTGCCTTTCTTCATTTTATCAATTTTGTTATCTGTTAAACATACGAGTTAGATTCTTGAATTTTCTTATTAGAAATTACAAATGTACTCAAAACGAAATCAATAACTGAGAATTAATATTTTAAAGATATCTACAGTTTTAACAAACTAAATGACTTCAGAGGAGTTTCTATCAATTCAAAACCAAAATGTAACTTATACATAGATTGTTTCTTCAATGTTATGCCCATATTCTTCAGGAACTTCCTTACAAAGAATTAACTTACCATAATCTCTACATCTGTAAACCTGATTTGTGAAAATCTCTAAACACTTAACATGTAATGAAAACGGTAAAATTCCGTTAACTAATAGCCACGAGCTATCACCATAATTTTTTGGAACTTACGTAGTTTGGCATTCTGAACAAAAAATCCAAATGAAATTTTTGGCGGTCTCAACTAATTTCGGAGATATAGGCGTATTTTTGAGTGATGAATGGCATTTTTTAGAACACATTTCTACCGCGGAAAACACTCAAAATTCTCCCTTCTTTAAACTAACCCAGTGTACACACTCTAATTGACCTGTTTCACACTCTTTCTCTATTGAAAACGCTACTTTTTAGGAAAAAAACTCATCCTTCTTTTATGATCACATAACCTACAAATCTAAGCAAAATGGTTGGTTTCTGGAAAAAAAGTGAGTGAATATTTTCCTTTTCATATTGAAATTAAATGCATGGGAAAGTTGGCTATGCAAATATGCAAAGTTACCAACTTGACATAAATTAATTCACTAAACATTTTACATACGTGTTGTTTAATGTTTTTAAAAGAAGCTTGAATTTTTGGATAAACAATGCATTAAAAAAATAGTGTAAAACGGGTGGATTAGGGTGTGTACGTTGTGTTAGTTTGAAGAAGAATTTTGAGTGTTTTTTCCGCGGTAGAAATGTGTCCTAGAAAATGCCATTCATCACTCAAAAATAGGCCCATATCTCCGAAATTAGTTGAGTCCGCCAAAAATTTCATTTGGATTTTTTGTTCAGGAGGCCAAACTACGTAAGTTCCAAAAATTATGTTGATAGCTTGTGGCTATTAGTTAACGGAATTTTACCATGAAAACTTTCATGCAAGTGCTCAGTGCCTCTTTATTCTACAAAAAAATATAACAACAGCTAGAGCGCACAAAAAAAATATCTTGTATAGAATTTTTTTTCACTTACCTGTGACTGTGATAAAATGAGGTGATCCCGTAGAGAGTGGATCAGTTTCGTGGCTTTCTGTTTGGTGATCAGCCGTAGCGCTACTTTCGTTGCTAGAATCCGCTGCTTGTTCTAATGCTGAAACATCTATCACAGGTACCCCATTCACTATTGCGCCTGATGATGTGGTCTGAAATGGTAAGCACTGCAGTACAATTATAAAAAATGTATTTTCAAAGCAAATAATGTACTTAATATAAATTTAAAAGGAGTGTGTTGAAATTTATTTTGTGCATTCTGTTACAGAACTCACCAGATATCGCTCAATCATTAGAACTCAGTTTCAAGTTTATTTCAATACCAATCTCTGGTTGCTAGCATGTGAAAGTTATTGCCTAGTGATATATTACTGCAAATGGGCACAGCAACGATTTTTTTTTGATAAGCAACAATATTTGGCAGATGTAAAAATTTCTGATACTTCAACTATTTTGTTGATATAATGTCAAAGGCAACACCTACTTTGAACCGCAAGTTAACTTTTTGATGTTTATTTTGTAACAAATTATATAAAGGGTGTTAATATTTCCTATACAATTGAAGATTTTTTTGAAATAATTTCAGAATAAAAATGTATTATTTCGTGAAAGTTGTGTTAACTCTTGAATGAAAAACCATTTTATCAAAACTAAACTGATTCATAGAAGTTATTTTGTTACTGAAACACAATGGAAAATTTACATTTTTGAGATGAATAAATGAATTTCTTTATTGTGGATGAAAATAAACATTACTTACTGCATAAGAGATGAACATTTGCAGTGTGTTTGAATATCAATATGATGGTTATCATGGATGTAATTGTTCTTGAATGGGATTCTCAAAGAAACTATTTTTCACAAAACAGCTTTCCTCAAACTGAATATATTTGTAAAGAAACATGAAAGGATAAGTTTGGTGATTGATTTATGTAATATTAACATACTGAAAATTATGGATATATACGGTGACTTAGGAATGTTTTCTATCATACAAGTTTCATATTAAAAAGCAATGAACAACTTAGAGTAACACTACCAAGCATTCATCTCATTGTCAGGATTTTTCTTATGGCTTGATTATATTATAGAACTCAATTTGTCTCTGAAGTTGTTGAGTAATCTGCATGTCTAAAAGATTTCATCTTACATCATTTAGAAAAGAAATAAGGTGGTCCAAATCCATTCTCAAAAATGAAATCATGTATTTTTTTTGAGGAATTTCAATTTAGTTTACCTAGTTCAGATTGGTTTTTATTGAGCCATAAGAAAGACCTTGAAAAATCAATTCAACAAATCAATGCTAATTCAAATACCATTCTAAAACGCAACAAAAAATATATAATTTATAAGGAGTTATATTTCAAGATCCTAACATTTTTTCCCAATAACATTGTTTGTCTCTATATATTTGGAAATAGACTATTTTCATTCTAGGTTACTGAAAAAAATAGGCAACAACGTATGCAAGATTTTAATGAAATTATAGTTTTTTTCCAACAGATCGTATCTGACTTTCTTGAAATATCAAAAGAGCCAAAGAGCAAAGGAAATTTTCGAATATTCCTATATTCCTCCAAATTTATTGAGCTCTGAAAAATAATGTTGCATATGAAAAAGAATTTTAGACTTTAGCTATTTAAGAGACAAAAATTAAACTGTATTGTTTTTTTTTGGACAGCTGTACACTTCCAAATCTGATAATCGTTTTTCAACTATTAAAAGGCGATACAAAAAGTAAATTTTCTAATTATTACTGAGAATTCAGACAATCCTTTATAGGAGTATAGAAAATATGTAAGCTTTTCTTTATTTCTGAAAGAAATATATCGAATTTTTGCTGTTTTATGTGAAAAAATAAGACTAATCTATGCTATAGTAGAAATCAGCAATGTATATTTGTTATAGCCATTTTCTATGGATACTGTGTAAATGTGTAATGTTGGTTGTCTACTTTAATAAATCAAACAACTGCCAGCTCCCTAGTTTCACTACAATCAATCATCTCTCAGGGTATCAAGAGTTTTAAAATCATTCTTGAACTCACAGTAACAGCAGAAAATCCCTACACAAAACTTTGCACGGAGCACTCTTTTCAACGCACAAACACTAGACTGTCAGTTTTTTTTCTACGCTACGATCAATACACTAGGTATCACTTAAGATGAGATCGTCTTACCTGAAGACTAGCGGGCAGTACGATAAGCTGAGTCTGCTGAGGCTGAGCTGGGGGAGTGGTAGCTGGCGTTGGAGTGGGAGGACCGCTGCTGCCTCCTGCTGTGAAGCGAGCTGTGGTTGCCATGGTCACGTCACCAAGGCTACTCCTGTCAGGATCTGAAACAGCCAATTGCAATCGTTCAGTGGGGTCTTCAAGATTTTATTTTTTGCAGGGACTTGAAAGTGCAGGACAATGATTTTTTCAAATTGAAAGAAGACCGAGTGGATGTGACAGGAATGTCTTTTGTTTAACAATTGGGTTGTTCATGAATTTCTGATTTACCCTCGATGTCCAAGTTATTGAGGTGTTCTTTTATTGAAGATAAACTAGATATTACCATGCTAGGAATGAGTTTATTTAGTATGCGTACAAATATGTGTATTGTCTTGTTACATGCAAAAAGTTGAAAAATTTAAAACAACAGAATAAACATCAAACTTACAAAGCGAAATAATTTGAACAAAACAAAGTATGATAAATATTTATACATTATATATATATATAGAAATAAGGAAAGTTAATTCTATAAAGTCAAATGTTTTTGTAGCTTTTTAACCTAATACCGTTCATATCAGGAACATTCATAAAATATGTGATAAAAATTAGTTGAACAGTAGGTTTCTTTTCAGAATGTTATTATTATCTTCGGTTTTTTTTGGTTTTGTATGTTTTGCTCCTTTTCATTTAAAAGTGTGTTTAACCATAATTTCAATGATAAGTTTTGGACTATAAAACGTTTATAGCGTGTTCAATGTATAACTTTTTAGAATGTAGATGAAACATTATTATTTTCTAATTGGGATGCATCGTGCCTATATGAAATCATGAAAAAATTAGTAAGTCATCCTAGGGATATTCTTGAAATATTAGGAAAAGTTACAGATGTTTTCAATCTGAAGTTCATGAAAATTGAAATCCAATTTTCCAACATTATTTGGGAACGTAGTTATCGAAAACTTCGATAACTAGGTTGAATTGTATAAATACTTTTTGAAAAAGTTTCCAATTTGAAAAATAGCTATCTCACCAATTTAATTTAAATCGAAAATTCGAGAGATTCGTTCGATAAAAACTTCGAAAAATTCGTTAAGTAGGTTGGATTGGGTAAATACTACATTGCCAAGAAGGAATATTCCAAATTTTTTCATTTAAGGATGGTGCTGCTTTAATTTGGCCAAACTATATAAGTGTTCGCCATAGACGTGCCAAATTTAAAACAATAGGGTAGACAAATATTAATTTACTCTATCATTTTTCACTTGTCCATTATTACTTAATAATACCTCCCTTGGCAACGGTTGGATCATAATGCTCTTACAAATACCCAATTTAGAGGAAATAACTTTTCTCATTGATACTGTGACGGATATTGAATTACATAAATAGATCCTTATGCAATGTTTTTCAATGAGGCTTTCATTACAAGTGCTTTTTGCAATCGAACGGCAGACCTTTGTTCACCAAATTCACCAAAATTCATTTTTCTCGAACTAATGAATCAAGAACCAGTCTTCCAAAACAAAGACACATGGTAGAGTAAACGTGTTGGTATCTATCATAAGATTTTCTATCACATATTTGCCTCACGAATTGTCTCATTAGAATAACTGGAGAAAACGGTGATTGACGATGTCGAAATAATTCGAATTTCAAGAAAGATAACTACAAATTTGATTTCATTTGTGATTACCTTGAAACAAATAACAGTTTCAATTACCATTCATATGTAAACCAATACTATTTCAGCTAAGAGTTGTTTATCTCAATCACAACCATTGTGGTAGTTCTAGTTTACAAACAGTGGTAACACTTACTTAAAAAATAATTCTAACCGTCATCAGACTGCATTTCCTTGAAACACAACATTGTATGAGATATTATGGTTCCTTTTAGGTGATGTTGCAAAAAGTTGGTAAGTTTGATTCCGTTTCACGAAACATGAAAGAAATATTTTTGAACCTGGTTGAAAAACCTTTCTCCTCATTAATTCGATAAGAAACATCTGATAGAAAACAACTGATGAACATTTGTCTTTCTCAGAGTTGAAACAGTTCGTACCTAATGAACAGGAACGGAGCCAGGAAGGAGTTGATCAGTGATAAATAAAATTATTGTTCATGACAAATTATGAAATATAATTACGATATTCAAGTTAGACATTATATTATTACATAATCTCAAAATTACTTCTACTAAATCATGAATGTTTATGTTTACTACCATGGAACTGTTCAATCAATGTTCGTGAAACTATTTGGGGGCATACGTTCTGAAAAGGATTTTTTACAATTATTTCCCTCATCTGTCGTAATTTATTCGCTGATAAACCCGCTTCGTTCCTTTTGCGAATAAACTGCATGGTCCTTCTTGACAGTTGCCTGAATGTATGCAGCACATTTCACAAGTCACGTGACATATTATGTTCATTAATTTAACAAAAATAATTATGTACGTTGTGGAATAAACGTTATTGGTAATTGACATACTTATTTGGGAAAGAATCTGATCAAATATAACACGACCGTCGCGTCGTTTTGGAATTTCCACTCAAATATTTTTGTTTTAGAAAATTCATCTCGTTAAATTCGAAGATTTATGTTAAAAGCTCTCGGGTTTTATTCAGAACATAAATCTCCGAATTCACCTCGATACATTTTCAAACAAAATCGTTTTCGTTGAAATTGAAAAATTTATTCGCTGATAAACGAGGTCTTATTATATTACTCCTAGGCCATACCCGGTGGGGTTAGAGGGGTCAACCCCCCCCCTCCGAAATAAATACGAAATGAATATTAATACTAATACGAGAAAGTCAACACCGCTCTAATTTTACTACTTTAATTTTATTTTCACATATTAACCCCCTCCGAAAAATAATCCTGGGTACGGCCTTGTATTACCTCCGAAAAATTCGTCTGTTACCAGCCATGACTGCGTTCTAACTATAATCTATCATTAATTTCACAATTTTGCTTTGAATTTCTAGTCAGGTATTTGATGAATGTTCATCAAAAATTCAAATTGATTGTTATACAAATACATGTATTGTCTCGCCCTCGATAATTTTAATACTAATGAATCCTAATTTAATCCATCATAGTTTCCAACGATGAAACAATACCCCTTTGATAAAAAACATGATGAAAAACATTCAACATTCAACATTTCTGATGGAAACAATAAAATGGAATTGAAATATTTACACGTGTAGGTACATTTAAAATCTCAATAAAAAAAACAGATTAGAAGCGTGAAGTTCAAATTAATGTAGGAACATTTCCCTCCACCCTCCACAGTCACTTTTTCCGAAAGATGCGACGCCTGGCCTAGATCATTCGCATCCCAAATTTCTCAAAATTGTCATCTACTGCATATCTACGATATAAAGATGATTTCAAGTCATTATTTTTGTCTGCCGTACCAGTTTGCGTTGTAGATGAGAATTTGTCAGTTGGCCATGGATTAGATTCGTTTATTTCGTTAGGCGAGGTAACCAAAAAACATACAGTAGGCTGTACAAAAAACATTTGTCATCTGTGAAATACATATTCTCGGTATTTAAATTGGTTCTTTGAGTGCTTATAGAAACTTTGGAAAGTGAACAAAATTTACAAGTAGAGTGAAATGGTTAGAGAAAGAGAAGAAAACAATGCCAAAGTCACAGCCATACATGAATGCCGAACGATCCATTCCTAACCTTGCAATATATTTCAACATACAGAAAAACATCGTTTCATCCACTTCCAAATAAGAAGGTAAGGTAAAGCTTTCAATGATTTTTTGGAACTTCAAACCATAAAGAAGCCGTATCAAGCTTTTCACCAATCAAAAATTGTTTGGCTTCTTTGTACCCCTGCATGTCTTTCCACAAATAAGAGAAGACAAAATTTGGGTTTTCTCCAATTTGTGATTAACACGCATGAATTCGCAGAGAGTTGTAGCTTCTTGAAGTTTAATTGCAAATTATTCCTCACCTTAAACCAAATTTCATAATAATTTTGCTGAGATTTTCTCCTCTAGATTTATTTCAAAATTATCTACTGAATAGGCCTTCCAAAATGGCGACTAGGTTTATCTTTCAGTCGCAGATCAATTCACATCTGATATCTTGTTCATATTTTCTATCTAACCCACTTTCACCTCTCTAGAAATAATAAAAATATATCCGGCTCTAATTATGATATTGCTGGATTTTCTCCCTCTGTTAGAGAATACTGAAATATTATATGATTATGATAGAAATGTACGTGTATAATACACAATTTTATATTATGCCTGCATCGTAACTTCAGACTTTTAGATCAGGATAATTTTTGTTTTTGTTTTGTTCTAACCGTCATACTGCTGCATTCCTCAGAAGTCTTCAGAATACTTGTGTGGGCTAGGTATGACGAGGGTCTTACCCGTTAGTGAGATCCCAAGCACGTGAATGTCCCTTATATTTTATTACTAATCAAGTGTTTAATGGACATCTAATGTGACGTATTGTTGTGATGGAGTTATTTGACATTATATATGATAAAACTGGGAAGCCGCCTCATAGCACAGTCTGTGTGGGTAGAGGACGGCTATTATTATTATTTGCCGTGGGTACTTAGCAACAACCTTTATAGTTATTATAATTCTTTTTAGTTAACTTGACAAGGATTACGATGCGGGTATAATACAATATTATCTATTTGATACGTCTGTATTTTTGAAGCATCCAATCAACTCTTTTCCTCCACTCAAGAAATATTCTTTATAGCTCTTAAAAAAATCATGTATTGCAAATAAGCCGAATGTAAAAGTTGATTTTTTGGTGTCCATTCAATCTTTCTAGAAAAAATTAAACAATCATGTCTAGCTATCATGAAAATCTTGCTGAAAATATTTCTGACTGAATACTTCAAATGTGGAAGCTGATTTTCTCAAACTCTTTCCAGATCTTGTTATCACTTTGCCGTGAAAAAATAGTACCTATATTACATTATGGGTGCGGAAAGTGTAATTTTTCACCCGAGTGGTAAATATTGTAGCACCACGCGTTCGGAAAGGTACTCTTTCCGTACTTGTCAGGATAATAATTATTTCGCACAAGTATTGTACACTGTTTTTCCTAAAAGCACGTCACATTATTTTACTTACTAAACCATGTTTGATTTGTGTACAAGAAAATCTAAGTAGAACCATTTCAACTAACTTCATCTATTTTGATTAGGTAATTTTCTTCAAATGCAAAATATTTTCTTTATGGCATACTATATCAAAATCATAATAAGACACAATTCACTATCAATATAATTATTACAAATGCAAAATATTCTTTCATATGATATATGTCAGAGGTAATTCTATAAGTACGACCAATTAACCCATTTGGTAAAGACATGTGGTTTTTTGAATTTCCATTCGGTTGACCACAATAGGCATTACATTCTCTCTATTGAGTTCGACCTTGAAATGATCTTCAACAGATGACCATGTAGAAATAATTTTGTATTCTTCAAAAACTACAGATACACAGGTCAAAATCATCACAAGCCTGACCTGTCAGACTTGGCAACTCCAAAAAAAGATACATCCATTGATTGGAACCCATTGAACCCTTCACCTTTTGAGTAGGACTATCTCAGAAACGGTGACTCACATCCCCGTTTATATCTTTGAAACTATCCATAGGATCACTTTGGGCCAATGATAACTTTTGATCAGAGTATCGAGACAATTTCGGCCAAATCGAGCGCGACCCAATTTCCATTCATTTTGTGCGGGGTCCTTTTGATTCAACAGCCGAATTCGCAATTTAAATTTGGGGAAGCAGCACACTAATACAAAGGAGTCATCCATTTAGTATATCGCATGAGTTACAATGAATCTTGTTGATTTAGTTATTTTTGTTATTTTCCTCTTCAAAAACCATGCTTTTCATCACTTATAGAGCAGTCATACAGTACAACATCAAAACATGTGAATGTTTACTTACAGGAGTACCACTAACAAGCTTCCCACCATTTATACAGCACTCATACTGTATAAGATCAGAACAAATGAATTACCAACCCATAGATTAACAATCATAGAGAACATTCGGACAAAAAAATACCCACCATTTATACAGCAGTCATACTGTATAAGATCAGAATAAATGATTTACCAACCCATAGATTAACAATCACAGAGAACATTAGGATGAAAGAATACCTCAACACTTTATAATAAAGGGGTGTAAAAGATGCTGGGTATTTTATCTGAAATCACTTTGCACCTCTCCGACGGACTGTTTGGTGCCGTTTGATACATTTTCCAATCAATGGACTGCTGTGGAAAGCAGTAAGCAGTGCTTTTTCATTTGCCGAAAATATAGACTAGTTTACCTAGAGTTATCCCCATTTTCAACCGATCCTTCGGTCTGAAAACTATGAGTTGGGTGCCATTCGGTGACTTTCGTCATCAGTCAACATAATTCAGAAGAAGAAGATGGTACTTTTCTACTTGCCAAAAATACTCGCTATTTCTGACGATCTCTAGAAGACTTCTGAGGGTTGTTCGTAAGGGTACAGTCGATTGACGGATAGAAAAAATTTCAGAACAAAATTTAGAAATTAAACAAACAATCTTAAGAGTCCGAGTGCGGTGCTTTTCTGTGTATTCTTTTTTTAGTTAACATATTTCAGAAGTAGAATATGGTACTTTTTCATTAAGGAAAGTTATTAAGAATTTCAATCAGTAGGTACTTATTACCTACCCATATTCATAATCAGCATATTCGGAACGAATATTTTTAGTAAAGATTGCAAATTGCCCTATTTTTGACCCTTCTTATCTTCTCGATTAATTTTTACATGGTAACATAAAAGATGTTGCCAATTCCTATCCACTCGCATCAGAACAGAGGGTTAAGTTGAGGATGCTTTCCAAGACATAACCCCATCACAAATTAAAACTCACAGAAATATAAAAAAATTAACGCTTTTATTAATAAAATATTGAATTTAAAAATTGAAAATAATATTTAGTATTCGAAAAACAAAGATCCGTGAAAATTGAAATAATTTCTTGAAAGCTTGGATCTTTATTTATAGTGTAATGAGTTTAATGCCTCAACTCTTGAAAAGTATTTCAGTTTTTGATTCCCATACACTAACTATTATTGTTTAATCTAGTTCAATAATTAGTTTATTAATAAAAACTTGTCATTGAAATGATTTTCAAATTTTATTTGATTTCGTACGTTTTAGCATTAGAATTTGTTTAATTATCTGTGAAGAGGTCTGGTGCGCTAGGAGACCAGAGGTACGATAGTGGCATGCATATGCTTCTCGGCATGTACCCACTTTATTGTTTTTCACTATTTTTACAACCTTTCCCAATTTTTTTTTAACGAATTTCTGCAACCTTTTTCGAGAAAGAAGAGCACTGAGCAGACCAACCGATTTTTTTTTTCGTAGTAATTTTATATGTCCAATACCGTCGGTAATTTTTTCGTGTTTCTACGCATCTTTTATCTAACCTTCAGGAGAGAAGGGGAAGAAAATTATTTTTTGCACTTCCGGGACTGTGCCAACTCTAGTCCCGTATAACAGGGACTAAAATGTATCTTTCAGTCCCTAGGGAGAAAAAGTTGCATTTCAAATCCCTAGGAACATAAAGTAGAAATCAAACTTTACCGCAGCTACACTATTAATAACTAAGGACAAAAATGATCATGTCAGCTGCCTTATCTATATCAAAATTTATAGATTCATTCATTTCTTGATTAATTTCCTTGATATTCTGTTAGTTAAATTACGATTCGTTTAAATTTCAACATTAATTAAAATGTCACTGAATTGAAAAATTTTGTTTACACTCATCAAAATTATTAATTGTATCATTGTTGAAAGTTATAATACTGCTGGGAAGTGCAAAAAATAGCGTATATGCCTCAGGACTAAAGAGATATTTTATCCCTTACGTGATTATTGGCCCTCGGGCTCTACGAGCCCTCAGGCAATGAACATCACGTGCGGGATTAAAGCATTCACTTTAGTCCCTTCTTATATAATATACTATGAAATGAAGTTTTTCGACAGTCCGATGTTTTTCACCAAGCATTTTCAATTTTGCGAGTTTTCACAACTTCTTTTGAGAAGGAGGGGGTCCAAATTTCCGATCGACTTTTTTTTTGCCGTAATTTTCCACATCCTTAATAAACCACCGGAATTCCTGTGTTTTCTATCTAGCGTTCAACGGCACATGGGTATAACATTTTTTTGTATTAGTTTATCAGAATCCGCCACAAAATAAAAAAGTTATTTTACTCACGTAGTTTTATCTCCTGAACACGAATCCCAAGAACATTTGAGGGGGTCTTAATTACTTTTGGAGTTCTGCTCTCCTGTATCTTAAAAATCGAATATTTTAAAACACGGATTTTTCTATTAAATATTACACAAAATACCCCATTCTTTTGTCACAGTTTTTTCAGTCAATAATCTAACTAATTTCACAATGACTAGCACGAAAATCCTTTTTATAGCGACAAACATAACCTCCTATTTTTGATATCTTTAATTTTCGCGGTTGATGACTTGGACTATGCGACGCCGAATATTCAACCGCTACTATTTACGTAAACGGCAAAAAATAAACAATTGAACATTTAAAGGACGGGGAAGTTTTTTGGTCATATTCGAATTTGAATAGTCAGCAGTGCATATTCCAAGTGACCAACTTACCGCTAGAATGAAAAGTAACTAAAAAAGAAGTACAGTTTTTGTGTAAAACTGTAGTTTTTGCTGATAGTAATTGTGAAATTAGATAGATTATCGTTTTAAAAGTGTACACTTTGGAAGTCTGCGTTGAATTTTGTCCCACTTTCGTCACACTGTTTTTTTTACCTCCCAGAGATTTTGAGACGTTCTGTTCGATTTCATTCACAAAAACAAGCTACCTATCAACTTCTATATCAAGTGAAGGCATGTGAAGGGGATCATGAACTTGCTTGCACGAATTAGACAAAGATATAAAGGATTTTTTCAGATTATAATAAATTTAATAGTCCAGTGTTTTCACTATCGTTTCAACACATACACAATTTGGAAATAGGTCGATTTTTTGAGTTGGTATAATTTTTTCGATGTCTGGAATAAGGAGTAAAGCTAAGTTTTCATGTATACGAATTATTCGTTTTTCGTACGAAATCTGTCAAAAACTGTTCAAATATATTTCGTGGCGGCAAATTTTAACTGATGGTACGAATAGATTTAAGAAGTTGAAATAAAGTCAACTCGTCCGAAATTTTAAAACAATGATCAGTGCGGTTATGTATAATGCAATATCATAATTAATAATATGAACATAGAGCTTGTGGATTTTCTTATGGGCTATGACTTATACCGTAGCAGAGGACACATTTACGTATCGGCAATGAGTGTGAGTGAGAGATATATTCAACGTCATAACCCATCAGAAAATCCACAAGCTCTAATATTTTAAATTTTACCGATTTTGTTGACGTATTGGTATTTTGAATTGAAGAAAAAAAGAAAAGGGCGCACTTGATTATGGGAGTGACGTCCGAATATTTCGTTTATTCCGTGAAGGCATTTCGCACAAATGAAAACCACTCAAAATATCGTTCGTACGAAGAAGTGACATTTCTTTAAAATTTCCTTCGAAAAACCGAAAATTCGGATGCATGAAAACTCAGCAGATTTTTTCTTGTACCTTTTCTACCATTGAATCAATTCGAATCTAATTTCACGATAATCCACTAAGTATTCCACAATTATTCTAGAAATATTGGAAAATTCTCAGTGACGTGGCGTTGAATTTCTAGAGATGGGTTTAATTAATAGAAAATTCAAAGATCACTCAACATTACGGTTAAGGAAACTAAAATAGTATTTAAAGCATTAATGTAATATTGTTACGCGGTATCTCTGAGATGGCTAAATCGTTGGAATTCATATTTTATACACAGAGTATTATCATATTGTTCTATTGCTTCCGAACGCAACAAATCATTTTTCGAATATTTTTAATTTTGAAATCATTGATGACTGCGGAATGTTTGCGAACTCTCATGATTTGTTTCTCTAGATGAAACCTAAATATATATTTTTTGAAACATTAACCCCAACGATGTGATCTGCTAACACTCACATCGTCTACAAATTCCAAACCCAAGATAACGGAACTTCAGCAATAATAAAGTACCTACACAATTAATCGAAAATGCCATGAAAAAGGCAAAACACGACAAAGTTCTCCCTATCCCCATCTATTAAAATCAACCTTTCAGGTCATACTGGGTCCTAGTAAAAATTGAAAATAACGATAACGTTGA
The DNA here is from genome assembly GCA_958502065.1 of Chrysolina americana. NCBI lineage: Eukaryota > Metazoa > Arthropoda > Insecta > Coleoptera > Chrysomelidae > Chrysolina > Chrysolina americana. The sequence goes on along the minus strand of OY293416.1, from coordinate 58,556,406 downwards.
AATATACAAAACAAGCGAGCCTGAAAATGCTTCTTGGATCAAAGCATTAAAGTAACCAATTCATCACATAAACAACCGTAAATACCAACAAACCTTTCATGTAGCATTCGAACTAATAACACAGATCAAAGTGATCCGTAACACACGAAGCCACTCAAAATCGCGCAAAATTAATCCTTCGGATTACCACCGACTATAACCTTTGATATTCTAATCAAACTATTGCAACTAAACAGTGTATTAGCGTATACCCCCATTCGTAACAAAGTGCAGCAAAAACAGCCCTTATCCGAGTTAGGAATAAATATAAACGGAAAAATGTCGGTAAAATAGTACACCTGTCCTATGACTGGGTAATATTGGGGCTACCAATTCATTGGCGTGTCTTACGAGTTAGAGAATGGGGATCCTCAGATTATTCGAGTGGAATTGCGGAAGATGCATTCCTGGCATAAATTCCAGACTGAAGACATGTTTAAGTTGAAAAAAAAACAGCGACAATTCTAATGGATTACTTATCTCCAACCATTTTCACCTGTGATGCCATTTGATCTATGTTGATGATGTATGATCAGCATTATTAAAAGCAACTGGCCAAAAAAGTTAACTTGGGCGTCGCAGTATCAACAAAAAAAACATAAAAATCAATCAGTATTTTATCATCTCGAATTCATATATATACTGTCTCTATTCAATATGGACTGTTGAACGTAAAATTGTCAATACCTGATTTGTTGTGAGAAAAACGCAATGTTGTACTTACATCCTTTTAGGTTTTATAAAATAAGAGTATTAAGAACATCAAATAGATCGAATCGACAGACTCCTCTCAAGCGATATAATAAAACTCCCTCATAAACATTTCAAGAGTGTACCTAAAAGCATGGCCTGTAAGGATATTATTATGTGAGGCGACCTACGGATTTTTGGTGACGCATTCATTTTTCAATTGTAGAAAAACCTAAAAACTCTGCAGCACCACCCCGGATGGTCAGTGCGCGTAACAAGCAAGCATTAAAGACCAGGATTGGCATCTCGACGTCCATCATTCCACCAAGTACTCCTATTATCAAAACCAATTTCACAGAATGGTTTGGTTGAAGCCTGCGGAGTTCAAAGAGTGAGTCTCGATATTTGGCCCGTTATTCGGCGAAGTTCGTTTAGTCAGGAGCCGAAAACTCTACGACGAAAATCATCTAACTTTTGGTCGAGCAGGACTACATCAGGCTTATTGGCTTGAATTATTTGCCTGAGGGTGGGGAATGAGTAGTTCCATTAGATTCGGCACTTCTCATTCTCCACAACGGACTCAATATTCCCCGAAGCATAAGGCAACACCGTCGTCTATACCATAAGAGTGTCGAAGATGGTAGTACAACAATCGTAGCACCGCGTTATGCCTGCTGAGACCGCATGATCCGAACAGGCTCTCAGCAAATGCATTATGGTCTCGGTTGTCCTACGACACGCTCTGCATCTAGTGTCAGGGACCTCTACACCCATCACGCGACTACGGTAGACGAGGATGTTGAAGACACCATCATGGCAGTGGCAGGCCATTATGAATCCCTCGGTTTCCGACTTCAGCCTACTAGATCTGGGCAATGTGAATGTCAGATTTCTGGATAAGCCAAGGTCTTCAATGTTCTTGAAGAAGACTCCATGCATTGGTTTATCCTTATGTAGCTGTAGGATACTCCCACTTTTGGTGAACGGGTCTCAACTCGGAGTTTTGGTTCGTCCGATCGGTGTCGTATACGAGACCGAATTCATCGGCCGCACGGGTTGCTGTCTTAAAAAGAAATGCTCCAATCCCTGCTTTATCATGGTCACAGACCGTGGAACAGACGATTTAGAATGCGAACCCCTATGAAGATGCATCATTTTGCGAGTTTTTACGTCGAGTTGTCGCAGCTCTTCCATCATCATTTCATCACTCCAAAAGAGTTAAGTAGAAAGAAAACGTCAAGGATAATAGTTGCAGCAACTTTATTCTTTCCCGACAGTTCTGATGACCGATCTGTCGGAGTTTATGCTGATACTTGCCGCGGAGAGAGTATTCAACAGTGGTTACCTCTTGAGAGTGGCGTTATTCCACCTAAGAAATTATTATTATTGTGACATTTTATTTTCAAATAATTTCAAGTACCTATTTCGTGACGTTTTCCTTCAACGAGGATTACAAAAATATAAGAAAAATCGCATTGAGTAAGGGTGTTCAATTTTACGGGATTGCATTCAGGAGGGGGACATTTTTCTGTGATTATACCTATTTTCCTTTTGTACCTAATCATTTTGATATTTACTGTTTATTAATAAAGAAATTTCTGATAAACTTCTTTGATAGTTTTGATCTTTATGAGACCTGCCTTCAAAAATTATTGATTTGACAGTGCATGGATTTTTAATTAAAAGGTGCAAAAAGTGGTGGAGGTATAATGCAACATTCATAATAATTCCAATAGGTTGATAAATTATTTGATGATTCTTGGATATGCTAGGTATATTAGAACATGATGTAAATGTAAGTATTTGCAAAAAGTACCTATTTCTGAAATTAGAGTACTTATACTCGGAGTACTGTACTCGACAGCATGTGCAATGAGTAAAGTACTTGGTACTCTATATTCATTCTTCATTTATTCCAAGAACCCGATACCCAGTCCTCGAGCAAAACAATTTGTCAGCACCTGGCCCAGTTCTGGACTTGAATCGCTGTAGAATTTTGTACACGCTACGTGGAATACATTATTATCGGTCTCATGTGAGAACATAATTAAAATATTGCCCAAAAAAATTGTTCTTATCCACTCCCTTTGTTATTCAGTTGAGAAACATTTGGGATTGATAGTGAGAGTAAAGGTAGTAACAATTAATATTATTGAATTATAATTGCAGGGAGTTATGAATGATGTAATTAATTAGGTTGAATTAAACAAAAAACATATACCCACTGGTGGTTCTCAAAAATTAGGCATATTTCTCAACAGGATGTATCTTATCAAAGTTCGCCTATATACAAGTCGAAAAATAACGAAGTTGCAAAGGTCTACGACAGAAATAGCACCATTGAGGTACCGTTGGTACATTCACAAAAATTGTATAAAGTTTATGAAGTCAGTACAGTCTGCCAAAATGAAATTCCTTCGTCCACGAACGCGAATTCACATGTGGTACCTATCTATAGTCTCTCTAAGTTCTTCACTTTTTAATCGCGATCATTATGTTTATTTAGAAGCCACTGAAAAAATTCAATTCTTGCGGGACAATCTTGGGTTTGAGGCTTTTTAATACCATTTGATAATTTTTGTGGGAACCGTACCCACGATTTAAAAAAAAATTCAAGTACGTAATTTTCGTTGAATTTTAGCCTGACGCAACACTGGTTTTGTAAGTTTCTTACTGACCATCCAGCTTTCACGACTAATTCAGGGGGTGAAGATTCTTATTTAAAAACTTTTAAGTTGAAATGTTAGTCAAATCCTGCAAGCTGAATTAGAACCACATTATCATAGCTTGACCTGAATGTATGTATCCAGTAAGGTGGGGTACATTGTACAATTTTCATGATATTAAAGGTTGTCGCGAGAAGAAATACTGACTGTATCTACTTCTCGTGACACGCTTTGATATCATATAAAATTCTATAATCTAACAAAATTATGGGTTTGATTTATTTCAAATTTCCTTTTTAATTTTTCACGTTAATTTCTTCCCTTCCCTTTGCTGTGATATCTCCACTTATTTTATTTTTCATTTTGCTTCCCAAAAAGAACGAGAAATATTTTTTTTGCTAATATCTCATCTGTCGTCTCAATATTAAAGTCCTCAAAACGAACAAGTTTAATATTGGTTGTACCAATTCGTGCATACTTAGAAAAATGTGTGAAAAATTATCTTTTCTATTCAGACCACTAGACTTGCCTACTTCTTACTCTCTCCCCACTCTTTCTTTCTTCTCCTTTCTTTCTTTTTTCTTAACTTTCGTTTGTCATCAAGAATGCAGTTTGTACATTTTTGACGCTGATGAAAAAACAGAAGTGAAAAGCTGCCTTCCATGTTCTGAACCAGAATTGCCCCTTGTTTACCAAGTAAATTTTTTATTTGAATTATTGTATGTAATATGATGACCAATAAAAGTGTAATTATTAGTAATCAATACAGGTAATATATTAGCCAGCTACTTTATATCCTTCAATTGCCCCCGTTTGAGCCTTCCTCCTGAAAAGTTTTACCCACCTTTATAGTTATTTAGTTGAGAAGATAAGTTAATAAGTTCAGTTGACAAAATTAACACTACCGTCCAGTCTACGCCACTGGTGGTATATATCGTTACCTGTCCATACACCTGGTTAGATAATAACGGGTGAGTCACGGTGTTGGTTAGGGGGAGAAAATATGGGAAAATTGAACGCGCTCTTTTTATTGTTCGTACTTTGGGGGTGGTACATGTTGGCACGGTCTTCACTACAAAGTCGGAAGGCACGTTTACATTTTTATCAAAGTTCGTAGTTCAATGGTTTTTGCCAATAATATCTACTGGCTACTGATCCTTTATCTGTTAGTTTCCAGAAATAATTTAGAATAACTTACAATTGATTGTCGCGTGATTATTTAATTAATTTTTGTCTATTTTAATATAAAACACCCACAAAACAACTTAAAACTAGTGAAAACGTGTCCGTATGTCAGTTTCACGACTGGAACTGATAAGATTTGAAAATAAAAATATTACTGTGAAAGATGTGAAGGTTAAGTTCCTGAATCGAATCGGATCTGCTAACCTCATTTGGGTACTGAAAAACTAGGAGCCCCCTGTAACTCATGTCTCTTCACCTGTTCGCCCGTCAACCCATTTGAGCCATAGCCTTCGTAGCTTTTACAATATTCAATATTCACAATAACATTTTTTTTTGCTGTCTCCAAGCTCAATAAATACTGTGAGACTCTCCCAATCAGGAATACTCATTAAAACTGTGTAGGCCCGGTCAGGCTATTGCCTCCGGTGACACTTAGGCCTATTTAGCGGACAAGTGGATTTAATTTACCTCAAAAGAGATGTGTTGAGATGGTTTTCACAAATGCAATCAAACTATGTAAGCTTTTCAATACTCCTTTTTGGAAAGATTATTATATAATACGTCAAACTTACATCCTTCTTTGAAAATTACCATTAAAAAATTAAGTACAAAGGAATTTCAGTCGTAAATTACCAACGGAGTGCAACTACTTTCCCAAGTTTAACCTCGACGGATTTCGAATTACTTGCATGTGTTCATATCAAACAATAAATGTAGCACAATAAATCGTATTAGCTGAAGTGATAAAGATAAAAATATCTGATTATAAAAAAACTCTTACAGTTTGAGAGCTACAAAGTATTCTGGACTAGATTTTGTAACTTCAATACCAAATGAAAACGATTTATATAATCGATGAACATTGATGACAACCGATGGAATTCTCACGATAAATTGTAATGGTCTTCAGGCCAGATCTAAAAAAAATATGAAAACCTACCCGATACTTCGTTTATCAGTTCTTTATGTCGAGTCGGACAACTTTTCTATTTACGAATTTTTTTTTCGCATTAATTTTCGCAAATAAAACAGTTGTCCGACTTGAATAGATTTACGAAGTCTCAACGTTCTTTGAAATAACGATGCACGAGAAAGATACCTTCAGCAAGTGTTTAATGTGACGACATAGGGGTATGGAGAAAGAAGTTTCAGAATAACTAAGACCATTAACATGTATATAAGACATACAAATCGCCAACTTTTCTGTGGTATTTCAGACAGGTATACGGAAGAGAATTGGGTAAACTATCGTTAAAAATCAACTAGGGATACATTCCTCAAAAGTTATGTTCAATTTATTTAAAATTTCTATAACTTGTGTGTCATAAGCCCCGACATTTTTTTTTACCCCTCAAAATCCCCAGAATCGAATCGCCTAGTCTTGCTTAATAACTTTTTCAAGCAAATCTAATATTTAAGACTCAAAATTCCATATAAGTAAACCGTTGCTAGTAACGTTTTCATGTAATTCTATTATTTAGGACTCACCATACACGCTCCATGCTTTGTGATATATTGTGACCCAAATATCATCAATTTATAACCCCTTTGGAAAATAACAATATTCAAAACGTCGTTGCAAGTGCTATTCCTGTGATTTTATTCTCCATATACTTTGGCTCCGACATAATTTATGACTCTAGATAAACCCTTGCTGGTAATTTTTTCATGCAAATCTAGTATTTAGTACTAACTCCAAATATTGGAATATTTTGGTCTCGAAAAATAGATATAGTCTTGGTTTTTAATTAATTTTAATTATTCAATTCAATTGTCCAGTTCATATGCATATAATAAGTATTTCGTATTTCTCAGTCTTTAACAATTGTCAATTTGTACGGGTAAAGTAAGCGAAATATACATTTCTCATTTCACCATAATAATATAATTTTTAAGAAATCTTAAATAAATAGTAAATTGGACCCACACAGCATACAGGTCGATACCCGACAGGCCAGAAAAAGGTTCAAAATGGTTGGGATATTAGGTTTTCAATGACCATTTTACAAGGGATTATTGTGTGATGATCAGTAAGATTCGGTTGCGGCAGAGTGGTGGAATCGGAATCCCGAGGAAATTGCAATCGTACAACATACACCTATTTGTTGTAAACTGTATAACTGCAATACAGATTTTGAAAAATGTATTTTCGATTTTGAATGAAGAAAATTTAAAAACCTACCATATGAAAAGTAAATAATTGTAATAAAATGCCATAACATTTTCCATCAAAATTTTCTTAATATTGAGTGGATTTAAGTTCACTATTTTCCTTTGGAGACCAAGACCAATACTCTTGGGGGAGAGTCTCGATCTTGGTCTTGAAAGTCAAGTCTGCGTCTTGCGAAGATTTATTAGGTCTTGATCTTGGTCTTGGCCTTGTATCAAGACCAAGACTAATAACCTCTTGGTCTCGCGAAGCCCTATTTCTATTGTTTGAATTGCATGATCATCTGTGATAAAGTAGAAAATAATTCTCTAGATTTTTGCTTGAAACTGTTTGTTGCCATTGCCTGGTAACAAGTTTTCGAAAATATATCAATTCATTTTCAATTTTTCTCACATCTTCTGATATTACAACTGATTAAATCACATTTGAATTGCTAATTGTTAATTATCCCAGACTGAAACAATATTTCGACTAGAATAGGCTATAAGTAATTACGGTTTCAATTGGACCCCATTATGCAATAAAGGACCAACCGACAAAAACATAATTCAAAGTAAAGTTAGAAAAAAGTAGTCTACTGATTATTGAAAATGATAATGTATTTAAAGAAGGACATTTTTAATTGTTCAATGTTTTTTCTATCGAGTTATAACCTTAAGAAACAAGCAGAACCTTAAGAACGATATTTGAGTTCTAAAACACGGCATATCTCATTTTGCCTACAAGAAGTTGGTTCCTTATTGCATAACGGGGTCCAATTATTATTGAAAAGATAATGCTCTCTCTGGTAAAACTATAGAAATACTGAATCGTTCGTCTTTCAGACAATCTGGGTTCAAACTTTAATCTTTAAATGGTTTGGAATCCACTCTCACATATGGTGTAGGACCCCGATGTTCCTTAAATGATCTTTTGAGGGATTTCTCCGCAAACCTGGATGATTCGAGAGAAGACATTTTACAAAATGCATCTACAGTACTTCCACAAGTACCAAAACCAGTGTCGAAGTGTAAAACCTTGCGAAGTTCAATGGGCGCCCCTTTCCTTCTTGCTTTTGCCAACGTAGTATTCATTGTGAGGGGGGAGGGAGTTTCAGAAAAAAGGGCTATTATAATTGCTTTTTCTTGGGTGTTTCATATGCTTATAAGACATAAAATGCAATACCAAATTTTATTCACAACCGATACGACACTTTTCCTAATTTGAGGGCTTCTTTGACGTTTATAACAGTTGTCGAGGTTATGATATAGAAAATGAGTTACACGAAACAAGAAGACATCAATTAATTTTCGATAATACGTCAGTATGTCTAATCAGACACTAGTGCCTTTGATTAAAAGACACTATTTATTGTTTTTTCTCCAAATGACATTAAAAGCGGCCTTTTAATGACACTTGGCAGGCTTAGAAGTTGTACTTTTAATGCCTAGGCAGAAAAAGTCCACTTTTACTGCCTAGGCAGAAAAAGTTCGTTGCTAGGCAACCTTCCAAGTAATAATTTAAATCAAACTGGTTATTAAAATTGACAATGACAAAGTAAACAGTAAACAAACAAATTCAACAAACGTCATCAGCGGTAAACATAGTAACGCAGGGCCCAGTTACCTTTGATGAAATAATTTAGTTATTTGGATATTGATAATGAAACACAATTTAAATATGAAAAAGTCGATTTTGCGTGGAATTGGAACAAATTTGAAGAAAAAATTATATGTTTCACACGGCAGAAAAGCAGATTTAATGCCTTGGCTGGTATAAACACCAGCCGCGGCATTAAATCTTGTGCTTTTATGCCTAGTAAAACAAATAACTATTATTGACTTCATAAACAGAATAATTATGATTTTATAACATGTCAGCTTGCTGTGGATGACACTAGTAAAAGTATTTGATCTCACAAACCGAATCCCCTAGATATCAAAACTTGATGGAAACTATTCTTTCAAATCGATAGCAAAAAGTCGATACTATTACTGGAAATACATCGTTAGAACCTTTATATCACTAATAACATTCATTTCATTTGGATAAAATCATCTGGAGGTAATCGTAGGATATAGTGTTCCTTCCTCAAAGTTATCAGACAGAAATGCTATAGTTGCACATTCTTGGGAGAGATTCATTTACAACCAAATATAAGGATCAGCAAATTCTACCTAGCTGTACCGGAATCTAGGTCAAGTTCTAATCCAAGGTGTAATAAATATCAAGTGAGTTGATTGTTCTACTACACTTTCACAAGATCAAAATTGGCCCATTTCGAAAAATGGATGCACAAATTTTTGGACATTGATGTTTGTCCGTGACTAATTAGGCAGATTTTCATTGTCTATTGATTTGGAATAATTCGAAAAAATATATAAGCAACATTCATTCAGCTTTTACTGCTTTAAAATTAATGAGGACTCAAATGAATTAACAAATCCCTTCTTGATTAGTTAATTTTTTATGAAGTAGGTATTCTGAGAAGTCATATATAGTAACAATCAAGACTAGATTTTACTATACGGGTTTGATACATTTTTGACAATAAAAGTAGACAGAAAAAAATACGTAGCAATTGTTTTTTTTTTGGTGAGGTTACCTATGACAGATATGATTGGCAAGTCTCCAGAGTATGACAAAGAGGTGTGAAGAGTGAAGTCATCAGGTCAATCTTCATGAAGCTGCTAAAATTGGAAAGACTAATGATATTTCAGAAGAGCATTGGTCAAAAAAAAGTCTAGAAAAACAAGGCAGATGGACCAGTTTTCTGTGCGATTTTCCAGAAAAGTGATCGAATTTGTGAGCAAGGCATCATCGACGATGGGAGCTACTCTCTTTTTGATAGAATCTCAAATCTTTAGTTTAAGTGAATGCTGAATAAAAGAGTGTAATAAGCTACGGAATAGAATGTTTTTCAGATACAACACAATCAAACAGCGAAGTGTCAACTCAAAATATCTCAGTTAAGTTAGAAACTAATTCAGAAATGCTTTCAATTCAGAAGATCAATTAAGCACCTATGAAATTTTGAATTTTTTTCAACATCATTGTCAAAGGTTCTCAATTCAGATTATCACTCTCAAACATGAAAATGTCCCAAAAAAAATTTCATCTCTATGTTGAAGCAGAAAGCTCAAACAGAAAAAAGTTCCACCTAATAGAGACATTCCTCAACTCTCAATAAATCTCAACAATTACTTCTCAATTGAAATACAGCCAGGTATCCATATAATTGGGAACTAGAGAGGAGCGAGAGTTATTACTATAGCGACACTCCATGGTAACAGAACTGGGGTTGATTCGCTTTCGCTGATGTACCACTTGGCAGGAATCGATGCCAACTGAGGGATGGCGAACAGAATGTTACATTGAGGAGGAATGAAAAAACTACTATTACATATATAGAATTTTGTCAAAAACACAACAAAAATTTATTAAGGGAAGAATAAGAATGTTCAGTATATCTATTTATAGAAACAATTGAACACATTTACACAGTAAAATGTTTCATTCCAATAAATGAGTTCAAACAGATTTGTTTCAGTGATAGCATATATTTATGTACAAGTAGTTCACAAGATATGAATTCTTTTTTAAATACAATAATTCAACCAGAATTCTTCCAAATAGAAGAATGTATTACCACAATGAATATTCTATTATTCAAATAGAGAACCAAAATCAAGTAAAAGCAATATTTCTGGGAAAATAAATAAAATGAGGAACAATATGAAAATCTAGTCCTAATGACAGTATTGTTATGATCCTAAAGATTGGGTAAACATGAAATTAATCTGCATTAGTCCCAGGTGGAAGATGTTGATCAGTTTCTGAACTTGAATCTTTCCTTTTCAAATACCTACATGTTTGTTACAAAGTTGTGCAAGACCCAATACATTTTATTAATTATTACTTGGTTTAGTTTTTATCACAGTCTGTGATTCATGTGATTTCAATGTGTATATCACTGACCTGAATAAGTAGTCTGATAAGTTTTATTTTGAATTCAGTGGAGCTTAATAGATTAATTAGTTCATTTATCTATCTATCTCTGCATGCAATTTCCAACACACAATCATATATTGGCTTCAGGAATGATATTCAGAATCAAAGTTTGAAAACTACTTACATCAAACTTGAAAACCTCAACTTTCAAATGAGCAGTCTGATAACAGTATTAGTAAAAAATTAAATTCACTTAAAGAACTTCCTCAGTCATATTGAAGACGTATGCTCTCATACAAAGTTTCGCAGTGCAGTGATACCTGCGAACTTCTCACATATATGAAGTTTCATTGGTAGAAATGAAGTACAGCATAACCAAATCTTTCATCTAACTCTATTGAAAATTATTTGTGTCAGAAGCAGTTTAAGTGACAATTTTATCTTGTATTCCCGAATTTCAATTTAGGATTGAAATAAGATATTGTAGTCTTTCAGCAAACAAGAATAATTTTACACCCAAGTTAGGCATGTTCAAAATATATGTTTTATTTTGCAACATCTTGAATAGATATGGTACCAATTATTATAGATCTTGCAAAATAATATGAAATAGATATTGCTTTATCATGCTCTTCAACAGGTAAATACGTAAATTTGATATTCTCTCATGGCCGATTAAGTACCAATAAATATAACAATTCAACAACCATGCACAACCAGGTTACCAGAAAAAATACCAGTACCCACCAAAATATATGATAAACTTGTATGCTTATGTTGAGATTCAAAAATAACTTACTGAATAATCAAATAAACAAACTGAGATATAGGACTGCTCTGTCTTCTAATAAATTTGGATACTACTGAGTAAATTGCTTTCATTTCCATAAGGAATCGGCAAAATTACCAAATTACCCCTGCTGAAAATAGTGGGCAATGAACCATTCAAAACTCAACCCCAATTACTAATTTAGTCCTTTGATATCTTGGAAACTAATTAAAGTTCACCCTTGGCCTAATCTCTGTGTGTAAGATATAAAATCACCCTTGGCCCAATCTGCCTCTGAATTTGATAAAAAAAAGTAACTCAATTCATGTGATAACTGAAATATGAATCAACACAGAGGCAATTTACTAGGCAAAAGAAAACATGTATAATTCCTTGAAACAAAATCCTTTTCCAAGATCAATACTAAATAAGAAAATGAGGATTATCTACGTGAATCTATCTACAATAGCGGTGCAAAAATCAAAATAACACACTCAAATTTGAGTTTCTTTTTACCTAATGTTGCTATGTTGTTTTGGTTGCTAGGGTTGTCTCCTAGGAAACGAATTTGGGCTGAAAATTTTGACAGCTGGCAGAATTTATTTCTTTGGTGATGACAGTAGTTCAGTTTTGAAGTGTTTCCTCTTCAAATTACCACCGCTGTCTTGAGGTATATCTCCATATTTGAACAAATGTATTTATAACTCACAGGAACTGTTGTTTATTGATTATTTAACACAACCGATGTGCACTACGACCATCGTCGATAATGGAGGAAACTGCAATTGATTTGAAATACGTGGTTAATCCGCAAGGCGCAAAGTAATCAATACACATATAAAAAAATGAAAATATAGGCGGAAAAACATTGATTTAAATACGTTACTCACCTTCCTTTATATCCAAGCAATAATTTATCATTGTATTATAAAAGCTCCCTTCGCTCTGAAATCATAGGTTTTTCTGTTGCTATGGTTACACTACAAATTTCACTTTTTCACTCTCCTTTTCATTTTTCATTCAATATATTCCGCTACTTACATGTTTACATTTCGACGCCCTTTCGAATGAAAACTTTCCCTTGTCCACTATTTAAGTTCACATACTATTATTTGGAAAATTTTGTTGTCAAAAATATGAACCATTCATAATAAACATTCAATTTTGAAGTACATTTCGATTATCTTTTTCTCTCTATTATCTTGGATTTATTTCTAGTACGTTTCTGCTTTCAGTGTTTAGAGGACATATTCTGACATACGTCGAGAGCTGCCATCTTTTGTGTTGTAATGGAACAAGGAACACGCAAATACAGTTACCTATAAAAATATGGTTCTAGCTGAATTTGAATTTGGTGCACGTTATTGGATGGCGCAACCATCACGTTTTTTGCATATTAGGTTGAATCGATACAAACTGGAAAAACAATAATTATTGCCCGATTGGTATATATATATAGTGGAATAATATTCCCTATAGCAAGTATCAAAATCAGAGTATTCACTACTTTTCTTGTTTATATGGGAATATTGAAATAATTGTTCTGTACAGATTTTTGGGTTGCATACCTTTGCTTAGATTAAATCAATTTTGTGTCGACACAGGGGCGGTTTCGCTCTTCTCCCTCTGAGCATCTGCCTAACGTCAAACCAAACATGAAAATATGTGAGTGTGAGTAAAAGACCTATACAGTCCTTTGTTCTAGATTTCTACCATACTCAAAACATTTTTGGATCGATGTCCATTTTGAAAATAATACATGTTAAGACACGAAAAGCAGCAACGAGTAGGTACCATCCATATTTGGCAGAAGTTTTACCAAATAATTCTCAGGAGCAAGTGGTACTCTTTACTGCATTTCATGAAACCGGCCTGAACATATTTCCAGCGTTTTCTAGAGAGCATTTGCAAAGTTTTTCTCTCAGAGGCTTCGCCAATAATCTACTGATGTAAAAGAAGGAATTCAGATCAATTTCTAACATAAATTTTTCGTTTACAGTTAGAACCTCAGAACGTGACAATATTATTACGAACCTGGAAGTCAGAGAAAACAATTGTTTTCAATAAAATTGATTTGATCTGAAAGCCACTGGATATTGAAGCAATTTCACAAATTTTTCCTAAAAAAAATGACACACTTTAGTTCTATGCAAGAATGCAAGACATCAGATAATATTTATATTTTTACAATGTTGGCACTGGATTAAAAATCAAAAACAAAAAATTTCATATACAATATATGTTTTTCTAGACATTCATTCACGATTTTTTCATTTCAATTATAAGTGAAAATTAAAAGTTGTGAAGTCTTCAATGAGAAATTCCTCTGAACTGGTAAAAATTCCCTGTAGAAGGAGTTTTTTTACCTCTTCACAAAATGCTTCCATTTTATTAATTGTTCTGATGGAGAGAAGTAGGTTTTTGAACAACTTCTTCCCATGATAAAGTAGGTATGGAGGATTTGATTTGTGCCGTTTTAGGAATAGAAAGATATTATGTGTGAATCGAGTTTCATATTTTGACTGATTAGGTGTAGTTTCTATGTATTAAGCAAACTGTTTTCAAAATGAAAATACAAGGTAACGGTTAAAATTCCTTGTGATGAAAAAAGTGGTACGGCCATGAGGGTGGCGATTGTCCTTAATGCATAGCAGCTTGAGGATAATTTTCTGCATAATTTTCTAATATGGTCTTCAAATTTATATATTTATAACCCCCAGAAATTTATTTTCAGTTTTAAAATCTTATATTTGTTCATTGAGTGAAACATGATCTGCTACATTTGAATATTAGAATATTTGTTTTCGAAGTATTGAACGTTAATAAGTTTGCATTACACCACTGTACTTTTTTAGGACATTTTTTATATATTTTTGTAATATCATACCAAAGTATCGATGTATCGTCCGCAAAAATAGTGAAAGCCCCACTTTATGTCTAAGTCCGCCAAATCATTCATATATAATAGGAATAACAGACCAAGCAGACCCTTGTGGTACTCCGTATTTTATGTCCATTCCGATATATGTTAAAGGCTAATGCAGTTCCTCCAGTCAAAGTTTAGGTTACTGGATAGCTTCAGTTTGGGTTAATCTCCCTCTTCTATTTAATGTGCTTCCAAGTGTCTAAACCTCAGGTTTTGCAGGAAAATGCATCATAAGGGGCCACTTCAGCCGGCAGCACCATGTTAGAATTCCCGTTAGTATTGTAGGTTTATTTTGCTTTTGCTCCTGGACCCTTCTGGTGGGTAATCATATTATCCTTTCTCAGTTTAATGAACACTCCTAGACCATCTTGGAACTGATTACCTGGGAGTTCAGCAAATTTACGGTTGATTAGCTGTCTGGCTTATGATAATCTCTAGTCTGCGATAATTTGTTTTCTATGTTTTCTATGTTTTCTGGGTACATATTCTAAGAGCGTAGACTTCTGCCAATTTTAGAGTGTTTGGTTCCAAGCTCTTCTACTCCAGTTCATTCTGTTGTTCTCGAACCATCTGTGTACCATTTGATGTCCTTTCTCTTGAGGTTTGAAATGCCTCTTTGTCCCACACCCTGTTGTTATTTATCTTTGGTCATCTCATCTTCCCACACAGCACACGACATCCAATGGATGTCCGTTTTACGTCCAGCTCTAGTCCAAACGTCCATGGATGTTTAATGGACATCCATTGTACGTACAGGAAACGGACGTACAGTGGATATTCGAAAATGTACATCCATTGTACGTACATATGATGTACAAAAAATTTTTTGATACTTATGAATAATTATCCTGTTTATGCTATTTTGTCTTCATCCCTAATGGAAATGTAATACTTAGATAAAACGCACTTTGTCAGACAATATCTGGACATTGAGAGGACATTAATTGGACATTACTTGAAAGTCCAGTCGTAAACATCCATTGGACGTCCAATCGTAAACATTGGACGTTCAATTCATGCAAATGCATTAAATAGTTATGGATTTTGAATATTGGTAATTCTAGATATTCTTTGGTGTAATAAAATAATGAACGATGACACAGAACCAAAATACCGATTGGTGACGATAAAAGAATAATCAGCTGAAGCAGAAGAAGAATATGTGAGGTTAGATATGACTGCAGTGTTGTGTTTTGTGTTTCAGTTCAGTTCAGGCTAATATACAATGGTGATGGTCTGGGTGAAAAATTGACACCAAGTGCTTCTTCCCTTTCAATTATTGTTTCACCGTATTTTAGTGATAACTCCAGTAAGAAGATTTTGTAATTATTTATTCAATTACAAATATTGTTCATATGGGAAATTATATAATTTTTACTTTTATAATATCTACCTAAGAACTGCCAATTATTTGCAGAACACCTTGTATAATCGATAATTTCTGGATTAATTTTGGATATTGAATGGAGGTACACTGGATTTCCAAAAAATATCCACAGTGGTTGTTATTTGGATATATTCTGTACATCCATTTCACAAAATATGGACATACAATGGACGCCCAAAATACGTACAATGTACATCCATTGGACGTTTTATGGACTTTAATTGTACGTCCATAGTTGTGTCCTGGACGTCCATTGAACGTTCATTGGATGTCCATTGTACTAATTCTGGACATCCACTGGATGTCTTTTCCATATTGAACGTCCATTGTTCATCCATTGTACGTACATGTACTGTGTGGGTTAGCATGTCCCAGGTTTGAAGGTTGCTAGAGAGTTGTCAAAACTTGCGTTTGATGATTCCCATTCTAGTCATTCTGCATGTTGTCCTTATCGCCATACTTTTCATTACATATAGAGAGGAGTAAAGTCAAGGATAACCTCTGAAGCGACTGTTTGGTACGTTCTCCTTGCACCTGTTTTAGATACACAGGCTAGTCTTAGGATTCATAGAATTGTCATTGTAGCCAGACTAGTTCTGCTGCCTCAACCCACTGCTCCGTAAGTGGTGATCGGTCTCAATATTGACATGTACATGTACTTGGGTTACACCCCTAGCTACTTTTGGTAGCCACAAACCCCGCCTCTGTGAGATTATGTGGAGCAGACTTCCTCCTTTCTTTTCTAATTATGTAAAGTAGTGTCTTCATCACTGGTACTTTGGATGTTCAATCAGATTCCTTCATGGCGATGTCGTCCATTCTCTAACGAAGTTTGCTTCCCGCAGTATCTTGTTCTGGAGATGTCCTAAACTTCAGATCACATAGAACTCGCAGCTCTTGGATCATTATAATACTACCAGGGGTTTGGCTGGTTGGCTCATGGCAGCGCTGAAAGATAGGACATTAGGAACAACTGGAGATGCGGATCCCAATTTATTTGGCGGTTATCGTCTTATATATTTGCTCCGCTATTCCAACCGACTGAGGATGTTGGGCTGTGGTTCTGATCTTTAAGATGTTCAACATTTCCTGAAACAGGTTATACTCGAAATTTCTGCCCTGGTCTGAATGTAGTTCCAATGGAACATCGAATCGACATATCCAATCGATTACCAAGACATCAGTGACAGAGTGATAGAGGCATCCTGTTTGGATAGGGCTCATACTTCTGCCCACTTACTGAAGTACAATGATATACCCGTGGTCAGATTCTAGAACAGGACAGCGACATTTATGGCAATTCTTTCAGAATTAGTGTCTACGTTGTATTGACGCATATGGGAGCTTAGGACGTATTCGAGTCCCATTACTGGCAGCGAATAAAGCAGCAGTCAGCTAATTGACAATTGGCCCAGTAAAACCATTGCCTCAACTTCTGTTAGGTCTTTCACACACTCAGTTGTTCTAGGGTGACTCCATTAGGAATTTCTTGGTGCGCTTCCTATCTTCTGTTCCTATGTAGGTATCACAATTTGGCGTTTTTCTTCCCCACCATCCTCGGCCTCCAATACATGCGTCAGGGCACAATTTTCTAGAGTAAGGGACTTCCATTGCGCCTTATGAGATTTAACTGCTGGCACTGGCACCTCTTTTTCTATTCAATGACTACGCACGCTCTGGGTATTTCTCTTGGTGTCTCAGGATCTTGTTATCATCCCAGTAATCTTCTGCTGTAGTTCTACAAATTATCACTTCCGTCTCTTCCTCTTTTGCTCTCACCTTTTTTTGGGAGATCAGTTTCAATCCGGAGGCTGAAGTACCTCCTTCAGGTTGTTTACGCGATATTCGAATGATCTGCCAATTACATCAACTACTACTAGACACCTCTTCCACCAGAATCCTTTCAAAACTGTCTTCATCGACCTCTTAAATGTAGCCGGAGCATTGCAGATTCCAAGTAGCTTAACAGTGAACTGTCATCAATAACGAGCCTTGCACCATGCTGCTAGATACAGGTGCGACCAGGACAATCCTTGGGCTTGCTTTTGCTGAAACAACAGCAAGAATAGAACCATCATCCTGGAAACTACGCACAACAATGGGGGAGTCAGCTGCGGTATATGGCCAGCTGCCGATTGAACTGATTGAAAGCAGCACTAGAGTGAAACACCGAGCATTAGTAACAGACATCGAGGACGAGACGATCATCGAAATGGACATCATGAATTCCAGAGGGTTCGAACTGAATTCAAAAGACGACGTCCTACGTTTCAACGGAGAGGAGCTGGTGTTACATGAAAGATGTAAAGAAGTGATTCGTGTCCTGTTCGTAGAATATGTGAGTGTACCTGAGAGGGCTGGAATCATTCTGGAGGCTCGCCTGGATGGGGATGCGAGAAGTGGAAACGTGGCTTCTGGCAGGTAGAATTTGCTCAAGAAGATCGAGAAACGTCTCAGGTTTGTGACAATTCACAGTTATGCCCTTCGGGCTCTGCAATGCTCCAGCCACATTTGAAAGATTGATAGAGACGGTACCGTACAGGAGGGACTCTCCTGAAAGACGTGTCGAGTACACATCGATGACATAATACTGGTTGGTAGACATTTCGAGGAGTACGTGGAAAACCCGGAAGATATATTTTGCGACTTAGAAGCTCCGTATTGAATTTGAGTCCCAAGAAATTACATCTGATCCAAAATGAAGTACGATATCTCAGCCACGTAGTTACTGGGGAAGAAGTAGCAGTAGATGAGCAGAAGATCAGAGCTGTTAAGGGGCGGCTCGTTCCACAAGACATACACATCATCTTCGCTTCTTGGCTTCTGCATCTATTATCGCCGATATGTGCTGGGGTTTACCAACATTGCTAAGTCACTGATCAGGCTTATGGAAGGACAAATAAAGTTCTAGTGGTCAGAAGAATATCAAGATTCATTTAGGAAGCTGAAAGGAGCATTGCTCAATGCACCAATTCTGAGCTATCATCTTCCAATCGAAAAATTCGTTTTGGACACGGACGCCAGCAACGTCAGACTTGTAGCTGTCTTGTCTCAGATCAAAGAGGGACAGGAAAAAGTCATCGGACAATTCAGCAAGACTTTTAGTAAACTGGAGCATGATTATTGCGTCACCAGGCGAAAGCTATTGGCTATTAAAGGAGGAGAGCACTTCTTCAAGTACGTGTTTGTGATGAGATTACTGTTGAGAACTGACCATGCAATGCAGCCCTCGAATGGTTTCTTCTGTACAAAAATCCCGAGGGCCATGTAGCACGCTGGATTGAGAAGAATTTGACTCCGAGATTGTACATCGAGCGGGGACCAGTGATAAGAATACAGATGCCCTGTCGCCCAGATTACATTTTGTAGAATCACGGCAGTAGGTGATAACTGGAATGATAAAAGAGGAAGATCCAAATCTTATTTTAGTCATCGGCTGGAAGAGGAGTAATCAAAGACCAACATGGCTGGAAATAGCTAAATTATTCGCCAGCAGTTAAATCCTTCTGAGCCCAATTGAACTAACTCCCTCACCATGGAAAATGTTGTTCTGAAGCATGTGTCGAAGTCCGAGGATGGCGGGAAAGAGAGGCACCAAATGATAGTTCACAGGAGCAGAAGACAGGAAGTGCTCCGAGAAATCCACGATGGTATCACCGGAGGACATCTGGGAGTGACGAAGAATTTCCAGAAAGTGAGGCACTGGTTTTACTAGACAAATTATTGTCAAGCCGACGCTAAGACCTGGTACAGAAAGTGTGCTGTATGCGCTGCCAGCAGTGGACCTCGAATACGACCTAAGGACCCGATGCGTCGGTACAACGTAGGAAGCTCGTTCGAAAGAATCGCCATGAACATCGCTGGCCCATTTCTACAATCTGACCATGGAAACGAGTATATCATTATGGCGATGGACTACTTCAGCAAGTGGGCGAAGCCTAACCAAGAAGCTATCACCAATGCCGACGCCTTAGTAAAAGAGTGGATATGTCGATTCGGTGGTCCGTTGGAGATGCATTCGGAGCAAGATAGATATTTCGACTCAAACCTGTTCCAGAAAATGAGTAGAATGCTGAACATCTGAAAGACGAGAACCACGGCTCTACATCCACGATCCGATGAAATGGTGGAGCGGATGAATAAGACGATAAACCGTCACTTGTCCAAGGTAGTTTCTAATGACCAGAAAGATTGGGATCAGTACCTTCATTTGTTCATGTTGGCATATCGTTCCGCAATAAATGAGTCATCCAGCTAGTATTATTATGGGCGGAGAGCTGCGACTTCCCTGTGACCAGAAGTTGGGACACCACCAGGACAAGAAGTACGTCAGCAAACTACGACAGAGAATTGACGACATCCTCACGTTGGAATCCAAGACCAAAATCGCACCCTCAGATCACCGAAGGATGGGATTACGTTCCAGAAGTTCATGTCTTTGTACTCAATCGGACAAAAAGTTCAACATGTGGGAACTTGAGAGGAGCCACGAGACTTCTTTAAGGTGCCTGCTGATTACTTGCTGGCGCACTGTGTGGTAGAAGACCTTCAAATTATCCAAAAGATATTCGGTCGACTCCAGGAACTACGGAAACAGAATCCAGAAGTTGGAGAGGTGATGCAATTGAAAAAGGGCTAGAGAAACATCTACTACCTCAATGCCAAGAAGCATATTCGAAGTGAACTTACCTATGAAAATTACTGAAAGAGCCTCACCAAACTGAGGAACACGTTGGTGGACCCGAATCTTGTGGGCCTGGCAATCCCAAAATTTTTAATGGGCTGAATTGGAGAGTTGCAAGAAGTATGCAAGAGACAATATTCCGATCCATCGGTGTCAAGTTTTGGTGTGCTGTAACCATCTTCCACGCTTGAACATGAAGACTGTGGGGTGTTACATCCGTCAAACTTTGCGCTGCAGATATGAAGAATCTTGCAGATATCGCCAGACTCCGAGAATGACATTTCGGAACGAAATGTCTTCAAGATAAAAAGAGTGCAATGCAACGACCAGGAGCTGGACCTGTCCGCTTGTGTTGAAATGAACAAGCTCGGCCCGTTAACGATGCATATGCATGACATCATCACTCGAAAGGGCTTTAATAACATTCAAGTAGAAACGAGAGAAGTTACGAATTGGTCATAGTATCAATTCTTTATCATACAATCACTCATTAATTCGAACTTAGTTAGATGAGGTGCCGGAGAGAATCAATTAAATGAAAGGAATAAGACTCTCGAAGACTTCTGAGTGTTACTCGTAAGGGTGCAACTGGTTGACGGAAATATCAATTTTGACAACAAACATTTCCAAAACGTTGCAAATGTAAATCAAATGGCTAACAGAAACCAACTACTTCTCCTTATCGACATTGAAATACATCTGAAATCTATTTGTGCAACGTTCCTGATGGAGGACACTATTGCAAAGCCTCGCCAGCAGACATGACATGTCTCAAGGTTCATCAGTCCTAGGATAGGCCAGCCTGTCAGCCTGTCCCATCCAACGAATGATAATCCAAACTCACCTACGAACGAAATAGCAACTAATTTAGTGCCACTCGTGAGCAAAGCAAGGCTCACTACTGCTCTAGAACGAGTGAATGCATCAATACGTTTGCCGATGTCTGAAATTGACAACCGAATCTGAACCTGGCCCATCCTTGAGTGTTTATTTTATTTGCCAACATAAATGTATTTACAAGGCTCAGTACACATGTACTAGATATACCAAAGCTCCACTACTCTATACAGCAGAGACCATCTGCAAATGGTTTTCCAGTTTTGTTGGAATGTCGATTTTTTCACCAGAACTTGAACTTTTGCAACCCCTTTTTTTCTCGACATGGTTCATTAGCTAAAAATCACACTGACCGACCAGCATCGACCAAAAATTGAAAGGAATCAATAAAAACATTCAGACTCACACTGATCGACCAAAATTTTCAGCAGATTGCAATTGTAATCATAGTCTTCGAAAACCGGTTGAGGACGATCATTCAGTGAGAGTTATCCGATAAGAATACACGTGTTGGAAATTTTGGTCGTAGTTGGACGGTCGCGGACGGTCAGTCATGGTTGCTCAGTGTGCCTGCTGTCTTAGTGTAGTCACTGATGCATTAAAAAGTCAACTGGCTCACTTGATAGTCATTACTCCAGCTTTGGAGTTCTTGACGATTGGCAGCGACTACATACATGGAATAGAAAATTTTTACCATACGAACATCAATTTCTGAACAATGTACGGAAAAATATCTTTTTGATTATTAACAATAACGCTCATACGTAGTACTGATGCTATCCTTTTCGAGAAATACAATCTAAAAGAAAGCAACAGCTGCCGTCGCCATTATTCCTGAGATCGATGACATTAGATCGAGACGTTATTAGGCGTACTCGGCTCTATATATGAGTTCTTGTTGGTTTGAATGATCTACATAAGGAAGACGAGACTTGAAGACAGGTTTGTTTTGTCGAAATAGAGTTTATCGTCAGATATGAAGCTTTAAATAAAATATCTACAAAATCGTAAATGTTGGTGTCTGAAGTTGGATTATTGGCTACAGGTCGTTTCCAAAGAATTTCTGGGTGGGCCCAGGGAGATTTCTGACAATGGATGTCAGATGGTCATTTCTTGACTGGAACACGTGTCGAAGTGTTGAAATTTGCGGTTTAGTGAAGGGATCATTACTACATCAAAGGCTCAAAACAGTGCAGTACAAGTATCATTATTGGTGTTCTTGTTCATTTCAACAGTTTTCCAGGTGAACTTTACAGGTTTAGTCCCAGTTATCGAGATTCTCAGACTTTCACCTTAGATTCGAAGAACTCTATTTATCTCGATATTTGATTTCTGATGAAAGGAAATGTCGTGGTTTTTATGGGTAGACTTTTTCTGTACGTGGGGTTTAAGGTTGTGCCTGGAATCCGGGCATCCCGGACACCTTCACGTGGTGAATCCTGGGCAACGGCATGACCTGTCATGACGACTAACAAGAGTGTAGCGACCAGTGGGCCCCTAGCTCACAATACACCGACGCCAAAAACATACATGATTCTATGACACTCGAAACAAACACATTTATACATCACAGAGGAAAGCAAGAACTGACAAACCTGTCTTCAATGGAAGCCGAGGAGGGGCCTCGAATCGAGAGCTGCACCACCCGGCTGGGAACCAGCCCTACCAGGACTTCCTTGAGGAGGTCGATTGAAGGAACTCGCAGCGAGAACTGGAAAACCTGTCGTCGATGAAAACCGAGGAGGGGAGTCAACCAATTACCCGCGACCGCTATGGCGTCCAGCTGAGTACCAACCCTAACAGAATTTCCACTAGAGGGCAGTTTATTCGCTGCGAGAACTGGAAAATTCGTCTCAAATAGAACCTAAGGAGGGGCCCCGGATAGGATACTGCTGGATTGGTAGCCGGTGATTGAATCACCGGCCAAGGCCGCACCGCCCGGCCGACAACCAGCCCTACCGGAGCTTTCACGAGGAGGAAAATTGAAGGAACTCGCTCCTTCTACAAGCACCAACACACTACACATGCCATGGATTAGGAGACCAGGGGATGGTAAAAGGGCCCATGAAGGCCTACTTACCTGGCTTCAGTAGAAACATCCCCACCAACTACTACTACTAATTGTCTGTACGTCTGTGAGGACTGATTGCTACAGATCCACACATACCCCATATGCACTTTCCGTTAACCATGATATCGTCTGCATTGTCCTGAGCAAACAACCCTTCCTGGTTTAAGAGGTAACGCAATAGTGGGGATAATACTATGCACTAAGGGCAACCTTGGTGTCCTCGAATAGGAAGGCCTGTATTACTGTATTAACATAGAACCAAGCATGGTAGATATTCACTGGTTAAGGAATGAAACCAGGTTTTTTCCCCGAGGACTGATGTGATGGACGCATATGGTGTGTCATCGGATTGCTCGTTCGACGTCAAAAAACGCTACGAGTGCAATATCTTTATTCGAGTGAGATTTCCCAATTCTGCCGCCTTTGCTTTGGTAGAAGGCATATTGGTCTAAATACCTCACCCTGAGCGTAGAATGTATTTTTCAGATTCAGTATGAAGTATATAGACTACCTTGGATCTTCGCCAGCTATTAAGTACGTACCTATCTTGCCCTGGACAGTTGGAGTCGCTATTTCCCAGATCTCCCTTGTGTGTTGTGTGCCTAGCATCCACTGTTTAAATCCTCTGGGGCGTGTCTGGGTCATTTATGCCCCTAGAGTCAGGAAAGTGAGTATCAAGCAGTATATCTAGAGATTATTTCCCTGATTTGGTAAATGATCCCTCGGCGTGCCGACAGGATTCACCGGATCTTTTAACAAGATCCTATTCGGTGGTGAGCATTCGACATCTTCGCAGAAATCCTTCCAGGTCTTCGTCTACATTTTTTGTATCGATCTTTTGTACAGAGAAGGAGTTTCATTGTATTCGATTCATTGCTTTGGTCTATACGCCTTGTTCTTAGGGTTTCCACACTTTGAATCAGAATTAGACAGTCCTTTTAGTTAGAGGTCAGCTTCTTTGGAATTAGGAGACTCGTATGCTGAAGACACATCTCTCAGTTTCCCTAGCCTCTCTTTTGGAAAAGTTCACAGGGTGACTCAAGGTGAGCCGAAAAGTTTTCCTCGAACTTCAAGAAAAGGTCGAACCTTCACTACTTCTGGAGATACCGAGGCTCATGTGCCGATGATCTTATAGGAAATGGCTAGTCGAACCTACATGGAAACTAATCTATCTGTGGTCCCCCCTGTCCAATCAAAACAAATTTCTGCTTGGTTACAGAGAACACTTGAATTTGAATCCTCTGATGAAGTGAGGCACAAGTATCTGTTAGATATAAGTCAATGACCGTCGTAACATTAACCAGGGGAATAGTTGTTTTCTGACAGGTATTTTCCACAATAAGCGATTTTGGTAAATATGGGAGAAAAAATAATTTAGTGTTGGCCTTACTAAAATTACATTATTATAGCGTCGGAACTATTCTTTCAAGTTGGCTTTGGAGAGTCCACAGAAGGGTTCTGGACCAGCAAGGCACTCTCTGTTTCCTCATTGCTTTTAATGCCTTTATGACCTGGCACCCACATCAGCGGTACTTGATTGTTTGCTGCCAGTTGTCTCAGGGTTTGTTTACAGTCCCAGTCAGCTTAGACTAACAAGTGTGTGACTTCAGAGCTTTTAGTCTGCTTGGCTATCTGAAAGTAAATAGATTTCTGCCCTTCGGGTGCCCCTTTCAAGGCATTCCTAGGCACAAATCTCTATAGCATGTACTTCTGCTTGAAAGCTGGTTGGGGCCCTACCAAGGGGTTTTGATATTCGAATGGGACCAGTACTGTTTTGGTAGGATTGACATTGACTTTCTTCTTTGCGCACCAGCTTCTGATTGTGTTTAGGACTTTTTGCATGCGGTCGTAGATTACTCCGTCATGTCTGCCCCAAATGGTGACGACCAGGTCATCGGCGTAACCTTGAATCGTGAACCCCGATTCTTGTAGCTTTACTAGCAGGTCGTCGACAACCAACGACCACAGTAAAGGCGATATAACTTTCCCTCCCCTGGGAGAAAGCTTTTTCCGCTGTCATCCTGACTTTCTCTCCCCCCAAGGTTGCTACCTACAATGATTTTGCTTTTCAGCATTGCTTGTATCCATCTGATCAGTGATGAGGCATTGATATTCCTCTCAACAAGTTCCTATAAGTACAATTTCAATGTTTTGGTGGCACTTTTTTAATTCTTCACCATAATTATAAAAAACTACTGTGAAAAACTTGTTAAAAATATTTGCGGATAGTTACCTATATACCCTCTCGCACGTGGCAGCGCCGCTACTGAAAAAAAGATTTGGAGTGGATGAAGTAGTTTCTCATCTCGAATCAAATTCTCATTTTGATTCTTTGACTTTCATTCAGTCACTCTTTTTATGTTTGAAATAATTGATTGGTACATACAATTTATGATTTTGTGAAAAAAACTACCTATTTAACTTTTCATAATATTTTCTGAAAATATTTCCAAGTTAGAAAATTAGTTCAATTCAATTTATTAAAGCTTCAATTTTATTTTGAAAAGGGCAATTGATATATGTAGGTACCTACCTACCTATTAAAACATTGAAAACGCCGTGAATATAGCAGTTCATCTTGACATTATTGTTATTGATTATGGCTTTAATCTTAAACATTATCCAAAATGTTCGTCCTAGTAATGCTTTCAGTACATCTACGTAACTGACTGCTTTTCATGAAAATTCAAAATCGATAAGTAAAACAATGGTAAAACAAGCCACCTAAAATCATTACCGGGTCAAGTTGCGTTTTTTCAAAAAGTAAATAGAGGGCGACTGACAGGCCGGTATAATAGTTTGTTTATTTTCCCACTGTTCGGCTCGACACCGGCCCTGCCGCTGTCACCTAATCCATCTGTGTGTTGCTCTTCCACACTTCTATGCATGCAAAACATTTCAAAGTAGATCAATCTGCGATACTTGAAAACGCATGTCTAATTATTCGTGTATTTTTCAACTGTTGAAGAGCTTGCCATCACAAATTTATCTAGCCAGAGTGACAAAAGAAATATTAAACCAGTGAGTGGTGTTGTTTACATCGTGATTTGTTGACCAACAAACATGAAAAATGATCGTGAAAGAGAATTATTTATCGGTAACTGCTCGGTCGCCATCTTTTAGCTGACTTTTTTCTTCGGTACCATCGAGATTTGGAATCAAATTTACCCCTATAATGATCGGGTATTGTTGAACTTTTGTGGACGTTTACAAAGTGCAAGAATTACTCGGAGGTTTCGGAAGAACGGCGGCCCGTAAGAACAAGAGGTAAGTACGTCTTTTACACTGCCTGCACGGGATCGTATTTACGATTCCGATACTTTCCATTTACTTTTATATCACAAATTCTATTGTTGTGTAGCCATTGTTATTCAAAGTATACTCGCAGCTGATATTAATTGATATGCTTGCTGTATTGAATTCCTTGAAATCGAAGGTTTTCTTTAATTTTTACGAATTCAAATACAGGTGGATGTCCCTAGCAAATCCTTTTATGGAACTCAGTATTTTCTCGATTGATAATGATGAAAAATCATCCTGTGCCCAATCTGTTCCGAATTAATTAATTAGGTATGTCGAAAATTGTCAGCAAGATTGATGATTTCAGATATGGAAATGTCGAATAAAAAAGGGTGGAGGATTATATTAGGGAGTTCCTGCCCTGCTCTAGTTCATACACATCGTCATTTGTCCACATTCTTTCACTAAACTATGTTATATATTCGATTCCAAAAATAACTATTAATCCAATCACGTGATATTGTTATAATTTAGTATATAATTCCTTTTCTAGAACGTAAATGTTCTGTGAAATGACACGATGACAATCGATCACCGAAATTTTTCAAGCAGAATCGCGATAAAAATACCTACTACACGGACTACAGACGTCTATTTAAAATTTAAATTTGTCAAAGATTTCGAATCGTTTTCAGAGTACGTATGCGAATTGTTCAAAGTAGGCCGTATTTAATTTTGGGAGCCAGGTAACCAAGTCTGAGTAAAATCCTATTCTTATAAATGACTAAATGATCCGTTTAAACTTTTGACGCAGCTGTACAGGGTTGAATGATGATATTTCATGCACATACCGAGAATATTATTATTACTACTCCTGCTGGAAACCGTCAACCGTCGTTCTCTGTTGGGTAATTTTGTTGTTCCATTCGAGTCGAACAGGGGCGGCTCAGTCAATTTTTACATTGACAGATCTATGAATTTCTCCGGCTGTTCATTTGGAAGGTCCTGTGTTTCTGCCTTGAAACTGAGAAAACCTGTTAATTATTATTCGTACCTATTCTTCTTTAGCCTTTTATCGTTCGATTTATTCATTCGCGAACTTCAGAAGGACCATGTAGATGGCAGGCAGCCTATGAGATCAATGACCCACAGACCACGTATTGTACTTTTATTTATCTAACTTAACCTATAACCTATAATTGGTATAATTCAATTATTTCCAGTCTTTCGGTATTACCAACGTACTGAATGATGATTGAATATAATATTTTTGGTCGAAAATTATGGAACAATTGTCGAACGACGAAAACATATTTATCGTGGAAATTTTCATTCTTGAAAAGCCGGAAAATTACTTAAAAACGCTAAATAATGAAGAAATTTCCTTTTCTTTTCTTAATAATATACACGCATAATTTGGTTGGATTATTTTTTCTGCGACTGAAAATGAACTAATCAATTGTCGAATGACAAAATCAAATTTGTCGTGAAACGTTGAAATTTCCTGAAGCGGAAAAAGTACCTGTTATTGGTAAAATTCAATTATTTCCAGTCTCCCGACATTACCTACGCACTGTTTGATGATTATATATAATTTTTTTGGGCGGAAATTTGAGGAACAGTTATCGAACGACGAAATCATATTTGTCGTGAAAATTTTCATTCTTGAAAAGCCGGAAAAGTACTTTAAAACGCTAAATAATGATGAAATCTCCTTTTCTTAGTAATATACACACCTAATTTGGTTGGATAATTTTTTCTGCTCCAGAAAACTAACTCATCAATTGTCGAATAACTAAATCAAATTTGTCGTGGAACGTTGAAATTTCCGGAAGCAGAAAAACTACCTGTAATCGGTAAAACTCAATTATTTCCGGTCTCTCGATATTATCTAAGCACCAAGTTTGATGAGTTTTTTCATTGAACACTGAGTTTTCCTATTTTTCACAATATATTTTTCATTTGTTTCAAGAAGAATGCCTAATCAATTCATATTTGACAATAGTTTAATGAAAAAAACTCAAATTATCACTATAGGCATGCGGCGTTGCCACTTCTCAAAATGTCTCCAAATATCAAGAATTCCAATAAAAAATACATATACAATTTGTCTCAATAACTTGGAACCATTTGGAAAACATTTTTATTATTCATATTAGGAAAAAAAGTTATTCTTTATAAAAAGTTCTGCATGTTCTAAAATCTAAAAGGCAATCATCAGACATCAAATTTTTTCAGTCGTATACGCGGTGTGACAAAAAATTTGAATTTTACTCAAGAGTAAAGTACCTTTATATTTGAAAATATCGATAATTCTTATAGAAAAAAAGTTGTTCAGAATTGAAACCTTTCCGTTTCTCAACGTTTTCTAACAATTTTGCAGTTTAAACACATAATGAATGCATACATATTGTTGACAAAATGAGAAAAAAATATTTTTTTATGTAAGTGGATGCAATTGCAAATTTTAACGTAATTTTCAGTTCTGAACAACTTTTTTCAATACGAATTTTCGATATTTTCAAATATAAAGGTACTTTACTCTTGAGTAAAATTCATATTTTTTGTCACACAGCGTACACGACTGAAAAAATTTGATATATTATGTTTGTATTTTAGATTTTAGAACATTCAGAACTTTTTATGAAGAATAACTTTTTTTCCTAAAATGAATAATAAAAAAAATTTCCATATGGTTCCAACTTAGTGAGACAAACTGTACAAGCTGGAAAAATTTTTCGCAATTTTTTTACTTCAAATATACTTCGACAATTACTCGACAATTGTTGATTACCACGGCGATAAAATTTGATGTTTATTTGTCGAGTTGTATTAGTGGCAATGCTAACTTAATATAAAGTTAGTACAGCCACCTCATATAACAATAACTATAAGCGCGACAAATTTTTTTCGTTCACGACAAATTCTCGACAATTATTCGACAATTAAAGGTCAAATTCTTCGTGGAATGTATAAATGCCTTGGAATGAGCCAATCCTGGTAGGTTTGGCCAAAGGTACTTTCTTTGCTGTCCAGGTGTTCCATTTATATTTGGCAAAACTTGGTGAGATGCCAGTGGCAGGTTCTGTTCCAATGAACCTACTTGCGGTACCTTCTCTTGCAAGGAGGTCTGCCGTGTCATTGCCCTCCATACCGGAGTGACCAGAAATCCAAACCAGAGAGAGACTGTTGAGTCTTCCTATTGAGGAGAGTCTTCTCTGACAGTTTGACACCAGCTTAGACGTTGATCGATACGAGCCAAGTGCTTTCAAAGCCGCTTGACCGTCCGAGAAAACTTTGATCGATCTCTAAGTGAGGTTGGTTTCTCGTCTCTCTACACATAGATCGATGCCGTGAATTTCCGCCTGGAATACTGTCGCATATAATCCTAGACGGGTTTATATTTCTGTTCTAGATATACGACTCTATACACCTGCACCAGAACCTGAGGGTGTTTTTGAACCATCTGTGAACCAACAGTAATCTGCTCTCATTAGTTCCTCTTCCCTCTTGGGAATTAGAACGGTATAAGGCATGTCAAAATCTACCGTTGGAAGCATTATATCAGAGGATATTCCCAGAATGCTAGGACTTTCAGTGTCAATCAGCAGTGCTGCTTCGCTCTGTATAAGTCTGTTGCATGTAATTGCATGTAGATTGTCCATCTAGCGTCTCTCTCTCTATCTAGGAAGATGTGTTGAGGAGGTAGGTTTAGTAGGATTTCCACAGCTGCTGACAGTGTGATGCTGATCGCCAGACAAGCCTGTATCTGAAAACTTGAAAGCTTCACCTGGGCCGTTCGCTATGAAGTTTTCGGCCACCAGGCAATGGTACCGTATGTGATCATTAGTCTAACAACTATCACATACATCCAGTGGATTTGTTTGGGACATAGGGCCCCAAGATTTTCCACAAATCCTCCCACAAGTACAAAAACATATTCTGGCTTTGTGCAGAACCTTTTCCAAATGAGCGTTCCATGTGTTTTTTATCAAGATATTTCACTTCTGCTGCAAATGGAATAACCATGTCATCAAAAGAAATTGGAGTTAGGTCCTACAGATTTATTTCCCTGGTAAAGGGTATTATCACAGTTTTGCTGGGGTTGACAGACATCTGTTCCCTCTAGCACCTACTGTGAACGTCGTCCAACGTCCTTCGGAGGATATTAGAGGCTACCCTTCCCGACGTGGTCCTTTCCAGAATGACAAGTTCGTCTGCATAAGCCTCCTCTCCAGGAGATTGAACAAGTTGTCCATCAGGAGTGACCATAAAAGGGGGAAAAGTACTCCACCTGGTAGGCATACCCTGGAGACCCTGAACCTAATGATCTCATCTTGAAGAGATGTAGTGGCGGTTCGGTTCATGAGATCCAGCTAAGGAAACTGTCTTATTACGCCAGGAAAGCTGGCATTCCCAGTTGAACCCAGACATGTGGGTGCACAAAGGGTCCAAGCGAAGATGCCTATGTGCAGAGGTTTAAAAACCCACCCACCAGTGCCAAGTAGTGAGTAAGTTACATGTGACGTCATTCCAGAATTAAACTTTAGTTATTCGATGTATTGGAAACATATTTTTCACGAATAATGTGTCTGTAACATTTGTTGTAACATTAAACACGTATTAATTGGCTTCTATGAGCACCCCCCTAGAAAAAAAATTGGGTGCCCTAGTGGTGGCAATTCCGACCACGGTAAAAATGGCTGAAAAACCTACAATTCATCATCTTTTTTTTAGATTAGAGCCTTGTTGGAAAAAATGTGTAAAGATTTTCAAATACCTATTTGTTTAGTTTCCAGCAACAAAACATATTGTTATTGAAAAAAATGATTATCAGATATCAAAAACATCGTCATTCGAAACAAATTGTGACCTCAAATCAGGACGATACTATTTTAGGATATCGCCTACATCCTTTTTCATTGTATTTGTCACAACATTTCGTTTACATCATTTCAACCCACCGAAGAAAGTTATTATTTCTGATCAAAACTCCATCAGATTTTGCCTTAGTACATTTAACCCAAACTTATGCTCGTGTCCCCCCCTAACAACCAGAGTCGGAACCAATTTTATTCATTGTCGCCATTCATTCAATTATTTCGTTAACAACGAATGTAGAGGAGTCGGCCACCTTTGTGTTCGGGTACGTAATTATATAATGGTTACTTTATTATTGTTCTCTCTAATTTCCAATGCTTTCAGTAGATGGAAGCACGTATTAGAAATGAGTTTATTGAGTGGTTATAGTAAGTAATTCATAAATAATTATGGTTGTGGTTTTGTTTGTAAATGGAGTATTTGTGTGGTTACTATTTTATTCATGTTCAAATAGATACTCGTATTTATACTTATTTCATTATATTTTTTGTGACCCAATATGATTATTTCCTTATAAATTGCTGCCAAAGTCATATTAAACAGACGTTATAAATGTTACAAAATAGTGAAATTTGCATTTCCCAGTATTTTTCATTATTGAAAAAGTAAAGTTTATATCGTGAAATTGCAGTTTTCTTTGTTCCTGTGATTTTGATCCACAAAATGTGAAACAATAGCTTACTCTTCCTTCATCAAATGTGCTGTTTTCAAACTTCTTGGTGCTATTATTTTTTTTTATTTAAAATTACTAATTCTGATTTGTTTGTAGCTTCAATTGTTAAACGTTGAACAATAAATACGTAATATAAAGCTTAGTTTTCATGTAAACGAATTATTCGTTTTTCGTACGAAATCTGTCAAAAGCTGTTCTAATATATTTCGTGGCGGCAAATTTTAACTGATTGTACGAATAAATTCAAGAAGTTGAAATAAAGTCAGATTGTCCGAAATTTTAAAGAGAAACAGTGATCAGTGCGGTTATGTATGTTTGTTTCCAGGCAAATTAAAAAAATTTATGTTAAATATGGAGAAATCTCATGATTATCAATATAAGTATATGAACAGCCGTAATATTTTCTATTCTACTATTTTGTTAACGTATTGGAATTTTGAATTGAAGAAACAAAGAAAAAGAGCTCCGAAAAGTTTTTGGGTGAGACCTATTTTCAAACTACGAAAATTACGTGGCAATTACCACAGCTAAATTAACTAGCTGAGGAATTTACTTCAGAAAATGGACGGTAAATTAGGGGGTTAACGTTGAATATTTCATTTAATCCATGAAGGCATTTCGCACAAATGAAAACCGCTCAAAATATCATTCGTACGAAAAAGTGACATTTCTTTCAAATTTTATGCGAAAAAACGAAATTTCTGATGCATGAAAACTAAGCTTAAGAAGTAAGAAATTTCTTAACACTGTTCTCTTTCTGGATGTATTAACATTCCATAGTCTGAAAATTGAAAAATATAATTTCAAGGAAACTGTACACGTAAGTGTACAAGGGCAAATACTTGAATCAATTTGCACCGATAAGTTACTGCGTTTACAAAACAAAGTATTTTGAATTTACTTATCTGAAGAAAATGTTCAAATTAATTGAAGAATCCTTGTTATTTTAAAAAATGGTGAAGTTTCCGAAACAATGGGTGGCGAATGGGTGGTATGAATAAACTTTGAGCAAATGCTTCTACTCTGATTTCTTGAAACAGACCTTTTCATTGTGTTCAGTTAAGAGATGGACAAATTGTGTCAGATTTTATTTGATTTTGTCGTAAAGATCTTGTTATCTCCAAACATGGTAAAATTTCAATGAAACAAATTTTTTTTTTAATATTGCGAAGAATAAACAACTTTGACAATCACAATTTTTCCCTTCATTGTCATTCACTTTGACTAGCAGCCTGCCATTCTTAGAATTTCACAAATAATAATGATTTCTGTGGCTACAAAAATACTAGACTAATTGTTAAAAAAATTGTTAAAATTGTTATATCCGTCAACCCTCAGAAGTCGAAAACTTGTGCGAGATAGGGAAGACGTAGCCCTTACCTTTTAACGTGTGATGCCATGCACGAGACCAGTGACCATGCTGGGAATCGAAACCACGCCCCGTGGTTTAGAGGCGAGCGCTCTACCATCACGACCACCCAGCCCATTACTCAAATTATTCGTTCATTTGAAGCTCAATAATAAACAATGAATTGATAACAACAAGCTAGCAAAAAAAAATAATTGGAACTTACGTAATTTTTGGCGGTCGAAAATATGGGACTATTTTTAAGTGATGGCATTTTTTCGGACCCTTTTCTACTGCGGAAAATACACTGAAATTATTCCTTCTTCAAACTAGCACAATGTACACACCCTAATTCACCCATTTTACACAATTTTTTAAAAAAAGGCATTGTATATCCAAAGATTCAACCTCCTTTTAATAATATCAAAAACGATAAATCTACGCAAAATGTTTAGTGAATTTATTCACATCAGTTTGGTAACGTTGATCTTTGCATATTTGCACGGCCAGCTTTTCGAGCCATTTAACTTCAACATGTATAGAACATCATTCATTAACATTTTTTTCCAGTTACCAAATTGACATGAAAAGAATTCACTTACCATTTTTGCCTAGATTTGTTGTTTATGTGGTCATGAAAGAAGAATGAGTTTTTCTATAAAAAGTGCTGTTTTCAATAAAGAAAAAGTGTGAAACAAGTCAATTAGGGTGTCAATTTTTAGTGTTTCTGCTGTGTTTTCGCGGTATGTTAGAAAATGCCAGTTATCCAAAAATAATTGGCCCATATATTCGAAATTACTTGAGACCGCCAAAAATTTTATTTGGATTTTTGTTCAGGAGAACAAATTACGTAAGTTAAAATTTTTGACAGCTTGCTTCTATCACTTAACGAAATTTTACCCAGATCTGATCTCTAAAAGACCCTACGTTTCCCAACATTTAACCACTCCTTTATCTTTTACCGCTACCGAGATCCCAATGCATAGACTCTAATTTGAATAAATAGTCCTGTATATTTAAATTCTGTCATTATAACAATTTTTGAGATATGATGTCAAATTTCTTTCATATTTCTTAACTTATGGAGGAATTAGATCTATTTTTCGCGAATGATGTTTTTACTATGTACATACATAACAAATATATAAAACAATTCTGTTGAAACATTCGGAACCATTTTGTTTTTAAACCAAATATATATTCGTTTCTTGATCTACTAATGAAATGTACCTCATCAATGAACTTGGTTTTTCTATTTTTGCAGGCCTGGATGGGGTGTCAAAGGGCAAGGCGCAATGGCAGATAACCGGTGTTTTTCTGGAGGCGGTAAGTACTTAACTATTTCTCGTATAAAACCGACTTTTTACAACATATGACAACTATGCGCATCACAGTTCCGTTCATTTTATATCATCGAATCCAGATTGCGGTGCGGTTTTATTTGGCGACATTTCGTGGCGGTATCTAGCGGTAGGAGGTCAAACGAGTTCAATTGAATCCCGCGGTGAGCTTTCGTTTGTTTTCAGTAACACAAGTTCAGCTTCAAAGCCAGCTTGATTCGATTGTCGAATACAAGGTGTGGCACTAATCGCAATTGCCATGATGAAAGTTTTTTTGATTAAATTGAGAGGGAAATCGAATAAGAATGAATTATGAAGGAGAGAATACCGGGAACGTTTTTGAGTGCTATTGAAATTGGCATACTTATCGCAAATTCGGTTAAGTATATACATAATCGGTAGGTACCTAATTATATTCTTTGGCCTCGCAAAAAAAGCTATCTGTCTCTCTTTCCCTGTCCCTTTTTCTCTAAGAGATATTTTCCTGGGCTGTTTTCTTATGAACTATCGACAGGCGTTAATTGTTCCACCATGAGCAGTAGTTTCATCAAAATTTAACCATTAGTATGGAGACTTGCTGCCAATCTCTTCCTCAGACCTCACTGGTAAGCTGACTAAGGACTTTTTTAACCAAATCATCATCTTAGTGTATACAGTACTGTTGGTCAAGTAATCAGCTTGGTTTGGTACCAAAAAGTGTTGCTTTCCAGAAAAAATTATTAGATTACAAAGATTGTGTAAGCACCTATTGCCTTGACTAACCAGCAAGATGAGAAATTTGGTTTGAACTCTTGCTAATCCCTACGTCTGTGTTTTAATCTACTAAGAGTGTCCTAATATCAAGTTGCATTTGAAGAATAATAATTGGATTTTTTGGTATTTCATTTCAAAAAATTACTTTCTATTATATCATTAGAAAGGAATGGTTATGCTGAATAGTACAGGCAAGAAAAAGTTGTATGTTCCTATTTAAGTTATGGACCTACAGAGTATTGTTTTTTTCCCAATTTTTCCAATATTTTTTTTGGCGGCTTTTTATAACGCCGACGAATGAAAATAAAATATCACAGTAGTAGCAACTGTTATCAAGTGAAGTATGGTTTTCATAGCCAACTTTTCAATTTTTGGCTTTCATTTTGCTTCCACGGCCTACTCGGTGAATTTCAATAATAATTTTTTTCTGATCTAGTTTCTGGTTAGATACCAACTTGTGATATGTCATTACAAAGGGAATTGAATGCTGAATAAAGCGAAATGAAAAAAAAAATAGGGTTTCCATTTAAAATAAGAAAGTTGATGTTACTTCCGGTCAGACCGGAAGTTAACTTCGACATGTCAATATGCTCAAATTCTAGCTCTTATGTCATTATATCGACGCTCCAAATTTCACAAACCTACTTCATACAATAACTGAGATATTCCGTAGGCAATACTTCCGTAGCCACCCGGTATGTAACTAATAATTTAGTTTGTCATCTGTATAGTTTCCTAACAGTTTTTTACTAATTGAAAATGGTAATATTATGTTGTTTTCGAGCTGAACATACTCCGGAAAGTAAATATTATTGTGAACAGTTATGAAGATTATACAGTCTGTTTCAGAGATGTTCAATAATAATTTGTTAGTAAGTACTAAAATACGTAGAAATGTTGTTTAAAATATAGTTCTCCAGAGCAAGGTGTCTGTTAACGGGTTAAATTATATTACTTTGAAATGCTTGAGAAATCAATATACACATTAAAAAGTGAAGGACCCAGCACACTTCCCTGTGGTACGCCTTTTTATTTCAGTAAAACCCGAGTCGCAGCTGATAACCGACTTAATGTAGTTAGCCTTGTCATTTTGTTCATCTTTTTTGTACAGGGATCACAGCCAACTTCATTCCATCTGGATAGATACCGGATATTAGGCAATCATTGAAAGTGTGCCATAGAACTGGTGATAAGAATGGTATACATATTTTTAAAATTTAGGGTGGTATATTATCAATCCTACTGCTCATTTTATTTTTCATGTTTATCCAAGTGATTTTAGATTTATTGTCACTTTCTTCAATCATATAAGTTTATAGTAGTCGCTTTTTGTTCTATTCGGAAGTAATCTATAGGATTCCCTGTATTCATTGTGGGCATACAAAGTGTTCCAAATTAAGTCGGCACTATTGCCAACTCCGTTATTATTGATGCTACGAATTCGGTTAAATGGGAAACTAGTAGCATTTTTAATGCATTTCGATTCGTAATAACATTCTCAACAACAAATCTCATTTGACTTTTTTTCGTAAAGGTGAAAATAAGACAGTTTTATCAATAGGAAACATTTATAACAAACGGATTCGATAAAGCGCTATAAAATAACGAGTAAATTTTTAAAAACACCGCCTTCTGGTTGAACACATATTTGGGCCCTTCTATTGACACTACGTGTGGCATTCAACAAAGTTCGGCCATCAATTCTATTAATTATAGTTTCAATATAATTTTTCAGTTCATCTACATTATTATGTTTCATTTGGTACATCTCATTTTTCAGAAATTCCCAAAAATAAAAATCTAGAGGTCATGTCTGGTGAACGAGGGGACAACTTAACAGGACCATTTGTAGCAATCCGTCTGTTTCCAAAACAGCCTCGCAGCATTTTTTTTACGCCACTGACATTATGTGCTGGTGCTCCAGATCAAGATCATCGGAAAAACTCTTCTCTTACATTCCTACATCCAACACTCTTGTTAATAAATTAATGTAGCGGGGTCCGTTCAAAGAACCATGGTAGAAAAATGGACCGATAATTCTGCTTCTAAATAGACCACACCAAACATTAATACTGAATCGTCTTTGCGGATTGTGGGGATGGAATAGAAATGGATTATGTCTACTCCAATAATGAAAATTATTTCTATGATGGTTTGGATGTTGTCTGCATTTATTCATAAACCACCGACAAAACCCCAAATCGTCTCTCAGGATCACCAGGTTCTAGTGTTTGGACTGGTCATAACTTATATGGAGAATTCTTGTTTCTTCAGAATTAGTTGAATACCAGACAGTGAAACAGCTATTTCTCTAGATAAATCTCTGATGGAATTATTTGGATATACCTCAAAGTAGGATAAAACGTCAATTTCTGTATCTTCAGATATTACAAAACGCATTTTAGTTCTCCTCTTCTCAAAAACTTTTTCATTGTTTCTGAATCGACGATGAAGCACAGCAAAAAAAATCGCCGATTAGCTAATTCATACGATCGGGGAACGAAGTGTTGTATAGTGTTGGAGTGCTCTTATGCTATTTTTCTGGCAAACCAAGTTACATTTTTCTTCATGGGAAAACGGCATTTCGAAAAATATTTGAACAATAGTTGACAGTTACAATAATTTATGACATTGTCATGATATACTTAAGAATATTTGACAAACAGTATTTCAACAAAGTTTCAAGACAACTTGATTGCTCATTATAATTATGTTTCATCGAATCAAACACATTTTTTTCAACCACATTCATATGACCCTTCAGTACTTTCTGTTCTGTACAAAAACGGCTTCAAAGTTATCATTACAGCAGACATAGTTTGATTCACAAAATAAATGCGGCTAGCGGAATGGCTTTAAGATGGAAATTATCGTTTTGTACATTAATACCAAATAGCTCAGTGCTGTCAATTGATCCCAGCGGTATTTTTTCTTTTTACTGTCTTAATTTGCTATTACTAACAAAATAAGTACCAAAATTGGGCGTTTGGACAATCATGAGGTTTTATTCGCCAAAACAAAGACATTTTTTGTACTAGTGAAAGAAAGAAATATTTTCACATAAGTCGCTCATTTGCCACTTTAGGAAGAAAGGTGATATGAGCTTTGTTGTTGAGAATGTTATTACAAATCGAAATTCATGAAAAAATATAGGGTGTTCCATTGAAAGAAATATCATTTTATGAAATATTCTGAAAACATGACTGTAATTTTTTTTTGTTTTCGGCCATTAAAAATGCTACTAGTTTGCCCATTTAACCGTATTCGTAGCATCAATAATAACGGAGTTGGCAATGGTGCCGACTTAATTTGGAACACCCTGTATAATCGTCAAAAGATCTATGTCTATGATGGAACACCCTGTATATTTTTTTTATATTTCATTATCAAAAGCCATCATCTGCAAGGTGGTTATTTTCTCTTCTATGAATAGTCCTGCATTTTTGTAGATATGCTAAAAACTGAAGATGCTGTCTTGACGGAGTTTGACATTTATATAGTTACATACAACCTCAATGCAGTATTCTTGAGCAACTTATATAATTTTTAATTTTGTGCGTGAGAATAGAAGTGAGATGATTTATACAAAAGAGGGAGAAGATAGTAGAGAAAATTTGGGTTATTAAGTCGATTTAGGTGGTTGCTGAGTAAAATTTCACAAAAATTCAGTCATTTCATTATACATTATACAAGATTATACATATAAATATATATTCGTAGGCCACACAGAAAGGCGAATTATTTATTGCCTAGTGGGTAGATTAGACATCTCCATCCAAGTTGATTGCTGCGAAGGATTACCGCTGAGTTTACGCGATAAATGTCGGTGTAAATATAAAATGTCGTCGGAAAATTCCTAGAAAAATTTACGATATTGCTTTGACGTTTTATGTTACAATAAAATCTGGTGGAGCTAAAACCATTCCCATTATCAAATTATATGGAGATGGTGAGGTTATAAAATGCTTAGGCACGAGCTCGAAGGCAGCTGGTATTACCACTAAACTTACCTCTTGAGGGTTGGCTTCGGTTGTGCGCGACGTTGCCACGTTCACTTCCATAAAGAAAGTAGTTTTTTGGTGAAGGAATACTTATACATTCATTTCTGATACTTGTTTCTAGAAAATTCCACACAAGTCATTATTAACCAACCAAATTGGTTTTTGACAGATCACCATGGCAACGTATGTATTTAGTTTTTTCTCTTGGGTGCCCAAAAGCGAATTGAATCGGAAAGTTTTTGACGTATTAATGACAGAATAATAATTTTTAACAATGCTGGTTTTCTATCTTTATTTGCTTTCGATACATTTTAATTACATAGTTATAGTTATTAACGTTACAAGGCCGATATTCAGCAAATAACGGATGAGGTTGAATATTATAATCCGAGGCGCTGCCGAGGATTATAACAACCAAATCCGTAATTTGCGTATCGGCCGTGTGTCGTTCAAGACTTTTCGTAATCCCGCTGATAGATTACATTTCGATTCCGAGAAAAGAACAAACCACGTACCTCGTAATTCTATAGAAAAATATCAACATCGTGTTGTCATGGAACAGCTTAACAATAATCACAAGAATACTATAAACAGCGTCAGTTTTTTGTGTTCGCGAGTTCGCTTTAACAGCGACCATGAAATTGAAAATCTTTCTTTACAAATATTGGAAGAATCATGTGCAGCGATTGTTGATTGACTGCCAAAAATAACTCAAGAGCGATCTCAAAAAGAATATGGAAATTTTTAAGAGTGGCGTAAAAGCAGGAATGTAAAGGTGGTTAATGAAGATGTATTATTAGCCTGTACGAAAGGAAAATCAGAGGTTTATTCTCCTAACTCGCTGTGGACCAAGATTTCAATGTTGAAACTTGCTTTGAAAGTTTGTGACAACGTTGACATTTCAAGGTTAGTTATTTTAAATCGTATACCATATTAGAGTATTACCTACAGAAATGGTATTTTCAGTTGTAATATCACAAGAGAGTGAGAATAAAGTGAAAATAATTTGATACATTTTTCGAAAACTTGTTGCCACAAGTTTGAGAAAAAATCTGGAGAATTATTTTCTACTTTATCGAACTCTCGTGTGGTATTCAATAGATTATTTTTTGATACCCGAATCATAGACCCATTCTCTATACTTATAACAATTTAATTTCAAAAATTCACTTGAATCACTATAAACAGAATGAAGTATGGAATTTGAAGTTCTCAGCATGAAATATACAATTATTATGGATGTTTTGTTCTTGGCTGGAGGATTTCGCAACATTGTTTTGTTTTGTAGTATTGACAGTTACTGCTTTCTCTCTGTCCCTCAGGATATCAATTGAAATTGTTTCCAAATTGACGTTACTCAAAATAGTATTCTCAAATGCATTTTCGTTGAATTTCTTAAAATTTCATCGATGATGATGTACTAAACTGTTTTCAAATCATTTTCACTTTTCATTCAAACTGATGACAGACGTCAAATCAAAAGTATCACTTGTCATACACACCAGATAAATCAACAAAAAGCAAACGTTTTGTCTGAAGAAGTAACTAAGTTTTTTTTGAAGGCAGATGATTATACATGGTTGCTTGAAAAGGGAGTATTAATGTTTGATATTTTTGGCGCCTGTAGACGTGACGAACTTGTTAATCTGACTGTGCATTATTTTGAAAACACCAGTACCAGAGTTTTGCTTACATTGAGGTATACATTGGGGTATACTAAAAAGAGTTTTTGCTGACGTTTTTGTACTGTCAAAATACGATGATCCACAGCCCCCTATGATGTTCGCTGACGCTGGTTATGAATTCTATTCTTCTTTCTCTATAAACAATAATGCTATGCATTAGAGTGCGTATAAAAAATTGATAAAAAGGCCAAGAAGCTTGTTTTACCCCACCCTGTATTTTTAACCATGCATGAGAAATGAATGCATGTTGACGTTCACTTCTGTACCTGTCTGAATACGTGAAAAACGCAGGGTGAGCACCACGGAATTAGGACATGATTTAGTTTAAATATTAAAAGATACTGTGAAAATTTCGTCGGGATTTTTTGAAAAACTCGAAACGCATTACTCCACAACTGACAAAATTATTACAGAACCAAATAAAATATTACCTAATCATAGAAACGTAAGTGAAAGGCACATAATATGTGAATTGTCATGTGTTTTTCAGTTACAAGGGTCAAAAATTAATATGCGTGTAAGTCGCACGTGATTCAAAAACCCTGCTTGGGGACGTATTTATCTGAATCTGCCTAAAGTGCCACTTAACACTTCGCAGTTTTCATTACTTGCAATAAATTGCTGAAGTATTCAACCAACGAGTGTATTTTACAAGTAATCAGCCTATCATTATAATAAACATTATTCGTTTCATATGATTTTGCCAGTATATCGTTCAATTTTATAAACAACAGAGGCACTTGAAGATCCTCAGATCGATCAACTGTAATTCTAGCAAATTTACCTATTTCTGTGGACGAACGAATCGACTCGGCAACGTCGCATTGACTCTTCCCGACGTGCTCTGTTTAAGCTCGTATCGTTGATCGTTGCATAACAGCAGTAATAAGACGAAGTGGGCTGCCGGCCGGCAACGATCGGCAACAAGAAAGAATACGATTAGTCAGCTTTGAGAGCGCGGGAGTGGGATAGAGAGTGAATGCATTTCGAACGAGCGGACACTTGTTGAATGCTTTTCTCTCTGCTTTCCGTATTCCGAAATGGCCAATGGAGGGATTCCGCAGATAGCGCGATGTGGTGCGAGCCAAAGGCGTCCGGTCGGGAACGATTAAGGCGTGACAAATTAAATAATAGAATGTAGTTAATCATGAAAAGATACTATATGAGATTTGACAGTTTGAAAGATGTAAAGTTAATTAAAATAGACATGTTGCTGTAATGTCATTAATATGTTTG
This sequence comes from Chrysolina americana, assembly GCA_958502065.1. Taxonomy (NCBI): domain Eukaryota; kingdom Metazoa; phylum Arthropoda; class Insecta; order Coleoptera; family Chrysomelidae; genus Chrysolina; species Chrysolina americana. The sequence goes on along the minus strand of OY293416.1, from coordinate 58,513,895 downwards.
TTATAATATCAAAGAAGTGGTCATCATGTTTTTACCGTCTGTAATTAAATTTTCAAACGTTTAACTGGTTTATTTATTTTAAACAAATGGATCCTAATTATAGAAATTAAAGAAAATATAGCCAAAAACGAACTGCAAGAAAAAATAAGGGAATTAAAGAATGGAAAGTCACCGGGAACAGGTGAAATAACAACAGAGATGTTCAAAAATCTAGGGAATACAGGAATGAAAATACTCTTAAGATTTTAGGTATAATAAATCGTGTAACAGCCTTAATAGTACCAATATATAAAAAGGGCGACAGGCATGACTGCAATAACTATAGAGGAATAACTCTCCTTAATGAGTAGAGCAATGAAAATATATGAAAAAATTATAGATTGTAGGATAAGACAAACAACAGAAAATACTCTTAAAGAGTCACAAAATGGATTTAGAAAAGGTAGAAGTATACAGTTCTCACAGCAAGGAAAAGAAGTTGGTATGAGATTCATAGACCTCGGAAAGGCGTTCGATACAGTAAGACGGGAGAAGCTATGGAAAATACCAGAAGACAGGGAAGTCGACAACATTAATAATAGGAATAATTGAAAACATTTACCATAATAACATGAATTGTGTAATACAGAAACAGAACATCAGAAGCTTTTTCAACACGAGAAAGATTAAGACAAGTAGAAGAACTAAGTCCATTATTATTTTCAATTTTTATTGATGAAAAAATAAAAAAGTCTTCTAGCAGAATACCAAAACTACACGTGAGACATTGGAATTTAAAAATAGTAGATATATCAGAAGGAACTTTTGCAGATTCTGTTATAATTATGGTAGACAAAGAAAGGGATTTACAGAAAGAATTTGAAATGCAGTTTGTGAAGAATTTGGAATTAAAGTATCAGTTCGATATGCCTACTATCATTTGATTAAAGAGGTAATGTGGGAACTTTTTCATGATCTCAGGGCATTTGGAACAAAAAAGTATTATAATAAAAGAGTAATTCTAAAAATTTGGTATTTATACGTTCTATTTAAAGAAATTGGGTTACTAGAACTTTTTGATAAAAGCGGCAACGTCGCAATGCTGAAAATATTTCAGATCGATGAAATAAGTAAGGAAATATAAAATGTGAAATTTTCCGAAAAATCCTGCGTTGCGTTTTCCATAAACGTCTAACCTACCATAAACCGTGAATCACCCTGTATGATAAACCTTTCATGTCTGATATAACAAATTGAAGTGCTGACTCGCACGAATGAGATTCAATAAATAAATATTGGTTGGCATGAGCAGAAAATATTATTGTTTTAATCAGATATATCTACCTTTTCCATCATTTGATTGAGTACAGCTGTTTCTACAATTTTTACCTGGGTATAATCAATTTTGCAGTATTTATTCTGTATATATTTAGCAATATTCGTAAATAACTTGGTGAAAAAATCAGGAAATTATCCTCTGAATAAATCTGCGTATAGTGGAATAAACATAGTCAAAATATCGCATTTTTGTATTAAGTCGTATTCGTCGAAAACGACTGCAAATGTATAACTGTGTGAAATCACATAAGTCAATAACGAAACGTAAGTAGGTTAAAATGATTGTATATATACACATCAGTCGAAATGCTACGATATACGGTGGGTAATAATAATACAAGTCAGACTTTTGTTAAGTGGCTCATTTTGACTTATGTGCTTTTCCCCCTATAGGAAGAAATATAACTGAATGATTTCTAAATTCTGATGGTCGGATTTTATTTAACCAGGAATACGCCCCAAAATTCAGTGTACGAGCGGTGTCTGAAACGAAAAGCAAGCTGCTCGACAGTCTCGCAGGAGTTAGCCTATCTAGCAGGGGCAGGATTTCATTCGTGTCGTGCGAACTGGGCTGCACGTAACGAAACAGTTGGGTCGATCACATTATTGTTCGTACGATCCTTGTCGGAAAGGAGCGGAACAAACAAAATGACAAAATACGAGCCGTGCGCTGTTGCCGCTCGGTTCATCAGGTCAGATGATTGTTGTTTTTTATTGGATATGGAATATTTTAGATTGCTCATTTTCAAACTGAATAGGTAGTTGACTTTTTAGTTAACGATAATGATGATAATTTCATGTTTATTGTTACAAATTTACTTATATTTGGTCAAAATTAATTGCGTAGTGCAGTTTTTCTGATGGGAGAAGAAAATATGTTAATATATGTCAGTCAATACAATTAGGGGTACCTCTGTTGGAAAAGATGGTCGTATATCTTCTGGTGATCGTTGATTAGTAATCCAGTGTTTTGAGCCCCATCACATTGTCATTGACCCCTAATCCGACGGGATCGGTTGTGGGGGATCTCTTCTTCTTTCGTCTCTTTTGATATGTGTAAAATATTTTAATGATGAGAATTGAGAATCGAAATCTAGCAGAAAGTGTGTAGAGGATAAGCGAATAATGAACAAAAGCCTTGTAGAGAACGACCAACTCATTATGAAACTTGTTCTATTATCTCCTAGATGGCGCTCACTTGTGACCGTTGATAAATCGAATCACGTTGCACGATTTTATAACAAATCGTTCATTATATGTGTTCTTTTCACGATTTATTCGAACATTCATATTTTTTCTTTGATGATTCTGATGAAAATTTATTTTGAGCCTTGATTGACATTTCGGTAATAATAGGCGGAGGACAGAAATAATAAATATAGTTTAAAATTAAAAAAACACGCTTTTATAACACATTTAATTAAAAAGTAGGTAATAATTGTTTATATATGCAGAAAATAATAATAAATGAAAAATATTAGTATCACTGAAAAAAGCGTAGAGCGCTTTATTTCATATTTTCGTATATCGAGCACCCCACGCTTTTTTCGCAATGATACTAATATATTTCATTTATTTTTATTTTCTGCCTATATAAACAATTATTTTTTACTTTTTGATTCAACGAGTTGTTTTTTAAACTATATTTATTTTTCACTTTTTAGTTCTCAGTTTATTATTAATCTATTCAAATCTGATATCACTGGTGTCAGCACTTAAATCATTTTATCTTCGCAGTACTGGCTTTATAGTACCTTTCTTCAACAAATGCTCTCACATCCTTTTCCCGTGTTTACTATTATTAACTGAAGTTAATGTCTCAGTCATTAATATTTTGTACTTCGATATCAAAGGTAATCCACGACATGGTTTATTTGAAATTCTGGTGATGGCTCTCACACAGAGTACAGTTGATTGATTATTTTATCTTTACACGTGCTCATAGTGGTTGTTAGGAAGAGATGTTCGATAGAGGGTGTAGCTATCCCAATGAGACAAACTCTTCAATTTATCGTATTTTCACCGGTTCTGGATAAGTGTACAATGTTTCAATTAAATCTGACCGTTTGAAATGGGTCAAAATCGAGTCTAAAAGAGTCGATTACAAACATACATACAGGTGAAGATAAATGAAAGTGGTTATCAGGTCATCATAATTTATCTATATTGACCGCACGCTGCGTCATCTCTGAGATACTAGAGCAAGCCGCGATCGACTTTCTGATAGTTTTCGGTTCTGTACAATTCGGTTTCACCTTTCATTCTCCTGATGACTCTCAATATGTCAATTTTAGGTCTTATGCTGTATTGATTCGACGATTTTATTAATTATTATGACTTCCGAATATTTCGCTTTGCAGACTTACGGTATTTCATCTTATTTACAAAGTTTTGTTTTTGTGATTTGCCGAGTTGAAGATGATTAATGACCGAGCTATTTTAACGCGTTAATGTTCGAGATCATTAATCGCATTTTAATATAAGTACGAGTTGTTTACACTATTTTTCCGTCGACTCTTGTTGAAATAAAGGAATTCTTGATTCGAAGATTTAATCAACGAAATGGACAATAGAACATTAATTATTTGAATACATTTGTGTTGGTACAAGTAGAGAAACCGAAAAATAGAACAGAAAAATAGTACGCTCACATTTTATGGCTGCGCTACGAAATCAAACATTAATAGGTGTCACTAATGGTCGATTTAAAAAAATCGTGCACTAATGGATATTTGACGAACAAGTGTCTTAATAAGGGCGATTAACAATTGAAATATTTTAACGCGTGAGCGGAGCAAGCGCGTTAATGTTCGAGATTGTTAATCGCCATTTTAATTCACGAGTTCGTTACAAAACATTTCCGTTGACCGTATTTTTCAAAAAAAAATTAAAAAATGTTACCACTTGGGGATTGAACCCTCGACCTTGCTATCACCTCAGGACTCAAACCAGCATTTTACCAGCCAGCTGCGTGACTATCTAGCTATTAATGCTACTGACAACTTTTCTGAAATGTTTTTTACAGAACTTTGTCACTATCCATCTTTTGATTTCAAAATAAACGTAGAATTTTAAGAAATTACAACGTCGTAAATAAACGGTCGACGGAAAAAAACATTAAACATACATGTTAATACGAGGTCTACGGAAAAACATATTTTACCTGTTCCTGCGTGTGATTAAAATTTTTTTACGACTGCCGTATAAAATCAGGTTTCTCGCACGGAAAACTCTATTATTTTGTTGATTGGATTCAAAAAATGGTTGTAAATATCTGTGTTTTTTTTTAATTAGTATAAGCAGTTTTCTTGATTTAAGAACTGATTGAAGAAAAATAAGATATGTGTTGTTTCTATTTGCAGTCGTATGAAAAAGATCGTAAATAATCTCGTTTTTAAAACCTCGCTTTTCACTCGCTCGATCAATTTGTCTCGCTCGTGTGCAAAGAGTCATTTTCAATCGTTGTTGCATAATATATTATTACTGATTGATACATAAACTTTCAAAAGAAGCGTTCCAATTGCACATGGTAGCTTTGCTACTCATATTTTATGAAAAGAAATTAGTGATGAATATATATCAGTAAATATCAAATTGAAATCATTGGCTAACAATATCAATAAATTTACTAAAAATGTATCCCTTCTAACCAGCAACGAGGTAAATACTGAAAAACTGTCAATATTATCATCGTCGTTAAGTAAACTGAAGTAGATTCACTCCCAGCCGGCGCCTTTGATCCATCGGGTTCAGATTTTTTTTCTGGCATGTGGTGGGGTAAGAGGGGTCAGCTGAGAGTTTTTCTGTCTCACTTGGTCTCACCTTCGGCATTCTATCTCGGATTACTTTTGTTTGCGCGATAGCACAGAATACATCGGCTAAACGCAAAATACTGTGCGTATAGCAATTGTTTACACGCGCGAATAGCCCCCCTATTTCCTAGTATGATAGAGCCCTTTTGTTCCAACCGCTTGCATGCAGTTTCATAGTCTTTTTTATCAGTAACTTCATCAAATTTAGCGGCCAAAATAATGTTTTTTTTTTTGTGCGGAAATATTTTTTAGATTTTTTAGCAGCAACTTACACGTGAGATGCAGAACTTCTGGACTGACACATCACAAGGCTCGCACTGAAAGATATTCTTTTGAGTTCCTGTTATTTTTTCAGAATGATGATGCTGAAATGATAATTTTGTCTCTCACGAAAATATCCTGAATTTTGCATCACAACGTCTTCCCCTAGCTCGCACAAGTCTCTGACTTCTGAGGGTTGCACGTAGGGGTGCAACCGGTTGACGCATATAACAATTTAACAATTTTTTTTTAATACATTATTTTTGGCTTGTCTCGACAACAACTCTTCTACCCCTCGTAGCGTATCAGCCGCTTCCACCGCACTCCGGATTCGCAAACGAATTTCAAACATTTCAAATGAAGATTTTCATTTCACCGAGACGGCAACGTCGCACTTCACTGTGCGGAAAGTTTACCGTGCTTTACTCCGTCGTGTCCTTGTTCGTATTTTTATGTGGTTTGATTAAAATTAAAAGCTGTTTTTGCAGTTTTCCCGAGTTGTATGTATAATGTGACGCGGTCATAGACGGGCGCCATTTTCTCGTCGTCGTTTCGGGGAAAGAACTCTCCTCTAAGTGGACCGTGGAGGAAGATGCTGTATGTCAAAGGTGAGTATTGTATTATGGGCGATTTTTGCGGTTTCGATACATGAACGACTGAATGAATGATAGGTGGAGAATGGCGAAGAGAAATCGCGAATTTCTAATGATCGAGTTTGGTTTCAATGTCGAGTGTGCGATATTATTATCTGTGGTATTTTGAATAGTCGGTGACATAGATACACAGTAGAGCTACGATCCTACCTCAAGATTTATTAAACTCTTGCATACTTTTTTTTTCATACAGAATGATTCCTTTTCCAGTATTATCACAATCAACACAGAGGATGGATCAAGAACATTTTATTGAAGAGTGAGGAATTGGAATCGTTTCGTTTCTTTGAGTACTTTACTATTAGAATTCAATCTTACTTCTTTGGTGGAATGGCCTACTCTATCGAGCTTCTCAAATATCCTGTACATCGATTGACCAAATATTTATCAATTTCAACAATGAGGGAATATGTTGTGTTCTGGATAACGATATATAAGATAACAGAACATTATTATTAGAACTGGATGAATGTAAATACAAAAAAGATAAAAAAACACTACTTAAACACGAAGTTTCTGTAAAAAAAAGAATGGCGTTACAGAAATAATAAATGGGTGGACAGAGGTAGAAGGAATAGCTGACAATGAAGTGTTCATGCCTGAAAATCAGTTCCATCATAACAGTATGTTTCTGTATTCGTATACAGAGGACGAACTTTACTCATCATTGCAAAATAAATTGAAGAATAAGTGGTCAGCCGGACTAGATGAAGTTCCATCATTTGTATTGAGAACTATCATCGGTGTTATTATTAAACCTTCAACATATTCAATTAATATGTCCTCCGAGTGTGGTGCCTTTCCAGAGAAAATAAAAACAGGAAAAGTTGTTCCTCATTTCAAAAAAAAAGGTTCAACTATGCTGGAAAACTACCGACCAGTAACAGTAGCATATGCACTGAGAGAAATCTGGAGAATATACTAGTATATTAAAAAAAATATTTTATGGTTTACTATTTCAAATTGTGATTGTGAACAATTTGAACTGTAAACAGTGAAATATTTTCATAGTATTAACGTTATTGTTGTCCTTAGGATACTATATAGTGCTTAGACACACAGTTATATATTAGCATATTGCACTATATAGAATTACCATATTTTATTGTAAAATGGTTAGGTATAAAATATGCGAATTATTATAATACTATTTTCCTAAACTTCATGATACATGGAATACAAATAAGCATCATATTGTAATGATATGACCGAGGGGTTTGGTTACCATACCATACCGCATTATACTTAATTCCACAATTTATGTAGGTATAATAGATGTTATCATAATAAAGTTTTATGATTACAAAAAAATATCTCAGTGTAACAATCAATTATCTTCATATTTATAAACAAGATATATTTATTGATAAAATCAAAGTCCGATCTGCTAATTATCTGAGTAATGTAAAATCCATAATATGATGTATTGTTAGGACTATAATACAAATATTTAATGGTGATAAGAATACTAGTATAGTAGTCATTACCATAAATGGTTAAAATATATTTTGTCAAACTTTACTATATTGTATTGCTATCACATATAGTACCAGAAATTTTTGTATAAATTACCATATTTCTGGTAATAACCACCATACATTTCTCTCAGTGTGGCTTTTCAAAAATTTTTGACTATGCCTTCCTCTATAGGTTGTTACCATTTCTAGATAGGTATCAAGTTATAAGCAAAAAACAACATGGTTTTCGTTCGGGAATGTCAACTACAACAGCAATGTCTTGCTTCTATCATGAATTAATACAGATGATTGATATGGGCGAGTGCCCTTTGATATGGCCGAGTGCCCTGCTTCAATATTTTGTGATTCAAGTAGGGCATAACGACTGTTTTAATCATCAAAAACTCTTATTGATATTAGAATCATATGGTTTGCGAGGTCGAGCTCTTGAATGGATTTCATCTTTCTTAGAGAATCGAAAACAAATTGTAACATTACATTTTCAATGTGAGGAAAAAACAAAAATCATTCAGATACTAATGGGAACTTGATTAGAGGTGTGCCACAAGGATCGGTATTAGGGCCTATGCTATTTATTCTATACGTTAGTCATATGGATCACGTTATTGGCAAAGAACACTACACTGCATACGCAGATGATTTTTCATTGGTCATATCCGATCCGGATTCAAAAGAATTGGAAGTAAAATGTAAAGACACCATTGAGAAGGTAGCAAAATTCTTCAATGGACGCGATCTCTTTTTCAATGTGGAAAAAACACAAATGATTAGGATTCATAATCGTCAGAGAGTTGTAGAAAATTTGCAGATTCCAATAGAGAACACATTTCGCTTCAATTCACATGAACCAGTAAAAATTTTAGGAATTTATCTGGATGAGTTTTTGAATTGGAAACCTCAGTGCCAGCAACTGATTTCCAGGTTGCGTTCACTGAGATACATCTTTTTTAATCACGAACATAATACAAGGCAGAAAGAAGACATCCATGTAGACAGAAAAAATTGAACATTCCTTCATTAGCTCTTAATTTTATAGGATCAAGTTTTTTAACAATCTTCCAAAGGAAATAAAATCTTGCAATTCGCTCTCAGTTTTTAAAAGGAGACTAAAATTGTTTTTAGTTGACAAATATTTTTATAATGTTAGTGAGTTTTGTGATAAAATTGCATAGTTTGTCGTATTTATGAATGTTTTATTGTATATTACCTGCCTGTTTTGTAATTTATTTTTTATGTAAATTATTTTGACAATTCCTATACATGTATATGTCGAAAGGATAATAAAGAGATTGATTGATTGATTGATGATTGAAAGTGAGAAATATTTCGTGATCCTACAAGGTTTATAGTTTGAAGCAAATATCTCGCGAAAAACATCTGGCAGATTCATTTATTTTTGCGATGGTTTCTGAAAATATTAATGAAGAATTAAAAATCTCGTTTCATCAACTTTCGATTAGACTATTTTCTTGCATATCGTGCCAAAACATATTCGTATAAATTTGGTTCAGAGTAATTATGGACAACTAAAATGTCTGCTTGAACTAATATAGATATCGAGTAAAGATGTGGTACACAAAGTATCGAATTGAGGGATTTAAAAAAGGAAACCGCAGATAAATAGTATGTCATGAATGATTCATGAGTTTTAATTTGGAAATTATCCATTTCTTGAAAATAAATTTGATGATAAGTTTGTTACAGTGGTGATTTTCGTTTGGGTAAGAGTGAATTAAAAATATTGTTCTGAATATATTTTCGACCTATTTTGCCTCGTGCTTAATTTTTCCGAAAATATTCGTCGGTTCCATCGCTGCTGGCATGCAGTGTATATCACTTGAAATATTTTTGTATTCAATATCAGTCCATTATCTCCTTGTTTCATTGTTGAATTAAAATCTCTGCAACATTTTTTACTCAGTCCATTACTATCAAGTAGACAAAAGCAAGCAAAACTTGTAGAGGGATATCCCTTTTTTATTTATTGATGTTGATGGAAAAAAGCTCACTTCGCATAATAAACCTCAGTATGATCAAATGTTTTTGGCCATTTCATATCTATTATTCATCTTAATATCTTGGAATTACTTGAAAGTTGACGAAGTTTTCAGGCATTTTTATCTTCATATTACACATCACTCGTCTTTTGGTAACATACCGCTATTCCTTCAGATCAAGAAGTAAACGATGTTCCTCTGAAATATCATCGTAAATCTTTCTACCGTTAACAGTTTCATCTTGACTTGAGTGACTTGACGAGTCGTTATCAGCCTTGATACTCGCCGAACATATCCATCTCAAAATTAATTTTTTGTACAAACTGAAAAGTGAAAGAAAAACTGACTTTTGTTCTACCCATGTATATGAAAATGGATCATTTTTCAACCGAATACCCTACATGAAAGTGATAGTTTTTCATTCTAGAGATAAAAATGAAGCAAATGAACAGTATGAGACTCGATGAAAATATACCAAAAACAATTTGATGGATTTTTCACACTAATGATAGTTGATCTCACTACTTGGCACTTGAGTCAGAAAACGAACGTCACTTCGTTTGACAGTTTATAAACATTTTCACGATTATATTTGAACTTCTCTATAACTATAATTAATATGGACTCAGCGAAATTCCAGTATTTTATGAGCAACATCTATCGTAGAAAAAATAGCATTGTATGAAATACGTTTTTTTCGTACGTAAGATTTCCACACCTGCTCCGCTCTGCTTCGCTCGTGGACACACTCTCATCTCACGAAAAAAAAACAGTATTTTCATCTATTGTTGGAAAATATACTATTTTGCAACTTCAATTACCATCAATAGAAAAATTGTTTGATTGTAAGGGGATGTAGTTGTTTTCTGTTGGATGCTCGCCGATGAAGTTCCTACTGTACAGGATGTTGTATCAGAGTGAATTTTAACTTATTCCGTTAGTGACTTTGAATTAAGCATTTCTAAATACTCGTCCTTGTTCAATTGTATATATACACATACAATCTTTCAAATAGAAGAAAAAATCGAATCTTTTTTCCCTTGGTTCTCACGAAGAAAAAGAGAGAGTCTGAAAAAGAGAGAGAAAGGGTGGAAATATATCAGCGTAATATCAAACATGTTTTTTCTCACTATATGATTAATTTCCCGACGTTGTCCTTAGCAACCATTACATAATTGAACTATTAATACTTTTGAGTGTACCTGAGTTTTCCGTGAACGAGGTTGAATTTTCCAACTCATATCAGCGAATAAAAAATTATTATCTGAACCCTGGGAAGCCACGCCTTGTTTTCAATTGTTTTGTTCTCGAACATGTACTTTGCCTGGACGAAGAATTTAATCGATAGCAAGACTCTGTACACTCTTACACAAAATACGTATTTTGTTCTCCAGAGATACGCCGGTGTTGACTGATATAACTATTGCCGGTTCTTATTTCTAATCTTTCTCCGCACATACCGGAGAGCAACGAAAATGCATGCGCTCAATTGACGAATAATATAAATTGAATTTTGGGTAATTTTTGCGGTAAATATTTAATCAAATATCAAATCTGTCCCAGTGATTCGCCATAATACAAAATTGATATTGACAAATTATTGCATCATGTGGTATTATTTTTTAATATTTGAATATGGATATCAGATGTAAGGGAAAGTAAGCTTGTCTCTGTCAGATATTTGCCTATACATTTTTTTTTCTATTCATATTTTTTCCACTTTGTGTGAATGTGTGAGAAGAGAAGGGTACTTCTACTTTGTCGAAAGTATTCGTTTCATTCTAGAATATTGGTAGAAAGGTATTCACCTACTCACACAATAATCGAAATGGCCTGAACCTTTTGAATCTCCGATTTGATCATACCTACCAAGTCCCAACAGAACAAAAACTTGCCGCCTAGAAAATTGTCTACAACCAATCTGATTGTTATTAAGTACTGAAATTTGGATATATTACCCTTTTCCAGGCCAAGTTCTTGAGGCTGATAAGTCCAATGTCATTCTCATTGAGACAGAATTTATTGTCTAAGAAAAAACGTTCTGATTGACAAAAGTTGCAAACATTTAAAAATTATATGTAGGGTATGACCAGTCAATATTTGTTTTGTTTGTCACAGTGACTATAGAAACATTAATGTGTAACTAAAAACATGTCACAATAAAAAGTGTCGAACATTTTTCAAAGATAAACACATACTAAGATACACACATATATTATATACCTACAGAGTTAGTCGAATGTATATGGACCCGCCTATTTTTCTCAGTTATTGAAATGAAAGTTCGTAGGAAAGTTAAACGGTATTTAACTGTGCATCATTTTGTGAATACAAATATTTTTTTGATGTGCTATTGGTGGAGATTCGACGCTATCGGTAATTTTTTAAATGGAACTATACGTCATGTTGAGTATCTTTAGGATGCTTTTTTTCATTTCGGCTTTCCTAAAATTATCGAATCAATTCATTCAATTAATTGATATCGAATAGACAATGCCTCAGTCAGCATTTTATAAAGAAATTTAGTCACATACTGATCTCATAATTTTTCTGAAATTCTAATAAATCTAATAGACACCTCTACAGTTTTGGCTATCATTATTATTATTTTTTTTTTTGATAACATGGTCATACAAATTTAAATTATATAATATTATATTATATAATAATAATAATAATAATTGGTAGTAATGATATTCGAACTTCTCGATAGATACAGTGTGTATTGTATTTTTGTGTCCACCTCTGTACCTCTTACCTATATTGCTTGATTTGTTCAAAAATGCACGTAGTTGGGGATTGTAGCCAGAGATATGGCATTTTTAATGAGACAGTGGCGTACGTGAGTTTCAATAAAGATTATTTTTATATGCCTTATATCAACAGTTGTTTCATTAACAAATTTCACTTACCCGACTTTCAGTGTATATGAGATTCAATATCAAAATTTTCTTCTTAATTATCAAAATAATAGTTATTTTCTGAACTATTGAAGCAAATAATAATAATATGATAATAATAAATGATTCTGTTTTTTGTTCTAACCTACTGAGGATCAATTTAGGATTATAGACATTTTTTTAGTGATATTTTGCAATAGAAACATTACTTGAAAAAATAATCATCTGTAAAGTTATACCTTCGTAAGCCACTGTCGGGTTCAAACTGTAATAACGCTTAGAATATCAGGTTTGCTATATTCCCTGATTGAGAAAAATTCGAACAAATCAGGTAAGTAAATTACAGAGGTGGACACAAAAATACAAAAATACTGAACACACTGTAAAGCTGGCCAGTATATTTTAGAGCAATTAGATAATTGAGACAAAATTACCGATTCACACAATGTTTTCTCAATTAAGTTGTGATATAAGATCAATTCATATATAAGTTGAATAGCTTTTCTCAACGAGGTGTGACACATGCTTTTCAAATCTCAGTGTTGTGTCCATGTATAATCCAAGATTTTTACACTCATTTACAATGTTCGATATTGTAGTAAAACTGCACTAAACTAATTTTTTTTCTAATTTATTCAAAACACTACTCAAAACAGTTATTCAGGTAAAACATTTACTTCACTTGTTTAATTCTACTGTGTCAGTCTCTATCCGCGAACTGTCGAACTTTCTTTGTAACTCTCTGTGGCTGTCTATGACTATCCAGCGGTTATATAGTCGCATTTACAGTTCTCGATTGTTCAGGAGAATAGACCTGTTCATCTAGATGGCTCTCTCTCGAAGCTTCTTTTTCTTGGAAGGTTCGCGCTTCTTCTACGTGTTTGTCAGCGGAGAGCTTGTTTACATTTCGAGTGTGCATCATTAATTGGATGATCAGGGCCGGTCTCGAAATCGTTGCAATATTTTTCGATTCAGAGTAATTTGCTAATTTGTATCATTTCATCGTTATTTTTACTAATTACTTCTGTTTTTGAATCATTGAGGTACAGTTTGTGTGATTCTGGTACTGATGCAATAATTTTGAAGTCTTCATTAAGTCTGGCTAGAAAACTTTCTGAAGAAGAAATTGAGAGATACAATTGGGTATCTATCATAAGTGTATTGGTGCAATTGGCAGTTTTTTAGGAATTACGAAGTCAAATCTGCTGTGCATGCAGAGAATAATAGTGGCCCTAAAATTCTTTCCTGTGGAACACCTCTAAATACCATTTTTCAGCCAGACATATTTTCCCCTCATGATCCAGGCTATCAAAAACTCTGCTAAAATCGAATGATATCAAAAAAGTATGTTTTTTATCATCAGTCGTTGTAAAAATGTTATACCAAAGACTGGAAGATGCCCATTGAACAAACCAAAGTCTTACCGCCCCATGGCCTTTCTCCTAAAAGCAATAGAGAAAATAATAAACTGTTACATCAGAACCGAACTCCTTGAGTGAAACCGCTCCACATTAAACATTTTTCTTATCAAGCAAGTAAATCCACGATTAATGCTGTACAATGACTGGTAGAAAGCATTGAAAAGACATACGTGGCAAAATAATTTTTTCGTAATATTTTCAGTTCATTCTGGTCATTTTACATTTCGCCTCGTATAACGATGAGAGATTCCTCAGCCATTTTGTCTTGTCAGCGATTCGGCACTCCCACGCTCTATCATCGCTTGTATTCGTGCAGTTTGATGATGAAATCGGCGAATTCTGCAGCAAATTATGTGTATTCAATTCACGTCAGCATTCTTAAATGTAATCAATAATGCCAACCACCCACGTTTCAGCGCTCGCTGAAACTTCGGTTTCAGGTACAATTTGTTCAACGGGTTAATATTGAAACGTGAATGTTTTTCTGTGGGTGTATGCCGCGACTCTATCTGTCATTCTGAATCTACATTTCTGTTGATTGATTTTTTATATCACGTGTCTGTGTGAGTGTGTGTCATGTCATGAGACAGAGGTGAGGTTTTTCATTTTGCTGCCAAATTCCACTTCAATAGTGTTCTAATTTTCAGTTGAGGATTTTCTGGCGTATTGTTTTTTGTTGGAAATTTACATTCAACTGTCGACGTATTTGATATTTTTATTCCTTCGTCGATTTCTTGAAATAATTTACTTTTTTTATTTCATCTAGGCCTTCTTGTTTTTTTCTATTTCCTCTCTTCATGCCTTATTTCTGCGGAAAGACGACGCCTCTCTCCCTAATTGAGGTTCAAAAATCAGATGTTTGTGTATACCTCTGAAAAGACTACAACAAGAATGCCATCAGATGGCAAACTTCCAAGAAGAAGCTTTGACAAAAATTTCAAGATAAGTAGAAGGAGGGACCTCCCATCAACTCGGAAATTGCTGTCAGCACGGACGGCTCAAAAACTGATGAAGGTTCAGGAGCCGGAATTTATGGAACCAAGCCGAAAATAAAAATCTCAAGGATAGTGGAACAATTACCAGGAATGAGACAGGCTAAAACGTTTATTAAACAACCGCAGCCAACATTCACAAAATATCTACTAAGCCAGAAGAGGAGCACTACGAGAATATTAGTAGGACTCCTAACGTGGCATTGTAGCCTCAACAGACATATGGGTACAATCGATCTGACAGAAGAAATGCTATGCAGGTTCTGCCAGGAAGAAGAGGAAACATCAGTACACATACTATGCCACTGCGAGGGTTTGTCAAGGCTAAGGTTTCTAACGCTTGAAGAAGAAAAACCAAGAGCTTTCAGATACATGGGAGTTCTAAATAAGACTATGGAGTCTGGTAATGAAAACAGGGCTAGAAAGAGAACTCCAAACGATTTCGAGGGCACACATAATAGATCTGAAAAGGTCGCGGTGTAGAGACTTGTGGCACGAAAGCCCCAAATTCTTGTAGTAAAGTAAGTCCATTTCATAAATGTCCCGGTTGATTTCCGAGTTTTGCCACCAGTGTGAAAATAGCGATCAAATCTACAGCAATATCCGATCGACCAGTGGCACCCGGTTTTTTTAATACTGAAGTGCTATTACGGTAATTGAATAATATTTTCAGGGAGTCAGTTGACTTTTTGATCAATTCCATAGATGACATATTTCACATATTCTGAATTAGGTTTTTTGTTTGTTGTTCGCATGAAAAAATTTAACTAACAACAAATTGAGTGAATATCATTTCGCGCGGAAATGATTTGACCATAGAATAAAGGGCTGTACAATTTAGGCAATCATTTTCAATATGAACTCTGTACTAATGAATGATTGATTATGTTATTGTAATAAATTAATTTTGCTTCTGAATCTAACTAACCCCCTATCTTTACTAAGCTTAAATGCCGTTTCAGATGTATGCATGACCATGCAGGGTTTTTGAAGCACGGGCGGTTTGAACGCCTTTTACTCACGTAGCATAAGAACATATTTTATTTGGTTTTGTAATAATTTAATCAATGCTGGGGAGTAATGCTATTTGAGATTTTCAAATAATCCTGATATATTTTTTACTGTATCTTTTATCTCATGCATGGTGGGCACGCAAGTATCTGAATCGGCCTTAAAGGCAGTGAAAAATACATCGCGATCATTTGAAAACCTCAAATAGCATTACTCTAGCACCAAATAAAATATGTTCTTGTCATATAAACGTAAGTAAAAGGCGTATAAACCGCACGTGCTTCAAAAACTCTGCATGGGCACACATATATCTGAATCGGCCTTAAAAGCAGACTCTTGGTGTTTTTGTAGATATTATACTACTGTACAAATGGCGGGAAAATTAAGGTGTTTAAGTTATCCCAAAGAACGCCCTCAGTGTGTCTATTGGTGATTTAAACATTATATTGAGAGTATCTAGCTAGTTAGTGATAACAGACATATCATTAACATAAGAACAAGAGATGTAACAAGACTAAAAAGGAAATCGGGCCCTCAATTTTACTATGTTGATACTTACCTAGGGCCCTCTAGGTTCATGTATGCCACTCTGTCTACTTTTTATTGAGATGGAGCAAGTATAACTGAGAAAACAAAGTGTAGATAGAGACGAGGTTATTTTAATTTTTCTTGTACCCACCATAGTGTACAGAAAAATAACGTTTTTCGGAGATCGACAGAATCCAAAATCACAGTAGGTATCATTCAGTAGGTGAAATATTTGAAAATTATATTTTACTTTCTCACTCTGTAATTTTTGTAAATGAATAGTAGGTATATATAGGTACCTACCTAATAATCACCTAGTGATTACTATGTAAGTATATCTACATTATTGCTGTTACACAATTCATGTTGTACTTTTTGAATAAGAAATGTATAAAATTAATCCACAATCATGTATTACACATATTGTGTATAAAAGTTACAAACCTGTGAAAAATTTCACCACAAAAGAAAAGAAACAAACATTGGAAAAAAAAATCACAACCATGTGTACTTATTCACTACAATTGTATACATTATTTACACATGTTTTTTTACACTGTTAAAGGAAAAAATATCCACAGCGATTTCTTTCCGTGTAGTTCCTTTTCCCACTTATACAGCTTGTTCTGAATTAAGTCGGGCATCATTGCCAAATCTGTTATTATTGACGCTACGAATTCTTTTAAATAGGTAAAGTTGAAATAGCTTTTTATGGTCATGTCGATGTTTAAGCCAAAAAATAATTGTATTTTCAATTTTTTTTATGAATATATAGAAACCTTATATCGTATCATGTATTTCATGAATAAATTTAAATTCTTAATTCCTATGTATTTCCAATTTTCCATTTCGTTATTATTTTCCAATATTCCAATTCGTTGTTTTCGACTATTCTATCGATTTGAAATTATTGAAAACAGTGCGTGTTTCCATTTTACTGTTAAATGTCGGAAAAGATATTTTTCGAAATTTTGAGATAAATTTGAATTAATCCAGGTTATCAAGATGGTGAGAATATAGTAAAACTTACGAAAGAAGGATGGCCCTCTGAGAAAACTCGATTAAAGGATTTTATCAAAGTTTCATACAGTAATGATTTGTTGTTGAAAAATAGCAGAATAATTATTCCTGAGGAATTAAGAAAAATATTTTATTTAAATTGCGTTTAAGTCATCTAGGCCGCAGTGGTCATGAAGGTAGCGCTAGTCTATCAGTCAGAAGGACGTGGGTTCGATTCCTAGCATGGTCACTGGTCTCGTGCTAGGAATCGCACGTTAAAAAGTAAGACCTCGTTAATCCTTAGCTCGCACAAGTTTCGACTTCTGAGGGCTGTCGTTCGTAGGAGAATGACAGCTGGTTAACGGAAAAAACAATTTTTATTGAAAGAACAAAATCACGAGTGCGAGAAATTATGAATTGACTAAGTATGTGTAGAGATATTGATAAATCAATAAGTAATTGTCATGCTTGTGCAAATTTTTCCAAAGCAAACCCAGATTTCAACTTCAGACAACGGCCCTCAAATGACATCTCACAATGTTAAATGCTTTGCTAATGACATGTCACCTCATGCCCTAAACATTCTAGATCAAACGGTTTAGTTGAAAGAAGAAATCTGATCTACTTGTTGCATTATCAGAGTTAAAAAATGCACCTTTGTATGAACACTTGTATTTAACATGACTTGTTTCAATGACGAACCTAAACCATTACAATCACTGCCGGTTGAATCGAAAACGAAAATATTGGCATTCATTTATCAAAAGTTTTTTCATTAGCATTTTGATCTGTATCAATTTTATTTTGATTCATCCAAAATTAACGAAAATAAATGGGCTACTGTTACCATTTGTCTAGTTTGTTTATTCTCGCGTTTTCAGTGAGAATCCTGTTTCTCAAACTATATTTTGATATAACCTGATGAAAGTATGAAGACTTGACGCCCGTGCACAAATAGACGGATCACTCCTCGTACAGCTGTGAATAATGAGGAAGCAATTTCGTTTCACGGCCTCAGAGTCGTTCTAGGTGATGCTGGTCGGGAGTGAGTACCGCAAGCAAACAGGCAGGCAACGCCACCGACCGTCGACGTCAAAGCGCAAAGTAGAATGGAGCGGTTTGCGATATAGTCAGGGAGCCAGGTACATTTAATTGTCACAGTTGAATTTTATTAACTGGGAACACGCATGATTTTATTTTTTGGCATTTCTGTATCAATTTGGGCCTCAAAAATTACATTTAATGAAAATAATTCCTTGAATCCTATTTTCTTCGGAAATTTTGAGATTTGACGTTCGTCTTCGATTTAAACACAATTTGACTTTGAGATCGAATAACTTCCCCCAAACACTAGCGCTCCTTGTGGTCGAATTCGGAATATTGAGTAATTTCAACAATTTTATACAAATATTACACAGCCTTTAAGAGCTCTGAAACGGTTGAAGTTTGAACCGTGTGAAGTAACTATACATACATCCGTCAGAGTCACTATGAGTTCGTTTTCAAATGGGATAAAAAAAGTAGCATTTTCAATTATTAATAAGAAGAAAGAGAATACAAAATTTAAAATTTTGAGTACTTAGCTTCTCGGATGATAACGTTCATGTGCAAATAAACAATAACGGGGATACATGATGCCTGTTCCCTGTTGTAGTGTTCGTTCTCTTTCAATTTTATTACTGTGACAACTTTCAAAACAATTTTACGATTGTCAGCTGAGAAAGAATTAAATAAAAAATACCGTTTTTTAGCATCTTATGCTAAGACGACTCCATTTATTTTCAATCGGAAGAAATATAAATTAATTCTTTATTTTGATAAAGTTTATATTTTCTCTCACTGAGTACCTATATATGAAAAGTATTTAGAGCAAGGAGTTTTTACTTAACACAAAATCAGAATTACTTATGTGTGTTTTTAGCAACCAGGCTATCAGGGATTATACAAGGCACTTTTAATGGTATCCTCGATGCTGAAGACAAAATTACAGTCGAGTTTTCAAAGTAATTTTTAAAATAATATTTTTTTAATGGAATACTTACCCTAATTTTATCATGCATTTCGATTCACATCACATCTTCAAGTAACGGGAATCGGTTCAACGCCTACCGTTTTTATTTAAGATTTTTTTTTCAGCAAATGTCTCGATGTTTTTGTGTAAATTATTCGGGAACTTCAGTGATGTTTGATTATGATAATTTTCAAGGAAAAAAATGGAATGGCATGATGATTTAAAAAAATTAAGAAGTTCCCAAATTCTTATGGGACCACCGAGCTATCTCTTTAAAAAAAACGATCCTTCGATAATCAGCTCTATGCTCTATCACTTCCGTTAAAAATAACGTCACCGTTATTCGCCATTTCCGTTATTTTGCTATTGCTTGCTAATATTTTGTATTTTGTACACCTCTTTTCTCAGAAATCCCCAAAAATAAAAACCTCGCGGTGTCATGTTTGGTGAACGAGGGGACCACTTAACAGCACATTCTCTTCACGCCACTGAAATTATATTATAGTGCTCCATTCTACTGGAAATGGATCATTTGACAAGCCTCACTCTCTTGTTAATATGTAACGGGGTCTGGTCAAAGAACCATGGTAGAAAAATGGACCGATAATTCTGCCTCTGAATAAACCACACTAAATATTGATACTAAATCGACTTTGCGGATTGTGGACTAGAAATGATTAAATTACCTTACAAAGGAGACAAAATCCACCCGCAGATAGTATTTTCCATAATTGGCGTTACACAATCAAACCATTTTTGTAGCTCAACCTGAAGGACCAGAAAAAAATTTTGATAAATAAAGTTAGTTGATCCTTTTGACTTTGCGGATTGTGGACTAGAAATGATTAAATTACCTTACAAAGGAGACAAAATCCACTCGCAGATAGTATTTTCCATAATTGGCGTTACACAATCAACCCAATTTTGTAGCTCAACTTGAAGGACCAGAAAAAAATGTGATAAATAAAGTTAGTTGATCCTTTTGACCTCTAGAATGATATTTTCAAAAATAAAAAATATGTCGAGCCCCAAGAATACATGTTCCATATCCTTTTTTACAAATGTGATTCCTGGCTCCCAAACTAAATACGAGAAGCCAGATTTCAGCAGTGCCGGTGGAAAAGATCAATGTTGCCGTGAAGTGACTACAAGTAGGTAGTGTGTGGATTTTACTGTCGAGTACCGAATGCAATTTACCTCAGCCTGAATGGGACAGCCAACGGCGTGCCAGAATACATTTTTTAGGGTTTCCTTAGAGTGATTATCGCCAATGATAAATATTGGTGCTTTTATAAGATACCAATAAGATGAAGAAATAAATGTTGTAAATATTCGAAAATCAATGTTGAAACTTTATGGAGCTGTGATTGAAAGTTTGGTTTTGTGGAGGATATTCGTTTCGGTTGGGAAATTTAAGCTTTCAGTTTTATAACGTAAAATGTACTTTGAGTGGCGAACACCAGATTTTATCAGTTGAGTCATGTTTCTTATTGCAAAAGCTTTTTCCTTGATTTTTTTCTTTGCTTAAATGGAACTCGGCATTCAATCGATATTGACTCATACTTTCACGGATACGTCGAGCTAAATACTTAATTTTTGGAAAGAAAAACTCTCCATATCTGAATTGAACTTCTAAGTTGACGGTTGGACATGGAAGTCCTATGAGGATGATAAAAAAATGCGTTCCTCAAGGGTCGTTTTCAGGGCAACTATTATTTCTGCAACGTGCGTGAATCGGTGCAGGATATTACCATCAAATAATTTTGATTATTTGTGTTTTTGCGTAACCGTGTACATTTCATGCCCTGCCATCCCAATTTTTACAGCATTATTATGTGTACCGAAAATAATGTCGCACAACATTTTCTTGAAACAAGTTTATTCAAGGGATCTCTCGTATTATTGTTTTTTAAAGTTTTGAGCGTGTTGTCTCCTCTTTCAGGTCAAGTTATTGATGAAAATACCATGTTCAAAATGACAGTTGAAATTTATTGAAAAAACTGATTCATCTGGTACAAGATTTCACATTTCATCGTAATATGCTACTAATCTATCAGGTCGTTTATTATTTTTTATACGATGTTTAAAGAATTGAACATGATTAAAATTATAGTCTAATCATGAATAACGAGATATTGCTAATTTTGACTAGAATCTGTAACCACCTGGAGTATTTGTACTTGATTAAAATATGTTTGTCAGTTGTGTTGTCTTACATCGGTTTTTCTTAGAGTAAATCTCGATATTTTGCGATTAAAGTGATACACTATGACATATCAGAGCTGGGTAATTACATGTACTTTAAAAGTAATTACAATTACAAAGTACTTTTTCAAAATGGAACTAATTACAATTAAAAAATACTTTTGTAAAAAAGGAATTAATTACAGTTACAAAGTACATGACTTAAAAAAAGGAATTACTAATTACTTTTTTCTAAATACTTTCGGATAAAACAATAAAATTGAGGAACCCTAATATTTAAAAAAAATTCATAATTAAGTGTTCAACTGAATGGTGAATCCCTGTACAAATATATCAGAAAATTTATATCAATTGGGTATTTATGAGAAATCAAATCGAAAATGTTTATACCTTTTCAAGATCAAGCACAATATCAATAAAAAATAACAAGTAGAGTAATTTATAAAAATATCGGTATAGTTATAGTTAACTCAATAATAATTGAACATTTGAACATTCAAGAGATTATTGACAAGAAAGTTACATCAACACAAAAGTTTTAGGATTTATTATAGTATACCACATAAATCAGGTGTTATTAGTCTGGAGCCGTTTTGTTATTGTTACTTTTCAGTACAACTAGTTTTTCAAAATTAGTGTCACTCAGCGCATTCCTCCTGGGCGCGTTGACAATTGTGGCAAAGGAAAATAATCTTTCTACAGGCGCAGAAGAAGGAATTGCGGTGTTATATTTAAAAAATACGTTTTTCACCAATGGATAACTGTCTAGCATGGTCATATTTTTTCTCAAATCATTTGAGTACTGTAAAACTTCCAATTGTACCCTATTTTTGTTTTCAACGAAAGGTGTTACATCTTCATTGAAATCGAAAAAATCTTCATTTGGATTGTTTTTGGTCAGTTGTGTAGGATACGAATCGGTATTTGAATCTTGATCTTGAAAATGCAATAGTTCACATTCTGCTATAAGAAGTTGCTTTAAATCTTCTTTGCTTAATCCAGTTTTTCCTTCTACTATTGGAAACCAGTGTAACTTGAATTCTGGATGGGAAATTGCACCTAAAACAGCATGGCGATCTTGTAATGTCAGTAGTTTTTCAAATCTTTTCTCTATACCTTCAATTGCACTATTCACCAGTATATTTCCACCACATTTGAATGTTTTTGCCTTCAATTTAATTAATTTATTTTGAAGTGATATTATGCTAGGCAAAAGAGAACCATAATATATATTGGTCTCAGTTTGCAAAAAATCTAGTGTCTCTGCTAATGGTTTAGTAACATCACGGTATTCTTCGAGGTAAGTAAATTCGTTGTCAGTAAACGATTGCAGCTGTAATTTTTGAAAGAGCATAGGTAATTTTTTTTTTCGGAAATTATTTGATTTATACTGCCATATAATGAGTTCCACCTAGTTACACCTGGCGAACTAAATGTATGACCCAAGTGTGATTGAATAATTTCCGCAGTCTTCGGCCGATTTGCCTTTTTCCACAATTCCTTACACTTTGCAATGCTATGTATATGTCTATTGCGAAGACTAATGTTATATTCAATAACATTATTTACTTACTTATGAGAAGTAATTGTAATTAGATTATATGAAAAATATAATTACAAATTACAATTCCTGCACAGAATTTACTGCAATAATTACAATTCCAAATTACTCTAAGAAAAAAGTACTTAAGTACAATTACAAATTATACGAAAAAAAAGTTATTGTAATTATTAATTACTTTTCAACTAGGAATTACCCAGCTCTGTGACATATCTATTAAGAATGTAGCAATGGCGATCATAATACAGCTTAGCACGGTTAGCACGAACGGAATGTATGATCTGACCTTTTTCGTGGAGGAAAGGCCGAGGATGTGGCATCTGTTCCAGTTTTTTGGACCTAAATATAATCTGGCCTAAGGATAAGTAGGTGTAATCCAATATTAAGTTACTGCTTCCTTCATAGCAGCAAGAGAAATAAATAACAGGTCACTAAATAAATGTGCTTTACTGAAAAATAAATTCCTCTTACTCCGGTACAAAAAGACACAGCATAAGAAATCTTGAATTACGAGCTGCTAGTCTTTGAATCGACGCCTTCTAGCTCAACAGCACCAGTGATAACGTTCCCTGAAAAGTAGAAAAAGATTTCCTCCAAATTGAAAAATGGTTTAAAAATAAATTTCTAACTTTGAATTTTGATAAAACCTTTTTTACCCCTTTTAGCTCATACAAAACAAATCTGCCAAATTTCAACACTCTAGAAATCAAGGAAAATCACAAAACACTTGAGATAAATTCAGCCACGAGCGTGAAATACTTAGGTGTGTATATCGATAGTCATTTGAAATGGGATACTCATATATAGAATTCATCACAAAAAAACTTAGATCATTAATTTATTTATTCTAAAAATCCCGAAAATTTCTTTCCCAAAATGATCTGATTTCCCTGTATAATGCCTTGGTAGTACCACACCTCACATACGGAATAATTGCTTGGGATGGAATACTGAAAACCCATTTGCTCCAATTAGAAAATTTATTGAAACGTTTTTATAAAATTATTTTAAGAAAACCCCAAAATTATTCTTCAGACCAGCTACTAAATGAAATTCAGCTATTCAATCCTAGACAAATATATTTCTATAACGTTGCTCATTACTTGTTTAAAAACAAACACACTCTTGAGATTGCTCACAACTCCAGATATGACACCAGACAAAAAGATCCCTTTTCTGTCCCACATATGAATAAACCTGTTGGACAAAGCAGTTTAAATTACTTAGGCCACAAAATTATGAATTCGCTTCCAAACGAAATAATAAATATACATCTTCCATTTAAATTCAAAAAACTACTAAAAAAATTCGTAACAGAAAATAAAACAAAAATAGAAAAAATTATAGACACTAAAAATAACTGAAAAATATATTTATCTGTGCATATCATATGCTTATATTCCTAAGGTCTTACTTTACATTTCAAATTTTATATTATAGACTACAATTTTATATTTTAGATGCAAAATTTTATATTTAAGATTTAATATTTCATATTTTTATACTTTAACTCGTGATCAATATTTTGTATTTTATATTTCTATGTTTAAATTTTATATCTACTTTTATGTGTGTATTAAATACGTTATATGTGTGTACGGGTGTATGTGTAGATATTGTTATATCACACAACATACCATTTTTATCATAAATTTGTAAATGATTCTTTTTATCTTATTTCAATATGTATTATGTTTTCGCACACAGTGTTTAGTGCTTATCCTTTATAAGCGCTTGATACTCGCGAATATATTCCAACGTTTATATCAAACATAGGAAGCATCCTCCTGTAAACCTTGATAAATAAACGTTATTATTATTATTATTATTATTATTCGATGTGAACTTTCAATTACGTCAAATCGATAATCCTTTTGATTTCCTTGACTTGTTTATCATATTCATGCATAAAAGAAGTGGTAGCCCCTTTCAGGTTCGTACAACTAATTGTAACGAGCTGGACGAAATTTAAAAGAATGTACTACTGTCGCACTCTTACGGAGCCCGAGTTCTAAAGCTTCGAATAAATAGGTTTCAGGTATATCTAACTCCTCCGTCAAATCAACGACTTTCAAATCCACAAGACTCGCTTTCCTCGAGAACATTTTTTATTTTTGTGTTTCTGAACAATCAACAGATATCAACGAGATATCAACGACATATACTGTATCACCTCGCGATCTTTTTTGTAATGAGACACCAGTCTACTTCGCATCGATTTGAAATTATAAAACAATTCACCTCACGATGTATGCAACACTAAATTCAACTTTACTTAATGTGTTGAACTGTAACTCTCTCTCTTACGAGGAGATGGGTCGAATCTCGAAGCTTTTAGAACTCTCGGTCCGTAGTCATGCGACGGTGACGTAATTAATATTTACCGTCGAATCTTGTCGGACCGAAACATGTTCGGTTCCAGCTCGTTACAACTTACAATACAATATAACATTATCGGAACCTTTCTGCATGAAATTTCATCCCTAAAATCCCCACTTGCAACGCCACTGTTATCTGCGGTGTAATGCTCGCTTCGCCGGGACGCCGCCGGCGTGTATTACATTTCAACGAGGGTTCGAAGGTAAGGCAAGCCGCAAATGTGTCACGCCACCTTTTTCAAACTTGCCAACTTTTTATATGGCCGTTCGAAACCGAGCCTCAGAACTAAACGAAAGCGGTGAATAATAATAATGATTATTATTATTGCTGACGCTTTGTTTGCCGCGCGTGTGTATTTATCTCCTATGAAGATCTGCTTTTTGTCGCTAATTTGAGGCGTGTTGATTTTGAAAGGGGGAGATTGGTACAGAAGTTGCATTCGTGTGTCGCTAGTGAGAGTTGATGGTGATATTATTTGATGGTTTTGATGATGAATGGATGGTATTGGTAATATCACTACTCTTGCCTGGAAGATTTGCTCATTGACTTTTCTTCCAACCTCTGAAGGCATTTCTGTCTATTTTTGTTACGATTAAAAAAAACATTAATGTTACCTCCTTTCGATGTCTGTATGGATAGAAAACATTAAAATTATTAATAGAACCTTATTCACTGTATGAATGAATGTTTTATTCCCTATGAAAATCAGGCGGAATTTAATTGAGGAATTCACATGAACACGCCATAATTAAAAACTAGTAAAACATGTTTTTACGAATCTCCCAGGTTTTTGGGAAACCCCCTGTAAAGCAGATCAGGTGTGAGCAAGCACTTTAGTTCTATGACAGGCGGTGGGAATCAAACTCGTGCTGCCAGGGTTCAATCCTTATTTTGATAAAAATGCTCTTAATTTTTTTTGACTGGTATTTTTTCACTACTTGAATACAGGGTGTTCCAAATTAAGTCGGCACCATTGCCAACTCCATTATTATTTATACTACGAATTCGGTTAAATGGGCAAACTAGTAGCATTTTTGATGGCCTTCTCGATGCCGAAAATAAACAAAATATTGACAGTCGCGTTTTCAGAATATTTCATAAAATGATATTTCATTCAATGGAACACCCCATATTTTTTCATGCATTTCGATTCGTAATATTATTCTCAACAAGAAATCTCATTTGACTTTTTTTCATAAAGGTGAAAATAAGACAGTTTTATCAATAGGAAACATTTATATCAAACGGATTTGATAAAGCGCTATAAAATATCCAGTAAATCTTCAAAAACACCGCCTTCTTGTTCAACACATATTTGGGCCCTTCTATTGACACTACGTGTGGCATTCAACACAGTTCGGCCATCAATTCTATTAACTATAGTCTCAATATAGTTTTTCAGTTCATCTACATTATGTTTCATTTGGTATACCTCATTTTTCAGAAATCCCCAAAAATAAAAATCTAGAGGTGTCATGTCTGGTGAACTTAACACCATTTGTAGCAATCCATCTGTTTCCAAAACAGCCTCGCATCATTCGTTTTACGCCACTGACATGTGCTGGTGCTCCATCCTGCTGAAAATAGATCATCTGACGAGCCTCCAGATCAAGATCATCGAAAAACTCTTCCAACACTCTTGTTAATAAATTAATGTAACGGAGTCCGTTCAAAGAACTATGGTAGAAAAATGGACCGATAATTCTGCCTCTAAATAGACCACACCAAACATTAATACTATATCGTCTTTGCGGATTGTGGGGATGGACTAGAAATGGATTATATCTACTCCAATAATGAAAATTATTTCTATTATGCATCCCACGATTTGAAAAATTAGCCTCATCGCTCCATATAATATTTCTAGAGAAGTTTGGATCTTGTCTGCATTTATTCATAAACCACAGACAAAACCCCAATCGTCTCTCAGGATCACCAGGTTCTAGTGTTCGCACTGGTCTTAACTTATAAGGAGTAATCTTATGTTTCTTCAGAATTCGTTGAATACCAGACAATGGAGCAGCTATTTCTCTAGATAAATCTCTGATGGAATTATTTGGATTTACCTCAAAGTAGGATAAAAAGTCAATTTCAGTATCTTCAGATATTACAAAACGTATTTTAGTTCTCCTCTTTTCATTGTTCCTGAATCGACGATCAAAAAAACGCCGATTAGGTAATTCACGATCGGGGAACGAATTGCTGTAGTGTTACAAGTGCTCTTACGCTATTTTTCTGGCAAACCACGTAGGATTCTAACATATCACATTTTTCTTGATGGGAAAACGGCATTTCGAAAAATATTCGAACAGTAGTTGACAGTTACAATTTATGACATTGTCATGATATACTTGAGAGAATATTTGACAAATAGTATTTCAACAAAGTTTCAAGGCAACTTGATGGCTCATAATAATTATGTTTTATCGAATCAAACACATTTTTTCCAACCACATTCATATGACCCTCCAGTATTTTCTGTTCTGTACGAAGGCCTTAAAGTTAACATTACAGCAGACATATTTTGATTCACAAAATAAATGCGGCTAACGGAATGGCAAGATGGAAAAATTATCGTTTTATACATTAATACCAAATAGCTCAGTGGTGTCAATTGAGTGGTGCGACATGATGATCACGAGTTTCACGTGTTCACATCCCATTGCAATTTTTTCTTTTTACTTTCTTATTTTGCTATTAGTAACAAAATATTGTCATTCGTATAAGTACCAAAATTAGTTGTTTGGACAATCATGAGGTTTTATTCGCCAAAACAAAGACATTTTTTGTACCAGTGAAAGAAATAAATATTTCCACATAAGTCGCTTATTTTCCACTTCAGGAAGAAATGTAATATGAGCTTTGTTGTTGAGAATGTTATTACGAATCGAAATGCATGAAAAAATATAGGGTGTTCCATTGAAAGAAATATCATTTTATGAAATATTCGGAAAACGCGACTATCAATTTTTTTTTGTTTTCGGCATCGAGAAGGCTATTGAAAATGCTACTAGTTTGTCCATTTAAACGAATTTGTAGCATCGATAATAACGGAGTTGGCAATGGTGCCGACTTAATTTGGAACACCCTGTATAACTAACTCAGTTATTTACACAAATGTATGAATAGGGACTAATTCATCCCACTATGTATGCAACCTTATATTCAACTCTGTCAACGGTCAATTAATTGTCTACTCTGGTGTCCCGTGCAGATGTGTCGCGAGTCTTCATTCAGAACGGAGCTTAGATCGTTTATTGTTCTGCGGCTCACATCTAGAGGGGGCGAATGTCGAATCTATGTGGTGCTGACGTAACACTTTTCTACGAATCTTGCCGGGGCCAGATGCAGACAGGTCTGGCTCCAGCTCGTTACATTGCCCCCTTCTCAAAAACATTTCGTCCTTATTATCGTTGGCGTTGGTCAATAATTAACCATTTAAACGTATGACATCTCCGAATAACATAAAATTAATCTTGACTGTAAGTTCCAATTTGTTGAAATTGGTTGTTATAGTCCGTTACATATTTTTTACTTGTTTCTTGACTACGCCTTATTTAATGGTCTTTATGAATTTTAATGTATGTTCATGTGTATTTAAATTTTTTTTATCCCTATTTGTGATTAGCCCTGCTAAATTAACAATAAATAAATCAATTTTGTTAAATACTCTCAATCTAACGGCTGTAGCTGTGGATTAGAGAATGGGAGAATTTGTTCTTCTCAATCAGAACATTTGTTTCAGATTCAATCAAACAATCGTCAGTACATAAAAAAGTATTTGTTTTCTGTTATGTTTGTTCATGAAGTCGAAATGAAATAGTTATAATCTTAATGTGAGTAGAAAGAAATGGAATGTGATGTTTTTCAGGTTTGTGGGATTTTTGAAATAGACGCACCACAGTAAACGTCTTGAAACTCTGCATGGAGATTTCGTGAGTATTATATATTTGTCTTGAAATATTTAATAAAAAAATGGGTCAATCCCAATCTATTCGAAAGGGACTTTGACCATCTTATCTGCCTAGGATTATTCATTTCCTTTCAACAGATGATAACGTCTAGAAAAAGTATTATTATGTTTGTGTCTATATATATTAGTATTATGAAATGAAGAAATCACTGAAATGAAGCCATGGCTCCAATGTTGATAAAAGAGTTTTTCTGCAAAATTTAAAAAAAATGAATTGTTGTGGTTTACTTCAGTAATTGAATATAAATCAAAAATAAGCTTAACAAATCAGTTACTATATTCACATCCCAGAGGATGTGGTAAGAATTTAAATCGACCTGACTTCCGTTTAGGCGATTCGCATGGACCAATCAGAACAGTTGTGGGGTGGGTGCGGCTAATTTGAAGACGAATGAAGGGAATTCACCTGGAAAAATCACATGTACGAACAGAAAAGTTACAAATTTTGTCAGGTGAGAATGCTCAAATCATTAGTGAATGTAACCTGACCTAACTAACCTCACTTAGACAGAATAACCATCCAAAATTGAATAAATATTCCAAATTAGACATCCACTGAAAAACTGTTCTGAATGGTCCATGCGGATCGCCTATGCGGATGTATGGTAGATTTGAATTTTAGCTGGGATGTAATTCATACATTGAAGTAGTCAAGACGGACGATGCAGTTTATTTATTCATTTATACGGTGCGGCTTTTAATAGTCCCCCCTGTTAACTTTTGTACGATTTGACGTACAAACATTAAAAAACCGTTTGGAGGGTATTACAACTTTTTGAAATAAAACAGTGTTATTGCTCGATAATTGGCTCGGGGGAAGGCACATCAACTAAAAAAATTTTAATCGTTGAAAAGATAATTCAATTCTCTTTTCAACCATCTAAACGATTTTGAATTTCGTTTCATTCAAAAAATTTTTTCTATCAAACCATTCAAAAGTTATCGTTAGATCCGCACTTTTTCTGACATTTCAAATGTATATTGTGAAAAAACGTACCTATAACCTATCCTAATATTATTTGTCGATTCCAGCTTTCCCTGTTTATCACACTCATTGAAAATAATGGATGTTGGAATGTCAGTTTTCTGTAAATTTTCGTTTCACAAACCTATTTGAATCCAACATCAAACAGATGTTACTGAAACAGCATTAAATTTGAAAATATAATAACAAATGTTGAATTAAATGATGCAAAATATCTACTGGATTAACAAAATTCTTCTTTTTGATAGAATTAGTTGTTCATAAAGAAAAATCAGACAGATGTGTGTCTCAAATTCACGGGTGTGAAAGCAGCAACGGTTT
The DNA here is from genome assembly GCA_958502065.1 of Chrysolina americana. Classification (NCBI taxonomy): domain Eukaryota; kingdom Metazoa; phylum Arthropoda; class Insecta; order Coleoptera; family Chrysomelidae; genus Chrysolina; species Chrysolina americana. Next base: position 58,483,091 of record OY293416.1, on the reverse strand, counting down.
TTCCAGCAACGTTTTTTTTTGAATTTTCGCTTATGGCATATGAACGAATAACTTGCTAGTGATTTCTTGATGTGAGATCAGTATTCTGCATGTAAAATAATTGTGACCTATTAACCACCTCATAACTACCCCCAACCCCCTCAAAAATCTTGGAACAGTTATAACATCCGTTGCTCGAGGTTGTTAGACTGAAATGAGTTATTCTTTGCTTGCTGAATACGCACCATGGGGTGAAATAATTTGTGAATCAAAAACTACCCCTCAACAACCCTCCGAAGTTGAAAAATCTTGGAACAGTTATAATATCCGTTGCTCGAAGTGTTTTGACTGAAATGAGTTATTTTTTACCTACTGAATACACTCAATAGGGTGAAATACTTCGTGAATCAAAAACTACCCATCAACAATCCTTCGAATTGAAAAGATCTTGGAACAGTTATAATATCCGTTGCTCGAGGTTGATTGACTGAAATGAGTTATTCTTTGCTTGCTGAATACGCACCATGGGGTGAAATAATTTGTGAATCAAAGACTACCCTTAACAACCCTCCGAAGTTGAAAAATCTTGGAACAGTTATAATATCCGTTGTTCGAAGTGTTTTGACTGAAATGAGTTATTCTTCACCTACTGAATACGCTCCAAAGGGTGAAATAATTTGTGAATCAAAAACCACCCCTCAACAACTCTCCGAAGTTGAAAAATCTTGGAACAGTTATATTATCCGTTGCTCGAGGTTTTTTGACTGAAATAAGTTATTCTTTACTTGCTGAAATAATTTGTGAATCAAAAACTACCCCTCAACAACCCTTCGAAGTGAAAAGATCTTGGAACAGTTATAATATCCGTTGCTCGAAGTTTTTTGACTGAAATGAGTTATTCTTCACCTACTGAATACGCTCCATAGGGTGAAATAATTTGTGAATCAAAATCTACCCCTCAGCAACCCTCAGAAGTAGAAAAATCTTGGAACAGTTATAATATCCGTTGCTCGAGATTTTTTGACTGAAATGAATTATTCTACGCCTAACGGCTACGCTCCATAGGGTGAAATAATTTGTGAACAAAAAACTACCCCTCAACAACCCTAGGAATTTTAAAAATCTTGTAACAGTTATAATATTTGTTGCTATAGATTGGAGATTAATATTTTTGGATTTGGAGAATAGTTATTTGGTGATGAAAACTTGAGCATCAGCGTTCATCAAATGTCTTGATATATTTCTCATTAGAAGGACAATTTGGGGGTCGGTAGATTTCGGTTCACAAATCATACAGAAACTGAAGGATAATTTATTTTCTTCTAAAACCCTGGAACAATGGGTAAACTAATTATTCTACCCTATGGAGCGTGTTCAGCAGGTGTAGAATAATTCATTTCAGTCAATAAATCTCGAGCAACGGATATTATAACTGTTCCAAGGGTTGTTGGGGGGTAGTTTTTAATTCAAAAATTATTTCACCCTATGGAGCGTATTTATCAGGTAAAGAATAATCCATTTCAAGCAAAAATCCTTGAGCAACGAATAGTGTAACTGTTGCAAGATTTTTCCACTTCGGAGGGTTGTTGAGGGGTAGATTTTGATTCACAAATTATTTCAGCAAGTAAAGAATAACTCATTTCAGTCAAAAAACCTCGAGCAACGGTTATTATACCTGTTCCAAGATTTTTAAACTTCGGAATGTTGTTGAGGGGTGGTTTTTGGTTCACAAATTATTTCACTCTATGGAGCGTATTCGGCAGGTGTAGAATAATTCATTTCAGTCAAAAAACCTCGAACAACGGATATTATAACTGTTCCAAGGGTTGTTGGGGGGTAGTTTTTAATTCACAAATTATTTCGCCCTATGGAGAGTATTCAGTAGGTGAAGAATAACTCATTTCAGTCAAAAAACTTCGAGCAACGGATATTATAACTGTTCCAAGATTTTTCAACTTCGGAGGGTTGTTGAGGGGTAGTTTTTGATTCACAAATTATTTCACCCTATGGAGCGTATTCGGCAGGTGTAGAATAATTAATTTTAGTCAAAAAACCTCGAAAAACGGATATTATAACTGTTCCAAGATTTTTCTACTTCTGAGGGTTGTTGAGGGGTAGTTTTTGATTCACAAATTATTTCACCCCAACGATCGTATTCAGTAGATGAAGAATAACTGATTTCAGTCAAAAAACCTCGCGCAACGGATATTATGACTGTTTCAAGATTTTTGAGGGGGTTGGGGGTAGTTGTGGGGTGGTTAATAGGTCACAACTATTTTACCTGCAGAATACTGATCTCACATCAAGAAATCACTAGCAAGTTATTCGTTCATATGCCATAAGCGAAAATTCAAAAAAAAAACCGTCGCTGGAAAAACCGTTGCTGCTTTTTCACACCCGTCTCAAATTCTACTTATAGGATTAGGAAGTGAAGATTTTTCATTATTATTATTCAACAGAGAAAGGGTATTTCAATCTGTTCGAATACATCCCATATTTTCTCACAATATTTCTACCATTTGAGATGTCAGGAAATTTCTATTCGAAGTGTACGATGATAAATATGCAGTGAGTGAATTCCGGATAACTTCATATTACTTTTCTTTTTACCTCACCCACCCTGTCGTTTATAATACATGCTCTGTCGCCAGCGGCTCGTGTTCCTCGTTCGGTTTGACCCTGTACTCCGAGACTATTACCCATGTCAGAAGAAGGAATCTTTGTCCTCGTTAAACTATTGATTTCCACCCTCTCACGTTCAAGTAAAATTGCTTTCCCGACTCACCATAATCTTGCAACAACGCAAACCTCCAGATTCTTTATTTAACCCATGATATTCTACTATTCGTCGTGATAATGTAGGGCAGCAACTGAAATACCAAGTGAGTGAAGCTAGGTCTATTTTAAATAAAGAAATTATGTTATGGAATTTAGGAATTATCGTTGGTGATTTAATGATCTTATTAACGCTGACAATCGCTCCAAGTCGCTCTTAAATGATTTTTTTTATTATTTAGTCGTGAGTTTGGATATTTTCGTGGCCCTTCAATTAATTCTGGAAGTAGTGAATCATTTTTTGGGTAGATAATGGGCCATCCTACTCAATATTTGTCATGTAACTCGGATTGAGTTTTTTTTCTTTTGGAAAACATGGGCAAAGAATAAATGTGTTGAGTGGATAGCTTTTCAATTCTAGATACAAGTAGCTGATAGGTGATCAAAACTATCTAAATATTGAAAAAAGTATTCGATATGATGACATATAGAAACTGCAAAGAAAAATGTTTTTCCCAAAGAAATAAAAAAGGAGTGCAAAAATTATGGAAACAGGTAACAAAAAATCCAGAGCCCAGAGTTATTGTGGTTGCGGTTACACATAATTTTCGCAGATAATCCTTTTTCACAGCTTCAATATAGCAGTGTGGAGAATAACCTATTTTTCTTAAAGATAATCTTCAGAATTGAGTTTTGTGTTGTTTTTTATAATTGATTTTATTAATGAATTGTAGACTATGAGTACAAGTTGTTTTCTCATGATTCCTCTGAGTGAGTAAAATTTATGTAGAAGTTTCCTAGATCTATATCGACAACGTAACTCACGTGTTCAACCCATCCCATTTGTTGAGCTATCATGAATCCTAGGCATTCGACTTTGGAAACTTTATATTGGGACAGCCGCAGTTGTTTTCTGATGGGCAATTTTTCTTATGGATACATATACTTTCGACTTTGGGCTGGTCGGTTTGAGTGAGTATGTTAATGCCATGCATGCAGTTTTACTGTTATTTAAGTTCTGTGAGGTGTTATAGTTCCGGCCATTGATCACGTGTAAAAAGAATTACGGAGTCGTCTGAATAAAAAATCTTTCCACCTCGAAGTTTCTGATATTACAAATATAATTTATGTACACAAGGAAGAGTAAAGGGCCCAGAATGGTACCTTGTGGAACACCTACTATTACTGTTGATGAATTGTGATGAGTTACTCAATATGATTCTTCGATTTCTTCCCTTTGGGTTCTACTCTTGATGTAATTTCTTAATAAGTCGAGAGCTGGACCTCTTACTTTTACCGTTCGTCCAACAAGACGGTATATAAATACTGTATCGAACGCTTTGGCTAGTTCTAAGAATACTTTTAAACATTTCTTCGTGGTTTCTAACATCTTTATGACTTGCTTAGATAGCTCGATTACCACATTTTCTGCAAGCCGAATTGATTCTTCGTTATTATGTCATTTTTGCCGAAATAATGTACTATGTCTTTGAGACAGTATTCAAGAACCTTTGCAAAGTTATTTATTATAGTTATTAATTGGTCTGAAATTAGTTACCAGATTATGTTTGCCTGATTTGTAAGTGGCGGTTATGATAGACTCTCTCCATTGTTTTGGTAATTCGCTCGTGCTGAAGATTCTTTCCGGATTCTGTGCTGCCCTAAGAGTGTCTTGTTCTTGATTTTTCGTGCGGATGGCGCTGCGATCAACTACTTCGTTGTGGGTTCTAGTTTCATCCGTGGGGAAATATTAGTTAAATAGTTGCTTATTATTCATTTGGCAGGGACAGGAAATTATACTATTGTCCACCCTACCTTCCCTGTCACTGATGAGAGACAAAACCTCGAAATATGCATTTCTGCAGGTTGTCATTCCCAGCCAAATGAAGGATAATCTTGTGTTCAATTACAAGACAAGCAGATGCAATTGGGTCTTCTTGGAAGAATGTTGCACAACTGTCAGATGTAGTTCAATGTCCGTCGTGGTATTAGTCAGGGAAGTAGTTGTCTTCTAACAGATATTTGCTTCAATTTTTCCACTTGGAAACACTTTTGGGTACTCCGTATTCATTTCACTAGATAAGCATGTAAATATCTATAGTGTTTCCAGATAGATATAATGAAAAATATTTCATATTAATTTCATTTACAATTCTTATGTCAAATGTAGCTACATTAAACATAAAAAAATAAAAAACTGTTCAATTTGGAATCCGTGGTAACATATTTCTGTCTTTACAAGGCAGAGGCGCTCTACTTGCCAATGCAATGTTGTCACATTAGTCCAGATCTCTTTATTTACATATCGAAATCGATTTGCTTCAGAATAGAACTAATGTTTTGAATCATTATTCAGGTTCTTCAAGTTCAAACTACCTATATTCTGTTAGAATAAGAGCAGTTATGCCCTAACACCTTGCATGTGAGTAATGAAGGGATATCAAATCAATGATTAAGGAGTTATCTATCTTTATTTTTATCAAAATCCTCTCTGTGAATTTGATAATATGCCATTCTTCTGACTGAATTTTGTTTCTAACAAAGACCTTTCTTGTATTTTCGCCTGTTGCCAAACCAAACTAGCGATGACAATGAAAACGTGAAACGCTCAAACGCTTCAGAGAGAATCCATAACATCCGCCGCCCTTTCCTCACTTCCTCCTTCAGCCCAACACGGTCCATCCATTCCGGTTTTTATTTTTCGCGATCCTGTCCCTGCGATGGTGGTGTTGTTGCATCGTATTGAGGGAATCCATTAACGAGGCTTCGGGTCAATAAGAGAAGCTGCGGAAGCGTGAGAGAAAACCCCTTTCGAGTGGGTGGCATGCCGCGTCCCCCCCGAAAGAGATGGGCCGTCGCGGAACCGCCGCTGCCAGCGCGGGGGGATGTACCACCCCCCGCATCTACTATGCATGCACCTGGGAATCGATCAGAAGTCTTGCTCGGATTAGGTCATGTTTGATATGCGCATTTTGTGTTCCGTTTCAGATGCGTATTTTCAATCTAGGTGTGACCGCGATGCGATTTTTTTTCGTGCGGTAACACTAGATGTTGAGTTCTTCGAAAGGCAATAGAAAAGACACGCCCAACTTGATGTGTCGCAGCGTGTTTTTGTCGAATATCGATTTTCAGTCGGGATTCACGATGGGAAAACTCCGTTTTCTTTCTTTGCTCTTTGCCCTACATAATATTACGATTCACTGTAGGTTCCTTTCGAAACATGGATTCTATGTTCCATAAAAGGAGACTTGGGCTCGAATTACTCGTAGGCAAAATATCACTTTCAAATTACCCCGTATATTGTGAAAAATGTACCAGCTATTTGAACTTTACATGTATACTACGACATGATTCTTGTATTTTTCTGAATCTCCAACAATCTTGATACACTTCACCTATATGTATGTATGTTTGTAATCGACTCTTTTACACCCGATTTTGACCCACTTTATACGGACAGAGATATACGATGGCACTGAAGAGCCAATGTAATATAAAAATTTTCGTTCCAAATAATTATAGAAAAATTCCAATTACTATCTAGAATTTCCAGTTACTATCTGGAAATTTCCAGTTATTATCTGGAAATTTCCAATAACAATCTGGACTTTTCCAGTTACTATCTAGAAATTTCCAGTTACTATTTGGAAATTTCCAATTATTATTTGGAAATTTCCAGTTATTATCTGGAAATTTTCAGGTGCTATCTGGAAGTTTCAAGTTGTTATTTGTAAATTTCCATTGATAGTCTCATAGGAAGAATGACATTTCAACTTCTGCTATAAAAACACCTATTGATGTAGTTCTTGATATTGTTTAGATCATTGTTTGATTATGTTTAGACTGCTTTCCGAATTCTCTTTTATATTATTCGAATATACAGGCCGTTTCTTTTATCATGTCGTAACATTGCTATATTCTAAACCGTAATAGATACAAAGACGATTAAATGGGAAAAAAGGTAACTATTGTGGTGAGCAGTACATTGGTCAGAGAAAATCTACGGGGACGCTCGCCCTTCCCAACTTATACAGGGAAAACTGAAAATGCTGTTTTCGGTTTTTTAAGAATAGAATTGTTATTTCAGAAAATATAGAAAAAATGAAAAAGGAAAGTTTTATTGTATTCAAAATGTACTAGAACTACGTAACGATAAATTTTTAATCAAACTTTTCGTGTCAACACCGCCAACATCAACTATTTTTTTCAAATACGGACCTGTCTATTTCATCACAAATATTGATAGAGCGATAAAATCTCAATTCAGTGGTATATCACACTCGACATTTTTATAACGTTTCATATAAAATAACTAGCATCATCAGTGACAACAATTTTTAATTACGGTCCGGTCGTTAGTTTGTTTATGAATTCCACACAATCTAACGCTTCGATATAAAAATTATCAGTGACGTTTTGAATGAATGTATCTATGAAAATTGTATTTATACTATAAAAATTCATAAAAGATTTCTGCAGTTTCATTGATGAACGATAGCAATTTACCCCAGAAATAAACTTACTTAAGAGGAGAAGAAATCAAACAAATAGAAAAACAATTTATTTCATAATGAATTTGTGGAAGAAAATAAAACCAATACAGAAAAAGAATTCTACATTAAATGCTCGAATTGACGGCCTTTTTGTTGAATGCACATAAGTTGTCTGTCCATACAATTTCTGTGGCGATTTTCTAGCATGATGGTTGTAATGCTATTACATGCATCTCTTATTTTCCGTTTGAGATGGTCGATATCGGTACTAGGTGTCGAAAAAACTTTATCCTTTATGTATCCCCAGACAAAGAAATCCAAAGGAGTAAGGTCTGGGGATCGAGCTGGCCAGGCAATTGGACCATTGTTTCCAATCCACTTTGTTGGTAATAATCTAAGTAGCCATCAAACTCATTGGATAAAAAATTTAAATACATCTCACCATTCAAATGCTCATCGTAAAAGAAAGGACCTAGTATGTTTGATTCCAAAATTCCCAACCAAACATTTATTCCGAACCACTCCTGGAAATTGGTTTCTCTATGTAAATGTTCATTTGTATAATTCCACCTATAATGGATGTTTCTGTTAAACCAACCATTGTTGGTGAATTTTGATTCGTCTGTCCATATTATTTTTTTACAAATATTGCGAACTTCCCTATTTCTACATCTAACCATTTCGCAAATCGTACTCTCCTTCCGTAATCCCTTTCATTAAGGTGATGAACTTTGCGTATCCTGTAGCATTTGTATTTGATCTTTTTCAAAATATTTCTGGTAGATTTTACAGATATCCCTAGTTCGTGGGCAATTTCTCGTAAAGAACAATCTTGATTAGAAATATTTTTGAAACTGACCAATCCTAGATTTTAAAAAAATACGTTATTTTTCACTTTTCAGTCTTTATAAGGTAATATTTGCTTACCCAAAACATTTATTTGGTTCCTTATACTTCCAGTAACAACACATTTTCTAGTTTTATTTCTAAACATTTTAAATAGTAACTGGAAATTTCCAGATAGTCACTGAAAATTTCCAGATGGTAACTGGAAATTTCTAGATAGTAGGAATTGGAATTTTCCTATAACTATTTGGAAATAAACGAAAATTTTAATATTACTTTGGCTCTTCAGTGCCATCGTACAGATTTAATTGAAACTTTGTACACTTATCTAGAAACGGTGACATTGCAATAATTTGATGAGTTTGTCTCATAATCCTGATCAGGAGAAATCCTTCGCCAGAATTTTCAAAATCCGCGTCGTGGATTAATGCGCCTGCTGTCTGTCGTCTTTCTTGGTTAGGGTCGCTATTTTTATTCAGGCTCTGTCTCCGGAGAAAAAATGTTTTGTTCATAATAAATTGAGAACTAAAAAGTGAAAAATAAAATACTTATAGTTTAAAGAAACTAAAAAACACGCTTTTATAACATAATGAATTAAAAAGTAAAAAATAATTGTTTATATAGGCAGAAAATAATAATGAATGAAAAATATTAGTATCACTGTGAAAAAATCGTGGTGTGCTCCATATACGAAAATATGAAATAAAGCGCCCCACGCTTTTTTCACAGTGATACTAATATTTTTCATTCATTATTATTTTCTGCCTATTTAATCAATTATTTTTTAATTTTTAGTTCAATGTGTTATAAGAGCGTGTATTTAATTTTTTTGAACCATATTTAATTTTTTGGTTCTATACCAAAGTTTCTGTAACAAAGTCTAACTTTACTACTTTTATTCAACTCTCACATATCCTATTTGGGTATATGTGCTGAAAATTATCATACCTCTTCTGTAGTTTATTGATTGTCCTGCATAAAAACATGAAAGACTATTTGCGAAGCTCTGTCTCGTTTCCTGCGAAGGTGTCTCTAGAAGAATCTGAAAGGGAAAATTTACAAAAAATTATTTTATACACCAAAAACCGGCATAAACTTTTCCTCATTATAGCTGAGCGATCTACCTACATAATAATATAGTCCTTACTTATGCACTCGAAAGCTTCAAACAAATATTATTTTCCGCAACAAAATTTCAAGGTAAAGTACTCGACGAGCTCTGTTCAAAGATGTTGACAGATATGAATTATTCTTGTTTTACAAGACCTACTAGGCTCTGCTAAACGGGGCGAAATTTCGAGAATGGCTGTTAGGCATTTTTTATGAAAAAGTGGATAGCCTATTCGATTTTATTTACCAACTTTTAGCCTAATATCTCATATAAAGTCTCTTATATAGGGATTTAGTTATATGGTAACAAATTTCCAAATTCATGCTTTTTTGATTGACCCTGCATGAAATTCTATGAACTTCTCAAAAGAAGAAGGAAGTAGACGAACTGCTGGAAACGCAGACGAAATTGTGGTCCTCGTACAGGGAAGCATATCCTGATAATCTCTGATCTGATGCAAAATGAACAGAGGAATGATGTTATGAGGTCAGAGGGTAAACCCTAGCAAACTCTCACTTGCCTTTCACACGCAGAATAAATCTGTAGCACATAAAACTATCCAAATTCTTTGGCAAAACACTACGTTGCTGATCACGTCAAATACTTAAGGCTGTTCTTAGATAAGATATTCACTTGGAATATGCACCTGCACCGTGTAATCAACAACAGCAAATCGTCGTTTATGATGTGCGAAAACACTTTTGTATAAACCTGAGGACTCAAAAAGCATCCACTAGATTACAGTTCTAAAATCACGTATATAGCTACAGAGACGGGCAAAGAACATCGGCAAAATCCAAAGGCCTACCAGTCTGTACGCGCTACGACTGTTGCTATGGAATCTCTAAACCCATTTTTGCTTGAAGTTTTTCTGGGATCTAGTAGGAGATGATTTCAGTCATGGAACCCCCAATGAACTTATGTCATTAAGTACAGCAAACAGATCGACCGCATAAACTGGAGGAGGCGGGAAGAAGACCAAGCTGTGACTCACCATTCACAAGCATATGGCCCACAACATCGTGGGGTCTGTCCAAGGACGGATGAGCTGGACGGCGTTAAAACCCTTACGTTACCCCCCTTGTGACCGTATGGGATAGTTTTAATCTGTCTTTCAGATATTCATATACCCGTTGCATGGGTATTGTTGATATTTCCAAAATTTTCATAAATGCATTTTTTGCCTCTTTGCTATGGAATCAATCCTGAAACTCTCACCACTATACATAACAGTCATGGGTTGGGCGAGGATGATTGCAGACTTATACAAACAGTTAACCAAATCACAAAGTGGACACACCATAATCATCCATGTTGTCAACATTGCCAAACTGGAAATGATATCAGATCCCATACACATACGAAAAACTAGTGATAACGCAGCACAAGAGGAACGAATGGAACTTGGGAGTAGAATCATCTGCACAAATTACTGAAAAACAGTTGAAGATACATAAGCAGGAATATGTGGAGTGAGGCCAACAGCAGTCACATAACATTTGTCCTTTTTTGGAAGGATTATTTATGTATCAAAATGTAAAATAGAAAGAAAGCCAAAAAAGTTGATCAAATATCTTTTCATCAAGAATACTTTTTTAGATCAAATATTGATGGAGTAGCTTGACTTAGTAAAAAATGTTGAAGAATGAAAAGTGAATTGAAGTACCTACAAATTTCCGCCAATTATGTAACCATTCAGATCAACATCCTATACAGTTTATCAAAATTATTGATGAATACCATTTTAAAATGTCTCAAGTACGAAATTTGCATGAAAAAAGCATATGCGACAGGATAACGAAATTCTTATTTCTCTTCTGCGATTTTACCAATGAAATTCTAATCATCACGACATCTCGTAGATTATGTTTACATTTCACTGTTTCCTCGCCTATCAATTCAGGGAGCGTGTTATGTATGTACATCAGGAAATAAGAGGAGACACATTCAACAAATGTTATGCCTTGGATGCATGAGGCATAGATGGCGTTACTTTTACAACTTTAGAAAACATGCTAGGTTAGGTACCTACCTACTGATTTATTCATTTCTCCTCGGCTTCACACGTTCGGTCATTAAGTTTTCATTGTCATTTCATTGAACATAACATTTTGTAACAACAATACGGTAATAAACACTATTTTATTTTCGATTGCTGTATAAAATGAACTAGGTTTTTAATCGCTTGTGTAAACTATGGAAGGCGACAAGTGATTGTTGTTATAATGAAGAGGGGGAAGTTTCAATAGAAATAATATTCATTTTAGTAGGTTTTATTGTTTTATTTTCAGTCTGTTTATTCGGTAACTTAATTATGCACAATAACGTAGTTACGTGCACAAGTAACTTGGAATGAAAAAGTCAGAACGAATATTTATGAAGGGTGAGAGAACATCAATTTAGGAAAATTTCAGGAAATTTTTATCGTCAATGAAAAAAATATTACTAAGTAGCACGGAATGTAGCGACTTGATCTGGCAAGCCTTCAACTCTGTTAGTCACAGACTTTTATATAAGTATATAGGTATGAGATGAATGGTACAAAATTAAATCAGGGACTATATAGAGGGGCGAGAACAGAAAGTGGGAATTGAAAAATTCGTGTAGGGTACCGCAGAGTACAGTGCTTGGACCGAAATCATTTTTAATTTGTCTGAACTCTCTTCTCTCTCTTGATATAGAAGAATCAATTGTTTCTTTTGTAGACTATACCGTCAAAGCTGATGGCTGGAACGAAGTGAGAGGAATGGCTGAAAACCAAATGAAACAAAATATTGAACTAGATACAGGGTAACCTGCTAACTGTCAATGTGGAAAAGAATCACTACTTATAAAAGCCACCCACCTACCAATTTAACATTAAATAATCAACCTGTTTCAATTTCACTTTCCGCTAAATATATTCGTAACTGCGTTGGGATATTCCTGCTCAGAATCTGAAAAATAAACTTGCACGACTTATTTTCAACTTTTATCAATTCCGTAGTGTATAGTAGGTTTGAATCAACTCAAAATACTTTACTATTTTTTATTGGAATCCTTGCTGCAATACGGGTTTATCGGGTTGGGTGTTGAACTCCAAACGTTACTGAACCAGCAACAAAAAAAAATAATAAAAATTTTGCAATTCGAGAATTTTTGAGAATTTAAACTTTTAATTTGATCATAAATAATATTTGTTTCATATACCCTTGATATACATTATACTCCTATACGTCCACACATAGCAGTACCTACTGAAGTGTAAGAATTGAATTTTATTGTGAAAAAACTATTAATCGTACTCGTTCACCTCGAATAAATCTTTGGCTTATTTTGATGATCGATTAATTTCTTCACGAGAGAAAATGCCATTCCTTCGCCAAAATATCGTGTACCTTTTTTGATCTTCTGGGGCTAGATTCTATTTTGGAACTGAAACCGACGACAATATCTTCTAAACATTCCTTTGAACGATTAGTTATTTTCCTACCAAGTGCGGTAAGTGATACTTTCCCGCACGCGATTGGCGTTGACCCAAACGACGCGATGCGGAGTTCGGTCAAGCAGTCAACGGCGGAAAAAACACTTTACGCATGAATTAAAGAACATTATTGTTCTACGACCGCATAAAGAATCAAAAAGCACATTAAAAATATATGTTCAATTTCAACATTCAATGAAAATCCACTAATTATTATTAATTTTAATGTTTAAAACACAATTTGTTGCATTCTGCCGGTTCAGAAAAGTTAGATGGTGGTTACTGGCTGTTAATAGTAACACTCGTAGATTGCAAAGTACATGAAGATGACGGAGAAGGCATCGGTTGCAAGTTGTCAGTACATGAAAGATTTTGCTTCTGACTCATATCCTACCCCTAGCTGAACATTCCAAACTGTCTCGAAAAAATAAAATTCGAATCACCTTTTGCCACACGCAAAAATCACACCTGTCACTGATGTGTTCGTTTCGAATCGACCCTAATGAGGACGCATCATCGACAAATTCGTTACAAATTAGGTTTATTTCCTCGCTATTGGCAGTTCCATGGTTCATAATTTTATGTCGGTAATGAACCGCATATTGTTGTTTTTGTCAAACGGTATCATCATTACGGTTTGGTGACATTGCGAAAATTGGACATAAGGCTCCCAGGGCGGCCATGTTCCGATTACACTGCTTTATAATGCAATAGAAACGGATAACCGGACGGAAGTGATAGGCGGAGAGCTCTTATGATATAAATTGCGATTGATGTTTTTGCAGTCGCTGCGTTTTTTACACGTATTTATCAAATATTGAAAACCAATTTTTAATCACTTTCTTTCACCTAGTGGAATTTGGCAAGTATGGTTCAATACTCGTTCAGAGAAAAATCAACATGCAATATGAATATTTATGGTTTAATTGGATTCAGAATACGAGGATGTATTGAGAAGTTTGTAGCTGACTATAGGAGCAAACAAAATATTAAAATTCAACACTTTCTTCTCTTGATTTGAAATATTTATTGTATAAGTATTTTGAATAGAATTTTATTCAAAATCACATTCATTTGGAATCAGAATCGCCTGAATTTTTCATCAAAAAATGATTTGACATTTTGCTCTGACAGCGACTGTCACCTCCTCAAAAATCATTTCAAAAAGTTTCGATTGTTCGAATATGCAATCGTTGTCGTCAGTCCCAGAAAGCAAAAAATATGACGCAAATTATCTGTCAGAAAACACTTACAAACATTGAATTACATCTGACATCTATTCATGCAAAGTTCCTCCGAGAGAAAATCATCTCAAATGCTTATGGTGATCAAGTATCGCCCATAATCCCCATGTGATTATGACGAAATTTTCTGTAAATTCTAGTACTTATTGTCAATGAATGGTGGTAATGGTACTTAACGTAGAAGTAATCTACTTGCTCGGGTACCGAACGTCGTGACTCAAACTCTCTAGTAGGCAATTGAAGTCCAAACAATTCCACTTATTATCCAACTGTATATACATTATTCTGTCTCTTTTCCAGGTGGCATTTATATTTACATGAAATAATTGAAACCTTCGATCAAGTGACACAACCTAGATGAGTCACTCGCCGCTCACGCCTTGAACTTTGTAAGGGACATCTTCTGAGAGAGAGGCCTATTATAGACGAAAATAACAATAGCCTTTACCCTCACCGGCAGTGTCGTGCGTTGTTTACAGAAATATTGAGGTTCATTAGAATAGAAATAATCGAAACCCTATATAGAATGGAAACCTGAAATTATGATGAGAACAGCCAATGCTCTAATTTACAGGTTGTTTCATAATTCATTCATTTTACTCTTTTTCCACTTCGGTTTCCCTTTCTTGATGGTTAAGACACTGGTAGCTTACCTATGAAATGATATATTTTGTTTTCCAGCTTCAAATGGTCTTTTACACATTTAACACTGCTTCACCAATATTTAATAATAAAAATTAACTTAAACACAAATCAACTCAGAATTTGCTCTTTATTCACGACAGAACACTCCTATAAGCCAAAGACCAAAACACACACAAATGCTTTTTTGTTGTTCTGTCAAATATCAAATGTAGTGTTACCGTACTGACCAGACTGTATCGACAACGAAGAATTTACTTACGTTCGACGGTGGAAATACTATCGTTTTTACATGCTCCCAACAAGCTGCAATAAACGTTTCAATTTCCTTCTTATTGTTATATATTCCATCCAAGACAGTATTTTTTGGGTTTTCGTTACAGAAATCAAAATCTACCTGACTTGCTTATTGTATCCTTGAAAAATTGCGACATGGCAACAATGTTATGACTTGAGGGATGATAATATCATGAAAAAATCTAACCTTCAGTAATTTCGGCTATTACTCATCTAGGTTGTGTTATACGGTTCATAAGTGTGGATAAAACTTCAATTATAGGGAGATTGTAACGCCTTTGCAAACCAGACCTCAACAGCATCTATATCCTCTTCGCTGGATATCTTCAGTTAGATATAATAGTCAGACCGAACCAGATCTGGATATGGGGGGTGTTCGAGTAATTCGAACCTCAAAAATTACGAATTGTCCTGCAAACACAAAACATTTTTGAACAACTTTACTCGTTTTTTCTCCTTAATTTTTTCTCGTTGAGTGGTCAGAGTAACGTCGAATCATAATTTCCAGTTATTCTTTATCCTAATAATCAATAATGATTAATTACTCCATGGCAATTCTAAAAAACTGATGCAAGAACTTTTTCAGCAGATTTTTCAACACGAAACTTATTAGGCCTTGGAGAACCAGAGTGTCTCCATTCCATCAAATGCCGCTTTGTTTCTGGGCCTTCCTGATGATCACTCTTACTCTTCAATGGAAAATGTCTCTCCTCTTTTGGAGAAATTCAAATTTTTGCGGTTGCATTCGAGGAACATTGATCGCAAAGGGTACTAAGAAAATCTTCGTACATCTGCTTACCTTAACCCCGTCAAATACAGGTACCTACTTGATGATGGTTCGATACTCAATTTTTTCATAATTTCGGCTGAGATCTTTTTTTTTACCAAAACTTGTTTGACCATTCGAATGAGTTATGGATCGTTGCTATGGTATCACCATATATTTTTTATCCATAGAACCGCTGTAGGCTAACGAGATCATACATCCTTATAATATATATCAAGCTTTTTAGGATTGTTGACTATGATTTGGATTCCTTTTTGGGTATGATTTCATTGTAAGTGAAGTACCTACTCATGATTCAATACTTTCATAAGAAGTCCAACCCCGCAACATAAAAAATTACGGAGTTATGATTTTTTTTTAATTCGCAAACTTTTCCAGTTTTTCTCTGTTACTAATTATTCAATCTGAGCGTTAAAAATCTTATTTTGTTCGTATTCCAATAAAATTCTCTACAATTTTTCTGCAACCAGATTGCTATGAGTTTTCATTTCATAAGCAAAAAACTAAAAAAAAACTCGCCTTTTTAATAATAATAATAATAATAATAATACTCCCTCATAAACACTCGCTGAGTGTACCGAAAGGCATAGCCTGTGCGGGTAGAGGACGGCTATTATTATTATTTGCCGTGGCGCTCCGTAATGTTTATAAAAAATTAATGAATGACAGTTGCGAGTCCAAAACATAACAGAAGTCGGTTTTCTACTAGTATTTTTGTTACGAAAAAATCCTCTATTGTTGGCCTAATATGGCGATTGATTTTTTCATACATTCAATATTTTGGCTAAGGCGATAATAAATGGTTATTCTAATTGGTTACTGAACACTCTGAAGTATGTCGCAATTACTTCAATTTGAACTATGAAGTGAATAAAAAAATTGTTCTCGGGCTGGAATGTCCCAAAAATGTTACCACTGAGTCTCTTTAGTTTTATTATGCGATTCTGAAAAAATCAGATATGAGGGTCTATTGACGTCGTGAATTTCTCTGAAGGAAAATTTGTTTGACTATTTCTTGAAACGTGTTAACATAAATATATACATATTCTAAAAATTATTTGATTGATCTTTGTGAAAGCTCACTCCTCATAGTTCGTAATGTACACACAATCCCTGAAAATAATAAATAAACTTCAATTTGTCAGTTTACTTCTTCATAATATTATTTTAGTATGCTCTATGTATGCATTTTTCTCAATAAATCGCTGTGAGCGATCTGATTTTTGAGTACTAACAAATATGTCATTTTGAATTTACCCACCCAGAATCGCATGGTCTCGAGTGTAACAAAACCTCGGATCCACTGTATTATGTACCTACACTCGGTCGGTGAGTTGTGTGAAACAGAAATGGGGTTGTACTCCCCCGCCTATAACATTCAGTTTGCGGAATAGACAACGGATAATTTCCAGCTCTACGTACACGCATATAGGTATGATTTGCGGGGGAGATCAATATCGCACCTCTCTTTTTTTTTCTCCTATTGATCATTTGGGTTGGTTGTCCCCGGACAGGGTAGGTTTTGTTGGAAGGTGACGAATGTTCAATATCACAGTTGACTGCTTAGGGGGTTTTAGATATCAACTCGGCAGTGTCAAACGGAAAAGTCATTATGGCCTTTCACAAAATGAAAAGGAGTATATGAAAACTTAATTTGACTGAAAATGCATTCTCATATTTTGGGAACAATATAACTCGTATACCTTTTTTTCTTCTTGAGAGTGTGATGATAAGAACTTTTGTCTGCAGTATTTTTTGTTCTCATAACAACGGAACTAACCTTCGTGGAGCAGAAAAGGAACTTAGAGAACGGCCCTTCAAAAACTAGACTCAATTCAGATCCAACAGTTTCGCTGCGTTAGACTTATAAAATGGTGTAGAAATCCACCAGCAGCAAGTCACATGAGAGGAGTGTGGGAAAGAATAATAATATCAGTCGAAAATATCTTGGAGACTATATTCTCGCCCAAAAAAGCCCCAAAGAAGAAATTATGCAGATCTTCTGGTCGAAATTGAAAATTCTGTAACCAGCCCTCCACTGACGTATGTTTATTCAGATTACCAGCATGAAGAAGCTTTGTCGCCTAACCACTTTCTGATTGGAAACGCCAATGAAGTTACTCCACTATGTGCCTCAACTGACACAGACTTTCATCTACGGAAAAAATGGCGAAAAACACAAAGAAATAAGGCGCCAGAAGAAATCCAAGAAGAGGAAAAGCGGCGCCAGAAACTTCCAGAAGGTTCCAAAACATCAAGACAAGTTCTTCCAACATCTATTACAGAAACCGATGTACAAATGGGGAAACTGAGAGAAGAACTACTTCAGGAAGATCGACGATGAGTTCAATAATAAAGTGGATACAGTGCGAGAGCAGATGAAAGGACTCGAAAACCAGATAGCTCTCCTCAAGAACAAAGATCATCGAGACAGGGTTGCCACATCAGGAATTTTCGTAAAACCACCGACTTTTGATGAACAGTCCTCCTAGCCCATGTATCGCCGGTAATTTGAAGCTGCCGCATCAGTGGCTAATGGATAGGGCGAAGAAAAAAAAAGCTACGGTACTCATAGTAGCTTTGGGTATGTTGAAGACGATACCAATCGAACAGCAAAATAAATACCTGATTACTGCATTAGAGTTACGGTATGGCGATCAACATCGAGAACAGCTGTATTGGGCTCAAATGAATACGGCACTCAAAAATTGGGCGAGAGTCTGCAAGAATTTGAAGCAGTTGTGAGACAGCGAGCTCACCTAGAAGTACCTGGAGATTTCAAGGAACAGCTAGCGGTGCAATTATTCATAGATGGACCGAGAGACACCGAAATCCAAAGGACTCTGTGACAAACACACTTCATGAGGAGTGGCGATGCCTTAGTACGTTCTCTAGAAGTGGAGGCGGCTTTCAACACCTCGGAGCCGAAAGTACGATCGGTATCAGTAGAAGAACCCGAACAATCATTTGGCGCAGTTACTAGTTCATTCGAGAAGGTTGTGGATGAGAATAAATTTTTGATAAGAACATGCCATAGATGTGAGAAATTGGGACATCTTATTGAAGACTGCAGGGTCTTCCATCAAGTCCTCAAATTGGCGGCAGGATTACTAGAATTAACCAGCATATCGGGGCGTACGCTGGCTAGCAATAATAAAGCCCCCAGGGTCATCCCTGTTAACAGGTTAAGAATAACAATTTGAATTGCCTTTTCCATAGTCATAGCATTGTGGGCGAATTGAACGTCGCGAAGGAATCAACCAAGTGAGATCAATGGTTGACGACCATGGGACCACAGCAAAAATGAGATGATCCCCAGGAAGTGTTCCAGCGTTGCAGAATTTTAAAGTTGGAAGGCAAATCAGGTGGACATTTTGGAGCGAATGAGACCTTGGATAAAATACTGGATTCAATGTCGTGAAGGTGTAATAAGATGGTACCGAAGATGTCCGAAGTGTGAAGCAAAAAAGTGTCCCAGGACAAGATCAAGAGGATAGATGAAACAATACAATTTAGGTGCTACCTTCGAACGAATCGGCATCAATTTAGCTGGACCGTTTCTAATGATGAATGATGATATTCATAGTTGCAAGTAAGAGCTCTGTTGGATAACATGTTTTCAAGGTTTGGAGTGCCAATGGAGCTACATTCTGATCAAGGAAGAAATTTTAAATCGATCTTATTTATTCAAGGGCGTTTGTGAATTGATGGGAATTAGCAAGACCAGAACAACTGCCCTCCACCCACAGTCTGATGGCATGGTTGAAAGGTGAAACAGGATTATGGCAGAACATTTTTTCAAAGAAGTAAAGGAGCACCAAAAGAACATGAATCCTTCCATAAAGCTCACCCCAGCCAGCATTATCATTATCATTGGGAGAGATCTTCGTTTGCCCTGTGACTTGGTGCTCGGGTCACCATGTGCTGAAGAAAATAGGTGCAGGATTATGCAGACGAACTGCGAGATAGCTTCACTAGGATCCAAGAACTTGCGAGAAAAAGATTAAACTAGTGATAGAATGAAGGCTTGATACTATCTTAAGGCCAATATACTGTTGGTTTCAAAGGAGATCGAGTGTGGCTGTACAACTCTTGTCGTAATAAAGGAGTTCCTCCCAAATTAACAACAATCTTTGGAAGTTCCCTATACGATAGTGAAGAGAATAAAAGACGTGGTCTATAGAATTCAACGCAGCCCGAGAGGGAAAATGAAGAAAGACTGACAAAACGATTAAAATTGAGAGGGGTATAGTGTAACTTATTTGCATAAAAAATGAACTGCTCGTTTGCTGAAAACAATTCCTTTACCAGAAGCATCTTTCGATCTTTTTCTATACTGATCATTCTGGAGAACGGAAGGATCCCGAAAAATCTGTTCTGCTCGAATTGAGTATATAAGGCGGTACATTTCACGCTGAGGAAGACGTTTTTTTTTAAGATTTAGACTAGTTCCAAGTCAGTAGAGCATCAGTTTAAGAAGATCCAAGTGTTTTGAATTATTAGCCATTGTAATAGTTGTATTTTTATAGCGAAGGTAATAAAAACAGTTTAGTATGCTCTGAGTATTATTTAGATATATCGTAACAGTATGTTGCCGAAAAAAGCCCCTTATTAATTTTGAGCTGTGGGTTTCGGTTCTCAGGTACTCACACAGGCTCTGCTTTTGAGTGGTTTTCTTCAAAAACCTGGAAGTTTCATGAAAACAAATTTCAAAATATTCCGAGAGTTGTGTTGAATGATAGTGATTTCAGTAAATTCAAAACCATTTCTGCCAAAAAATCCCGGTCTCTTGATGAGATCCCGTCGGTTTGGCGCTGTTTCTGAATTCAGTGATGAGAGCCGGCACTTCTCGCGGGAGCCGCCGCCGGCTACCGCCCTTCGCCGCCCGTGTTTCGTGTTTATCCCATCACACACCCGCACACACACACATCGAAAGCGCGGCTCTGTAACATGGCGGATGGCGCTTATTAGCGAAGTTAGGCCGTTGGGCCGCAGTGCATCATCATCCGAGTGCGCTGTGTTGGCGACGGGCCCATCGCGGCCCATTCTATTCAGTTCCGTTGATACGGAGGTGAAGTACGAATGCCGTACGTAACGGGGTGAGAATTATTGTGCGCGCCAGCGTGAACGTTTTCAGAAGTTTGTGATTTTGCCGCCGCCGCGGTGGCTCGCCGAAGACGAGGAGGATCTTGTCGAGGACGGGAGGGCGGTTATGCCATGGCTGTGCTCCGATCCGCTGTTGGTAAGGGTCGAGAGGATGATGGATGCTTGTCCTTGCGGTGTGTCGACATTTTTCATGACCGGGATTTAATCGAGGAAAAGATCTGTGATTGCATGTATATCGAGCAGCCGATTGGCGAAAGAAATGAGATTCGTGGCGTCTTCTCCGGCGATAATACGAACCAATCAATTGGTTCGTAGAAGCTTTGTTTACATGTTGACCTTTTCCTGCAGTAATTTTCGTTTTTGGGAATGCTTTGTTGATTAACCACGTGGAAATCTGCGACGTGTGCAATAGTTTCATAATAATAACGTATTTCATTTATTATTCATTGAAAACTATCAATTACCTGATTTCCATATTACTTTGTCATTGTTTATTATGTGAAAAATTGAGTCGTAGGTGTCATTATTCCCTCATATTATGACGTAAACTCATTCGGAACCAATCAAATAATGTGTGTATATTGTCAGAGGATTTTTGATTACACTTTCATTGTGCGGATTGTGAACGTCAAATCCGAACAATCAGTCGGAGAGTGAATAATTGAGACAACGTCGAAACGACCTGTGGTCAATACTGCAACGAGCATTGAAATACAGCTACTTGCCAATATTCGTCAAAAAGGAGACCATTGCACGAGCTTCTTAGCACAATTATTGTAACTCACTCTTGGATAGACATCGTTTTGTCGATCGGAGAAGTATTTGCACTAGTGACCATCGCAGTAGAAAGTACTATTGTAGAGTTATTAGAAAAATGGGTATTTATTCTGTTTTCAGCCCTTATTTGTTATCTTTCAGTCCATTTCGAAAAGTTAAATATATTGAATTCTGTAAAGCTGTGTATAAATATGGGTACCTAAACAACCCCAGGTGGTCTATTTTCAAGTGCGAGAGAAAGGAGATCTTCCCGGCGATAATTCTCCGCGAACTCATTTTCTAGCATTTTTTTGTTTAATTGAAAATATTTGATCAAATCATTCATTAATCAATCCATTTCACAAAAGTGTCACACGAGGAATCACTGGTTCAATGAGCGCACCTGATTGCACCGAACATTAAACAAATAAGAGCAGACTCTATTCCCTGACGTTTCCCTAGAAAATTGCAAGAGAAATGTCAGAGTTATTTCTCTTTGATGATAAGTGATGAAACTCAAGAATACTCTCATGTTCGGTAAAAGAGAAAAGTGACTGTTTTCTCTTGGCTTTTCTACTCCCCCACCCACCCAGAACATCAGAATCATTGACAGTCGTATGATTCTTTTCTGTAAAGAACTATCAAATGCATTTGGCTGGGTCCTAACATCAACAAAACTAGTCGATCCAAGAGTACAACCAAAGAGACCCTACCTAGCAACTATACTGATTTCTGTTCTCGAGCTCGTGAAATAACTAGAACAAAAAATGGGTATACACCAAGGTACGGTCTTTGGCCCCTTGCTTTTCCTAACCTACATTAACTCCCTATTAGCATCTAACATAGATGGCCTAATTGTATCATGTGCTGATGATACTGTTCTGGTATTTGAAGAAATTTACTGGCATAAAGTAAAATTACAGTAATTCGTGGTTGAATTCTGGTTGAATACAATACTTCAAGTAAATGAAGATTGGAACCTTTGGTGTGAATAAACTTCAAGAAGTGGAAAAACCTAAACACACCAAAACATCGTCAAAAACACTAGACGCGCGTTTCGCCAACAAAGTTGGCATCCTCAGGGGTTCAAAAAACGTACAGTACGTTTTTTGAACTTGAATTCCTATCTACTTAATCCTTATCTTCGAATGTCATGATGATTTCCATATCGTGGAAACCAAAATATTCAAAAAAACATTTATTGCACTCTTTTTGTCAATTTTGTCTGTTAATTCATTCAAAACAGCATATCCTTTTCTCTCATGCAGACAAATCAGTCGAATAACATCAAATGCTTCCTTTAAAAAAGCTGTTAGAAAGTTGTAATAATTGTTATTTTTGTTTTTTCTCTCCTTCTATTTGTATTCATCCTATGATTACATTAATATGTACACATGTATTTTTACTTTGTATCTTTCTATATAATTGTAAATTGGCTTGCCGTAAATAAATAAATAAATTAATAAATAAATATAATTAAATAGGTGAAATGATAATACTCCATTTAAGAGAATATTTTTGCCGAATGTTGAATTATTCTAGCCAGCTCTATTTTTATCTCCCTCATCTTCTCAAATACGGAACTGCATAAACACGATCTTATGAAAAAAGTTTTACCATCAGCCATTTGGTTATACCGAAATAATTTCAATAAATAAATATTCCAGTTTTATCAAATCCGATAAAATATAACACGAAAAAATAAAATGAGTTAGCTCTATTATATTTGATATATGAATTCAAAATTCAGGATGGGGCGTTAATTATATTAGAGATTTGAATATTGGAATAAGTTGAAAGTTTTACTCTAACTACCTCTTTATCGAAAGGTATTTTTCTGTTTTACAAACTATGCTGAATCAGGAGCAGCAATGACTTTTGGCTATACATTCTCTTTTGTCGTTGTTCACTGAGGTTGTCGCATTAATTTAAATTTCTTCAATATGTGCATCATCATATAAACTCTCTGACCGGAAATGGTTGTTACTCCATTCGTATAGTGTCAAGTAAATAAACCAAACACCTGCCATATTATTGCTTCGTAAAACTTTTTCTGAAGTTGATGAATAAGGAATTCTTGTCTTTGTTTGTTGATTATATGATATTGGATAGTTATGTTGATATTCTTCTGTTCCTTGATATTCACACCCTTTCTTGTCAAATTAATTATACTTGTTTGCTCGTAACATCTGAGTTATTTTTTTACGTCGTTGTTTGACTACCTAGTTGATTTTCATTTCAAGGAAATTTCTGAGGTCTCTATCACCCTGTAATTGTTCTCATTAGTCACTTCTTCAATGCATTTCTGGTTAGAAGGTGGTAGGTAGTACCGTTGTTGTATAAATACTGGTTTTGGTTTATGAATAAAATTTTCCAATCACTTATATTCATAGTATTTTGTGTTAATTGTATTTTCTTCCATGAGTAATATTCTTATAGCCTCGTAGTCGAATTGGTCTTGATATTAAAACCAAGCATTTTTTTGGTGTATCCCTCTTTACAAAATATCCACATCAATGGCTTCGATAATCCCCCTGCTGTTTTTAATTTCATATCAATAACTTTTAATCTCACTTCTGTTGTTCTGTGAGTAAGTAAGTACACTTGCCTTGAACAATTAGTATGGTTATGAATCTATAACATGTCAGATATTGGTTTAAAATTGAAATCAGTAGTGTAGCGGCCATACCTAATAATTATTTTATATTCCGATGCTATTTTTGGTTTTCTCCATTTCATTTGTTTTTTCTTTGTTCCGGTACAATTGATGATTATAATCTGTCGAAAGTAACTTTCTCATCGGCTGCATCGATGCAAAGTAGTCGATTGATGAAATAATGATTTTTTGATTAAATTTGTTCCAGTTTTGATTGCTAAGATATAATTCAAATAACCAAGTAAATATCAGTTTTTTACCTATTACTTTCTTACTTTCCGTTAATTTATCCTAAACAGTTGAAATACTCATTTGAAAAACTGAAACAACCAGAGGGTACCATTCGGTTTGTTGAACAGAATGTTTTTTAATTTTATCTTTGGAATTACTGTAACTGTCAGTTTTCTTCCTACATTAAATCTGTCGTATTCTAGTATCTCAATATGTTGCTTCTTATGTGGGTGGAAAAAAACTGAAAAATGTATTTGTTACATTAATTTCCACTCTGCTGTCATCATAATAATCATTACTATTCCACCTCATGCTTGACAACTGATTTCCCCCCAACAAAAAACAATGAACCGTTGTGATATGAAAATTCCGTTAGTTTCGATAAAAAATCTTTACCCACCCAATCTTTTCGAAGTCAAACTAAACGACCCACCTAATAAACCCAATGCGTTCTTTGTAGAACAACCATTATTCACCTGGCACAGGTTATACTCATTTTATAGGGGTTGTAAAGTGATTGAGTTGCTATGACCCCCGTATGTTTATATCGTTCGGTTAAAAGAT
Organism: Chrysolina americana; assembly: GCA_958502065.1. Classification (NCBI taxonomy): domain Eukaryota; kingdom Metazoa; phylum Arthropoda; class Insecta; order Coleoptera; family Chrysomelidae; genus Chrysolina; species Chrysolina americana. The sequence continues at coordinate 58,458,141 of OY293416.1, read as the reverse complement.
AGCAGAGATCCTTTCAAAAGTATTTATAGAGTTTTATTTGGTTCGATCGATCAGATAGTGGTTTTGACAATAGATATCGACAATTCAGCCCTATGCTGTATCACTTTCGTTAAAAATAACGTCACCGTTATTCGCCATTTCCGTTACTTTGCCATGATTGAAGTTACTTTGCTATGATTTGTAATAGCAAAATAATAATATTAATAATAATCGTCTTTATTAATTGAATGACAGATATAAAAAAAATACATTTTCATTTTGGTCGTTATGGAGCGAGGTTTAGCTTAAGCTACTCTTACACCGAACTCCAAAACCATCATTCTAGGTAAGAAAGAGTAGTAATTAAACTTATTGAATAAAATAATCGTAAGAAACATAAGAATGTAAGAATGTCGCATTCGCAAAAACAGCAGATCTGATAAGGCAGAAATTGCGTAGAGATAGGCCTAGTGATCATTTAGGAGTTTGTGCTTGAGATTTGAAAGCATATCTACTATAATTTTTCACTTCGATTGGCAAAGAGTTGAATAGTTTGATAGAATTATATGAGAACCCTTTTTGAAATAGAGCAGTTGAGTGTTGGGGCACCGTTATTTTGTATGGATTTCTGACGTTAACTGAATGCACCTGCGATCGAGGAACAAGTTTATTTCTTATGTCTTCCGGACCTTTTGCCATAACTTTAAATAGATAATAATAATAATAATAAATGTCTTTATTACCAATTGATAAGAAAATAAATGACATTTGGTTTATACAGTTAGGGCGAGATTCAGTTTGTATGTAATAATATAGTACAATATGAAATATAAGGTTTACAATTAACATACATCTGCTCTTCCATCTAACCCCAAGATATGTGGCCAGATGAAACTTTCTACGATGTTCCATATTTAACCAATTGAGTTCTTTTAATTTATGACTTACGTGATCGAACGTTCGGAGTCCAAACATAAAGCGAATACAAAAGTTTTTTTACCTTCTGTATTTTGTTTTTGAAAATGGTATCAAGAAAGGGTCCATAAAGAAAATCGCAATATGCAAGAGTATCAGCTAACTGTTTACGTATATTGAAGTTAAGAACATCTCTATTGGAATATAGGAGTTTTAGAGTAGTGAATGTTTTCTTCAGTAAATTATTTGTATGCGATTTGAAGCTGAGATCATCCTCTATAACTAGACCTAAATTTTTTGCTGAATGTTCCATTTATATAAACTTGAAAATTACTTTCGATGTGATCGTATTGGTTACGCGGGGTATTTGTCTGGGTTGAGTCGTGAATTGTGTAAGGTACTTTTTGTTACTAGTATATCGAGATCATTATTAAGAAGCATAAGTGCATGTTGTATGCTGTTCAGGGTAGGTCGCGGCTTCATTTGTGAGGAAATATTAGTTGAACAGTTGATTATCATTCATTGGGCACTGACGAGAGGCAAAACCTCGAAACATGTCAGGTGGTCGTCCCCAGCCAAATGTTCGAAAAAAACTCTTCTCGCTAGTTTAAGTGTTGAATACACCAATACTGAGTCGTTTTCAACGGGTTTCATAATTTTTTTTTCAATTGAGTATTATGCAAAATAAATAGCTATTTCACAGTTTTCATTGTTGATTGAAAAAAAAAATGTGTCAAATAATTTATTTTACTTAAACAGTTATGTGGCAATACTACAAGTATTTAGTCATTTCGAAAGTTACCATGAAAATATGGGTAGACCTTTTTTTTCACGATTTATTTATTACAGTCGTTTTCACTGGGTGTCGTTTTGAATACCAGTAGCTTTCTTTGGAGCTTAACACTATATTATACTATAAATAAGTGCACGAACCGAACCACAAATCATGCGATATTTGATATTACTCAGTGCATACTTTACACGGACAAATTCCTCGAGAATCAATATTACCTTTCAGTAGTTTCAGTATGCATGTGCGGAATTCTAGAATTGTCTGACGGTTTGTTTCTATCTGCGGTTGTATCTGGAGAACGTGACGAGTTTTTGCATCGATCTCTATCCTTTTCTTCGTCTCGTTACCAGAAGAATGTTACGATGCGCAATAGTTGCTTCTAAATTGGTCCCTGTGTAGCTACACTTTATTCGGTATTCACGATACAGCGAGCCGCGATCAATTCTTGGGTATAGGGTGGCTTTATCCGATGAGGGGTAAATGAATTTCTATTATTATTAGGGCGATAGAGGAGTGTCCATATTTCGGATAAATGTTTTTCAAAAAGTATGCGTTTTGATGGAAAAATTAAGTAGAACATTTGATTTCCTGAACATACATCTAAAAATGTTATATATTGATTCAACAGTTGAAATTGTTGCAGGTAAATTATTGCAAAATTTTTGAACTAAAAAGTGGTTTCCCAATTACGGGTACCCATCCGACATTATGAAGCTATTCGTCTAAAAAAAGTCACATGTATGTGTTTTCAATATACTCGTGTTTTTTTTTGATTTGTTTGTTTAATTTTTAAAAAGCTTGTTTTCAATGTATCTTTGTAAAGTGTTCTTGTTTTTCCTCAAACTTTTGCACGCATGATACGACATGATGTCCCGTCGGGTTAGGAAAAAAAACATTTCATTATGATAATTTAGGAATATTAATAGTAATGATAATAAATGGGGCAGCTGATCAAGTCAGAGTCCAAATAGAGCAGGTTATCTTTAGAAGGGGCGTGTTTCAACGAGACTTGCTTAGCCATCTTCTCTTCTGCATCTCCCTATGCCATTGTCCGTTCGAAATCCTGCGCATACAACTGGGGCACCCCAAAAACTAGAGGCATAAGGTCACTCATCTGCTCTATATGGATGACCTTAAACTATATGTGTCAAGGGAAAAAGATCTCCATTGGTCCTCAAGGACGGTGCAAGAGTACACGCATGCTATTGGAATGGAGTTTGGGATCGACAGATCAACAAATGTGCCACTATTTATCTCGAAAGAGGACGATACGAGGAATACGGAGAGGACGTTCAGCTCGTAGACGGAAGCATCCTACATCATCTGGATGCCGGAGAGACGTATACTTACCTAGGGGCGGAACAGCGCCACACCCAAGAGGTAACCACTGTTAAAAACTGTCTCCGCGGCAAGTTATCAGCATGAACTACGGCAGATCTGGTCATCAGAACTGTCGGGGAAGTTGCTGCAACTGATATGCTTGACGTTCCGATTCTACTTCACTCCTTTGGATGAAATGGACTCAGGAAGAGCTGCGACAACTCGACTCAAAAACTCGCAAAATGCATACATCTTTATAGAAGCTTAATAAGGATAAACCAATGAATGGGGTCTTCTTCAAGAACATTGAAGACCTAGGCTTATCTAGAAACCTGACCTTCGCATTTCTCAGGTCAAGAGGGCTGAAGTCGGAAACCTATGGATTCATAATGTAGTCACGTGATGGGTAAAGAGGTTCCTGCCACTAGATGCAGAGCGTCTCGTGGGGCAGCTGAGACCAGAATGCATTTGCTGTCAGTCTGTCCAGCTTACTGCCGTACACACTCGTACGACACTCGTACGGTATAGACGAGACACCGGTATTGCCTTGATGTCCTCCGTGGGATATTGAATCCGTTGTGGAGAATGAAAAGTACCGAATCTATTGGAACTACTCATTCCCCACCCTCTGGCAAATACAAGCCAATGAGCCCGATGTACCTCCTCGACCATCAAAGTAGTACGAATTTATTAAAAGCATGCGTTGAAAAACTGAAAAAGATTACGTTGAATCTTTCTCAGAATCTTTCGGGATTAGAATATGACCAACACAACTCATAAAATAAAATCATTAATCTAAAAATAAATAACATATCTCCATGCATAAATATTGTGATTAAAATACTGTAAACGGTTTAAACTAATTTATTTATAGGGAAATATCTAATTTATTTTCAAAAAGCAACTGATAACAACTATTGGATATGCAACTCAGTTTACATCGCACGGAACTGCGATTTCTCTACTCTGTTTTGGCTTACCCAACTATGTTGAAATTAAACTTCCCTGTCTGGTCAACAGTTCTGACGTCATGTCCACAGTAAACTTCTTTTGTAACACTCCAGTAGCTTCGAGAGACGCCGAGTAGGGTCGCTGATATTCAGAACAGTTGTGAAGGTGACCAGCCTGGATGAATTTAAAATGCTCCTGTCTAGAGCCATTTTGGAGCGATGATACCATGCATACTTTACGAGTCAAGCGCATTGGTTGTATGTCTGTATAGGTCCGGCTCCAGCTTATTGCAATATCATCATTAACATGTTTTTTCAACAATAACATACAAAATAGTTAACCAATTAACTTTTTCAGAAGCGATGTAAATTGAGATGTCGGTAAGAAAATTTGTTTAAAGACACTACGTTTTTTAACAGAAGTTTGTTTGACACCTAATAGTGTGCGGTATCAAATTAATGGTAATAAAATACCCCTTTTCATTAACCCGACTAGCCAACAGATGGTCCTTTGAAAAAAATTTATAATTATTCAAAAATTGAATTTTACTTAGCAGATACGTTTTAAAAAGAAACAGTTAAGTTGTATTTATCAAAATTTCAGGACTAGAATTGGTGATGATTTCAACGTATCTATAGTGACTATTGATACATAATTGTGAGAGGGAATAAGATACCAGGTGCCCCCTTTTTAAAATCGAAAGTTTATGTAATATCCGACAAAACTAGACTTTTATCAAGCGAAATTATTTCCGTTGTTTTTTCACTCTCCAGAAAACTTCTCTCTATCGCCACCAAAAAATTACAACTGAACCATTCAAATTCTCATTATGCAGATAAGCTACACTAGGAGCGTTGGCTGAACTTTTCAATGCGATAATACCTCTAATCTGAACTCCATTGCTGAACCTGGTCAACTTTCATCGAAGAATTCTTCCTTTCGTCACGACTTTCTCAGTTAACCTCGTCCGTTGATAGTTGGAAATCGTTTTATTGTCCCCCCGACGATAGCGACATCTGTAGGAAAATTAACGCAACATAGACGGTTAATATGGTGGGTATGGGATTACTTACTGGCTGGCATAAGTTGTCGGTGATTTAGCGGTTAATTCGATGGGATTTCTTGTGATGGCCTCACTAGAGTCACGGTCAAAGGTAAACGTCTTCAAGCACACGGTCTTAGACGATTATGTTTATACAGTGTTCGCCGGATTTTGTGATACAAATGGAAAGAAATAACATTTCAAGTTTCTGAGCAAATTCGTAAATTAGCATCAGCGAAACATCGGTTATTCACTTTTGTATACGGGGATAGTGAAAAATATGCAAATTATTATCACAATTGATTTTCAGATTGCAAGCCAACATTTTTACCATATCCTTCCATGTATATAAGTAAAATGAAAATATTGCAAACGGCTCAAGAATAGAGTACTTCGCTACCATCAATGTTGTTGTTCATATATACATATTCAAATCGACAGAAACAAGAAATGTGGTCCTCTGTCTCTTGATTTTTGCAAGGCATTTGATACGGTTGACCACATTAAGTTATTAGGTATTGGAGGGGACATGCATGAATAGTTTTAATCTTTCAGAGTAACCATTCGAATAGAAAGCAGTTGTATTAGGTAATGTTGTTGGCAGTTTCTTGATGGATATCAGATGTGGATACATTTTGGGATCAGTTTCATTTGCGATTTAAATCAGTTTCAATGCAAAGGAAAAATCAAACTATTTGCAGATGATACCACGTTTATATATTTCGCCAATGACCTCAAGGAAATTCGTGAAAATATGGAAAGTATCTAAATGGGATTTCAACATGGTTACAATGTTTTAAGCCCACTCTGAATTTTAATAAATCGACATTTATGTATATTTAAAAAGCACAAACAATTCTCCCTATTATTTGTATTTTTTGATTCTATGAAATGTACCTACCAAAGTTACTACTTTTTTTTGGTTTTATTGTTGACGAAAGCCATTATGGAATAAAAGGGATAAACCAGTTTTTTTTCTCAGCTAAATGAAGGATATTAGAGTTGTATTCAAGACGTTTGAATCATATTGATAAATTGAGAAAAAAACTGACAAGTCATTGGTGTTCTGTTCAAAATTTGAAAAATTTGTTTTATTAAACTAACTGAAAAATATTTACTAGTCTTATCCTTTTAAACTTGATATCAGGGGATCCGCTAATTTAATACTATTTGTCGTTTTTAATACCAATCGCCAACTAGTATAAACCCAAAAGTTTAATAGATTAAAATTCAGTTAATAAAAAAAAATGTCTTCATTCATTCACTTTATTCGAACTGAACAGAAAGTTTCAACTTCACCTATTGGGGTGAATAACATACATGATTACAAAACAAGACAAGAAAACATTCTGAATCGTAATTTTAGAAAAAATCAATAAATCATGATGCTCTAGTTATTTACAACAAATCACTGCCGAACGAAGAGTAGAGTCAAAAAATACTTTGTTAAATGACTTCATTCCTCTGTAATTCATTTAATTTTTTTTTGAGCCAATATTTAATTTTCTGCTCCCAGTCTATTTCTAATTCAATTAACATGGATAACTCTCTTTCAACTTGATTTTTGAATTGTATCTGTACTATTGCTTCATTAGTGTGTTTAGATAAGTATTAGTTATTGAGTAATTACCTTGTTTTTTCTATCCCTACAAACAAAACTTTCATGTTACAATGAACTACTACTTCTACTAAAATACACAACAATCTTATACTTGTAGAAACTTTCAATTTACTGAAGTTACCATTTATTCGAAAAATTCATATGTACTTGCGGGGGGGGGTGTGTTATTACAAATAGTTTATTTTTTTCGAAGTTAACTTCTTTCTTATCGCTCATTATGAGGTTTAAATGATTTCACTTCTGCATGCCAAACTAGCAAGTGAAAAATTGGTTGAACAAACTCAATATTGACCAAACCTTATTTCTAATCTCAAATGTGGAAAAATTTACGTTTATTGTCAGGTGTTGCAAAAAAAATTAAGTTTTACTAGACCTTATTTCGAATTGCGCCATATTTTCTAATTCATATTTGAGCAGAGATCAAATTAGTTTACACATTATCATGGTAGGCTATGATTTATTGACCTTGGACTTAAACCGTTTGTCACTCCTTATATGATCTCTTGCTCTACAATATTTTATTGATATTCCCAGATCTGTAGATGAAAAGTTTGATACATTTGTTCACATTAGGTGATAGAGAAGACGTTGAAATTTATGGAATTGTTTACAACCAATCGCCAATACAGGATCATTTTATTCTATAGTAGCATCGTTTCAAGCAAGGTAAATCAACAATGGCAAATCTCTTCAAATACGAAACTCAAATATAAGCAAGCTTGGACAGTAGTTGTCAGATTGATTCTGTTTGAACCGAATTTTCTAAATCATTTGATAGTCGATCATAAAATAATATTGAATAAACTTAATCCTATGGGATTCGATTATCAAATTCTAGCTTGGCTGGAAGCAAAAAGTAAGAATATTAGTGTGAAATCAGGGGTACCTCACGGATCGAATTGTTCTCATCTTCTTTTGATCTTATTCATCAATGATATTCAACATTATGTCTTGTTGCAATAACAACCATACTATCTGAATACAAATTAATACTGCTTTATTATTTACCTCAAATGAAAAAAAAAAATGTAATATCTCTTACGTGATAAATAATGGACCTCTTCGATATGCCAGCTCTGTTAAGGGGAATGCTATTCGATAAGATTTGCTTTCTTAAACATATAAAGCATGAAACTATGAATTGTTCAAATATGTTTTACGTAATTGTCAAGAATTCTTTAACAACATTGTTTATCGTTAGTTGAATCGAAATTTGAATGTCTCAACGATATGTTTCTACTTTGTGAAAGTCATGGCTATTATTTAGAAAAAGTCCAAAAAACAATTCTTGGGAATTCATTTATTCAAAGTTAGTATAGTAGGTACGTCAAAAACACGACTATAAAAATATTCTACATTTTTTTCGGCTAGGTACTCTATTAAAAAAAAAGGTTTAACTATATTATTTACAAACTTTATAGTCATAGTTGATTAACTTGATGTTAATTGGTTGTTTTTTTGTCTAGTATTAGTTTTAGTATAGCCATATTTCTATGTTTAACTATTTTTATATTGAGGCTTTCTCGTATAATGATTATTTACAAAAATAAAACAAAATAATACACCGAATATAAAAAAGAAGTTGCGCTTCCTCTCTTCACCTCTTATTGCACAATCGTAGACCATGCGTTGGTGTAGGCGAAAATAAATCTTCGGATTTTCTGCCGCATGACTTTGTTATGGGACTTCTGTTATTTATTATTTATGTAAATTATTATTCTTTCACTCATTACCTTATATATGCGAAGACTACGATACATCTACAGTATTCTGATCAAAGCTGTAAAAATTTACAGCAATAAAATTTGAAGAAAATCATGCTGAGAATGGTGAAAAGGTAATATTTTTAAATTGAATAAAGAAAAAACTCAACCTATCCCATTTTCTTCAAAAGCTGAAGATGAATCTTTGAACTGCTAGACATCACTCTCAATTATAACCTGAACTGCTCATATCAAATTGAACAATTTAGCTCGAAGCTTTCCAGGGATCTAATTTTACTACTCATAAAATTGAACAACTCGTCAGTTTGGATAATCTCCTATCAGCAAAAAAAATTCTCATTTCAAAATTGAGCAATTAGATTAATCTCAAATACTGACACAGATATACTTGCAGGCCTCTCTTAAAAACATTTTTCTTTTAACATGTTGGGCGTTTCCTCTATCTTTATTAATTAGTCACTATTGGAAATGCATAGCCATATTCACACCAATTCACAGATTCATGAAAGTATTACTAGAGGAGCGATTCTTCTGAGACCATTAAAAATTAAATTAAACAAATCCTCGATCAATCAGTGTATTTTCGCACTGTTTAAGATGTGTCCATATGCAGTTTTAAGAAGTTCACCAAACTTTTCAACAAAGAATTATTGTTACTCTGTCAACGTCGCACCACTGAGTCCCAACTCACATGTTTAAATTGTGTAGCTGTTTAACTCAATCATTTATTTATACCATGTGTTGTCTTCTATATCTCTTGTTTATTGTGTTCGTGAAATGTGTTCACGTAAGTACAAACAGGTACAAACATTCTTTACTCCAGAAGACAGATGTAATGTTCTATCTACTGTAACAAACTGGAGCCGGACCTGTCCAGTACATATGATCATTGTGCTCGACTCGTCAAGAATGCATAACATTATCGCTCTAGAATGGCTCTAGGAGAATTCTGAAACATCTGGAGCGTTCCAAAAGAATATTATTGTGGGTATGAATGCAGTGCTCTCGATTAGAAATTACAGTAACAAATAAACAATTCAAAGTTGGCTTAGCCCCGTGTAAAGGATAGACATGAACATATTTGGTTAAAATGAAGTTGTATTTTAACAATCTAAATAAATTAGTGACACATAGTTGAGAGTATTTTTATTACAATACATAGCGAGGGGTGTGCAACTTCTCATATATATTTGTACACCTACTATGTGATTTGATAAAATTACAATGAAATTCAGATATAAATTGTACTTTTGAAACGATTTTATGTATTTTATTGTACTTTCCGAAAGTTAACTCAGTTTTATCTAAGTACTTCTTTCCACTTTTTCTACTTTTTTCTACTTTTTCCTACTTTTTTTACTTTCTTCTACTTTTTTTTTTATTTCTTCCACTTTTTTTTTGCTTTTTGTAATAATTACTACTTTTTCGTATAACTTCTCTGTTTATATACTTTTTTTTACTTTTTTCATACTTTTCTGTATTAGTTTGACATGCGGTCTTCTTCAATCTGAATTCGTGTTAACCCCTCGGATAACAATTTTACAACTATATTATTCATATTATTCACCTAGTTTTATGCACTTGGTGCAAACATGAAACTATATGGCTACAGCAAGTGTTGTAGTTCTGTCTGTTCTGAATACTGGATTTTCAAGGCTTCCCCTGAACTACTATACAAGTGGCACACCCCTCGCTATATGTATTGAAACATCGAGGAAACAATTTTTAAATGATATTTGGGGGAAACAACTTTTCTTCCACTTCTGGTGGTAATCTGGCCAATATAAGTCACCACACTTTCTGTTTTTTCCAATTAGTTTTTTCATCTGGTGTATCATTTGATTTTCTTTTCTGTGAAAACAGCAAAACTAAGATGACGATGTGATGTGAAAAATTCATTTGGATGATTTTTGAACGGCCCTGAATAATGTTTCCCCATCATTCTCAAAAATTCATACTTTTTTCGTACTTTTTCTTACTTTTTCATGGTTTTTCGTACTTATTCGTATTCTTACATACTTTTTTATACTTTTTTGTATTTTGTACTTACATGTAAGTACTCTAATTACATTTCGACGATTCATACACCTACTTTTGAAGTGGCCCACCCGTCGATGCGTAGTCAGTAATCGATCCATCTAAGTGGATAATCAAATTGAACCTTTGAAGGATCCCTGAGTAAGGACATGCTTGTATTCCGGTCGGTAGATGACGATGGGATTTGTTTGACTGAAAAACTCGTTCTCAAATATTGATTCGAAGCAAAGGTTTATAGGTTTTTGTGTATAGAGAGTTGTTTCACCAACGAAGGGAGTTCGAGTCTCATGAAAGCAAACTCCAACGCCTACGTTTTGTTTAAAGTAAAAATTTCCTCGCAAATCTCATTGGCCAACGTATGTTTAGATCTGACGCATTTCCGTCGATATCTCCTTCCGTGGCCCTCAGCCCAGCATCCCAGCGATTTCCGCCGCATACCTCTTTTCCGTCTTTGTCGCCTCTCTTCAGATCCATGATTTGAGTTTACAAGTTTGTATGTATCTCCTTCGAATAATGCGGACAGAGAGAACTTGAAGGAGAGAATGTTCTTGCTGGATGCCGATGCCTGTTCGGCAACGTATTGATTTCTGTGGCCGCCAAGATAGGGGTCAGAGGCCACCATCGCCAACGTCTTATAAATGTGTATTCGTCCTCGCTCTCCACCGTTCTTCGGAAGAACGCGAGACCAGGAAATGGAGATCTGAACTCTCAGTCGGGTCGCTTCAGGCGAATTATCAGTTGTAACCAAACGAAGTCATTACCATTAACAGCAAGCTCAATATTGCGTGGTTAGAGATGGGTTTGGTAAGCCCAGAGCTGTGTTCGAAAACATTATAAACATTGCTATAAAAAAATATGTGACATATCTCTGTAGAAAAAAATTACATTTTTACTTCTGAATTTTTCAGTGAAAATAGTGTTTCATATTCCTTTTCAAATTCTATGTCTATGCCTCCCTCATTTTCAGTCAGGTCGACCTTGACTGCCAAGCTAATCAGCCACGTTTTTTGTCTTTTTCTTTCACAATTGTCCATTCCAAATATGAAGGCATTTCCTTGAGCGTGCCTCAAGGATCGATGTTCCAGTACTGTTTTCGTTGTACGTTATTGAAATAGACCTAGTCAACTAAATACTCCAAAATTCAGAAGAAACCGTAGAACATTTTCAATAGTGAACGACTATTCGTTCAATTAATTCTTCTACATTCATGCAAAAAGCAAAACTTTATTGAACTATATTCAGTGGAAAATGATGCTCTTCATTGCACTAGTGCAATAAAGTTTTTATTGCACTCATATGTCGTTCTACTTCAACGTGCTGTCATCATGATAAACATAAACGTTCAAACCCACTACATATTTAGCAGATATTCTGTGAGATTGGCCATACGTTTTAAACAGCTACATATTTTATATTATTTTGTATTAATGTTAGCAGTCAGAGTTGAACAAACAATGCCTTTCCGAGAATAACTCCATAATCAAAACCGATCCGCTATTTTCTAAACCGTCTACCTGCATAGAGCAAACTGTCTGTACTATGACCACACCTGCGTATTTCATTTTCCTTCACCTAGTGCCGCACCTAATAAATAATTTTTTGCTTTTTGCATGAACGTAGAAAAAATGTTGTATGCGACCCGTGCAAAAAATGTTTATTGCCCTCGACGTGTTGTCCAACTCGGCCTAACGGCCTCGTCGGACAATTTCACGTCAAGTGCAATAAACACTTACTTTTTGCACTTGTTGCATAAATAACTATTTTCCTCTAACGTTATTTTCAGTAAATAAAATCGCATGGTCATCGGAAGTTATTTCTCAGACGATATTATATAACTATATAGTTTAAAAAAATTGAAAAATATGCTTTTATAACACATTGAGCTGAATAGTAAAAAATAATTGATAGGCAGAAAATAATAATAAATTTATTTAAATATTTTCGTTTATCGCTTTTTTGACAGTGAAACTAATATTTTTCATTTATTATTAATTTCTACGTATATAAACAATTACTTTTATCTTTTTTGTTCAATGTGTTATAAAAGCGTGTTTTTTAGTTTTTCAAACAATGTTTATTTTTTACTTTTTAGTTCTCAATTCATTATCAAAAAAAAATCATCTCCAGAGAGAGCGAGCATGAAAAAGAAATAGCGACCCGATTCAAGCAGGTGCATTAATTACTTACACGGCTCGATTTTTTTTAATTCTGGCTAAGGCTCTCACACATAATATATGAGAGGCAAACTATTTAATTTTGGCGATTCTGACCAGGATAATGAGACAAACTCATCAAATTGTATTGTCACCGGTTCTTGATAAGTGTACAAAGTTTCAATAAAATCTGTCCCGTTTGAAGTGGATAATAGATTATTGCTGAATTTGCTGAATTTTCATCTTGAAAAAATAATACGTTTTTTTATAAAAGTTGACGGCACTTTTAATTTACGTGTTTGAGTTATTGATAGCAATTCAATTGTTCACAGCGAATAAAATCTTGAAGAAGTGATAAACAATTCTCAATTCAATCTCGTGCATCCAACATCAATTCAGTCAACTAAGCGATATTTTGAACCAATGATCATAGTTTATGTTGATGTAGGTTCAAATATTATGTAGGTCCTTCTTCAGTTTATAGTAGAAATAAATTTTTTCATGTTTATAATGATTTAAAAAAAAAATTAAGCAATATCCATATTTATGGAACATGTCTGATGACTGATTCTAAAGCAGTTCGAATGACATGGTTGCGTCATGTGTTCGTGATACAAAACATCATCATTATTTTTGTTGAATGATGAAAGATGGAAGTGAATACTTATCATATTGATATCAGAATATTTTTTCATTATTCATTCTAGGTGATACTTAAGATCTGCCTCACCACATAATCAAAAACATTTCTCTTTTATGTGGTAAATCGTTTTACTGGCCGTTCATGAACTAAAAAATGTACCAGCATTTACTCAAAAGAAAAACTCAAGAGGCTGATAGAATTTCTTACTCAGTTATTACAAATCATTGTGTTGAAAAACTGTTGAGAATTCCAGAATTTTGAACCCCAAGGGTTAAATACCCCTTATTTATAGGGTCCATATTGATACGTGTTATAGGAAAATCCTGCATTTTTAAGTAAAATTAGGTAGATTTAGGTGTTCTTGAATTTTTGCTGGCCGTATGCCTCAGGGTACACGTCTCAAGGCAGTGAGTTCCAAAGTTTTGTCTTTCATTGGATGAATGAGTCATGATAAAGAGATGATTGGCATGTCTCCAAAGTAACGACGAAGGGATGTGAAGACCAAGCTCGACGGTTCAGTCTCGATGGTACCGCTAACGGTGGAACAATTTATGATATTTCTGAAGATCATCTTCCATGAAGATATCTTTAAAACATGGACAGATCTCCAACATTTTTGGTCTGTTTCAGAGAAGGAAGTGATCTTGTAAACGAATCAACACCGACAGGGCGAATGGCTCTCTTTGGGTAAAAATTTTAGTGTGCTTCAGTGCTGCACTCCATATATAGGAACAGTATTTCAGGACTGGTTGTATCTGTGCCTCATAAATCATAATCAGTGAAAGGGAAGTGATATAGCTCTTGACACGAAACAGAAAACCGACTTTTTGAGAGTCAAATGTGGCAATTAGCCTCACAAGGTTTTCCTGTGAAAGGGGAACTGCTAATGGTGAGTAATATCGAACTTCATTTTGGTATGGATACTGCTGACATAATTACACTGGCCACTCTAAGTCCATATCTAAATCGTGCACGTTACCCGTTGTATGGCTTCCCGAGACCAAGAGACTAGTCTTGGTCTTGTCTTGGTCTTGATACAAGATGGTGATACGAGAAATTTATTTCACCTACTTTATCTGTACAAATTGACGATTGTTAAATTCAGAAATATTGACTGAGCCAGTCTCGTCTTGGCCTTGAAACATCAAAACCAAGACTACAAGAATCTTGGTCTTGGTCTCGCAAAGCCCAAGTTCCTGGTGCCAATCGCGATCGATGTCTTGGAGATATCTAATAGAATTATAGTCAAGTTTCATTCAGTGAACTTCTTTTAAAAAGATTTTGTGGTTCTTGTTCGTACCCGTGACAGGATAGATCAACCGACATTGAAGCCGCCAAAAGGCTTTTGAACAATTTTCCATAACCATATATCTTGGAGCAGAAGTTTTTCAGAAGAATGAGAATTTTGGACAGCGAGAATATTTAGAAAGAAACATTTGCTGGCCCATGTCGCGAGGAATTTTGAATTTTACCAGACATATGTTTTATTTGTCAACAAGCACACACTCTTACACAAATCAGATGTCTTTACGATAATGAAAAATGTCTAATATGATGACAGCTGATGGAAAATAACTTTCCTGGCTCATAAGGCGAGGTATTTTGAATAACATTGGTCACATGTCCCGTAATAAGGGCCTGTTCTGGCCTTGTTTGAAAATCTGCTTCACAGTAATGTTGCCATTACACACATTCTTATCCCAGCCTCAGAAATTTACAATCTACCGAAATAGACGTTTAATGGTGATATATTTGGTAATAATGGTTTTTCCGACAAATTTTCCTCGACCATAACACAAGAACTGCGTATGTCCTCTAGCCGAGAGCCAACATTTTCAGTTTCGTGTGTAGATACGATCCGGCAATATGGAAGCTGTGAGTGTCGCACATACTCTTGTCGGAACTGTACTTCGGCCAGATCGGCGCGAGTGAGATATTCTAGACACCCCCTCGCTCCCCCGCCCAGCCCCTTTCGCTCTTTGCACACGAGAATCAACCTGATGACGGTTCCATTTTAACCAGAAAGTGCCATCTCTCTATTGCGACTACGACCGCCATGTTTGTTATCTGACATCGATACTGCACTTTGGGTTTGTTTAATTTCATTTGGTTTTTGCTTGCTTGAGAATTTTCATTGGCAATTTTTTTTTTCAATTCTCACTGCATCTTTTGGTTCTCTTTGATGTCCGTGAAATGTATAACTATCAAGCTGTATTTGTTGGGTATTTTCAATTACAGGGTACGACCTGAAAGTTCGTTCAGAGTGGTTTTTGGATTTGAAACATTGAAAATAATATTGCCAAGTCAACTTATCCTTTCTGTTTCAGAATCATCATTACTTAAGTATCTCAAACAATTTTTTATACAAGCGAGAAAATACAGGTACTTACATATCTATATCTTGAAAAAGAAGGTCGATAATTCGTCCAACTTTTACCAAAAAATGGATGAAAAATCAGACTTAATGATATTTTGTTTAATTTCCAAATAGAATAATGATCCCTATATCTACAAATAAAAAGAAAGACTTCCTATCCAAACTAGCTCTATATTCCTCTGATTATAGATACGCTCTAGACAAAATATATCTTTCTTTTTAGTCGATGAAGAAGATAGTCGATCTTTATCTCAGTTTATAAATATCGTTTTCCCATGTCTCAGGCATAGCTGTTTAGTCAGCCGTTTCTTGGAGCCTCTATATATTTTTAAAAAGCGTTATTTTTTCAAATTTGTTACTTGTTAGATCCTGTTTTATTTGCATAACTTCGAAAGTAGCGGAATTGTTTCGAATACTGAATACAAAAAGCTGAGGGTTTTCTCCGAAAACTTGGAGGATCAGTTTAAACTTTGTTCTTTCTGACAACCAGCACCCTTACGATCAACCCTCAGAAGTCTTCGATAGACTTATGCGAGCTAGGAAAGACGAAGCCTTTACCATTTGAGGTGTGATACCGTTTGTAAAAATGAAATTCAGAAATCTTGAATTTTTTAGAAAGCAACATTCCTCTATCATCTTCAGTATCAGAAATGCATATATCAAAAATGAATAACTAATTATTCCTTGCATCTGTAATTATCATTCAGACAAGCCACGCAATTGAAAATTCCTTCAAACTTGAAAATTAAATTCATATCTATTTCAAACGCAAGCCGAGACATACTACTCTGAAATTCCCTCCATATTCGACAGGTACCAATGAAGGAAGAGCATTGAGAACGTTTTATCCAAGTTTTTGATTTTTTACGTAGTTATTTCGAGAAGTGAATCTGAGGTCATTCCCAATCTGTCACTCTGTCACTATGGGGTCCATAAATAAAAAACCTCAAGTTTCTCTAGTGATAATAATTTTAGTCTAGTGAAAATTTTTCAAAAATTATTTTTCATCATATTTACAATTTATTTGATGGTATCTTGCAGTAAATGGTATGGAGGAAGTATTCACTTTCAATTGGTTAGTTCATTCAAATTATTTGGTAAACATGTTTTCATTCGGATTTAAAATTTTATTATGTATATGTTTTATATTACCTGGCGTGTCTAAACGTTATTTATTTTTCGTAAATATTTTGTTTTTTCTTCAAATCAGACGGAATAATTACCATTTTCATCGGAAATAAAATTCATTAATCACAAGAATCTAAACTTATTTTCAACAAAGATCCTCCACAGACCTTCATCTGTCTGCTATACGCCTAAGATTTGAATATCATATTCAAAAATTATTTTAATTTTAACCTAACCGGTTAGAACATGTTTTTGTGAACTTTTCGTCTCAAAATCGTCAAAAAATCACCATTCGAAGTTTGTTCACTATGTAGGTTGTTTTCAAAAGTCAAGAATATAATAATGGTAATGGTTTTCTAAAATCGTGCGATGAATTTACTATTGGTAAAAAATCCTCAGGTGGGGCGATGGGTTGGAAATTCTGAAGGCAGATTAGCTTCAAAAACATCAGTAAACCCCTAATACGAACTGTATTATTTATAAGTCTATCAATCTATTCAGGTACAATTTAAAATTGTTTTTTATCTTCTACTGCCGACGATACGATTCCAATCAACCATCTTTCTCCACCTCATACCACGTTTTCATTTATTTTTAAGGCTTTTCCCAGAAAAACGCATTATTTGGAATCTTTATTATCTGAAACACGTTTATTTGGTGGTAATCTTTATTATCTGTTCAAAGATATATCAATCAAACGTCTATATACGTTATGAACTGATACAGACCAACTCAACTTCTGAATTCCAACTGGAAAATTAATGCATATCTTTCCGTACGTACCCACGAAATGAACGAGGGACGTTCTCGATACCCTCCACGCCAAACTTCTCGAATTAGGTCGTGTACTTTTATTGATCAAAAGCTCTCTCCAACTCCAGCTTCCCGACGACCGAACTTCACATTGTTGTCTGCCGTGTCTTGAACTCCGTTTAAGAGACTTAAGGCCGGTTTAAGCGTGATTTAATCCAACGTACGGATTTACAGGGGTGTGTCCCGTCTTAGAATTGAAGGGTAATGGTAATGAAGGGGGTTTCCACAAGGGCCGTAAAGGGGGTTCTCGGTTGATGGTCTTTGAATGCGAATGGGATACTATCATCGAAGCACTTGAAAGGACTTTTTTATACAACGGATCCTAAAAACAGTATTTTTTTCTTGGTCCAGTTTGAAAGGTCGTGTTTTTTCCTTTCTCCATTGTTGAGTTGGTTGTTTTATTGTTGATCCATTGAAAGAAAGAGTCTTTATAAAACAATTGACACTCCCACCATCTTGTTTGGAAATTAATTCTAATTTTTTTCACGAAAAGTTGGGAGATTATCATGAAAGCCAGAGGGAAGTATAGAACCTCAATTATTTTTTTCTTCACGTTCACGTTCATGAAGAAATAGCGATTTGTGTATTTAGAGAGCGAAGTGATAGATTGCCGCAATGACACTTTGCTAGAAATACACACAATATTTTTTCCTCAAACCCAGCTTCCACAAAAGGTATCCTTGGATACATAGGAATAAACGACTTTGCTACAATCAAACGAAGATATGCAAGCAATCAAATAAAACTGAATAATTCACCCACTATCCGTGTACCTACATATTATATTCATGCATTTCCATTGCGCATTCTTGGATCCGTCAACGAAACCTCTCACTGAATAAGTAAATCAATATCCCGGTATTTTAGAGGCGTAACTTCCGTTGGAACTCTCTGGAGAGACCTGTAGCTGAGTGTTCCTTTCTAAGGAATTGATCAGGTCGGTATACATTTTACATGGTTTCTATACATTTTTCATGATTCTGCATGAGAGGAGAAAATTGTGAAAAAAGTAAAGGACGCGTCAATTGAGGTAAGGTATGGTCAAGGTTTTTGACTTTTTGATTTGGACGTACAGAAAAATCCGAATAATAGAAGGAGTAGTTGTTCCTTCCAGTTAGAATTACTGGAAATTGACATTTTTATTTTCACTATTCAGTGTCTATGTGGAGGCGTTGTGCTTTGTTTTGTTTCCCCCTCATGGGGGCCATTCATAAATTCCATCACGTATTTCATGATTTTTGGTGCCCTCCGTCCTTATCCAGGTGATCACGCCGTGATTTCAAAACGTATTATCGACTATACCCTCTAAACTTTTATTTTAAAGTTTATACGTCGAACTGTTTAAAGTTGATAAGGAGGGGGCTATTAAAAGCCGCACTGTATAAGGACGAAGCATGTTTATGAAATCTGCCGTTTATTCTTCTCGTAGTATGAATATATCGTAAAAAATATTCTATGAAATATTGGGGTTCCGTGAAACTTGTATTTGGAGATACATCAGGGATCCTTTTAATATTTTTTCTCCGGAACTTGCCAAGAAGCTAGCTTCTTCTATTACAGTTCCTCCCTCCATCTCCATTGAATTGATTGTATTTTCATTTTTTGTACCGTAGTCTTCATCCTATTCGAAATTCTCCCGTGAATCATTCTCTTCATCAATCAAAGCCCTTCTCAATAACTACGTATGGCTTAAATGAAACGAATAATTTCGACCAAATCCTTTTCTCTTCACACCTTTATTAGCTCCTGGTCGCGACACGGAAACCACCTTATATTCTTGGAGTTCATATACATTTCTTCAGACAATAAAGTATATTTTGATTGATTGATTGATATATCTCAATTTTTCTTTAGGTCCATCATTTCTTGGAAATTTTGGAAGTCTTGATATTTTTTTCTGTTAATTTTGGGTTATCGCTATAATTCTCATCCATTTTCAGTTTTCGCCAGAACTCCCTACTGAAAAAATCTAAATCATTCATTCAACATTTCAGACCAGTACCTGCTGTACAAATATGAACAGCACTCGAGATCATTCGTACATATTATTGTACATTATATTTAATGTCGAAGATAGTCACCTGGTATGGAGGTTGGATTATTTTCTGTTCGATACTTGCCAACGAAACTGCTATAGTGAAGGAAAATTGTGTAATTTTCAGCGAGCGATGTGGTCGTGGTTTTAGAACGTTTGCTTTTCACCCAGGCGTCGTGGGTTCGATCACCACCTCCTGTCACTGAGCTAAAGTGGTTCGGATTCCACTTTTATTCAAGCTGTAGGTCCCGGATTTCCATCGCTCGCACAAGCTTTGGGTGATTCGTAACAACAAATTTTCCATTGATAAAATTATGGCCTTCTGCCTTCTGTTTATCGTTTGTGCATCTCAGTATCCAAGCCTTCCTTGTTGAGCTGGTCGTGATGGTTGAAGAATGTTCTTGATAATCTATATTTTTCAAATTTTTTCAAGTATCACATGAATGCGATATAGTACGCGAGCCCTCGTACAAAATCTAAAGTGATAACCAGCAAGTTGTAACATTGTATACTATTGCCAAATCTGACAAGATGTCGCAGAGAAAAAACCTTGAAAGTGGTTAGTTTTCTTTTGTCGTCAAATCGACGTCTATGGAGCGTCGGACTGCTGAAGATCCTTATTAATTTTGTCGTGTGCCATTGAAAATCTCATTTAATTTTTGTATTTTCCTAGAAAAATCAGATTGCTGCCTGTCGCCAACCTAAGTAGTGATATCGACACGTTTAGAGTGGGGGATAACCTGAAAGTACCGAACATTTTTGTCTGGTTTTTCTAGGAGAATACAATAATTCAATGAGATTTTCAATGGCACCATTGTCCGACAAAATTAATAAGGATCTTCAGCAGTCCGACGCTCCAAACATGTCGATTTGTCGACAAAGGAAAACTCACCACTTTTCAAGGTTTTTTCTCTGCGACATCTTGTCAAACTCGTCACACTTAAACATTATACAAAGTTACAACTTCAGCTAGTTATCACTTCAGATTTTGTACGAGGGCTCGCGTACTAATAATTCTTTGGTATTCTTGTTGAATTGAACCACTCCAAAGAAATCATCTGACAAGTTGAATTACAATATTGAAGAATCGTTGATACAAAAACAGAAATAAACATCGTAGCAAACAACAAACTTTGAAATTATTGAAATGTCTTATTAATAAAACACCCTGTAACTCATTCGGAAGCACACAGTTGCAAAAAAGAACTTGAAAAATAATTTTGTAGTTCCTGAAAGCAAATCCCACAATGCCTTCTGCAAAAATAATAAAATCACCCAGTAGAATAGAAATATATCTTCAAGCATCAGTGAATTGCGTGACATGACCAAGGATGTCGACGACTGTAAAAGTTGTCGGACCTACCTTGCACTGAAGAGAGGCAATACCTCGAAACTAGTATGTAAGTGGTCAAGTCCTTGATCATGTCGGGCAGAATTCTGCTACTTGATACAGAAAGCATTGGCGGCTGTCTCCCGGATTCTAGGAAGAACGCTGCAAAAATATCAGATTTAATTCAACGTTCGTCGTGGCATTAGCCAGGGAAGTAGTTGTTTTCTGTCAGATATCTGCCTAAAAATAAGGGGTTTTTACTGAAATTCTGTCTCTCTTCTGAAGCCATCAGACTTTGTCTGATATTTACATAGTATATCTGTTACTTATTTGAATAATTGCAATACGATAACAAAAATGAAGGATATAAGTTGCTACGAATTCTCCATCGTGAAAACGAATGCAACATCATATCACCGTTTTTTTATCATGAAAGAACTTTTGCGCACTTTTAACTTGTAGATATTAAGTATACGTGGATTTAAATCATTGTTTGTCGATCGAAATTAAATATTGTCATGGGATAGTTTGGAATTTTTATTTTTTAATAAGAAATTCACAGAAACAACATAAATGGGTCAATCTTGTGGAACTTGCTCCTGAGAAAAAAGTAAAGTTAATGAGAGTGTAGCCCAAACATACAGAAACTTGAAACAGAAACAAATTCATTTCAAAATCAATATTATGAAAACAGAATCGCTAAATCAAAATAATGATTAGTCAACCAAATTTGAGACTAATTCACAATAATATAGAAATTCATAATAAATGGAATAAGTATTATCGTCAGGATTCAGTAAACGACAGATAAAAATTAACGTCATTTAGTAAGTTACCGTCGAATCAGCCCCAATTTAAAATTTGCCGCGTTAACTTCCGCCCGCCGCCGCCACCGCCGTCGTCGTCCCTTATTCCTCGCGGATAACGTAAAAGCGGTCCGCAGAGGAATGCCGAAAGCTCAATCGGACCATTTGTTGTCGGTGCAACGAGCGACGAGCGAAAGACGAAATCGATCCGTTCGTTGTACGGCCACGGCCGCGAGCGCGAGGTCTGCCGCTCTGTCGGCCCGTCCGTCGGCCGGCTGGCTGTTCTGCGTTTCACGCTCTCGCTTCACCCGATTCAACGCCGACCGCCTGACCTTGCGGCTTGTCGTGTAGATGGATATAGATATAGAGTTCGCGCACGCTACGCTACGAGCCTCTACGTTTACGTCGTTCGCAGGTGAAACGACCGAGAACTGCTCGCACGGAACTATTGAAAATGACGATTCGCGTAGGCTGTGGGATTCGAGAGTTTCGAGACGTTCGTTCTAGTATTCGTCGGCTTTTGGGAGAGGAAATGGTGGATGACGGCAAAGGAACCTTGTTATTATTATTTTCTGAAACTTGTTCGATACTTTTCAGTAAATGAGTTTACCACAATATGCTCGAAAATAACTATAAAATTATTGCAGTCACTGAACCTGGTTACAGTCCGATTTTCTCTCTGAGCTCATTAGTATTGATGGTTTTCAA
The DNA here is from genome assembly GCA_958502065.1 of Chrysolina americana. Taxonomy (NCBI): domain Eukaryota; kingdom Metazoa; phylum Arthropoda; class Insecta; order Coleoptera; family Chrysomelidae; genus Chrysolina; species Chrysolina americana. Next base: position 58,435,766 of record OY293416.1, on the reverse strand, counting down.
GTCAGAAGCTGATTCACCAACATGCGTGCCCATGGAAGTACGGGCGGTTTAAACGCCTTTTAGTTACATTTCTATGACAAGGACATATTTTATTTTGGTTCTGGGAAATTTTGTCAATGCTAGAGTAATGCTATTCGAGTTATTCGAATAATCCCATGTCCGCAACTCTATCAAGTACCGCATCATCTCCAATCAAGTAACACAACCTAGACGAGTAATACTCAAATAAAACTGAAGGTAACATCTTTTCATAATGTTATCCCTCAAATCATGACATTATTGCCATGTCGCAATTTTTTAAGGATACAATAAGCTTGTCAGGTATATTCATGGCAACGAAAACCAAAAAATACTGTCTTGGATGAAATATATAGCAATAAGAAGGCAATTGAAACGTTCATTGCAGTTTGTTGGGAGCATGTAAAAAAGATAGTATTTCCATCGCCGAACGGAGATTCTTCGTTGTCGATATAGTCTGGTCAGTACGGAAACGATGCATTTGAAATATCAAATGTCAAATATGACAGAACAACAACAAAAAATCAACGCACGACACTGCCGCTGGGGGAAGATGTTCCTTACACACAAATTTTAATGCGTGTGCGGCGAGTTACTCATCTAGGTTGTGTTATTTGATCGGAGCGCATCATCAACATTGATTACGTGACAAGAGATGACTTTGAGCAACAGTGGATATCTATGCTGATCAATAAGAAAAAGCTGGCTCTGGGCGTTGTTTATCAACCACCCCTATCTAGTATTTCATGTCTTAATGAACTTTAGGAAGTTCTTTGCAATGTATACCTGAATAATGAAGCCATACTAATGATTAGTGATATTAACAGACTTTAAAAAAAAATACAAATCATTATAATCTCTTTATAAATATTTTAGCATGCTTCAACCTTATCCAGTTGTCGATGAACCTACTCGATTAGGTAATACATACGCAACTGTGATAGATATAACATTCCTGTTCCTGAGAACAAAAGAAGTTTTCTTTTTCACCACACTAGTAATTTAATTTAATTTCAGTTTAGTAATCCTACGGATGAAATTAACTTGGTTAACGAAAGGCGCTTCTAGGAATGACATTACTAGTGTGGTGAAGGGGAAAACTCCTTTTGTTCTCATTGAGTGACACCACAGGCGTCCAATACCCCATTTTCTATTCCTGTTCTTAGTGTAGGAACTGAGGATATGTTGAGCACAACAGATCATAGACTAATTTTTTGCCAAATTGAATACGCCGCTAAACACTCGACATCTAAAACTATCATTTACCGCGATTATTCCCTGTTTGATATTGAATCTTTCCAGAGAGATCCGAGCAGATACATAACTCCACAATGATTTACCAAATATAGATCAAAAACTAAAGTGTCTGAATTCTGTTAAAATATTCTTTTTCGATATGCACGCTACGATGAAAACAATTTTGATAAAACATAAATATCGACCCTACATTACAGACACAATAAAACAAATTAGTAAACTAAAACAAAAGGCGTACAGTAAGTATAAGAAAAATATATCACAGTGCAGCCTAGAGTATAATAAGGACCTCCAAAACTACTTAGTGAATACAATATACGAAATGAAAAAGTTGCTCTTATACAAATTGAAATAAAAGACAATAAAAATAAACCAACCAAACTTTGGAAAGGCTTCTTTCTCTCACTGGAATATCCATGGAAAATCCACCTGAATGATTAATTTGTGAACTTTACACGAGGAGTAGCCATGAATAATAATATAATGAATTTCTACTCGAATAACAAAATAAATATTTTACGAATATGGTGATAGTTAATTCATCAATAATGAGTAATAAAGTAGAAAAACTTTTGTACTCAGTAAACACGAATGCAACAGGAGTGGATAACATAAATTTCAATATGTTCAAATATGTCTTCAATTACTGTTAGGCTTCCATAAATCATTCATTCAGAACTGAAGATATACCAGAATTATGGAAACAAGCCTACCATTGCCCAAACTACCAAAAGCCTTCGAGCTGAATGATCTTCGCCCAATCAGCATACTTCCAACAATATCTAAAATATAAGAGAAACAATTGTCATTCGAAATAACTGTTCACTTGCAAACCAACAATAATAGTGCGTCAAACTAAAGAGGAATGCTACAAAAATAGAAGGTAAAATCTGAGCTACTTTTTCAGACCGAATAGCAAAGTATTCTAGACAAAAGTGTACGAACTTTCACTGATTTGAAAACTTAAATTTAATTTCATAAAAGTGTAATACTGAAAAATCTTTAATAATAATGAAACATGGCCATCCCAATTATCCCCACAAACAAAAGCCAAAAGTCGGATGGCGATAGATCATTCAATAGGGAAATGCATCCAACCGATTTCCCCGCGTGTATTCAAACTGCGATAAAGGGTGGAAGTGTAAAGGTTTCCCGGCGGGATCTCGATAAAGAGCATGGCCACGCCCTAGCTGTGCACTCTCTGCTGTTGGCGCTATTATCCGGATTGTGGACACGCTCGAATCCTTAATAGCTTCTGAAGTTCCTCGAATTTAGTTTGGAGTACACTAGGTGTCGACACAAGTTCAGCGGTCGATAATGGTGTGATATTTGATATGACTTGATTGTCGCCATTAGCTTTTTATTGTTATTATCTTGTTATATTTTTCCCAGAAGCATTACACCTCTCGACATATTTCCTCCCATAATTTATTGGTGTAGTGGATTCCATGGCAGAATATTGCAGTGCGGGGTGGTGCTACATTGATGAATACCATCAATTTAGAAGACTGATTGAAAATCGATACCTAGTTCTCTGCACATACAACAACCCAGGTAGCTTTCAGGATAGTGAGTGACAGAGTAGAAGGTCTGGAGAGTGAAAGGTTATCAGTTACATTATGTGATCTCTCCAAGGCCTTCGACTGTGTCTCTCGCGAGATACTCATCATTTGGAGTACCGCAAAGCTCTTGGCTAGGACCTCTCTCATTCACTATTTATGTGAACGATTGGTTTCACAATACGTATCCCAAGCTTGTGGTGCTTTTGCAAATGACACAACTTGGGTTGATAATAGCACGAATATAGAAGCTAAACAGTCTTATGACCACTTACTAGTCGAGCTAACAAATGGTATACTTCCAGTAATCCGAAACTCAATGATGATAAAAGACATAACGAACAATAAAATTTCTTTAGGTCATAGTGTGAAGCTGCTTGGATCAGTCTCGATGAACTAAACTGGTCATTTCGTGCCCAACAACAATGCCGAACAACTCTCGAACACTATATTCGTGCTACGCAATTTGAGTAAATAGTTATCCATAGAAACTATGAGAACATGATATTTTCCTGTTTCATTCTCATCCCAGTAATGGCACGTTGTGTTGTGGAATACGTGTTACGTTGACAACATTTTTCTTTTGTTTGAAGGTTGTAGACGATGTAGTAACTTGATTACTTAGGTTTCGGAAGTCCATCATCTTAATGGGTTGAAAAATGTTTGATTTCTTTCACTTTTTCAAAGCGTTTCAGTTGCTTGTATCCGCAATCGTCTTCAGGCGAATACAGCCGCTCATCCGTATAGACCCGGCCACAATATGCAATCGATTTCTAATCGGTTTTGTTAACTAGTACTACGATAACTCCGGCACCTACTAAGAAAGTGAGCAACAGAGCCATATATAGAAACCACAGAAAGCATTCCAACCAGTACCTAAACTTCGTTTGAAGCCAAAGAGACCAATTTCATCTCAATAAATGTTCAAATAATTTTCATGTGGCCCTGGGAGTACTTGACGAAAAGCAATGAGTTCCAAAATGAATGAAATTTAGGCCCAATATGTATCGTAATACACATCCAAAGTGTAGTTTAGTTTGCCTTATCTAATTAAGTGACTTCTTTCTTAACGTGTAGAGTAAGGCTTAGGGATATCAATATTACAAGTCTGTTGTTGTTGTTTGTTGTTTTTTTTTCGTTAACCAGCAGTCATCCTCCTATGAACGACAGCCCTCAGAAATCGAAACTTGTGCGAACTAAGGATTAAAAAGGTCTTACGTGCGATTCCTAGCAGGATTCCTGTCTGGCATTTCTTATAGACTTTTTTTTCAACAGGATAAACCAACCTACCCACAATATCAAGTGCTGCAAGATCATTCACATATACAATAGGAATGATATCGGGCCTAGAACAGAGCCTTGTGGTACCACATAATCCATCACTACCTCTTGAGAGGTTTGACCATTCTTTGTAGCTTTGTCAGTATTATCATGTAAGGCTTTTCTCGAATGAACTGTTAATTGCATCAGATTCAGATAAGTGGTTCCTGTAATAGAAGACCAAAACGTCCCTAATTTCCTGCCCTACTACTACTAAACTTTCCTTTAGAATATTCTTCTCCTGGGTTGTAGAGGCTCTACTCTGCAGCTCCATCTTGAGGAAAAAGTCAAAGGACCCAGTAAATAAACATTATCCAGTTTGAATAATGGCATGTGCCATGAAATATTAGTTGAAACTTGTTCTAATTCTGTTTGGGAGTGTATCCATCCAATCAAACTTGCCCAATTAGGGCGAATTACAGCTTGCAAATACACATAACCGGTCTAACTTCTCTCTCTCGGCTACCAACTTTAACCGAATTTCATTTCTGACAGACGCAGACAACTCACACGTTCTCGTGCTCGTCGGTCTCGAATATATCTAGGAAACCGTGGAAAATCCCTCGGGTGTTCTCGAGCATCCTTTGGACGGGCAGGCGGGCCTTAAAGCGGTATAGATTATTCCAACCACCCTTTTCGTCTGCTTGCTGCGAAATCGATTTCGAGGTCGTACTGGTATTATGCCAAATCGGAGATTATTTGAGTTGTTTTCTACTTGTATGCAAGAGAAGTTCCCAATAGTTACATTGGAAAATTGAAGTTGAAAATGTTGAAGAACGGTAACGTGAATTATTAACTCTTATGATTATCATAAACAAGTCAATTGGGAGGAAAACATGACAATATAAACAACTGCCAAGAAATACGATGTACTAACAACTAGTTAGTTTTGCTCGATCCCAAATAAATGTTTAGAGATTTTCTCTAAACATACAAGTCTCCTAGAAATTTAAAGCATTGATGATTTACTTTGAAGAATTCCACGACTGAAACATCAAAGATGAGTTATTGATACCTTGTGTTCTTTTGAAGATCTTCGTGGCTTTATTGTGAATGTTCTGAATATCACCAAGTTTAGATAGTAATAGGCATTGTGGTTTGCCACCAACAACGCTTATTGAAGTAAATAACTTTTTATCCTATCATTGTGTTCGTAGTGATAATTCAGTTTATCAATACCTTTTTTATGAAGACTGGAAATTTGCTAGCACAGATTCCTTATAAGGCATAAATATTTCTAGGTGAACGCCCTTCATTTTCGCTGTCGGGCTACGTTAAATCCTAAAGAGCACGTCGTTTATTCTCTTCACTATCGTATAGAGTCCTTCCCAATATGGTGTTAGCTTGGGAAACACTCCTTTCTTACGACGAGGGTTGTACCTACAGCCTCACTCGATCTCTTTTGAATCCACCAGTATTGGCCTCAAGATCGTATCGAGCCTTCAATCTATCACTAGTTATCTTCAATATTTTTTCTGCAAATTCGTGGATCCCAGTCAAGCTATCCCGCAGTTCGTCTGCATAATCTTGCACCTCTTTTTCTTCAGTACTTGTGAACCGAACACCAAGTCACAGGGCAAACAAAGTTCTCTCCCGAAGATACTGCTGGCTGGGGTGAGCTTTGTAGAATAGTGCACAGATGCCCTATAAGCCATCAAGAATAGCGGAAGATGTTGATCCCACTTCTGACACCAGTGTTACGATCTTACTGAATAATACGCCGAGCTCACTACTAAACTGTTTTTATTACCTTCGCTATAAAAATAAAACTACTACACTGACTCATGAAACAACGACATTTCCAGATTCATTGACGGATGTTTCATTGAATAGGTCGGTAATGATGGTATTGGAATTACTCAAGGCGAAGCCAATTACAATAGGGTTTTCTTTGAAAACCCGTTTCGTTCGCTCACATTTTTGACATCCTGTAAAATAAGCTGATAGATAAGATATCAAACTATATTTCTCGTGGTCTGTTACAACCCGGTATAATTAATGAAAAACAATTCGTTATCCTTTCCTGATATTATTCGTTGAGGTTTGTTGCACGTTTGCCATCGGCAATTGAATCATTCAACAGCTCATTGTAACGCCACAGATAAGATAAGGATTTATTTTTAAAAATCTGCAATGTTGGTTTTTAATATTTAGCTCGGTATTTAGTGTTGGTTGTAATTCTTTAGTTTGGTGATTATTTCGGGCTAATTTCTAGATGAATGTTCTATATTTTGTAACAGATCAAGGTAAAGAGTGTTGGACATTTCTTGTTATCGTTGCTCCTTTATATTAAATCATTGATCGTTTTGAAGGTTTTCTAACTCACTTATGTCATTGTTACGTTGGCTAAGTAACACCCTGCAGTCATTTAAACATCTGCGTAGTTTATTCGATAATACCAGGTGTTCTCTTCAAAACTATGGCGTCTATTTAAAGTAAAATGAAGCAATGAAGTCGTATTTTGTACAAGAAAATTTCGTTCTTTCGTATTATAGAGTTCCAAAGCATATGCATCAAATTTAAAAATCTTATTTGTTGGTTTATTCTTTGTTTCGATTATGTTTAATTTATTCTTGGTTACAGTAAGTAAAAAAAAATGTTGTTAAGAAACATCTGTAAACAATGTTGGGAGTAAAAATCCAGTCAATTCTTAGCCTTATTTGAAAGTTTAGACCCTAGTCTCCTATTGCACAAGCCAGGATTGTTCCTAAAAATGCAGCCGGTTTTTGAAGAAAAATTATTGAACAAAAATCAGTGGTTCAAAATTCAACAGAGAACAGGTCGTTATCGTAGGAAACAGCAAATCGTAGTGTGTCAGTGGGAGTGTCAGAGTTTTAGAAATGATATCATATTATCATGTCCTACTCCAAATCTTGAGGTTTTATACGCAAAAGACGCAACTTTTGCATCGTCAGCAAAACAGGTGTCAGAACTGCTAGAGCAAACCCTTCAGTAAATGTGATTTGTACCTACTGTCTGAACCATGGATTAATCAACTCAATGAAATCATAAATTATGACCTTTTTACAACTTGAAATTTGATTTCAGTTATCTAATTAAACTGAATCATCAATTTACATATGGAACAAACTGACCATTTAAAATTTTTGGTTCACATTATGGATGCTAAGTATAGACATGGAAAAGTCATATCGATCTTGTGACGAATAAATTGAACGATATGTGTTTTCTATTACGACAGTTGAAAAATACCATTAGTCATTGCGTATCAAGAATAGCATCTTTTGGTCTCACTCAATCCGTTCCTATTATGGTATAATATTTTGGGAATGTTCAGCTCATATTCAAAGGGCTTTCACTAAACAGAAAAAAAAGTTTGAGATATAAAGCGGGGGTTTTTTGAAGATTTTCAAATATTTACACTTCCATCTTTGTATATACAGTGTGACCCACTTGAAAGTGGGATACTTCCCTAAAATTTGCATCTTTTCTTAGATTTCGAATAACTTTTTGTTGAATTGAAGTTCTACAAAAACCAAAGCCTGCTACGTATATATTTGAAGGTTCAAATTTAAGAAATCGTATTAGTATTAGTAAAAATTTCACTATTACATTGAGCACCCTCTCAAATAGTGGTGGGTAGGTAGGTAGGTATACCAAATTTCATAAAAAATATTGAATATTGATAATTCTGTTGTTTAATCAAAGAAGTTTTTATTATTAATTGATTCAAGTAAGTATATGTTGGACTGAAAACTAGTAATCGTTGATAACTATGTGGCAAATAGAATAAATGAATGAACCTATTCTTTCTGATCAAAAAACCATATAACAAATTAAACAATTGAAAAAAATATTAATCAAATGATTGTATACAGAAACAAAAATGAACGTTCATCAAATTTTTGTTGTTTGAACCAATCCGACATTCATTGCAATGCATTTGTTATACGTTCTAATATTCAATATAATTTTTCTCAGTTCCACTACTGACTGCGGTGTGGACTTGTTAACTTTTTGCTTCACAGTGGCCTAAAGAAAAAATCTAGCAGTGTCAGGTGCGGTGATCTTGGCGGCCACTCAATGTAAGGACTATTTCGACCTATCCATCGATTTCCATCATTATAATTCAGCCATTCTCTTACAATAACTGCACTATGTACAGAAGACCCATCTGAATAAATCTTCAAATTCTGGCTGGCGGATTACTGTCAAATGAGAACGGACCGATAATCTTATCATGTAGTATTCCACACCACACATTTATGTTATGGTGATATGGCCTTTTTGCGTTAATAAGTCAATTCAACTCTTCATCTCCCGGTTCCAAAGTGTGTAAAATTTTTGGCTAGAATACTTATATTAAATTTTATTTTTTTGAAGGCTTCTCCTGATATTTTCTCTAAGGATATTGAGATTCAAACTAGCCATTAGCAAAGTTGAAAGCTAATAAATAGCTTTTCGTATTTGTGGATATGTGAGGTTTCAAAGCTGAATAAATGTATTGTATTGTATCAAACAAGGAGAAACAATATTGTTCAATTTTTTGCAGGTATTTTAATTCTCTGTTCAACGAGTATTACTTCATTAATTTATAATCATTGGTGGTTGGTTAATATGTGACTGAATTCAAAACTTGGGGAACAAAATTTGATATTTCCTAATTTATGAATTCTTAAAAATGATTAGGCTATATCTTCCAAACCGTTTAACGCATATTTTTGGTGCAATTCAAAAGTAAAATTTCATATAGAGGAAGGCTTCTCCTCTCACATCAATAAACTAGTCAGATTCAATGAATCCTAAGAAAAACCTAGAGAGCACAATCGAGTCTCTCTCACAACTCAATTTTCATTCTTCCCATCTACTCGACATTCGACAGCCCTGTATAATCAATCCACTCCCTTGATTCATCCAGGTCCAGCTTTCCGGGCGTAGCCCGGAATAGTGCAAGCTTTTTCAATTTTCGCCAGCTCCATCTGCCGGTTGTAATTGGGGGTCCCCATCCCACTGTGGGTGGCGTGCGGGTGAAATCTACCCCTAGATCCCAACCGATCAATGTTGACACAGCACGCGAGATGTACTCATGACGTCACAATAAGAGTTTTGTCACATCCGGGTCGAGGAAGAACAACGCCATTTTGTGGATTTTTGCATTGATTGTCGTCTTTGAAAGGCATGCAAAAAAATACATCTATCTATATGAAACAGCTTTGTTACTCTTCTTTCATTTGTCACTCTCTTTCAGTTAGTGGAGTACTGAGAGGCTGATTTACGAGGTACTGAAAAAAAGTCCAAAATCCAACGACCGTCTTATTTGTGCTCGATTCTACTTGTATTTTATATCAAAAATTGTAAAAGTGGACCCTCAACCTATTATTGCTTTCCTCAAAGACTCGTACACATAGTCACCAATATTTCTCAAACCAGTAACGCGGAATGAAATAATTGAAATGTTTTCAAAACTCAAAAACAATCTGATCTGATATAAAACTTCAAATCTTGACTTTATAATTAAAAGAACTAAGTTATTTTCAACAGATCAACAGACAAAGATTTTAAATATCAGTCATGACTACAAAAAAGGTGAATGAGAGAAATAAACGAAACCCGTTGAATCAACCAGAACACCTAACTTCAAGAAGAGTGACACTCTTATAACTTATTATGGACCTAAATTGTATAATATGCTTCCTCTGAAAATAAAGAAAATAACAGTAATGGTCAAATATTACTGAAAACAATAAATTGAATAGTATTTTCAACTGATATACAACCCCTTACACATCTCTCTCATGCACAAATTTATACTTCTAATTACAACTAAAAAGCATTCATTATATTTTTTCTGATATCCCATTTTTCCTTTCATATCAGATGTAAACGATTTTAACAAAACAAAATTTTGATTGTTCGATTCATCTAATTAATTTAGTGGTACCGTATTCATTTTATTTGGCTTTACCGACCAATTAATTATTTCTGCATATGCTGGAAAAATTGAAGGAAAAATTAAATAATATGTCACGGTGACAAAGATTTATTGATTTTGCTGATAGTTAATTCAATATTTTATAAAGTTTTATACATTCATATTCTGGGATATCGTCATATTTTCTAAGTGGCACATATAAATTTTCGAATACACCTTGTATCATATGATTTGGCTCTGGAATCTGGAAGCATTTTTTTAATTATTGAAAGCCAAATTCATTCTCGCAACTTAGGTGAATCCTGTTATTTACCCAGTATTAATAGTACACCGTTAAGTGTTGTTTGGCAATTTGAGAAAATTGAAGCGTGTTTTCACAATCGTTTTATTCTTGAACCAGTTCTATTTTTGCCGAGAAAAATGCTGTGTCAAAACTGAAATGGCAGTCCACTTTTTCAAGGTACGTTGCTGTTCTCATTTGATTTTGTCAGGATATTGTTATATTTAATAACAAGGAATGTTCACAATTTTTTTCAGTATTTTACTTCGGCTTTATATTTTCGCATAAATCAAATTGAGTCACCATTTTCATTCTATAGTGGAATTCGTATTTAGTTCCAATAATCAACAACTGGTGTCAGGGAATCAACGTATATGTTATTCGAATCTTTTTCCACGGGGCCAAATTCCGTAATTCAGATTCTTCATATCATGAAAACACCAACGACGTTCCACAAGGCTTACTTCTAGGCCCACTTCGTCTCATAATGTACGTAAATAATTTGCTCGATTACCTAAAGTGAAATTTTATTGTGACACCTTTTTCCACCATTGCTCTGTATGAAACCTGTAACTTATGCCAAAAGTTGATAAATTACAAAAATGTCCATGCAGTGAACAAATATCTACAGATATGTAAAAATAATTATTGTGAAACACTTATTCATCTTCAAAAACATATAGGATTTCTAAAACCTAAAAGTTTATCTGGGTCATCAATTTGACTTCATCAGGAGCTGTACAATTACTAGGTTGTGTCATCAAAGGTTTCCATATATACTTATATGTATATAATCATAGTTCGTAGACCACCTTTATCATCAACCCCCATTCCTATTTAACTAAATTTCTGCAAATTTCTTGTCAATGAATCTATTTAAGTTCGAAACCACCAATACTCTATTTTGAACATATAGAAAAATAGTTAATCCGTTTCTGTTCGTTATGAATGGGAAATTAATTTTTTTTTCGATCGTGTATAGCCGTTCATGCCGTGTAGTTGACATGTGTCAAAATTTAAATGTGGTACCTCAATCATCAATTTTCTGATATTACCTTCTAAATGAGTCGTATAGTGTCTGTTAAATGAACTTTAATATCAACTTCATCTCAAGCTTTTCTAGTGTACCTAAATAATTATTATGTATAAATTAATCGAGCCTTCTAAAACAAGAAACAATTTTCAGTTGTGAGCTGAGGTGAATGGTGCTTAATTTCTTTCTGCTTTCGAAATATTCACTCGCCATACATAGGCTGCTGAGTATTTGATTGCATCTCATTGCTGTCACTGCAAATCTATCCGTGGTTTCAGTTGACAAGTGTTATCTAGATCATACTTGATCGAATTTACCTTTCATTCAAGACGGCCCTGTGAAAGATCTTCGGTTTGTTCGTGAGATCGTGGGTCTTCTGTGCATATATCTCTAAAATCTCCTTGGCGTTTTTTCAGGCGCTGGAGTGAAGATGGAGCATTTCCAGGCGGCGCTCGACCCCCGGAAACAGGAGCTCCTAGAAGCGCGCTTCCTCGGCGCTAGGGTGAGTTCTTTTTTGTTTTTTATTGTAGTATATTTGTCAAAGTTCGTTATTTTCAGTTCTGCGAGTCAAGGTATTCGATGATATCAATCAACATCATCAAAATCGGTGTACTTTATTTTTATTATTATAATTGATCGGTGGAGTTAGCCATCGACCAAGGTGCAGGTAATTGTAAAACCGCGCTGCTTCCTTCTTGAAGGCTAATCTCGTGAGTGTTCCAATTCTTCTGATGGTGTCCAAAGCTAGGCCCTACTGATGGTAGTGCCCTGAGTCCTACCACCTTCCTGAGATAATTCCTACTCAGGAGCACTTTTCCCTAAGCATTTGCCCAGGAAGATGAGCATTGCTTCTTTACTAATTTATTTGTACTATGCTTGATTTCCCGTTACAGGTTTCCTCAGGCTGATTCTAGTCCTTTGAGGGTTGTTGCTCTCATCCCTTTGATGACGTTTTGACGAGGTACCCAAAGAAATTCTGTATCTACACCTAAATATTATTTGTCTATCAGATTATCTGAAATAATCGCAGAGCCTTTATTGCCGCTTGTATATCCGATAGAATAACTAATAGATTGGTTTATTGGGCCCATCTTCTTTGCTTTGCTTGTGATATAGAGGCCAATGCTTAGATGACGTCCTTTCTGGGTCTGCCTCCGTATGTGTCAACACCTTTTTTGCCTTAAAGCCATCTGTTAACCAGTTTTTCCCTGTTGACTGTAGGGCTCTTGATATCACTTCCTCATTTTGTATGACGGTAGGTCCCATCAAAGGAAAATGTAGAAGGCATATAGAATTTTTCCTAATGTTTATTTACCACCTGACTTCTACCACCAATTTCTATTGCATCCAGTCTGTCAGTGATAGTTTCGTTGTTTCAAAGAAAGAGTTCATTTGATCCGCCTCCTTGTGCATGCCTTGGTAGGGCTGTATTTCGAATGGGCACCAAGATGTGGCTTACAAAATTAGGATAGTGAATAGTGATACTACCGATAAATTGGTAAAGTTTTTTTTAAGTACCTAACGTTTCGCTAGCGTAAACAGTTTCATGTGCACATTTACCGTATATCCCCTGGAAATTCTCAGGAAAACACAATATCAAAATAATTCTCAAGCAAACATAGAACAGCCAAGGATAGGAGGGGTCCATTATCAACTGCGGTAATGTATGGCATACTTTGCACGTGTGGAAAGGTGTACATGGGAACAACTAAAAGATCTATGGGTACGAGAGTAAAATAACATGAAAGAAACTATAGGTCAGGTAATATGCGAAGAAGACCATAGTACTTTTCGGAGACGTAGCTTGCACCCACTCAAGAGTATCACAACTGACTCATACGAGAAGCAGTTGAAATCCATGAACACACGGAAAATTTCAATAGGAAGGAGGACCTAATACTAAATCAAGTCTGTGATCCAATTCTCAAAAACGCTAGGAAGGTCTCATTAAATATCGATCAACGGCCAGCCAAAAAAGGATGTCGGCCCACAACCCCACCAGTCGTCTTTAAATATAGCCCCAGATCAACTTGGACTCAAGTTATTTGAGCAACATCATAGTTGAACGAAACTTTGAAGGTAGCGCTAACATTCCAAAAAACTATGACTTATTAAACCGGAAAGGAATAGTTATAGTGACTATTTCACTCATCTTAAAATTTTCACATAATCTGACCAATCCCAAACCAAAGACAACTCGTGTTATCGCGATAACACCAGCTGTCTCTCAATTCTGATTGGAGGATCAGGTTTGGTACTTTCAACGACGTAACCATGGCAACACAAAGTTTGGCAGTTCTATCAATATTAATTGTACCTGATTGTGTCAAATTGAGTCGCTTCGGTGCAAATTCAAATGAAATTATGAAACGAAACATTATAGTATTGACGATTTTAATAATTTGTTTATGACTGTTATACATTGTTCGTATTTATTTTAATGAATAAACTTTTTTCGTGAAATAATCTAATAAAATTCAACTCGTGATTGAATTTATCTCAACAGAATTGTTTTGAGAAAACACCACGAGTCCGCAGGACTCGTGGTGTTTTCACGAAGCAATTCAGTTTCGTTCAGAAATAAATCGACAGACTTATCGCGAAAATTCTATCACTCGTGGTATTACTCCTGATACTACTTTTTGAGTCCCTTGTTTCGAATCCATTATTTTTTTTTCTTTTTTTTTTAACGATATATCATCTGATTCTCCAAGGTATGTACGTTTTTGAGGAGACCACCAGAGGAATTATTACTGTTTCAAATAAGATTTTTTTTGTTTGGATCTTATTTTTGACAAATACCAAATCAATTTTAAATTCTATGTAATGAAAAATCTTTCATGTGAATACAATTATAAAAATTACAATCGAAGGTGGTTTTGACAAACTCAAAGCTCTAGAATATGCCAACTCATTTGGTGAAATGTGTATAGTGAAACAAACTGACATATTATGGAGTTTTCAAGTATATGTTGAGTAAATTATCATAATTTTTTTTTACGTTTGTGAATAAGTAGATTATAATAGTCCGTCAGTTTTAATGAATTCTTTCAACCTTTTAGATTTTCAGTCTCGACTTTTTCATAATTATTATAATACAATTTTGATATTGTGTCTGTGACTCTAGCTTCAGAAGAGGGAACCGCGAATCTGATTATCAAATATGTGCCCGTCTTAACGGTCTTCATCCCTGAAAAAAAGGGGTCAGAAACTATTTTTTTATTGATGGGGGGATGTATCAGTGTAAGAAGGTAAAAGTAATAAAAAAAAAATTCAAGTATCAAATGAACCTACCTATTTCTCCTCATTTTTGGGTATTTTTATTCATTGGCACCATCAAAACGAATGAATATTTTTTTGTGGTTTTTACCTAGTTAAACGATTATCTCACTTTTTTTAAGTTTTAATTTGTGTGTAAATAATTTTACAAGAATGTGTTCAGTGTTTCAAATAATTCATTGTTTCTTATAGGTTTCGTTTGATCCACTTGATTTTATTGAAATAGACATGATTGGATCCAAATAATTTTTCTGAACAGAGTTAGATGAATTTGGGTTCCGTTGAGCATTCGCCACCTTTGATCTCGGGAATGAATATTGTTTGAATATTTTTATCTGAAGTATTTCACAAAGATAAGATGAAACTGATAAGCAGTCAACATGAAATTCTCAGAGATACGTATGACAAAAAAAAAACGAAAATATTCTAGGAAGACGCGAATCCTTATGTAGCTTTGTTATCTGTAGGTAATTACAGTTTCCTCCAATTGAAATTATAAAAAGGATTATCTTTCGCGTTTATTGCCACCGTTTTAATGGAAGATTTTAATTATTGATGGCGTAATATTTCAGATCATACGTTTCGTCATTCAAGATGTTTTCATCAAGAGGTGGTCTTACAGTCTGTGCTCAGGAGCCACCCTAGTATTGAAGTCATATTTAGGGCTTCGCGAGGCCAAGATCAAGACTGATTAGTCTTGGTCTTGGTATTGGTCCTGATGCTTCAAGATCAAGACGAGACTAGCTCAGTCTTGGTCTTGATCTTGATAGTCTTGGTCTTGGATCAAAATTTGTCTAGAAATTTGAATTTTACAATTCAATTGTCCAACAGTTTATATGCATATAATAGCTATTTCGTATTTCTCAGTCTTCAACAATTGTCAATTTGTACGGGTAAAGTAAGCGAAATGGATTTCTCATTTCACCATGATAATATAATTTTAGAGAAATCTTAAATAAATCAGACCAACACAGCACACAGGCCGACGCCTGACAGGCCAGAAAAAAGGAGATTAGTCTTGTAGTAGTATGTGTGGAGAGGTTGCTACTGCTACCAGGTTAAGGCACTGATAGACATTTTTTATCAACTTCTGGTATCCTCATCCTTGGTATCAGTAGTGTTTTGATCTACTTTGAATTATGTTAATAAAATGTAAATATTTTTACGATAAATTTAACGACAATCTCTGGTTTTTTGCGATAACTATGTCATCAACTATGTCTAGAATTCGTCTTATATATCGATGATTTTTTGAAATATCGTTGTCACTTCGTCTTTCTACGAAGGCGTAGAAGGGCCACGAGCAATTTTTTTTTCAAATCCTGTCTTTGAAGACGGACCCCTGACTTTAATCTCGGACCCCCGACTTTAATCTCGGACCCCCGACTTTAATCTCGGTCCCCCGACTTTAATCTCGGACCCCCGGCTTTAATCTCGGACCCCCGACTTTAATCTTGGACCCCCGACTTTAATCTCGGACCCCCGACTTTAAAATCGTACCTCCGACTTTAATCTCGCACCCCCGACTTTAATCTCGGACCCCCGACTTTAATCTCGGACCTCCGTCATTAAAGTCGGACCCCCGACTTTAATCTCGGACCCCGACTTTAATATCGGACATCCGACTTTAATCTCGGACCCCCGACTTTAATCTCGGACCCCCGACTTTAATATCGGACCTCCGACTTTAAAATCGGACCCCCGACTTTAATCTCGGACCCCCGACTTTAATATCGGACATCTGACTTTAATCTCGGACCCCCGACTTTAATCTCGGACCCCCGACTTTAATCTCGGACCTCCGACTTTAAAGTCGGACCCCCGACTTTAATCTCGGACCCCCGACTTTAATATCGGACATCCGACTTTAATCTCGGACATCCGACTTTAATCTCGGACCCCCGACTTTAATCTCGGACCCCCGACTTTAATCTCGGACCCCCCAACTTTAATCTCGGGATTGTTCAAATCAATTAGGAATAAGTATTTTGAAGGAGGCTTACGTATATGTTATTCCACCCCATGAAAGGAGTGATGAAAAACACATTGTAAATTACCTGTAAATATAACTTCTGAACTCATCAAAGATATGTGTAAATCTATAACAAATATAATAATGCATTATTTCAATCTAAATGATTTGTTGTCTAAGAATCAGAATGGGTTCATGATTAACATCTATTGAAATTGCATCATGTTATCTACTCAGTTAGGTTCATCAACAACTTGACAACAATATAATCTGTAGACAGCTTTGATACGGTGTATTCTGAAATATTAGGCATCAAGCTATTTTATGGGATTCCTCTTAACATTGTTGACTGGGAGAAATAATGTATGGCAAATGAAAGAATGATAATGAGATGCTACGTTGTGAGATCAAATGTATAAGTAATGTGTAATTGGGTGTTCCTCAAGGATCAGTTCTAGGACACCATCTTTTTATACTCTACGAGAATAATTTAGCCAAATATCTTACAAATGACCAAAATCGACTAATGTCAATATCTGAATCTGTTGATTTGTTGTATGAGATCAGCATGGGTTCAGGATAAACATCTTTCGAAATTGCGTCGTCATTGGCTCCATTATTTTGATCAACAGTTCGACAACAATAATTTTGTGATGTCTTTTCTATTAGATCTATAGACAGTGGTCCATACCGTGTATTCTGAAATATGATATTGTTTGAAAAAATTGTTTAATATTGTTTTTTCTGTTAACTAGCTATCATACCCCTACGAACGACAGCCTCAGAAGTCGAAACTTGTGCGAGCTAAGAATTAACGAGGTCTTACTTTTCAATGTGCGATTCCTAGCACGAGACCAGTGACCATGCTGGGAATCGAACCCACGTCCCTCTGATTGATAGACTAGCGCTCTACCATAATGACCACTGCGGATATAATCAATCTATCATCTTATTGGATTCCTATTAACATTGTTGACTGGGAGTAATCATATACAGCAAATCTAAAAATGATAGTGAGTTGCAACGATGTAAGATCCAAGGCATATACTTTCCTCAAGGATCAGGTCTTGTACCTCGTCGTTTCTAGAATCGCCTATGTGATCATATATTATTATGCTTACGATACGACGGTCACAATTTCAAGAGACAATGTAGAAAGGTGTCACCGATATCGACAAATTCTCAATATGAGAAAAAACGATGACCATCAATTTCCATCTGAGAAGAGACATGACAATTTTTTAAACAACAACATATCCATCAATCCAATAATGGACTAATCCGTTTTTTAGCACTACCCAAGGAGTGAAGTTCTTAGGTTTATTGGTAACATTTACAGGCAAAGTAATTGTGCATTCTATAGTTGTGGACAGTCCTAAAAGTTTGCGGGGACTCTAAAAACGCCCCGTTACAAAGAATTTTCGCAAATAGCTTGTTGTTCAACTCGACATGAAGTATGATTTGTTTAGTCTCGAGCAAATAAGTTCTATTCGGGAGTCCCAAATTAGTCTTTTATCTTAATGAAGACCTAAGAACTTCACTTCTTCGCTAGGATTATAATGGTTGAAGGTTGATGGTTATGTCCCTCCTTAGACGAAAGTTGATGGTCATTGATCTGTCTACATTGAGAATAAGTTTCGGGGGCATTAGCTCTTCTACATGGTCTCCTTGAATTGTGATCATCGTATCGTCAGCATATCTTGGTACATGAGCATTTATAACATATTGAGGTAGATCATTCACTTATAGTACAAAAAGAACGGGTCCAAGAACTGATACTTGGGGTACACCCAACTGCACATTGTATATTTGATCTTGAATCGTAGCACCTTACTATAATTTTTTTTTATTCGTCATATATGATTTCACCCAGTCAACAATATTAATAAGATCAAGTTGTCGATGAACATAACTGAGCAGATGACATGACTCAGATTGATTAAATATGTCCGAGATTAAAGTCGGGGGTCCGAGATTAAAGTTGGGGGTCCGAGATCAAAGTCGGTGGTCCGAAAATAAAGTCGGGGGTCCGAGATTAAAGTCGGGGGTCCGAGATTAAAGTCGGGAGTCCGACTTTAAAGTCAGGATTTGAAAAAAAAATTGCTCGTGGCCCTTCTACGCCTTCGTATCTTTCAGCTGCACTGAGATTATTCCAGCAAAAACAGAACTCGTTGCCTGAATTTACAAACGATACCGAATATGAATACTCATGACGATGTCCCCCTATATATGCGTTTCGCCGGGTATTTATTAAGGTTTTTTCTGAAAAAATAACCAAAGCTATTAAGGATGGATAGTATGCATTATAATGTACTGTAGAGAGCCGTATTCTTTCTTTCAGGCCTTAAGAGATCATCTGTACCTTATAGTATGTATGACTGGGGAGACCAGCTCGAACCTTGTGGGACACCTGTTTCGGTTACATAACCTGTCGAAAACTATTTCTATCCTCAAATATTCATTACGGAATTCTATAGTTGTCCATTAGTACGTTTCCTATTTGTATTTGAAATATTTACCTTATTTTCTTTATTAGTCTTTCCGTCAATAATTTCGATTGATGTACGTTTGCTCATTGGTAGATTCATTGTGCATGCCAAATCCTATGTTTATTCTGTTATTTTATTCAGTTCCACGGTGATATGCAAATCAATTTCTAATTTTATTGTGAAAAGTTTTTCTTTATCAGTGAGAGAGTTCAAATACATTCAAGTCGATAACATAACTACTGTATACCACGCGATGTATTACCACAAACCTGCCTTTGGTATTCCTTTTGTTATCAAAACATATTTCTAAAGTTGTCCGTTTATGTACAGGGAACTGAAGTATTATATTGAAGTGGAGATATTCTTATTTGTTCGAAGAGTAGATGAGCAGAGTTTTAAAATTGTAGAATGGTCCAAAAACTTGAAATACAATATTTTTTTTGATAACTTACACATGTTACAACTTATTGTTATTTTGGCACTTGAAGTAATTTTATGATCTGACAGAAATCCCCAATTAGTAATATCAAAAGTTCATGCTTTCACTGGATATTTTGAGTTTTACATATTTCTGTAGAATCACTAGATTGAGTTTTGTTTGGTGCCAATTAAATCTTCTGTAGTCGGATTTATACGAGAAAAAAATTCTCCTATGAGTAAATACCGTCATATACAAAAGAAAGAGAACATTAGTAGTTTCTTTTTTACTTTCTTGTCTCATTTACTGTACGGAAGTTACTCTATCTATCCCAGCTACCAACTCTTCAGATAGTGGATTCCGCCCGGTATACAAAGCAAAGTACTACATCGACCATTTTGAATTGATTAACTGTGACCTTTCTGTTTTATCCGATTTCGTCTTCGCGTTCTAACTTCGATAAATTTATACATTGTTTTATGAATTCAAAACCGACGAGAAGATTGTTAACCGTACTGTACTGATCTAGATTCAACCGGTATGTTAGTAATAAATATTGAAAGAAAGAAATTTATGTCGATTCTAAGTTGAATTTCGATTCATTGAAATTTTTTCTACTGGTAATAATTTATTGCTGGTATTTCAAACGAGCCGAGTACCTATGTAATTTTTTTATTACTTAAAACTTCCTCACTTTGACACTTTGAATTGAATAGATGGATTAAGGGAAGATGTATTTATATTGAAAGGCATTAAGAAGACAACTTGCAGAAGGTAAAAATTGGCTTCCATGTAGCCATGTAGGTACATCTTTTTTTTGAGAAAAGACCTGATTTTCTCTTAAAAAAAGGTAGAATATGAATGGCTAATAACTTCTATGGAAATATTTAGCTTCAAATGACGTGTTCGACTCTGGATAGATAGATGACTTATGATGATTTAAAATTTTTCAAAATAACTAATTGCTGATATAAAATTCACCTATAGTTTAGTCCCTAAATTGCAGATAGTAACTCATCGTACATTTTCTGGTTTTTACGGGATTTGAAAGTGTTGAGGGGATGTACGAAAGTGGTAAAGTAAAACTTGATTTGAAGCCAAAGTACCTAACTTATTTCTGTTCTATTTTTTGACCTGCTTTATTGGATGATCCGTATAACCGATGAGTCACTCACTATCTACAATTTAGAACTAGACTATAGATCAGGTAAATTTCTGATTATTTTGAATCTTGTCACTGAACTTTACTGGCATCTTGTTCAACAAATGATATATCTATATCAGCAAAATGTTTTTGTGGGAATAAACCCAATACTGATTAAAATTATATCGAATACTGGGTGAAAAGAATGAAATCGAAGTCAAAGTACCACAAGTTTCCACCAAGTGGAAAAATTAAGCAAACATCTGTCAGAAAATAACTACTTCTCTGGCTAATACCACGACAGATATTGAACTAAATCTGACAGATATTTGTACAACGTTCTTTCAAGAAGACCCAATTGCAAATGCGTAGGTATCTTGTAATTGCCATCTGCAGGGACCACAGAAAGCACTCCGACTGGTATACAAACTTCGTTTGAAGCCCCAGAAAACTATTCGAGTTTTTTCATTAAGAATCAAGTGTACTTGAAGAAAGGCAATAAGTTTACAAAATGAAAATTGAATAAAAATAATCCAGCCTTTCGCTTTATCGTAGGGCCAGTTGACAAACCAATTGGAAATCGATTGCCTGTTGTGACCGGGTCTGCACTGATGATCGGGTGAACCGTGGAATAAGTATGTCTATCGTCACACCTGTTTCGATTATCATTTGGTGGTTGTTACAGAAGTAATTCGGCAGTCGTATTGGGATGTTGAATTATTTTCTGTTCGACGTTTGCCGAGAAGTATAGAAAATAAGCGAAATGCTGGATTATTTACGTTATATGAATGTATTGCCTTCCACATTAAAAATATTTAAATATTTTTCATAATGAAATTAATCTTCTTACTAGTCAATACATGTGCATTATCCTGATTTTAATGGTTTTAATTTCTGAATGTCATGCAAACTTCATGAAGTAAACGTCCAATTCAACTCTTCAAAAACTAGCCGGAACTTTTTCACAAAAGAGCTCCAAAAACTCCTTAGGCATTTCCAAGGGACACTTGAACTGGAAATTAATAACCTATATGTTTGAAACTTCCCTTTTGATAAGTTGTTTTCCACGCATTTATATTTGGAGGATATTTTTAATAGAAAAAAGTTATTTACTACTTTGAAAATATCGATTGTTTTCCTCCGCACAAGAAGTAATTTTTCGAATTTCTACCTTGACTCAAAAATAATGGTCGTTTTGTTATTCGCACATTTCTTTATATATGATTATTTTTGTCTGATATACAATATACTAGAATAGAATAGAATATTGTTTTATTTCCTTAAGACAGTATTAGCTGTATGGAAAAAAGAATATAAAATTTACAAGCAGTTTGTTTGAAGACAGTCAGCAGTCATATAAATTATTGAAACAAATACATTCCTTCATAAATGATGATTTAAAGACTCTTATAGTATAAAAGCTATTCTGAACAAGAAACATTTTCAATTTCTTCATGAAAATGTATATCGAACTACTTTTTTTTTCAAACGGAATCGAGTTGAAGAATTTTGGTGTCCTGAAGAATGGGACATTTTGAGGAATTCTAATTTTGCTAACTGGTATAATGAAATAATTTTTGTTTCGAGTATTGTAATCAAGCGTGCTATCACTCATGATCAAAAAAAAACCTAATTAATCACGTTTTTATTGATTTTTTTTTTTCATTTTGTCATACTTAACTATATTTTTGCATTAAACGTAGTATGGTAGCTATTTTTGGAAGAATTTCATTTTGTTTTATACGTAGCCGGTTAATCAGCCTACTAACCTTTAGAATTGGTCATAGTAAATTAAGAAACTGACCGGGAATTGATAAAGCTGACAAGCTAGTTTTTTTGTTTAAGTATTATAATAATGATATTGATTTCTCAGGTGCCAAGTCATTAAAAGATAATTGTTTGATTTTATGTTGATTTCTGTGAAAGTAAATAAAATTGAACACATTAAAAATCATTATTTGATTTAAATCACGATTTTAATCAAAATTATTTGATCGTGCCAACTCTGACCCTGATATTCCTGAGCTGATAGGCAGCAGTATGAAGTTTATAAACAATGTCCTCACTCCAATTGAGTTGTGTATGGACCGTCAATCCCAAGAACTTCAACTTCACTCGAGTGTCATTAGTCGAGATTACAGGCGATTCAAATGAAATAGTTTCACCAGTATTCTGCCAGTTATGAAACCGTAGGCACTGTGTTTTATTCATATTCAAAAATAGAAGATTAGCCATTAAGTAATTTCACAATCTTCTCTACAGAGTGATTCGAAATAGCAAGTGAAGTATCTTCTGCGTACACTGTGAAAGTTGCTGGCACATGAAGCCTGTATATGTCGTTGATTTAGACTATAAATAGAATAGGGCCAAGTACTGACCCTTGTGGAATGCCCATATCATTTCTCAAATACCCAGATGTCTAATTATTTATTGAGATGTATTGCATTCTATCGCAGAGGTGTAGTCGAATCTAGTCAAGAGGTTTTCCCTTTCATACCATTGATAGAGGTTATCCAAGAGTATTGTGTGATACACACATTCAAATGCCCTGCTGAGATCGCACAAAATCTTAACAAGGCAATAAATATCAACATTCAAATGAAAATTGTCTGATTCGCAAGAGTCACGGCCTTTTGAAAATTGGTGCAGTGCGCCCAAGTCACATTGATCTGCGATGACGTATACATAGGCGTGCGGTGACCACGTGCCTTTATAATATCTCGGCCGGTGAAATTTTTTGTCGCACCCTATAGATCTAGCAAACCTCTTGGAATCGTGCATACCAAATATCCATATCACTTGTGGTCTTCGCGCTGATCGCTGAGCGGCTAAGCTGACCGAGCTGTGGGCAGTCCCGTGCGCGGTGTATTTTCTACATTAATCGACAATTGCTCCGTTTAAGCGAGAGAGCCGGCTCTTCGCATTTTTGTGCGGTGTAAACCGGTCGCGAAAGCTCGGAAAACATATTTGCGTTTTTTTTCTCCTCTCTCTCCATCTGCGATCCTCCGATCCGGAGTTTTTCCTCTTTCGAGCTTTATCGCGCGTTCGGGACTCTTGATTTCGCTAAATGTAGTTCCGTCTCGTTCTGGCTCGTCGTCGTGGATGAAGATGAGCACCGAAAGAAACGGTGTCGTTGCACCTTCGTGCAATGCGAATGTGAGGTACAGTCACGTCGGAAAGTGTTGATTTCAAGTGCTCTCGACTACGCGGAGATTTGTTCGAGTCTAAGTCTAGGGGTCAGAGCTTATTTTGTTATATTGTGTTTGGTGATGACGTTCGATCGTTCGGTTCGCAGCGAAATAACCTTTTCGTTCCTCTGCTGCCTTTGCGGATATGTTGGTGTACTTTTTGGTGAGTTGGAATTCCGTATCGGAATGGTCTTATGTTAGTCGATTGGCCAGCTGTTTACTATTATCATCGTTTCACTAACGGAGGTCAGTTCCTGGCATCTTCATCAGCTTATTGGTAATTCTAGTAGTTTTCAATGACGTACTCTCACGGATTTTCACGAACGTTTACGAACCATTGACAGAAATGCCAGTCCTGAAATTGTAAAGATATATATCTACTCGAGAATGAGACGTGAAATTTACGCCAAGTCACGTTTGCACCAACGATATTTCTTTCACCTTTCATATTTCTTCATTTGTACTAATGTCTTCTGATTATTGTCCTACGGTTTAGCGAATAACCCTGTACACGAGTGGCATTGATCAATTTGGTTTAGCCTCTCGAAACAAGAAAATAAATGGGTCAATTTTAAGTTTTTGTATGACCAATATTGTCCGACAAATAGAGAACCCAATCGCCAAACTCCTTCAATCTTGCTTGAATATTTAAATTTACATTATTCGATATAGAAAGTCAAACGTCTTGAGTGCACAAGCAATTGAATTTCACAAGATTTCAATAAAGTCAGTGGAACTAACTCCATTTGGTATAGAAGTTCTCACAAAATACTGTTACGAGTCATTCTTGTCACCTTGGGGCCGAAAGTCGATAATAGTTGAAAGTAGTAAACAACCCTTTCAGACAATCCTTCTTCACTGTTATCCACTTAATCCACAGCGGAACCCATATGATCCCCTCAAGAGTCCAAAATCATCCAGTTCCATATCTTTTGAAATATTTCATTGTATAATCCCAGAAAGCAAGGCAATTACCCAAATTGTTAACAAAAGCACATAACCTGACTTCTGCCTTAACAGACAGATGTCAGTTAAGAGGTACCTGACATTGTTGATCGTTTGTCATAAATAAGGTTAAATATAAACTGTTTTCAGAGCTTTTAACTTCCTAAAGAAACGACAATTATCATCGCATTTTCGAATAATTTGAGAATCTTTCTCTCACTTCGGTGGATTTTGTTCCTATTAAAGTTCACTCCAGCTACAAAATACTCAGAGGCCACTCATCATATCAGATACGTTACAATTTGCTGGCATATTTGTAATGTATCACTCTGTATTTATAGTCTGTCTGAAAAAACTGGCACGAACTCTACCAGAGCTTTTTTACAATGCACCTTAACTATCGTTGCTATAAAGGGATTTAGTAATATATGGGAAAATTAATAAATCGTTTCATTTTGATTCCTTTGAGATATTACAATATTATAGCTATACAAACCTTTGCTTTCCAATATTTTCCTGAGTTTGGAACTCGGAGGAACTCATTTTCAAATTTCCCCATTTTAGGACTTCTTGCCATAGACCTCGCAATAGAGCAACTGACTTCCAACAGTCTGGCGCATTGGTGAATCAAGGTCCAGCACTATTTCTGTGTATGTGAGTATCTACCCTCACCTCCAGTGTATCTGCGGATTCAAGTGCGCTACTGAAGCACCACCACCACCTTTGTCCGCCATCTAATACTCCAACTGAGCTCTTGAGGAAGATTCCTGAGCCCTACCTTGAGATTACCAACTGACTCATCACCACAGCTGTCCAGTTTTAAGTGGTTCTCTCGCTAGTTGGTTGGTTTCAGAACTTTATAAATTATACTCTACCTAGACAACTCTCTTAACTGTTAAACCTTTTATACTTACATTAGATTAGTTTGGGGCTTTCGAGTTACATGCCTCTACACCGCGACCTTTTCAGATCTATTGTGTGTGCCCTCGAAATCGTTTAGAGTTCTCTATCTAGCCCAGTCTTCTTAACGAGACTTCTTAGGCTTGTTTTTAGAACTCCCATGTATCTGGTACCTCTTGATTTTTCTTCTCCAAGCTTCAGAAACCTTCGCGGGCTAGCGAATCGGCCTCTTCATTGCCTCTATTACCTATGTGTGCCTTTACCCAGGCTAGGGTCAGTCTATTCCAACTGCCCAGCTCTTTTAGAGTTTCAATGCAGTCCCAAACAAGTTTGGAGGTAACTTGCATTAAGTTGACTGCTTTTATCGCAGCTTGGCTGTCTGAGTAAATGACAATGATTTTTTCTGAATACTCATGCATTATTAGCTCTTGAGGGCAATGGTGTATTGGACGATTTCCGCTTGAAATATCGTCGCAAATATACCTAAGTTTAATGGTACTTTTATCTTCGACTTGGGTCCATAAATTCCTTCTCCTGAACCTTTATCAGTTCTTGACCCATCCGTGTAGACAGCGATTTCTGCGTTGATGAGAGGTCCCCCCTTCCACGCATCCCTGTCCGTTATAATTATCTCAAAAGTTTTGTCAAAGCTATATCTGGAAAGTATGTCATCTGATGGCATTCTTATAGCAGGGTTGTTTTCAAACTCTCGTATAACTTGTAGTCTTTCCCGTACATGTTGCTTATAGGTGCTTGTCCTCTAAGCAGGGTGACTGACTTGACTTTGGCTTGAATGTATATGTGTAGTGCAGGCAGGTTGAGCAAGACCTTTAGTTCGGCCGTTGGGGTCTCATGGCCCTCAGACATGTTTGTATTTGCAGTGCTCCAAGTCGTCGAACCACTCTGCTTGGTGTTTGGCCACCATACCACCGACCCGTACGTTATCATGGGTCTGAAAACTCTGGCATAGAGCCATGTAAGCTTTTGCACTTGCTTGGCTTCAGGAGTCACCCTATCTTCTGCATATTTTATGATTAGTGGCTTAATTGCTATTTTTACTAGACATTTCGCTAAAGACAGTTTTTTTCTTCCTTTACGTTCCAAATTGGTTGGCCTTAGTCACTGGGTGCAATCAGGCGAGTTCTGCGTTCCACGTTTGCGTTCCAAACCAACGGCTAAATTTAAGTTTGTTATCACCCACTCCTGAGCAAAAGCACGCAACGCTCGAAAGAGACGTCAATACCTATGCCCTCTTAACTCCAGTTCTTATGGGAGTGTTTTCATTCATAAAATAATTAGATTTGCAACCAATCCTGAAAAAATGAAGAAGATTCCCAGCAACTACCTCGCCAACAACCTATTGCTCTTCCCAAAGAAGCAATCAACGTCGAGCTAATCTAATACCAGAAAGCTGTTTTGCTTCACTAGTGACTTGCCTATGTTTCATGTGGTGATGAGGAAATAAATTTATGACGGGTCTCAATGAACATATGACGTCCTTGTGGTCGTGGTCAAGATATTTCTGAAGCATTTCAGCATATCAGTCTTCTCATGGAACTTTCAACATTTGTGATGCCTGGCATAATGATTATTTTTCTTAGTAGGTATCGGCTATTTTAGGACTTGTCTTAAATTTTATCAGCAAACTCCAATCATATCACCCAAATATCCCCAATTAGGTATTCTGTATCTATTCATTGATTGACAAAAAATCAGTAAGCCAAGTAATAGCAGTTCTAGCACACAGTCAATTTCGTGAAATGAGCTGAATGAAATTAGTAATTAGCCCTGGAGCGCTACCACAAGTAGTGATGATAGTAGTTTCGATGACAGAATTACCGTTCTGACAAAATTGTTTGGGTGAAGCATACTGATTTTAGACACTAAATCTCTATATTTTATATGGGAACTACATTGAGCTTATTGCATTAACAAAGCCGAAAAACTGGATTTTCTCGTAACAGGAGCGTGGCAGGAGTTGTTAATAATGACAATCACAGTTTTAATTATAAATTACTCTTAAATAAAAGAAAGAGAACTCCTAACCTTGAACAACTTGCAAGAAACCAATAACAGCATATATAAAAAGTAGTGAAGGTATTTCTATTCATTCGGAACAAATGATCAAAGCTTAACTTTATTCCAAACATGAGTATACATTTATTTTTCTTCAGTAGGAGTAACATTATCAACAGACGTGATTAAATGGTTACCACTTCTAAGGCAGCGGACATCTGAGGTTTTCATAAAAAAGGTATTGGACAGTCAATGAAAATATGTTGCAATGTTACGTGTTTATTTTGATTGCACATAGTGGTCTACCATAATATGTTCGTTTCATGACATAGTATCAAGAGTCGGTTTTCAGAAAACAACTTGAATATGTTCATGCCATTAAGTAACATCTACAGAATATTTTTCAAAACTGCTTATTAAATGATCAAAACTCTCATTACTTCACTTCACTCCCGGGTCCGTGGAGTGAGTGATTACTGGTATCGAGAATCATGTGCCCTAAGTAGACGAAGTGAACCAAGAATGACTGCATTCTGTCGGTAAAGATTTCTGACGCATCACGGCAAGCCGATTCGAGAGCAGCGTGTTCATCATAACCACCATTTAACAGAATGGTCTGAAGGTGGGGAATGAGTAGCTCGAATAGATTCGGCACTTCTTATCATCTACAAAGGACTCAATATGCCACGGAACATAAGGCAACACCGGTGTCTCGTCTATACCATACGTTCATTGGCTGCACGTTTTTGGGAAATATCCAGTTTAAACTAGCCAATTTAGGTCCAGAGGCTTAAATTTATCCAAGACACCAACGAGGTTATTATCACACAAATATCAAGTTCAAACTAGCCCAATTGGGTACAAAGGTTTCGATTTATCCAAGACACCAACGAGGTTCCTATCACACAAATGTCAAGTTCAAACTAGCCCATTGAGGTTGTGTCCAGAGGCTTCATATGCTAGACCTCTGATGACGTTCTTATCACACTAATATCAAGTTCAAACTAGCCCATTTAGTTCCAGATGCTTCAATTTATCCAAGACACCTGATGAGGTTCTTATCATTCGATAATCAAGTTTAAACTAGCCCATTTGAGTTGTGTCCAGAGATTTCAATTCATCCCAGACACCTGATGAGGTTCTCATCACACAAATATCAAATTCAAACTAGCCCATTTAGGTCAATAGGCTTCAATTTATCCAAGAGACCTGATTAGAGGTTCTTATCATACGAATATCAAGTTCAAACTAGCCCTTATATGTCTAGAAGCTTCAATTTATCCAAGACACCTGATGAGTTTTTTATCATACAAATATCAGGTTCAAATTAGCCAGCCCATTTAGGTTGTGTCCGGAGGCTTAAATTTATCCCAGACATCTAATGAGGTTCTTATCACATAAATATCAAATTTAATTTAGCCCAGAGGCTTCAATTTTTCTTAGACACCTGATCACACAAATATGAGGTTTAAAATAGTCCATTTTGGTCCAGAGGCTACAATTTACCCAAGACACCTGATGAGAGTTTCTTATCATACGAATATAGCCTATTTAGGTTGTGTCCGTTTCAATTTATCCCAGACTCCTGATGAGTTTTGTGTGATAAGACAAATATCAAGTTTAAACTAGTCCATTCTGGTTTTCTAGTAGTGACCTGAATATCACATTGAACAATGAGTACATAAAACTCACAAAGGCAGTTGACTGAGATAGGGTGTTCATCAAGTTTGATTCGTAGTGGGTTGTGGTTGACAAAAAATGTATCAAGGCAACTGTTAACATTGTGAGTCCTCATGTGAATCCACTCCACTTTATACACATTTTTACTTTGTTCACTCAGTTTTTATTACTTTTTTCCTTCTCTTCATCGCCTGCCACTGAGATAAAGTGGTTCGGAATCCACTTGTACGTAAACTGTAGGTCCCGGATCTCCCTTGCATTTCAAAGGTTTTGTTCGCAAACCTGGGTGGTTCGTGATTCGAAAAACCAAACTAAAAAGTAAATAACAAAAAAAGTTGGTGTAAGAACGTATAATACGTCTCAGATCTTCGACCGATCAACTCTCCTGTTTATTCGTTACAGATATCTTCTTTTCTGAATTTTCCAAAAAAAATATAGATCAACACAAATATGTTTATTGAATAGAAAACATTTCAAAGATGTGTGATCTGTTATAAAAATAGTCGTTTCTGATTGGTCATAACAAGGATTTGGGTAGCCAGCTGTACACGTTTTACAAAGGCTTTGTGACAATTATGATTGGAAATTATTGATCTAGCATATAACATTTTTGATTCTTCATGCAACCATCATAAAATAATTGAAATTGGAGAGAGAGGAAGAACTTCTTGACGAATTTTTTAGGCTGAAAACTTGTGTGGAACTCCTCTATTAAAATCGGAAAAAAATTGTGAAAAACATTGAATTGTCCAATAATTCTCGTAACTTGACCTTTGTGTGCAAGGTGAGGTACGAGCCGAGAAGATGGGCACCTGACGTCCTTATTGAAACAGATAATTAAAAAAATTCCAACGCTAAAACGTAATGATACAAAGGTGAAAAAAAATAAAAAAAATTAAAAAATAATAAAATTTGAAGTAAATCAAACCCATAATTTTGTTACTTTATAGAATTTCATGTGATATATAAATGCTTTTCGCAAGATTGAATTTTGACACAGAACATTTTAAATTCACTTTATAAAAATACATAGATACTTTTCCCAATAAACTTTTATACTTATGATGTAAAATTTTATGGTGTAACAATTATAATGCGTGTGATTTACTTCAAAGTATTTTTTTTATATTTAGCTCAATTACATTCATTTTGATCGTAATCAATGAATAATCTATCAAATGCTATTACTGATACTGCAAATACGTTGGAGATAATCGTTTCATTCAATGCTATTAGGTTTCATTAGCTCAAAAGGAGTCGTTTTTGTGAGTATAGGATTTCTGGTTGGAGAACTTCATCAACTCCATAAAATACTGACGTACATGCCGTGCTACCGTCCCTTTACCTCGGATATTGGTTCTTTAAATCAATATTCAATAGCAAACAAAGCTCGAATCACATCAGACCAAAATTTAGATTATAAATATGCAGTCAACTTTGTTCTACGCTAATTGTGGTTTATGATGATGACGTGTTCATTGGAATATTTATTCACCCGAGAAATTTCAGTCAGGCCAAGAGTTACGATAAATGAGGTTAAATAAAATGTTGGTTACTGAGAACAGCTGGAAATACTAGTTTGAGGTAGGTACACTCATTTTAAAAAAGTTCACGGATTTTTTACCTGCTTCTTCCTCGGTCTCGGTCTTTTATTTCACGTTTAATTTGTCGTTTACCTGAGTGTTACCGCTTCCGAATCGTTGAATGGTGTATTTCTCGGTTTTCAAAGAGAATTCATAAGTATCAGACGAATCCTTTGACGAATGGTTCATAATCGTTCGGACAATTTCGGCAATTTAGAGTATTTTTATGATAATCTAGTCAAGGTTTAAATTTGCATGAATTAGGTACGATGAGTTCAAGTATCGCAAAAAATTTCCACAGTCGCCAATGTCGAATCATCAGACGTGTTGTTGTATATTCGTAAATTGATGGACGTTCTAAACGCGTGTGGTTGTTGTCTTTCAAGTGAAGTGAGAGTAAGTAACTAACCTATGGAACTATTTTTCACCAGTGAATTACTATTTGTGTACCTACCTACAACAGCTCCGATTATATTTTGTGCCTGTGAAGTGCGACCGAAATGTGAACTTGCAGATACATCGTAATAGCAGCACCGAAAAGTAGGTAACAAACACATTGTAATATGGCCACAACGGAATGTTTATAAATAAATCGTTTCCCGAGCAGTGAATGTTTTTACGTCGAACAATATAAAGATTATGTTTAATAATGTTGACATTGGTTTGCCTCAAAATCGTTATCCTCGTGTAAAACCGACTTTTGTGACATTTCATTATCACAATAGATTGGAGTGAGATGCTAACTTGGCCGCATTGAACAAATATACGTTCGTAAAATACTCGAGGGGAGAGCGGGGGAGGGGTACCCGAGAGGTGCTCGGATGCCTTGCAAAACAACTTTCGTGTTTAACTTCGTGCATATCCGATTTTTCTAATTCCTCCGTATATTTTCCCATGCGTAGTAGCTTTCAGGAGTATGCCCATAATTCGTTTGCAGGAATGTCTCGACAATTGTCTGTACCAAGGAAGCCATTGTGAATTTGAATGCAAGTTGAACCGATGGTGCTGTGTACCCACACTGTCTGTGAGTTCTCGGACTGATAAAAAATACTTTGAATTCATTTCCATTTCTTGTTATTTAGTTGTAGTCACTGCCTACTGATGTCCGCTTATTTCTTACATATTTTGAATCTTCAGTCATACGTAGAATTGTTCTCTTTACAGCCCAAGGAAGCTGTTACAAGTTTTTTCCTCTTCAAACAGCCAGAATTATGTTCACAAATTGTACCAAAGCTGTTTCAGAGTCTGCCGCCAGTTTGGTATGAATTTAGTCCAGACAGCTATTTAATTCGTTTGTTTCAATCTCTCTTTATTTAGTTGTAGTCACTGCCTATTGATGCTCACTTGTTTCTTCCATACTTCAAATCTTCAATCGTACGTAGAATTGTTCTCTTCACAACCCACAAGAGCTGTTACAGGTGATTTCCTCTTGAAACAGCCAGAATTATGTTTACAGATTGTATCAATGTGTTCCAGAGTCTGCTGCCAGTTTGGTATGAATTCAGTACAGACAGCCAATTAATTCGTTTTTTAATCATACGTAGAATTATTCTCTTTTCAACCAAAGAGAGCTATCACAGGTTGTTTCCTCTTCAAACAGCCAGAATTGTGTTTACAGATTGTACCAATGTGTTCCAGAGTCTGCTGCCAGTTTGGTTTAAATTTAGTCCAGACAGCTATTTAATTCGTTTGTTTCAATCTCTCTTTATTTGGTTGTAGTCACTGCCTATTGATGCTCACTTGTTTCTTCCAAACTTCAAATCTTCATTCGTACGTAGAATTGTTCTCTTCACAACCCACAAGAGCTGTTACAGGTGTTTTCCTCTTGAAACAGCCAGAATTATGTTTACAGATTGTATCAATGTGTTCCAGAGTCTGCTGCCAGTTTGGTATGAATTCAGTCCAGACAGCCAGTTTATTCCTTTTTTTAATCATACGTAGAATTATTCTCTTTTCAACCAAAGAGAGCTATCACAGGTTGTTTCCTCTTCAAACAGCCAGAATTGTGTTTACAGATTGTACCAATGTGTTCCAGAGTCTGCTGCCAGTTTGGTTTAAATTTAGTCCAGACAGCTATTTAATTCGTTTGTTTCAATCTCTCTTTATTTAGTTGTAGTCACTGCCTATTGATGCTCACTTGTTTCTTCCATACTTCAAATCTTCAATCGTACGTAGAATTGTTCTCTTCACAACCCACAAGAGCTGTTACAGGTGATTTCCTCTTGAAACAGCCAGAATTGTGTTTACAGATTGTACCAATGTGTTTCAGAGTCTGCTGCCAGTTTGGTTTGAATTTAGTCCAGACAGCCAGGTATTTCGGTTCCCTCTAGTTATAGCAAATAGTGCTTCTCCTTTTTGCAGATTTCTGGGTGGGCGGGATAGTTTTACTACCCTCCTTTTCCACGTTCACATCTTTCATTCTTCATTCCGAAACCATAACCAATATGACTGTTTATTTGGTGTTCCCTATAGAATCATGTACTACTTTTACCACCTACGAAAGAGCTCAAGAGCATATTTTTTGTGGCAAATGCTTACTGACTTGTTCTTCCATTTTGTTACCTGTTTCCGAAACGTTGTGCGTCAGTGTGAATTACTAGATTCTTGTATAATCTGCTTAAAACAGCCATCTAGTTGCTTATTATATAAGATAAAGAAATCGATGTCCTGGTTAGTTTGGGTGTGTAAAGGCATACTTGTTCTTGATAACCTTTAGCAAGCTTGGTGCTCAGTTGGCAACATCAAGGGATATGATCTAACTTATCTGATGGTCATCAATGTGCAGCAAGCGTATTGTTCCGACTGTGGAGATGCTGTCATACATTTCTTTTGCGAAAGATCAAGAACATAAATATGTACTGGAAAGCTGTACACTCCGTTTTTCCGAATTTCTGTGTTCACCCTGAGTTTCTCACTCTACACATCACTTTTTGTTATATCGACATCAGAGACTCAAGAACCGCCTTCGCTGATCCACGTACGGAGAAGAGGAGCTGATGCGTGGTAGGTAATTTTTGAGGGTTTCACAGGTCAGTTTAGAGACATTTTAGGACTATTAATAGGATTTTATTTAGATGTCTGCCACTTCTAGTGTCCACGTCTTGGTTAGGTATCATCTAGAGTAACTCCTGGTATTCCAAAGAGAACAATTAAATTTGGATAAAAATATGAGAAAGTACTCAAATATCATGTACCTACCTCAATTTAGTAAAGCAATAAAACTTTCGAAGGAAACTTGTTCCGAATATATTTATCACATGAAATTATTAGTAGGCTGAAGTTTTTATTCTAGTTAGGTCATTCCCAATTTTTTATAAAACATTACTCCTCAAACATGGGTTCAAATTTTTTGCTATATAAACCATATATTTCCTCTTAAGAAGCCATTGCTTGGGGCGAAACCATCATTATTTTTTACTATTTTACAAGTTGATGTTTGAAAGAAGAGTTTTTCTTTTTTTTTGCTCTGGTTGTCGCGATGTCCTGTAATGAATGTCGTAAAATATCCTCCTAACCTTCCTTATCATTCGTGTGTGAACTCAC
This sequence comes from Chrysolina americana, assembly GCA_958502065.1. NCBI lineage: Eukaryota > Metazoa > Arthropoda > Insecta > Coleoptera > Chrysomelidae > Chrysolina > Chrysolina americana. The sequence continues at coordinate 58,401,249 of OY293416.1, read as the reverse complement.
TGTTCAGACATGATTGACCACAAGAATTGTCGTTAACGCCTTAATCATATGATAATAATAATAATAAATACGTTTATTATATACCCACACATGAAAACAACAAAAAAAAGTACATAATTTGGCAATAACAATTGAAAAGGTAGGCATATAAATGGCACTATCTTCCCAATTTTTGTGGTAATGCAAACATCAACCGATGTTTAAATGAAATTTCTTCCCTTTCCTTTAAACAATATTTCTATACTAGCAGAAGCTAGAGTATTGATTTTCATTCAATAATTTTCAATGGTAGAATTAGAGAAAATTTGTTTGAGAACTTCTAAGAGACCTTGGTGTTAATTTCGTTTCTATAATAATTTTGAAATTAGGAATTTGAGTTTACGGTGTTTTCAACACTGAATTTATCAATTTTCCTAATTTTTTTGTATTGTCATGGTTAGATGTTTCATTGGTTTTACTGTGTCACTTTCGAATTCACAATACGACACACGCTGATCTTCTTCATTTTCTCACTCACCCTCTGTTCAGTCACCCCAATCCCTAGCGCTTACAGTAAAACTTGATATATGATACCACTCGTTTCATCACAGGTTATCTCTTGTTCCCAATGTTCCCGTATTAGTGTTATCATTGAGGAATTGATCTATTAAAAAGCTGACATAGAATGTGGTAGTGATGTTTGTTGACCATATATCTTAGTATTGTATTCATTTTTAGAGATTGAAATAATTGAATAGCCATGAGTAAGTAGTCATAGAGGGGAACATCACTCGTCTACAGATCATAATAACATTCCGTTAATATGAGGTCATAAAACAGCCGCAAAATAGAAATTAACCAACTGTATCACCTTCTCAATTACAAAGTATATAGATGACGTTGTAATATTGAAGTAACTTCACGGAAAACCAAGATATGGATATAATTTTCGAAACTTTTTTTCTTGTTTTCTTGTATATGCTACAAATGCCACTTGCACCTGCCCAAACAAACATAATACTTTTCTTTCATTCTTGCGTAGTCTGAGAAAGATTTAGTCGGTGGCAATGAACTGAGAGTTCAAACAGAAATATACTGCTACAAAATTTGGTGTTTCGAGCCGGATAACATTTTTCACTATCCGTCCCAACCCAACCAAAACCTTGTCGCATGCATTGACAAATCAATTATTAGTTGAAGATCTGCCATCAGTCGTGCACAATCATCATGAAATTCCAGATACATTTTAAGCTGCCCAAATCATTAATGGATAAAATCGTTATTTCAGTAATCAAGGACTCGGTGGCCATCCTGAATAATCATTTAAATAATAATTTTTGTTAGCTTTGTTTTATAACCCATTATTCAATTTTTATTTTTTATGCATTTATTTTTGATAGGTATCCTGTGTCCCTGTGGCAAACTGCGTTTGGCAGTCAGGACATCCACTGTAAGTTGTTGTAGTATATGATAACTTTAAAAAAATATTTCATTGCGGAACTATATTTTGACAACCTGTATTTGCAAATGAATTATAGTTATTTTAAGTATCAAGGAAATTAAGGGCCTAAATGCCCATTGTACATAGACAATTTTATTTCTGACCGATTTTTATGAAATTTTGTTTATTTCTAAAACGGAAAAATTGTTTCATTTCATCGCTTTTCCGGTATATCTGAATCAGGTACCGTCGATTATTATTTTGGTCGTTGCTATGGTTACTTGGTTATAACCAGAACTTTGTTATCAATAGCTGAGGGAATTTATTTCTGACCGGGTATTATTAGCTTATATCGTTATAGTACGCTATCAATAAAGAGGGCCATAACTCTCTTGGGACATCAGCAATACCCTTTCATGGAAAAACCATGTGAGATCCATTGCCAAAGGTGCCTCTCAGAAACTTAGTTTTCTGTTTCGTGCCAAGAGCTATTTTACCCGTCAACTGATTATGATTTATAAGGCACAGATATGACCTTTCCTGAAATACTCTTCCCGTACATGGAGTGCAGCCCCAAAATACACACATAAACTTCAGAGTGTGATTTGTCTTGTCGGTAACGTTTTGTTTACAAGCTCGCTCATGTCTCTGAAACACCACAGAAAGGTTAGCGACTTGTCTCTGTTTTATTCATAGACGATGCTCTTCTGAAATGTCATCAGTCGTTCAACCATTATAGCGGTCCCATCAAGACTGACGACCAATTGATCTCAGTCTTCACATCCATTTGTTGTCACTTTTCCCGGGGCTCGTTCTTTCAACGATCGGGAAAGCTTTGGAACTCTGCATCGGGAATTGTTCAAGAGAAACACCAAATCCCCTCTACTTTTCCTCGGCTCTTACGATGTTCTCTAAATGAACATTACAGGATTTTCAACCAGAAAAAAAAGAAAATATTGTGTACGCCGTGGTACTATACAAGACAAGAGAGGCTGTATGAAATAGTCAAACAGGGAGCACGGAAAAAAGTACCCAGCACGTTTCTAACTGGAAAACAGGAAGAATGATAGGCAAATTAAATAAGAAAAATGTGGTTTCCACAAGTTTTCCTCAACGCAGTTGATAAAAAATTTTCACTATAGAAGGCAAAGAAAACCCTCTCAGAAATAACAATTAATTAAAATAGTTGGTTTTGGGAGTTTTCTGGGATTTTTTTATGTTTCACATATTATTTCAATGAATATAAATTTTAAAATAAATAATGTTCCATCCAAATACTATATTAAACCACCCATTCAGTTATCGTGGCTGAAATAAGAATTCTAACTGCTGACTATAGGATTTTTCGACTTTTTTCAGAAAAAGTTCAGTATCAATATAAGTATTAACGAATTTATGAAAATCAGATGGTCTATACAAAAGTATCGGAACTGTCTCATATTTCAGAAACGGCCCTGAGAAAATTTACGAAAATTTCAACAGGGTGGTTTTTGATGATGCCCGATTCAATGGTGATATCAGCAATGTTGCCAAACAAAAGTTTTACAGATATTGAGGGCTACTCAGTTTTTCCAAATAAAAAACCCCTGTTTATTTTCATTGCAATCAATTCAGTGCCCCGTCTTTACTTATGTCTCCAAATACCAAATTGTAAATTAATGTCTACGAACGGACCAATATTTTCAAAAGGGCTCGAGAAAATATCATGAAATTTCATACAAAATGGTTTTTGTATAAACAACTTTTTAATAAGTCAATTCTTTTCCAATAGAGTTTTGAATCAAATAAGAGAAACTAAAAACTATCTGACCAAGTGCTCGAAATGTTTGCCATCATTTGCTAAACAATAGCCCAAGCGGTCATACAATTCCCTCAAGGTATTAGTTAGCATTTGAGGCGTGATTAAAAAAACTGTCTGACATATTTTATTTTTTAAGATTTCTAAATTTGCTGGTTGCACAATCTACATCAATATAAAATGTGATATTTGGAGACATAAGTGATGACGGGGCGCTGACCTGATTGCAATGAAAACATATTCCATATGAAAAAAATTGATATCCTCCATATCTGAAAAACTGTTGATTTGGCAACATTGAATCGGGCAGCATCAAAAACCGTCTGGTGTAAAATTTCTCGAATTTTTCTTGAACCGTATTGAAAATATTGGAACGTTCCCAGACTTTTGAACGAAAAAGCCATGTTGTCATAAAAACTGTTGATTTGGCAACATTGCCGATATCAACATTGAATCGGGCACCATCAAAAACCACCCTCTCGAAATTTTCTCTAATCCGTTTCTGAAATATGAGACCATTCCTATACTTTTGGAAGACACTGTATAACATAAAAAACTTCAGATAATGTAATGGTGTAGAAATTTCAGGAACTTTCCATCGAGTTTTATCTTTTATCTTGATCTCAAAATGATATGTTCCTTAAGTGGCCTGATTACCGGCTATTTGGTGAATCGAAAATATTAAAAAGATAGTATTTCAAAGCTTTGGCCATTCGGGAATATTTTCACTAACTCGGTCAAAACCTACCGTTGATGTGCAATATTGAAAAAACGGCGTTCATCAACTTATATTTATTTACTTTCTATTGCTCCTCTTCGGATTGAATGGTAAAATCAAAAATATAAACAGAAGAGTGTTTCAAGACTTTGGTCCTTCGAGTCTGATATCTGTTTTTATTTCATGCACAATAGTCGACAAACGTCATCTATCGTATCTAAAGACAAAACGCTAGGCGCTTTCATTTATTTTTCCCCAAGTAAACAAACGCTGTTCTTACTTCTATTTATATGCTAGTATAACTTGGTCGGAGTAGATTACATGGTCAAAAACATGAACAGAATCTTGTTTTGAGAATTTGGCCCTTCGAGCCGGATAACCTTTCATCCTTTAAATCTAGCGCAACCTTGCTTGTCGTTAATGCGCAACAGTGGAAAAAGCAAATCTATAAATGTATATATGTATATATTCAATCATATCGTATCTACAAATCAAACGCCATGAGCTTTCCGTCATTTATCTCTAGATAAAAAGCTATTTATTCATTCAGTAGTATATCTCGATCGGAGTGTCAGCCCGAACACACATTTAACACACATTTCCCCTCCTCCACGTTGCGGCTCCCCCGCATGACGGCGATTATGTTAATTGTTTGTTGTCCCAGTCGATCCGAACTGAAACGTAAACTAGCATGTAAGCGAGCAACGCGCGCTGATTGCGTGGGACATCGTCGTTCTTTTTTTTTATTCAACGAGCGCCCGCGATGCCTAGAGAGTTAAAATCGGACCACTTGTGTTTGTTGCCGTGTTGTGAAGGACTGTTTCGAAGACTGATTCAAGCAGCCACATAGCGAGCAGAACGTTGAACTTGCCGCGCTGTACGACTACGGTATTAAAAGAGGCGGGCGGGCGAACGGTTACGGCATACGACAACACAAAACAGCCGGTCGACCGGCGGTGTTGCCGTATCCGGGGGCTTTCCTCGTGAACTTGATGACTCACGATAGGTAGGATTACGTTTTGAGCATGGCATGTTGTTTTTTGAAGGATTTGGTTCTGGTGTTGATTATGAATGAAGTTGATGGATCGGCGATGTAAAAACTATGGGATCGCATTCAGCGATCGTTATTACGTTATATTAGTAGTAATAACGCCAAACTTTTCCCTTGCTGCGAACGCTATGTTTGGTCGAGAGTAGGGGTCCTAGAACTTTTGTTCTTGGAATATGTGGTGTATCGGTAGTTATACGGATTGATGTTATGACGTCTTGGCAACGTTGCAAGGTAACCCCGAGACAAGTGGAAGCGATATCTCGGCGACTTACGGATTCGCCCGCTGAGCTTGATCGTTTACAATCGTTTCACTCTCTCTCTTACGGGTTCGCTTGTCTTCTGTTTTTGCTCGGCGGCTCGTCTTTAGAGGCCTTGGGAGTATTTCTGCCAGCTCTCGTGCGCGCCAATCTGTTTAACGTACCTACTCGTAAGCGCTGAATCGTTCAGCAAGTAATGACCTATTTTGCTTCGGTTTGGTTCTTTAAATGCCAAACGCGCAATTTTTTCCGTACCGAGTAGGTGTTGTAGAGTATTACGATTTCATTTGTTGTTAGAGAATCTTAGGTACTTATTTATAATGAATACCAGTCACGAGTATAAATTTTCATCTGATGAAGCACGAAGAAATAAATTAATGTAAACATTAATACCATTGGCCTTGCGTTGTATCGATCATAGTAGGTAGGTACCTAGTAGTGTAATCATTCAGTTGAGTTTAAATTTTCGATTGGTTTGTTTTGAATATATGTTGAGTAGGCCTTCCAAAGTGAACTCATGAAACATATGCGAAAACATTCTCGAATGACCATTTTTATTATTATTTTGTTCGGGTTCTCACGATGAGAAAAAATCCTTTTAGAACACATGGTAGAGAGGGAAAGGAATCCAAATAGGTATTATTAGTATCATCATAAGAAATATTGTAACTTTTAGGAGATACCCAACAAAGATAGTCAGTCCCAAAGAGATTTCTTCGTAAAAAAATTATTTTTCATTTTCAGTAAACAAGCAGACAGCGACCACATGAAAGACTGAAGGCCAATTTTTCATGAGCAATAAATGCTAAGACACTTTTCTAGCTAATTTAATGAGACTTCTGTGCAAAAGTAACTTAATTACGTATGGGTTTAAACTTGGTTCAAACAATTTTCATACACACTGAATGCTGAACTAGTATCGAAGTTTGGCATGCTCAACTGCTAATGACGGTAACAACCGTCATGCGCAATACGGAAGTGGGGACATGACGGTAAAAACCGTCATGAGCAGTGAACGTGCTAGACTAATTCAGTTGATTAATGCTATTCAGAAGCTTTTGTTTATGCTTTAGTGATACACTCAATGTATGGAAAAAATACAGAGTCAGATCTCTGCTATATAAATCATAAGGGCACCCTCAGTACGAAATAGAAAACCTTGTTATTTGGGGAGCTGTTTTGGCAATGTATCCTGTGAAGTTACCCAAAACAAAATGAGTGTCGCTGAAATTAAATTATTAAAGTAGAGAAAATGTTGATGTTTACTTTCAACATGAAGACGCCTAACCGGCTTACCTTTTTTATAAGGTCCTTGTGTTTTTCGGCATGAGATTCCATTACGAGTCATCACAATTCTAGAATTCAAGCCAAGTCTTTGCTTATAACTAGTTCTTCTAGACCCTGAATTCAATACTTACCTTGCGTTGTTGCCAATTGATTTAATTTCTAATACAAGTCATGAACTCCAACGTTGCCATTTATCTGTAAACCATTGAGACAAGCAATGGAAACGTCGTGAAAAAGGGAAAGAAATAAAATCTTCCAACCATTAAGACGATAGACGTTCGAAATGTATGTAATCAAGTTACTATCGTCTGTAACCGTCGAACAAACATACAGTGTGTTTTCGTATCACAGGCGTCAATAAACTTGACAATGGGAAATATTTCATAGGTTCATCTACTCGCAATGAATTGAAATATCATTCATGAAAGATAATGATAGTTTTTTTGTATATAATTTCTTAAAATAAGTTTGATTAAAACTTTGATTTTGTGGAGATTTGTCAAGATCTATGAAATTATACTTTAGTTCCCTGCCAAAAAATGTACTGTTTCACTTGTTTTAGATTACTTAGGGTTCATTATTTTTTTTGTATAGATAGAATCGTTTGAGACTTCCGATGAATCCAGGGGACTGAAGGTTCTCAATAGTCAGACCTTCATTGTTTACTACTATCTATCTAACTTTTATCACTTTAAAGAATTCAATTGTTTGTTTATTTCATGACATACGAATTGAAGTTCAGTTTAATATTTGATAAAGTTCTTTAAACTGATTCAGTAAATCTACCCAAAACAACGTCAATTTCACTCGACATGCGTTTCGCCAACAGAGTTGACATTCTCAGGGGCATCTCTTTGGCTCAACGTAATCTTGTAAGGTTCAACGGCGTTAGTACTTCATGTTTTTGAAGAAAATACAAATTTACGAAAGAACAAAATAGACAGGACCTTTGAATTTTCCTGAAGATTAATTATATTTTTAAATGGCTCTCAACCGTACGTTACTCTCGCTAACCTACAATATGTGGTGGATTTGGCATACTTTGTTTATAAAAAATGTAGAGTTACGATGATGGAAGTACTTGGAATGTAAAAATGGAATCTTTCTATTCTAGATCGTTGGTGCCCTCTATTGCACTATTATAACTGTTATTCCGAATAGGTCTGAGAACGCAATTGAAATTCGTACAACGTAGTAAGAATATCGCAGGTAATACTAGTTTAATACATCTGAAATATTAAATCAAATGATAATCGGTGACGATTGTTTCACATACGATTGATTCATTCTCCTCAGTGTTGAAACTTTTCAACATTGTTTCGAAGTTATGTGGTAATTTTTATGAAAAATTATCATGAACTGATCCACGACCTACCTTTCTAACGACTCAGGTCGATTACCATTTGCCTGGTGTGTTTTTAGTGACTTTCACGTTATTGAATTAACTCTACAGCACGATGTCGATCCGATGTTGGCAAATTAAGAATGCCGAGTAATAGAAAACGGGTAATTATATTTCGAATTAACCAGCAACATACAACCGAACAACAAGAAATCAATAGTCGCAACCTGTTACGGTGGTGTTTCTGTTTGCAGTTATGTACTGGGAAAGTACAGTTTCGCCTAAAGTTTTATATACAATAGATCGGTCGCTTTATAACAAAATCAATGCTAATATGTATGCGTTGGTATAAGGCATTGGTTGAAGAGCAAAATATTGTGATATTTTGCGAGAAAAGAGACTGATTCGGAACTGGAAAACGGACATAATGTAAACTCATCTCAAAATTTTCACATCGCAAAACGTAAAAAAAGAATAAATCCTCAGGTTTTGTTGTGAAAAAACTCGCGCAAAAAAAATATTCGATTCATACTCACCTCCTCGTGATTAGGACGTACCTATAACCAATTATTTGTTGATATTCTCTTGATGCTACCTACTACTGAATTTTCAGAACATTGTGATATTACTGTTACCCACAATCCTCTAAGAAGAAAGAACGTAACAAATTGACCCTAAGCATGGTAGATGAATGATAGCCAGTTCAATTTGTTTTTTTTTTTATAAAAACCATCCAAATAATTGCTGTACCAAGAACTTTGAAACAAGATATAACACTAATTATAGTAACACTCTCAGCAATAACAATATTTTCATCTAATTTTCACTTATATGGTATTCAAATTCAATATAATTCTTACGGGAAAGACATCGCTAGTCGGCCGTAAGATGAATGAAATGCCGAAATTAGCTTTGCAGTTACGCCTAAGTGGCATCTAATGCCCAAACAATTGAATGGCTGACACGTTATATTGTTTCAATTATGTCAAATAATTCATGAGTGTTGTTATTTGAAAGTTGAATATATTCTGGGTGACCACGAGATGAGGTACGCCCCCCAACCAACTTTTCTATATTTTTGAAGATACAGGTTTCAAATTTGGTACGTCAATATATTACTCAAATACGCATATTTTGACTCCATTACCGAAACTTCACCACTTCCGGTTTAACCGGAAGTGACTCCAAACTTTTTTTTCAAATAACAACCCTATACAATTTTTTTCATTTTCCGGAAAAACACGCAATTTGTGATATAGTGGTTTGGTGTTGGGATAAAACTCCAGTATATTCATGTGCACTGTTTTTCAAAATTGAAAATCGGTTGAAAAATGGCGGAGATACAGTTGATTGTTCAATCATCACAACTGACGAACGGCGTTAACATTTACGAGAGGAAAGTTCGAGGTAGTATACAGCTGAAAATTGGGCTTCTCATGTAATTGCAGCAACCATATTTACCACCAAATATCAAAAATTTCCTCAAACGACAACAGCTCTTTTCATATCGTCGTATTGAAAGGTTTTGAATTATCCAAATAATCGTGTTAAAAGTTTCGGAGAATTTTGAAAGGAATCGAAGATATACGGGATGTTTCATTATGAGTGTTCTGAAAATTGAATATTCCTAAACAGAGGCGGCTTGAACCTACGAAAGCTAAGCAAAAATCAAATCTTTCCATTCGAGTAATTCAATAATTCATAATTTTTCAATACGACAATGTGAAAAGAAAAGAGTATGATGCCATTTGAGAAATGGCAGTTGTAAGAATGGTTTCGAAAAAACTTTTGATAATTGTTGGAAAATATGGTTGCTGCAATTTCATGAGAAGCTCAATTTTCAGTTGTATCTTACCTCGAACCCTTCCTCTTGTAAATGTTGACGCCGTTCGTCAGTTGTGATGATATGAGTTTGATGTTCATGGCCAATTTTGTTCGATTGAACAATCAACTGTATCTCCGCCATTTTTCAACCGATTTTCAATTTTGAAGAACAGTGTTATCACAAATTGCGTGTTCTTCCGGAAAATTCAAAAAAATAACAGGGTGTAATTTGAAAAAAAAAGTTTGGGGTCACTTCCGGTTAAACCGGAAGTGGTGAATTATCGGTAATGGAGTCAAAATATGCGTTTTTGAGTACGATGTACCAAATTTGAAACCTGTATCTTTTAAACTATAGAAAAATTGGGGGGCGTACCTCACCTCGTGGTCACCCGGTATTTATGAATAATTTTATCATCCTGGGTTGTCTTAAAATTGTGTACACAACTCGATACTGGTGTTACCCTTGGCGTGTCCCTTAACACTGAGACCTGCTGCGGGGTCTATTATATTGTTCTGTCGTCAGTGGTTCCTAGTTGAATGGACCTTTGTTTTTTACCAATGAGTGTACGATCGAAATAGAAGTACTGACAATTAATTCATAGGTTCATCTGTGAATTTTTTCATGGATATTGGCTGAATCTTAAAATTGTTGTTGTGTATTTCTGCATTCCATACAGGGCTGGATTTAGGGAAGGGCATCCAGGCTAGCTACAGACCTGAGGCCTCCACAAAAGAGGGGCCCCACAATTGAGATTTCGGAAAAAAACGAGTAAACAACTTGACCTATAGTACTTTGTACAAACATGATTGTATTGTCTTATATTTTTTTCAATCCAGTCCTTTGCCTGTCCATGTGTATCCACAATAGAATAAAGATTGCCAGTTCGGATGAGGAATTTATAGTTATATTCTGCGGATTTTACAGGTCTATTCGGCCTATTCCCCGTCTTCTCGTGTCGATACCCTTTTTTGTCTGTATGATGGAAACGTAGCGCTGATAGGTGTAGGGGCCTCCACTCCTTTGTTGTCCCAAGGCCTCCAGATTTCTGAATATGGCTCTTATTCCATGGTGGCTGACAGTATTTCAGCACAGGTCATATCTGTTTGTGCCTTATGAATCAGCTGAGGGAGAGTGAAAAAGCTCTTGGAACGATAAAGCTTACCAAGTTTTTGAGAGGCTCTTTCGGCAATACCTCGCATGGTTTTTCCGTGAAGGGGTACTGCTGAAGGTAATTTATGCCGAATATCGAAAATTTATTGGTATGGATACTTCTTATACAATTACGCTGTTTATTGTGAGGTCTTATCTGGTTTCTCTGGCTGATATCGGAAGTTTGGAAGATAAAGTGGTCGCAGCCACAATTTTTTATTTAGGGAAAATACTAGTATAAGAAGTATTATATTGCATGTGAAACGCCATATCGTCGAAACTTTCATTGTATGTTTTCACTATTTTACCGTAGAAGTACTTCTGTTTTGGATACTAGTAGTGTTGTTGTTCCTCTCTCAGAATTTCTGTTCACAAGACGAAATTTCCAGTAAATACCGGAAAACGAATACTACTTTTTATGGTAATCGAGAGTCGTAGTACGAGAAGTCTTGCCGGATACCTGGATTTTTTCTTGGAAAATATTATTTTCACGTATTGAATCTACAACGTCCCTTTAAAAAGTGAGTTTGTAGCTCTACCTAATGTTGGTTTTGAAGAGAATTATGAAAACTGTTTTAAACATGAGTTTTGATTTTTCGTATGTAGAATGGAAATATCACAGAAATTGAAAATTTCAAAAATATACAAAATACAATGTTGATAAATGACACATTTATCAACATTTCTTGATAATTTTGACAATCATAATTCGAAATACGGTTGCGAATAATTTTCAAATTATGCTGACAATTTCCCTCATATTATATAAACCAATCAAATGCCATAATTTTCTCATTTCGAACCAATGAAAACAGGACTTTTTTGAAAACACTTCCTCCAGCCCGTGATATTTTCAAAACGGTGTTTCGATTCTGATCGAATATCCCTTCAAAATGCAGAATTTCCAAAATACTTTCACCTTGCCATAGGCACTCAAACTGTGTACGGTGTACAAAACACGACTCGAGTATTTTTCGAAAATTCTGCATTTTGTCGGGATATTACTACTGAAAATTGGACTCCATTCATCTATACCGAATTGGCTCGAACAGCCACTACCTAGAAAATATAGACAGAAACTGTCTATATTTTCTTCAAAATTTCTTTTGCATGTATCTCTGATTAATCGCTGTATTTCAACAGAGGTATTTCATAAACCCATTCTTCATTTCCTCCGCTTAGGCTTGGAGAAAACTATTTCCCAGGTAATGTTTGAACTGGAAAAACTCTATTTGTAGCTTTGTTTGCTCAGTTACTTCTTTTTCTCCAACGGATTTCCTGAGGCCTAACTTTTCATCTGTACAGTTAGAATTGTAATTATGTCTTTTGACAAAAAAGCACTCTGTTTTATGTTGCAGCGTTTGTGGAAAGAACTTCAAAAACTTTTGCCACTTTTGTGAATTTCAATAACTCGCTTTTACGCTTTTCCCAATCTCATTGAAAACCAGTCTGTCCATGAGTTGAGAACTGAACTCTTAACTGGTGATAATCAGTTATTCCGCTGAATGACAGTTATCAGAGAGTTAAAGCTCCTGCCAATTTGATCATAACTCTGAAGGTCTTTGAGTATGACATGGTCTCTTACCGTAGCACCAAGCCTCTGACCGAAGCCTCTGGAGATAACCTGCATGTTTTTTATGAAAGAGATAGTTCTAAGGACGGGTCTATCAGTTTCTGTGGTATTGATTCTAGCTCTTCTGATAATGAGGTGTTACAAGTTTTTCCTACAACACATGTGCCACCATCCTAATAAGCCGCCCAGGAGCGCTGATTTCTTTGTTCTTGTATTACTTTTAGTTTCGTTTTGAAATAATGTTTTGTACTTCAAAAACTTTCTTATGGCCAATTTATGCAACTTTGTCATTACATAGTCTTAATCACAGTCACTGTCGTAATCATTATATAAAATTGAAACTGTACATTCCAGTAGGAGCATTTATACAATGTTCTTAGTTTTAGTCTCAAACAACAACAATTGATACTAGGACTTTCATAATGGTTGTGACTATAATAGTGATAAGTTGCATAAATTGGCCTTTATCATATTATCAATATGACGAATAAATGGAACGAAAACAGTGAATATGGATTTGTTTACGTTGGCGTCCTGTATATTTATTGTAGCTAACTTCCCATGCTAACACTCCCCGGCTCTAGCTATCGCACGGGAAAGGAAAGGGGCACGAGAGGAGCAAGGAGCAAGAGACGAGTGAGTCTATCCGCCAATCCGCCTATTAAATTCTAGAATGGCTCGTTGCATAAAAATTTTGCCGAAGCCGCCGAAAGGTTCAATATTCGCCGGCGGTGGGTGCGATGTATAATCGCCAAGAACCAACTTCGCGCTGCAGGTTGCCAACCGAAAGGATCGAAAGAAAAAATGGCGTGATTCTCGTTTGCTCGTTGCTGCCCGCCGTACGGATTCCATATATGGAGCATTCCGGCCGTCCAGCAAGTGCGGCGTATTTGAATCCATATTTTAAGGTGCTTGCTGGCTTGCTCGCTTCGTTAGTTGGCTGTTTTATCAGATTGACCTTTGGTTGGTTCGTCGCAATGGTCGTCGTAGTTGTATCGTAGCGCGAACACAATAGAATGTGTATACGTTGCGATCCGATTAGTTTTATGGTCCTTGTACGAGGGCATTAGAAAAAATTTGAAGCAAACATTGTTTTACGCACAGAGTTCACTTTATTCTTACGCACAACTGTGCGTGAAAAATAAAAACGCACAGCTGTATAGCCCAATATAACTAACAATCAAGTTTTCCTTGAACCATTCAATTTGTGACATTTATTTCTCTCGGTGTTTGGAAGTCTTCTATCGTAGCAGAAAAATATGTAGACAAATCCACTGTAAACAAAAAAGCAACTTCTGAAAGAAAATTGCAATCTATCAACAATAATTCACTGTTGACCATAAATAAAGATATTTGAGATTTCGTCAAATATTTTAACAATGATAAATCAATTCCTGTAGAAATAAACCCATTTGAAAATGCCGTCTGAGTCACCATGCGATAAAAATGCATGTTCCTCAAAACTAGACTTCATATAGTAAGCGGCCGTCACTCTTATTTCTGTCTTGTCACTTATGATTTTTGAGTTTTATTGATACAAAACCTACAGTGATAATATTGAGAATATTGAACTTTCTACACCAAACCAGTCCATTTATAACAATTATGTTTTTCAATAAAGGTGTTTATGATTGTTGTACATTTATATATTGTCGTTGATTTATCTTGCCAAAAAAACACTCGAACTTTTTTTTTATTGAATAAATTTCTTTGAACTCAAAATTTTGCCATCAGTAAATTCAGTCGAAAAACTGACATTAAACAAAATTGTTCGATACAGATTCGCAATTTTTTCATGTCAGTTTTTCTCGTGAAATTACTGATTGGAAAATTTATCCGATAAAAGAAAGCTCTTGTGTTTTTAATTTGAATAATTTATCGGAAAAATTGAAAGCCCCATTGTAGGTAATAAAAAAACATTATACTACTCACAATAAATAATAATTCCCGATTGTTTAGTTACGTACAAATTTAATTCCTTAAATTCATCATTTATTTACTATCTAGTAAAAACTTATATTTTCTTAGATTAAGTTTGTTGTTATTGACAATTAAACCATAAACTAAGTTAGTCACCTTCGCTTTTTATTACTTGATGCTTAAACTAACGCACCACCAGGTATATAAGAGTCGTAGAGAGTCGTAGAGAAAGTATAGTACGTATTGCTTGTTGTGAAGCAATTACGTACTCATGTATTACCGCACTCACCACTACGCGGCTTGAGCAAAATTTTTCAATTCATGTGTCATATGCTTTTTACAACACTTATTATGATTATCCAGCGGGGCTGGCCATCGGCCAAAATGCAGGTACTTCTGCGTAGAACCTTTCTGCTCCCCACTGTCAGATCTATCTCGTGAGTAAAATTTGTAAAAGTTTGTTTTTGTAAATTTTTTTCACGAATCACTCCCTCGAAAGCATAACTTGTGCGAGCAAGGAAAATCTGGGAACCACAGCTTACGTACGAGTGGATTCCGAACCACTTCGGCTCATTGGCAGGCGATGGGGATCGAACCCGGACCGCCGGGGTGGGAAGCAAACGCTCTAATACCACGACCACTCCGCTCCGGATCTTCTAATGAACTCCTGGAGAGTTCTCAGGAGGTTCTCCTGTGGGATGATATCTTCTGCACTAGTGTCCGAAGATATCCATCCTTATGCAAGCCAGGGCTTCGCATTCAAACAATATGTGTGAGGCTCTTCTGCCCTCCTCATCACAGAACTTGCAAAGTGTGGAGTCTTGGTGTATCCCAATCATAAGTGTTTTCTCAGGTGGCAGTGTCTTGCTACTAATCTTACCACCTTCTTGAGAGAGTTCCGGCTCAGTTCAGGAAGATGCCTTGATAGCCGGTCAGTTGGCACCATCACCATCAATTTTTTGCGAGTATTACCTGAGGCGTCTTCCCAGCAATATTGATGATGGTTTTTGACCCATTTCTTCGTGTTCTGGAATTCCACAGGCTGGTTCTGGTCCAACGAGAGTTGTTAATGCCCCCGCTCTTGCTAGGGTATCTGCGTTCTCATTTTCCTAGATGCCCTTATGACCTGGTACCCAAACAAGTTCTACCCTGTGTGCTCCTAGGTAGATGAAGTTTTTGAGCGTCTCCAAAACTAATTTGGAAATAAATCTGCATGGTCACAGACCCTTTATTGCCGCCTGGCTGTCGGAGAGAATGACTTTGGGTTGGTTTCAAGGACTCCTTAGAATATCTCTTGTTTAGATGAAAATAGCTGTTATCCAGGCTTGAATTACGGAGACTTGGGCTTAGACTAATGTCATGCCTCGGTCTCTGCCCGAATGCCAGCCCTACCCCCATTACTTGTCTTAGAGCCATCCGTGTACCAGATTTGTCCCCTTGACAGCATTGACTTGGTGTGACCCCATATTGAATGATAGCTGTGAATGTTCCATTAATAAAGTAGGCTGGGGTAATTTTTTCTGGCGGTATCTCAGATGCGTCTATTCTTATGACCTTCATTATTTTGGAATGGCCTAAGTTGTTGCCCCTCCAATGGCCCATGCACTTTAGTCTGGAGGCTTCTATTTTCGCCTCCGCTATAATGTGCAAATGCAGAAGGAGGGTCAGGAGGGCCAGTCTTTACAAGCTACCCAGTTTTACAACACTTAATACCTAATACTTATACTATTACTGTCTTCTTGATTTTTATAATTTCGTTGAAAAAGTATATTTTTCTACGACAGTGCGTAAACCAAGTATTTTCGCTCTGTTCTCAGTTCGAAAAGTGTTGGCACAATCGCGTAAAAAATTAAATGCGCATAAAGAATAGTTTTACACATTCTTGAAAAATACAGTATTTTGTATAAAATTTTGCTCGGTAGTCATCATGGTGATGATACAACGAGAATCGAAAACCTCGGTAAGGTTGGAAATAGGCTGGTGAGAAATTTCAGATTTAGCAGAAGATTAGGTTTAATTTTGTTAGCCTATTTCGAAGATTTAATTGTCTCCTTGCACATGTCTCTAGTTTCAACGTATTCTAATCTGGTCTCAGAGCCAATATTTATTTTACCAGCGATGGTATGCTGCCAGCTTAAAGGAGGCAGCTTTGGAGCAGTTTCTGCTAAACCAGATGATGTTCTTGGCGTGTTCGATGTATATGTTTGCATCTAGCAAATGATCTCAGAAAAGTTCTCGTTGCATTGTTGAAACTCCAGGAGAGGAGCACTTTATTTTCCATGGAATTGCTCAGAGAATTATACGGAAACCATCCCAGTCGGCTGAAGTGCAGTGCCAGAAGAGAAGGAGCAAAGAGTATAGCGATGAGGTTGTGATCAGAGTTACTAAGAGGAGCACCAACTATATACTGAACGAATCCGGATTGGTGATGAGAATATGATCAAGTACATTGACTTACTACTGGCTGTTGACATCAGGAATTGGTGTTGGAAGCATGGCCAGCTGTTCTAGTCCATACGGATAGCGAAGACCTCAAATGTTTTACCGGAAAATTTGAGCGAGGTAGGGTTATGTACGTTGAAATATCCCATTATGATAACTTCAGTTATTGGATCATCAGTACTGTAAGAATAAGACCGGAAAATGAAGATGAGAAAGGTGTCCGGAAGTTATCGACGAAACACTGAAATATGAAATAATCTATTTCATAGCACACTATGCTATATCATCGGGCGACTGTGGAGATCATCTAACACCTATGGTTTAGTCGCCATTTACGTCAGGCAGAATTTACTATGGGTTTGTTCTTTGGACATCTAGGATCATTTTGAGAATATTCACAAGTCGACACAAAACAGCGACTCGTCGATGAGTTGATGAAAGAAAAATTGTTGCAACTTTAATTGAAAAGTATCTTTCCGTTTCCGGTAGGTGTAGTGAGAAGGAATCTGGCCGGTTCGTTTACTGGTTACAAAATATTCAGTTTTCTTCAATTTTCAGACGAATATATTAATTGAGAACATTTCTGATTCAATTTCCGAAAAACAAGAAAGAACTGCCGGGCATGACTGTTTGTCATTTTGATAACGTTCAGGCAATGCGGACGTATTAAACAAACGATTCGTATTTTTACGCCATTTTCGTCGAACGAAAATCTATCGATTTCTGTCAGCGGATGTAGTCAGTTTAGGTATTGTGTGTGGCGGTAATTTTGCAGCTTTCCATCCTCTCAAAGCTCGGATGGTTGCCGGTGAATTTAGTGCGGGTTTCAGATCAAACGGGACGCTATACAAAGTGGAAAATATCGTTTTTCGGGGAAATATGGTTTGTTCGATACTATTCAGCTGCCGAAAACTTGAAAAAAAGTCGTGTTTTGTTGGTTTTAGAACGAATATTTTCACTTGATATCCAGTGTAATTAAATTATACGACTTATTTTCGAGTGAGTTAGAGTCGGTTCATGTGAAAATATATCTTCTTAATGACGCAATTTCTTCCATTTCAGGGTGAGTATGAATGATGATATTGTGTCACTCGCCTGACAAATTTCATATATACCTAAGGATGTTTGGTCCAAGTAAGTTCTTGTGACTTCAACTTCAAAGAAAAACATTTATTTGTTTGGTGGGACTGAATAAGTAGTGGGTCCGGATTGGTGTTTATTGATATTTTATTGGTTTCGAATAATGTTATAGATGATCTAAATAAGATTAATTCGCAAATGTAGTTTCCACTTCCCCTTGAAAAGTATGGCAAAGAATGTCTCAGTTTCAGTCTAAACTGGAACTGAAAATTCTGATCCTAAACATTTTGTTGTAAGGATCAAAAAGGTCGTGATTTGTATTAATTTTTAAAGCTTTTTCAGATTTCAGATCTCATGCTTCATATTATAAATTCTAAACAAAGGTAAAGTTGATGGTTGTAGAAAACATCGATATCAGAGACAGAGAAGATTATTTACAATGTTAATATTATAATTTAATTATTTTTATATATCTCGAGGTTTCTAATAATTACATTTTTTTGCATAATGAAGTTTTGAAAAAACAAATTTTATTTTGTGGGAATGAGTCCTTTACGGAAAAAATTGAGATAAAATATTCGGTTCTGTAATTAATAGTTTACTTACATTATAGACTGTATTTTTTGAAAATAAATCCATGGAATAATCTATAGTTTCTTGTGCCTTCGTCCTGGTACATTTTTTCAGTACTTTCGCTGCTTCTTCTGGACTCATTTGTATATTTTGGAATTGCGAGTACTGGTTCAGGGCCCAGTGGCTGATTCGTACTTGTCAAAGTTAGCCTATTCATTTCTTGGAATTCCGTTCTGTCCTGGCATCTAGTATAATTTTTCTCTATCCTGTTCTGCTAAGTTTTCAGGTCTTCCAAGGTTTACCGTACTAGTCTGGATGTCAGAAACTAGTATGCCGACTGACTCTCAGAAACTATGTGGATCGGCGTTCCCTTACATTGTTCTGTCACGTGCAAAGATTCAGTATTCAACAAAAAATGTATATTTACTGAGCGAGTAAAGATTAGCGCATGTGTCAAGTGATATTATAGGGCTGTCATGTTATATGCATAAAAACCATCGATACAACATTCTATTCAAAACTCTTTATGCTTCAATGCCCTTCAATACATTAAATATGAATCTACAACTTTTTTTCGATTCAGTTTCAATCATTCCTGTGGAATGAATTATTCATCTTATTGTTTTTTATCGTTGAATGATTATTAGTGTCGCTATGGTTATTTATGCCACATATTTCAAAAATGAATATTGGGTATCTGTCCATTCATAGATCACCTGTATGAAACAATGCCAACGTTGTACAGTCTGACCATAAAGTGACCCCCCCTTCTCTTTTTAATATATATCGTGTGATAATCGATAAAGTTCATTTTCCTTCATTATTGCCCTAACTTCAGGCTTATGCCTACTAACGCAAGTCTATCCTCCAAAAAGCCCAGACTTTAGTCCATAAAACATCTGTTGAGGTCAATGAACTACACTATCCGATCACTCCGAAAGAAGTTCGAAGTGTCCTCAAAGGCTCGAAGAAATTTGCTGATCCAGGCCCTGATGGGCGAAATAACTATTGGTGGAAAAATGTCCATGTACCCACCACCATCTAGCATGAGTTTTAAAACTCATGGCTAAATGGGGAGCAATATATTCCGGATTGGTTTGTCCCCAAAAACGGAGATTTGTCTGATCCGAAGAACTACAGACCGATACCATGCTTGAACGAATGTTATGTTAACCCGCATCTTATATAATATGCGAATACTCTCCGCAGTTGATCCGTATATGAACGGATATATGAGCAAAGAAGGGGGTCGCTGGCTGCAAGGAGAACCTGCTGATCGACAGATGTATCACGCAGGATTCCGTGAAGTATAAGCGTAATCTTTCAATGGCCGGGATCGATTATCGCAACGCATCTGATACAACATCGCATGAGCTCATCATGCATTTGCTCAGGTGTCTTGCGGTACCCGATCAAATAGGGAGATGCATTTTGAATGCTGTTTTGGAGGACTCGCTTCACCATAACAACTGGTAAAGTCAGAGTCCAAACAGAGAAAGTTATTGTAGGAGTGGCGTGTTTCAGGGAGACTCCCTCAGCCCTCTGCTCTTCTGTATCTCTCTATTGCCATTGTCCGTTACACTACGGAAAACCCGCGAAAACAACTGCGGCACCCCCAGCAATCGGAGGCATAAGGTCACCCATCTGTTCTACATGGATGATATTAAACTATATGCCTCTGGGTAAAAGGATCTTCATTAGTCCTTGAGGGTGGTGCAAGAGTACACGTATGCTATCGAAATGAGTTTGGTATCGACAAATATGCTACGGTTCATCTAAAAAGAGGACGTGCGAAGAATACGGAGAGGACGTTCAGCTCGTAGACGGAAGCATTCTACATCACCTGGATGACGTATACTTACCTAGGGATGGAACAACGCCTTATATGCAATTAATATGCTTGCCGTTCTGATTCTACTTTACTCCTTTGGAGTGATGAAATGGACTCAGGAAGAGCTGCGACAACTCTACGTAAAAACTCGCAAACTGATGCATCTTTATAGGAGCTTGCATTAATCGTCTGTTCCACGGTTGTACTTCCCCAGACAACTGGGGGGCCGTGGACTCTCAATGCTTTCTGAAATACAGTTGTCAATAACGTCTGGCGATTCAATTTTATTCGTCGCAAACGTTGTTACTGTCTAGCAAGGCTGATTTGATAAAAACAATTTCAAAAGAGCCGAAGTGAATTTTGTTTTCACAACGCTTCATATTTTGTGATAATGAGTCGAAAATATAGCTAGATAACTTATAGGCACGTGCAATATTTCACTACAGCTAGAACATATTTCCATATTCAAACACCAACACATAGTCAGTTTTCATCGAACTACCGTAGTCTTTTCAAACCGAACATCCACCAGAGACCAACGACATCTACTCCACAATAGCAGCAAATGCATACATCCCATATTAGGTAATGAGAATCGGAAGATACGTTGCCTCCGCCGCCCCCTCGCCGCCCCTTCGCCGTTCGTACCCCGACGATGAGTCCGTTTCACAGATCGAATCTGCTACCAGCAAGCAGCAGCCGACGCCCAACACACGGCAATCTGAAGAGGAAGAAGGAATGAAATGGAACGATGAATATGCTGTGTGCACCTCTCATCTCTCCGCACCCCCGCCGAGGTCGCAGTCCTCGTTTCTAAGTCTTAGACCTCGAACATGTACTCGTTTCATCAAAGAGGAGTCTCGATGATTTGTCGGCATGTACATAGATAGTATTCGAACAAGTCATTGTTTAGTTTTGTATTATTTACAGAGTGGAAAATGGTGAGAATTTTTGATGGGTTTCCTTCAACTTGATATTTTTTATTATTTCGTTATTGTTTAGTTTTTTAATTCTTTTATTATTGTTCAGTTTTTATTCTTTAATTTTTTGTTACAGGTGAGTGTCCCTAAAGAAACGAAAGAAACCATTCCAAATTGTGACGTAAGTAACACTACATTATAAATTACGCCGTTAAATATGCGAAAGGAAAGTAAATTAACGAAAGATTTGTACCTGAAAACGATTCATAGAACTTTTTGGGTCTAGGACTACAAATATTTTCAGTGTAGACATTCTCTATGTTCATCGTGAAACTACCACTTACAAATAATAAGTTTCAAGCTGTAATTAATCATTTTCACTTCCTACATTATTTATTAAAATGTTTTTTTCTACTACCTTACTAGAAAACTTATAACACTCGCTCCGCTACTCTGCGCACGTGTTTGATTAAAAACCTCGTTACTAAAAGGGCGTATTTAACACTTGTTACTTAATATTATATAACATAAATCTGGACAAATAATTGCACCCACAATTCAATATTTTTACACTTTTCTGTGTGGTGCTGTAGGTTTTCCGGTTTTCCTACAGCTGAAAAGTGAATACACCACCGAAAACATCAGGAAGTCGCCTCGGAGCGCCACGGTAAATAATAATAATAGCCGTCTTATACCCGCACAGGCTATGCCTTTGGGTACACTCTATTGAGTGTTTATGAGGGAGTATTATTGTTATTTTTATTATTATATTACAGATGTATCATCCAAACTCGCTCGAATTTTCAAAGAGTTCATTCATATAAAGATCGCAAATAAAAAAGTTTTAACAATTAATTCCATTTTTATTGAAGTAAGAGATGAAACGCCATTAATGGCACAATCACAGTTGATGTACTGTATTCTTTGCTCTAATTGTGATAAAACTTACATAGGTCAAACTTCAAGGACCCTGAAAGATAGGATTACATCACACAAAAGTGATTGTAGATGTCATCCTGACAGATGTGCACTGAGTGAACATGTTAATCACACTTGACACAACAGGAACTACAGTAATACAAAAATCTTAACAAAAGAATGCCACTCCACTAAGAGACTATTTATGTACATTTCTCAAATCTGAACACGGTTTAAATAAAATAAACAGACCTCAACCACTTGAGGGAAATATATTCATATTTACTCCTTATTGATAAAATAAAGTCATATAATCTTGTAATTTTCCATTTGTTCAAAGAGAACATGCTCCCTCATCTGAATGGGTACAATTGACAGATGGTACCAAAGCAATGGCCAAATCGTGATTACCTGTCACATTTCAAATCTTCTTATTCTTGAAATTTAATAGCTTCGTTCTGGTTCTGAGAATTTGTGGTTCTGGGATGTCAGGATCATGTTCACTTTCTTATTCCTAACCAAGATATTTTCATTCACGCAGAAAAAATTATTCAATTTATAACTTTTACAATAATTTGGCAATAATCTTTAATCTGTTTTGACGTTTCTCAATTGTTTAACGGTTCTTCACCTCCGTAATTCATAATATTTTATCAAATCATGGCGGCATTCAATCTCATAAACACAGTAAGAACATAATATTGATTTGCTGTTTTACCAAGCTTTTAATTCATTTGAGTTACTGTTTTTCACTAGTTATTTGGAGTTTCCCTGAAGATGATGGTATTCACTGTCGAAATATCGGAAATATAGTGCTGAAAGAGTACACTCTTCGCTTCCTGCTTTACTCAAAGAGTTTCCCAATCTTATATCCTAACTAGTCAGCAAAGTTTACCCTTCTAGCAATATACTGCGGGTGTTAATTAAGTAAACTGCTCAAAAAGTAACAGGAAGTACATAAATCCAAAATAAAAAACTTTAAAATACTTAGTTCACGAAACTATCCGATTATGGCGATTGAAAAGTCCCTGTATCGGCCAAAATAGTAATATTTGGGGACGTAATCAGTTTTGCACTCTCATTACGCCCCGCCCCGATTATTGATAATGATAATAAATAATTTTAAAATGTCTAGTGCACAAAGATCGTTGGTGGATGTTTCAAAATAATTGATACTAAATGTAAATATTTTTTCTATTACTAATTTTGAAACTTTCAAAAAATGTTTGCTTATATTCTGTTTTTTGAAGGTGAATAACTCATTCTATTCGAATTAACGATTATTTCTTGGAGTTCTATTGTCGAATCTTTCAACGGCAATTATGAATTCATAAATATCTTGAAAGTTAAGAAATAAAGGTGCAGAATCCAAAAAGTACAACTACCTATTATAACACATATATTTATTGTTATGCTTAGCATAATGTCTATAAATAAACTCAGGTAGTTTGTTAAAGTTTGAAGTGGTATGCCGCAGCGTAGCAGGGATTTTTATTACCATTATTTTATCATCAACCAGTCTTGATAACGGAAAGTGTTGTCAACGTCCAGCAGTGTTGTCAACGGCTGGGTAATTTCCCCGTTTTTTAGTTTTTCCCGGTACGAAAATCGTTGGTATTTAGATCGAGGCTTCAGATAGCAGATGGGAATTTCAGTCCTCTCCATTAACCCTTGAGTTTGGCACTCTTCAACCACTCTTAAGTTAGTTCAATAACCGATCGACGACACTCTTTTGACATTGTTAGTGACAACTTGTTTCTATAAAGAAGTTGATAATTGCTTTCACACCGAAATTATGTCCCTGTAAATTTTTTCAAGTGTAGGTATCCGAAACCATTCTGGACTTTCTGCATTGATTTTTCTAACTTGAACTTTTACTATTCATTTTAAGATTATACCTTGAGAGTTAACAACTTCAGAGAATGGAAAAGTGGCGATTCAAATGGCCTCTTATAGCCACATAATTTCTTGCATAATGTTTTTGGAATGAACATATGCTTTTCCCCTGAAAGTTATGGCATATATAACATGGATTTCCCAGTCTCTGTGATAAGTTATTTTCCAGCTGTAAACATGCGTTATCGTCCTAAAATTGTCTATCATGTACTTCGTGGTTAGTGATAAGTTTGCTTATCTGCACTGCTTCCTCTGTAGATGCTCCCTGCTTCTGTTCAACTTGACTGACATCGTGAATTATTATTTGTTTAATTTGATGTCGATGAATTCCTCTTCTTCGAAAACCCAGACTGTTGAATTATGCTTATTCAATTTGGAATCGTCTGTTATCTTTGTGTATATCGCCAACGTTTTCAACAAACAAAATGTTATCAGCAAGAAATATTCTTGGGGTTATCATCGATGCCAATTTTCAATTGCTATATCATTTCATTAAACAACATGTAATTGATGATTTGTGTACAAAATAGTTCATATTCATATAGATTTACCGTTAATACCGAGAATTTTTTTTTCTAGTATGCACCCAACTCATTACAACGTAAATTTGTTTATAGCGAGCCCAATAATCAATCTACTTCAGGTGTAGCAAAAGTTCAATTCGTATACCTATGTATATAAATTGATATGTTGAGACAATTATTTGGGGAATAATTTATGAACTACTTTAGTCTGTTTTCCTTCGTTTACTTACTAATATAACTCGAAGAGTTCAACAATTCTATAAAACCAAGCATTATTAAATCCTCTGTGCTAACTCGAATCTTTTTTATTGGGCTATTTATTTCTCTTGAAATTTCACGCTCGAATGATTCTAAAATGGGACATCAAATACGTTCGAGTCCTATCGCAATTCTTGTATCGTGTAAATACGCTTCAAGGAATCGGTAAATGGCTGTCGTTGCTCACATCTATACCTAGTAGTTAGCGTAAATATTCGTGCGGATGTTGTATATTGTGAGTCATGCTGTTAGCCTGTTAATTCTTTGAAGGTATCGTGTTATCTATTATCCAGTTTCTGTCCGTACATTTCATGTATGTCAGCACTCTGGCGATTAATAACTACAGGTACATTAATTCAGCCAAGACCTACTGCGAAAGTTGAAAGAAAATTATTAATCGGTGCTAATACGACACGTCACGGACACCTTTGATTGTATTTGACCACGAATGTTGTCTCTCTGCACAACGCCATTGTTTTGGAGCACGTTCTAGTTCTTTCATAGCCGGTCTTCGTCGTTGGTTTCGACTCATGATAAATTAATGAATCGGCAGACATTTTGTTTGTTTCTCGGTGCATCGAGATCGAGGATTCCGATGTTCCGACGCGAGTTATTTCAGTTCGAGTCGAGTTATTTTTAGAAACGTTAACGGAGTGATCAACAACGGTTTTAGTATCTTTGTGTGAAGTTAGCGAAGGCAGTTAAACAACCATCGGGAAGGATTATCGAAATGAAGTTTACATGATTCGATTAAACTGCATGTTCTACAACACGTCGATTTGTCATCCGTTCAAGGTTGTTACTTGCGAAAAACAGGTTTGGATTTTATTATATTTGATTGTTTTCAATTCATTCGCATCATTACCATCATTACATCGAGTTATATATATATATAGGTACATGGTTGTTTGCTAGTAAATATAAGATAAGAGTTTAAGTGCCTCTTTTTGGGTACAAACATTATTCGTTTATTAATCTACATTCGTGATGTCCCATTATTTGTAGTTTTGAAATCTATCTCTTTCGAATTTAAATTTTTCTTCGAGTGTACACTTTACAACTACCTATTAATAATTACGTGCCGTTCATTTCATTTCACAATCACTTGGAATCGTATACCTACCTACCTTTTTCACTTGTCTGATCTAATTCTTAACTTACTTTCACTTTTATTGTGGGTAATTATGCCTACATTGATTTGCTACAACTTCCATTTTATTGATCGTTTCATTACAGTTGCACTGGTTTACATGTTATTGGTATTTTTCATTTCAAATTGGGTAGGTATTTATCAAATTTGCAACGTGCTGAATTTTTGTATAGATCTTAGTACTTTTTAAGTGAAATTTATTTTCAACCTGCAACCCACAAATATTTTAATTGATTAAATTATTATACTTGTACAAATGACGTACATGTTTGTTTATTTGAATCCATCTCATTCGCTGTAGTGTTTCTTACAAGATATCTAGAAAAATTTGAGCAATTACTATCAGATTTTCAACAAATTCTGCCTTCTTTCTGTAGATAGATAAGTTTATCATACTTATCAAATAAAAATGGTTCACGTGATGCTTAGAATGGGTTCATGATCATTCTAATCATTAATTGCACCTACACTTTCATCTATTCCTCCGATGCTAAGTCGGTTTTGGTCCATTTCTTGGATTCACACCAAACCGACCAAACGTTCCAATCTTCATTTATTTCAAGCTTATTTAATTCAAAACTTCGTAACAACATTATTTTGTACAATTTATTTATTTTTTGATTGGAAATTCTTTCAGAATTGAAATATCAGTAACAGACAAATAAATCTATGCAATTTGATTGGTACGAAATTGTGTTTTGAATAAAATTTCAGTAGTGATTGAAAGTTATATCTCATTTTCAGTACAAATAGCTTGTCTGAAATGAATTTTGCAACCAAGTTCGCAAGGAAAAAAAATCTTTAATCGACAAATGTTTTTATTGATCTAAATAATATACTTACAGAAACAACAAAATCAAATAGCAGAACTATATATACCTAGTGAGAAACCAATAAGAATGAATGCTCTCGGAAAATGTCACGTTTCAAAATAAAACTTCACTAAAATATCCCAATCGAAACTTTTTTCAAATGTCTGATTGTCAAAAGACCACAATGAACTTGGAAATGTTAGATACACTCTTTGAGCAATAATTCAGACCTGTTACAATGAAATTTATCGGGATAAAACCATTTCCAAGTGATCACTTGTATGGAGAATCGTTATCTCAACGTAAATAAGTATTCAACAAACGTAACGTTACATAAATAAAGCTCCGATCAACATTTCCAAGTTCGCCACGGATCTCTCGATTCGCGAACACACATTTCAGTCGAGCACATCTCGAAATTGGAGTCGCACACAATTCACATTTCGCCTCCGGTTCCGGTTTTAGAGGTCGAAAACACTTTCAACGATCCGGCAGATTATCCTCGGCCGTCGAGGTGGCTGGCATCAACACACAAACAAGCTCGTTTTGCTCGGGTTCATCACCAAAACCGCGCTCGTTCGCAGAAAGTGAACGTCGTAGCTGTTGTGGTGTGTAACGAGCGAGAGAAGTAGGCCGCGGATGATGATCCGTTCGTTGTTTGCGCGCGAAATCGCAGCGAGCGCTACTGCCGACGCGTGCTCGCGTTAGCGCTGCCAGACGGGGAATGAAATGTTAGCGAAGTTCCCAAGTTGGCATCGGCAAACAACATTCCTGACCGCGTCTCGGCGATTAGTCGCGGAGCGGCGTTGCCAAGCCGCGCGTTTCCTTGAATCGAGAAATTCGAACGTGACCCTGGTTGCTCGTATGTTCGTTATTGATCAGTACGGTTATATATTATATTTCTCTGATCCTAAACTAGACGGTTGATGTGGGTATGTTCATGGCGTCGAAAGAATGAGATGAAAGTTCTCGATGAGTTTTATCTTTCTTTCTACCTAGTTGCTACAGAGCGAATAACAAACGAAACAATAGCGCTGAGTATGTGATATTAACAGTTTTTGAAAGGAATATGTAATGAAGTGCTTATATTTTGAACTGTGTATCTCGGAATTCCGACTTACCAACTCGGAATGCTATAATTCCGACAGTATCTCGAATTCTGACTTGGTTACTCGGAATTCTTTAATTCCGACTTCGTATCTCGGAAATCCGACTTGGTTACTCTGAATTCTATAATTCCGACAGTATCTCGAATTCTGACTTGGTTACTCGGAATTCTTTAATTCCGACTTCGTATCTGGGAATTCCGACTTGGTTACTCTGAATTCTATAATTCCGACAGTATTTCGAATTCTGACTTGGTTACTCGGAATTCTTTAATTCCGACTTCGTATCTCGGAATTCCGACTTGGTAACCCGAAATTCTATAATTCCGACTTCGTATCTCGGAATTCCGACTTCGTATCTCGGAATTCCGACTTGGTAACTCGGAATACGATAATTCCGACTTGGTAACTCCGAATTCTATAATTCCGACTTCGTATTTTGGAAACCCGACTTTGTATCTCAGAATTCCGATTTGGTAATTTGGAAATCCATAATTTCGACTTATATTTTGGAATTCCAATTTACTAACTACTAAATGAAATTCTGAGTTACCAAGTCGGAATTCCGACATACCAAGTCGAAATTCCGAAATAGTAAGTCGAAATTCCGAGATACTAAGTCTATAACATTCCGAATTAGTAACTCAGATTTCCGAGATATAAAGTCGGAATTACGAAGTTCTGAGTTACCAGACGGAATTCCGAGATAGCAAGTCGGAATTTGAAAATAAAATTGGTATTGCCCTTCTACGCCTTCGTAGAATAGCAAGAGTATTGCCAGAATCGAATAGAAGCTATGGGACACAGATGATAGATAGATAGATTTATTATGCTTTTTCACACAATGGTTTAAGCACGTTGAAAAGTACAAAATTATCTACAATGATTATAGATAATACTTAAAAACATTCAGTCTGTGAAATGTATCACACACATCGAAATTGCAAAAAATTTAAGCTACTTAGTTAAAACAAAAAATTTACAGTGGAAGGTTTACGAATTCGTCAACACTATGAAACAGTTATTTGTGTCAAAATGTTTTAAACTAATTTTAAAATTCCTCATATTCAAAGATCTCAACTCTGTACCTACTCAACTTATATAATACACTTTCAAATCAACAGAATTTAACTCTGATTTAGTCAGTCTAAAACGCGGTAGAGCTATTTGGTCAGCTGATCTTTTACCATTTTTATGAATATCTGAGGACAGGGTATAATTAATTCTTTTTGTTAGAGTGAATTCCACATGCGTAATGTTTGATATGATGACTGCCGTTTGTGATAACCTACCCTGGCAGTGATGAAGGGTTATATCCTAAAAACCGGCCGGCAAGTGGAAATCTATCGCAATCAAGCGAAGTTTTGCTGCTCAATTATTGGAAGCACTTGCTACGGTGACCTCCTCGAAGAACATTGCACACATAACTGTCGAATGCAATCATCAGCATCAAACAAGAAAATATATCAGCCTAATTTCCTACCTGGCCGGATTATATGACAAAAATGAACCGGAAGGACTTCAAACATTTTTGACATTTTGGCGTTTGAATTAGCTTAGCGCGGAGGGGAAGCACTGCAAAACCACTTATTTCGAAAATAATGGAAAAGAAACTGGGCGTATCGAGTATAATCCCCTATTTTCGAATACAAATGGATTACGCCTAATATTTAAGAGAGGGCTATTTTCCCAATACGATTATTCAAAAAATTAAAGGAAAAACGATACACTTTTATAACTTTGAATAGAGAATTTCTTATACCAAATAACTTTTGGAAGAAAAAATATTCTAAAGGTTGGTATATCCTTAAATACTGTCGGTAAATTACTGTGAAACAAGGGAAATTTCCTCTTTAATTTTCCGGTGAGTGCTTATAAATAAAAAACTTTTAAAAATGTTTCCGTTAAAGCGATATTGTCAAATTGAAGCTTCCGATGAACGTGGTATACAATTTTCATCATTATTCATGTTCATAATCGACAGGTGTCTTTGTATTTTTAATCCGTTATGGATCTGGCATTTTTCCGGTAACTGTGGCAACGGCGGCGACCGTTTATTCGGAAAATGAGCTCAGTCTGGCTGAGAGAACGAAGGACCGGTGTCATGCGCTGTGATGCGACGGCAACCGAACGCGGCGCCAGCTGATAGCTGAAGGCGCTGTTGCCAGTCCAATGGCCTCGATGAATGGCATTGCAAGGTCTGTCTCGGTGCAGTGCAGTGCTGGTGTGGTGGATATGTAGACATGTGCGGAGTGAGCAGCTTCAAGCGCTATGGAAGGGCTTATCCAGGCTCTCCTGGTCCAGAGATACTGCTACAACTACGGCTACCAGGTAGGCGAATCGACCGACCGGGGCCCGTCAGTCCCGCGGGATGTGCTCCTCGTTAGGCTCGAAACACGTGCTCCCGCCGCCCATAGGCTTGTTGACCTACTCTCGCGAATCTCATTGATTTTACGCGGCCAGACACAGACGTTCTGGGGGATTTAACGCGCGCTCTCGGCGCGTCTGACGCATTAATTTGACTCGCTCGGTTGTTTGGTTATATCATCAACTCCGGATCGAGTTCGAACTCACGCGGTCGATCGAAGTTCGGTCGGTGGAGCAGCGGTTGGGTTTTGAAGTTCGATAGCGAACGACAACCGACCGATTGTCGTTTGTTTGTTTACAATAACAATTCGAATCCGACTACCATAGGTTATGGTTGATCGACGGATTCGACATTGCTCGTTATTTTTCACGATCTTAGTTCCGCGATAACAAGGTTTGCGCTTCTCTTGTTCGATACCAACTCTGAACAGTTTCAGATTCATTTCCACGACGATAAAACAGTGCCTAGGATCATGAAATCAATTATCTTATAAAAAATTAAGGGGGATATAACTTTAAACCAGAAATTTAGCGGTATTTCTTAATTAATTTATTACATTTAACGATCCAAATGCCAATTAACTACCTTAATTGTTACAATTACTGCTTTATAATTTCATAATCCTTGTCGTTTATCGTTACGTATTTTGTCGCTTTGGTTCGATATGTTCGCGTCAAGTAGATTAGTCTACCTTGCACATGTTTTGTGAAGTTTCTGGTACGTTTCCTGTTCTCTCTCCACTTCCCAACCCCAGGATTTCTCACAACGCCCTAACTCTTACTTTACAGGATGGAACGACAAAGCCAATTTTATATTCACATTCAACGGTCGAAACAGAAAATAATCTTCAGCCTTGTTGGATGAGTTCACTTTCAACTTTATAATACTGTACCTATAAGTTCATTCAGAACATCTGCTTCATCGACAAGCTTCATAAATTTGGTTTTCTCATGCAAAATTGCAAATGAAATGTGGGTATATTCTAGTGAGTCTTGTTTCCGCGTGTGTTAATGATAATATAGCATTTATTTGCCCAACAGATACCGTTTACAAGGCAATTTTTTAGTATAGCTTATGAATTAAATAATAGTAGTGTAACAACATAATGGAAAAAAAGGGCATGGAGAAAACATAAGAATATAAGAGTTAATCCACTTCCGATTTGCCTAGAAATGTGAACGAGATTTATTTCTTAGTTCACACTCACTGCAGAATGACAGGAATGAATTTATTACGCGTGGGATGTTTTATTCGTTGGTTATTTTCCTTTTACTTACTCTTATGTTATAAACTGTTCGAAATGTCGTCCATTTTGGTCCAAACAGTAGTTAAAGTCTGTTTTCAAACTCTAACATTACGGAAAACTTCACTAGGAATTGACTGGCATGCTGCTGTAATTCGTCTTTTAAGTTCTTCAATATCAGATGGTTGTGTTCCATAAACAATGGAATAAAGATGCCCCTAAAGAAAGAAACCTAAGGGAGTTAAATCCGGTGATTTCGGAGGCCATTCAACTGCTCCCACTTCTGCCAATCCATCTATTCGGAAATCTCTCGTTTAACCACTGTCGAACGGGAAGAAAATAATGAGGTGGAGCACCGTTCTACTGGAAATGTAACAAAGTTCATTACCTTCTGCATCAATTTGAGTTTCTAGCTCGTGAGTTATAAGAGGATCGATTGTCTCTTGTCTTCAAGCATTCAAGGTACAGATTTCCAGTCAAGTTTTCTTCAAAAAAAATAGACCAATAATGGCATTTCCAAGAATACCAGTCCAAACATTAACTTTTTGTGGGTGTGGTGAATGAATGCCCTTCCTGAAAAATATGTGGGTTTTCATTACTCCAATAGCGAAAATTTTGTCTATCTACATTGTCATTCAGAAAAAATTAACACTCATCGCTGAATCAGATGTTTAACAGAAGATTAGGGATGGCATTGACTCAATGAGACAGGGTTTCACAAAACTATAATTCTTCTATCATAATCATTCTCGTGGAACTCTTGAAAAATCTGCATTTTATATGGACAAAATGTATGCATTTTCAATCTTCAATCTTCTTACAGTTTCGCGTGACGTTCCCGTCGGTTCTGATACTGATCGTAAGGAGCTCGTGGGCTCTGCAGCAAATGTTCCCAAAACTTCAATTTGAGCTTCATTTAGTACTTCTGTGTTATTGCTTTTTTATTTGTCACTGAACCAGTTTCGTAAAACTTATCCACCAAATCAAGCACATACCGGTATCACCTAATATTCTAACCAGTTCTGGTCATACAATTCATCTCAGTATAGACATGTTCTAATAATTACTTCTGTTAGTTCAGATCAGAATGCCATTTTTCGGAAAATGCTCATCAAAAAATAAGTCAGGATACCATTGGAAAAAGAATTGCACGCCAATCAAAATGATGTGCTACTTGATGACCCTCCTTCCCATTTGAAATTCTATCCTCTGTATAATGGATGCTTGATTCTGCGTTTTTCTAAAGATATGTAATCAAATCTATGTAGTATATTTATATAATCACTTCCTCTTGGAGAATAAATTCTATCAACCTTGAAGCATTGAAACTTTAAAAACTTTTTCTGAACTTTCTCAGTGGTTGTTGAGGATTGAGTATAAATGGGATTCCAAGATATTGATCCATATTCTAGTTTGGACATAAAGTTGGAAGATGCAGAATTGTCTATAAAATTCCTACAGTTTCTAAAGATGAAACCATATAAGCTGAATTAGTTAGTAATATCGTTTATGCGAGAGTTAAATGTAAGTGAACTCCTTAGTCTCTAATATTATTATCATGATTTGCTAATTGAGTAAGGGTAATGAACAGTACTGGATTTTATAGTGAAAGTTACTTATTACTTTACAATTAGAGATATTCAGGAAAAGATGGTTTTTCGAACACCATTCATATGAATAGTTGATTTGTTCCTGTAGCATAGTACAATCGTCCAAATTAGAAATGGAAACATATAATATCAGATCGTCCGCAAACATTAATTTATTGCCGTTCAAGTGTCTCGCAAAGATCATTGATAAATATCAGAAACAACCATGGCTCCAAGTTGGAACCTTGAGGGACTCCGCTGGTTGCAACATTGTTTTGTGAACAAAATCCTATATCGTTCTGCTAAAAATATTACTGAATCCCAAACATGTCATTTTCTCTAAAAGCATTTCATGATTTATTTTGTCGAAGGCCGTGGAGAAATCAGTATATAGACACCTCTTGATTAATGAAGTACTAATATTGTTTACAATGTAAGAAATTAGTAACAATAATAATTGCAATTGACCAAATGTTGCTTAAGTATTAGAATCTATATTACATACTTATACGGTAGAGATAATTAGTTGATATTTTATAAGAAGATTTTTCAAAATTTGGAACAGTCTGCGAACTATTGATAACTAGTCTAATTTTGATTTTTTTAAATAACTCATGGTTTAAAGTTGTCTACCTTGTCAGTACTTAGACTCCTGATAGGGTTTCTACCTGTTAGAAATAATTGAAACAAGGTGGACATATTAAAATCGGTTTACTATCTAAAATCCCATCATACTATGTCTACATCTGCTGAAACAGCTGCTAACTGACCCTCATAACTTCTTCATAAGAGCGTTGATGTTCTGAAGATATTACTTTCAACCAAAGTTTGAAAATGATTTTATGAAAATCGTAAGGTGAAAGGAAAGATTTATATTAGATTTATTCAATCTGTGTCTTATAGGTCTAATTTGATGTGCACAAGGAGTGTTGTAGCCATGGAAATTTGAGTTTAGTGGAAGTTGATGTTTATTATCATGAATTTCTAAAAGTTGCTGATATACTTATATATTATATAAAGATGGTAATGTCATAATTCCGTATTGTTGAAATAGTGGCCTACAGTGGTCTCTGTAACCTGCAAACACAATAGTGCTACAATAATAACCTTTTTTGTAATTTGAAAACTGTTACTGAATTAGCCGCATTGCCCCATAAAGTTATACCATAAGCTATTTGTGAATAAAAAAATGCATAGCAGGTGTTTACATTCGTACTCACAACTCTTTTCAGTTGAAAATTGCACTAGACAATTTAGAGCAAAGTTATTCATTATATTTGGACCAATTGAGGGAATCATCGAGAGTAACACCCAGAAGTTGGACGTAGTCACCCACGTGAATATTTATTGGGAAGTTCAGACGATTTGTTTTAGCCTCGTTGAGCATCAACTAGCAGAGAACCAATATTCCGCTTTCCTCTCTATTGTTGCAATAGTGGTATCATTTGAGCACATATTTGCAGGAGTTGAGTGAATCATCAGCAAATAACACACAAGTAATTGATTCTATGTGGTAAAAAAAAATCATTGATATAAACAATAAACAAAAGTGGGCCTAGAACGGATCCTTGAGGAACACCGTGATTTATCGGCTCAAATTTAGACATGCTTCCATTCAAGCTAACACACTGTTTCAAAAAGGTTCAATGGTACCCCTCTAATGCCATAGCGCTGGAGCTTTTCGATCAGTAGTTCATGTTTCATATTACTATGAGAATGAAGCTTTTTTTACAGGGAAGTGATTGGATATAATTGATCGAGTAATAGTGTATAATTAGGAGCTGAAAACTATTCTACTAATTATTGTGCATATTTGTTTGTTCACTAAAATACCTGCTCGACCAACATTGGTTTCCGCTTTACATATCTTATCTAAATAAAACTTTCGTATTCCATTATCTACGCGGTTATAAATAACTTATTTTGTTGAATATTGTTTGGAGCTCCACGTTAATTTTCTTCACGTTCAGTAGTAGCAGCTGCTGTGCATATTGGTAAGTGATTGCATCAATAATTTGAATATACCTTGAAGACTCGGGTATACATTTTTTCAACTTCGGTTCAAAATTACAATTATTCTTGCCTTCAACAGAGGCAACGTATGTAGCTGCTTCAGTTCAGACAAGAAAGTTTGAACATGTTACGACATTCATGGTTCATATTGTTATTTAATGTGCGGTAAATATTCAAATACACGGTGACCTATGACCAATAACTGAAAATAAAATGATATACTATCTATCATGTGGACAGACCTATGAAATTTAAGAGCAATCTGTAATGGTTTATATAATTTTTTTGTTTGCAATAGTCCTTAGACGCGCTACTGAAATAAACGCCTATGATCTATTTTTGTTAGTCGATCGTTCAGAAGGCATTGATACCTATGGATCGAATGTAATTTCTGCTCAGAAGAACAATATGTTTGCGTTCACGAATAGTACATTCGACACCATCTTTATTTACTTCAACCTTTCTATTGTGGGATGTTTCCTATTGGGAATCGTGCTGAAACGTATCCGATGATTTTTTCGAACATTCCAGATATGTTTCATTAAGTATTTCTTGGCATGCTCTGATGCCGTAAGATTAAGTACTACTACCTGTCTAGGAAAATTCATGATTGAAATCTAGATAACCTCTAATTGAAATTTGTCCACTACAAAACAATATCCACTGTTAACTGGGAAACTAGCGTACTTGGATTTTATTCGTTTTGATTTATTTTTATTTAATTTCATAAAAATAAGTAATAAAGAAGGACAATGTCAGAAATGTCTTTGTCGTACTGCTAAAAAATGTACCTTTTACACTTTCTGTGACCACTGAGTACTTCTTTCTCTACATGGGTAAAAAAATTATGTTTTCAGAATAAGAAACCGTGTATACCGGTTATAATCCTTCACAAAGGACTGTCGCTTACAAGCAGTAACAAATACCACTTATAATTCCGTATTGAGCCAAGGAAGGCATTGCAAACACACACAGAGTGGCCAAAAGAAACCTGACAAGTGGGTTTTGGAAAATGATATTGTAGATGTACAACAACAGTCCAGCACGTTGAATTTAGTTTAGAGAAGGATATTTTTCTGTCGTTTTGCTTCATGGTCACTTCAACCCTCAAGCATAAATAACCCCTATAATTTTAATAATAGTTAAAAACGCTGACTTTCCACGCAATAGAAAACTTCACTTTGCACAGCAGTTCATTAAAAAAGAACTTACGTAATATAAAAAATTACAAACCGATATCTATTATGTGTGCTCCCTCCAAGCTATTCGAACAGATAATCTTCTAATGAAGCAAGTGGAATGGAGTTTGCTTTTTAAGTGACCTGACAATTAGAAGTTTTACTTCCCGAAGTATCACCTCATTTTGGCCATCTTTAAGAAAATCTACCTTTTTGATGAATTGCTTCGTTGAGAATTTACCTTAATGTAAATCCAGTTCATCATTCGATTAAGAAAGTCACTGAAACTAAAATGTCTATTAGTTTCTTTATTATTTATGTTCAATTATCTGTAAGAGAAAAAATCAACAAGAAACATAAAACGACCTTAGCAAACACGTGATAGAGTGTAAAAAACTGTAGCTAATTTGTCTAGTGACATAGGTAGATGTATGTATCGAAATAATAAAATAATTTTAAACGATAAAAACTACACATCGTTGTTCAGAGAATTCAACGGGGTGCCCAATGATCCCTCGACCCTTATATCAGAGGTTGTTCACCCCAAACTGAAGTGGAAATGTCCATCCGTTTCTTTACATCTACTAAGTTATTTATTACGCAAAACCCCCATGTTCAGTTTTTTTAAACACCCTGTACATTGTGACCACAACGCTACCATCCAAAATTGGAAGAAACCACTCCGACTGCCGTTAAACTTCTATACAATGGGAATATACGAGGTGGACTGCATACTCGTTTGACTACAAATGAAATTTCTATTGTAGATGATTTGGATTTACCGTGTTTTATTGTGATTTAAACTTCGGATAAATTCACGATTTTGTTTCACGAAATGCGTTGTCAGTTGACAGCAAGTAAAACACAATATATTGATATAAACGCGGTTGATATCGAAACCTCCAAGGACATACTCGATTTCTAAATACTCTCATGACGTCACGCGAAACGTACACTCACAACAAAATTCATCATTTTACCTGTTTGAAACCCACATAGGTATACGTACCTTCGTTAAACAAATACTCATATTAAACATAGCAGGCGTTGGCAGGGGTATTCTGATTGAATAGACTTTATACGAAGGTCATTCCAAGTACAGTTGTACCAAAACGCCGTGTAAGACAAAGAATTTCAAACCAGTCCCATTTTAGTCTCACATGACAACAACGAATGTGCATGCAGATGTATGGATGCATTTTTCAATCTGAATCATGCGGATATTGAAGCGATTCCATTGAGTATGAGGATTTTCTTGAGGAAGGAGATGAACTCGTATTACGATTGCTATTGGTCGTCGTGTTCGGTATGTTAATCAATAATAGATGTGATGTTTGGTGTGCACTACTTTCTATTCTTACGTACATTGGTTACGAATCATTCGCTGTTTTGTCATATCTAATTGTCGTGTACGGTGCTGACATGCCAGTCATAGACAAAGACCAATGAAAATCGATGAAAGAGCGAAACAACAAAACCTTACTAGAAGAGAAATGTTTGATCACTTTTATCAACAGAATGCCTGGTCTTTCATTATTTGTGTTCAATACGTAGTTCGACAAAAAGTTAAACTAAGCGAAATCTCGAGCGCTGAATGTGTTTTGTGAGGTGCCGCAAGGTACAGCTCTTGGCCTATCCTTTTCATAATTCTTCTCAATAAGTTACTCACCAATCTCCTGGAGCAATTATATCCTTCGCTGGTGAAGTAACAACATCACAAAATGGTTCAACCACAATCTATTAACTGTTAACGGTAAAAGAAATAACCAGTACCATTTACATATGAAAATGACTTATCAACTCATTATAAACATATTCAAATGGAAAACTAAAACGTAAAATTATCCTTGAATACAAACCATTCATGAATCTGGATTAATATTTATCTCAATAAATTAATCACTATAATATCTCCTGGAACAATAATCTCCTTTGCTAATGAAGGAAAGGGCAGAAAATTACCTGAAACCCCACAAACCCATTTAATCATAATCTATTAAAAAAATTTGACTTTAAATAAAAAACAAATAGTACCGTTCTCATATGAAAATTACTTCCCAGCTTATGAACATATTTGAATGAAAAAACAAAATGTAAAATTATACTTGAATAGATACCATCTAGGTAGTTATTTGGATTTATTTATTAAATAGATTGTCCACATGGAAAAACTCAAAAATGATATCAATATCAATAACTTGTAAATTTGATAATAATAATACTCTCTCATAAACACTCGTAGAGTGTACCCAAAGGCATAGCCAGTGCGGGTAGAGAATGGCTATTATTATTTGCCGTGGCGCTCCGGGGCGACTTACTGATGTTTTCGGTGGTGTATTCACTTTTCAGATGTAGGAAAACCCGGAAAACCTACAGCACCACCCGGTTGGTCGGTGCGCACTTCAAGCTAGAACCAGACGTCGGGATTGGCATCTAGGCAACTCACATCACACTTGATTCACAACAAGGCATGTGGCCACCTAAAGAGACCCGTGTACTTAAGAAAAAAGATCTATGTTTATATTTTGATATATTACCTATTTTCATGTTGACACTTTTTGAATTTTACATTTTGTAATATATGTTATTTTTTTTCCCATTCACACACCCAAACAGTACCTACTGCTTCCTTGTTTTATTCATCATCAATAATCTTATACAAGCTGCTATGTTACATTCGTTATAATTTTTTTCACGATCTTCATCTGGCTTAACTCGGGTTTAACACAAAATCTATACATTTACATTGCTCAAACTTCAGTTCTGTTGTGGATTGAGCTAAGTCCATACAGTAATTATAATCCTGTAGTACCTAGGTATTCCTTATTTCTTTAATAACGTTGATAATTTCTCCTTCGGTAATTTTATCAAGATTGATCGACGAATTGCGTCTTCTGAAACTTCTGTCATCCAGAAGATTTGCCGAATATCACCTCATCAGAAGTCGGTGAAATGCGGAAAAACTTTGGAATTGTAGTCAAGTAAAAATTCACCGAAAAAAAAGCAACTTTCTGCCTCCTCTCTCTTAATTCTCACAATACATTTCCTTTCCGAGAAAATGCCTCAGTAACTCCAACTGTCGAATTGAATATATCACATTTTTTCGAAATTTAGTCAGAGCTATATATCCTGAACAATTTGGTCAAAAAACAAAAATTTTATAATTCTCCTAAACGCTCAAAAATTATTATTTGACTGTGCAAAGACCCAAGTGTGAGTCAATGTGCATGCAAATTTGTCAATATTCAAAAATACTTTGTGTGTATTACGTAATCTTTCAGATGTTTACAAGATTTGTGAAATGATTGCTTCATATTGCAAAAGCAACAAAAATATTCCACCGAGGTCGTACTCGCATTTTAGACCACATAACGCTACAGATAAAAACCTAGAAATTGAAAAAATCAGAGGTTATATTGTTTATTTATAGTTCATTTGTGATTGAACCATGTTTTTGTAATATAATCACGAGGCAATTGGCTGTGAGCTGTAGGTTAACCGTATTCACTATATGATGAATCAAATGATGAAAAATTTAATTTGTTCTGGATCTAGTCTTAAATTGCGATTATCATATTGATACTCATACTCATAGTCATATTAGGTGAATTTTTTCCACAAAAGGAATAATAGTATAATATTCAATGAGCGGTAATGTAGGTCATAACTCACGCAGATGAAGTTTGCGGCACGAGCCGCAGGCGAGTGTTGTAATTCATCAAGTGAGTTATGACCATTACCGCAAGTAGAATACTATACTTTATCTACGACTATAACAATAAATACTGAGTTACAAGTACAGAGAAAGAACTGTATTCACAAATCTTAATAGTTACCTATAACAATGCTATAAAAATGTTAATTGTAATTACTTATTTTGTTTATTAATAAAATCAACTGTAAAGTTTGAACAACCAGTAAACTGAATATGTGGGACTGAATTATGCAAGTATGGTAACATTAGCTACTTGTCTTATTTCTGATGGAGGTGTATATATTAATTCATCTTCACTATCTCAAGTTCGGAAATTGTAAATAGTAACTCATCGTCAGTTTACGGAGTTTCCTAGGCAATCCGCACTCTGAAACCCCGCGAACCGACGATGAGCCACTATCTACAATTTTCGAACTCAAGTGTATCTGAATTAATCTTTTTCAGTAGAAAATTCACAATATTATTAATTTAATTTTAAAACGTCAAAATTTTTAAAGTGACATTACTCCCTTCAATATCAATAGGTAATAGACTGTTCCATTTCGACCAACCGGCTTGTACAGAAGTACAAGCCACCTCTTGATATTCGGTTCGTAAATAATTCCAAGAATGTTTTCACTTATAATATCCCTAGTGCTTGAATTATTGCCGGAAACTTTTCGAGTACATGAATTTTTTGAAAATTACACGAGTCGCGAAAATTACACTAGATTCGGTAAGAAAATTTCACACCAAGAAATGAAAATCATCCAACAATTCATAATAAATATGGGAAGCCCAACCTCGCCCAACGTTGCTTGACCTCATATATCGGTGACCCGGCCACGTCAAATATTTGACAGAAAAATTTCCGGAAGATTTTTGGGTTGCCATAGCATCTAAACAAGAACGAATTTTTTGATTGGCTAAAAGAGTGAGGTGTGAAATTTTCCGATTTATTAGCGTGAGTTATAGCAGTGAGTAATTATAACTCACGCTGTTTGTTCATAGACACTATTAATTGAATTGCTCAAAAGCAGTTGAATAATTAATATTTAACTTAATAGGAGTAGATAAAACAGCTTTAATCCACTGTTAGAAAGTGGTATTAGCAAGCAGTGTTGCCACGTCTTAGTTTTCTAAAGAAACATTCGGTGTGAAGTTTGAATTTAATTTTTTCATTTAATTTTTTCATATTTCGGCGTGTGATTGTGGATGAAATGTTATTGAAACTCT
This sequence comes from Chrysolina americana, assembly GCA_958502065.1. NCBI lineage: Eukaryota > Metazoa > Arthropoda > Insecta > Coleoptera > Chrysomelidae > Chrysolina > Chrysolina americana. The sequence continues at coordinate 58,360,078 of OY293416.1, read as the reverse complement.
GGCTTTTGCACAACTTGTAAAAGCAAATCGATTCGAGTTATAAATTGAACGTATTTGCACACTTCGAGAGAATTTGGATACATATTTACAATAAATGCACCAATCAGAGTACATGCAAGGTCATAGTAAAACATGTCTTGACCATAATTTCATCAAACCCAAAGATCCTGATCTTAATGAAAATATTCCACCCATTATATTGAAAACCACAATAACAGACCACTACACTACCCTACTTCAAGTTGTACTTAGAGAAAAAACAAAGATAAGAACAATAACAAAATATATTTTTTTTCAAATACACAATATGTTCATCGGCAAATAATAATAATAGCCATTCTCTACCCGCACAGGCTATGCCTTTGGGTACAACGAGTGTTTATGAGGGAGTATTATTATTATTATCATCATTTCCTGGAACAATGTCTACACTGCACAAACTGCAGAGTCTGCAACAGAAAAATTCATTAATTCTAAATACAATAGAAGCATGCAGAGACAGCAGATGAATAGAATAAATAACAAAATAGCACCTAGGCTTATAAAAGGATTATTGAATCCTATCAATACAGTTGACTTCATTGATTAATAAAGCTAAGTTCAATTTCTATAACCAACTAATTGATAAAAGTAATTCAAAAATTCTGTGGGATATTACCCCACAAATATCACGGATAAAACGGAAATAGTGAATGCATTCAATAAAACTTTCGTAGAAACGGGCAGAACTCTTGCTGGAAAGATGAGACACAACAACTATGAAAAGATTGTCGATTTAAAATTCATTTGTGTTCGAACCTATTTCTTAGACAAGAAACATAATTTTTGATTTTGAAAATAACATGGCCGCAGGGTTTGATGACTTGAAAGCGGAAAATATGAAATTAATATCCCTATTTTTTCTATCTTATCCTATATTCTTAGATCCGTTGACATACATTTTCAATCGATGTGTGTAAGAAGATGTTTATTATTATTATTATTATCTTATATCATCACAAACTACCGTCCAAGGTCCCTAGTTACGTATCTCTCAAAAACGTTTGAAAAATCATAAAAAATAAGCTTGTCACTTTTCTCAACAAATATAAAATTATTTCAAATAATCATTTCGGATTCAGAGAGAATATTTACACAAATTTACACTATCGCTGACTTCAAAAATTACCGAAGCTTTGAATGAAAACAGACCGTCTTTGTATATGTTCATAGAACTTTGTCCAAAGCCTTTGATACTGTCAGTCATCAACTTCTTTGGCCCTTGAAAGATATTGGACTGAGAGGCAACATACTTACTGTTCGAAAGTTATTTGACAGGAATATTTCAGGCAGTAAGAATAATATGATGTACTGGGTAGTGAGATGGTGATTGACTGTGGAATACCTCATAGTTTCTTGCTGGGGCCAACACTTTTCAATATATCTATATACAAACGGACCCTTTTCGTTGACTAACAACAATGGAAACATCATTGGATTTGCAGATGATACAGCTATTTTTTAAAAAGCAGATAACTGGGACTCATTGAAAGCTGAGATTGGAACGGAGTTTTCTCTTATAAAGTATGGGTTAGATATGAAGCTATCAACGGTTACCATCTATAAAACGCATTTGATCACTTAATAGTCAGAACTGAAACCTTCGATACTCTTCCCGAGAAAAAAAATCAAATATTTGGAAAAAATCGTTGATAGCCATATAAAATGGGATTTTCATATCAAGTATACCGTCAATAAACCGAGGATTATTTTATATACATTCTGAAAGCTCAAAGAACTACTTTCTATCACTGATGCTGCTCAAAACTTTATATTATTCCCTTGTGGAATGTCACTTTTGTTATGGAAAAGTGGTGTGGAGAGAAGCTTTGAATACTCACATTCTTCCTATCGAAGTTATGCACAGACGTTTTCTCAACACACCGATACTTAAATTCTGGATGAAGGACTGTTGTATTCTCTATGATCTAGTACAAAATATCATGTGAACAAACATATAGCAAGGCTTTCCTTTCATCAGTATAACACTCGCCAGAAAGATCTATTTATCAATTTGTATAACAATATACCTGAGACAATCTAGTCAATATTTCATATCAAACGCTTCAAAAAAAACTTGAAGGAATATTTACTTCGAAGTAACAGAATATCCTGCTCTTGACAATGAAGCATATTTTGAATTGAATAAAATTCTATTATATAAATACAAATAATTTTCACAAATTTTGCCTACTTTCTAGTCACTTGATATTGTCCGTATAGGAGGAAACTGCAGTAACATTAATGATGCGAATATAAGATAAAAACATATTCTTTTTTATTTCTAATTCTTTTATCATTCTTTCCTATCACGTAATAACGGCTATATCCATCAACTTAGTTATATAGTTCACAAGAATAGAGAAGTCCTGTAAGGGTACTTGATACACTTCATTATCAAAATGTTCAGTTTTTATGAAATATTTCTCAAATTCCTGCAACTATGATTCAGATTCAACTATGGTTCATACGAAAGTTATTCAAATAGTCCAAGAAATAGGGAAAAGTGCGTGCAGAAATTAATATCCGAAAAAAAAATATGAGCGTATAGGAAATTAAAATTCAAGATGAGTTTCTATTTCATGCGACTCGATCCGGATTACCGAACATAACCTAAAAAATGACCAAAGTTGAAAAAAGCGGTTTTTTGTTGATAAACTAAAGCTCCGATCGGAAAAATTTAAATCACGAGATTGTAGGTATTGAAAAGATCTATCAATTAAGTAACCTATACTTTTTTGATATCATTGATAATTTTCGAGATATATTGGAAAAACCGGGAAAAATCGGGTTTTCCATAATTCGTTAACAATCGTTAACTGTAAGGTATTCAAAATTGTTACTTACTGTTATGTGAAGCCTATAGCAAGTCAAAGAAGCCGTTTTTTGAAAAATTGATAAATATTGATTAATTTTCAAAATATATGAAGTTTTCTCAAAAAAGATGCTCTCCCAATATGGCTACTCTTGCTCGGGGAATGATGCTACAGTAACGATTCAGGGGTTATTTTAATCTTTAATTTTAAGAGTTGTAATTCACTATTATTGAATAAGTATATCGATTTTTTTAATTATATGGGTCAAAAAATTAGTTTAAAAATATTACATGTTTTTTCTAAATAAATTTCTTAATTTTGTTTTTAAAGAAATAACTTTTATGAAAATAGATTCCTAGCATGATATCACGCATTCAAAAAAAAAATTAATTCCTACGATCACTAGAAGCCGAGATAATTTTTTTATTTCAAAAAAGTATGGAAGACGCAATAATCATCGTACAGCATTCACCTTCATGGATATTAAGGTTCAATACCTATATTTTCAATAAAAAAATACTAGGATATGTTTGCAATATTATTAATTGATGAATAAAGTGAGGCGTGCAAGTGCGGATCGCTATAGCTGTAGCGGACGGCGTCCTGGGAATAGCACTGAAAATTTATTTCGTGCGTTCAAAGTGGCTTGCGCTTGAAAAATATTGAGTATCTCGGCTTCTGGACAACGTACAAAAATCCCATTGTACTTAATTTGGAGTAGGTCGTCGAGAAAAAAACGAATATCATATTCACAAAATGATAAAAATAACTCTATTATATACAAAACATTTATGAAATAATTACAGAAAAAATATTTATATATTAAGTTGATACAGATTCACGAAATTTCCTTTTTTTAATTGGAGGATTGTCCGCTGAATTATTTGACTCTTCTTCTTTTTCTTCATCTCCATCTTCCATATTGTGTGGGAGCAGACTATCCATGAATTCTTCTTCTATTTCGATTATAGGCGTCTCAAAATTCTTAAATGTTGAAAGTTGCTTAAATGTCAACAGAATCTCCACTGCGCCACCTGCTAGAATTGCATCGCTCGGCGCCGGCTCGCCTCAATTTGTTTATCAATTAATGATACTGCAAATGAATAAGACATATCCTAGTATTTTTTTATTGAAAATATAGATATTCAACCTCAATATCCGTGAAGGTGACTGCTGTACGATGATGATTGCGCCTTCCAGATTTTTTTGAAAAAAAAAATTATCTCGGCTCCTAGTGATCATAGGAATTCTTTTTTTTTTAATGCGTGATATCATGCTAGAAACATATTTACATGAAAGTCATTTCTTTAAAAACAAAATTAAGAAATTTATTTAGAAAAAAATCTGTAAAAAAATTGTGCAATTTTTTTAAAGTCACTTTTTGACCCTTATAATTAAAAAAATCGATATACTTATTCGATAATAGGAAAGTACAACTTTTACAGAAAAAAATAAGTTCTGAATCGTTACTGTAGCATCATTCCTCGAGCAAGAGTAGCCGAGAAAGCATCTTTTTTGAGAAAACTTCATATATTTTGAAAATTAATCAATAGTTATCAATTTTTGACAAAACGGCTTCTTTGACTTGCTATAGGCTACACATAACAAGTTTGAATATCTTACAGATAACGAGTGTTAACGAATTATAGAAAACCCGATTTTTTACGGTTTTTCCCATACAACTCGAAAAGTATCAATAATATCAAAAAATTATAAGTTAATTAATTGATAGATCTTTTTGATACCTACAGTTTTCTAATTTGAATTTTTCCGATCGGAACTGTAGTTTTTTAGTTATCAACACAAACCCGCTTTTTTCAACTTTGGTAATTTTTTAGGTTATGTTCGGTAATCAGGATCGAGTCGCATGATATAAAAACTCATCCTGAATTTTAATTTCCTATACGCTCATATTTTTTTTTCGGATATTAATTTTTGCACATTTAACATTAGGCCGCTTCCTCGTTTCTTGGACTAAAATGCCTACATGTTGATCTGCACACATTCAACCGAAATTCTCTGCTTATTTTTAACCTGAAATTTGTCATTGTTCAAGTTCTCTCGCGATTCAAGCATTTATCAGGGAGTATTTTAAGAACCGACACTCTCCTCCTCTCTGTACTTGGGATTCTTCATAAGCCAGATGAAATCCCTCAATCGATTGCTGTACCCGAGAAGGAGAGCACTTTCGAGCGCTTTTACCGATCGGTCGCCTCATACGTTTCATCGCTTTTCTCGGGAAAATCCGAGAAAATGTCGCCGTAAATGACGAAAAGAGAGCAAGACGACCAACCATCGACATCGATCCGATGCCGAACGAAAACATTTTGTTTAAATTTACGAGAATGGAACGGAAACGTACGCCATGTTGGAAGTTTTCGCATTTCTGAGGTTATTAGTTTGTGATCAGTATTTTCGGGCCTCACTTTTGTACATTGAAGCGTTATAAGAATAAATATATATTCAACACTATTCTAAGATTCTTAGGGCTACCAATTTCATCACACACAGAAATTCACATTACACCGAGTCATCAATCATCATCTCTCGCTGGATTCATCACCATCTTACGTAACATCTGGTGTTCCTCAGGGGTCCCATTTGGGGCCATTATTATTTTCAGTCAATACCCATAATATAAATTTTTACTTTACGCAGATGACTTAAACATATTTGGATATTTTTGGGTTGATTACCAGAAAATGAGCCATCATAGTTTCGTGCACCATTTGGCTACTAATACAAATACCATAATGAGTTCGTTAATTCAAATATTGTTACGTTTTGCTAAATAATAGGCCGAGCACACTACTAAACTGTTTATTTTCTAACTTCACTATAAACAAACATACAACAATTCACTGACTAATAAAACACTTAGATCTATACAACAATACAACTAGCTAAATATTCCAAACACTTCTGCTTATTATCACTTTCTAATCTTCTTAATAAATTCTCTTCATTAAAACTCTTCCCAGTCAAACGTCTCGCGTTTATATAGGTACTCAAGTGTAACCAGAACCTTCGCGATGATTTCGAGAATACTCTAAACGGAGAACTTCTACACATTTCCAGGAATTGAGCGATGACGCGGCAGCTCCGTTATCTAGACTATTCATGCTGTACAGAAAACGATCCATCCAAATAAACACTTCTTGGAACTGATTATCGATGAGGCGCCCGCGAAATGGACTCAGCGGCGCGGCTAGGGGGCTTTTATCAATCTCGTAACAATATGCTATAATTTGGCATCTGCGTGTGAAAAGTAACTCATTCGTGGTAGGTCGTCATTTTTATGAAGGTCATTACAGGTGACTTGTCGATCACCGCGATCTAAAGGATTTATTTTATTGTTTTTTTTTTTTTCATTTTGATTTTTGGTTTCCGTGTTAATATAAACCAAGCGGTCTTTATTGCTTTGGAAAATAAATGGCTGATAGCATGGAACAAGAGCACCGAAGAATTGAGGAGGAATAAAGTCTTGTTCAATTTTTTACTATATGTATACAATCTGAGCTTTCTTTATACGTTTTACGTTTTTTCTTTTCGATTTTTGTCATGGTGAACGTCAGTCAGCAGCTTGTCACTCAACTGCAAATTGCACCTCCTACCTTATCAACAAATGCCCTGGAGGACCATCATGAATGCTGCTGATGATTTCTTATTGTTTTTGCATGTTTGCATGGCTGATGAACCAGTTCATTAATGCCATTGAAGTGAAATAAACTTGGGAAGCATAACTCTCCTGGGTGTTAGACGCCCTTTTATTAAGTTATTGCTAATGTTATCAGTGAGATTTACTTGGGTGACTGACTGTTACTCGTCCTTCAAGGGTTCCCTACTCTATGAAAAATACTGGCAAGGCAACAGCATATGCAATCTCATATTCTACATGTTTATCTTCTTGACTGTTAACTGGCGATGTTTAACCATAACCTTTATACCATCAGAACAAATAGAAACCCTGATGTGATCTCTTATACCTGTGATACCGACATACAAAAGTGTTGATGTACGGCCTACTTGATTCATGTTATTTTTATTGCATTGGTACCGTTTCACTTCTTTAGCACAGATGGCGGCAAAATTACAGATCGTCAATGACAACGATTGACGGTTGGACAAGCGACAAGTGTCATGTCAACATTCAAAAACAATCAAATGATAAATCAAGGCACCGTGGAATGTCGGCTGTTTTCGACTTCTGCGCCATCCGTCGACGAATGAAGCCAACGGTATCAATGCAATTACAGTATCAACAACTTTGGTAGAAACAAAATCGAATCTGAGATCGCACCAGGGTTTCTATGCATCTTGCATCAGAGTAACTTTTTTTCAAGTCATTATGTTCTCTCTTTATCAGGATAGTCTAGCAGTTTTAGTCTTTGAATAGATCTATAACATTCGAGCCTAGCTGTTGATTGGCCACAAGTCTGTGATGGCCTCTGGCTTTGAATATCTACCCGAACCCATGCGATGTTGAAATAGATATAACTGGTACCCCATAACCGAGATTAATTAAGCAATAATCAAATTATCTTTGATTCAGGTACGTTTCATCTATACAGCTTAGTCAACACAAGGAAAGGGCAAGTGAGGGTTTTTGAGGTCTACAAAGATATTGGAATTAGGAAGGAAATAGTATTTGTTATGAAAATTATCATCACCAGATTTTTCGACAGACTGCTTTTTGAGCTACTCATAATTTCAGTGTAGTATTACCTAATTGAAATTTGGGAAGAATAATGTCTTCTATTCTGAAATTCTATTAGTTTCTTCCTCGTAGAAATATTCATTATCGTTTCTTTTAGTTGTTTCAGCTGTTGTTGGGAGACATCTTCTTCGAGGCAAAGGATACTATGTGACACAAGTGCTCGTTTTATCGTGGGGATTGTTGCGGAACTTTGATGACTTTGAATTTGAAAAATTCGGGAAATTATGATTCAAATTCATAGATTTCAAGTTCAAAACGTATTGTGAAATAACCAAAAATATTCCAAATCTCAGTTTTCGACTAACTACTCTAGTCCAAAAGTGATATTTTGCAATCGAAAATAATTTTAAAGGAAACAAATACTAACCGCTCGTCACCAGCTAATGAATAAGTTGTTCTCTGCGGACTTTAATTAAAGCTGTGATATACGTATGGTTGAGATGAAAATTGACGCAGTGGAATCCCTCTCCCTTCGTCCGGTTGCGACACAAACTTTGTGTTCCAGACATTACCATTCGGTGGCCAACCAAGCACCAAGAGGAGCCTCGAATAAAATGACATATTAGTCGGTACAGTTCGTCCAAAAACATCGTCTCCTCCCAAGAATTCGACTTGTGTGTGTGAACATGTTGGAACGTATTTAGAGGAAAGGTTGCGCAATATATGTCGATGAGGTGGAGTTGGCGAGAGGGGACGGGGGCGTCCAATCTGACACATCTGTAATAATCAATATCGCCGCCCCCTGACCCCTGGCAGGTTTTCTTGTTGGTCCTATCCCCTATCCGGGAGTTATTCGATTTGTAATTTACCGGATATTGTTGATGACTACAAACTAAAGTGATTGGGAATTATAGTTTAATTATTATCGAACATGTAATTGGTTACATGTGAACTCCCAAATTATGAAATGTTAGCAAGTCGGCCAAGCGGCAGTAGCTTATACTGGTGTCAGACTAAAAGAAATTGATTTGGAAAATCATCTAAATTGGCAAAATTTCAGAAAAAGTTCCCCAAAATACAATGAACAACCCATTTCCATAAAAAAATATTACAAAAGTACTGGCAGGATTGGCAAGGTTCTAAACAGTTGATTCAGTTGAGTATTTTCAAACCAATACAATAAAAATCAATGACAAAAAGTTTCGTAGTGACTATAAACTGCTCACGAAATTAAAGGGGTAGAGTTATTTGAAAGAGTCCTGTGGTTTTTCTGTATATCAGGTTGTTATTTTATATTTTGTTTCAATAGTGTTTCATGTTTTTGTTCATGTACAGTCTTCTTCAAGATTAAATACATCTTTAACTGAAGATCGTTGATTTTGTTGCTGCATTGGCTAAATGTGTCTCAGAAATTAGAATATATCAGATATATTATATTTTATTCAACTTATACTTACACTACCAAGAGCTTGAATGCTATAAATCTTTGCATTTTTTTTGTTTCAAACAATTCTCAATTCAAAGAAAGGAAATCGGTTCATTGTATAAAACACCTATATATATATTTAAGATTGTTGATTTTTGCTGCCCGGATCCACAGCCTCAATCTGCCTTAGAAATGTTTTGTTGCAATTGCTTTGAATACTTGAATTTTATGAAAATTTATAAAAATTTCAGAATTTCCTTAATCAGGTAATCATATTCAACTTGGTACAAACTAAAACTGGCAGATATATTATAACTGTTATATTTATTTATTTATTTTTTCCCATAAGGAATATATCAGTCAGACCCTATCTCCGGAGCACCGATACAACCGGAGGTTGCGCTGGTGTGTCAATAACCCCAGTAAACACTCTCCACGTCCGTGGGGTGAGTGATACTGGGTCCGAGAATCATGTGCCCTGAGTAGGTGGAGTGAACCAAGAATTACGGCCTTCTGCATTCTTCCGGCTAAGTTTTCTGCCGCATCATGACAAGCCGATATGATTTTTAAGTTTGAGAGCAGTGTGTCCATCATTCCACCAAGGACTCCTATTACCAGAACCACCATCTTGATAGAATGGTTTGGGTAAAGTAAAGCTTGTGGAGTTCAAGGAGATCTACTCTTTGATATTTAGTCCGTTTTCCTTCTCATTTTGGACGATGTTCGTTTCGCCAGGAGCTGAAAACTCAATGACGAAAATCGTCCTGCTTTGATGGTCGAGGAAGGACTACATCAGGTTTATAGGCTTATACTTTCCTGAAGGTGGGGACTGAATAGTTCCAATAGATGCGGCACTTCTCATTCTCTACAACGGATTCAATATCCCCAGGAGCATAAGGCAACACTGGTGTCTCGTCTATACCGTACGAGTACAACATTCGTAGCGCCACACATGCCTGTGGATATCGGCTGAGACCGCATAAGCTAGACAGGCTGACAGCAAATGCATTATGGTCTCAGCTGCCCTACGAAACGCTCTGCATCTAGTGTCAGGGACCTCTTTATCCATCACGCGAATCCGGTAGACGAGGGTGTTGAAGATTCCCATCCTGGCAGGCCATTATGAATCCCTTGGTTTCCGACTTCAGCCCACTTGACCTGAGAAAAGCAAATGTCAGGTTTCTGGATAAACAAAGGCCTTCAATGTTCTTGAAGAATACCCCATGCATTGGCTTATTTTTCCTTATGTTGCTGTAGGAGCCTCTCACACTCAGCAACTTTGACGTGGGCTTTTGGCTGAACTGGTCGAACCCGGTGACAGAGTTTGGATTCGTCCGTTCTGAGTCGAATACGAGACCAAGTTCATCCAATCCCTGCTTTTTCATGATCGCATACCATGTCGTTTTCGTACACTAAAAAACTCTCTTAGTTTCCATCAGCCACAGTCATTCTTCTGAAGATGATGGATAAGTCAAAAATGTATTTCAACATTTGTTTTATAATATTGAATTTTTAGTAGAATCGTGCTTGTATTATCGACGTCTCTTTCAATTAGATCTACTTTGAAAGTAATCTTTGTGAAATTGCTCTTCCTTAAATGATCACAACTTCTTGCTCAAGAGAAGTGTTGGTATGGTACATTACTTTCAATGTATATTCTGCCCTATCATCTCTATATTTTTCAACAGCTACTTTCTGTTGTCTGTTGCTTGAAAATGACTAGATGGCTTGAAAATTGCCTTTTACTTCAAGAATTTTCACCACAAATGTCAATTGCAAAAAAACGTAAACCTACAGTCAGTTTCATCTTAACATCAGGCCTGAAGGGTACCGTTTAAGTACTGTGAGTACTGTACCCTGCATTCCCGCTGTAAGCGTTATATACCATGTATGCATGATATATCATTTATTGGACTTGATTATCAAGTATAACAACAAATTACATATCACCCAAATTCTTGTCATTACGTTTCTGATACGATAATGAGCATTATTGAACTTTAAGCGACCGATGGAAAAATCTACAATCTTGCACGTATTAAAAACTTGAAAACACACATATACAATTACAGGAACGACTCCCCCCTGTTATCACTTATTAATGACTGTTGTGTTATCATTATCAATGTATACTTCAACATGAGGAGCAAAGTCCGATAAGAACAAGTTCGTTACTACCAACAAATAGAAAATAATAAGTGTCTAATATCGTAGCTGATTATCATTCAATTTCTGTAACTATTATTACATTAATTGAAAGGGACTCGAATCTCCAAGAATGTTGTAAACTAAGCAAGAGAACTATCGTTGAATATGGCTCTGATTTTAGATAAACTGCTTTCTTAATTTTGCTATTTTTAATGGTGAAGGTATAATGCAACACTCAGTGAAAACCCAATACCCAACAGTTAGACGATATCTTCGATTATTTAAGTAATTATACGAGTACTGTACTCGACAGCATGTGCAATAAGTAAGAACTCGGTAGTCTGTACTCATTCTTTAGTTATTGGAAGTACCCAGTACCCAAGAACACTTTTTCAATACTAGGCTCAGTTCTGCATCAGACATGATATTATTTTTATCTGCTATCATGTGACAGAACCGAACTCGTCATAACAAAAAAAATCCTGGTGAAAGTGCAAAGACTGGCATGTCTTTGTATAACAGGAGCAATGAGGTCGACTCCAACAGCAGCAATATAGGTATTTCTGGACCTCACTCCTCTCCGTATCATGGTGAGAACCGCTTGGGGAGCAAACTTCAGGTTGGCTGAAGTCGGACTCAAAGGGACAGCACACAACGTAAGGAGCTCAACCCCAACTGAAAGTGCACACCTTACCGATCTCCCAACTGACGAAATTACCAGGAATTTTAGTTTCGAGAAATTTTTTTGAGCGGAATTAAATACCAAGCCTGGATGGAGCATAGAATCCATTCGAGCACTGGGAAAGAATACATGGTACACGGACAGGTCCAAAACTCCCGACGGAACTGGAGCAGGAGTCTTTGGGCCTCGCACCAAGTAATCCGAACCCATGGGACAGTTTCCCAGTATTTTTCAAGCGGAAATTTACGCCATAGAAAGGTGCATTCAATTCAACCTCGACAGGAAATACCGGAACAAGGAAATCGCAATCCTCTCCGATAGTCAAGCAGCCATCAAAGCGTTGAGCTCATATAACATCAACTCAAAGATGGTTTGAGAATGCCTAGACAAACTTAATGATCTAAAGGAACAACAAGGTGATCCTCCTCTGGGTGCCGGGGCACGTCGGAGTGGAGGGCAATGAACAAGCAGATACCCTGGCACGAAAAGGGCCAGAATCATTCTGCGGACTTGGAAAATCTTACTTCCAAGAAGAACTCAATAAAACTGAAGAAGCAATAAGAACAATATACTGGCAAAGACTTTCAGGGCTAAGGCAGACCAAAGATCTCCTCGGCAACTTCAACGGAGCAAGATCGAAGACACTGATTAACCTCAGCAAAACTAGTCTAAAGTCAATATCGGGATTTCTGACGGGGCACTACAGACTTAAAGAACCCCTAAGGAAGCTAGGCTTAGAGGAGGACAGCACCTGCAGATTCTGTGGGGAACATCCAGAAACACCACACCATATATTGATGGAGTGTTTTGCTGTACATCACAAGAGATTGAATATACTGGGATCACACCAGCTGACTGTTGGAGAAAAACCACGACTAGACCCCCTCAAAACCCTTCCCTCAAGGAATTGGGGCTTGAGGGGCTGCTGAGAACACCTTGAAATAGCAGAAGAAGATGGGGCACAATAGATCTAATTAGGTCGCAGCGCATCAGTCACCATCCATACTTACCATTACCATCATGTCATTGACATGATATCATTGTGGCCTCCACAAGAGTCTTGTAGAACCCATGGCAATACGATAATTTGATGAGTTTGTCTCATAATCCTGATCAGGATCGCAAGAATTAAATAAATTATTTGCCTCTCATATACTCTGTGTGAGAGCCTTCGCCATAATTTTAAAAATCCGTGTAGCAGGTAATTACGCGCCTGCTGCCTTTCTTGGATTCTCTATTTTTTTTTCATGCTCTCTCCTTGGAGAAATTTTTGTTAATAGTGAAAAATAAATATAGTTTAATAAACTAAAATACACGCTTTTATGACACATTGAACTAAAAAGTAAAAAATAATTGTTTATATAGGCAGAAAATAACAAATGAAAAATATTAGTATCACTGAAAAAACCGTGAGGTGCTCGATATACAAAAATATGAAACAAAGCGCCTCACGCTTTTAAATCCTACTCCAGATCAAGTTTCGATTTAATCAGAAAGTTGTCAAAAGCACAAAATAATAAATGATTTTTTCAAATACTCCGGTTATTTGACATTGTTCTCTTTTTCAAAACATATGAATATATCACTGACTGGATGGATGATTACATTGCTGGTTTATATCTGCAGATGTGAGATTTTACAATAATTTACCTAAAAGAAAAAATAGGATAACGCTTTATCAAATTATGCCAAAAAAAATATATCCCACCCTAAAAACTTCCCACATATAAATTTTTGATAGAATCTGACCATGAATCCAAAACTTTTGTGTCATCTTGCATTTTTTATTGAAATTTTATAGTTTTCAAACCAAATTTCGATATGAGCAGTAGAATTCGGAAAGATTGAGAAATGACAATCTGCAATAAATATTGCCTTGAAAATCCTATGATGAAAAACTTTCCATACTTACCTTCGCATAGGAGATGTAAGTATACATAATTTTCAACAAGTTCTGTAGTTCAAGTCCCAAAGCTAATAAAGTCATTCAAAACTTGTTAAATGTACTGATTTCACATTATGTATTTTTGCTGGAGATTTTAATCTATACTTATTTTCACACTGTTTTCTGACAATTTTTAATAAAATGGTACGTTTGTCACACGTTTGATATCACAGCTATACAAGTCTAACTTGGTAGAGTGAATAAGGCTGGTGTCTTTCATACTGCCGAAATAATAAAGTTAGAGCCGAATTTCCGTCTGTTTTCTTAAGCGGGAAAAGGTGATTTCGAGTATTTTTAGTTACTTTGCATTACTTTTTTTTTACTCCAGGATATTTACTCGTACTTTTTCAAAGTTTTTCATACTTTTTTGTACTCTTACATACTTTTTTATGCTTTTTTGTTCTTCTTCGTAATTTCCCTTATTGAAACCTACTTTTTTCTATTTTTGTACTCACATGTAAGTACTCGAATCACATTTCGACGATTTGTACATCTACTTTTGAAGTGGCACACCCTTCGAAGTCGAAATTCTTTTTACGAAACTTTCAATCTTAAGAGGTTCGAAAATAACACCAAATTCCACATTTTCCTTGGGTCTTGCATGTTCTTTGAAGATTAGTTTGTCAACTGTAACTGTACAATTTGATTCGTTGTGAGGACTGCGATTTTACAGAACAGTAGTACAAGTGGAACTACAGTAGATTTTACACGTGTAAAAAAAACAGGTAATACTACATTCCTCTCATTGAAGATGCATGCAATCAATTGACTTTTCCAGAAGATCGAGATCTTAGACATACTTAGTCGTAAGGTTGTTTTGTACAACGAAAAATTAGTTGGTTGTTTCAGCGATTTCTAGACAGTGAACTGTAACGAATAGAGCAGAATCGAACGAACGGATTATCTATCTGTATCAGCAAGCGAACCATCCAGTGAAGATTTCACGACTTTCGAAAAAAATGGCGTTCGCACACACAGTGTACACCAGCTATCGGATCGGCATAGCACAAGGGTCGATAACCTACATTATTTAGCATTCTATTATATGTCTTGTGTACCTGAACTCAATGGTCGTCGAGTACACTTATATACTCACACACAAGAAAACACATAACACAAACTCTTGCTCTCCGAGCTTTATTAGCCGTTCTAAAAATGTCGTGTCTCACCGAGAGACCCGACTTAGTAGGCTGTGCATTGCATTGATTTAATCCGTCAGAAAATTATCTCGAAATGTCCGTCTTCGGAGATGGTAGTCGCCGATTGAACGGTTTCGCGTTGCGGTGAAAACAATTCAGTTCAAGTGTTTTGTGTGTCGGATGGGTCCCTCCCGAGAAGCGAGCCGCCACGATGGTTTATTGTTTGTTGGTAAAGTTTTTCGTTTGTTTCTCTGCTCTATCGATTATGTCGTGTCGTATTGCGTTCAATGTTGGTTGAGTTGATCTCGTTTCCATTAGTCATGTACGTAATTTCGCTGATATCGCTGCTGTGACATCTGTCAGAGCTACCAATTTTGTATTGTTGTTGGTGCCATCTTGTGACAGGAGGTCTCACCAAATGTGCTTGCTTTTATTTTAATCATGACGCGCTGATTTCTTATCAACATGGATATTATCAAGTCTGTATGTATTATTCGTGAAGTATGTGTGCTGTCAGATGTTCGTAATGTATTATTATTCAGTGACGTGCCATGGACAATTTTTTAGGGTAACGGATGTAGCCATATATCTGAAGCAAAAGCAAAATATTAATAGTTCAGTGGCGTACGTAGAAAAAAATCCTGTGATTTTCATTGAATCTAAGAACCAAAGAAAATAAGGTAGGAATTGATGTTATTCTATCAACAAATCGAATTTGAAATCTTGCTCGTTTGTTTATTAAATGGCGCCATAGGTCATTTTTATTTTATTTATCGAGTATTCTACAGAACAGCAGTTCCAATAATTGATTGCTAAAAACTAGATACTAAATAACCATTCGCAAAATAATACGTTGACTAAAATAGAATAGCTACATTTTATCCTAAATGAAATTAAGAGATATATTGAACATTACCATTTCAAATACTTAGGTACATTTTCTCTCAGTTACAATTCCTATGTACCTACCTACTTATAGGGCTAACAACTCATTTTCAATTTTTTTTTTAAGTTTTTTTATTACATTCTACATTATAGTATATTACGTTACAAGAGTTGTAAGTAACCCATTACGCACGAAATGAAAAAGTTTATGCACGAAGCCGCGCAGCGGCGAGTGCATAAATTTCATGAGTGCGTAATGGGCTTACAACTCGTGTAACGTACTATACTTTTTCTACGCCCATTCATTTTCTTCCATTAAGTAAATGAAAAATATCGCAATCATTTAAACTTCATTATAATAGTTGTGTGAATTGAGAAAATGTTAGGATATAATTAAATTTAGTTCAATAAATTGACAATATAAATGACATGACATAGCTGCTACTTGAGTAAACGTGTCCTTTTTTAAAGAAATTGCATAACGTGCTGCCTACATTTAGGGGCATCACTCATTCAATCCTAAATATTATATCTCGCTAATGCTAAAAGTTTTTATGTTTTTTAATTGACTAAATTTGTGTAAATAGACCAAATGAAGTCTTACGTAAATAAAAATTTGATTGTAATTTAATTAAACCAAGAAGTTTAAGTTTACTTCTCAAAACGCACGTGTATGTTATGAGATCTCATTACGTGCATGTTATTGTTTAATGTCATTTACAAGGAATGTTGACAGTGCGATCTTTGACGTTTACAGACATTGGCGTAGAAAAAAGTCTATACCTATTCCTCAAATCATTCGCATGAGAACACATATTATAGGTTTACTGGGGAATTTAAACCTAGGTTAGTTCGAGGTTATTTCTTCTACGATTGAAATATTTACTGCAGTTCAAACAAATTTGTGACAACAAGTGTGGATTATCTACTTCATTATGCAGTAGCTTGTAGAAAAATAATAGAAAATCTACTTTTTTCCTAAATTCTAAGGTTGTGAATTTAAATTTACTTGGAAGTGACATGACAACATAAAAAACTTACCATTACAAGTTCTCTATTGTACCATTACATAGAATGTGAGGTTATATTGATTATCATCTCATTTTATATTTTTAATAAAATATCGGATAGCGCTTTCACCAAACCTGTTTCTATTCTGTTATTTTGCAAATAAAAAAAAAACAGAAAAAAATAGGACTTCAGAGTTCCATACAAAATCCACCATCACAACTTGTCATATTATGATTATTAGGAACATTTGGTGTTAATGTAAATCGGAAACGAAAATTTGGCGTAGTTTTGGTGTTTGGATAGTCTTCTGCTTTTGAAAAACCCTTTGCGTTGATATTCATTTTGACGTTACGGCAACTATTAGTATCGCGTTTTATTCTTTTTGGAAAAAATTTTACTTGTAAACGACTTGGTTGCATTATCATTCAATTCAAGTGTAGGTAGATTGTTAAAAAAGAGTCGATATTTCACTAACACCCTGTACATTTTTGTTCATTTGCCTCATTTTCTATAAGTTTGGGAGAGAAAAGAACACGAACCGAAAAAATCGTACCTTTCTTACTTATGGGAACAGAATCATCTTTTTTTGTACTTATATGAAACGAAAACCTCAAAGACCCGAATATTGGCAATTTTTTTTTTACGTCTACTTTATAGTTAAGTACTGGATTAGTTGAGGTGTGTAGGGCAAAATTAGTAACATTTAATCATGACCAAGCATTGTCAAACCACACTTAGACATGTTTGCCACTTCTATTAATATTATAACAAATTCCCCTTCGAACAGTACCTAGGTATCCTATCATTGTTGTTTTTGTCTCCGAAATACAATCCCTCAAAACAATATGAGATTTTAGAAATATATTTCCTAGTACCTATGTACCTATACAGGAGTAGATAGGTATCTAGTAGGTAATTCGCGAAAGAGCAATCAATTTCATCATCAACTAGGTACTTACGTGCCATATTGAATTTCATCTACATTTGTAACAAACAAGATCCCTTACCGATTACCTACCATTCGAACAATGTTTCGCAGTTGCGATTTTGCGCATGTAAAACGATCTAAAAATAAATATTCTATTAATAAAAATCGATGACTGTGAACTGTGACTATGAAAACCTGTACAGTTGAAAAATTTAATAAGACAAATACCTACTATAGTCCAAGAGCTGATGACGAATTTTGGGAAGGTTTTTTAGGCAAGCTGAAATTGCGAAAAATTATAATTTTGTCAATTGGTGAATCCGGTCCTGAAAGTCGTTTAGCGAATTAGCGGTTATTTCGCTACTGCGCAGCATGTAACATTTGCAAAAAAAAAATTCAAAAAAATATATTTTTGGCAACTTGAATTTTTTTTTATCTTTTAATTTATAATTTTTAGAACTCAAAAAAAAAATCCCGGGCGTTTTTGTCGGTTATTAAGTATTAACTGACGTCTCCAAAATTAATTTTTTTAAATTACCAAAAAATATTCTTTAGGCAATCAGAAATTTAAATCACGTATATATTAAGTAATTTCAGTAATACCTGCAAATTGCCTGACGATTTTGCGGGTTATAAATAATTATTTGACGTTAATAAAGTTTGTAAATAAGCGCAACAAAAAGTCTCACGCGCAGCCGTAAGTGCGACAAGGATAGCTAATTGAGGCATGCTGGCAGCTGCCGGGGCCCGAGCTCCTCGCGCTGTGATTGGCTATTGAGAAACCTCGTGTTTCCAGCTTACTTGCGGCACTGCGTTCACAACAGTTATTTTCGGAGCCTCGTGAAAAATTATCCAGTGTTTTTATATCTTTTTTAAAAATTTTATTAAAATATAATTTCTTTTTTGAAATTTAACATGTACGTACGTGCATATGTGACTGTGTAAATATTTGTGTATATAGTTTGAACTGCTTTAAATTAGTGCTGTAATTTGTTTGCGAAATGTATGGTTTTAAAAATTTAGCAGATATTAATACTGCTAGATTTGAAAAATTTTGTTCGACTTACAAAGCAGATAATCCTGATGAACCATTTGAAAAACGATTCAAAAATTATGATGCATCGAATTTGCCACCCTGCAAGGCAGAATTAAAACAACAACTGCTGCGTACTCAATATATTACCAGCATTTGGCGAAATGCGCACTTACGTTTCCCAAGTACTTTGGCACCAGCCAGGAATGGTTGGGACCTTCAAAATGGGAAATTAGATTTTTACTGGTTTGAAGGAGATTGCATGCCTCCATCCGTTAGGGATGCTTTAAAAGCTAACGAAAAACAAAGTACAAGTAAATGTCATTTTATTATACTTAATTGATTTTATTATTTAATATATACTAACAAAATATTATATTTCAGCAATCTCGGAAGATATTGATGAAATTGTAACAGAGCCGGACATTGGAGATCTGCTTGACGATGAAGATGGTGTTTTCAACAGCGAAGAAGAATTATCTGAAGGTGAATCTTCAGACAGCAATGAAGAAGACGAAGAAGATTAACAGAATAATTTAATTTCAATAAACTTTCTTATATATTTTAATTTCAAATAATTTATTTACTTAATAAAAATCGCAAATGAAAGAATAATTAAATCATTTAATCCGTCATCCTACAAATCATTGTTCCTATCAATTATAAAAAAAATTATTCATCGTGGCCTAGTTTCTGATTTTTCATTTTTTATAGTTATTAAATAAAATTATTAACTACGAAGATTTTTCTTGGAATTTTTTTTTTAATTTTGTTTGTATAGTTTTATCATCGTTATTTTAAAATACAATCTAAGAACATTATGAAAAAGTAGAAAACTAGGCTCCGTATAATAAAATATAGCATTTCTATATATCTATATTCTATTCTATATATATTTTCCAAAATACAAAATTGTATTAAATATAAATAATTAATTTTATATTAAATTTTTTTTTTATTTTCTTTTTTTTTTCGAGACTAAAATAATTGAATTTTTAATTAAATAATTTATGCTGCAAACGAAATTAATAATTTGATGATTTTTAATCAATTATAAAATTTTAGCAAAAAAAAATATAAAAAATTAAATATTTCTGTTTTGAACACAGTGCTGTAAACACGTGGTTTCTCAATAGCCAATCACAGCGCGAGGAGCTCGGGCCCCGGCAGCTGCCAGCATGCCTCAATTAGCTATCCTTGTCGCACTTACGGCTGCGCGTGAGACTTTTTGTTGCGCTTATTTACAAACTTTATTAACGTCAAATAATTATTTATAACCCGCAAAATCGTCAGGCAATTTGCAGGTATTACTGAAATTACTTAATATATACGTGATTTAAATTTCTGATTGCCTAAAGAATATTTTTTGGTAATTTAAAAAAATTAATTTTGGAGACGTCAGTTAATACTTAATAACCGACAAAAACGTCAGGGATTTTTTTTTTGAGTTCTAAAAATTATAAATTAAAAGATAAAAAAAAATTCAAGTTGCCAAAAATATATTTTTTTGAATTTTTTTTTTGCAAATGTTACATGCTGCGCAGTAGCGAAATAACCGCTAATTCGCTAAACGACTTTCAGGACCGGATTCACCAATTGACAAAATTATAATTTTTCGCAATTTCAGCTTGCCTAAAAAACCTTCCCAAAATTCGTCATCAGCTCTCCGACTACTACTACCTACGATCCATCGGCTTAAAGTTGGCCAGCTGTTATACGGATACAGCGTTGCCAAATGTTCATTTCCAAACAAACGAATGTGGCAAAGTTCTGTTTGTTGGTTTCTAGTAAAGGGGTGGAATGTCTACAGTAACCTTCGAATATTCGTACTCTAAATATAGCACAAGGACCCCTGTTTTTAGAGTTAATGAATAGTTACTGGGACCATGGTTTTAATCCTTCCAACGTTTTGATTGACACTATTGACAGAGTTTTCCTCACTGGCAACGTTGGTAAATGGTGTTTGAACCTTCCTCTAAACATTTCAAATACTCGATTTAAATATAGTTCGTTATAATAGAGGGTTTGGTTTAAAATGAGATCGTACAACCAAGAATACCGACGACAAAGTCGTTCTAGTTTAAAAATAGAGAAAAACGAGGCTTACTGAATTGAATGTGTATAACATCATACATAACCAAGTGATAGAAAATGAGGTTTCCAACGAACATGAGCGTACTGATGTTTTTTGTAAAGGTGGGGTTGAAACAACCATTGACAAAATTCAAATTTGACAATTTTTTCAATATTTTCATTGTAACGTTTTGTTGATGATAACGAATGAGCTAGGGTATTTCCGAGGAACACCTGCGCTTTGAAACGATATACAACATAAGACTAAAGTCATAAAGTCTGGATCGTCTAAGCCAATTATAAATATTGTAATCAAAAAGTATCCAAAAGTCAGCACACACTTTTAGAACATATAATTGAATAAAAGACATTAGAATACTCGCTACAACCACAGGGTGGGGGTAAGTTCGGGTTTTAACCGCCTTCAGGATGAGAGGCTTGAGACTTCAGTTCTGTCCTCCTGTTTCCATTACATTAGTGTCTGGGGCCTCTATACCTATCACGGTTCTACACGTCTTTCGAGCTTTTGGAATGATAATAAAAGCACACAACTCAACGCAAGTTTACTCGGAACATGTTTGGGACTGCCTGGAAGCCCCAATGGCTGCTCCAAATGATCTAGTTTCAGTTTGCATGTGACTTGATGTTTGATCGAGTAAACTAGACCGTGTGTAGATGTAAAAGTTCTGGGCAGTCGATGAAGAGGCTGATTCAATAGCCCAAGGAGCAGTTGAAGTTTTGAATGGCCCCGAACCGTTTTGCGGCTCAGCCAAAACTGTAACAAAAACAAACACCAAAACATGGATTCAACAAAAATCTCAAGAATGATGGAATAACTCACCTGAAAAGAAGCTCTACTGAAATATTAAATTTTCAGGTGGATAACCGGAGTGAAAGCAACAAGGCGACATCGCCAGGAAGACGGGATGCGCTACGCTTCGCTAAAGTCTTGTTCGGTTTCATATCTCATTAAAGTTGTAATCAATTGCTACAAAGGAAACTTGTGTAACTCATCATCGAATTATTGAAAGTTAATCAAGATTTTGGCCTTACCTATAATAACGTTGAGATTTTATTTATTTGAAAAATTATCCATTGAACACATTTCTAGTGAAATTTGGTTGTGTAGCATTTATTTGGCCCCATTCCATCATAAGTCTAGAAATAAAGAAAAATATGTTTATGATTTGAATTGACCCCCTTCACAAGAAACCCTCTCAGGGGTTGTGTTCATAACATCAACACAATCTTCTGCGTCTCTACTACCAGAGTACAGAAGAGTCGTCGGTAGATAAGTGAATTTTTCACTCTTCTGCCAGATAATTTAAATATGTGTGGAATAACTATGGCCCCAAATTGGACCCCTGGGGCATACCTGCAAGGCATTGTAAGTAAGGCAGTATCACAACTATGTTACGAAATCCCAATTGATATTCACTTAGTACCTTACTGTTTTCAAAATAGACTATCTGCTCATATATACAGCCTTTTCCAAAACTAAGGGTGTAGAATCATGTTTATTGGTCTCAAATGAATACACGGAGAAAAATGTATAGTGATATTTACAATAATTTCTGGTACTATATGTGACAGCAATAATTTATACTAACGGTATCTATAAATTATTTCAAAAAGTTATTGGTATTTCACCACTTACTATCCAAGTTATTACGGTTACAAAAAAATACTGTATTTTTTATCATAATTTCTTGAATATACCAATATGTTCTTCAGATTTTTCTCAGTGTTGCTTGGTTTGTATTTGGAATTTTTGGTATAGATATAATCGCAGATAGTTTCAATTCAGTTGGTATTTCATCCCTTTAAAGAACTATTTATTATGTTCAACAATGGATTATATATCTTACTGAAACACTTCTCCAGGATTTCTACATACATTTCAGCTAGACTACTTTTATTTCACAAGAAACTGGCTATTTTTCTAAAACTACCATGTTGGTAAGACCGAAGATGGACAATTCATCATCAGTTATTCTTTTCAAGAAACATTTTAGATGATGAATAGAGGCATGTCATTATTATTATTATTATAGGAAAACTACGCGAAAAATTGTTATCAATTCCATCGGTAATATAGTATTATACTTCTGATATAAAACGTGTTCAGGCTCTTTGGCATCAAGATCATATCAGAAATGATTTCACCATATTGTTTCCTTGTTTATTAGGCATCAAGGATTTCAGTCTTTTCAGTAGGATATTTTCAAATGAGTCAATTTCTGTTTCTAAGTAGTCCTTTTTTCTATTTTCTCTTCTGTATCACTGCTATATATTTCTCTTTTTTTTGTATTTCTCCCACATAGGTATTAATTGTTTTATGGAATTTATACTTTTTATAACTCATTTCCCTTTCTCTTATTAATACCTTGCTTCACCTTATCATTCCAGAATTTCTTATAATGTCCAAAGATCTTGACCCGCTTTTTTGGAGCTACTTCGTTCAAAATTGACAGTACATTTCACGCATTTTTTTTTTTTCGAGTAGCTATTGCGTTCCATTTTTCACGAAAATAGTAAAGGAGTCGTCAATTATTACGAAATGCCTCTAATAATGAAAAAACGACTCGTATAAACTTATAGAGGACACTTTAGGGTACATGCTTTCTTCTTGAATCGAAATCTCGATGATTGATTTTATTGATCAAATATGAAGAACGTTTATAAACAGACCTGAGACTGATCATCGACCAATAACCACAGACCTCTCAGTTCCGTGATATTTAGGAGCAATTTTTCATGGCGAGTAAATCTTCGTGGTGAATTCACTCTTGTTAGTCTTATGCGCCCCCTATTTATCATCGGAATACTTCGGCTGACCCTTTTAATCAAGGCGTTAATGTAAAGGACTAACGCCATGAAATCTACCAGTTGCAATATAATCATCTCCCTACATATAATACCTACATCGATGTTCTGGTTCATTCTAATTCTGTGGCCGGTGAGTCATTCATAGTTTTGACGTGCCAGTCAGTTAATCGGGTTCACTAGTGGTGAAAAAATCGTCCGAACAACAAATTTGTTTCATTAAGCTGATCTCTCGGATATAGTCAGGTAAAAGCGAAAACATCGCCCTTTCAGCACCGTATTGTGTGATCAAAGCCTCGCCCAAAATCCTGAAAACATCGGGCAGTTAGTTCAGTTAAAGGTAGATAGATAGATAATGTAAAACTTGTAAGTTTTACTTGTTTAGTTCATTATATTCGGTCGGAATGTTAAGAACGGATATTTCAATTTTATAGCATTGGCACTGAGCAGTATCGGTTTATCTAAGTTCGCAATGTTGCCAATGTTGGAGATTTCGCGGGTGTAGTTCGATTCGTACGATTGCTTTCTCTTTTCATTTTTTAGACGGCCACAGTGCGGCAACGTCGCGTTTCCTGGTGTTTTCTGTAAACATATTTTGTTTGCCGTCGTTAACATGACTATTTTTGTTCAGAATTTGTTGTAGAGGTTCACACTCGTAGAACGGATCTTTAGTGAATATAGGTAAACGAAAGCGTAGTTTCATTTTTCTATTATTTTTTTCTAATTTTTACCACTATTATTATTATTTTGAGTAAGTGGGAATATTGTCGAAATATCGATACCCACTGGATTTCTTTTACCTCAAGAAAGTTCCCTTTTCGTCATAATTTGTATATTGGTAATTTCTATACAAACATTCCTTAAATTGTTCTACAAAATTTCATTACGGTATAATACAGGGTGTTCGTTATACAAACATGAATTCCCAATTTTCCGGTTTTTCGACAAATCCTGTCGATGTACCGAGATGGATAAAGTTTGCTACATCAGGTAGACTTTAATCGTTGTATTCATTCAAATATACTTCCTTCCCAATTAATCCCCTTTATTAGGGCCAAGTTATAGGTGTAGATACAACAGCATTTTGAATTACTTCCGCATACAACTTTTTTCCTATTTGTGTTAAATTCTTATTGCTGTTCAATCGAATAGTTATGTTTACATTCGTGTAACTAGGAAACGATATACCTACCTAATCAACATTTAGATGGTGTCATTCTTTGCTTGATGATGAGTATGCGTGAAATCTCTGAAGTCCTTCAGATGATTCAATTGTAGGCAAATCATTACTAAATTAAAACCGAATAATATTTTATTGTTAAAACTGACAGCTTGATTTCAATATCATTATTTGAGAAGATTAGTCTGGTGTTTCAATAATAGTTGAGAAATAAATGGGGTCGTGTTGTTCTTGTTACTATTGGGGTTGGCTGAGTAAAAGTGAATTGTACGAAAAATCGTTAATGTGAAACGAAGGAAATCAGTTATTCGCAAACACCTCAGCAAAAAGAATTAAATAAATAAATTCAATAAATGGTAATTATATTGTTAGTGATCAACTGACCTCGGAAGTATGTTGTTGCCAACGGCTAAGTCCGTTGGACAACTATTTTCCTGAAATTGTCTTTGTTTTTCATTATATATGTAAATATTTATGAACGATTACTACCTATCTGACGAACTCTAAACTCATGTAATTCAAAATATTGTTAGCAGATTTTCAGTTTTAAATTCCAAGTAGTTTAATTTGGAACCCAATAAATCAGAAATAGGTATACTGAAATATGCTGAAAACAACGAATGGGTACTTATTCAGAATCTACTGATGACTTGAACTGTTTCAGGCCAATGTTTAATAATATACTCAGAAAATATTTAAGAAACTCAATTCAGTAAATACAATATAATTTGTGGTATTTGTACATTATGGTATTGGTTGACACTTGGTTTTCATGATATCAGGAGTGGGATATCGTATGAAAATTCAGTAATCATGTCAACTTCTTTTGATTTGCTGAAACTCTGATGTTTCACATCCTTTCCCAACATTCTCAGATCCCCAAGGATTTACAATTTTCTGTTAATCATTTCTCTGGGTCCCTTCAATTTTTGCCTTCTTTCTGGCGAATGATTTTCCAGAATAGATAAAGGTGCAAAGAATTCCTTTTTTGTGATCGCAGCTTTCTGTAGGTCTCTTTATGCAAATATTTGATGTACTGACGCTGATAATTTTCCCCAAGTTCTCTTTCTCGTGGTTCTGTTAGCTTCTCTAGGTGAGTGTTTTGTTAGCTACGTTCAATATTGCCATCCTATGATTTATTCACATATTCTGTTTTTCTTCATTGTGGATTGGTATCAGTATGACTTGACTCAACTTTTGACGTAGTCCAACAGCTGAGACATCCACCTTTTTAGGTTCATTCTATATATTATTACAATTTTGCTGATATGTAATCAATTTTCAGAACTTTAATTGTTCTATAGCTTTGTTGTTATTTCTTCCACCTTTTTGAACATGGTGGTTTCTCTATTTCTTGGTCCATTAAGGCGTTTTCTTCTGTTTCTTCATTTTAACTTATTTCCTCGATCTAGTCTGTGAAGTGCTCAAAATTTCAACGTCTATTCCATGCAAGTATCTGATCACTCGTATAGTGTGTCGGCTTCAGCTGATAACATGTTTCCTTCTTCCATTTTTGATAAAGGTTCTTTATTTTTCTCACTACGTATTTATATCCATGAGTAAGTATTTCTGTGATAACAGATATACTCACCTACATCTATCAATTTATTTCTGTTAGTTTTTCAATATGTTCGAACGCTTCTTGAATATTTGCTGGATCTTTTTCGTTCTCTTGTGGAGTTGCAAGCAGAATACTATCGTCGTTTATGACGATGCATCTCCGAAAAAATTGAATTGTCGCCAACGTTGATCTGTTTCATCACGTAATCGTCCGCCTACATAGACATTCGTGCTTAATACGCGACATTTGAATATTTTTGTGTTTTGTCGCGTAGTCTGTGTAATGCCTATCGAAATTCCGGCTACTTGAGTCATATAAGTTTTGTAGGTATTAACGGAAACTTGACTAACATTCGGATTTTTTCCACGTATGGACTGATATATTTTATCTGTCAGCTGTAGGTACCCGGTAGTGACGTTCCAACTAACAATTTCTGAGTCGATTCAAAAAACGATTGGTTGATATTCGAGGAACGTAGGCTCAATATTAATTCATGCAATTTATTAAATAAAAGTGAGCCATTTTATGCGACAGTATTATTGCGCACTTAACACACATAGCAGATTTCTTTTATTTTCATCATTATAGTTTTGTTTTACGCAATCGCGAGTTGATATTTTATTTATTATGTTGGTAAGTTTTCGTTTACTAGCTTTGTTGAAAATGTCGGTTCGAGAAGATGGATTCGTCGATGTGTGACGTCACCCCACGATCTTTTTCAACGTTTTTGTTGTTTTGTCACGAATTCTGCCAGGGTAGGTATTTTACGAAGCCGACCTATTATTGTGGAACGATCTCCAGTATCGAATCAAAATACGATTCGAAGGTTCAAATTGTTTGCTTTGATGAATGGTCACTTTTAACGTCGAGAGCGCTTTATTATTATAAAATTTATACGTCAATATATGGTCATTTGGAAGTAATTGACGTCGCATGACCCAAAAATGTCGTGATTTAGACGTAATAAATGAGACGTCACAAGTATGTCCTTATTATTATTATTTATTGTTATTGATTATGACCTTTATATATCCACATATTATTGCATGAGAATGTCAGTCGTATGTATTATCAAAGCACTGACCTCCTGAAGTTGCCAAATTTGCTAAATGCGCGTCAAGTGAAATTGTTTTGGTTTATTGGGAAGTTACTATTTTTTCAATTTTATTCACATCCAAGCTTCCAAATATTCACTTATTTTGAATAGTGAACGTGTTCTTTTTATTATTAATGCATAATAAATGTGTTCTTTTATTTGTGGTTGAATTTGACCCTATACAATAGAATATATTATTCAGAAAGAAACACACTGACGTCAATCAAACGTCACCCTACTTCCTCGAAGGTCTTTTTGAAATCATAATTTTGATGTCATGACTATGACGTCATTTTGGAGGTCACTCTGACTTGACAAGTAATGACGTTACAGATGACGTCAGCTTGTTACCTGGGTAGGTAGCTACAGATGTGAATGTAGAAAATTATTTTTTTCAGAATGGATATCGGAAAATTGATTGAGTTCAAAATTTTATGAAATGGAACGTTCCGAATAACATTATATGGTGCCAGCTGTGGATAAACATGCATTTTCATTGCATTATCTTTTTTTTCTTCATGCTTTGTAGGATCAATTTAATCAATTCACTCAATGTTATGGTTAGGCGTCAATGCTATAATTTGAATGGATAATTAATTATGCATAATAGCCTTGTCAGTTTTATAAGCACATAATTCAACGCTTTGACAATGCGCCTAAAGTTTGAAATTACGATTGTTTATAATCATTGAAACTTTGTTTGAACTTTCAGTTATACCCACGTTAAAGTTTAATTGGAAGTTCAAACGTAACAAAAATGTATAATGATTTATTCTGGAAGGGAAGACCGAATAGATGATGATCTTGGCTATTGAGGGAAATGAATTAGTAGAAGAGGGAAGGAAAGCGAGAGAAAAACATAGAAAGACAGAAAAGTATGGTTGAAGGGAAACAGAGGGAGAGATAAAGGAATGTAGCAAAAACGGGGGTAGAAGAGTGGGAAATAAAGTGATTAAGAGAGAGAAAATGATTTATATTACTTATAACGTTTCTAGGTAAAGCACGTTTTGTTTATATTCAATATGGCTTCGATGAGTAGTACAACTGACAAAATCACGGAAATCTTGAATTTTAATTCATTATTCTGTTAGGCGTGTGATTTTTGGATGTTAGGTGCATGTGAAACATGAGATAGTAAACAAACTAATCTTATAACGAATGGTACTTACCCAACAACATATCAAGTGGATAAACCAGTCTTTAAAACAATCGAAATTATGTTTTGCATTAGGATAAACAAATCATTATAATTGATCAATGCAGGGAAATTATTGTTTTTGTTAGTGATGATGCTGCTCTTGGTCTTAAACACAGCTTTAATCTTCCGAAACCACGTTGAATAGGTTTGCATGATTTACCCAATTTTATGACGTGTTGATAGTGATAGTACTACTCAAGGTTCTGCTGAACTTAATTTTTTGATTCATCAACACGCTCTGTTCTAACTTCAGCACTTTCTGGATTTGGTGGTAAAGTTCGTTTAAGAAATATTCTAATGTTACAGTTTCACAAACCTTTGACACATTCCTAAGTTGATTTACCATTGATTTTATATGAAATATGAATATTGCGTCATGGACCATAAAACCATATAAAAAATACTTTCGGGAATGATAATTCTCTATTTCAAATGTCATTATTTTATCAGTATGGATGTTAAATAGGTGTTCTGCATTGCTTTTAGAAATTAATTTAATAAGAGTATATTATAAACCTTTTTCATTATAGTCTTCAAAATCCCTATGCATATTTGAAGCTACTCGTAACAGAAATTCCTCGAGGTGATAATTTTTCTTGAAAGAATTTTGATATTGCAATGTTTTACAAAAATAAATGTTCAAAACACTTATCCACCAGATGGCTTACACTTATCCTGAATAGCGTTGTTTTTGGCTTGGCCTCAGATTCCCATCAAACAGCTATAGTAAAATTCATGTTTACATGAATGTAATCGATTTATTTTTTTGCAGATGTCAGCTGGATCTCAGATACAGATGGCACCACAGTCTACAATCAGCATAACACAACCTGTACATAGCCAAGACTCCAATATGAGTACAGGTAAGATTTTCTTATTATTTTGTAGTTACTTTAGTCAAAGGTTCGTTTCCATTATGTCTGGCCAAACTGAAGAAAAAATGTTCAACTAGCATAAGTTTTGAAATACACGTTGCCTATGAGGTCCATTTCATTCAATCAACTCGCAAGCTATTTCCGGATTGAATTTTAAGTACAAGTTTCATCGAAATCTTTTATGAACAATTTCCGAACCCTTAATAAATTATCATATCCGCACAAAACCAGAAAAATTAACTAATTTCGTAAATGTCTCTATTG
Organism: Chrysolina americana; assembly: GCA_958502065.1. Classification (NCBI taxonomy): domain Eukaryota; kingdom Metazoa; phylum Arthropoda; class Insecta; order Coleoptera; family Chrysomelidae; genus Chrysolina; species Chrysolina americana. The sequence continues at coordinate 58,330,296 of OY293416.1, read as the reverse complement.
CACTTAGAAATAGAGAGTCACTGTTGTGGATTAATAATTTTTCTCAGGTATATAAACGCTGATCCAGCACCAAAGCTGCAGAACTTTTTCATGGCACAGTGCTAGGGTAGGTCTGATGATATTTGACCGATTCAGCTCTTAAAATACCTTTGGTATTCTAATTTTATGTCCGATTTGAGTATTTTCAACTCGCGCGGGTTGTAGTCAAAATCATTTCAGCTTATCTTATTAAAGATATTTTGGCAGGAATGCGATTCCTCTGTCATTCAAGTATAATTTCGTTTTTCTCTTATCAGTCTTTAATGCTATAAAGAGTTGGTTATCGATTTTACTTTTCAAAGGAACTAAACCCAATTTCAGTAGACCACAACGGATGTTAAATGGTGCGAAATCGGTTAATAATAATGGCTTTTATTGACAGGAAAATAAATAATATACATCATATCAGGAGGCAGGATTCAATGGACAAAATCTAAGAAAACTAATTCGCTTCTCGTTCTTAGAGAAAAATAGACAATTGGATTAAGTAAATTGAGAATTTAAATATTTTGTACGATGGGTGGATGGCGTGGAAGTTTAACTGGGGGGCATTGAATGTGATTCAGAAGCTGTGGTACTTTGTTGGTCAGAAGATGAGACTTAAATTTAATTTTCATTACTTCAGATACTAATTAGTAGAAAGGGAAGTTTGAATTTCTGGATAAACGTAGAATATATGATTTCTCCCATAATGTATGGTAAACGGTTTCTAATAGTTGTTCAAACTTCAAATGGCAAATTTTTGACTGATTTTGAAATAGAAAGTTCATATGAATATGTACCCACAAGTGTTTCGTGTCGGAGATACAGGGTGTTGAAATTGAAATTTAATTTTTGATAATTTTGAATAAAGTTTTTCAAAAATGATTTTTTTTGCACGAAATTTGGGGAACGGAGTTTTTTCGAGATGAGAAATCAAAATTTGGTATTCATTTTTATGTATTGCGTGTGCTATCATTATTCATTTGGATTTGCCCCAACTTTTTTAATAGCAAACATTTGGGATTTTTTATGTTCAAATTTTATTTCTACATCTTTCCTGAGAAACAACAACAACTCTGTATAGGGGCAATCGTTGTTGAGCTCCTTTTTTCTAAGAAATGGTGTAGGATTAAGATTTAAATATAAAAATTTCCAAAAGTTTACTGTCAAAAAGTTAGAGCAAATTAAAATAAATAATGATTGCACACTCAGCACCCTCTTCTTAAGTTTTATATAAAAATTAATAATACATTTTGATTTCTTGCCTCTGAAAAACCCCATTTCCAAATTTCGTTAAAATAATAAATGTTTGCAAAAGTTATTCAAAATAATTGCAAATAAAATTTCAACAGCTTGTATCTCCGAAATGATACATTTGCGGACACATGTTCATAAGAGCTTTTTATCTTAAATTGGTCAAAGATTTACCCTTCAAAGTATGTACAAGTACTTGATAAACACCCTGTATATGTCATTTTTAGAGATACTTTGAGAAGACAGAAGAATTAATATTATTATGAATATTGCTTGAAAGGAAATTTAGTATGTCGTCGTCAGTCAATACATTTTTATTTGAAATATAATTAAAGAATTCGTTTATTTCAGTAATTACAAAGATTTTCTGGTATTATTCTCACTGTTTTCTTATTATGGATATCCCATGTCTGATTATTGACAATGGAAGCCATGGCCACTTTCCTGTGAAGTGTTGAACTGTCAGTCACGGATATATGACTAAATAATTATAATTTTTTCAATACTTCAATAACGTTCATTTTGTACGAAGAGTAACCTACATTCAGCTTTTGAAGTCACCATTGGTTTCACTCCACTAATAAGTGCATATTATTATTATTAGCTCTGCAATATTTTTTAGAAATCTTGAAGTAATTGAAATCGGTATTTTCATAGCTCTGTTATGAATGGTGTAGCTAGTTTACTTCTCCGAATTTTCTGATTATTGTTTGACTATATCAGATCGAACAATCACGTCAAATATGTTGGTGAAACTTTTCATGACGTATCTTTGAATTCATCACTTACTTTCAAGGTTATTTCCAAGAAGAAAGCGCTAAAAATACATCAAACGTTCAAGTTTTGTGTTCCGACTGTATCAAAATCGATTTTCATGCGCACTTCTGTACTTCATTCAGTTCGTTTACGTCAATAATTTTGTCGGATACAAACTTTTTATTTGATATAGCTCAGTTTGACCTTGACAAAAATAATATTATTCTTTTAATAATACAGTACTTTTCCATTTCATATTGCTCACTGATAAAACGTCACAATAATTAATGTACACCAGTTTCAGAAAACATATCAGTAAAAGCTTCGATTTGCCTGGAGACAAAAACTTTGTCACTCGAATGAATATGTTAGTGCTAGTCATTGGGTTGTGTATCCTTGGAATTATTTTCGAATAATAATCGAGGTGTTTTGTGATATATTAGATCACGCTGAATCGCACAGAGGGGGTTTCCTATTTATTCATGGCTCATATTCAGTGTGACCCTTTGGGGCCCATCTTTGATAAAACAAGTGATTCCGTAAATACCCGTAAGAAGGCGCTGTCGTATCTCTCTTTTTAACAAATTATAGGTATAGTAAACGTTTGTGAAAAAAATGCTGATTCAACATGAAGTATTGAATCGTACTAGGTATAGGTAACAGGGAATTTAAATATCAAATAATTTTAACTGAACTACCTACCTAAAATAAAAATGGCATTGAATTATCAGCTTTCTGCACTAGGTATACAATACAGGGTGTTTCCTAACTACGGTTATGACCTAACGAATCACCCCTTGCAGTTAGGAACTGTATTTATGAAACACCCTGTATATACCTACCTACTATGTTTCATTATCATGTCATTGAACTTCAAATAATATTTCCTGATTATTTTGTTTGTAACCGTTCACGGTAGATTTTTCGAAAACTGCATTTTTCAGTTGTTACTTAGTTACAACATATACAGGGTCTTATCATTTGACGTGATTAGACACTCTAATAAAATATTACACCCTATGTGCTGAAACAACATAATACGTGCAAACCATGCATAATTTATCGAGACTTGCTCATTGAGAGCTCGGGTTGAAAACGTCTTGTGTCTATTAGTTTTTGAATTGCGATGTGAAGATTTAATAATCCTATATTTCTATAAATACTTCGATTTTCTTGGTAGGTATATATTAAACACATAAATATGTCATTATGGGCATGTTTTTATATTCACCAAATTGGTGTGGTGGATTGCAAACTCGCCCTTTGATTTGTCAATTTGAAATTTACAGTGTTACTATTGGTCGAATGGAATCCATCACACCAATTTGGTGAATATAAAAACATGCCCTGTTTCGCTTTGCCCTGTTCCATGAAAAATACACGAGCAAATATCGAGTAAGCAACGAAAGTCTTGTCTGATATTTTTGGAATGGTTAGTATTTGTAAGTTACGAGAGATTATAATCCACCATTTTGAAACAAACGATAATTGGGCGAACAAAGTGAATAAACTTGCGTTTCATTTGAGGCATGATAATGCGGAAATATTTACAGGGGATAATCAATATACTTATGATGGTTTGTTCTTAATTTATGCCAACTACTGTTGACTTATTTGGTACTAACCTGTAATGATGTATTTTCATAATTAGTTATTATTGGATGGCACTAATGAATAGGCTAGAGAAAATTGTGTCATTTATGTGAAATGTGGAAACGTTGGTAGATTGGTAGGTCATGCATACCTACTAGGTTAGGTTTAAATGTCAATGGACTTTGACACTTTCTACATAGAAAATTCGTTTTTTTATGGCATACTGCACACTTGCGTTGACTTTCTAGATATACAACCAGATGTCGACACCATAAAAAAATCCTGATGATTCCTGGGTAATTTTTAAGTACTTACATCTCTTTGCAGCTCGCTCATACATTTCCAATAATTCACTGGTACTCACAAAAATAGTTTAAAAAGCAAATCACATGGGTGGGATTCCGTGAATTCTATCGTCTATCGTATGATCAAATGAGTGAGATGCCATTATCGTTGAAATCAGGTGAGAGAAAGAGACATAACTGTCGACTATAGAATTCTATAGTACACAGAACCCTACCCCTGCACTACTACAGAAAATGCGAGCCATCTCGTTAAAAGAAGTCAAAGTTGAAATATGTATGAAGATCGAATATTGCTTTTTATATGTTGAATGAAGACACATTTCATGCAAACATTTGGATCGATCGATTCAACTTCTGATACCTGTGCTACCCACACTGTTGTCCTATGCACTATTGAGAATCTGAATCCTGAAAATTGATGATATTTGTTATTTATAATAATGAAAGTTTCTGAAGTTTAAACAAAACAAATAATTCCACATTAGCGTAAATGACATTTCGTAAGTGATCTAATTTGACAAAGCATCCATGAAAAGATTGTGATTATGTTTTTAGTTTTGATTTTTATAGTTTTAGATTTCCTTTGGACACAAAACTGTTATTGCCATTATTCTGATCACGCCCCACAAACATCCTTTGTTTGTAAAATTAATTTATTTACTGAGGCTTCTATTATTAATTTTTGTTGAAGGGGATAAAAAATAGTCGAATGATTATTTTGAACGAATACCGGTTTTCGTCCAAATATTATCATTTAAGAAACAATTGGTATTCGATAGTTCCAATGTATTGAAACGTTTTTCTGGGTACTTAATCGAGAGAAAGGCTCACCGTGTCGAATTTTCTAATATTGAATTTATCGACTTTGAAATTGTTGATCACCATAAAAGTCAGTTTTGATGGCACCTTTTACGTCGTTACATTTGCCATTGCCATGAAATGCAACGTAGTTGACATGGTTTCTTCGATAATGTTGAGTAACGTCAAGATATTCTCGATACCTATCAGATTTATTGGAATTTAAAAAATTGATAAAATTAATTTTCTCGTGTTGCTTGGAGAGAGCGCAAATCTATAATCATATTTGTAGAATGTATTGTCTCAAATGTCGATTCTTGCATTATATAATAATTATTCTGAAGTTGGGAAATCAAAATTCGCGGTGTAAATTAATTAGAACAAATTAGTTTCATTAAGTCGGGTGAAAGTCTATGTAATGAGTATTATTCAGTTCACGTATATTTTCAGATTAGTGAAAGATTTTTATTTGAGGTCAAAATTTCAGTGTGATAGTTTTTTATTCGCAAATTATTTTTTAAATTAATAAAAACAAGGGAGATGAAAATTCTGTACATCCTGTGAATTGTGATGGGCGTAATTTTATTTTATCATAATTATATTTATAATGCCCAACCGATGAACTTTCAAATATACAGGGTGTCAATTTGATAACTTCCCACCCTTAATATCTTTCTTCCAGTAAATAATATGAGGAATCGCAAAAAAGGTTATTTTTTTTTCAAGGAGGATTCTTTCAAGGAATATTTGTAGCCCTCGTGGTTTAACCCCCTAGGAGGGGTTGATTTTTCCCTTGAAAATGGGAAGTGGGGTCAAGTGGCACATCATATTGATTGTCGTTCAATTCTTTTTCCAAATATTACCCTGACTTAATTTTTTGATGAATTATTGTATTGACTCCTTTCAATAAAAATGGTTAGAATAGTAGGTGGCACCCTTCCAACCCTTGACAGGAATAAATTTATTTCGCCTGGGATGTTTTATTTGTAGGTTATTTTCCTTCTACAAAATAAAATTTAATTTGCGCTTATCTTATAAACTGTTCGAAATGTCGTTCATTTTGCTCTAAACAGTAATAAGTCTGTTTTCGAACTCCCCTCTAACATTACGGAAAACTTCACTAGGAATTGACTGGCCTATTAGAAGGTTGTGTTTTATAAACAAACGGATTTAAGAAGCCCCCAAAGAAAGAAATTTAAAGGAGTTAAATCCGGTGATCACGGAGGCCATTCAACTGCTCCCCTTCTGCCAATCCATCTATCGAGAAATATCTCGTTTAACTACTGTCGGACGGAAGAAAATAATGAGGTGGAGCATCCTGTTGGAAATGTAACAGATCCTCCTGCAAAAGTTCATTACCTTCTGCATCAATTTGAGTTTCTCTCTTGTGAGTTGTAAGAGGATCGATAGTCTCTTCAAGCATTTCAAGGTACAGATTGCCAGTCAAGTTTTCTTCCATTTCCAAGAATACCAGCCCAAACATAAATTTTTTGTGGGTGTTGTGTATGCCCTTCCCTAAAACCATGTGGGTTTTCGTCACTCCAATAACGACAATTTTGTCTATTGACATTGCCAATTAGGAAAAAATAACACTCATCGCTGAAACAGATGTTTAACAGAAGATTGGAGATGGTATTGACTCTATGAGACATGGTTTCACAAAACTCTATTCTTCTATCATAATCATCCTCGTGGAGCTTTTGAAGAATCTGCATTTTATATGGATAAAATTTATGCATTTTCAATGCTCGTGGGCTCTGCAGCAAATGCTCCCAAAGCTTCAATTTGAGTTTCTTCATTTAGTACTCTGGGGTTATTTCTTTTTTATTCGTCACTTCTTATTCACCAAATCAAGCACATACTGGTGACTTACATTATAATTGGTATGTCTTTCGTTAAAAAGACATGCCGCACTTCGTGCGCTCTTTCCAACTTCTGCATAAATTACAATCATTTCAATTCTTTTTTGAAGAGTGTAAACCATTTTTACACTTTTATACACTTTTTAAAGTAATTACTAAACAGTCCAACAATTTTTTGCCTGAAAACAGAGGACTACAAATATTCCTTGAAAGTGTCCCCCTTGAAAATAAAATTGACCTGTTTTTTAGATTCCTCATATTGTTTACTGGAAGGAAGATATAAGAGTGGGAAGTTTTCAAATTGACCCTCGATATTGCTTTTCTCGTTATTCGCGATCAAACATGGAACATTCTTCAATTTTGAAAATTTCAAAGTTACAAATTATGAATAATTATAGAAAATCTATGCGAGATTTGCAACAATTGAATGGAGTTCCGTTTCATTCTTGTTAGGTATATCATTTGAATAGTTTTTTAAATCTCTGTATTGATAAAAAATGCAAATTTAAATAAAATAAACTGTGCAATAACATTAACGGAGTAAGATTTCTGTCACGCTGTTGATGTACGGTCCCTGAAATGACGTAACACAACCAATAAAAAATCAAAACTGTCCGCCTTACTTTAGATGGAAGATTGGTTTGAGCTTTATCTTTGAGACACCTGTAATATGTATTTGACACGTCCTCACAACCCCGAAACCCAAAAGTAGTATTTGATTTTTTGAAAAAAATACCCCTCTAGTTGAAGAACTGATTTTTAATTGAAACGAAACATCGAAACTGAACATATTAATGAACAACTTCCAACCGACAAAGAAAACAGTATATTTGAAAATTATTTTAAATATATATTAGATATTTACCAGGCCTTCAATAGTGAAAAATTCAATATATAGTAAACTACCTGATTTTTCCCTTTTTTCAGCTTGTATTGCTTGTGCATTGCTAATATGAGCTTTGTTTCTGAAGGTTCCTCTCACAGCGACAAAGAGGTGGACCCAAATACTCCGGAAAAGTTACCTAGGACGCCGAGCGAGCGGAAAAGAAAACGGAAACCGGAAGACACCGGAGGAGCGCCAGCCGTGAAAGGGGGCGTTCGGAATTCATCTACGGATAAGAAAATCAACGAGTATTTCAAGCATTCGGGTAATAGTCATAGTCCCATCAGGCTAGGAGGTGCCAAGAGTCCGTCACCTCAACAACCCTATCCGATGGTAAGTTGGACTCTTTAAATAAGCGTTTATCGGAAAGATCTTGGACTTTCGAGTTTTGTATCGCGTTTGTGAAATCCTTGATGAAGTGGGACACATTAAACACAATGAATTGTGACCTTGAGGCAGATTTTCCAAACTCGATTCTACCGGTAATTGTTTGTCCCTTAATTTAGAAAAGCGTATACCAAGTAATATTCATAATGTGTGAACTTTATTGACAGATACACGTGAAACGTGCTGTTCAAACACTTCAAAAAATACCCAAACAATAACAAAGTTATCACCGCTAAGCTCCTGATTATGGTAACTTTGTTTCGAAACGTTCGTCAAGTGATATTGATGTAGTTTTGGTGTTTGGATAGTTTTCTATATTTTTGGAATGTATTCACCGCAAAGCCTGAAAGCAGTGGACACAAAAAAAACATAAATGCCAAATTGCTCTTGTACTTACTACTAAAATAAATATTTTTTTTTCTTGATCTATCAACCTCGTAACATATTTTATTTAAACTGCCAAGAGTTATTTATTTTCGATTTATTAAGAAACAGAAAATCTATTGTGTAGTTCAACTGCAGACGATAATATCGTTTTTTTTTTGTTTTGAACTGCTAATTCCCCCCAAAAAATCGATGTTAGGTTTAGTAACGATATTTATTGACTTGATTTTATCCTCACTTCAACCCCATTAAAGGAAAGATACCACGTTTCAAATGTTTTGAAGTGCATATGTTGTCTGGACTTTTCATATGTCGATTCAGCCATATTTAGTTCGCATTTCATACGAAAATTGCATTTCAAAATAGTTTAGTTTCCATTTTAACATCAGGTCTTGAAGAAAAAACTATCTCGTTTTTACATTGTCACAAAAACAAGTTATTTCCTGAAATACACATAAAAACTAATAATAATCTACCGTATTTTCTCAAGTATTTAGTTAATGAACAGTCTGAGATCGCAATGGTGCTGTATATTTGATCTCATTATTTCATTTGTTGTGGTTTCTTTTAATAGATTGAAAGAAATATGAAAAAATTCAGGGGGCTAAACGGACAAGTGGAAATCTTTTCAAATAAAGTAAGTGGTGGAAATTTTTGTCACAATTTGTTAGTCACTTCCAACATTTTGTCAAGTTTCATATTACTCTAGTTTGCTATTTTAGTTGTTGGATTGAAATCTACCTAACTTAATTAATTTACATAATGATTCCCCCATTGATACTCAACATCCAACACCCCCATTTATTCGAATATGAAACGAATATCGACTATATGATTTATAAAAAAAGCAATATTTTGAAAAAAAACTTTGAAATGTCACTATTATTTAATTGGGTTTGAAATTAAACACTGAACATTTCTGAATGAACAGTTGTTCATAGTTTTTCGGTAATTTTTCTGTCCGTTCTTTATATTTTTTCGCTTACCTTTCCTGAACCTAACTATTATATTCAATAAGGTTTGTCTGTATTCTCAAGAAACGAATCGAGATCCAGAAAGCAGAAATTATTACAAATTCAAACTAATTTTCAGTGGAAATATTATTATTATTTACCGCTGCGTTGCGCTCACTTTTCAATAGGAAAACCCGGAAAAATCTACAACACAACATCAGAAATCGAATTTTTACCAACACTTCCATAAAATCCAGCACTCGGACATCGTATAGACTTATTCACACTCTTGATAAAATTTGATAATTGATCGCAGTTATCTTCTTTTCAGTTACCCCCTTCTCCACAACAAGTGGGGATGTCATCCCCGCAAGTATTGAATACTGTTCCTTTTGAATTTTATAATAAACCGATGAGGGTGACCCCACCTGCCATGGTTAACAAACAAATACAGGTAAGTGTTCAGAAAAATATCTATTGTTTTGTCTTCATTCAACATATTGCTATCTCTGAAACCGTCATAGTTGCTAAATTTGTAGAATGTGAAAAAATCGCTTGTGTTCAAGACAAATATCTTAAGCTATTTTGAAAATAGTCGATAAATTATATATTTCTTCAAATCCCTAGTAAGAAGAGTTACTTGTCATTAACACTACAATAAATAAATAAATGAATTTTATTGCTCAAACGGAAATACACCCACTTAAAGGACAGCTTAAATTATAACAGTAGTGTGTGCATAATAATTCACATTCCTTCAAGATGTAATAGCTTTAATTAACTCGTAAAATGTTAGGTGAACACGAGAAAGAATTTATTACAAATCTGTTAAACTTTACACATTGTGTTAAGTGGAAAATTTGTCATTACTTGAGTTAGATGAGCTGAAATATCTAACGATTGTTCTGTTCTGATATTGATTCGTGGAAATGAAAGTTAGCTTCGTTTTATATCTACTAACAACAGTCCATTTTTTCAATTTTTTTTTACTTTCTAATACGGGGTTCGATAGCCAATGAGCATGTCAAAAAATACTTTATTGTCAGACGTTTTACCTTTAGACAAAACTTCATTAACTAAATGAAGGTATATTAAAATTAATCGATTACATTAATTATTATAAATTACTCTGATCATAGGTTTCCTCCCATCATCTACCCACAAGCCTAGATGACATTTATGTGATGAAATTCTTTGAAAAATTTGTATAATTTACTATGGATTGAATATCTTCAATAAATGCTTATTAAAATATCTTGGAAATATCAAATTATTGCCCAAGAATTTGAATTTGTTTTATATTCTTTTTAATATTTTAAACATGAGAATAAGCCACAAATGAATGACTTGTTGATACATTCCATCATCATAATCAACCCAACATCACTTAAAATAATTTGAAATCGATAAGGAAGAGTAATTTATCATTATATTCAAATTTTCAGGACGTCGATTAGCAATTTTCATAACAAGTTGTATTGTGTTATAAACAAGCCTTTTTGTAATTTCGTTATAATTTTCATTCATATAAAATTATTTCTGTTGACGGGTAGTCTGTAGCTTGGAGACACTGCCAGGATCTTACCTTTTGGCCAGCCATTGTCAATCGAATTACCTATCAGTCTTTCGATCAAATTTATTATTTTTTGATCATTCATTTCTCCAAAATCCAAAATTATTAATGTATTAACAAATAAATCTTAAATTTAATCGACTTACCATTTTAATACTCATACTAGTGTCGATATGAACTCTCATATTCACACTAGTGCAAATATGACCGTCATTTTGGAAAATGTAAACAAAAAGTCGCTAAATTGAAAAAAAAATTAAAAAATATATTCTTTATCATACTTGTATCATAATACTTGTCAAATGCATTAAAAAATCTTACGAAATGTTCAAGAATGAAACTCGCCGTGCTAGAAGTTCTTATTTTTATTGTTTTTATTGTTTAAAAATTTTTTTTTTTCGTTATTCATCTGTCGTCCCCCTACGAACGACAGCCCTCAGAAGTTGAAACTTGTGCGAGTCAAGGATTAACATTCTAACGAGCGATATGAAATGTCAAATAAGATTCCATGTCAGTACATCAATATGGTACATCATCCTGATCTAAAATAAATTCCCAGCATTACTTATATCTGTAGTAACGATGCAGGCATAATAAAAAATAGCATATGATACATGTGTTCACGTCCCTTTAGAGCACTCACAACGATAAGGGCACTCCGCGTCGTGCTCATAAACAAGTTGCGCTTGCTTTAAGGTCTCACTTGTACACTTATATCATAATAAACTATTATTAATGAAACTTATTATTTACAGACTGACTTAACATGTCACAGGATACAAGAGTTCGAAACGCAAGCATCCTCTGACTTAGAATTACGTAATAACAAAATAGAAGAATTAACGCGGGCCAATGAAGAGTTAAGGCATCAAATATCAACCCATCAGAAATCCGTTGACCAGCACAAGCAGCAAGTGAATAAGTGCATAGAAGTGGTAAAAAAACTGCTCAAAGAGAAAAGTTCGATAGAAAAGAAGGAGGCGAGGCAAAAGTGTATGCAAAATAGGTTAAGGTTAGGACAGTTTGTGACTCAAAGGGTGGGGGCGACGTTCCAGGAGAATTGGACGGACGGGCATGCTTTCCAGGAACTGGCGAGGTGAGAAACTTATTTTAAAAATGTTATTAGGTGTTCATTCATCGATAAAATCAAGTATGGGAATTAGAAACCAGCTGAGACCCTAATAGCCTATATAAACAAACTGGATTATTATCACAAGATTGCTTGTTGATACTGTATATTTTGTACATTTTGGTGCAAAATTTGTAGAGATTGTTATTTACTAAGTATACGTTAAATAACAGGGAATAATTAACAATGTTTTCAATTGGAAATAAGAGAATGATTTCGCGAAACTTTATCTTCTGTTTCAATTTTCATTATGACGTTTTGTTCTTTAAGTCCACCCTCAGTATAATATTTTTCCATCATCATATCTCTTATATTTTTTAATGTTTCTTCTGAAAAATCTCTATATATAGAAGAAAATTGAATAATTTAGCATGTATGCAACATGATTCGAAGCTTAATTCTGGAAAACGATGATTACTGGAATTCATTTAGAAAAATTCAGGTCCGTATTTGAAAAAAATAAGTTCAGGATGACCCTAGAAGAATGAAACGACGTATTGAAAATGGACCCAATCAAAGGAAATTTGAAAAATGATCATGTTACTGAAACTAGTATTCTACTTACTTATTGTACTTACTTTTTGGATAAAACAACATATCATTTGTTAGGTATAGAAATTGGGACTCACTGGTAAAATTGTCCAGGTTGGATATTTAACAGATGAAGACAGAAAAGATAATAAAAAACAAGCCAAGGATGATAAAAAAAATCTTTATATAAATAAATTTATCGACTGTATTTTGAACCATTTGATCTCTTTCAGTTATATCAACATCTGAAGAACTTGCAAACTGTATAAAAGAATGCAAAGAAAAATCTACTAAAACCAAAAAGTCAAAAACACGAGATAACAATAACTGGATAACTAAATCTGTTATTGATAAAATGAAAATCCGAGATAAATTATACAAACAATTATAAAAACATCCAAATGATGTTTACTGAAAAATGTATACTTCAAAAAAAAACAAGTCAATACATTATGTAGAAATTGAAAAAACAAGAACTCAATAAACAATTTGAAAAGATTGAAACCTGAACCTGGAAAAAAAAGAATCAATCCATAAATCAAATTAAAAGTAAATCTGGCACACTAATAACATCAGAAAAAGCATATGTAATAAATTTGACAATTTTTTCTCAGAAATTGGATCAACTTTTCCAAAATAATTTAAAACCAAGTCATTAATGTCATGACTTAGTGGTAAATCTATGTTCTTAAGCCAATTTCGGAACAAGAAATTCGTGAAATTATGTCACTATAATCCAACATTGCTCCTGGTGAAGATCAAATAACTTCAAAAACTTGAAAGATGTTGTTGATCTAATTAGCCTTACCCCTATCACTGATTATTAATAAATGTATTGAAGAAGGTGTCTTTCCAAATTATCTCAAAAGAACAATTTTAAAACCAATTTTTAAAGGAGGAGAGAAGAATATTACTAACGCCCTCTAGCTCATCTGAATGTTTTTACCAAAATTTTTACGAAAATATTGAAAGAACTAGGTACTGATAAATTTTATTAATGATAATTCTGGTTTTTTTAAATTTCAATGCGTTTTCATGCCAAATTCAAATACCCAATCAGCAGTAACTGATTTCATGAATGATATGTTTGAAACTTTAGATGAAAGTAAATAAAGCGTTTCCATTTGTTTATACAAAAAAGCTTTTGATACAGTGACTACAATATTACTAGTAATTTTAAATAACTTAGGAGTGAGAGGTCACTCTTATAAACTTTTCAAAAATTTATTTGAAAATCGTACTCAATATGATGTTATTGATGAAAATAAAAGTATTAAAAAACAATCCATCATTGGAGTTCAGTTCTGGCTCCTATTTTTCTTTTGCAGATGATACTGTACTTTATCATTCGGGCAAAAATACAAAAATTTTAGGAAGTAATATTGAAAAAAATATTCAAGTGTTTGAAAAATATGTAAATGAAATTAATTCAACTATTAATTATTATTTTCAAACAAAATATATAAACCAAATTAAAAGTAAAACAACAATAAAATGTTAAATTTGTTTGTTAAGTTGAAGAACACAAATATTTAGGATTGATAAGAATTTAACTTTTGAATGCCGTGTTAATAAAATTAAGAAATCAATTATTCCTTTAATTGGAGCAGAATTGATTTTTTGAATACTCAAACTCAAAATCTCGTTCATAATGCCCATATTGTGTTTCACATACTTATTAGATATTTAATAACAATATGGTCATCTTGTAGCAAAAACCATAAATTTTTGATGAATTATTGTTTCTTTGTTTTTTTTTTTAAATTGTTTTTTTCATTAACCACCTGTCATCCCACTACGAACGACCCTCAGAAGTCGAAACTTGTACGAGCTAAGGATTAACGAGGTCTTACCTTTTAACGTGCGATTCCTAGTACGAATAAAGCAGTGAAAGTAATTTTTAAAAAACCGTGGGAAACATCTTCAGAATCATTAGATAAACTAATACAGTTTGAAAGAGCAAAATTTGCATACAAATTGACAAATAATTTACAAAAACGTAATAGTCGTATCAAAATAAATTAAATTTTTGAAAAAACTTTAACAAAATGTGCTGTCATACTATTGTTATCAATCTATAAATGATGAATGATTTCCATCTACACTCAAAAATAAATTTTCGACGAAAATCAAATCCTAACGTTAAAAGGCATTTTTTTTTTGGAGATAGAACCATTTAAAATGCCTTATTTCCTATGAAGGAAGCAATATTTAAACAGGAATTTCATACAAAAAGATATCCTACAATAATTGTAAGAAATCTCTGCTTAGATATTGCTTCTTCATAGGAAATAAGGCATTTCGAATAGTTCTATCGCAGATAGAAGTGCCTTTTAACATTAGGATTTGATTTTTGTCGAAAGTTTATTTTTGCGTGTAGATGGAAATATGGACTTTTGAAAAATTTTAAGTTTATTTTTAAGTTATTTTTTATCAACTTAATGTATTATCTTCCTTCCTCACACCGGAACTTGTTCTGTTTGGAAGGTGTATTTTCAATACAGATACAGATAAAATTCAGGTCCGTATTTGAAAAAATTAGGATCAGGGTGACCCTAGAAGAATGAAACAAAAGAATTTATTGAAAATGAACCAGATCAAATGAAATGTGAAAAAATATCATGTTACTAAAACTGCTCATTCTGCCCTTTTTGCTTTTTGAGTTGAAAACAGATTATTTGTTTAGTATAGAAGTTGAGAATCACTGGAAAAATTGTTCATGCAGGATATTTTTACACTTATTTTACAAAAAGCTATTGCTTGTCAAGGTTAGAGACAAGTAATATTATTCTGAATAATTTTGCTGTAACGAACAGCTCATGCAGTTGCTTCTATATTATGATGATAGACTCAGATCCAGATGTTCTGTGATGGTCACCTATTGTTTCAAGACGGGACTGATATTGTTCACACAATTAATTTTGAAATTACTCTTCTTTTCTTTGTTCTCACAAAATGTTGTTACCTTTCCAGGCGGCAGGAAGAAATTACCGCGGAAAGGGAAGAGATAGATAGGCAAAAAAAATTGTTATTAAAGAAAAGACCTTCGAATACGGAGAGTGGTAGGAAGAGGAACAACTCAAATGCGTTGCACAACGGCACCGACTCGGGATTCCTCAAGCCAGACGCCGTACCCGGTTCTCTGACGTTGCAGGAGTACTACGAAGCCGACGAGATCCTGAAACTGCGGCAGAACGCCTTGAAAAAGGAGGACGCCGACCTCCAACTGGAGATGGAGAAGCTGGAAAGGGAGAGGAACTTGCACATCAGGGAACTGAAACGAATCCACAACGAGGACCAGAGCAGGTTTAATAATCATCCGGTGCTCAACGAGAGGTATTTGTTACTGATGCTGTTGGGCAAGGGAGGCTTCAGCGAGGTGCACAAAGCGTTTGATCTGAAGGAGCAGAGATACGTTGCTTGCAAGGTGCATCAGCTGAATAAAGACTGGAAGGAGGACAAGAAGGCGAACTATATAAAGTGAGTGGTAATGTTTAACTTTTATCTTGTAGTATCAATTTGCTGTACTCTATAATTCATCCATTCTCTTTGTTTTAATTTTCACTCTTATATATATCATTTATGCATACTGGATTTTCAAATTTGTTTCAGTACTTCTCAACACTCATGCGAATTGAAAGGAGTTACTTTAATTGAATAAATGAAAAAAACTCACGTCATGTTCAACATTTTGTAAATTGGTCAACAAAGATTTGATCCTTGGGTGGCATCAAGACAAAATTAAAGAAATTTTTAATTTAAAATCCTGCTCGAAATGCAATGCTTATGGTCATGTTTCTCAAAACTGTAGAAATCACTATCATGTTCAGTTTGTGCAAAAAATCACAAATTGAATTCACAATGATAAATGATAAATGCAATAATCGAGAAAATCCATGCTGTATCAATTGCAAAATACCAAATGAAAAATTCAATTCCAATTTTAATCTTGTTCATGATTCAAAAAGTATTCATTGTCCTATTTTCAAAATACAAAAGAAAATAACTTTGGTTATAAATAGAACAAATTATGAATAATATGAATTTCTATAACCTGAAAAAGCTCAATAACTTTAATATACTCTATTTGAATATAAGAAGTTTGACAAACAAATCGAATTGAATAGAGGTTATATTGAAAAAATGTAAGGAAACGCACATATTGATACTCACAGAAATCCGGTTAAAACAAATGACACTAATTATTTCAATATTACCATCTTTTTTTGTATTCATCATTGCCGTGATGAAAATTATTTTTCCATATAGACCGCCTAGTTAAAATTTAGAGGAATTTCTACAATACTTAGATAAAATCATGGAAATAAATTTAAAACTCATTCTCATAGGAGACGTAAATATAAATTGACTGGCCTTAAATTACATGAATTCAATTAATAGCAATGGTTTCCAAATTGTACACACAATAGATCCAAATTTTCATACAAGAAATCAGAACAACTCTTTCAGTATTCTAGATCATATTTTGACAAATTCTATCATTTGAAATTATGAAATAACATTAGAAAATACTTAAGTTACTGATCACCTCCATTGAAAGGTCAGATATTGCTTTAAAAAAATTCAAGAAACGTGAAATAATCAAGATTGATTACTGTAAATTCGAACAAATTATTTTCAATGAATCGATTCAAGCCCAGTGTGAAACATTTCAGGATTTAATGGCAAAAAATTTGTGAAACTTTATATTAGAATACGTGAAAACACAAAAGATTCACCCACTCTGCTCTGTCTGAATTCAATAAATTACCGAATAATATAAAATGTTGCATACGTTTTTCAAAATTCAAAATCTCTGTGAAAAAGCACGTTATTTCATCAGGGAATAGATAAAATTATATTATTACAATTGTTAAAATTGCTGTTAACATACGACTGATCTATGATGTTATTATGACTTAATAATTATTGTATATATGTTGAGTGTTTACTAGTGATTTATGATTTTTTTATTGCAATTATCAATTCTTTTTATTATACAGTTTGACGTACAAACATATAAAAACGTTAACTTAGTCTTGCACCACTAAAGAAGAAGAAGGAACTTTCTCAAACTTCCTGGAAATTTGATTCATTTATTTAACTCAATTATAACTTGATATAAAATCTCAACAGTAAACTTAATTAAATACATAAAACTATAATGACAAGTATTTCAGGAAAGAATGTGACTGTTTCTTTTAAATGGCATTCGTGGAGCTGCTAAGGATATCAACTTGTTGAAAAGTATTTCTATTTTTGAGCATTTGAGTGACAGGAGAGAAAAATCCATAATTTGTAGGGTGCAACAGTATTTTGAATGTTTTGGTACCGACTGTAGTATGCCTATTGACATTAAAATGCTGCTGGATAAAATTTTGTTAAGAAAACGTACCTATAATAATTCTTCTATTTTCTAAAGACAATAGATTCATCTGATCTCTTATATTATCATAGGAATATTCTCCCCTTCTTAGACCTAACTTTTATTCACAAATCCTGAGGAAAGTATTTTGTACAGCTTCAGTTTGGTTTTTGTGTATCTCACATTATGGACACCAGATTATTGAACCATACTCCAATAATGACCTCACTTGAGAGTGTTCAAACTGAAGTAATTACATGATTTTTAATGAAGCTTAACATCTTGAGTGATTCAGCCATAATAATTCACAATCAAGTTCCTTATCACTGCCTTTCTATCAATTGATGTATTGTTGATTCTGTACTTTGTGAAACAGGCTGATTCATTCTAGAGAATGTTTGGCAGTATCATTTGGATATATTCAAGTCCATGTGATTCATAACATACCAGTCATAAAACTGTGATAAATCTTCTTGCAAGAGCAATACATCGTTTTTAGAGGAAATTGATTTGAACATTTTACATCATCAGCAAAAATGAGTACCTCACTGTTTTATTATTGAAACAAGGCCATTAATAAATGAGTTGAATAGCAAAGGCCCACATTGTGATCCTTGAGGAACACTGGATGGTACAGAAATTGTGAATAATACACAGCCTGCTATTTTCACAATACGGCTTCTACCAGATAAGAAACTCTGCATCCACTGTAAAATTGGTCCATAAAACCCCAATGAAGAGAGTTTCATAATGAGCAAAACTTGGTTAATCATATCAAAGGCTTGAGAAATATCTGAATAGATAGACTCGACCTGTAATATTTTTTCCATAGCACTTAGCAGTTTTTATTTTTATCAACTTCACAAAATGATTTGTTTCAGGCATGCGTTGAGGGAGTACAACATACACAAAGCTCTAGATCATCCACGAGTAGTGAAACTGTATGATGTGTTTGAGATAGATGCGAATTCCTTCTGTACCGTACTAGAATACTGTGATGGACATGATCTAGACTTCTACCTGAAGCAGGTGAGTAAAGTAAGGGTCGTTTTTTTTTCTTTTTACTCATTAGTCATTCATTTCCTATTTTATGAAGTGTGTTCCAAGGTACTGAAACAACAAGACTGTTTTTTAAATGTTTCAATATTTTTAATGGAGTACATACAAATTGTCATGAAATTTGTATTAAATTCAATTTTTAATATTTAAGTCTAGTTCAATCTTTGCTGAAATGGAAATAAAATATTTTTATTTCTGTTATTACGTTGATATAATAATAATAATATGTTTGCTCTTATTGTTCAATAAATAATCTTCATAGCATGTGATGAAATTCTATTGAAGGAACAAAAGCTGTCACTACTTTCACTTCAAATGATGATAACCTTGATCTGGAACTACCATGACGAGTCGAATTTGTTTCAAGACGGGACTGAACCATCTCACTGCAACCATCATCTGCTTGTTTTGTTTTCATGTGCCCGACAGTCACTTTTTTTTGTTTCAGCATAAAACAATTCCCGAAAGGGAAGCGAGATCGATCATAATGCAGGTTGTGTCAGCCCTGAAGTACCTGAATGAGATTAAACCACCCGTGATTCACTATGACCTGAAACCCGGCAATATTTTGCTGACCGAAGGCAACGTTTGTGGTGAAATCAAAATAACCGATTTTGGTTTGAGCAAAGTGATGGATGAGGAGAACTATAACCCCGACCATGGTATGGACTTGACGTCGCAAGGCGCTGGTACATACTGGTAAGTTGTCATTTGTTTCTTCATGTCTGTTTCAATTGATATTGAAAGTCGCAAATAATTTTATTTTTATTTTTTGGAAGTAGTTCAAAAGATGTTTCTTTTCAGGTATCTTCCACCAGAATGTTTTGTAGTAGGTAAGAATCCCCCGAAAATTTCCTCAAAGGTGGATGTTTGGAGCGTAGGTGTGATATTTTATCAGTGTCTGTATGGCAAAAAACCATTTGGACACAATCAGTCTCAAGCGACTATTCTGGAGGAGAACACTATCCTGAAGGCAACTGAGGTGCAGTTTGCCAACAAGCCGGCAGTAACAAATGAAGCTAAGGTGAGAAAAATTTTTATAATGATTTAACGAAAGTTATTTAAAAAAAGTAACATATTTGCACAAATCAGTAGTAACTGACATTTAGATAGATACATAACAGGCGTTTCATTTAGATTTCATCTAAAATAATATTAATGACAACAAATGTTTCCCCTTTACCACGCACTATTTTTTTAGATATTCCCTACGGGCTCATTTCGATAACCAACTTATATTTGTCTGTGTGAATTCAATTGTGTCAGTAAAAACTATTCTGAAAAATTTCTTGATTCACCAATGGATTTCATAGATTGAATGAAGATGAAATAAAGAAAACTAGTTTTCATATGATGATTGAACAAATTACTTTGAATAATTAAAAATCATGTTTCATTTGATTTCATTTGTACATATAAAATGGACTATGGAACAGTAGTGAATGATATCCTCATAATTTACATAAATATTGCTGCGTGCATAACTAGTGTCTCCACTTAAATTAGAGAATAAAAATAAAATTGCCAAAATAAATGCAAAAATCAGAGCTAAGAACCAAGTATAACTATTGCCAAAAACAAATTGGTGTGAGTAAAATATACAAAAAGCATGGGATATATTGAAAAACTGTATAGAAGTAGATATGGTTCTATTGAAATAATTGAAAACCTTGCAGGTGAACTGTTAACTGAAAACAGTCTAGCTCACATAATGAATAATTAATCTTATTACAAACCAAGCCTCTTATACTCCGATTGAATTTGTTTTCAACTGTAAGTGTAAAAAACAGAATTATAATAGGTGACCCCAAACCCAAAAAATAAAAAATATCTGACAATATTATAGGGTTACAATAAAAATAATCAAAATTAATCGATTTATCATCCTTATGACAGTTTTTATATTGCATAGCACTCGCCAATTACATAATCTAACCCTTAGCACTTTTTTGGTGAAGCAATTGGATCTTCCATGTCAAAAAATATCCCTTCTCCTTCGGAGTCAGGAAATTTATGCTCTGAAGCAACGAAAAAAAATAAACACGTGCAGTTTTAAATAAGCACGTTTTTTTTTAAATTTTCGGTAAGTTTTTGAGCACTTATGGTATTATTCCCGATAAAGAAAACGTACTTACTATAAGCCAGCATGGGTTTTGGGAAAATAAGTCTGTGGAAACTGCAACAAATCAACTAGCTCATGGATTCTGGCATGTTCAACCTGTCTAAGGTTTTTGATAGCTTAAACTACGAATTCTGACTTAAAAAACACACCTTTGGCATTAGGGGTAACTTATTGAACTGGATTTTAATCATACCTAAAAAACCGCCACCTTGTTGTGAAAGTTAACAACCCACTCTCAGAGGATTTTCCTTCTTCACTAGGAGTTCCTCAAGGATTTGTTTTGGGACCGTTGTTGTTACTAATTTTTGTGATTGACTTGCCAATCTTCATTCTGAAGGTACTGATTGCACACGATACAACATTAAAGGTTTCATGCGGATTTCTTGAAGGAATATAAATCAAAATTCACGAGACTTGCAAGAAAATTGAATTCTGGTGCAACAAAAACTCTGCTACTGAACCGGATATCTAAATGTGCTTTAGGAATAGAGTTAAATTGTGTGGTCAAGTAGAAATGTTATTGGTTTTCGTTGTGTTCAGAAACATATTTTTAAACATAATTACAAATGAGATCTCATTAACAACCTATTTTAATATACAGTGTTTTTATAACAGCAGAGTTCTTGAACTGTGATATGGGTCTTTTCTAGTTTTTAGTAACATGTATAACGTTGTGTGAATGGTATTAATTTCAAAACACCTATAATATTTATTTATGCAACAAGTGCAAAAAGTATGTGTTTATTGCACTCGACGTGAAATTGTCCGACGAGGCCGTGAGGCCGAGTTGGACAACACGTCGAGTGCAATAAACATTTTTTGCATGAGTTGCATACAACACTTTTTCTACGTTCATGCACTTGGTGAAGGAAAATGAAATACGCAAATTAAATAAATAATTATTACTATCGATTTCTTCACCGTCTACTAGTTTTCCATTAATATTACTCATTTTAAAACTTTCAGTTCTGTAATTGTAAGAATTAAATTTTGACTGACGTTCATATAACCACAGTTGCATTATAAAAATCAAAATCATAGTAGCCATGAGTGCGTATGTTATCACGAGATGTGGTCAATGTGGTCATAGTACAGACAGTTTGCTCTATGCAGGTAGACGGTTTAGAACAGTGGATCGATTTTGATTATGGAGTTATTTTCGGGAAGGCATTGTTTGTTCAACTCTGACTGCTAACATTAATACAAAATAATATAAAATATGTAGCTGTTTAAAACGTATGGCCAATCTCACAGAATATCTGCTAAATATGTAGTGGGTTTGAACGTTTATGTTTATCATGATGACAGCACGTTGAAGTAGAATGACAGATGAGTGCAATAAAATCTTTATTGCACTAGTGCAATAAAGAGCTTCTTTTTCCACTGAATATAGTTCAATAAAGTTTTGCTTTTTGCATGAATGTAGAAAAAGTATATAAAATGAACCAAGTTTGAAAGTGTGTATTGAAGAGTTCAGTTCAATGAAACAAATATTTCGACGAAACCGAAAATACCCCTCAATCCGCACATTACCACAGAGTGGAAAATATGGGACAAATATCTGACAGGAAACAACTACTTTGCACTACAGACATTATATTATTAATTTTATCTATCGTTCCTTTGTGCAACTTACAATGTTGTGTCCGTGAGGAACGTTGCAAAATAAACGTGAGATCATTATATATATTTTTAAAATTTATTAACGACAGCCTATTTTCTCACAAGATAAAAGGCCACAGGTATTTGTACTGCTATACATTATAACTATAAGTTGGTTAAGTATAAGAAGAAAATATCAATTACAATATTTTCACAATCTTTTTAAATTATTTCAAAGATGCATCAAAAAACTATCTGAAGTCTACATAAAATGTATTTGCAAGACTTCGAATTCACATTTGAAGCTACGTTTAACAATTTCTGGGAAATTCATACTATCATTGATCATTTTGGGGATTAGTGTGAGGTCTGATTACAATCTTCTATGAGCTTAAGTATTCAAGTTGAGAGCATCCAATATAATTTTGAAGAAGTAATAGCTAATACGATATCGTAGTTCAAAATGCAGAGTAAAAACTTATTCTGACAACTCCCAAGCAAATCAATATCCACCTTATATTGTATTCCATTATCGATCTAAAAATTGAATAATAAATCATTTTCAAGGAAGGAAGAGATGATTTATTCGCAGATTTAAAAGTGGAACCTGAAATTTTAGTGCTCTAGAAGTTACATTTGCAATGTGGGGTTTGAACATTTTCAGTCAAAAATGATTCCTTGGTATTGTATTTGGAGTTCATAATTCTGATTGTTTGATTTTATATGAATAATTTATTGGATGTTTGTTTGGGAAGAAAGTAAGTTTATGACATTTTTCTATATTCAGTTGCAATATCACACAGTTGCATAAATCATTCTGTAACAATTCACTGTCAGATGAGTCATGAATAACTTTAAACATCTGAAAAATTTTAACAAAAAGAATAAATTCACTCTAGAGCATAACGTCTGTCAAGTCATTAACAAATGGATTGAAAAGTAAGGGTCCCAGATGATATTTCTGTGGTACACTAGATGTAACTGTGAACTGTGAGGAAGATACTGAGTTGTCATTTTTACATATTGGATCTAATGTCAAGATAATTTTCAATTCATTTCAGAATATTTTCCTGAATATCCGAAGATTGTAGTTTATGCAACAACATATAATATGATTAAATTTTATCGAATGCTTCAGGAAATATCTTTGTAAATTGAATCAACCTGATGAATATTTTCAAAAGAATTGATTTTGAAGTGCTGATTTATGATTATATGTCTACAGTCAGTATACTGTCCAATAATTTTGCTAATTCAGACTGATTGGAAACTGCAAGATAATTTTCTGCATCATTATGTGATCCACTTTGATGAGTTGGTTCAATAAACTATTCTTCCATTGATCTGGAAAGATGGATGTTTTCAAAGAATTATTGAATATCATATGAATGGGATTATCCAGAATGTAAATACATTTTCTAATTAGGTATTCCATCTGAGCTGACATGGAAAGTTCAGTGATTCAATATCTACGCTATAAGTACCTAAATCCATTGTGTTACTGAATTTATTTTCTGGGATTTGATTGACTATTTCATCACTGTAGACAGATGAAAAATGAATTGCAAAAAGATTAACAATATTATTGTTATTTTCACTGACAGAATGTGTGGATAGACGTCTATTTTCGATTTATCGAAATATTTGTTTGTTCTCTATCAATAATAATAATATTCAATAATTTCTGAAAAGTTACATAGCCATTAAGAATAATACACAATTTTCTATTGCGACAAAACTAACTAATTGTTTTTTCAGAGTTTTATTCGAAGTTGCCTGGCTTACAGAAAAGAGGACCGTATCGACGTCCTGTCGCTGGCGAGACACGAATACCTCCAACCTCCCATGCCTAAACACAGACTCGCATCGAGTCAGCAGCAACAACAAGCGCAAGCTCAGCAACAACAGTCAGCATCGTTTTCGGCGGGTATTTTCGGCGCTATGAACGCCTCCTCATCATCTTAGTGCAGTGCTGTGTTTATATAACTTATTGTAAGATTTGTGGGAGTGACAGAGAGATGTACTGAAATGAACATTATTCATTAGTGTATTTCAGAACGGAACGGGGATGAAGTGAGTTTTTTTATTAGACTGATTCTCTTTTTTTTTTTTTTTTTCGTTGTTTTTGTTGAGTTGAGACATTGTGAAAAGAGTTTGAAATGGCACGTTCTAGTGCGGACTACAATTTTAAATTTCTCTTCTCTTGATGCTTGTAACAGCTTCCCATGTGAGATTATAGACACAAAACTTTGATGAGACTTCTTGTTTGAATTAGTTGATTTATTTATATTTTCCTCGTGGCCAAGTAGCTGTTTGAAATTATTTGTCGACCATCCTTTGTGATCACAAGGAAAAATTATTTGGTTGTTCGATATTTCTTACAAGAATTATTAGAAGATTTGCTGAATTGTCTAATTCTTTTTTCATACATTATTCTGAAGAATAGAGTGAGAGGGAGTTTCGTATCGGAATTGCCTTAAATATTGGAGCCAATTAGGAATGCTTTCAAAAAGTTTTCTTTGAAGAAAATCGTGTCAAAGTTTTGTGTCTATTGTCAATAATCTGCTGTCCACTTGAGAATTAAGTGCAAAACTGATAGTCTTATGTTTCCTTTTATATAAAACATTATATAGAGAGAACATTAATAAGTTATTTTATGAAGTGACCTTGCTTTGTACCATAGTGTGATTTTGGTTCGCTGCTCCTCCCCCTCTTCTAATTACCCATTTTTCAATATTCATTATGACATAGTTGTAATATGTACAGAAAAACCCGTGTTTGCCTGTCAAAGAAAAAAAATTCAAGAAATATTTCAATTTACCTAGATATGGCTTGTTGGTACCAAACTCGTGTTTTTGAGTTTGTGTTTTTGATAAGTGAGTAGCAGCTTTGAGACATTTGCCAATTGATTTCGAATCAATTTATACTTTATATCTTTTTCGACTTCAGAATTGAGTTTAATTTTTCTAGCAAAATTTAATGAGTTCCATTAGTTTGCCGCTGTTCGATATTTATGACTTGGAGGTTAAATGAAAACTATTTAGATGTTACATAATTGATATGAAATAGGTAGCTCATAATACCATGTGACAAAAATGGTAAATAATTGAGATTTCAGCTAATGTAAATTGAACTATACTAGCTTAGATTTTGGAAGGAAGCCATGTTATTGAAAAAATATGTAAATGAGGTGTCATGTATAGAAAAAAATACTGTAAAAATAAACCAGATTATTATGCACTCTTTGTTTTTGGCAACGTTTTAAATTATTTATTTGCATGCCTTCTATTTTGATGCCAAATCAATTTAATCTCGGTATTCAAAAGAAAATACTTAGGTTCTAAGTTATATAATAATAGTATGTGTATATAAGTGAAGGCTTAATATTTTGAATATCTTTGAGATTATAGCGCAAAATGTCTCAAACTATACAAGATCAAATTTTCCACTGGGCGTTTCCAAAACCGTCGCTGGCTGAATTTATTGAGTGGAATTGTATACAGGGTGTCTCGAAATTACCTGGTAATTTTGGGAGACCAAAGTTGTTGTGAGGAGTTCCAGCTTGTTTTGTGGATGCACAGACACAAAATAATGTAAATATCTTGTAATATTCGTGCTGCAATACAAGCAAAACATGTCCATATGGTTAAAACTCGCAATTAAAAATACATGTTACTTATTTATACTGTGCTGTTTGTGTAAAAAAGTGGTAGCCATCTACCACGGACTTTGTGATAAGAGTAGTTAAAAAAGTCATGTTCTAGAATGCAAAAAATGTATCGTTATATTATTGTTTATTGTACTGTACCTATACTATTATTTTATACAATCGTTCGCAGTTTTTTTTCTTTGGTATATCTTACCGTTGTACATACAGTGTGTATATTGATACACAGTAAAGGTTTCAAAATTAAGTTAATTTATTTCTTCTTCGATTTTACTATTAAAAAAAATATAAGTTCTACTAATTTGAATTCGACGTTTTACTTCAACTACTTGTATCCACGATGATAAGAAATTATGTTTCTGAAATCGAGTCTATGGATGTGTGTTTGGGGTCATACTGCAGATACTACAACAATCAATAGAGCATGAAATGAGATATAGGATACAAAAAAAATAACCACGCTTTTATAACACACTGAACTACAAAGTAAAAAATAATTGTTAATATCCGAAAATAATAATAAATGAGAAATATTAGTATCACTGTTTCTTATTTTCGTACATCGAGCACCCCAGCTTCCTTCACAGTGATACAAATATTTTTCATGCATTATTTTCTGCCTTACATAAAAAAATATTTTGTACTTTTTTGTTCAATGTGTTATAAAAGCGTGTGTTTTTTAGTTTTTTAAACTATATTTTATTTTTCACTTTTTACTTATTAATAAAATAATGATGAAAAAAAATCTTCGGAGAGAGGCCTGAAAAAAATAGCGACCATATCCAAGGAAGGCAGTAGGCGCATTTATTACCCATCCACGACGCTGAATTTAAAAATTCTGGTGAATGCTCTCACACAGAGTATATGAGAGGCAAATTATTTAATTCTGGCGATCTTGATCAGGATAATGAGATAAACTCATTGAATTATCGAATTGTCACTGGTTCTTGATGAGTGTGCAACGTTTCAATCAAATCTGTCCATTTAAAGTGGGTCAATCAAAATCGAGTGTAAAGGAGTCGGTTACAAACATACATACATACAGGTGAAGCTAAAGAAAAGCGTGTAAAAAGGGTGTTGCATTAAGCAATCGATGTCACTATAAAAACGTAAAAAGAAATTATGTGGATTTTCACTCCACTGAAAAAAAAAATGGACAGAATTTTGCAAATTTTTTGAAAGAGAATGGTTGTTTATCAACAACGTGAGGATTCATGTGATTGTCTATCCAACAGTATATAGTTTTCCATCATACAGTAGGGGGGGCAAAATTATGGAATAGGCTACTTTGGAGACAAATTCTGAAACAGGACGATTTCACTTTCTTATGATTTTTTGGCATTTCCAGTTGTCTCACGCTCACTAAATTGGAACCATAAGGAAAACTTTAATTTTTAATTTATATTATATAAAGTTCTGCATGTTCTAAAATTTGAAATACAATTGGTTTGTCAAAAAATATGAATTTAACACAAAATTAAAGTACTTTTATATTTAGCAATATCGAAAATTGTTGATAAAGAAAAGTTGTTCAGAACTGAAAACTATACAAGTACTTCAATATAAAAACATTGATTTATCATTTTTTATTAATTTCTTTATTTTGAATGAACCTCTTGTGATTATGAAACATACGAGGATATATTGGAAAATTCTTAGCCTACTATAGAACCAAACAAAATTTCAATGTCAAAATATTTTATTACTCAACATATTCTCTTAATTTGATACATTTACTACAGCGAACCTGCAACGTCTCTAGACCTTTCTTTCTTCTTGCTCTGCAAACCAGACCTCCACAGCTTTTATTACCTCCTCGGTGGAAGGAAATTTACGACCTGTTAAACTTTTTTTCAGTTGAGGAAAGAGATGATAGTCGGACGGAGCCAAATCTGGTGAATAAGGGGGGTGTTCTAGTAATTCAAACCCTAAATCACGAATTTTTTGCATGGCAACATGAGATTTGTGTGCAGGGGCGTTGTCCTGCAGAAACAATACACCTTTGGATAGCTTTCCGCGTCTTTTCTCTTTAATTTTTTCCCGTAGAGTGGTCAGTAATGTCGAATAGTAATCTCCAGTTATTGTTCTACCCTTATCCAAAAAATCAATCATGATTACTCCATGGCAATCCCAAAAAACTGAAGCAAGAACTTTTCCATCCGATTTTTGGGCACTTCTTAGGTTTTGGAGAACCGGAGTGTCGCCATTCCATCGATAGTTGCTTTGTTTCTGGATCGTAGAAATGTGCCCAAGTCTCATCCATTGTAACAATTCGGTTTAAGAAGTCTACATCGTTTTCAAATCGAGCACAGATCGAACGCGATGCTACTACCCTTGCACGCTTTTGGTCAACATTCAAACATTTGCAGCAATTTTTCTCATGTCCAAATTGACGTGAACTGTATGATGAACGAGTTCGTATGAAATATTCAGTGCTTCAGATATCCGTTTTAGCCCAATTCGACGGTCTGTTAAAATCATGTCATGAACTGCATCGATATTTTTGGGGAATGACACAGAAACTGGCCTTCCCGATCGGATCGGTCATCATCTTCAATGGAAAATGTACCTCTTTTGAAGCTTACAGTCCAATTTTTCACGGTCGCATACGAAGGACACTGATCACCAAGTGTATTAAGCACATCTTCGTAAATCTGCTCACCTCTTAACCCTTTTAAAAACAGGTACTTGATGATGGCTTGATACTCCAATTTTTCGATTTTCACAATTTCGGTGTACATATTTTTTCTTTTAATTTATTGCGTAACTCTGATTTACTTTTTTGACGTCAAACTTTACACTGACACTTCTAATAAGTTATTGTTCGTTGCTATGGTAACGCAATATTTTGTTTATGCAGGGAACTGGTCTAGGCTAACTAGATATCAATACATCCTCGTATGATAACTTTTTCGTTTTTGAATGTTTTCTAACAATTTTGCAATTTGACAGTTTTCGATATTGTCAAATTTAAATTTGAATTTGAAATTCATATTTTTTGACAAACTGAAAAAAAAAGACTCCATAGAAACCGTACAACAAAGTTGTGATGATTTGAAGGGTGATTCTGGCAAAACAAATTTTTCACCATTTCATTTAACACAAAAGAGGATTGAAAACATTGAAAACGTATCAACTGAAATGAGAAAAGTGATATATGTTGAATTGGGAAATTCATATCAGGAAAACAATGTTAAATTGAAATAGACAAGTTCAGCAAATTCCTTCAAAGAAATCTCAACTTTTTGGTGTTGAAACAGTTTTATTATACTGAAACTCAACGACAGCCATAAGGGATCTCTTATTCATCAGGAATTATTTTTATTTGAATGAATGCATTACAACATTACAGAATAAATGTCCAAGAAAATCATGTAAACCATTATTTGAAAAGCTGAAAATCTTTCCTGAAAATACTTTCTATCTTTCTTGCCTCTAAATTGTTTCATATTCGAAAATAAAAAAAATATGTTATTCAACAAGATTAAACCACCACAAAATAATTTGAATGGAACGAACTCCCAAGGAGATCATCGCCTATGATGGGATAGACGGAGTCGATTCGAGGTTCGATTTGCAAATTGAGGAAGTTTTGAACTTGAACTTTCCAAAAAAAAAGTTCTATCCTCCCCTCCAGTGGATAGATATGCCCCTGTAGAGCGTTTTCATGCAGTACTTCTAGAGTTCAACCCGTTTTTCTCTATCTCTTCTAGTTTTCGAGATATTTCGGTTTTTCTGAAAATTACAAATAAATCGCAAAATCTGTAAGACCATTAAGGACTTCTTGAACTTTCCAAAAAAAAGTTCTGTTCCCCCCCTCCAGTGGATAGATATGCCCCTGTAGAGCGTTTTACAGTACATCAAATGTTCAACCCGTTTTTCTCTATCTTTTCTAGTTTTCGAGATATTTCGCTTTTTTTGAAAATCACGAATAAATCGCGAAATCTGAATCTGTGAGGGCTCTAACGTCCTTCCACGATCGAAAACAGCAAGTACAGATGATAAAAGAAGCAAATTAGCTCCAAGGAATAAATCGCCGTTAAATATCGTAAATGAGGGATCGTAAAATTCTAAAGACGAGTCGATTCGAGTTTCGATCTGACCATTAAAGGGCTTCTTGAACTTTCCAAAAAAAAAGTTCTGTTCTCCCCTCCAGTGGATAGATATGCCCCTGTAGAGCGTGTTCATACAGTACATCAAAAGTTCAACCCGTTTTTCTCTATCCCTTCTAGTTTTCGAGATATTTCGCTTTTTCTGATAATCACGAATAAATCGCAAAATCTGAATCTGTGAGGGCACTAACGTCCTTTCACGATCGAAAACAGCAAGTACAGATGGTAAGTGATGCAAATTAGCCCCAAGAAAAAAATCGTCGTTAAATATCGTTAATGAGGGATTGAAAAATTCCAAAGACGAGTCGATTCGAATTTCGTGCTGACCATTAAGGACTTTTTGAACTTTCCAAAAAAAAAAGTTCTGTTTTCCCCTCCAGTGCATAGATATGCCCCTGCAGAGCGTTTTCATACAGTACATCAAAAGTTCAACCAGTTTTTCTCTATCCCTTCTAGTTTTCGAGATATTTCGCTTTTTCTGATAATCACGAATAAATCGCAAAATCTGAATCTGTGAGGGCACTAACGTCCTTTCACTATCGAAAACAGCAAATACAGATGGTAAGTGAAGCAAATTAGCCCCAAGAAAAAAATGGTCGTTAAATATCGTAAATGAGGGATTGTAAAATTCCAAAGACGAGTCGATTCGAATTTCGTGCTGACCAGTAA
Source organism: Chrysolina americana (assembly GCA_958502065.1). Lineage (NCBI taxonomy): Eukaryota > Metazoa > Arthropoda > Insecta > Coleoptera > Chrysomelidae > Chrysolina > Chrysolina americana. The sequence goes on along the minus strand of OY293416.1, from coordinate 58,299,271 downwards.
GGACTTTTTGAACTCTCAAAAAAAAAAGTTTCTGTTCTCCCCTCCAGTGGATAGATATGCCCCTACAGAGCGTTTTCATACAGTACATCAAATGTTCAACCCGTTTTTCTCTATCTTTTCTAGTTTTCGAGATATTTCGCTTTTTTTGAAAATCACGAATAAATCGCAAAATCTGAATCTGTGAGGGCACTAACGTCCTTCCACGATCGAAAACAGCAAGTACAGATGATAAAAGAAGCAAATTAGCCCCAAGGAAAAAATCGCCGTTAAATATCGTCAGTGAGGGATTGTAAAATTTCAAAGACGAGTCGATTCGAGTTTCGTGCTGACCATTAAGGACTTTTTGAACTTTTCGAAAAAATAAGTTCTGTTCTCCCCTCCAGTGGATAGATATGTCCCTGCAGAGCGTTTTCATACAGTACATCAAATGTACAACCCGTTTTTCTCCACCCCTTCTAGTTTTCGAGATATTTCGCTTTTTCTGAAAATCACGAAAAAATCGCAAAATCTGAATCTACAAGGGCAATAACGTCCTTCCACGATCCAAAACAGCAATTAGAGATGATAAATGAAGCAAATTAGCCCCAAGGAAAAAATCACCGTTAAATATCGTAAATGAGGGATTGTAAAATTCCAAAGACGAGTTGATTCGACTTTCGATGTGACCATTAAGGACTTCTTGAACTTTCCAAAAAAAAGTTCTGTTCCCCCCCTCCAGTGGATAGATATGCCCCTGTAGAGCGTTTTCATACAGTACATCAAATGTTCAACCCGTTTTTCTCTATCCCTTCTAGTTTTTGAGATATTTCGCTTTTTTTGAAATAATATGAATATAAATAAATGAATAGATCGCCGTTAAATATCGTAAATGAGGGATCGTAAAATTCTAAAGACGAGTCGATTCGAGTTTCGATCTGACCATTAAAGGACTTCTTGAACTTTCCAAAAAAAAAGTTCTCTTCTACCCTCCAGTGGATAGATATGCCCCTGTAGAGCGTGTTCATACAGTACATCAAAAGTTCAACCCGTTTTTCTCTATCCCTTCTAGTTTTCGAGATATTTCGCTTTTTTTGAAATAATATGAATATAAATAAATGAATAAATCGCCGTTAAATATCGTAAATGAGGGATCGTAAAATTCTAAAGACGAGTCGATTCGAGTTTCGATCTGACCATTAAAGGACTTCTTGAACTTTCCAAAAAAAAAGTTCTCTTCTACCCTCCAGTGGATAGATATGCCCCTGTAGAGCGTGTTCATACAGTACATCAAAAGTTCAACCCGTTTTTCTCTATCCCTTCTAGTTTTCGAGATATTTCGCTTTTTCTGATAATCACGAATAAATCGCAAAATCTGAATCTGTGAGGGCACTAACGTCCTTCCACGATCGAAAACAGCAAGTAGAGTTGGTAAATGAAGCAAATTAGTCCCAAGGAAAAAATCGCCGTTAAATATCGTAAACGAGGGATTTTAAAATTCCAAAGACGAGTCGATTCGAGTTTCGTGCTGACCATTAAGAACTTTTTGAACTTTCCAAAAAAAAAGTTCTATTCTCCCCTCCAGTGGATAGATATGCCCCTGCAGAGCGTTTTCATACAGTACATCAAAAGTTCAACCCGTTTTTCTCTATCCCTTCTAGTTTTCGAGATATTTCGCTTTTTCTGATAATCACGAATAAATCGCAAAATCTGAATCTACAAGGGCAATAACGTCCTTCCACGATTCAAAACAGCAATTAGAGATGATAAATGAAGCAAATTAGCCCCAAGGAAAAAATCACCGTTAAATATCGTAAATGAGGGATTGTAAAATTCCAAAGTCGAGTCGATTCGACTTTCGATATGACCATTAAGGACTTCTTGAACTTTCCAAAAAAAAGGTTCTGTTCCCCCCTCCAGTGGATAGATATGCCCCTGTAGAGCGTTTTCATACAGTACATCAAATGTTCAACCCGTTTTTCTCTATCTTTTCTAGTTTTCGAGATATTTCGCTTTTTTGGAAATCACGAATAAATCGCAAAATCTGAATCTGTGAGGGCACTAACGTCCTTCCACGATCGAAAACAGCAAGTACAGATGATAAAAGAAGCAAATTAGCCCCAAGGAAAAAATCACCGTTAAATATCGTAAATGAGGGATTGTAAAATTCCAAAGACGAGTCGATTCGAGTTTCGTGCTGACCATTAAGGACTTTTTGAACTTTCCAAAAAAAAAGTTCTATTCTCCCCTCCAGTGGATAGATATGCCCCTGCAGAGCGTTTTCATACAGTACATCAAAAGTTCAACCCGTTTTTCTCTATCCCTTCTAGTTTTCGAGATATTTCGCTTTTTCTGATAATCACGAATAAATCGCAAAATCTGAATCTACAAGGGCACTAACGTCCTTCCACGATCGAAAACAGCAAGTAGTGTTGGTAAATGAAGCAAATTAGTCTCAAAGAAAAAATCGCCGTTAAATATCGTAAACGAGGGATTTTAAAATTCCAAAGACGAGTCGATTCGAGTTTCGTGCTGACCATTAAGGACTTTTTGAACTTTCCAAAAAAAAAGTTCTATTCTCTCCTCCAGTGGATAGATATGCCCCTGCAGAGCGTTTTCATACAGTACATCAAAAGTTCAACCCGTTTTTCTCTATCCCTTCTAGTTTTCGAGATATTTCGCTTTTTCTGATAATCACGAATAAATCGCAAAATCTGAATCTGTGAGGGCACTAACGTCCTTCCACGATCGAAAACAGCAAGTAGAGTTGGTAAATGAAGCAAATTAGTCCCAAGGAAAAAATCGCCGTTAAATATCGTAAACGAGGGATTGTGAAATTCCAAAGACGAGTCGATTCGAGTTTCGATCTGACCATTAAGGACTTCTTGAACTTTTCAAAAAAAAAGTTCTGTTCTCCCCTCCAGTGGATAGATCTGCCCCTGCAGAGCGTTTTCATACAGTACATCAAAAGTTCAACCCGTTTTTCTCAATCCCTTCTAGTTTTCGAGATATTTCGCTTTTTCTGAAAATCACGAAAAAATCGCAAAATCTGAATCTACAAGGGCAATAACGTCCTTCCACGATCCAAAACAGCAATTAGAGATGATAAATGAAGCAAATTAGCCCCAAAGAAAAAATCACCGTTAAATATCGTAAATGAGGGATTGTAAAATTCCAAAGACGAGTCGATTCGACTTTCGATGTGACCAATAAGGACTTCTTGAACTTTCCAAAAAAAAGAGCTTCCCACCCCCCCTCCAGTGGATAGATATGCCCCTGTAGAGCGTTTTCATACAGTACATCAAATGTTCAACCCGTTTTTCTCTATCTTTTCTAGTTTTCGAGATATTTCGCTTTTTTTGAAAATCACGAATAAATCGCAAAATCTGAATCTGTGAGGGCACTAACGTCCTTCCACGATCGAAAACAGCAAGTACAGATGATAAAAGAAGCAAATTAGCCCCAAGGAAAAAATAGTCGTTAAATATCGTAAATGAGGGATTGTAAAATTCCAAAGACGAGTTGAGTTTCGTTCTGACCATTAAGGACTTTTTGAACTTTCCAAAAAAAAGTTCTGTTCTCCCCTCCAGTGGATAGATATGCCCCTGCAGAGCGTTTTCATACAGTACATCAAAAGTTCAACCCGTTTTTCTCCATCCCTTCTAGTTTTCGAGATATTTCGCTTTTTCTGAAAATCACGAAAAAATCGCAAAATCTGAATCTACAAGGGCAATAACGTCCTTCCACGATCCAAAACAGCAATTAGAGATGATAAATGAAGCAAATTAGCCCCAAGGAAAAAATCACCGTTAAATATCGTAAATGAGGGATTGTAAAATTCCAAAGACGAGTTGATTCGACTTTCGATGTGACCATTAAGGACTTCTTGAACTTTCCAAAAAAAAGTTCTGTTCCCCCCCTCCAGTGGATAGATATGCCCCTGTAGAGCGTTTTCATACAGTACATCAAATGTTCAACCCGTTTTTCTCTATCTTTTCTAGTTTTCGAGATATTTCGCTTTTTTGGAAATCACGAATAAATCGCAAAATCTGAATCTGTGAGGGCACTAACGTCCTTCCACGATCGAAAACAGCAAGTACAGATGATAAAAGAAGCAAATTAGCCCCAAGGAAAAAATCACCGTTAAATATCGTAAATGAGGGATTGTAAAATTCCAAAGACGAGTCGATTCGAGTTTCGTGCTGACCATTAAGGACTTTTTGAACTTTCCAAAAAAAAAGTTCTATTCTCCCCTCCAGTGGATAGATATGCCCCTGCAGAGCGTTTTCATACAGTACATCAAAAGTTCAACCCGTTTTTCTCTATCCCTTCTAGTTTTCGAGATATTTCGCTTTTTCTGATAATCACGAATAAATCGCAAAATCTGAATCTACAAGGGCACTAACGTCCTTCCACGATCGAAAACAGCAAGTAGTGTTGGTAAATGAAGCAAATTAGTCTCAAAGAAAAAATCGCCGTTAAATATCGTAAACGAGGGATTTTAAAATTCCAAAGACGAGTCGATTCGAGTTTCGTGCTGACCATTAAGGACTTTTTGAACTTTCCAAAAAAAAAGTTCTATTCTCTCCTTCAGTGGATAGATATGCCCCTGCAGAGCGTTTTCATACAGTACATCAAAAGTTCAACCCGTTTTTCTCTATCCCTTCTAGTTTTCGAGATATTTCGCTTTTTCTGATAATCACGAATAAATCGCAAAATCTGAATCTGTGAGGGCACTAACGTCCTTTCACTATCGAAAACAGCAAGTACAGATGGTAAGTGAAGCAAATTAGCCCCAAGAAAAAAATGGTCGTTAAATATCGTAAATGAGGGATTGTAAAATTCCAAAGACGAGTCGATTCGAATTTCGTGCTGACCAGTAAGGACTTTTTGAACTCTCCAAAAAGAAAGTTCTCTTCTCCCCTCCAGTGGATAGATATGCCCCTGCAGAGCGTTTTCATACAGTACATCAGAAGTTCAACCCGTTTTTCACTATCTTTTCTAGTTTTCGAGATATTTCGCTTTTTTTGAAAATCACGAATAAATCGCAAAATCTGAATCTGTGAGGGCACTAACGTCCTTCCACGATCGAAAACAGCAAGTACAGATGATAAAAGAAGCAAATTAGCCCCAAGGAAAAAATCGCCGTTAAATATCGTCAGTGAGGGATTGTAAAATTTCAAAGACGAGTCGATTCGAGTTTCGTGCTGACCATTAAGGACATTTTGAACTTTTCGAAAAAATAAGTTCTGTTCTCCCCTCCAGTGGATAGATATGTACCTGCAGAGCGTTTTCATACAGTACATCAAATGTATAACCCGTTTTTCTCTATCTCTTCTAGATTTCGAGATATTTAGGTTTATCTGAAAATCACGAATAAATCGCCTATTCTGAATCTACAAGGGCACTAACGTCCTTCCACGATCGAAAACAGCAAGTAGAGTTGGTAAATGAAGCAAATTAGTCCCAAGGAAAAAATCGCCGTTAAATATCGTAAACGAGGGATTGTAAAATTCGAAAGACGAGTCGATTCGAGTTTCGATCTGACCATTAAGGACTTCTTGAACTCTCCAAAAAAAAAGTTTTGTTCTCCCCTCCAGTGGATAGATATGCCTCTGTAGAGGGTTTTCATACAGTACATCAATAGCTCAACCCGTTTTTCTCTATCTCTTCTAGTTTTCGAGATATTTCGCTTTTTCTGAAAATCACGAAAAAATCGCAAAATCTGAATCTACAAGGGCAATAACGTCCTTCCACGATCGAAAACAGCAAGTACAGATGATAAAAGAAGCAAATTAGCCCCAAGGGAAAAATCGCCGTTAAATATCGTCAGTGAGGGATTGTAAAATTTCAAAGACGAGTCGATTCGAGTTTCGATCTGACCATTAAGGACTTCTTGAACTCTCCAAAAAAAAAGTTCTGTTCTCCCCTCCAGTGGATAGATATGCCCCTGTAGAGCGTTTTCATACAGTACATTAAATGTACAACCCGTTTTTCTCTATCTCTTCTAGATTTCGAGATATTTAGGTTTATCTGAAAATCACGAATAAATCGCCTATTCTGAATCTACAAGGGCACTAAAGTCCTTCCACGATCGAAAACAGCAAGTAGAGTTGGTAAATGAAGCAAATTAGTCCCAAGGAAAAAATCGCCGTTAAATATCGTAAACGAGGGATTGTAAAATTCGAAAGACGAGTCGATTCGAGTTTCGATCTGACCATTAAGGACTTCTTGAACTCTCCAAAAAAAAAGTTCTGTTCTCCCCTCCAGTGGATAGATATGCCCCTGTAGAGCGTTTTCATACAGTACATCAAAAGTTCAACCCGTTTTTCTCTATCCCTTCTAGTTTTCGAGATATTTCGCTTTTTCTGATAATCACAAATAAATCGCAAAATCTGAATCTGTGAGGGCACTAACGTCCTTTCACTATCGAAAACAGCAAGTACAGATGGTAAGTGAAGCAAATTAGCCCCAAGGAAAAAATCGCCGTTAAATATCGTAAACGAGGGATTGTGAAATTCCAAAGACGAGTCGATTCGAGTTTCGATCTGACCATTAAGGACTTCTTGAACTTTCCAAAAAAAAAGTTTTGTTCTCCCCTCCAGTGGATAGATATGCCTCTGTAGAGGGTTTTCATACAGTACATCAATAGCTCAACCCGTTTTTCTCTATCTCTTCTAGTTTTCGAGATATTTCGCTTTTTCTGAAAATCACGAATAAATCGCAAAATCTGAATCTACAAGGGCACTAACGTCCTTCCACGATTGAAAACAGCAAGTACAGATGGTAAATGAAGCAAATTAAATATCTTAAACGAGGGATTGAGAAATTCCAAAGACGAGTCGATTCGAGTTTCGATCTGACCATTAAAGGACTTCTTGAACTTTCCAAAAAAAAAGTTCTCTTCTCTTCTCCAGTGTATAGATATGCCCCTGCAGAGCGTTTTCATACAGTACATCAAAAGTTCATCCCGTTTTTCTCTATCCCTTCTAGTTTTCGAAATATTTCGCTTTTTCTGATAATCACGAATAAATCGCAAAATCTGAATCTGTGAGGGCACTAACGTCCTTTCACGATCGAAAACAGCAAGTACAGATGGTAAGTGAAGCAAATTAGCCCCAAGGAAAAAATCGCCGTTAAATATCGTAAATGAGGGATTGTAAAATTCCAAAGACTAGTCGATTCGAGTTTCGTGCTGACCATTAAGAACTTTTTGAACTTTTCAAAAAAAAAGTTCTGTTCTCCCCTCCAGTGGATAGATCTGCCCCTGCAGAGCGTTTTCATACAGTACATCAAAAGTTCAACCCGTTTTTCTTAATTCCTTCTAGTTTTCGAGATATTTCGCTTTTTCTGAAAATCACGAAAAAATCGCAAAATCTGAATCTACAAGGGCAATAACGTCCTTCCACGATCGAAAACAGCAAGTACAGATGATAAAAGAAGCAAATTAGCCCCAAGGGAAAAATCGCCGTTAAATATCGTCAGTGAGGGATTGTAAAATTTCAAAGACGAGTCGATTCGAGTTTCGTGCTGACCATTAAGGACTTTTTGAACTTTTCGAAAAAATAAGTTCTGTTCTCCCCTCCAGTGGATAGATATGTCCCTGCAGAGCGTTTTCATACAGTACATCAAATGTACAACCCGTTTTTCTCTATCCCTTCTAGTTTTCGAGATATTTCGCTTTTTCTGATAATCACGAATAAATCGCAAAATCTGAATCTGTGAGGGCACTAACGTCCTTCCACGATCGAAAACAGCAAGTAGAGTTGGTAAATGAAGCAAATTAGTCCCAAGGAAAAAATCGCCGTTAAATATCGTAAACGAGGGATTGTGAAATTCCAAAGACGAGTCGATTCGAGTTTCGATCTGACCATTAAGGACTTCTTGAACTTTTCAAAAAAAAAGTTCTGTTCTCCCCTCCAGTGGATAGATCTGCCCCTGCAGAGCGTTTTCATACAGTACATCAAAAGTTCAACCCGTTTTTCTCAATCCTTTCTAGTTTTCGAGATATTTCGCTTTTTCTGAAAATCACGAAAAAATCGCAAAATCTGAATCTACAAGGGCAATAACGTCCTTCCACGATCCAAAACAGCAATTAGAGATGATAACTGTAGCAAATTAGCCCCAAAGAAAAAATCACCGTTAAATATCGTAAATGAGGGATTGTAAAATTCCAAAGACGAGTCGATTCGACTTTCGATGTGACCAATAAGGACTTCTTGAACTTTCCAAAAAAAAGAGCTTCCCCCCCCCCCCTCCAGTGGATAGATATGCCCCTGTAGAGCGTTTTCATACAGTACATCAAATGTTCAACCCGTTTTTCTCTATCTTTTCTAGTTTTCGAGATATTTCGCTTTTTTTGAAAATCACGAATAAATCGCAAAATCTGAATCTGTGAGGGCACTAACGTCCTTTCACGATCGAAAACAGCAAGTACAGATGATAAAAGAAGCAAATTAGCCCCAAGGAAAAAATACTCGTTAAATATCGTAAATGAGGGATTGTAAAATTCCAAAGACGAGTTGAGTTTCGTTCTGACCATTAAGGACTTTTTGAACTTTCCAAAAAAAAGTTCTGTTCTCCCCTCCAGTGGATAGATATGCCCCTGCAGAGCGTTTTCATACAGTACATCAAAAGTTCAACCCGTTTTTCTCCATCCCTTCTAGTTTTCGAGATATTTCGCTTTTTCTGAAAATCACGAAAAAATCGCAAAATCTGAATCTACAAGGGCAATAACGTCCTTCCACGATCCAAAACAGCAATTAGAGATGATAAATGAAGCAAATTAGCCCCAAGGAAAAAATCACCGTTAACTATCGTAAATGAGGGATTGTAAAATTCCAAAGACGAGTTGATTCGACTTTCGATGTGACCATTAAGGACTTCTTGAACTTTCCAAAAAAAAGTTCTGTTCCCCCCCTCCAGTGGATAGATATGCCCCTGTAGAGCGTTTTCATACAGTACATCAAATGTTCAACCCGTTTTTCTCTATCTTTTCTAGTTTTCGAGATATTTCGCTTTTTTTGAAATAATATGAATATAAATAAATGAATAAATCGATGTTAAATATCGTAAATGAGGGATCGTAAAATTCTAAAGACGAGTCGATTCGAGTTTCGATCTGACCATTAAAGGACTTCTTGAACTTTCCAAAAAAAAAGTTCTCTTCTACCCTCCAGTGGATAGATATGCCCCTGTAGAGCGTGTTCATACAGTACATCAAAAGTTCAACCCGTTTTTCTCTATCCCTTCTAGTTTTCGAGATATTTCGCTTTTTCTGATAATCACGAATAAATCGCAAAATCTGAATCTGTGAGGGCACTAACGTCCTTCCACGATCGAAAACAGCAAGTAGAGTTGGTAAATGAAGCAAATTAGTCCCAAGGAAAAAATCGCCGTTAAATATCGTAAACGAGGGATTTTAAAATTCCAAAGACGAGTCGATTCGAGTTTCGTGCTGACCATTAAGAACTTTTTGAACTTTTCAAAAAAAAAGTTCTGTTCTCCCCTCCAGTGGATAGATCTGCCCCTGCTGAGCGTTTTCATATAGTACATCAAAAGTTCAACCCGTTTTTCTCCATCCCTTATAGTTTTCGAGATATTTCGCTTTTTCTGAAAATCACGAAAAAATCGCAAAATCTGAATCTACAAGGGCAATAACGTCCTTCCACGATTCAAAACAGCAATTAGAGATGATAAATGAAGCAAATTAGCCCCAAGGAAAAAATCACCGTTAAATATCGTAAATGAGGGATTGTAAAATTCCAAAGTCGAGTCGATTCGAGTTTCGTGCTGACCATTAAGGACTTTTTGAACTTTCCAAAAAAAAAGTTCTATTCTCCCCTCCAGTGGATAGATATGCCCCTGCAGAGCGTTTTCATACAGTACATCAAAAGTTCAACCCGTTTTTCTCTATCCCTTCTAGTTTTCGAGATATTTCGCTTTTTCTGATAATCACGAATAAATCGCAAAATCTAAATCTACAAGGGCACTAACGTCCTTCCACGATCGAAAACAGCAAGTAGTGTTGGTAAATGAAGCAAATTAGTCTCAAAGAAAAAATCGCCGTTATATATCGTAAACGAGGGATTTTAAAATTCCAAAGACGAGTCGATTCGAGTTTCGTGCTGACCATTAAGGACTTTTTGAACTTTCCAAAAAAAAAGTTCTATTCTCCCCTCCAGTGGATAGATATGCCCCTGCAGAGCGTTTTCATACAGTACATCAAAAGTTCAACCCGTTTTTCTCTATCCCTTCTAGTTTTCGAGATATTTCGCTTTTTCTGATAATCACGAATAAATCGCAAAATCTGAATCTGTGAGGGCACTAACGTCCTTTCACTATCGAAAACAGCAAGTACAGATGGTAAGTGAAGCAAATTAGCCCCAAGAAAACAATGGTCGTTAAATATCGTAAATGAGGGATTGTAAAATTCCAAAGACGAGTCGATTCGAATTTCGTGCTGACCAGTAAGGACTTTTTGAACTCTCCAAAAAGAAAGTTCTCTTCTCCCCTCCAGTGGATAGATATGCCCCTGCAGAGCGTTTTCATACAGTACATCAGAAGTTCAACCCGTTTTTCTCTATCTTTTCTAGTTTTCGAGATATTTCGCTTTTTTTGAAAATCACGAATAAATCGCAAAATCTGAATCTGTGAGGGCACTAACGTCCTTCCACGATCGAAAACAGCAAGTACAGATGATAAAAGAAGCAAATTAGCCCCAAGGAAAAAATCGCCGTTAAATATCGTCAGTGAGGGATTGTAAAATTTCAAAGACGAGTCGATTCGAGTTTCGTGCTGACCATTAAGGACTTTTTGAACTTTTCGAAAAAATAAGTTCTGTTCTCCCCTCCAGTGGATAGATATGTACCTGCAGAGCGTTTTCATACAGTACATCAAATGTATAACCCGTTTTTCTCTATCTCTTCTAGATTTCGAGATATTTAGGTTTATCTGAAAATCACGAATAAATCGCCTATTCTGAATCTACAAGGGCACTAACGTCCTTCCACGATCGAAAACAGCAAGTAGAGTTGGTAAATGAAGCAAATTAGTCCCAAGGAAAAAATCGCCGTTAAATATCGTAAACGAGGGATTGTAAAATTCGAAAGACGAGTCGATTCGAGTTTCGATCTGACCATTAAGGACTTCTTGAACTCTCCAAAAAAAAAGTTCTGTTCTCCCCTCCAGTGGATAGATATGCCCCTGTAGAGCGTTTTCATACAGTACATCAAATGTACAACCCGTTTTTCTCTATCTCTTCTAGATTTCGAGATATTTAGGTTTATCTGAAAATCACGAATAAATCGCCTATTCTGAATCTACAAGGGCACTAACGTCCTTCCACGATCGAAAACAGCAAGTAGAGTTGGTAAATGAAGCAAATTAGTCCCAAGGAAAAAATCGCCGTTAAATATCGTAAACGAGGGATTGTAAAATTCGAAAGACGAGTCGATTCGAGTTTCGATCTGACCATTAAGGACTTCTTGAACTCTCCAAAAAAAAAGTTCTGTTCTCCCCTCCAGTGGATAGATATGCCCCTGTAGAGCGTTTTCATACAGTACATCAAAAGTTCAACCCGTTTTTCTCAATCCCTTCTAGTTTTCGAGATATTTCGCTTTTTCTGAAAATCACGAAAAAATCGCAAAATCTGAATCTACAAGGGCAATAACGTCCTTCCACGATCCAAAACAGCAATTAGAGATGATAAATGAAGCAAATTAGCCCCAAAGAAAAAATCGCCGTTAAATATCGTAAACGAGGGATTGTAAAATTCGAAAGACGAGTCGATTCGAGTTTCGATCTGACCATTAAGGACTTCTTGAACTTTCCAAAAAAAAAGTTTTGTTCTCCCCTCCAGTGGATAGATATGCCTCTGTAGAGGGTTTTCATACAGTACATCAATAGCTCAACCCGTTTTTCTCTATCCCTTCTAGTTTTCGAGATATTTCGCTTTTTCTGATAATCACAAATAAATCGCAAAATCTGAATCTGTGAGGGCACTAACGTCCTTTCACGATCGAAAACAGCAAGTACAGATGGTAAGTGAAGCAAATTAGCCCCAAGGAAAAAATCGCCGTTAAATATCGTAAACGAGGGATTGTGAAATTCCAAAGACGAGTCGATTCGAGTTTCGATCTGACCATTAAGGACTTCTTGAACTTTCCAAAAAAAAAGTTTTGTTCTCCCCTCCAGTGGATAGATATGCCTCTGTAGAGGGTTTTCATACAGTACATCAATAGCTCAACCCGTTTTTCTCTATCTCTTCTAGTTTTCGAGATATTTCGCTTTTTCTGAAAATCACGAATAAATCGCAAAATCTGAATCTACAAGGGCACTAACGTCCTTCCACGATTGAAAACAGCAAGTACAGATGGTAAATGAAGCAAATTAAATATCTTAAACGAGGGATTGAGAAATTCCAAAGACGAGTCGATTCGAGTTTCGATCTGACCATTAAAGGACTTCTTGAACTTTCCAAAAAAAAAGTTCTCTTCTCTTCTCCAGTGTATAGATATGCCCCTGCAGAGCGTTTTCATACAGTACATCAAAAGTTCATCCCGTTTTTCTCTATCCCTTCTAGTTTTCGAAATATTTCGCTTTTTCTGATAATCACGAATAAATCGCAAAATCTGAATCTGTGAGGGCACTAACGTCCTTTCACGATCGAAAACAGCAAGTACAGATGGTAAGTGAAGCAAATTAGCCCCAAGGAAAAAATCGCCGTTAAATATCGTAAATGAGGGATTGTAAAATTCCAAAGACTAGTCGATTCGAGTTTCGTGCTGACCATTAAGAACTTTTTGAAATTTTCAAAAAAAAAGTTCTGTTCTCCCCTCCAGTGGATAGATCTGCCCCTGCAGAGCGTTTTCATACAGTACATCAAAAGTTCAACCCGTTTTTCTTAATTCCTTCTAGTTTTCGAGATATTTCGCTTTTTCTGAAAATCACGAAAAAATCGCAAAATCTGAATCTACAAGGGCAATAACGTCCTTCCACGATCGAAAACAGCAAGTACAGATGATAAAAGAAGCAAATTAGCCCCAAGGGAAAAATCGCCGTTAAATATCGTCAGTGAGGGATTGTAAAATTTCAAAGACGAGTCGATTCGAGTTTCGTGCTGACCATTAAGGACTTTTTGAACTTTTCGAAAAAATAAGTTCTGTTCTCCCCTCCAGTGGATAGATATGTCCCTGCAGAGCGTTTTCATACAGTACATCAAATGTACAACCCGTTTTTCTCTATCCCTTCTAGTTTTCGAGATATTTCGCTTTTTCTGATAATCACAAATAAATCGCAAAATCTGAATCTGTGAGGGCACTAACGTCCTTCCACGATCGAAAACAGCAAGTAGAGTTGGTAAATGAAGCAAATTAGTCCCAAGGAAAAAATCGCCGTTAAATATCGTAAACGAGGGATTGTGAAATTCCAAAGACGAGTCGATTCGAGTTTCGATCTGACCATTAAGGACTTCTTGAACTTTTCAAAAAAAAAGTTCTGTTCTCCCCTCCAGTGGATAGATCTGCCCCTGCAGAGCGTTTTCATACAGTACATCAAAAGTTCAACCCGTTTTTCTCAATCCCTTCTAGTTTTCGAGATATTTCGCTTTTTCTGAAAATCACGAAAAAATCGCAAAATCTGAATCTACAAGGGCAATAACGTCCTTCCACGATCCAAAACAGCAATTAGAGATGATAAATGAAGCAAATTAGCCCCAAAGAAAAAATCACCGTTAAATATCGTAAATGAGGGATTGTAAAATTCCAAAGACGAGTCGATTCGACTTTCGATGTGACCAATAAGGACTTCTTGAACTTTCCAAAAAAAAGAGCTTCCCCCCCCCCTCCAGTGGATAGATATGCCCCTGTAGAGCGTTTTCATACAGTACATCAAATGTTCAACCAGTTTTTCTCTATCTTTTCTAGTTTTCGAGATATTTCGATTTTTTTGAAAATCACGAATAAATCGCAAAATCTGAATCTGTGAGGGCACTAACGTCCTTCCACGATCGAAAACAGCAAGTACAGATGATAAAAGAAGCAAATTAGCCCCAAGGAAAAAATAGTCGTTAAATATCGTAAATGAGGGATTGTAAAATTCCAAAGACGAGTTGAGTTTCGTTCTGACCATTAAGGACTTTTTGAACTTTCCAAAAAAAAGTTCTGTTCTCCCCTCCAGTGGATAGATATGCCCCTGCAGAGCGTTTTCATACAGTACATCAAAGGTTCAACCCGTTTTTCTCCATCCCTTCTAGTTTTCGAGATATATCGCTTTTTCTGAAAATCACGAAAAAATCGCAAAATCTGAATCTACAAGGGCAATAACGTCCTTCCACGATCCAAAACAGCAATTAGAGATGATAAATGAAGCAAATTAGCCCCAAGGAAAAAATCACCGTTAAATATCGTAAATGAGGGATTGTAAAATTCCAAAGACGAGTTGATTCGACTTTCGATGTGACCATTAAGGACTTCTTGAACTTTCCAAAAAAAAGTTCTGTTCCCCCCCTCCAGTGGATAGATATGCCCCTGTAGAGCGTTTTCATACAGTACATCAAATGTTCAACCCGTTTTTCTCTATCTTTTCTAGTTTTCGAGATATTTCGCTTTTTTTGAAATAATATGAATATAAATAAATGAATAAATCGCCGTTAAATATCGTAAATGAGGGATCGTAAAGTTCTAAAGACGAGTCGATTCGAGTTTCGATCTGACCATTAAAGGACTTCTTGAACTTTCCAAAAAAAAAGTTCTCTTCTACCCTCCAGTGGATAGATATGCCCCTGTAGAGCGTGTTCATACAGTACATCAAAAGTTCAACCCGTTTTTCTCTATCCCTTCTAGTTTTCGAGATATTTCGCTTTTTCTGATAATCACGAATAAATCGCAAAATCTGAATCTGTGAGGGCACTAACGTCCTTCCACGATCGAAAACAGCAAGTAGAGTTGGTAAATGAAGCAAATTAGTCCCAAGGAAAAAATCGCCGTTAAATATCGTAAACGAGGGATTTTAAAATTCCAAAGACGAGTCGATTCGAGTTTCGTGCTGACCATTAAGAACTTTTTGAACTTTTCAAAAAAAAAGTTCTGTTCTCCCCTCCAGTGGATAGATCTGCCCCTGCTGAGCGTTTTCATATAGTACATCAAAAGTTCAACCCGTTTTTCTCCATCCCTTATAGTTTTCGAGATATTTCGCTTTTTCTGAAAATCACGAAAAAATCGCAAAATCTGAATCTACAAGGGCAATAACGTCCTTCCACGATTCAAAACAGCAATTAGAGATGATAAATGAAGCAAATTAGCCCCAAGGAAGAAATCACCGTTAAATATCGTAAATGAGGGATTGTAAAATTCCAAAGTCGAGTCGATTCGACTTTCGATGTGACCATTAAGGACTTCTTGAACTTTCCAAAAAAAAGGTTCTGTTCCCCCCTCCAGTGGATAGATATGCCCCTGTAGAGCGTTTTCATACAGTACATCAAATGTTCAACCCGTTTTTCTCTATCTTTTCTAGTTTTCGAGATATTTCGCTTTTTTGGAAATCACGAATAAATCGCAAAATCTGAATCTGTGAGGGCACTAACGTCCTTCCACGATCGAAAACAGCAAGTACAGATGATAAAAGAAGCAAATTAGCCCCAAGGAAAAAATCACCGTTAAATATCGTAAATGAGGGATTGTAAAATTCCAAAGACGAGTCGATTCGAGTTTCGTGCTGACCATTAAGGACTTTTTGAACTTTCCAAAAAAAAAGTTCTATTCTCCCCTCCAGTGGATAGATATGCCCCTGCAGAGCGTTTTCATACAGTACATCAAAAGTTCAACCCGTTTTTCTCTATCCCTTCTAGTTTTCGAGATATTTCGCTTTTTCTGATAATCACGAATAAATCGCAAAATCTGAATCTGTGAGGGCACTAACGTCCTTTCACTATCGAAAACAGCAAGTACAGATGGTAAGTGAAGCAAATTAGCCCCAAGAAAAAAATGGTCGTTAAATATCGTAAATGAGGGATTGTAAAATTCCAAAGACGAGTCGATTCGAATTTCGTGCTGACCAGTAAGGACTTTTTGAACTCTCCAAAAAGAAAGTTCTCTTCTCCCCTCCAGTGGATAGATATGCCCCTGCAGAGCGTTTTCATACAGTACATCAGAAGTTCAACCCGTTTTTCTCTATCTTTTCTAGTTTTCGAGATATTTCGCTTTTTTTGAAAATCACGAATAAATCGCAAAATCTGAATCTTGGAGGGCACTAACGTCCTTCCACGATCGAAAACAGCAAGTACAGATGATAAAAGAAGCAAATTAGCCCCAAGGAAAAAATCGCCGTTAAATATCGTCAGTGAGGGATTGTAAAATTTCAAAGACGAGTCGATTCGAGTTTCGTGCTGACCATTAAGGACTTTTTGAACTTTTCGAAAAAATAAGTTCTGTTCTCCCCTCCAGTGGATAGTTATGTACCTGCAGAGCGTTTTCATACAGTACATCAAATGTATAACCCGTTTTTCTCTATCTCTTCTAGATTTCGAGATATTTAGGTTTATCTGAAAATCACGAATAAATCGCCTATTCTGAATCTACAAGGGCACTAACGTCCTTCCACGATCGAAAACAGCAAGTAGAGTTGGTAAATGAAGCAAATTAGTCCCAAGGAAAAAATCGCCGTTAAATATCGTAAACGAGGGATTGTAAAATTCGAAAGACGAGTCGATTCGAGTTTCGATCTGACCATTAAGGACTTCTTGAACTCTCCAAAAAAAAAGTTCTGTTCTCCCCTCCAGTGGATAGATATGCCCCTGTAGAGCGTTTTCATACAGTACATCAAATGTACAACCCGTTTTTCTCTATCTCTTCTAGATTTCGAGATATTTAGGTTTATCTGAAAATCACGAATAAATCGCCTATTCTGAATCTACAAGGGCACTAACGTCCTTCCTCGATCGAAA
Organism: Chrysolina americana; assembly: GCA_958502065.1. Lineage (NCBI taxonomy): Eukaryota > Metazoa > Arthropoda > Insecta > Coleoptera > Chrysomelidae > Chrysolina > Chrysolina americana. The sequence goes on along the minus strand of OY293416.1, from coordinate 58,282,353 downwards.
ACAGCAAGTAGAGTTGGTAAATGAAGCAAATTAGTCCCAAGGAAAAAATCGCCGTTAAATATCGTAAACGAGGGATTGTAAAATTCGAAAGACGAGTCGATTCGAGTTTCGATCTGACCATTAAGGACTTCTTGAACTCTCCAAAAAAAAAGTTCTGTTCTCCCCTCCAGTGGATAGATATGCCCCTGTAGAGCGTTTTCATACAGTACATCAAAAGTTCAACCCGTTTTTCTCTATCCCTTCTAGTTTTCGAGATATTTCGCTTTTTCTGATAATCACAAATAAATCGCAAAATCTGAATCTGTGAGGGCACTAACGTCCTTTCACGATCGAAAACAGCAAGTACAGATGGTAAGTGAAGCAAATTAGCCCCAAGGAAAAAATCGCCGTTAAATATCGTAAACGAGGGATTGTGAAATTCCAAAGACGAGTCGATTCGAGTTTCGATCTGACCATTAAGGACTTCTTGAACTTTCCAAAAAAAAAGTTCTGTTCTCCCCTCCAGTGTATAGATCTGCCCCTGCAGAGCGTTTTCATACAGTACATCAAAAGTTCAACCCGTTTTTCTTAATTCCTTCTAGTTTTCGAGATATTTCGCTTTTTCTGAAAATCACGAAAAAATCGCAAAATCTGAATCTACAAGGGCAATAACGTCCTTCCACGATCGAAAACAGCAAGTACAGATGATAAAAGAAGCAAATTAGCACCAAGGGAAAAATCGCCGTTAAATATCGTCAGTGAGGGATTGTAAAATTTCAAAGACGAGTCGATTCGAGTTTCGTGCTGACCATTAAGGACTTTTTGAACTTTTCGAAAAAATAAGTTCTGTTCTCCCCTCCAGTGGATAGATATGTCCCTGCAGAGCGTTTTCATACAGTACATCAAATGTACAACCCGTTTTTCTCTATCCCTTCTAGTTTTCGAGATATTTCGCTTTTTCTGATAATCACGAATAAATCGCAAAATCTGAATCTGTGAGGGCACTAACGTCCTTCCACGATCGAAAACAGCAAGTAGAGTTGGTAAATGAAGCAAATTAGTCCCAAGGAAAAAATCGCCGTTAAATATCGTAAACGAGGGATTGTGAAATTCCAAAGACGAGTCGATTCGAGTTTCGATCTGACCATTAAGGACTTCTTGAACTTTTCAAAAAAAAAGTTCTGTTCTCCCCTCCAGTGGATAGATCTGCCCCTGCAGAGCGTTTTCATACAGTACATCAAAAGTTCAACCCGTTTTTCTCAATCCCTTCTAGTTTTCGAGATATTTCGCTTTTTCTGAAAATCACGAAAAAATCGCAAAATCTGAATCTACAAGGGCAATAACGTCCTTCCACGATCCAAAACAGCAATTAGAGATGATAAATGAAGCAAATTAGCCCCAAAGAAAAAATCACCGTTAAATATCGTAAATGAGGGATTGTAAAATTCCAAAGACGAGTCGATTCGACTTTCGATGTGACCAATAAGGACTTCTTGAACTTTCCAAAAAAAAGAGCTTTCCCCCCCCCCTCCAGTGGATAGATATGCCACTGTAGAGCGTTTTCATACAGTACATCAAATGTTCAACCCGTTTTTCTCTATCTTTTCTAGTTTTCGAGATATTTCGCTTTTTTTGAAAATCACGAATAAATCGCAAAATCTGAATCTGTGAGGGCACTAACGTCCTTCCACGATCGAAAACAGCAAGTACAGATGATAAAAGAAGCAAATTAGCCCCAAGGAATAAATCGCCGTTAAATATCGTAAATGAGGGATCGTAAAATTCTAAAGACGAGTCGATTCGAGTTTCGATCTGACCATTAAAGGACTTCTTGAACTTTCCTAAAAAAAAGTTCTCTTCTACCCTCCAGAGGATAGATGTGCCCCTGTAGAGCGTTTTCAAACAGTACATCAAAAGTTCAACCCGTTTTTCTCTATCCCTTCTAGTTTTCGAGATATTTCGCTTTTCCTGATAATCACGAATAAATCGCAAAATCTGAATCTGTGAGGGCACTAACGTCCTTTCACGATCCAAAACAGCAAGTACAGATGATAAAAGAAGCAAATTAGCCCCAAGGAATAAATTGCCGTTAAATATCGTAAATGAGGGATTGTAAAATTCTAAAGACGAGTCGATTCGAGTTTCGATCTGACCATTAAAGGACTTCTTGAACTTTCCAAAAAAAATGTTCTCTTCTCCCCTCCAGTGGATAGATATGCCCCTGTAGAGCGTTTTTGTACAGTACTTCACAAGTTCAACCCGTTTTTCTCTATCTCTTCTAGTTTTCGAGATATTTAGGTTTATCTGAAAATCACGAATAAATCGCCTATTCTGAATCTACAAGGGCACTAACGTCCTTCCACGATCGAAAACAGCAAGTAGAGTTGGTAAATGAAGCAAATTAGTCCCAAGGAAAAAATCGCCGTTAAATATCGTAAACGAGGGATTGTGAAATTCCAAAGACGAGTCGATTCGAGTTTCGATCTGACCATTAAGGACCTCTTGAACTTTTCAAAAAAAAAGTTCTGTTCTCCCCTCCAGTGGATAGATCTGCCCCTGCAGAGCGTTTTCATACAGTACATCAAAAGTTCAACCCGTTTTTCTCAATCCCTTCTAGTTTTCGAGATATTTCGCTTTTTCTGAAAATCACGAAAAAATCGCAAAATCTGAATCTACAAGGGCAATAACGTCCTTCCACGATCCAAAAGAGCAATTAGAGATGATAAATGAAGCAAATTAGCCCCAAGGAAAAAATCACCGTTAAATATCGTAAATGAGGGATTGTAAAATTCCAAAGACGAATTGATTCGACTTTCGATGTGACCATTAAGGACTTCTTGAACTTTCCAAAAAAAAGTTCTGTTCCCCCCCTCCAGTGGATAGATATGCCCCTGTAGAGCGTTTTCATACAGTACATCAAATGTTCAACCCGTTTTTCTCTATCTTTTCTAGTTTTCGAGATATTTCGCTTTTTTTGAAATAATATGAATATAAATAAATGAATAAATCGCCGTTAAATATCGTAAATGAGGGATCGTAAAATTCTAAAGACGAGTCGATTCGAGTTTCGATCTGACCATTAAAGGACTTCTTGAACTTTCCAAAAAAAAAGTTCTCTTCTACCCTCCAGTGGATAGATATGCCCCTGTAGAGCGTGTTCATACAGTACATCAAAAGTTCAACCCGTTTTTCTCTATCCCTTCTAGTTTTCGAGATATTTCGCTTTTTCTGATAATCACGAATAAATCGCAAAATCTGAATCTGTGAGGGCACTAACGTCCTTCCACGATCGAAAACAGCAAGTAGAGTTGGTAAATGAAGCAAATTAGTCCCAAGGAAAAAATCGCCGTTAAATATCGTAAACGAGGGATTTTAAAATTCCAAAGACGAGTCGATTCGAGTTTCGTGCTGACCATTAAGAACTTTTGGAACTTTTCAAAAAAAAAGTTCTGTTCTCCCCTCCAGTGGATAGATATGCCCCTGTAGAGCGTTTTCATACAGTACATCAAATGTACAACCCGTTTTTCTCTATCTCTTCTAGATTTCGAGATATTTAGGTTTATCTGAAAATCACGAATAAATCGCCTATTCTGAATCTACAAGGGCACTAACGTCCTTCCACGATCGAAAACAGCAAGTAGAGTTGGTAAATGAAGCAAATTAGTCCCAAGGAAAAAATCGCCGTTAAATATCGTAAACGAGGGATTGTAAAATTCGAAAGACGAGTCGATTCGAGTTTCGATCTGACCATTAAGGACTTCTTGAACTCTCCAAAAAAAAAGTTCTGTTCTCCCCTCCAGTGGATAGATATGCCCCTGTAGAGCGTTTTCATACAGTACATCAAAAGTTCAACCCGTTTTTCTCTATCCCTTCTAGTTTTCGAGATATTTCGCTTTTTCTGATAATCACAAATAAATCGCAAAATCTGAATCTGTGAGGGCACTAACGTCCTTTCACGATCGAAAACAGCAAGTACAGATGGTAAGTGAAGCAAATTAGCCCCAAGGAAAAAATCGCCGTTAAATATCGTAAACGAGGGATTGTGAAATTCCAAAGACGAGTCGATTCGAGTTTCGATCTGACCATTAAGGACTTCTTGAACTTTCCAAAAAAAAAGTTTTGTTCTCCCCTCCAGTGGATAGATATGCCTCTGTAGAGGGTTTTCATACAGTACATCAATAGCTCAACCCGTTTTTCTCTATCTCTTCTAGTTTTCGAGATATTTCGCTTTTTCTGAAAATCACGAATAAATCGCAAAATCTGAATCTACAAGGGCACTAACGTCCTTCCACGATTGAAAACAGCAAGTACAGATGGTAAATGAAGCAAATTAAATATCTTAAACGAGGGATTGAGAAATTCCAAAGACGAGTCGATTCGAGTTTCGATCTGACCATTAAAGGACTTCTTGAACTTTCCAAAAAAAAAGTTCTCTTCTCTTCTCCAGTGTATAGATATGCCCCTGCAGAGCGTTTTCATACAGTACATCAAAAGTTCATCCCGTTTTTCTCTATCCCTTCTAGTTTTCGAAATATTTCGCTTTTTCTGATAATCACGAATAAATCGCAAAATCTGAATCTGTGAGGGCACTAACGTCCTTTCACGATCGAAAACAGCAAGTACAGATGGTAAGTGAAGCAAATTAGCCCCAAGGAAAAAATCGCCGTTAAATATCGTAAATGAGGGATTGTAAAATTCCAAAGACTAGTCGATTCGAGTTTCGTGCTGACCATTAAGAACTTTTTGAACTTTTCAAAAAAAAAGTTCTGTTCTCCCCTCCAGTGGATAGATCTGCCCCTGCAGAGCGTTTTCATACAGTACATCATAAGTTCAACCCGTTTTTCTTAATTCCTTCTAGTTTTCGAGATATTTCGCTTTTTCTGAAAATCACGAAAAAATCGCAAAATCTGAATCTACAAGGGCAATAACGTCCTTCCACGATCGAAAACAGCAAGTACAGATGATAAAAGAAGCAAATTAGCCCCAAGGAAAAAATCGCCGTTAAATATCGTCAGTGAGGGATTGTAAAATTTCAAAGACGAGTCGATTCGAGTTTCGTGCTGACCATTAAGGACTTTTTGAACTTTTCGAAAAAATAAGTTCTGTTCTCCCCTCCAGTGGATAGATATGTCCCTGCAGAGCGTTTTCATACAGTACATCAAATGTACAACCCGTTTTTCTCTATCCCTTCTAGTTTTCGAGATATTTCGCTTTTTCTGATAATCACGAATAAATCGCAAAATCTGAATCTGTGAGGGCACTAACGTCCTTCCACGATCGAAAACAGCAAGTAGAGTTGGTAAATGAAGCAAATTAGTCCCAAGGAAAAAATCGCCGTTAAATATCGTAAACGAGGGATTGTGAAATTCCAAAGACGAGTCGATTCGAGTTTCGATCTGACCATTAAGGACTTCTTGAACTTTTCAAAAAAAAAGTTCTGTTCTCCCCTCCAGTGGATAGATCTGCCCCTGCAGAGCGTTTTCATACAGTACATCAAAAGTTCAACCCGTTTTTCTCAATCCCTTCTAGTTTTCGAGATATTTCGCTTTTTCTGAAAATCACGAAAAAATCGCAAAATCTGAATCTACAAGGGCAATAACGTCCTTCCACGATCCAAAACAGCAATTAGAGATGATAAATGAAGCAAATTAGCCCCAAGGAAAAAATCACCGTTAAATATCGTAAATGAGGGATTGTAAAATTCCAAAGACGAGTCGATTCGACTTTCGATGTGACCAATAAGGACTTCTTGAACTTTTCAAAAAAAAAGTTCTGTTCTCCCCTCCAGTGGATAGATCTGCCCCTGCAGAGCGTTTTCATACAGTACATCAAAAGTTCAACCCGTTTTTCTCAATCCCTTCTAGTTTTCGAGATATTTCGCTTTTTCTGAAAATCACGAAAAAATCGCAAAATCTGAATCTACAAGGGCAATAACGTCCTTCCACGATCCAAAACAGCAATTAGAGATGATAAATGAAGCAAATTAGCCCCAAGGAAAAAATCACCGTTAAATATCGTAAATGAGGGATTGTAAAATTCCAAAGACGAGTCGATTCGACTTTCGATGTGACCAATAAGGACTTCTTGAACTTTCCAAAAAAAAGAGCTTTCCCCCCCCCTCCAGTGGATAGATATGCCCCTGTAGAGCGTTTTCATACAGTACATCAAATGTTCAACCCGTTTTTCTCTATCTTTTCTAGTTTTCGAGATATTTCGCTTTATTTGAAAATCACGAATAAATCGCAAAATCTGAATCTGTGAGGGCACTAACGTCCTTCCACGATCGAAAACAGCAAGTACAGATGATAAAAGAAGCAAATTAGCCCCAAGGAATAAATCGCCGTTAAATATCGTAAATGAGGGATCGTAAAATTCTAAAGACGAGTCGATTCGAGTTTCGATCTGACCATTAAAGGACTTCTTGAACTTTCCTAAAAAAAAGTTCTCTTCTACCCTCCAGTGGATAGATATGCCCCTGTAGAGCGTTTTCAAACAGTACATCAAAAGTTCAACCCGTTTTTCTCTATCCCTTCTAGTTTTTGAGATATTTCGCTTTTTCTGATAATCACGAATAAATCGCAAAATCTGAATCTGTGAGGGCACTAACGTCCTTTCACGATCCAAAACAGCAAGTACAGATGATAAAAGAAGCAAATTAGCCCCAAGGAATAAATTGCCGTTAAATATCGTAAATGAGGGATTGTAAAATTCTAAAGACGAGTCGATTCGAGTTTCGATCTGACCATTAAAGGACTTCTTGAACTTTCCAAAAAAAATGTTCTCTTCTCCCCTCCAGTGGATAGATATGCCCCTGTAGAGCGTTTTTGTACAGTACTTCACAAGTTCAACCCGTTTTTCTCTATCTGTTCTAGTTTTCGAGATATTTAGGTTTATCTGAAAATCACGAATAAATCGCCTATTCTGAATCTACAAGGGCACTAACGTCCTTCCACGATCGAAAACAGCAAGTAGAGTTGGTAAATGAAGCAAATTAGTCCCAAGGAAAAAATCGCCGTTAAATATCGTAAACGAGGGATTGTGAAATTCCAAAGACGAGTCGATTCGAGTTTCGATCTGACCATTAAGGACTTCTTGAACTTTTCAAAAAAAAGTTCTGTTCTCCCCTCCAGTGGATAGATCTGCCCCTGCAGAGCGTTTTCATACAGTACATCAAAAGTTCAACCCGTTTTTCTCAATCCCTTCTAGTTTTCGAGATATTTCGCTTTTTCTGAAAATCACGAAAAAATCGCAAAATCTGAATCTACAAGGGCAATAACGTCCTTCCACGATCCAAAACAGCAATTAGAGATGATAAATGAAGCAAATTAGCCCCAAGGAAAAAATCACCGTTAAATATCGTAAATGAGGGATTGTAAAATTCCAAAGACGAGTCGATTCGACTTTCGATGTGACCAATAAGGACTTCTTGAACTTTCCAAAAAAAAGAGCTTTCCCCCCCCCTCCAGTGGATAGATATGCCCCTGTAGAGCGTTTTCATACAGTACATCAAATGTTCAACCCGTTTTTCTCTATCTTTTCTAGTTTTCGAGATATTTCGCTTTTTTTGAAAATCACGAATAAATCGCAAAATCTGAATCTGTGAGGGCACTAACGTCCTTCCACGATTGAAAACAGCAAGTAGAGTAGGTAAATGAAGCAAATTAGCCCCAAGGAAAAAATCGCCGTTAAATATCGTAAACGAGGGATTGTAAAATTCGAAAGACGAGTCGATTCGAGTTTCGATCTGACCATTAAGGACTTCTTGAACTTTCCAAAAAAAAAGTTCTGTTCTCCCCACCAGTGGATAGATATGCCCCTGTAGAGCGTTTTCATACAGTACATCAAAAGTTCAACCTGTTTTTCTCTATCTCTTCTAGTTTTCGAGATACTTCGCTTTTTTTGAAAATCACGAATAAATCGTAAAATCTGAATCTTCGAGGGCACTAGCGTCCTTCCACGATCGAAAACGGCAAGTAGAGACGGTAAATGAAGCAAATTAGCCTCAAGGAAAAAATTGCCGATAAATATCGTAAATGAGGGATTGTAAAAGTCCAAAGATGAGTCCATTCGAGTTTCGATCTGACCATTAAGGACTTTCCTTCCCTGTTCTTCCTCCAGTGGATAGATATGCCCCTGTTAGGTTTAGGTTTGAACGTGAGTGGGCCCATATCAGGCCCTCCACTGCGGCCAATGGCCTATTGTGGCTCACCCTATGGTTATATTTCTCCCAGTATATCCAATCTCTTAACGAAATTGAGGAGTACGTTGGGAGAACAATTTACCAGGTTCTCTGGCCTAACTGTTGTATTGCCAAATGTTGAGAATCTGGTTCTGGCCGCTGCGGGGCATGTACATGAAATGTGCTTATCCGTTTCATCCTCCTCCATGCATAGGCGGCACTCTGCATGTGGTGTTTGAGTTTGCAGTGGCCAGTGAGCAAACCTACTATAACTCTGAGATGTGCTCTACTGAGTTCTAGCAGCTTGTCAGAGTCCTGGATTTTCCTTGTGCAAGCAATAAATGCTTTGGAATGGGCTAGGCCCGGTAGACTACGCCAGAACTCGAGTCTTTTGTTGTCAGCCCAGGATGTTATGACATTCTTGGCAGTGCTATGTGCTATACCGATTACCGGTCTGGCCCAGTGAACGTTGTTTCGGCCCCCTCTTTTGCTAGGGCGTCCGCTATTTCGTTTCCTTCTAGGCCCGTGTGACCTGGTATCCAGACTAGGTTAACGTTGTTGCGTTGTGCCAGTCGGTTTAACGTTTCTCTACAGTTCCATACTGCTCTGGATTTAAAGCAATTGGATTCAAGCGCTTTCAGTGACGCTTGACTGTCTGAAAATATTTTAATTGTTTTTCGTGTGTGGCGTCGATTTTCCAGCTCCCTTGCACACATTTCAATGGCATATACCTCTGCCTGGAATACCGTAGCTAATTTACCCACACTGAATGAGCGTTTCACTACTGGGTTTATCCCGTATATTCCGGCTCCGACACCTTCCAAAGTTTTGGAACCATCGGTAAACCAATGTTCATTTGCCCTACATAGGTCAGTTTCATTCCGAACCCAGTCTTCTCTTTCGGGGAAGAACACAGTGTAGGACGTGTGAAGGTTGATAGTTTTAGGCATGATGTCTGAGGGCATTCCTAGAATGTTGTGAGCTGTTATGCCCTCCAGCATGCTGCTGCTTCTCATGAATACTGCCTGCGGTAGACTAATGGCCGCTTGGTAGAGTCTGTATGTTGCCCATCTTGCCTCTCTCTCCAAACCTATGTGAAGAGGAGGTAATCCGAGAAGGGCTTCCATTGCTGCCGTTGGCGTGGAGCGAATGGCCCCAGTAATCGCCAGACACGCTTGTCTCTGTAGTCCGTTAAGTTTAGCCTGGGCCATTTTTTGTTGGCCCTTGCTCCACCAGACTACAGAGCCATACGTGATTATTGGTCGTATGACGGTCACGTACAGCCAGTACACTTGTTTTGGTGACATGCCCCATGTTTTGCCACATATTCTGCGGCATGACCATAATGATAGGCTAACCTTCCGGATAGTCTTTTCCAGATGCAAGTTCCAATTTAGCTTTTTATCTAGGGTTATTCCCAGATATTTTGCTTCACTCGCAAAAGGAATTGTTACACCATTGATGGAAGGAGGTATTAATTGTTCCAGCTTCCTTTTTCTGGTGAACGGCACTATGACCATTTTATGAGGGTTAATGGACATTTCCTCCCTCTCACACCATTTATATATGGTGTCCAATATATCCTGAAGGGCGAAGGAGATCGTCTCTTCGGATTTATCGCATATTACTAGGACCAGATCGTCAGCATATGCTTGCAGATTGACCTCCCACAGCGAGAGAATGACCAGCAGATCATCCATCAGCAGTGACCATAGCAGAGGGGAGAGAACCCACCCCTGAGGGCAGCCCCTTGCTGGCTTGAAGCTGACACTTTCCCCCTGTAGAGAGGTCGTTATAGTTCTGTTATGAAGCATAGTTCTTATCCAGTCACATAGTTTTGGTTCAATTCCTCTAGAGACAGTGGCCTCATATAGGGAGTGAGGTAGTGCATTGTTAAATGTTCCTTCTATGTCAAGGAATGCGGCGACTGCTACCTCCTGGTGTTCCAGGGCGTCGCTTATTCCTGAGACAAGGTTGTTGAGAGCAAGTTCTGTTGACTTACCAGCCTGGTATGCATACTGGTGAACATTGAGTGGGTACTTTGTTAGTACACCACACCTCATGTGCCCGTCCAGTATTTTCTCCATGCTTTTCAACAGAAAGGATGTCAGACTAATAGGTCTGAGCGATTTTGGGTGTGGGTCAGTCCGACCCACCTTAGGAATATAGATCACCCTAGTCGCGGTCCAGTTAGATGGAATATGGTTCCAAACTAAACTGGCTCTGAAGAGTCTTATGAGGATAGGTGCAATATGTTCCAGTCCGATTTGTAACAGAGCTGGAGCTATGCCATCCTCTCCTGGCGATTTGTAGGGTTGGAACGAGTTAACCGCCCATCTTATCGCCTGTGGTGTAATTATTTTGTTGGCAACCACCCAGTCATCTCTGCTAGGTCGTTTTATCCGGCCTATATTTATGACTGGAGGTCGATTGTCCAGAATCAGGCTGTGGTTATTAGCCAATAGTTCTAATGTTTCTTTCCTGGAGGCAGTAAAGGAGCCGTCTGGACGTTTAAGCGATCCCAGCTCTTGTGTCTGCTCTCAGGATAGAATCTTGTGGATACGGGCTCCGCTTGATGTGTTCGACACATTTTCGCAGAACCGTTCCCATGATTCTCGTTTTGCTTTCCGGATATCTTTGTTGTATGTGGTTAGAGCGAACCTATAGTTTTCCCATTCACCTCACACCTTAGCTCGGTTGAATAACCTTCGAACTTCTTTTCGTGATTTATCCAGATTTTTGTTCCACCAGGAAGCATTCCGGTTATCCTTTTTCTCCCTAAGTGGACAGTTTTCGTGATACGCTGAGATAAGTGCAGTTTGTAGATGATCCGCAGCAATATCTATTTGATCACGATTATTTATTGTGGTCAGTCCGTTTTGGAGATGATTCTTCAGGGAGGTTTTGTATCCTTCCCTGTCCATGCTCCGCATGTCTCGGTATTGTACCACTGGCCTGGGGCCTATTTCAATGTTAAATTGAATATGTCTATGGTCTGAGCATGATGGTTCAGAGGACACCCTCCAGTTGGATATCTTATTGCTTAGAAATTCTGAGCTGATTGTTAAATCTAGTACCTCTTCCCTAATAATAGTGACAAAGGTTGGCTCGGAGCCCACATTGTTAATTGTAAGCTCCTCCCCTATCAAGTAATTGAAAAGAGACTCACCCCTCATGTTGATGTTTGTGTGTGCTGCCCCACGCCTCATGGTGCGCATTGGCATCACATCCTATCACTAGGTGGGTGTTGTTCCTCCTGCTGAAGGCAATTAGTTCTCGCACGGCCGCTGGAGGAGGCTGTTCCACCCCAACATTCCCTCTGGAGGTGCCGGCACCCTTTACGAGTGGTGGTCTATTCGGGATGGATTTACCCTTTCCCTTTCGGTGCTCCCCTTGCGACCATTCGTGGAGGAACGCTTTCCTTCCCCTCCTTCGGCTGCATCCGGGAAGGTTCTTTCCCCCCACGGCTGCCTTTCAGACGGAACTGAATCCGACCGAAACCGAAGTAGGGCTTGAAGTCCAGCTCCTCCAAGGATGGCTTGGACATTGCGTCTATCGCGAATGTCCATGTTTGACCACGGCCCGAATCCTCTCGGTTCAGTATTCCTGAGTGGCCAGACCGCGGTTAATTTTTTTCATTCTGGTGAGCAACATCTCGGCCGTGAGTCGTTCGTCGGCTTCATCGTCCGGGATGTATGCCACACAGATGAATGGCTTTGGAAGGTCCTGCCCTTGAACGAATTTGATTATGCCCCTGTAGAGCGTTTTCATACAGTACATCAAAAGTTCAACCCGTTTTTCTCAATCTCTTCTAGTTTTCGAAATATTTCGGGTTTTCTGAAAATCACGAATAAATCGCAAAATGTGAATCTACAAGGGCACTAACGTCCTTCCACGATCGAAAACAGCAAGTAGAGTTGGTAAATGAAGCAAATTAGCCCTAAGGAAAAAATCGCCGTTAAATATCGTAAATGGAGGATTGTAAAATTCCTAAGACGAGTCGATTCGAGTTTCGATCTGACCATTAAGGACTTCTTGAACTTTCCAGAAAAAAAGTTCTGTTCTCTCCTACAGTGGATAGATATGCCCCTGTAGAGCGTTTTCATACAGTACATCAAAAGTTCAAACCGTTTTTCTCTATCTCTATCTCTATAAATGAAGCAAATTAGGCCCAAGGAAAAAATCACCGTTAAATATCGTAAATGAGGGATTGTAAAATTCCAAAGACGAGTCGATTCGACTTTCGATGTGACCATTAAGGACTTCTTGAACTTTCCAAAAAAAAGTTCTGTTCCCCCCTCCAGTAGATAGATATGCCCCTGTAGACCGTTTTCATGCAGTACATCAAATGTTCAACCTGAATCTACAAGGGCACTAACGTCCTTCCACGATCGAAAACAGCAAGTAGAGTTGGTAAATGAAGCAAATTAGTCCCAAGGAAAAAATCGCCGTTAAATATCGTAAACGAGGGATTGTAAAATTCGAAAGACGTGTCGATTCGAGTTTCGATCTGACCATTAAGGACTTCTTGAACTTTCCAAAAAAAAAAAGTTCTGTTCTCCCCTCCAGTGGATAGATATGCCCCTGCAGAGCGTTTTCATACAGTACATCAAAAGTTCAACCCGTTTTTCAACAGCAACTACAGATGATAAATGAAGCAAATTAGCCCCAAGGAAAAAATCGCCGTTAAATATCGTAAATGAGGGATTGTAAAATTCCAAAGACGAGTCGATTCGAGTTTCGTGCTGACCATTAAGGACTTTTTGAACTTTTCGAAAAGAAAGTTCTGTTCTCCCCTCCAGTGGATAGATCTGCCCCTGCAGAGCGTTATCATACAGTATAACAAAAGTTCAACCCGTTTTTCTCTATCCCTTCTAGTTTTCGAGATATTTCGCTTTTTCTGATAATCACGAATAAATCGCAAAATCTGAATCTGTGAGGGCACTAACGTCCTTTCACGATCGAAAACAGCAAGTACAGATGGTAAGTGAAGCAAATTAGCCCCAAGGAAAAAATCGTCGTTAAATATCGTAAATGAGGGATTGTAAAATTCCAAAGACGAGTTGAGTTTCGTTTTGACCATTAAGGACTTTTTGAACTTTCCAAAAAAAAGTTCTGTTCTCCCCTCCAGTGGATAGATATGCCCCTGTATAGTGTTTTCATACAGTACATCATAAGTTCAACCCGTTTTTCTCTATCTCTTCTTGTTTTCGAGATATTTCGCATTTCCTGAAAATCACGAATAAATCGCAAAATCTGAATCAACAAGTGCACTAACGTCCTTCCACGGTCGAAAACTGTAATTAGAGATGGTAAATGAAGCAAATTAGCCCCAAGGAAAAAATCGCCGTTCGAGTTTCGTTCTGACCATTAAGGACTTTTTGAACTTACCAAAAAAAAAAGATATTAACTCCCCTCCAGTGGATAGATATGCCCCAGTAGAGCGTTTTCATACAGTACATCAATAGTTCAACCCGTTTTTCTCTATCTCTTCTAGTTTTCTTATTCGCTTTTTCTGAAAATGACGAATAAATCGCAAAATTTGAATCTACAAGGGCACTAATGCCTTCCACGATCGAAACAGCAATTAGAGATGGTAAATGAAGCAAATTAGCCCCAAGAAAAAAATCGCTGTTAAATATCGTAAATGAGGTATTGTAAAATTCCAAAGACGAGTCCATTCGAGTTTCGATGTGACCATTAAGGACTTCTTGAACTTTCCAAAAAAGAGTTTTGTTCTCCCCTCCAGTGGATAGATATGCACTTGTAGAGTGTTTTCATACGGTACATCAAAAGTTCGACCCGTTTTTCTCTATCTCTCATAGTTTTCGAGTTATCACGGGAAAATGTAATAAAGTTTCGAAATCTCAACTCACTATCGAATCAACTGGTGTTTGGAGAGAGGGGCGGCTCACGATCTTTGGAAGTGATTTTCCTGATATTGAATTGTTTTGATCTACAAGATTGAGATTTGAAACTTCATTTGCACTTTCAGTAAAAACGCGATATTACTCAAAACTCCATCTTTTTGTAGTGGTGAAAAGGATTGAAGAGCTGCGACAACTCTCAAAATGAAGCATATACTAATAATAATAATAATAATACTTTCTCATAAACACTCATAGAGTGTACCCAAAGGCATATCCTGTGCGGGTAGAGGACGGCTATTATTATTATTTGCCGTGGCGATATGAGACGACTCACTGATTTTTGGTGGCGTATTCACTTTTCAGCTGTAGGAAAACCCGGAAAACCTACAGCCCCACCCCAGGTTGTCGGCGCGAACTCCAAGCAAGCACCAGACTTCGGGATTGGCATATAGACAATTTACATTGCCTATCGACTCCTATGAAATTGAGAAAAATTTTCTCGTTTTCCAGGATTCGAACCTGGACAAATGCAAGCCGAAGTTTTGGAGGCGTGCATCTAACCGCCTCGCTACCGAACGCCCTTTATACGTGCTTGCACTCTCAATAGTCTGTTCTAAGGTAATACTCCCCAGACAAAAGGAAGGCCGTTAACTTTCGACTTTGGAGTGTCTCCATATCAGAGTGGCACTGGATAGAGGCTGTAGAGTCTTCAAGCGTTTGGACCCCCTTCGGCCCGTGTAGCCGATGAATTTGGTCTCCTGTTCGACACTGAACGGGGTTGTTATCAATTTTTGAGTTTCATCCTCCTCCAATATTGACGTAAATACTGATGGTACCCTGCCCGAAACTGTATTATTTTGAATTTGCTTACAGAAAAATTCTTACCGGTTTTCAAGCTATTATGACTTTGGCTTACAACTCACATAATGGAACAGGGAACAGGATCATTTATAGTCGGAATTATCCTTTGCTGACAAACGATCTTAATATCAATCACTACAGAGATATTTCTTCAGATATGGTTTCAAATATCGTTGATGGAAAATGGAATCAAGGCAAATTCAAAAACATTATTATTTCAACTTTTTATTGTAAAATGACAAAGAATAACTCTAAACCTTTTCAGAATCATAATATATGTTTGATATATGTATATAATATGTATTTGAATATCATAATACAGATGTATCAACTAAATTAATATACATCTTGATATAATAAACTCATGTTTATCCTCCAAATGCTTTTCCAACAGAACTGGCCGATCTTTTCAAATATTTTTAATACTGATGTTGGCACCCATTTTGTTTCAAGGGACTCCAATGTGAAAATTAGAAGGGTAAATTTCAGCAAGGAAAAGTGGAAAAGAAAATATAGGGTTGTAAAATATTTTGGCCTACGTACCGAAGTTATGAATAAATTTATTGAATAGCTCTATCATCACTATTTCAATTTTTTTCTTGCAACAAACACATACAATTCGTCCAGGCAGAAAATATAGTACAAGTAGCCAAACAAATTTTGAAAAACTATTTTGAAACTTCCTTCTATATATTTGAATAGATTTGGATGTAAATGCTCTTGCAAATGCACGTGAATCTTTTGAGAAAGATGAAATACCTAACAAGAAAAACTGTCTCTGTGCAAAAAATTCATCATCTTTTAAATTCAATTTGTGCCCGTAAGTTTAAGCTAAAACCCTATAATTATTCCTAAAGTTACCTAGTATGTAATGTAAATATAGAGAGTACAATGTAAGGATAGATATAGATATATGTTTTCAATGATATAATTATGCCATTTGATAATGCAACATGTTAAATTGTTTATTCTCAATGATTTGTTCAAGTTGATCCCACGGTCAGGCACAGAGGCCGATAGCGTTTTTCTTTAAGTTACAACACGTGTGCCAGTTCACACTCAGAACCAAAAACCATCAAGTGGTCAATCAGTACTCCTGCGACGTTTTTGTCGTATTTATTTACAATTTAATTTTTTTTACACTGAGAACACATTTTACTCTGATCGTTCATTACCTTCGAGAGGCAATTTTATTTCAATCTGCAATCATAGTTATTCCTTTGGTCTTGGCGTATGATTTGATATATCTCGCAGATAATGTGAGGACAGTTAGTTAAAAGTATATGATGTGATTTGATCTCCAAAATGGAAGAAAGAACCTACCACTAAAAAACAGTCCTTTGAGCAATGTTTAGGTGTTTTTCATAATTCACACAATTCTCACGAGACTATTTGTTAGCAGTCACATACATTTTCATCTTGGTTGGGAACTGAAACTTTTTATGCTAGAACTTACAAGTTGAAGTCAAACGAAACTGTTTTATTAACCATATCATCCAAATAGATAACTTTGCAATTGGTTCTGTGAAAAACTGTTCCCAACAGAATTATAAAACCAAGATAAGATTCAAGAAACTACATTAGATCAATCAACGTTTTTCTTCCATTTTATTTCACTGCACTCAGCCCCCGAATATCAATCTCACATTCCAAAATGCATTCATTGCAATAATCCAATGTGTACTTTTTTTTATTATAATACTCACATGACTTTTAAATGGGGGACTTAAGGACCATTAGAATTTCTATATTTACGATAAACTAAATTTTGCACCTATTTTAGGTCGCTTGGACTAACACACAAGTACTAATGATCACCATTAAGCTATGTTACACATTCACTTTTCACACAATCAATTATGATTGTCAGAAGCTAAAATCTACGCTAACCGACTTCTAGGGAACAAAAAACTGGCCTCCCACTAAGACAATATTTTCCCCTAACTGATATATACACGATATTTATATTAAAATATTTTTATAAAGAATATTGTTCGATAACTCTATTCCTCAGCTACACATTTTTTCAATTACTCTTCGGCTTCGGTTTAGGCCTGGTTCTACTGAAAGGTCAAAGGTAAGACATGTTCGACAAAAACTTCACAGGAGACCCGCAAATAAAAACAAAAAGAAAACAAAAAAATAATAAAGACGAACTGTTTAATAACTAAACATCAAATCGAATATAAATGAATGATAATACATAAGAGAGTATAATTATTTAAAAATAAAGTAAGAATAAACCTGAGAAGCATACAAAAAAAAAAGGAGCAAAGTAGAACATTCGAAAAGGAAAATTCAAATTCACGATAACTACAAGAGCTACCTTGTGCGTGTACTTAAAAAATGATGCCGGATAAAAAAATATATCTTTTAACACATACACAAAGATTATGTAGATATTGACTTCAAATTTGGCAAAAAATGCTGCGCCTCCTGAAAGATGTGAAATTCATTCCCAAACTCAGTTCACTGAGATGTTGATATCCTATTTCGACAAAAATAGTTACCGCTTCTCTTAAAATCACATTTTTCACAATGTTCGGAACGAATTTCAGCTGAATCATGCAATATTTCAGAAGTGCACCAACACAATTTCATTTTCCCATAGATAGAGATAAATTCAGATCACGCGTTTGTATTCAGTATTTGCAAGTATGATCGATGATTGTCAAGTGTATAGTATATAGATTTAAGAGAAATGTATAAGTTTAGAAGTACATGCCTCAACTGCATTATTCTCGAAAGTCGTAAACCTAACTTCGCAAAAAACAGTTGAAGCTTGTCAATGTGCACACTCAAGAGTCAAGAAGTAAATCGTCGTACATTCAACTGATTTCAAAGTGACAGATAAAGAAGTAGCACTCATTTAACATCAAGAATCAGAACGGTCGAAACAACTTAGAACAAATTACCCTCTTCATCTGCCCTATTCTAACAACAGACGATTTTCAAAAAAGACACTTGAACTGTGCTAGTCCCACAGGCAAACGAGTCGAATGTTAAACAAAAAGAAAGTTCACTACGAGATTTAGGAAGGAAACAAGCTTGCCCGCTTTGAAAAAATATGAATCGTTTTCTGTTGATACATGTTGAGAAAGACTTTCATATTCCTAGGGTAGAACTAGACCCTGTGGTATTCCTATTCTAGTCACTGGCTAAGAACTAACGTTATTTCTAGAAATTCCGCGACATCACTAACAATACTAGCCATATATAATATATATATTAATATAATACTATTTCCGGCATGTTCCAAGAACTCTCCCGGACTTTTGCATGTCTTCTATACAACATGAGATAAACATTTCTATAAACTTACAAAAAATAACATCGCGCATATCCATCTCGACATAACCCTAAATTTCTTCTAACAGCATTAAAGCCTTTAAATACTGAAAATCAAACGCAATAGAGAATGTCAAATATAAAAGAATACTTATTTGAATGAGTAAGGTAGAATACAAACATTGAGAAAAATAATACTAACTTAACAACTTAACGTAACTTACGTAAAAAAAATACAATACTAGATCATCATACTGTTTGTCAAGAAAAGCTAACTCCTGCCAAATCAACAGTCTGTGTATATATAATCAATAAATAAGCGCTGTGTTACAACTTCATTTTAGCTACCATGTCGATACCGTATCTTTGACACAGTTTTAAATGGAATGAATACTGTTCTTTTGTTTTGGATCTATTCGACGCATTATATGTTAGACTTCGAGAAGGAGACTCTCAGGTGGTTGGACTCCGACAACTGGTAGTTGTGCATTTTTATCAACGCTACTACCGCCTCGTCCATACTCGGCAGTTGAATCAGGGCCATTTTCTTGTCTTTTCTGAAAAATGGTGGAAATACATTACTGATCAATATTTCATTAATGAATCATTTTGTATGTCTAGGCAGTTGATATCGACAATAACAATCAAAGCGTTTGATTGGGGACACACATATTTTGTCAGACCGAGGCAGCAAAAACGAATTCCGTCAGACTGAGCCTTGATGAAATGTAACATTCTTTGGAACCTAGATATGGGAATACCTCCGTTTTAATAATGGATAGTTGGATGATTTTATGATTACAATTATACTATTTTCTTACACTGGGTGTTCGGTTTTTTCTGAGCGAGTTCCATCTTTGTTCGTTTCAAATGGCAACCTGTATTTATCTTGTTTTTGGATTTCTACATAAGTAATGAAAGGTTCTTTATACAAATGTTTTTTTCGAAATATTGACGGTTTTCTAGATTTTTAGCATGACAGCTTTTTTCTTTCAAAATTCGTCACTTCTAATATTTGAAATTATAAATTTGGGCCAAGTCCCATTGAAATTCGTTTTTGGTCAAGAATTGTACGTTGGTGACTCTCTCAAACGATATATCTGAAATCGACCTATGATATACAGGGGACAGTGGGCGAAAAACAACTTCACAAATTGTAAAAAAAAATGTGCAATATACTTCTCCTAAGATCCTCAACATTATTGAATTCTTGTTGGCCATAAATCTGGTTCTTCAGTGTGCCCCACAAAAAAAGTGTCAAGTACTGTGAGGTCAGGCGACCTTGCTGGCCATTTCAAATGACCGTTATTTTCAATCCACCTATCTGTGAATCTTTCTTTTAGGTATTCACATACTGGTCTGGTATTATGTGGAGGAGCACCGTCATGTTGAAACCAATATTGATTTAAATTTACGAGAGGAAAATGTCTAATAATCCTCAAAAGCGCATCGGAGAAACTTCTACCACCATTGAGTGTTCCATTAAAAAAATTAGAACCAAGGATTTGATCTCCACAAATTCCAGTCTATACGTTCAAATTGAACCGTACCTGTGGCCTTACTGCTCTTGAATCTCTGGGATTGTTCAGACTCTAGATGTTTTTCTATTGAACATACCATAATTGGTGAAAGTGTTCTCAAACGTCCAAATGACCTTCGAGAGAAACTGGAGGAAATCATTTGTATTCATTAGCTAATTATAGTAAGAAAACCTACGTTCAGGATCACCTGGGTATAATTTTTGGCAAATATGAATTCTGTAACATTTTAGACCATTTCTTTTAAGCTCCCTCCAAACACTTGTTTTTGGCGCACCCGTATTTAAAGCAACTTCATGTGTTGATACTGACGGATTCAATATTATCTAAAAAACAGCAAAGTTAAATATATATATATATATATATATATATATATATATATATATATATATATATATATATATATATATATATGAAAACTAAAAGTTCGGGTTGAACCGCGTCTAGAATTTGTTGAAATTCGACGTTTCGGCTCCGATTTTGGAGCCATTTTCAAGAACTGAAATAGAAACAAAATTAATGAAAGGTTAAAACGTAATTCTACGCTGAGGTCTCAATCTGCTTACTCCTCAGGTATAATTACGTTAGGTTTTTGTGACTTGACGTCGGGGTCTCAATCTGCCTACTCCCCATGTCTCGTCACTGGTTCTCTCTAAGGTCTCAATCTGCCTACTCCTTCGAGAGAACTGAGGAATTGTGGGTTGAGGAACTGTATTTATAGTGGACGTGGCTGTAATGGCCGTGTCCAATGTATTGGCGCGAGGTAAACTATGGGCGGGAACTGAATTGGCGCTAGATGAGCTGTGTGCGGGAACTTGGTTGGCGCTAAGTGAGCTGTGTGCGGGAACTGGGTTGGTGGGAAATGAGTTTATGCGTGCAATGAGAGGCTTCCAGGTATTGGGAAGTCTACGTCCGTCGTCGCGAGTGTTGAGGCCATTGGGGCGCTTCTCTATCTCAAGGGCTTCTCGGATGATCCTGGTTTGCAGAGTTTTCTCGATGGAAATTGTTTTTGTGTTTTTGAAGTCTATTTTGTGACCTGTGTCTTCTCGATGTTTATAAAGTGCGGAAGTGGAAGATGCCTGACGCACAGCAAGTTCGTAGACTATATATTCGTTCGTATATACCATGTTCAGACTGCCCGAGAACTTATATTGGCCAGACTAACAGACGAGTAACTTCCAGAGTCTACGAACACGAACTTGCTGTGCGTCAGGCATCTTCCACTTCCGCACTTTATAAACATCGAGAAGACACAGGTCACAAAATAGACTTCAAAAACACAAAAACAATTTCCATCGAGAAAACTCTGCAAACCAGGATCATCCGAGAAGCCCTTGAGATAGAGAAGCGCCCCAATGGCCTCAACACTCGCGACGACGGACGTAGACTTCCCAATACCTGGAAGCCTCTCATTGCACGCATAAACTCATTTCCCACCAACCCAGTTCCCGCACACAGCTCACTTAGCGCCAACCAAGTTCCCGCACACAGCTCATCTAGCGCCAATTCAGTTCCCGCCCATAGTTTACCTCGCGCCAATACATTGGACACGGCCATTACAGCCACGTCCACTATAAATACAGTTCCTCAACCCACAATTCCTCAGTTCTCTCGAAGGAGTAGGCAGATTGAGACCTTAGATAGAACCAATGACGAGACATGGGGAGTAGGCAGATTGAGACCCCGACGTCAAGTCACAAAAACCTAACGTAATTATACCTGAGGAGTAGGCAGATTGAGACCTCAGCGTAGAATTACGTTTTAACCTTTCATTAATTTTCTTTCTATTTCAGTTCTTGAAAATGGCTCCGAAATCGGAGCCGAAACGTCGAATTTCAACAAATTCTAGACGCGGTTCAACCCGAACTTTTAGTTTTCAAATATCTGACCGCGGAAGCCTATCTGAACACACATATATATATATATATATTATATATTATTATATATTATATATTATATTATATTATATTATATTATATATTATTATATATATATTATATATATATATATATTATATATATATATATATATATATATATATATATATATATATATATATATATATATATATATATATATATATATATATATACATATATATATATACATATATATATATATATATATATATATATATATATATATATATATACATATATATATATATATATATATATATATATATATATATATATATATATATATATATATATATATATATATACAGTGTGTCCCGCTTTTCATGAATACACCCTAATATCTCAGTTATTAATAATGCGATTTTCTTGAAATTTTAGTGGTGATTATATGTTAGGTAAATGAAGTATTTTGGCATAGTGAACATTTTCATCAACCATAGGCGTGCAGTGTGGGGGGGGTAAAAAAAGCTGTTTTTTGGGAAAAGGATATTAGGGCTCATTTTAGATAACTTTTTTATCAGAATTAGAATCAGCATCCCCAAGAACCCTCCAATCCATATTTTCGAAATCTCAAGAGCTGATTTGAGGAGAAAAAAAAAAATAAATTCACTTTTTTCGTCAATGCACCCGAATATCTGTTATTAGCGATTTTCTTGAGATTTTGGTGGTGATTTTATGTTAGAAAAATGAAGCATTTGGCTTAGTGATCATATTCATTCACCATTGGCGTGCGAAGTTGGGGAGAGAAAAAAGGCATTTTTTGATAAATGAATATTAATGCTTATTTAAGACAACTTTTCTTATCAGAAAATTTTTCACTGTATTGGTTTTTACAATGAATTACCCAATTCGGATTTTCAGCTGCCCAAAACCTACAATTTTGACTAGACACCACACCGTTTGTTGTAAACGTTGCCTCTTCAGTAAACATCATGTTCTTCAGAAAAAGTCTGTCGTTAAGATAGTTACCCTGCAACCATAAGCAAAATTCAAACCGTCGTTCAAAATCACCATTTAACAGAGTATGTAGAAATTTTGGTTTAAATGCCCTAATCCTGTTGCGTTTCAAACATCTCCATGCTTTGTTTTTCGTTAAATTCATTGTCCTCGCAACTGCCCTTACAGTACCATAGTTGAAGATTCATTTCTGCAGTTCCCTCAGTATTACTCTCTGATTTATAACAGTTTCATCATATCCCGTTTTTTTTGGTTTGAAAAATCCATTTTACGTTTATTATCACTTTGAAATTATGACAGCAGAAGTGACTATGTGATAGAGCATTTAACAAGTGTTTTTGACGGAGTCAGAGCCTACTTGAAAATTCTAGTTATTGTGAAATATAAAAGGTGTGACATAACAAAGTATCACATATCGTTGGAATCAGAATGAAAAACTGTATACCAATTTGTACCAGTTCAATTGTTTAATTCTTTGTCCATATGTATTGCTGTAATTCAATTCATGTAAAAAAATCCCTCTATAAACAGAAATGTTTCTTGGGATCAATAAAGTAAATTAAAATAAAAATATGTCGTCGTATAGCAGGAAAAAAATGTAAATGTAAATATGATGTTCATTTTGATATCCTTCATCAAATAAGACAAAAAAAAAAAATAAAAGCAATTTTTCAAATTTTCGTTTTCTTTCCGGATGTCTTCGGATATACTCGGAATTTCGAAACTTTCTTAACGACCTATTGCTGGTCGCATAGATGCGCAAATTTGCCTCAGTTGAACCATCTTCGTATCTCTTATATTTTCAGAAATCCCAACGGCGACCCTCGAATTTGAAGCAAAAAGGTATTAAATGAACATTTAACTGTTGAAACACTCAGTATTCCTAAAAAGTATGTGAATGGCATGTTTAAAATAATATATACTTTCGAGTGCATGGAATTTTCCCTCCTGAAAAGTTACAATTTATGATAAAATATTTTTTCTCGTTTCTAGCCACAGATATATTATTTAATACCAACAATTTTTTGAGAAGTTTTGAGTACAGTTTTTCTAATTAAAAGCAGCGATGTTACACAGGACTGCAGGTACGGGCTGAAATTATTATCGGTAGTGTTCAGGATTTTCTATATTGTCTTATATCGTATTTTAAGACCGTTTCCTACGACAGTGCGGAAAAGTAACTTTTCCGCACGATTTTTCGTTGCTTTGTGTCAATCGGGTAACGGCGCAGTCACATGCGGGAATACTCTTTCCGTACTTGTTAGGATAATAACAATTCGCGTGCGGAAAATTACTACTTTCCGCACATGTTAGGTAAATAACTATGACTGTACTGTATAAACTTACGGGAAGAATTTGAATGCCTTCACAGTAAAACCGTTCTTGGTAAATGCTTCCTTGATGTCCTCTTCGTTAATTGTGGCTGGAATGTTGCTTAAATGTAACGTAGACGATGGTGGGTAGATGTTCTGGTAATTCTTGGATCCTGGTTTCTTGAACCTGTGCAACGGACTCTGGCTGTAATCTTTGGTTAGCCCGGCATCGGGTTGCCCCTCTTTGGGCATTTGTACGGACTGGTGCTTGCTTAGCATTACTCTGATGTTTTTTCCAAAAACTTTCAGTTTGTCCATGTGGGTGATGGCTGAAATCAATTGTTTTGAAAACGTTAGATATAACTCAAACCAGTTTCAACTGAAAATCTTACCTAAATGTGCTTGATGAGGTTCAGCAAGTTGTACTAAAGCAGAATCCTTTTTGTTGTAGAGAATTTTCACACGCTGCACATCGCCATAGACTCCTAGGAGATAAAAACAAAAATAAGCACACTTGAAATGTTTTGTGCAATGTTCATCAAGATGATTGTTGAAAAAGAGAAACATCTAGTTTATAGATAAATAAAAAAATTGAATAACATAAAACATGCAGAACAATCAGAAAGAGATTCACAGACTCTACGAACACAGAAAAAGAGTAATTAACAATTTTGAAAATTAAAACAATGTCTAGATGAATCTAAGCAGTAAGCTTCAACAAACAAATCAAGAAAATTCAAAAGACCCAGTTGGATCCATAAAATGAAAAAGTAAACGATCCAATTTACTGCCTAGTTGAAATATAAACTCATTCTTTGATGATTACAAGCAAACTGGACTTGAATGAATAACTCTGTTGATTTATTTTTTAATAATTGATTAAACGTACATTTGGGGCCATTGAAAATTATTTTAATATGGATATCAACATAATTTGAAGTCACATTGGTTTCTCATATTATTCAAATCCATATTGGAGTTATTTTGATCAAAATTGAGAGATTGTAAGCAGACCCATGGTTATTTTAGATATTTCAATATTTTGTTAATTTGTCAAAATAACAGAGTCTTCAAAATTTATTAACTAGGTAGATATATTTATACTTTAATCATTTCGTCAACGAAAATAGACGAGAAACAAAGTAGGACAATAAGGTGAAATTGAGGAGTGACCCAAAAACTGCGGAGAAGATAAAGATATGAAAAAGTAAGGAAATGAAGATAGCAGTTCACAATACAAACATATATTTGCTAGATATCTATGAACCATTGATTAAATAAATGGCAATTACAAAATTGAATTCAGGTCTACAATATCAACAGTAACTTTATTGAATTATTGAACACAGTGTCTCTAAAAATAAGACACAAGAATAAACGTTACGAAGCTAAGAGTTATATTTTATGAGTAGCAGACTTTATAAAAAAAAATTAATAACTTAAAATTTCTGAAAAAAGGAATTTATGAACAGTTTAAGAGAAGACAGCAAACTATGTCTTTGTCTACTTATCACAGCAGTTAGAAATAATTTAAAGAAATCTACGAGTGAATGAAAAACGTTCAAACGAAATTATAACATACATCTACCTAGCGTTAACGATATAATTGAGTGTGAAAACATACCAAATAGTGTAAAGAGAGCGTCAGGCGTGACCATCTACAATAGAGAAAGATGACAGTAGGATGTAACGTGGCACAAAGAGGTAGCGTATGCCACCGGAGGGGCAGCAGATGTAAAAAAAGAAAAACAGCATTAGACTTGTATAATAAAAAAATTTATACACTGTTAAAAATAGTACCAATGCAATTTTTATTGAAAAGAGTTTATAAGGCTATTTGAAATACATGAATGTTACTGATAAAGTTATATTTTGTAATTAGTGCTCATAACCTATTTTGTTTTAACATTGATAGCCAAATATTAAAAGAAAAGCCTTATAAACATATATAGCATGTCTCATCAGATAGATATTAATCGACTGAAAAATTAGAGAAATTAAAAAGATTAATAAGAGTATGAAAGATTCTTTATGATTAGATGATTAATGCTATATACATAATCTACTCTAAAATATATAAAATTGAAATATCATATACAGTTCACTTCACTCAGGTACGGAGTGGAATTTAAAAAAAATACCGAACTGGTGAACTGTACAAAATTCAAAAGTTGTGACTGCTATTTTCTATACTAGGAATAATTCATCTATAGTTCTAGAAGGCAACGAGTTCACTAATACACACTACTAAAACAAAATAAATGTTACAGAAAATCGGCGATTCAGTAAATAATAAACTTTTTATGGAATTTTATAAAATCGAAGCAAAAATTGAAAAAAAAATTAATATGAAGAGATTTTGTAGTTCGTGAAAATATTCATAGGGCTATTACTTATTTTGTCGAATTTCTGAAGCAAGTAGGTTTATAATACATTTCGAATACCTTGAATTTATATTATATTAAACCACTGAATAATGTTCATACATTAAAAAAAACACAAATAATTATCATTCAGTACTGAATAAAAAATACATAGATTTAGTTTATCGGAACGTTGAAAACTATAACTTCCAAAGAAAAGAAAGTCCTTAAAACAAAATTGAAAACTCGCAAAATGTCAGTTGGCTATTACATGTAACAACCAGTGGCAACAGATTCCTTCCAAAAATTTTGATTTGTCAAAACGGTTTAGAAAGAATAAACTCAGTGAAAGTTTGAGTGATATAACCATAGGTAAATAATTTCTCTTAGTTAGGCAATGGAAGTTCAAAGACAAATTAACTCAAACTGAAACATTGTTGCCCAATATCAAACGATCAATAAATAAGCTAAATCCTATTTGGAGAGTCCCTAATGTCCAAACTCAAAACTTTTGCCCTACTGAACCGTTCATGTTATTTATACTGGGTACTTTAACTTGAACTTGATATGGGAGGTTTTGAACTCGTATCTTGGAATTTAGCAACCCAATTCTAAAACCTAAAAATTCAGCAGCTCTATTAACACATCAATTGTTTTTATAATGGAGACATTATAATCATAAGCGATGATTACACCACTTCTTGTGGTTTGAAGAGACGATGTTGCGAATAGGAAAAAAACCACATCCAAACTAAAATTGACCTGTTCATCTATGATATTATTAGGCAAAACTCTCATACTACATAAAGGAAATTGAAACACTATATTATGATACTGAGAAAAAAGAAAATATGAAATCAAATGACAAATATGACTAGTCAAAGTCTTGCTAATAATACCATACCCACTTATAACCAACTGTCTACTAGGACGTAGGTTCCTACAAATGACTCTTCGTGATCTTATACCGCCAAAAACATAATATCTACAATGAAATGCGAATCTTATTTCGAACTAAAATAGCCAGGCTACTGGTTTCAACAAGAACAGAATGATTATTTGGTATCAAACCTCCTTAAAATGTAATTGATTTTCAAATTTATACTAACCTCTTCATTGAGGTTGCTCACGAGCAGGACGGTGGCCATTGCAAGGCCGGGAGTAGCTAAACCCCTCAAACCAGGAGCGGTCTGACCTAGAGCGAAATTCGCCAAACCAGGAATACCGCCTGCTACACCCCCTCCATAGGGGGCACCGAGTGGAGAAGCAAGGCCGTGCATGAAGGGATTGCTGAGGACGCCAGGAGTACCTGACAGAATAGAATCTGGAAAAAACAATTTATATTCATCACATCAAGTGTCATATTTTTTGAATTGTATTGAAATTAATAAATATCAGACTTTAATGAATGTTATTCCTGAAATAAAAACTATACAAACACCAAAGTTGCGCCAATAAGCATCATCAAGAACTGAAAGCATACTGTAAGATTAGAGTAAGCTTATAGTAAGCTTGCAGCAAGCTTATAGTAAGCTTACAATCATTTTACAGTAATATTACATTAAAATTACTGTAATTTCACAGTGAGCTTGCAGCAAGCCAACAGAAAGCTTGCAATAATCTTACACTAAGCTTACATTGACAAAACGTTACGAATTAGTTACATTCAATAAATTTAATTTCTTTGCTGCGTCAGAAGAAACCTTACCTGCCAATCTCTCCCTCGCCAATCGCGGCTGGGTGGCCAACAACAAAATGTCAGCCCCGAGACCACCAGCAAGACCGCCAGTCAGCGCCAGCTGATCGTTTCCATCTCCTGTAGGCAAGTTGGGATTCGTATAGTCTCTGGACTTGTCGTTGTTGTATTTCACGTTGAGGGATGTCATCTTGGAGTAGTCGATGCGCAAAGTGCAGCAGCTGTTGTAGATGTTTTGGCCGTCGAGAGATTGCTTGGCGGTTTGTGCCGATTGGGTGTCGGGGTATTGCACCAGAGCTTGGAATGAGTCTGAAACAGAGTAGTAGTATCATAACTGTTCGATCAGATGAACTGTTGATTTATAATTTGTTAATTAACTGATGAAAAATATTTCTGTTCATGATATAATTTTTCTGATGTTTTTATGAATCACCCAGATTTTCGGACGTACAAGTGGATTTCGAACCACTTTAGCTCCGTGGCAGGCGGTGGGGGATCGAACCAAGGCCGCCTGGGTGAAAAGGAAACGCTCTAATACCACGACTACTGCGCTTCATAAAACACTATTTGGAAATTTTCATTTTTATCCAAAAGATTGAAACTATACATTTTTTTCGCTAAGGCATACTTTGGCATTTTTCAAAATTGATAGATACACCTGCACCACTCATGTCCAAAATGATAGGAATGTCCGCTGAATCTTGGTTGACTGTTTTGTTCACACATAAAGTACACATGATTCAATCATTTAATGAAAAGGGTCAGCCCACAACTTGAAAAATGGCGGAGTATTGATTTATTTTTAAAAAAATTGCAAAATCTTCCGTTTTTCCAGTTTTTATTCGTTACTGATGATCTGATCGGATCGTAAAAAATTTCATTTAGTTCGTATTTCAATTCTCTACAATTTTTGTCATTGAAGCAACCAGATTGCTGTCTGAGTTTTCATTTTATAAGCAAAAAACAAACACTTTTTTTTGTTTTTGAATAATAAATGAAAAATTGCGAGTCCAAAACATAACAGAATATAACTACGGACTGTCTTCCATGTGAAGGTACAGCCGGTTTCCATATTTTTGTTACGAAAAAATCTTGTATTGATTGGCCTAATAATAGACCAGGAGCTGGTGACAGGTGACGTTTTCCCATTTTACACTGCATGCCTTTTTAAGGCTTGATAATCAACCATAAATTATGAAAAATAGACGGGTTCCTGGCAGCCACACGTGTGCACTTCGTAAGAAAAAGCGCTTTTCTTTTTGTGGAGAATTTTCGTGTTCTTCCGCGATATTAAGTATACTGCCTGCCGTTGTGATATACGAAAGTTCAAACAAATTTAAACGCTACTAATTGATGGCATGCACGCAGCAGCCGAAAGTGCCAAAGGGTTACGAAAAACTGAAAAAAATTTAAGAGGACTTCCTTGTTTTCAAATTGCATGCCGATGTGAATAATTGAAGTTTTAGTAACGAAAACACTCTGGAAAAATTGGCATGCGCCCCTCGTCTGACCAATGGTGGAAAATTGCGGGAAAACTCTGTAAAAATGTAATACAAGTTCTACGTGATTCCAAACTGCATGCCATCAGAAAGATACGCAAATTAGAGGCATGCATTACTGAAACTTCAATTCTTCACATCGGCATGCAATTTGAAAACACGGAAGTTCCCTTCAGTTTTTTCCGTTTTTCGCAACCCTTTGAGCCCTTTCGGCCGCTGCGGATTGCATGCCATTATTTAGTAGCGTTTCAATTTGTTTGAACTTCCGTATATTATGTAGGCAGGATAATATAGCGAAAAAACACGAAAATTCTCCACAAAAAAGCGAGTTTCCTTATGAAGTGCATACGTGGGGTGGCCAGGAACCCGTCTATTTTTCATATTTTAGGGTTGATTATCGAACCTTAAAAAGGCATGCAGTGTAAAATGGGAGAACGTCACCTGTCACCAGCTCCTGGTCTATAAAGCAGATTGTTTGTTTCATATCATTGATTCATCTCTCAAATATGCTACTAATGATATAAAATTGCTATAAAAGGCACGTTGAACGAAAATCACAAGAGAATTCATAATAGATGTAAAACATAAAAAAAATTCAACATATTGATAACATTCTTTTCAATAGGATATGGCAGGACATATCAGCATATCAAAGAATAAACGATGTTTACCAAACATTATCTGTTTATCAAATATTCAACAAATCATCATTATATTGAATCATTAATGGTTATTCTACCTACATCGATTCGTTTCAGGAAGCTTATCGTTCTTAAAGAATAAAATAAAAACAAACACGGTAATTTGTTCAACACAGAACAATAATAGAGCCATACTTCAATCAGAATTGTTAAATAATTAAAAATACATTTTTGAAATTACTCACTATTTTTTGTGAAAGTAACAATCTTCAGTACTTTTCCAAAACGTTGGAATATCTGCAAAAAATATAAAATTAAATCAGAAGTAATAATTATAACTCAAGATTAATGTATTCAAACAGAGAAAACTATAACTGACATTGAACAGAGCTTGGTTTATTGCCGAATATTTCTCTCAAAAGCTAGGTTTTCTGTTTCGTGCTAAGAGTTATTTTATATACCGTTAGTTATCATCTAGACAGGTATTTGAGTATATCCTTGAATGCCATTCCAGAATGTGAAGTCCAGCTCCTAAATATTCTCCGAAGCAAGCTTCTAGATAATATTCAAAACAGAATAATTCGTCTTTTTATCTTATCACCGAAACATTTCTCACAAGCTCGCTGACATCTCTGGAACATTGCAGAAAGGTTGGTGCTCTGTCTTCACTTAACAAACCAGTACATATGCAACATCCTTGAAGAGCATGTTTTACCTCATGGTGGCTTCATTGGGTTCGAAATCTTCGTACGAATGCATATAAGGCTGCTGGAATTGAGGAAGTGCAGTGACCATCAAACAGTCCATAAACCGATCTGGATATCCTAAAGCGACACATACGCGTACGAAACCCAGCTTCTACTTCAGAATTGCACAAGAATGGAATCAAATTTTGAGAGAAAGTAAGGGTGTGGAGTTATTCACAATCACAAATGTACACTACGAAAGAAGGAACTCTGCTGTTTCTCGGTTAAATAATGTAGAGCTTTCTCAATGGGCAAAATTAAATACTTTTCGAGAGATATCAGCTATTGTTCCCTATAGTTTTCACTTACCAAATGTAAAATATCTAAGCTGATGGGGTATATCATGTGTTCGATGATTACTCTGAGAACAGTATTGGGTCCACCTTGTATATCCTGTCCGTTAGTGACGGGGGTGACAGAATTGATCACCGGCGTCCCGGAATTGTTGGTGATCGCCTGTGCTGCCTGTAGTGCTGCCTGTGCAGATGCATTCTGGAAATGATGAAGATTAGTTCAATTTTGGGAGGTATGAAGCAAGCGAAGGTTTGCGAGAAAAATATGTATAGAATTCCGAGAAAAGAAGCGATTTGACAGAAGTGATAGCTGAAGAACAAGAGACAGAGGAGTGGCAGGTAGGTATATTTGGTTCACCTTGAGTGTTTTCATGTAATTGTGAAAATTGTAACAATTACTATTATAAGACACACACAATGAGAATTCATAATCATTTCCCCGTCTACATTATATTTTCAATTTTTCTCTTACTGATCATCAAGGTCATTTGAAAATCATCATCCTTCAATTTTTTGATTCAGCTTCTGTTCCCTATTAACATACATTTGGTCTTTTTCAAAATTAAGCGTTAGTCCATTATCACACAGTCATACGAAAATACGATTCAAGTCCTCAATTAACGATGATTCTATTTCACCTGGTTCACCAGCAAAGTATAGCAAAGAATCATCAGAAAATTATTATCACTAATAAACAATATAAATAATATTGGCCCCAGTATTGAACCTTGGGGAACTCCATGCAGAGTTTCTAGTTTATGGGAAAAAATATTCACGTTTTGTGTTCTATGTTTTAAATAACTTTTGTATCGATTCAATTCATTATCTATAATACCATATCTATTGAGTTTTGATAACAATAAAAGTATATTAACAATTTCAAAAGCACGCTCAAAATCTAAGAATACAATGCATATCATATTTTTTTGATAAAACTTGTTTTCATTGGGTTATTAAATATTTCAAAAAGATTATTAAAAACATGTTTGTTGTGTGATGATTATACTGTGTTTTCCAAGAAATTTCCATAGCTGATCTTTGACCGTCGTCTCCAAAATTTTTTCATAGATTGAAAGGGTATTTATTTATAGGTCGAAAATCACAACTGATCGAAGTAACACTTTTTCAATTGGTACTACTGTTGATAGCTTCCACGCACTTGGAAAAGTACCAAGAAGCAGTTTCCGATTGCCTGAAAGGCTATCCTGACTATATCTTGATCAATCCCATCAGTATCAGGACTATTTTTCTCAAGTGATTACAGAATTTTTTCCTACTTAAATATGGATTGTACTGGTTGAATATGATATATAAGATTATTAAAATCGTTAAATGATTTCAAATCGTGAACAATGTTTTAATCCAAATAAGATTTTGAAAGCATTTGCTATTTTCATGTCATTTTCAATCACCACACCCTCAAAACTCTTTCAATGATTTCCACATGTTCTAATTATCATATTTGTTTTCGTCAATCACTTTATCATATATTTTTGCAGCCAAGCTAATATTCCCCAAAAAATATATCGATTGAATTATTTTCGCAAAAATACAATTTAAAACCATTGTGTGATAATATATCCTTTTGAAACTGTTTGATGAAGTAGTGGTTATCTATAAAGTTGACAAGAATTATGATTTCATCGAATAATATCGATAAAAATTATTGTTAAAACATGAAGCCCTTTTCAATCTGGAGAAAGGAAAATAGTTATTATTCCAGGAGTTTTAACAAGAATGCTAAAATAAGTTTCAGAAATAAAAATAAAGAAATCCATTGTCAAGATGTGAAACTTTTAATGAGCTGAGACTAAGTGGAAACGAAATTTGAAAAAAAAAAATAGATAATTTGATTTATTTTGTCATCAAGATCTACTATCCTAAAAAAATTGAATATTCTAGGAACGTAATTAGATTCAATAATTCCATTCAGTACTGAAATCATCAGAGAATATATTCAACTTACTCGAGCATGAAAATTAACTTACGATTCAATGAATGAACAGAAAGGTGTACCTAAAGTTCAGCAACTAGAAGGAAACGAAAACAAAAGATGAAACATTGGACGGGAATATTTATTAGTGAGAATTTTGTTTTCAAGCATGTTGAATTATGAAAACACATTTCAAAAAATACAGTTCCTAGTAAACGCAAGTGAAACTAATTCACAAAACAATATTGCACAATATTTCATCCACGACCAAGAAATAAATGTCACTTATCCCATTCATTTTGCGGGAGATAAGGACCTTATTACCGAACGCATAGGTATATGATTTATTGAAGAAAAGAAGAATAATAATACCATATTCGATGATTATTAAAATTATTAAATATTAATAACGCAATTTGCCAATCGACAATTATCTTTTGATTTTTCTGGTATCACGCCAGAACTCCTGGAGCTTGTTAACTGTACTTTGCCTACTCTTGAAGTATTTAAGAGTGAGTTTCTCATTATTGCCCCAGAGCCATGACCATGGAACGACAAATTATATATGATGTTTTGAAACAATTCTGCACATTTTATAGAAAACCAGTCGTTTAAGTGCGAAATAGAAATTTTGCGAGAAACTGTTGATCTCCAGATTCACAAAAAAATGTGTAATGATGAAAAAACTTCTTGAAAACTGAGGAAAAGTGGGAAGACATTAGTATTGGTTTTAAATTTTTTGAGAAATTAAGTCTCTAGGCAAGTCCTGCTGAAGAAATGTTCGACCAATTTCAAAGCATACGAGAGGAATTTCTACTTCTAAAAACCTAAATGTATTTTGGGTGCTTGACTCCATCTACGGAAACAGTTCCAGAACACGTTGGATCTGTACATGAAGTAGCTGAAAAGATTTCCCTGGATATTTTTAAAGAGTTTTATTTGAGTGGAATCCCATTCTGAAATTTTGCCAAGTCCGCATGTATACAGGTTTTACTTTTCTCCTTCCATAATATTTGAATGATCTTCGTCGTTTGAAGTTGGGAAACTACCAACCATGTATTCATGCAATTTATACCGAAGGTAGAAAATATTGCATGTGCACTTCGTAAGGAAGTCACACTTCCGAGCTCTTGATATTTCGCCTCGTCTCGCAAATTTACCCCACCTTCGTTAGGAAATGCCTCGCATCTCCTACGAGCCATTCAATGGACAATTTTTGATGCTATTACCGATATCTACGTTAACGTGATAGAAATACGACCCTATCGACCGACCCAGGCCCGTTGGAATCATCGTATCCACAGCGTCAATTAACCCAGTTCATTAAAATACACTCAATGTGATTGATATTCTATATTCAGTAGCGAACACACGTGAAAGACAAAACTACGCTATCTAGCCATTGGCAATTAGTAGAATGATGCAGAGTATACGAATAAAATGTCCCATTACATTAGCGCGTTATACAAGTCATGTCCTTCAAGCACTCAAAAAAAACCTTTATATCGCAGGTAATTCGTTTGATAAAAAACGTACTACCAGTGGCAGTGACTTCCATTAATCAGGAGTATGCTTTAAATGGAAATAGGAACTCCCTTTGTTTATTCCCAACACCATAACATGTATAAAAAATTAAAAATATCTATAGTCAAGTTTCGTTGCAAAACTTTAGTAAACTCATTCAGTGATGGTCTATTGAAATACATATTTGTTATGTATTCTTTCACTCTACTTCTAGGAATATGTGGTTCCTCTCATGGTTATCATTTCTGGGTTCATTACAGCCAAAGCATCGGATCCAGCGGTGTAAAGATTAATGATATTTCAGAAGACCTTTGTCTATGAAAATATCGGTATTCCAAACAAGTGAGCATCACCAACGAGACTCTTATGAGTAATAGCAATCATTACACCCTCGTTGAATAATACATTATTACATATGGTTTTGGTATTCCTAATAAAAGCATGTATAGTGAGCCTGAAAATTTTAGAAAGGACATCTCATCAGCGATAAATTTATATAAAAAAAATAATACCTGATTCTGATTGAAGAGGCCTCATTTTTCTGAAGATGAAAGGATGTAACCGAGAGATAGTGAGTCAAATAAAAAAAACTGCATGCATCATCAGCATCAAGGCAGCCGGTTATCTTTTTCTTTGTAACGTTTTTTGTTTTTTATTAAAAATCAAGGATTAGAAATTTTTATATGTTCTTTTTATTATGAAATCAACAATATTTCTATCTGACAAGTAAATGGAATACAAGTTTCAATTAATAATGAGGCTACGAAATGTACCTTCGTATAGTCTGACATTTAAGATGCTTACTGCTTTCAAACAAAATTATAGAATAATAATCTTATCTTGAACAACTTCTCGGTTTCTGATGGGAAATAATTCAGCTCAGCTTGTCGTTTGATATCCGAATTTAGTATTAGGCGAATCAATAAAGGAAAATTTATAGGGCTCCACCCCTATCAGCAAAATTCTGCAAGTTACGTTAAAGTTTCAATCGTCAGCCTGATTAGCCTGGTTAGCATCCAATAAATAGTTCAATAAATTTACACGACATGCAATAACCAATGTGCAGAAGATAGTAAGATAATTTCTTTAGAAATTTGAACCACAACACTACCATGGTTTGTGGTTCTAATGATATATTTGAATTCTCTACCAATAATTATGTAATTTTAGATTTTAGTATTGAAAATCTTTTCAACAAACGTTGTTTACTTTCTTTATGTAAAAACGTTTAATATAATTCGTTTTCCATGAGCGTGTAACATTTGTCGACTAGTGGTACAACGACCACCAGTTGAAGTACTAGCTTCAGGATGATCCCACGGACGCCACATTTTTCACGACATAAAATTCGAATAGACACAACTGACAACAGAATTTTAGGTAATGACTAAATGTTGTTTAACTTTCTCCCTTTTATTTCTGAAATAGACCATTATTGCTATAATCTCGTTAATAGTCCATTATAGTACCAAAAGTCAGGTGGCCAGGTAAGTAAATTTTATTACTTACACACATTTAAACATATCATTACCAAGGGTTCTGAATCAACTCAGGAGATTTTTCATTACCAAATATATTCAAATACAAAACTGTCAACAGAAGCCAAAAAAATGGAGAGCCTACTATTATTAAAATGCCAAACTATTTCATGAGATATTTGAATCCGGACCTGGGATTATTTTAAGGGACACACACTTTCATTGCTTATCTGTACAATGGGTAATAATGAGAGTCGCCGGCTAATATTGATTTACAACCTTACTAGATTGTTGGTTCTACTTTACATCCTATTTAAAATTCCTGTCAGAATTTGTTCTTGTGCACATATACTCCAAAATTCTTCCAAGAATTCATTTTTGAACTCTTTGTAGTTTAAAACCGTGTCACAAAACACTTCACACCATAATTGTGGTTCACCTCTCAAACTCCTCCTTGACCAACCCAATTTTTCATTTGTTAATATCTGGTGTTCCTCAAACCAATACTCCAATTTTTTCAAACGTTCTGGTGGTGACTGTTTTCCATCAAAAATTGGTAAACTCCAACTATCTATCAATGGTCTAGCCCATCTTGAGTATCTGAATCTTTCTTCATTTTTCATCACTAATTCTTCTTTACTTCTATTATTATCTACATTTTCATTAGCAAATTTGCCCCCTTTAAGGAAAGTGTCTGGATTGATTCATTTCCACTCTATTTTGATAATTATACCCCTCTTCTAAATGTATATTTGGTTTCTGTCTCCAGTTTTCTCTATTTTTCATCAAATTATACTTTGATGCACCAATATCACTATCACTACTGTCATTTTCATAATGCACTGCTTGAAATGATCTAGAGCGACTAGAAATATTACTTTTTTTATTTAATTCTCTTGCATCCAGGCATATCTCACAGACCCATCACTTTTAATAACTGGTACTAAACAATTTATATGATTCGTATCTGATCTCTCGATTATTCCAGCGGTTATCATCTCTTCAATTTTTTTTTGGACTGCTTTACGATGTATAACTCGTATCAGAAATGTCTTCATCTTGAATGGAGTTGTATCTTTCATCTTAATCTCATGCACATATATTTTTGACATACCAGGTTTTTCAGAAAAAATCATTTTGTATAATAATAATAATACTCCCTCATAAACACTCGTTTTGAGTGTACCCAAAGGCATAGCCTGTGTGGGTAGAGGACGGCTATTATTATTATTTGACGTGGCGCTCCGGGGCGACTTACTGATTTTTGGTGGCGTATTTACTTTTCAGCTGTAGGAAAACCCGGAAAACCTACAGCACCACCTCGGGTGGTCGGTGTGCACTCCAAGCTAGCACCAGCCGAGATTGGCATCTAGACAACCCACAATACACTTGCTTTTCAACAAGGCATGCGGTCGCCTATCGATCCGATATAAAGTAGATGAGAAAAATTCTCTTGTACCTACATCGGGCTCGAACCGACTATTGCTATGCAGGAGTTTCGAACGGCCTGTGCGTTAGACCGCTGATCCACCGACCACTCCAATTCTTCAATTAAATCCCTGATAATATTTGGCACTTCGGATTTGATACATCTCTTTCATTAAAAATAGATATATTCCATATTTTTTCCTATTACAATGAACATTTATATTACTCTCAAGCGATTTTAAGAGTAATTTGTTAAAAACTGAAGGCTATTAGAGAAATAAACAAAGATGAGCAAATTCTAATTCTACCAGCTGAAAAAGGTTGTGCAACCGTTGTCTTGAAGAAATAAAATAAAATAATTATTGGAACCTATGATATATAAAGAACTGAAACGAGATCCAACACAAGCAAACGTCAAAATTGTAAAACGCTTTACAAAATCTTTTTCATTGGACGACAACACCAAAAAGAGATTGTGTGAAGTGAGGCTCTTATCCCAAGGCTGTATAGTCTAGCAAAACCAACGCTACTACAGCCATATATTGGTGAGAGATTCAACACATTTTGTCGAAAATATCAAAGAGATGATCATTGACCCAATTTTCGATGTATTATCCCTTTTCACAATTAAATGAAGCCAAGAGGAAAATTGAACTACTTTTCCCAAGCGACATATCCAATCTTTTTAATATCATCATATTTCATTTTCAACAAAAAATATATGATCAATTAGATGGTGTTTCACTATAAAACATTCGGTGCTTAATTTGTATTTCGAAAAATTTCAAGAATTTTTTTATATTTGGTGGGCTTTGTGATATATACTATATAATATTTCGCTATTTCATCTAATACCTTCACCATTTTATCACCACATCCACCATTTTTAAATTAAATGTTTCTAACTTCGCCGTTTCCTCTTAGGAAATATCAGAGTCCCGTTTATAATCCAATTTTATAATATATCAGATGTTTGTTTATAAAGCTGAGGACCTATTTGCAGTGATACAAGTCAGTATCCAGTTTCATTTCGTACGCTAGAAGCCATTAGTTTTGAACAGACATAACAATACCAACCCTATTTACTAATAAACTAATGGACTGCAAGAATATCCTGTTTTATTACTGTACACAGACTTATTAAATAACACTGTTAGTGGTAGGCTGAAGTAAACGCGTTGATGATATAAGTACAGACTGAATCTATTTTTGAACTTTTTTCAACGGATTGAATCTAGATGATTCCGTGTTTCTGGACAAGGTGATGAAACAGATGATTTCGTTCGTGATGAATTATTCTTCATTGATTTCAATTCTACACTAGGGCCGAAGCTTTCAACTGTAGTGTGTTGTGGTGTGCCTCAAGTCTCTGTGCTGGGGCCATTACAGTTTTTTATATACATCAATGGTTTAGTGAACATTGAGTTTAATGAACTTCACCCTATTTGAAGATAATTATACTTTCGCAAGACACAATAAAGATGAGCGTGCTTTACACACTGTAAGTAATTGAAGCAGATGTACAAGTCATTAAATCCTGGAGTAATATGAACTTCTTATCCATCAACTTTGATAAAACTAACGTGCTTTCATTCGAAGATAGATAGATGATTGCTTGATTCATAAAAATATAATTCTAGGTTTGAATGTTGACCTGAATTTAAAATTCGACCATCACATTGTAGCTCTACGTAAAAAAATATCGTCCGATTGTTTTACAGTAAGGGTTGTCGCCAGTAAGTTAGTTGGGCTTCAAAATAGCAAGCAATTGTTTTCATTTCGCTGCTGTTATCTCATCTACACTTTGTAGAGCTTTTTACGAAAATCGTGAATATTTTGAGGAAAGAATACAGTGAGAGGCAAAATTAAGGAATACATTAATGGGCGACTTTTGAGATAAATTCAGGGCGTGATGACGCAATCGATGATTTTTCTTAATGAGAATAGATGTTGTGTGATAGCTCATTTGAAAAGTTATTCAATTCTCTATTCAGTGATATAAATATTAACACAATTATTCATACAGGTTGGCCACAAAAAATATTCAATTCGAATGAAATTAATTTAGACAGGAAGTGTGTAATTTATTTGATACGAAATACTTTTTACTACT
The DNA here is from genome assembly GCA_958502065.1 of Chrysolina americana. NCBI lineage: Eukaryota > Metazoa > Arthropoda > Insecta > Coleoptera > Chrysomelidae > Chrysolina > Chrysolina americana. The sequence goes on along the minus strand of OY293416.1, from coordinate 58,242,735 downwards.
GTAAGAAAACAGAAAAAAATGTTCATGTGACAAATAAAAATAGCATTTGACTTCAATCAAATGATCAAATTGCCATCCACCTGCCTCTTGGCAGTAATTAAATCGACGACGACATTCTTCTTGAACATTTGTGGATCATTTCCAATCTAATTGAATTTTTTGAATATTGTAAATTTTGTGGTATATCGATGTAAACTTTTAATTTTCTGTTACCTCATAGAAAAATATCAGGTGGTGTAAGATCTGGAGATTTTGGGGGCCACTCTATTGTTCCTCGTCCACCAATCGATCTACTAGGAATCATTTTCATTTAGGAAAAAGTAAATTTTGTGAAAAATCAATATATTTCTGCCTCATCGAAGAAAAAAGGACCAATAATTCTATCCTCGACTATCCCTCTCCGAACGTTTATGAGTGTGTGCCTCAGTCATCCAATGAGGATTTTCTTGACTCCAATATCTGTAGTTTTGCCGATTCACTGGTTCATTTGAACAGAAGGTTGCTTTTTCAGAAAAAATGAATGAAGCGTGGATTGGATAAGATAAATCTTGCATTACTTCACAAAACTGCATTAGGCGATTTGGATTATCCTCATTGATTTTCTGGACGTTATGAATTTCATACGGATGATATTTCTATGTTTTTAGCACACGTTAAACAGACCTTTTAGAAATATTTGAAGGTTCTCTGCCACATCTAATGATACAACAAGTTTCACATTATAATTTATTATTAATTTACCAACAGTGGATTGTGTGATAGGCGCATTAGGATATTTTATATCAAATGAATTACATACTTCTTGTTATGTTCCAGTTAATGGGCCATTATTTATTTATTTATTTATTTATTTCATCCAAATAAACTAGTCCTTACAAGAAAATGTAAAGAACTGACTTGAATTTGATCCAAGCCAACTCGGGTTTCAAAAACTATACTTTTTGCTATAGGCACCTAGCAAATATTTCAAAAAATCATAATTTGAAAATAAAAATCGGTGTATTTCGGGATTTTTGCATAATTTTGCCCCTCACTGTTTATGTTTTTTTATTCATAAAATACATGTTTTTATTTTGTCTTGGTATTTTTTGATTTTTATTTGGACTTGTTTTCGGGTATGTAATCTGTATTATTGGTATTCTAATTTTTTTATGTTTATTTGTATTTGTTAAAGGTTCTTATATGTAGGCAATATGCTTTGTCCACAATATTTTCGTCAAATAAGGCTTATTTGATTGGTTGATAAAGAAACCAGAACTTGAATCGAAAGAATACTTGAATTGGTCACTAGCATAGTTCAATGAACAGAAATACAACTTTAGAACTGCTTTAAGCCATCCACGACTGAACAAAAAGTTCCGTTTGCTCATTTTTTATTAAAAAGTTAATTCGAATTCGATCAACACGGAAAAAATCACACTGAAACCCCATGAATAAACGTAATATTAAAAAAACTACGACACGTTTCTAATAATCAACAGCTTGTTCGCGATTCGTATTTTGTAAGCTGGAATTATGTTTCCATCAGCTCGAATAAACGACAATACGCAAAAAATGAGAGGAACCGTCGTGCTGGTCATGTTCAAACCGCACGTCAGAGCTCGGATGAAGCAAATCCGGTGCTGTAATTAAACTCGCTCTCCTCAGGTAGGTCTGTCAATACTACGGCCCGCTAAAAATTTTTAATCTGCGAACAATATGTACTCAATTAAGGTTCGAGGCAATGATTAAATATCGAATTGAGAGGGGAGTTTGCTTTGCTCAATTCAGAAAAATCTTTTCAATGCTGTTGCCGTAATTAACGAAACTTCGTTTGCAATTAAATACATTCCAATTTTCAGATTTCAATTTAGAAAATCTCATTAAAGATTATATATGCTCTCAATTTAAATCCTTTAAGCGGCAAGAGCACATTTTTTGAATAAAAAATTCTTTGGGCGGGATACCGACGATACCGTTAATTAAAAGAATTAACACGGGCCGTAGAGCTTTGAGCCGGAGTATACCAGGTGTCCACGTCAAGGAAGTATCTGGCTGGATGGTGGAGATTGACGAAATTTTGATCCACGAAAAGCTGTCAGAGGTTCATTGGCGCTACTAGATTCTATATTGAATTCTCATACAGTTTCTTGTATAATTTTTTGAAATTTGGTTAAGAAAAGTTTTACTAATAATTCAAAGTGTTAGACCACTTTTTCAAATATTGCAACGTGCGGAGTCGGGCATGTATAGTCCACCTGACCGCTTGTTTAAAAAGTCGAGCTTGACTCATGATGCATGACGTCACACCGAAGAAGAAACAAGAATCATGAAGAAGAAGAAAAATCTAGACGAGTCAGCGAGCGACAGTGACATACATTGGCGACTCTGAAATGATCCAAGAAACCTTGCTTAAATAAAAGGAATCTTGAGTAGGAGATAGTTAGTTGCAGACAGTCAGAATACAGATAGAAATAGCAATAGTGACGACTGTATGTCTATGAAATAAATTAGATTAGTTATAGTTAACAAGTTGAAATAAATTAGTAGAAAATGGCCATGTACATTTTTATTACAGTGGTGTCAGAAATAGGATTTTTAAATAGACCTTTATCGCGCGAAATAGACCAGTGACCCCTTAAACAAATAAGTGATTACGAAGTGGACAGTTTTTGCGTATTACGGTAAAATGAACTGATAAACTTCTCGTGTGAAATCTCGGTTGGAGGCACTTGAAGGCAAAATGTTTTCGAGAAGAGCTGGCTGGTTGATTTGAAGGTCGCAGAATTGAGGCAAGAGCTGGAGGAAAGAGAACTAGAAACAATCGTTAAAAAGCCATATTCTAAAAAAGGGTTTCAGAAGGACTGATTCAAGAAGAAGAAGACCCCGAAACATTTTCATTCGAAGTTTTTGGAGTTGATTCAAGTTCGATAATGAATAAACTCGACTAGGAAATCCTTGGAAGATAAACTTCTAGAAAATTCGGTGAGGTTTAAAGAATAACTTCAACAAAACTTGGTGACCCTGAAAGAAGAATGTCAACAAAATTGGGTGAGCCTGGAAGATAAGTTTCTAGAAAATTCGAAAAGACTAGAAGAGAAATTCCTAGAAGAGCTTCACGAACATTCAAGGAGCCTAGAGGAAAAGCTGTCTAAAAATGCAAGGACTTTAGAAGAGTAACTTCTAGAAAATTCGCAGAGCGTGAAAGAATTCGAGGAGTTTGACAAAAAATAATGGTAGCAGCTTAATGTTTTTTGTATTTTTTCATGAAAAATAGCACTAATGAATCAAATAAAAAATATATTTGACGAGTTTATGGCAAACGATAAACGAAATCTAAGCTGACATTTCGAAAAAGTATGTTCAACAAGCCTCTTTTGTGAAATAAGGAAATTTTCATTGTTTGTCACTAGACGATTAGGTGAAGTGAATGAGTTGAGAGATTCAGATTATGTGTAACATATTATTTTTACTTTTGGAAGCGATATGTGTGAATGATGTTGAAAATAACTGAATTACTACTCTAAACAATTAAAAAGGACAAGAAATTTTCTTTTTAAGGAAAGATCCATTTGAAACTTTTAACGCAAACCAATTCAATTAACACTGACGGTGACGAATACGTTGGAATCCCTACTGATTCGACAATAATAAATAAAATAATATTGAATTTCACTACCGTCACTACGAATTACGTGAAAACCAAAATCCCCATCAATTCGCATTGCACCAAGTTTATTTCTGGGTCGCAACTATTTTGAAACAAGTTTAATGCGTCTTTCGTTACAGAGTTTCGAACTTAATGAACAATAAAGATAATTTTAGAAAACGAGGGAGGAAAGCAAAAATCATAAAACTCTCGAAAACAAACTGTTTTAACTCCGCTCGCGTATACATTATGGTAACATGATGAACGAAAGGAACTTTTTCCAAGGAGGAAAAATTGTTTCGGATATATCTAGAGCAAGAGAAGAGTTTGATCGCTAAATAGAAAATGACAGATTCAATTTTGTAGTTATTAAGTATAGAACAATTATTGTATAACAAAATAATAAGTCTATCAAATGCCCAGGAAGTTCTACCTCTCTATTATTGAAATCAATTTCAATATTGTAAATGCAGTGAAAATCAACATTAGTATTCCCAATCATGACTACTGCATTTGGAAGAACTTATAATTCTTCAATGGCCTTTTCCATTTGTAATTTAAATATTATTTATCAAATTGTGTCTCGCCGAAGGTCCGAAATAACGTTGAAAACACCTTTCTGAAGCGGGAAATTATAAGTGTAATGAAACTAACTAAGTAACACTTGACTGATATTTGTTAATATATATAAATATTTTCAAATGAAATAACTCAATCTGAATGAATTGCTTTCGAACTACCTGCACCAAAAATGTTTAAAAAACGTTTTTCATTTCGTTCTCGAATAAAAGGCAATAAATACTGAACCAATGGAAAGAAATACAAGCCTTTTGCAATATCGTTGATGACATCTACAAAATAACTATGGTTCTGAACTCAATGACTGCTTGGTGACAAATACACATGCAAAGATAAAAAAAATCTTTTTGCAAGTACTTTCTGAGATATATTGGTAACAAGTGGTACTTTGCACCTACTATTATGTGATACCAAAACTATTAAGGAAAACAGTTTTGATGTTTTGTTGGTATGGATTACAGTGTACTGCTCTGATATGAAGGAAATAAAGTTAGTTACGAATGGGGCTGCGAGAATATTAATATCTTTAAAGCACCTCATCAATATAGAAAATTACATATCCAGCAATTCATTACACTCCCCGTAAGGAACATAATCCTGTTCAATTTGAAACGGTACCATGTGTATACTGGATGTGCTTTCCTTGAACATTTTTTTGACAGTTCTAACAACCATTAAAATTTTGTCATTTTGTGTTATATGAAACAATTTTACCCAATCATGTTAACATCACACTGATAATGACTATATTATTATGATTGACCCGTTTAACAACACAGTACATAAATCAGCCTGAAATGTCCGAGTTGCAATCAGGAAGAAACTACAAGCAGATCCATGTAAACATAAGTCAAGATCAGTTTCGTTAAATTTGTCTGAAGTTGACAAAACAATATTGGTATAGGATGAAAATACTCCTGAAGTTCTTATGCGTAAATTGTACCATATTGCTGCTGTAGAATTAGCATGGCGAGGAGGAGAGACAGTTGCTTGTCTGGTGGATTTTTTTCAAAAATAACGATGACTCCCCAACAAATCGCATTGAACGTGCCAAGAGGGTAATAGAAACTGTACAAGTAGTAAATGATTGGTTTTCAATAGTGAACGACAAAGATACCATGTACGTATTTTTCATAAACTGATATCAAAACGTGGCGTCAATATTACCTCACCACGACTGTTCTTGAAACCAAAAAGGCATTGAAAAAATTACTGACAAATGGTAGGATAATGTACCTGTTGGAAGAAATATTATAAACGGATGGACTGAATCTGCTGCCAAGGTAATTGGCTTGAATGTAAACGACAAAAAGATAACAAATCACTCAAATAGATTAACTGCTGTTAGCGAATTGCCAAAAAGTGGTGCAGAAGAACAACAATTCCTGAAAATTACTGGTCATAGCAATCAATATTCTATAAAACCATACTTAAATCACTATCAAGAACACCACAACAAGATCATAAATATTATGCGTGGTAATAGATCTCCTATATTAGAGAACAGCAGCGAATCTGATATTAACCCTGGAGTGGACGCGTCGGGTTTGTCCGGCCCACGTAAATCTTAATAGTGTTGACACTTTCGCCAGAGGGTGCGTCGAACTTTGTGCGCATCAGTACCTTCAAGTTAGATTACAACATATGCTGATTAGTAGTATTGACGCTGTGAAGTGAAAAGTATCGATTCCAGGACTGATTTCGGTCTATTAGACCCAACGCGCACTTTTACGTAAGTATTATTATTTTCGCACCAAGAGGTACTGAATATAATAATTTTTTATAAGAATAATGGATTCTTACACAAGAAAGGAAGAGAGGATGCTAAAACTATTTGAAGAAGTTGGAAGTGACGAAGCTTTTTCGGATTCAGACGATTCCGTAGCTGACGATAATGTAATCCTCAGTGACCACATATCTGACAGTGATATTGAGCCTGAAGAGGATACAGCATCACAAGAATTACCTGTTCGTCCTAGCTGGGAGCCGCAGTCATTTACATTTTCTTTCAAAAGATGGTACAAAGTGGAACAAACATTGTTTTCCAAAAAATGTTCGAACCCGGCAGAATAACATAATTGCCAGATTACCTGGGGTTATAGGTCCTGCGAAAGATGCTTCAACTCCAATAGACTGTTGGAAACTTTTTTTTGATGACGCTACACTGAATGAAATTGTGCTAAATACAAATATATATATCGAGAGCCTTCAAGACCGACAAGTCTATTGGAAATTAGAGCTCTGCTTGGCTTACTGTACCTCGCTGGTATATATCGTGCTGGCAGAACATCTATTTTTGAATTTTGGTCCACTGACGGTACAGGTATCCAAATGTTTCCCGCCACTATGGCACTGAAGAGATTTCGTTTTTTAATGAGGTGTTTACGAACGGATGATATTCGAACGAGAGAAATGCGGAAAACGGAGGATAATCTAGCGCCAGTCAGAGACTTGTTTCAAAATATTAACGGAAAATGTCAGAAGCACTACACAGTGGGCAGATATGCTACCCTTGATGAGATGTTGTGGGCATTTAGAGGTCGCTGTCGGTTTAGGATGTATATACCGAACAAACCGGCAAGATATGGAATAAAAGTTATGTCTTTAGTCGATTCGCGCACATTCTATACATACAATATGGAAGTCTACTGCGGCAAACAACCAGAAGGTCCATTTACAGTAAGCAATGCTACCACTGATGTAGTGAATAGAATGTGCTCTCCCCTCTCAAAGACTAGGAGAAATATTACAATGGACAATTGGTTCACGTCTGTTCCAGTTGCTGATGATTTACTGAAGAATCATGACTTAACAATAGTCGGGACACTACGTAAGGATAAAAAGCAAATACCATTTGATTTTTTTGCCAAGAGACCACCAAAAACCAGTATGTTTGGTTTTACAGAAGATAAAACCATTGTATCCTACATTCCAAAACGAAATAAAAATGTGATTTTGTTGTCCACTCTACACCATGACGACTCTATCGATCCAAACTCTGGCGACGACACCAAACCTGAGATAATTACATTTTACAACTCTACAAAATGTGGAGTTGATACTGTGGACCAATTGAGTTCCAAGTATAACGTTGCTAGGAATACGCGTAGATGGCCAATGGTGATTTTCTACGGACTTCTCAACATTACTGGAATAAATGCTTTTGTGATTTATAAAAGTAATGCCATAATACGTGGAAAAGAGGCAGATGCGAAGGTTGAAAGACGAATATTTTTAAAAACTCTTGCCAAATCTTTATTAGTTGATTAAGTTCATTCTACATACCTACCAAGAGAAATAAGACAAGCGGCAGCGACAATTACTGGAACTGAAATGGTGATGCCAGTATCACAAGTTGAAAATAAACGTGGCAGATGCGCATTCTGCAAAGATCGCAAAACGCGATACAAGTGCCGTATTTGCCAAAAATTCATTTGTTTAGAACATTCTGTCTGTGTGTGCCAAACTTGTGCCATGACATTTGCAGAATAACATTTATACAGAGTGTTCAGTGCAACCTTACCAAAAAATAGTGTTTATTACTATCACAGTTTAATTTTTTTTTAAGTATAAAAATTTTTTGTTTGCCTTGTTACGTTATATTCCATAAGTGCAGCAACACTGTTTGATGTAATTTTTTAAATATATGTTTGATTTTTGGGAAATATCATGCCTAATTTTGTGGGTCTGTTGGACCCAACACGCCCCTTCTTGTGAAATAAAATCACGCGTCCACTCCAGGGTTAAGTAAAATTTTCGGGCTGTTACCAAGGAACAAGCTTTCGATTGTCATAAGATTATTTCGTCTATTATCAATGTCCTAGGAATATTACTACTGATAATTGATTTATATTCAACAGCGAAGTAGGATTGTGAAACTACAATGAGACTTCGCAGAGTCTGAGCTTTGTATGCGTCCAGACAGTCCCGTTTTGGACACGTATCCTTCAGAGGAACAATACTGCTTCCTGGTTAGCAGTATTGAGTCTTTCTGTTACATGGGTGTGACCCACGCCATATTTTGGTACGTTGTTCCAATCCATAGCTATTTCAGAACCCATTCGTTCAACGATTTCCTCACTGTATATTTCAGTAGAGTCAAAATGCTGATTCTGGCCAGTAACGGAGTGGTTGATCCTTGCCCAGTTATTCATTCTACAGCGTTACATTGTCTTTTGACACCAGACATGTTTTTATTCAACTCGGTTCGCCAAAATATGTTGCAATTCATTGGAAGTCTATGCGATCTGATTTGGATTACTATCCTTACAGATTTCTTGAAGTTTACAGCTTGTACCCCACTCGTGTTCATTGTTAATAGCCAATAGACAAAAGGTATTCCAACATCAGGATTTCCAAGAAAATGGACTGAAAATATCGATATAAGTTCCATTTGAAGAATGTGCAAGAGGAAAAATACGAGCCTGAGGAGAAGAACATTTTTCCATCACAAGAGAGAGAGAAAGAGAAAAAGATAGAGAGATAGAAAAAGAGAGAGAGAAAAAGAAAGAGAGAGAGAGCACGTAATATATTTTAATTGCATAGGGACCAAGGTGTTGCAGAATACTTCTTCAATCTCAAGAGAGTGAGAATGTCAACATCATGTCACACAATTTTATTTCAGAATTTGAAAATGCTGTGACGATCGTGGCGAAAAATATTTGGACGAGAATTCCAATATCCAATCAGCTATGCAATAATTTACTTCAAGCCTGATACATTTTTTATAACGTCAATGAACAGCGCCACTCTCATTCAATTCGCGACAGCGAAAAATACCAAACTCGGAATAATCAAATTTAAATAAACACTCCATCCATTTTCCCATTATATTCCACGTAAATATAAGGAACCTGAAAATATAAATTATGCCGTCGTTTAAGTGAAAACGGCTTTTTCTTCACTGCTTTTTCAAGGAGTGCGCTATTCCAGATAAATTGCCATATCTCTTTAAACGATCTCACATATTTCATTTTACGTATTTAATGAGAAAAAGGGCTTGATTATTCCCATTTGATAACACGAGCGTAGGAAACGAAAGGGTTGTTAATTGCCACCGTTCAAGGGTTAACTTAATTGATGGTAATTCTACAGCTAACTTACGACGACAAACTGAAATAAAAATTAAATGTTATTGTTTCAGGGAAATAGAAAACTGAATTAATTTTCCGAGAGATTTTCATTTGGATTAACACATTAATCCATCAATGCACCAAGTAATACTGTAAAATCTCATGCTGAATTGAGATGGTGTGTATATATGGAAAATTGCACATGCAGTTTTTTTTAATTTCCGCACAGCATCATTTATTTTCGATTATGAGTACATACCATTAGTAGAATAGGACCTAATTCAGCAGAATACTAATATCAATTCGATTAGAGTTATATAGGGCGTTCACCAGATAATGATTCAGTGCGATTGATAACACTATTGAAAACCCCTTTTGAAATTAAGGCTAATTGAATACGGTTATCGATGACTTGATTCAAGAATTTTCGAAATATTGGCGAATTAACCTATCTCTGTTCCAGAAAATCACGCATTTTTTTAGGGTTTAGTCGATATGTATATGGGAAACTACTGAGAATATTTTTCTAAAAATTTGTAAATGGAAGCTTTCCGAGGAGCTTGTTTTAGTTGAAATACTTTCAGTTGTCTACAACTTACGGTCATACCGGAAGTGGACCCCAACTTGTTTTTTTTATGGAACATCCCGTATTTTATTGCATTTCTAGAATATTGAATAAATAAATTTTAATATACTTGGAACCTTTTCAGGCCAATTCTGGCAATTCTTCACCCAGCTCTCTTTGTTTCCAAAACATAAATTGTTTTCTGAAGGGCTGCACCGGTCAACGTTTTCAAAAAAATTTAAATAACCGAAAACTGGAGCCCTTTAGACATTATGATGTTTCGAATAAAGATAGAAAGGACTGTATTGTAATAGTATACGAGTGTTGTAAAAAGCATTTTACACACGAATGCGTAAATGCTTTACAACACGCATTACGTACTATACTTTACCTACGGCCATATACAGTGTGCAAAAAAAGTCTGGACATATGACAGGGTATTTAATTTTTTCAAATGAGATGTCCTGTATTTTATTGCATTTTTAGATTTTTTTTCAACAATTTTATTTAGAACAATTTCACAAAATTAAAGAGGTTTCTTAATCAACATTGGGAAAATTATATATTTATATAAAATTATAATTATACTGGTACAATTATTAAATATATTGGAAGTATTTTGATGTGTCCAATCATAATAATATGCCATGTAATATTTTAATTTTTTGTCGAAGTTATGTTTCTATTAGGTGAAATAGCGGAGGATATTCTCGATGAGGTGGGTTCTATGTTTTTTAAGGAATTGTCAACATAACCTTCTGCTACTGAAGACGATTGCCATATTTCTTCAAATCCAATAGGTCCCCGCCAGTATCGACTAAGTTAGTTGCCGAAGAAAGAAATTCTCAATATTTTTTGATATACTGCTTCATTTGTTTATCCCAAAAGTTTGTTTAGTGCATTTTCCATTTATATATTTTAAAAAAAGGTAAATTTTCTTTCAGTATTGTCTTGCGTATAGTGTAATATTTCTTCATTATAGAATAAAAGATCACAAAAGAACGTTGCATTTTGTTTTTTGTATTTGGAATTTTAATAATGAAGGATTTTTCTGTGTCCTCAACATCTTCAATTGTCTTATCTCTCAGTTCCTGTTCTGGGCATGCACCACTTACGCCAATCATAAGAACAGTCCAAAAATAAAAATTACTATAAGTTTAGAAAATAGTATTAGTGGACATATTTTACCTTCATCAACAAGTACTGATTGTCAAGAGCCGTTTAGAGGAAATCTTGAATATTTTTGGCCGTCAAAATTTTAGATTTTGTACTTCTAAAGCCATCCGATTTCCTTTTTAATAGCGCTATCAACTCGATGGAATAGGCTTCTATATTTATGTTGATTTTATGTAAAGCAAATTTTTTTGTATCATTATTATTAATTAGAATTTATTTGTCTTTCAAAAAGTTTGTTTGTATTATTTTCATTTTGACATTTGCTATGAGTACGCTGTTGATGAAAGCTTGTTTGATCATGAGTTATTCACTGAGGCTGCATGTCTTGTGTTTTCGCCTATTTTCTACAGTGGCCGTAGGTGAAAGAAATCAAAGAGAAGATTCATTTGAAGTAATAAAGTTGATCCCCATATTCTTCTCTTTTTTTATTATTTTCCTATTACCACTTTACATATAGCTTTGTCGTTCGTTATACCAAAGACACGACAAAGGAATGTGAAGACTGAGCTCGATGGGTCAATCTCGATGGGACCTCTAACAGTTGGACGATTGATGATATTTCAGATGAGCATCGTTCACGATAATATCTAGATAGGATAAGACAGATCGCCAACTTTTTTGCGGTGTTCCAGAGAAGAGAGCGAGTCTGTAAGCGAAGCATCATCGTCAGGGCAGATCTACGTCGATGTCGATGAATAGAATTGCCACAACTACTACTCATAAACTCTTGTATGAAACTTTAATAGTGATTGTTGTCAAGACCAAAGTAATATTTCTAGCCAAGCAAGGAAACTGTGATGTCTACTAATTAAAACAAAGCTCTTGAAGTCCTACTAAGCTTTTCTAAATTCTGTTCTATCCATTTCTCTGAGAGAACGGAGCGACCCTTTTTCGAATCTTCAATGCAATCGGTTCCATCATCGAGGTTCAACTAAAACAACTCAAGTTGGGACAATTATTTTGATTCGCACCATTCCGTTTTGACACGAGTTAGTAGGGGACGGCTTCTATACAGGACGGAGTGCGATACGCCTTGAAGTTTTCGAAATATCTCACTGCATTCCTCCCTCATTAAATTTCAGGTGGAATACGTATCAATCAGCCAACCTCAACAAAAAAACAAGGAATGTTTCAATGTTTCATCAACGGACAGATGTCAGGTGATTATGTAGAAGTAAATGCATATCATTTAATGATTGATCTTATTTTCACTTTTGAAGACGATACTAACAGTGAAAATGAATGAAATGCTTCTCAAAAGAATTTAGAAGTTTTAGTAGCATGGCCTGTTTCTTTGTGAAAATAGATAATCACTTTGAATTATAGTACGTATATTAGAAAAGGAATGGGAAGGATATAGCCAGAAATATTTCAAATTTCATTTAATATTTTTAATTGATTTTAGTGCTTTCAACCCATTGTTTAAATTTTCGCTCCTAAGTATAATAACACGTGTTTCATTTAACACTAGTTTTAAGAAATGGCAGTTGTGAACATTTCTTTATGGGTACTACTCCACAAAATATGGTTGCTGCAATTACATGAGAAACTCAATTTTTATTGAAAATTGGATTATCACAAATAAAAATATTCAGGAAGTTGTTTGGAATATAATCACTGTTTTGATTAAAATGGTCGCTGTTTGAAAAGATGCTAATTGTTTTTAATACATGTTTTTAATTTTACATTTTTATCTTTTTCAAATTGATTATCAGCTATCTTCTGATATCAATATAAATCGAAACTCATTTAGTTAAACGTTTGCGATTGGTTCAATACTTATATTTTCCCGGGTCGAAAAAAAAAATGTTACAAAAAAAAACAAGCGTATAATTTTCACATAATCAAGTTTGCTTCTTTTGGCCCCTAGACGACACATATTTCCTATCTTTTAGGTACTTTTTCTCTCTAACCATTAACGATGCCTCAACAAACACTTCTATCGTGATAATACGCTAAGCCAAGTCAATGATAAAACAGTTTTCAATGTGTCCTACAGCTTTTGGGACTCAGTCTTGTTTTTTCATGTTTCGACTTGTATCACTACGATGCATTGATTCCTTTCGGCCTATCAACAGCCAACTATTTCATTACCACTCGAGAATGTTTTCGAGCACCATTTCATAGCCGACTATGAGCCATCGACCACTTCGCCAAATACGTATGTTCTGGAAAAGACCATTCTCTCTCTCTCCCTGTTCTATCTCTTTCCCTCTCCTTCTCTATACTTTGATTTACTTCCCTATCTACCCCACTTCAGTAGGCCACCAGAAAGGACAATAAGTTCGCGAGATCATTGAAAGATAATGGAAGGTCCCTTTCCCGAAAGGGATGTTGTGGTTGAGAGGGACTGGGGTGAAGGAAACGACAAAATTGAATATGACTATTACGAAGAACTGCAAATTGCATCATCATATTTGAGAAAGGTTTATTGAAGAATTTTTGTTGGTATATCTGAAATCAACCAAAAATACAAATGTATTTATTCTGTGGCAATTCCGAACATAATTTACTGGCTTTTGTTTGCGAAAAGGTAGAGAAAAACCATGCAAATAATATAAGAATTGTCAGTTTTTATAATAACATTTATTATAAATTCTATCAGAGATGCTGCACAGAATGATATAAAATATAAACTGGTTCAAGATTCTATGAGAAAATTGTCGTTATTGAAAATAATGAAAATTATACAGCAAATAGCATTAAATAACCACATTCCAGTACACTGAGTTGACAACATCATCTCCAAGAAAAAAAAAAAGGATCATGAATGAATTATATCCAAATTATGTGAAACCTAATGTGGATAGGAAATATGCTAGTATAAAATAATAACGTCATTTACTTGCATGAATGATTTAGGGAACATTATTGAACACAAATCCCAAAAAAGAAAAATGGAAAAAAATGGGAGACATTTCAACATACGGTGCCGTGAGCATGTGTTGGATATCTGATAAAAAAACAGCTATATATGAACATCTACAAGAAAAAAACCACACAATAAAGGAAGAAAACAGAAAAATCCTGCATACATGCAGTAAGGAAAGGGAAATGAACTTGATGGAAGCTTTGGAAATAAATAAATTGGATAAAAACCCTTAACGACCAACTAGAACTGAACAGCTCTCTTCTTTTGAATTTGTGAATTTTGATAACTAGCCATCCAACAAAAACTACTTTCACTAATGAGTTTGGATTCTACTCGGAAATGATTTGATATAAATTGTTTATGATATTTCAGGTACGAAAATTTGTTGTTATCTCAGGTTTCGTTGTTCCTACCTAGTGAACATAATTACTGTATTTTATCTATACAGTGCCGCTCTTAATAGTCCCCCCTCCTTGTTAACTTTTAAACAGATTGGCGCACAAAGCTCAAAAAAACCGTTAAGAGGTAGTGGATTTTCTTATGAGCTATGACCTTGAATATATCTGGGCGTCGCTTACAGGCAAGAACTCCTGGCCTAGCCTAGCCTAGTCTAACCTATAACAGCCTACGTTCAGTAGAGGACTGCCGAAACGTAAATTTGTTCTCTGCGACGGTATGAGTCATAGCTCTTAAGAAAATAAACTACCTCTAGTAATTGAACTTGCTAAAGACTGTTATGCACTAAGTCATATCGATAGAACTTGACACAAGAAAATCCACTACCTATATAACCGATACTACGTTTTGAAATAAAACACATTGTAATTGCTTCATAGATGGCACGAGGGGGCATATCAAATTTAAAAAATCATGGGCGGTCATTTGCTACAGAATTCAAAAAGAAGTGAATGGCTTGAAGGCGAATTTAATTATCTTTTCAACGATGTGACACATGACCCCCCATGCCATTCAGATTTTTTCAGTCGATGTGCCCCCCGTGCCATCTTTTGAGGAATCACAATGTGTTTCATTTCAAAAAGTAGTATCGGTGATACCATTCAAAAGTTAACTTGGGGGCTATTAAAGGCTGCACTGTATATATAATGAAGACCTGATGTAAAAATATAGTTTACTTGATAATGGTTTAGCAAACCGAAACCAGCCGTAACAATCAAAAATCGTAATGGAAATTAGACAAAAGCTATTACTATCTCCTCTATCCTACATTCATTAAGAATTTCCACAAAATAAATAGATGATCAATTGAATACGATTGAAAAGATTACTTTGTCACGAATAAACTACTGAGAAATATGAAAGATCTGATGGAAAATCGCAAAAAAAATTTACCGTGGAAATATATATACCTAACAGTTGTACAACTGCTTTTATTTCTAACGGTAATAATAATTAATATATAATAAGTATTTCATAGTATTTATTAATATAAAAAATTGTTTGATAAAGTTGATTTCCATTCTTAAACATTTTCTTGATATTCCCTCTTTCAACTCCGTTATATTTTAAATGGTATGTAATCGATGTGAACACATGTAGTGACATTCAACTCGGTAATAGTAAGCACTATTGTTTTATTGTCTAAATTATCGTACACTATGCAAATAGTTCAGTAAAATACTGGACACTTAATTCAAATGTATATTCCAAGACCTCGATCCTAATTTTGCCTAATTTGCACTCAGAATATAATCACAGAAAATATTTTGCCGTGCTTTACTGATACTGAATGGAAATGGAGTATTTCGAATAAAAAGTATACGTATTAAATTTCAAATGATGAAATATGCTATATTTCACTTTCACACAAAGGAGCAAAATATTTCTATCAACCTGGTCCTTTTTAAATTTCGAATTAAATCCATTTCAAATAATCTAACAATGACAGAAAATTCACGAACGATAGGGCGAAGGTTTACAACAAACATTTCAAATTATTAAAAGCCCGGCCTACAGATTAACTAAATGGGTTTAAATTGCCTATATCGAATGAATATCTCATCGCATTGTGAAAAAATACGACCCCAACATCCATTCCATCCCCTTAGATTATTACAAAAAAGCAGATTTCAAAAGAACCATTTGATATTCAAATACAAGAGAGTTCCTTACCTTTCCGTCTGCGATTCGATATTTCCAAGCTGTTTTTTAAATTGACTTTCTTTGAGTAAATAATCTGGAATCGAAGTCTCTACTTCGTTAATTTGATGTATTGCGTTTCCGCTGCAGTTTCCAGCAATGAGATCGACGAACGAGGTCGGAAATGAGAAAAAATCGTGTCGTTCGAAACTTTTAAATCATTCATTGAAATAACTTCGACGTCGAGGAGATTGCCGAGTTATCATACGAAAATTGTCCATTAGAAATTGATTTTGTAAATTAAACCATTCTAACCACCAGAGACGTAGTTTAATCTACTAAAGTACGGTGCAGAGTATTGTCACCATTTACGCACTAAAGAGGCAAAACATATGAGCCAACCAGTATTCCTTGAAGTAAAACAAATGCGACGAAACATCCGTGCTCTAGTGGATAGGATTTGATTAACAAAGCTTCCAAAGAAATATGTGTGTACGCACCAATTAATCAATCAGTCAAATTTTATTTCAATCGGAACAAAAGAATGTGGAAAATTACGTTGAGAAAACTTGATAACATTTATTTATATTATACTTTCTGCATGAGTGATATTTTCTCAAACCACAAAATGATCGTATTGCTCTTTTTTGTAGCTCAAATATACTATCAGCAAAACTTGATCGAGATACTTCATTCGACCACGTTTGAATTGAAATATTTGTATTCTCCACAAAAAAAAAACTCAACGAAAGAAGTGTTATTCAAAAATGAAAATCAAATTCTTTTGGGGGTATCCTGTCCCTATTTTCAAACAATATTGTTGTTCTCGAATCCTGGAGATGTCAACAATAGTCGAAACGTACATAAAAAGTAAAAGAAGAAAATTGAACGTCAATCTGTGATTTCATGTTTCAGAATTATATAATCAAATATTGGTTTTTTTGGAATTGAGTGCATTCAAATACATTCATGTTGAATACAAATATTCATGTTGATATTTTTTTATTTTTGAAATATTGCATTATTTCGAATATATTTTGGTAGTACACGTCTACTGACAAAGATGAATTTGAGTCGAATGATTTGTCAAGTAGATGTTTCCTTGATGGAGAAACTTCTGATTTGTAATATTCAAGACATTTCATGATTGACTTGAAAAAATGTTTTGAGTTTTATTAGATATTGAATATTTTAAGCCAATTCCCATTTCAATTGTAAAAAATCCCTTTTTTATCGCACAAATATCGTTTTTCAACGAAATAATTATTTTTTAATCAGTAATTTTAGGAGAAAAACTGGCATGAAAATTGGAAGAAATTTATTAAATAAAAGAAATAGTATATTGTGCATCTAGTAGTAGAAGCAATACATTCCCGGTCGACAATGTAAATTGTTGGCCGAGGCGATAAGCCGAGGCCAACAAGCATTGAAGAATAGATATTTTATGCAATCACTCGATTTTATGGTAAGCTTGTGATCTTTGTCATTATTGATAACTATCTCTTTGATGGTTGGCATATTATTCTTGTGAGAGGTAAATGGGATATATATTTTTTTTAAACTGGTCGTTAATAGTTTATCATTGAAGTATTTTATAATTTGTTTCAAGTCTTCCTCAGCAATACCCTTGAATTGTTCCCAACATGTTGCTTTGTAAAAAATTGCAGTATCGTCTGCGAAACTTACTATATTTCCTTGTATTTCTTGTTCAAATAAGTCATTTATATATAAGTTGAAAAGTAGTGGCCCCAAAACTGTTCCTTGAGGCACGCCAAATTCTACATTTCTTGGTTCACTCAATATTCCGTTGACATAAAAGAACTGTTTTCTGTTGCTCAGATAACTCTCGAATAGTTTGTATGGTGTACCTCTTATTCCTTTATTTTCGAGTACAGAGAGAAGATTTACGTGATCAACGGTGTCGAATGCCTTTGCCAAATCGACAAAGATACATAAGGATGGTTGTTTTCTATCTAAAGAGTTGTTAATCATAGCAGTCAACTTGGCAATGGCATCCGACGTTGAACAGTTTTCCTGAAACCATACTGGTTTTCAGAGAGAATCGAATATTTACACAAAAAACTTAGCATTCTTCTTTGTAGGATTTTCTCAAAAATTTTGGCTATTCACGTAATCAGGGAGATAGGTCTGTAGTTGCCCACATCCAACCTCTCTCTATTTTTGAAAATTGGAGTTATAATTGCTTGTTTGAGAACATATATGTGGCTATATTTTGTAAATACAGTTTACACCTGATACTTCTTCATCGAACCATCTTTCTGGCAAAAACATAAAATCATGAAATTTTTCTGATATCTGCCATGTATTTTGGTTCGCAGTGCCACACTAAAACAACCCACTGTAAAATTTGCCTTGACTACAAAAATATAAAATTCGCCACTTCTCCGGCTTTGTTTATGAACACTCAAATCTAGTCGTAACTGGCCTGTCCGTCCTGTTATCGTACAACCACATTATATTCTCCTACCGGGGACATGAACACAGGTAGTAGTTTGCTCCCTATGTTGCTTATCCGGATAAGCAGACCATCCCTGGAGCGTAGTTCCGTTCTATTTTACATAACAATACCACATCTGATGAAGTGATGTGGGAGACATTATTCGCAGAAGTAAGGGCAAATCGTACAGGAATATTGACAATTCTGATAAAAATTCTTGATCTAAATAGAGAGAAAAGTATCACTCTTTCTCCCGCTTGCGAAGTTTGCTGCTAACGCCATGGGAGGAAAAGAAACTTTACTCCAGTGTAAAACAGATCATTTTTCCTAACACCTGCAGTATAAAACCACCAATTGATAACAAAGAATTCAGTACTTCATATACAGGCCGTTTCTTTTATCATGTGGTGACATTGCTATATTCTAATCCGTAATAGATACAAAGACGATTAAATGGGAAAAAATCTAACTATTGTGGTAAGCAGTACATTGGCCAGAAAAATCTATGGGGACTTTCGCCCTTCCCGACTTACAGGGAAAACTAAAAATGCTGTTTTCGGTTTTTTACGAATAGAATGGTTATTTCAGAAAATATAAAAAAATTAAAGGGGAAAGTTTCATTGTATTCAAAATGTACTAGAACTACGTAATGATAAATTTTTAATTAAACGTTTCGTGTCAACACGGCCACCATCAACAATTTTTTTTCGAATACGGACCTGTCTATTTCATCACAAATATTGATGAAGCGATGAAATCACAATTCAGTGGTATATCCCATTTTACATTTTTATAACGTTTCATATAAAATAACTGGCATCATCAGTGACAACAATTTTTAATTACGGTCCTGTCGTTAGTTCTTTTGTAAATTGTTTTGATTTCTTCAAAACTCATTCAACTATTATGATACTTCAGTCATCACCCAATACTTTCGATAGGAAGATACCCCAATACAACGAACATTCGTATTTTTCCTCTTTGGGGATTTTTGTATTACAGTAATCCTTGATTCAAGGCTGATTTCTCCTGTATCAACTTTTACACGGATTATTTTCATAATTCTCAATCCTGGAAGTAATGAAAATATCAGTTTTTGATCAAAATACAAGTGTTGAAAAATTTGGTACAATTAAATAGCATCTCACTTCTTTTACCATATATAAACACGTAGGCTTTGCTTGATTTCTATGGCAGGAAAAATATATGAGTTGTTGATATCTGTTAAGAACTGTCAGGTATTTAAGCACTCGAATACTTATTAAAGATGTATTCGAATGACGAAAGGACTGATATGCTATTCACTCATGCAAAATCAAATAGAAATCCCTTTTGGCAAGAAATATGTATGGTGAGCTATACCCGAATCGTCGCATTCCAAACATTCAAATGTTTAGACGATTAGAAAGAAATTTGAGAGACTGTGGTGCATTTGACAGAAATAAAACTAGAAAATGTGTTGTTACTGGAAGTATAAGGAACCAAATAAATGTTTTGGGTAAGCAAATATTACCTTGCAAAGACTAAAAAGTGAAAAATATCGTTTTTTTTAAATCTAGGATTGGTCAGTTACAAAAATATTTCTAATCAAGATTGTTCTTTACGAGAAATTGCCTACGAACTTGGGATATCTGTAAAATCTACCAGAAATATTTTGAAAAAGAACAAATACAAATGCTACAGAATACGCAAAGTTCATCACCTTAATGAAAGAGATTACGGAAGGAGAGTGCGATTTGCGAAATGGTTAAGACGTAGAAATAGGGAAGTTCGAAATATTTGTAAAAAAATAATATGGACGGACGAATCAAAATTCACCAACAATGGTTGGTTTAACAGAAACATCCATTATAGGTGGAATAATACGAATGAACATTAACTTAGAGAATCCAATTTCCAGGAGAGGTTCGGAATAAATGTTTGGTTGGGAATTTTGGGAACAAACACCCTTTCTTTTACGATGAGCATTTGAATGGTGAAATGTATTTAAATTTTTTATCCAATGAGTTTGATGGCTACTTAGATGAATTGCCATTAAGCACCCGCCGTGAAATACAATATTTTCAACAAGACGGTGCCCCTCCCCATAATGCAGAAATAGTAAGGGAACATTTAGATACAATATTCCCAACAAAGTGGATTGGAAAAAATGGACCAATTGCCTGGCCAGTTCGATACCCAGACCTCACTCCTTTGGATTTTTTTGTCTGGGGATATATAAAGGATAAAGTTTTTTCGACACCTAGTTCTGATATCGACCATCTCAAACGAAAAATAAGAGATGCATGTAAAAGCATTACAACCATCATGCTAGAAAATTGCCACAGAAATTGTATGGACAGACAACTTATGTGCATTCAACAAAGAGGTCGTCAATTCAAGCATTTAATGTAGAATTCTTTTTCTGTATTGGTTTTATTTTCTTCCACAAATTCATTATGAAATAAATTGTTTTTCTGTTTGTTTGATTTCTTCTCCTCTTAAGTAAGTTTATTTCTGGGGTAAATTGCTATCGTTCGTCTCTGAAACTGCAGAAATCTTTTATGGATTTTTATAGTATAAATACAATTTTCATAGATACAGTCATTCAAAACGTCACTGATAATTTTTACATCGAAGCGTTAGATTCTGTGGAATTCATAAACAAACTAACGACAGGACCGTAATTAAAAATTGTCACTGATGATGCTAGTTATTTTATATGAAACGTTATAAAAATGTCGAGTGTGATATACTTCTGAATTATGATTTTATCGCTCTATCAATATTTGAGATGAAATAGGCAGGTCCGTATTTGAAAAAAATAGTTGATAATGGCGGTGTTGACACGAAACGTTTGATTAAAAATTTATCGTTACGTAGTTCTAGTACATTTTGAATACAATAAGACTTTCCTTTTTATTTTTTTTATATTTTCTGAAATAACAATTCTATTCGTAAAAAACCGAAAACAGCATTTTCAGTTTTCCTTGTATAAGTTGGGAAGGGCGAGAATCCCCGCAAATTTTCAATGGCCAATTTACTGCTTACCACAATAGTTACCTTTTTTCCCATTTAATCGTCTTTGTATCTATTACGGTTTAGAATATAGCAATGTTACCACATGATAAAAGAAACGGCCTGTATATTGAGCAATCTTATATTTTTCAATTAAAAGAATTGTAACCCAGTTAAACTAGTTTTTTCAAAACCTTTAATTCGTATTTGTGGTTACGTATAATAAACATCAATCATTTTGACAGTAATTTTGACATCCATTTGATACTACTGAGTTAAACTAATTTATATAAAGATATGGACAAATTAAATGAATACAAAGAGAATTGTATAACCCGACGACATACAAGAAGATGCAAAATCATTGAATGTGCCTTTATTACCGAAAAAATCAAGATTCCGGTATGAAAAAGAGTATGATATTTTAATAAATTGGATGAGAGAAAGAAGAGTGAAAAAATTTATTCTGACGTATTTTTATCAACTTTCATAGACCTTTCAACTTCCCACATTATGGTCAAAATATTTAATGTTGCGTTCTTCAATTTTAATAAAGGAAGATACTGATATAAACTACCCCAAGTTATTGGCATTTTTTTCAATTAATTTCAGCAATGATACAAACTGAACATTTGATTATTTTTTCCTAAAAGTCCTAAAATTGTAAATTTCTGTCAATGTAATTCAAGAAATGGAAAAATCCCAAAAACCCCAAAACAAAAACGTAGTACTTAGTACGTAGTACGCTTTTTGAACTCCTGAGGATGCCAGTTTTGTTAACGAAACGCACATCGAGGGATTTTGACGTTGTTTTGGGTTTTCCATTTCCTAAATTTCATTCACACCAAAGGTCCCAATCTTCATTTATTTGAATATTGAATATAATGAAAATATTTACTAAGAAAATACCTATATTTATGTGGAACTTCCTTTGATTTTCAGGGAGGAAAAGTAACTTTACCTCCCTAGGAAGGAAAAATGCAACTTTCATCTCTAAGACTCGGGAGGAAAAGTATATTTTCAAAGGAGGTATTAGAAAAACGCTATTTATCCTTGTATCTAGTCGTTGCCTAGCAACGATTTATCTACTAGGAGACAAATGAAATGACATATATTTGTGCAAAGCGTCAAGACTGGTAATTTAGTTTCATGATATTTTTTAATAGTTTCGATCGATTTGCGAAAAAATTGTGTGATGTTGGTGGTTTCTCGTGCTCGTCTTCTGGCTCTAACTAGAAACTTTTCACTCGCATCGAATTTGCATTCTAACCTTGCTGTAGACTATACTTTCTCTACGATAGAAAATTGTAACTGAAGGAAATTTTATTTTATTTTTTTGTAACACATCTTCCTGGTTTCCAGAGAGAAAAAACCCCTCAGAAGCTCCTAGGAGCTTGTGCGAGCAAGGAAAAGATCCGGGACCGATGGCCGTGCTTGGCTTTGAACCCACGACCTTATGTTTATAAGGCGAACGCTCTACCACACGACCATCACGGCCCAACCAACAATTCATAAGAGATAACTGAACATGGGTTAATCTAAACTATTTATTCATCGCTGAAAATAAAAATTAAATATTGAAAAAAAAAGTTTGCTCATACTTAATTTGCTACTTTCTGCTCTATCTTCGTCACGCCTAATTCAGAAGTAAAATAACAAATATGTGCTATATCAAAGGGTTTATTTTTTCCACACAAACTCCAATTGAAATGAAAATTATTATTATTAAGTAACGTAGTTTCACATTCCATTTCTGGATTACGAACGTAATTGCCCAGATATCAGTCGGAAGTAGTTCAATGGCCATCGTGGTATGAGCCAGGGAAGTATTTGTTTTCTGTCAGATTTTTGCCTCAGGCATTCCACCTCACCTGGTGGAAATTCGTTGGGAGATTTTAGTCTTTCAGTTCCATATTACAATCTATCATACTTTCCTAAATTTAGTTACCACTAAAATTGTGTAATTTTCATCATATGGGCATTTGTGCTATGTTTTTTTATCTCTATTGTATATCTGTATGTATTACTAGATCATAATCCCTGATTATAAACATGTAATGTTTCTTGGGACAATAAAGTTATTATTAATATTTGAGTTATTTCAGTTTTTATAATCGTATTATTTTGAGAATAGGTTAGAAAAAGCTGGAGTCATTCTAATGAAGGAGGAGAAAACACAAAAGGCGAGAAAAAAAATTGAGATGAGTTGTCAGTTTGTTTCAATGACCGAAATGAACTCACTAACTCCAAATTATCAATATATTTTCCACTTCAATGCTTTTTCACAAAACCAAAGACTCGCGATTTCCGCTTTTTTTATCGTCTTCGGTTTTTCCGGATCAAGAATTCTTAATTTCCGCGGTAACACGACAAGAAGAAACAGGTGAAGAGAAGAAATGAAAAAATCGAACAGAGAAAAGCTCGCGACACATTTTCACAACAATGTAACTTAGCGCATAAATGACTTCCGTTGTTCGTTGTCACAAACAAAAACGGCTGCTTGAAGTTCCCTGCGAGAATTTTCACACATAAGCACAATTCCAAGCGGACTTTTTAACGAGGCGCTTTCTGCTTGCAGTTCTTATACATTCGTTGGGTATATTATGGTTTTCAACGATCGAATTGTCGTCTGTAATGAAGTCTAGACGAAATTATGAAATGTTTTTTGATAATAATAAGTGAATGGTAACGTTAGTTAAATGGTAATGTTATGAACCATATATCAAAGGTAATACCACGAGTGCTTAAAATGGTATCGATAATTTTTTAATTTCCACGAAAACCCTTTGACAAATATATGAAAACAAACCGATTGATAAAATCATGAGTTCTCTAGGACGAGTGATTTTATCTAAATTCGGTTTGTTTGAATGTTTTTGCCAAATAAACGTGTTCGAGTGATGAAAATAACAAATTATCGATAAAATTTGAAGAACCAGTTGTATTTGGAATTTTTTTTTTGCCGAACTGAAAAGTACTTGAATAACCTTTGATAATAAGGTAATTTTTCATTCATTTTGATAATATAATAATTCATTATAACGTTTCATATGACTCAGATAACCCTATTTAGTTTCGACAGTTTAAAGGTAAACAACGTTTTATCGAGAACCACGCAGATTAATCAACAGTAAAAACACAAGAAAGTAAGAAGTAAAAGAAAAGTTCGAGTGTTTTTTGGCAAGATAAATTAACGACCGAATATATTAATGAACAACAACAATAATTATCTTTATTGATACCATTAAATTATTTAAATGAACAGTTATTAAATACACAATTGTTATAAATTGTTTGGTTTGGTGTACTGATTTCAAAATTTTCTTCTCTGGTATTCACACATGCAGAATATTATTTTGATTTTTCTCACTCGAGGCTCGTAAGGAACTAATAAGATTTTCGTGATGTTTAGGATCAATTTGGAGGTAGGGTTTAATAGAAGATGATGATGAGTGTCCCGTTATCTTTATAAGTTGTTGGTCACTTACTCCTGCTTTGGCTAACTGGGAAACTGTACTAGCACGGTTCGAATGATTAGTAATTTTATTAATACCCAGTGGAACATTTTTGTACCAACCTTTGGAAGTTTTTTTTTTCCAAAAAGCATTTGGAGTTGAAAAAAGTCGTTCAGATGTTATATTTTCATTTCTTTTTTGTAACAGTAATTTTAACAATGCAACGGGACGAATATCTTCATACATTTCATTTTTTGTTATCCATTTGCTCTGTCGATTTTTTCGACCCACCCTGTGTCGTCTTTGAAAATATTGTACTGTATTCAAATCTTCTTGTTGGAGTTCCATCTTGATTTTTTTCTACTTTAAAATGGTAAACTTTACAGTTTGCAGCTTCTCCCCCCCTCCAAGCTAATTCATAAGAAGCTATATGAAAGAATCTTTTCTGTAATCCCTCTGGGTTGTCTATATTCCACAATTTTGCTATTTTTACTATATCTTTCTTGTTCAATGCTACAGAACTTACTTTTCTTTTCTCTGGAATAACTTGTAATTCTTTCCGTTTACTGTTTCTCGCATCACGAGCTTCTTTAAAAGTTATGTCGGCAAAAGAATCAAATTTAATATTGTATTCCTTGAAATATCTTTCTTGAATCATCTTCGCAGTTGAATTCCAAATTGATTTAACTGCATATTCTTTATAATCTTCTCCATTCTTCTTTTTCATATTATAGGCCCAATTCTTTAATATATCTGCTACTTCTTGTTAAGGGAGTTACAGTTCGTAATTTCGTACTTGACAAAACTCCATAAATTGTCTCTATATTGACACTTTAGTATTTTTTGTGGATTGCGGGATTGCTTTTTCTATATTTTTTGTTATTTGTTGAGTCGAAACTTCCCCAAAACGACTCATGTAATGTTTCAGTATCAACTATAAACAATACTTAAATAACTGACATGGCAGACATTAAAGTGACGTAAGCATACTAGATGTAGACGCTAAAGAGGAACAGGCGTTTTTATCGGTGATAAAATACGATGCACCTTTTTTATCGCTGTCAAAATGACAAAACAGTCATCTTTAAATGAATGATTGGCCAGAATAATCCGCTGCTATTGGTTGAAATACCAGATACGTCAAAATTTGACATGTGAAAAAAATAAGCGTTATCATTGCATGAACCAACAATTTTCTCAAGCAAGAATTCTACATGTTTTACTGCAATTTTTTCGATGGCTGTAACACATACGGTGTAAGGATACCATAACATAAACAATGAGTTCAAGATATGGTTGTCCACCATGGGAATATCCCAAACGGTTTTGGAAAATGGGAAGCAAGTTGCATAGTAGAGAAATCATCTATACTGAAGTATGAAATTTCCAAAAATATATTCAATCTTCAAATTATTATGAGAAAACTGAATTTTTTGATAACTCATTATATTTTTTCTGGTATTATCCTTGGAACGAAATAAACACTACTTCTTCACAGAAACTTGTTATATTCAAGCTTTCTTGTGGTGATATCAGTTTCACTGTCCAACGTTTCGTTATCGATCAACCATCATCAACTTATGTTTTTGGAATTTTGAAGATTTTTTTCAATTGAATTTAATGATGTATCACATATGACAATTAGATCCTTTTCGATCACTATCACCGAATTTTTGAAAAAAGTTTCGAAGACGTGCCTGAATTGAAGATAATTTACATATTGGGTATCGTAGAAGGTCAAGAAAATCAAGTTCAAGTTGACTTGTTTTAGTTTTTGTTAAAACAAAACAAAAACATGGAACAACAAACAAAAAATCACACACTCATATAATTACTTGAATAAAAAATGCTGTTACCAAGAATTCAGATAATTGAAAAACATTTTTGTAAATATGGCTTTTCGATCTTGTTTTCGCACGTTTTTTGTTTATTAGATACGGTGCGACGTCATGTAATTCTAACGATTCTGAACTTTGATATACATTCCTGTATCAAAACAAGTTCAACTTCATGATAATAAATGTGAGAGGGAAAACAATGGAAAAAAGTGGGCGCAAAGTGCACGAAAATGGTGGAGGCGAAGGGAATTTTGATATTGGAAAGATCAGAGTATTGTTAATTCCCATTCCACACTATGAAAACAGTTAATTCGCAATGTCACAAGTTCAAAAATGTGTTGGATCAGTTGGGTGCAAGTCGCTCAAAGATTGGAAGAACATTGTTAGAACATTGACTCAACTACTTCACTATAACAGCCTAGCCTAGCCTATAACAGCCTACGTTCAGTAGACGACTGCCGAAACGTAAATTTGTTCTCTGCGACGGTATGTGTCATAGCTCTAGTAAAATCGCTCGATTATACGTATTTTAAAGTGTGGCGGCAAAACCACGAACTTTGGGTGGTAGAGAAAGCTGAAAATTTGGTGGTGGTATTTTGGGGAATAACAGGAAGATATTCTCCAACACTCAATTTTCAATCATGAATTGGTTATATGATTATGTTTATCCATATGAACCTAGTGTCCTTTATAATGGTTTTTAGGGATCTTCATACATATCACTTATTTTAATCTCATCTTAACGAGATGGCGCCCATTTTCTGCAGTGGTACAGTGTTCTTCACTCTGATAATTCACAGAGCAATAGTTTTCGATCCCCTGATTTGTTTTTATAACAGTTTTTCTGTGATATATCAGAATGTGACAATGAGTAATTACAGTTGGGATTTTTATGTCTTATTCCATAATTTGAGTGTTTATATTGAATAAATATCTTTGAGATGTTTAAAAAAATTGTGATACAAAAAATACTTGGAACTCGAGGAGTTGAAACTATCCAAAACAGCTTACAACGTCCATTTCACAAGACGCACGTTTCACCTACTACTTAGAAAATAATGAATAACTGAAGAATATGAATGTTGAAAGTCGTACAAACTGTATATAAACTAATCACATTGGAAAATTTATAAAAAATGATCGAAAGTTTAATTGTAAATTTCTATTACTTTCGATAACGGTGTATATAGAACGATCAGACAATGATTATATTGAATGTGATTACACCCGAAGAAAAAATGGAGCTGGGGAAAAATCATTCATCTCATTTCACATTCATTGGCGAATCTGAATGATATTCAAAAAGCAATGGAGCTTTTAGCTCTGCGCTTTCTCTAGCGAAAAAAGTCCAATCTCCGCAAAAATTGCGAAACAATCGAAACACGCTCCTCAATAATTAATTTATCCATCGAAATCGACCAGAGTCGGTATCAAACGGTGCCGATTGGTTTTAATATTTGATCGAGATCCAGAAAATACGCCAAAGCAGCAAGTTGATTTAACCTAAAGCACTCTCATATAACTCATCGATTCAAAGGAGCAATCCCAAACCTTCAGGACTTTTGTTTTACTAATTCCGAGACAAGCCATTTCTGGGGTAATGAATAGTCCACGGTGAATTCATTTGTTTTTTTTGCCACTTCGACGGAAAGTTTCTTCAAGAACAAAGCGAATCAAATTACCGAAGGAAATTTAATTTTTTTTCTCATCCACGGCGTAGCGAGAAGGTCTCTTAATATTTCATTATTTAATTCTCTGTGTCTTTTGTGTGTTCTGCAAAGACAAATTCTGGAATTAAAAAGCCAAAAGTCGTCTTGCATTTTTTACGTAAACATTTTTAGGTGATGTCGAAATTAAATTTGGGACAATGTGGGGATTAAATATTTACTCTTTTACTCTTCGGAGTTCTTAGCAGCTCCATTTCTACTATTTGCACAAAGAATCATAACAAAGTATTCTGTTGGAATTAACATTACAAAAAGAATAAAAGTCTGTGAAATTTCTTTGAAGTGTTTTATATAGCATTTTATTCGCCTAAGAATGTTGAAACACTCATGAGATACGTTTTATTACAATCACATTCATTTAGAATCACATACGCCAACATTTTTCACCTCCTCAAAAATCATCGAAATTACTTACAACAATATTGGGAGGTGTTGAATGGTTGTTTTTTATTTTAGATTGTTTATTGACTCTATTGGTAAAAAAAAAATTGTGAAGTTGCTGAAAAATGCAAGAAAATAATTCTGTTCCTGGTATGATCCTGTTGGAAACTGTAAAAGCAACACGCAAGTAATACTGCCAAGTTCAGGAAACATTATAAAAAAGTATTTCAGCAATTTTTTATGAGAACATTAACTACTGTATCACCGTTATTGATATGATTGATATTAATTGTTATGATATGTGAAAAAAAAATTCTAATCAATTATGAAAATAATATTACTCATCAAAATTCCAAAATCCGTGCGATTGCCAATTGTTGCCAAGGCATTAAATATAAGAGCACCGAAGCAGAATGCTTGAGGGTAAGTAAATGTCATTGTTGCAGCTTCCAAGATCGTTTCAACCACGGTTACACTTCTTGAAGATATAATAATAAGCTGTTTTGCGAAGATATTACCTACGCGGGTAGGAAACAGCTGTGGTGCTGTAGGTTTTCCGGATTTTCCGGATCTGATCATCATCATCAGTTCATATCATGAGACCGGCACTTGACTTTGTTACCAAGTATAACAACGAGTGGGAAATGAGCATTCGGTGCAAGTTATGCACTATACTTTTTCTACGGCTATAACATATAATAGCCAAATGATTTTACAATAGAGATGTGAACTTTGAATTCAATTATATTAAAAATCCTAAATTATAATTTAATTATTAACAATATTCACAGTTATATTGTTACAGAGTGATTGAATGTTATATTTGAAGCATCTGGGCACGGCAATGAAATGTTTGTATTTTCCTTGTGCTTCAGAGTATAGGATCTTGAAGTAGATGGCAGGTTTTCAGAATCATTGATAGAATTCAGTATTTTATTAGCGACATAAAATTTATTTTTCATGAAGTCGTCAATATAACTTTCTGCTATCCGTTGATTTCCAGCCTCTAAGACATTCCTTGGGAGACGTGATGAATTGTAAAATAAAATAATAATTTTACCATATTGTTTAATCAAAAACAATTGAGAAAGAGCAGTATTGTGTTATGGCCGTGAAAAACATTGTTTTTCGTCATGTATTTGTTTCATAACTTAACTTAAAGGATAATTGCAGCAAATAATGTTCCTTATTCGATTGTTAATTTTTCGAATAATTCGGGAATTTTTCCACATCCCCTTAGAATATTGCGATAATTATAGCAACTATCGGTCTATTGGGATGCTGTCATTAATTATCTGAAACTCTCAGAAATTGTGAACGATCGACAATACGGGATTCGACTTTAGTGATCTTGGTGGACACATTTGCAATCAGCATGCCTGTTCAGTGAATTTAGCATACGAGGGGTCACAAAAATATACAAAACAAAATATTAGACAAAAGAAAAACGTTATGGCGACGAGTAGAACATTGTGAGTATATTTCTTTTGGTGGAATATAGTTGTTGTGAAGAGTCTACAACATAGAATGTTCGTGGAAATCTTCGCTACCGTGTTACGCTCATGTCCGCAATCAGTTCTCGGCCCAGGCAACATTTTGATGGATCGCCAAAAGCTGTTACTCATCATCAGTGTAGTTCTCGCAAACAATAACATTTTCGCGTTCGAATTTCTTTTGTTTCGAAAACAATGGCCTCACCTCGCCTCGAACCACACAAACGTTCGAACCCTGCTGCCAATTACTTTAATGTGCAGTCTCGTTATCATCATCGCGAGGATGCTGTGTGTTCTTTGCGCGTCCTCACGGCTTTCCTCGGCCCTGCGAAACGTCGCTGTCTTTCAGATGTTTTCGATCTGTATCTAGATCAAGGGAGGCGGTTTAATTTACTAATGTCTGGCGTTGAAGATTTCCTACTGCTGTTGTTCGAGGGTACGCAAACAGCCTTAGTTGGAAGTTTTCGACGAAACGTTGAAAATTGAGCATTGAGTTTTGAGATTTACTTGCTGCGAATACCGATTATCATGCTATTTTCAGTTTGAATCGGGTTCTGGAGCGCCAATTCACGATACAATTTCAAAGTATATTTTGAAATAATTTGATTCTGTATTATTAACTGCATGAAAATTTCGTCCTACCAATTTTGTTCGATGGAATGATGTTATGATGACCATTATAAATAAACAGTGGGCTTTAAAAAGTTATTTAAAAAATCTCTAGTAATACGTTTAATAGAACGCCGACATCGATATTTTGGACCAATATCTATTCATTACACAGAACAATAAATAATTCGTTCGATTGAAATTTTCGTGGAAATGACCAGTCGTAACGTCTTGATGCTTCCAAAGGTCTTGTCACGTCAATATGGGGCATCAAAATGGAGGACTTCATCGGTATGTATATTTCTTTTTTGTAATCCCATACTGTTATTTTGATTTAACGGTATTCAGATGACAATGAAAAAGTTTATATCAACAGCCTCCTTCCGTTAAGATTTTTAGACGTCCGCCGGCCGTTAAGAAATCACTTGTTCGAATATTTTTTTTATAACTTTATTCTGACAAGCGGCTATTTAGGTAAACACGGCTATTCATGTAAACAAAAAAATATGAGCGGCTCTCTTTTTTTACTGTATAAGTATCAAATTTTGACATAACTCAGTCAATCTGGAGAGATATTAAGTCTTTTTGAAACGGATACGAAAGATTATATGAATGGTTTGATTCTATTCATGAAATAATCTTCCTGAATATCACTCGACCATGATAAATAGCCGACTTTAATTTTTTTCATAATTCTATCGTCAGTATCTTGTATTTTGACAATTTGATGAAATCATAATATGAACATTAATAATCAAAGATCAAAGAGTAATTTTCTCTAGTTCACTTGGTGTCATAAAGTTGTCAAGATATAAGGTACTCTCGATATAATTATGAAGAAAATAATAGTCGGCTATTGTCATGGTCTTAAGATATTACTTTCAAAATTTCTAAGAGAAATCTCAAACTCGATTAAATTGGTTTGAGGTAGTAACACCACTTGTATCAACTGACTCGTAGTGTTACCAAGTGATTTGATCTCGATTATTTCTGACAGAATCACTATCGAATGAAGGTACAATACTCTGACGCTATTTTCAATGCAAGCTTGTGATATTCCATACTAATCACAATAAACTTAACTTTGAGATAGAAGTGTGTTATAATCTTCAAAATCCTCAGCACAAACCCAGTCGGACCACATTCATGATAATCGTTCATTCTCCTACCTCAATCAACCTCATCCAATTTCTACTCGTCTACGTTAGTGCTTCTCGCAGCAGAGCTGGTCAAATGCAGAAACCACATCAATTACATCGACTAATAATGCGGTTCAGTGTGATATTTAAACACAAATTAGGTTTTTACCAACGATCTGTGTTGTCCGGTTCGTTAATTAATATCGCCACGTGGTTTCGGTTGGATATTTTCGCAGATTTCGATACCGAACTGGAAAATTTCATTAGTACATTTTATAACTGTATACAAATATAGATGCGAGGAAAATACTAAACATTTTTAGAAAAAACCAATACATTATCAGGATATCAGAAGAGGTGACATCAAGATCTATACTAAATCGGAACAATTTTGCTATACATAGAAGAATACTCGTGTACTAGAAAACGCATCAGTCAAATAGGTTCGGTCTACTCATTGCTGATGAGGCCCAAATGGCAGAAACAACCGTCTTATTCCAGGAAAGTTTCGAAGAACCGGACTCAGGAGTAAAAGACAATCAATAGAAAGCAAGACCAATTTCAAAACAAGTTTTTTTGCTGTGAGATTTTTTCGGGACTAACATTAAACTGCCGTCATCAACTCAATAATCCAATCTCAAAGTTGTTGGGACAAAACTCAATAAAATAATATGCAAGCCAGGCGAAGTAGTTGAGTGACACAACTATAATACTTACCTCCATTTTCCCTAATGCGTTCTTTATTTATTCATTTGTATAGCAGCGTTGTTTCCGATTCTGTATACAGCAAAGGCAAATATTTTGGAATATAATTATGAAATATTCAGGTTATTTTAGGTTGAGTCCAATGATGAAGAGACAATAATTGTTACTGTTGTGCAATTTTCGTTTCTCATTTTAAACTTACCCAAAGCAACAGTATAAACCGTAAAAACACAGAAGCATTTTTTTTATTGGCTAAATTTCGGTTTTCATCGAAATCAATTTGATAATCAGTAATTTTACAAGAAAAACTAACATGAAAAAAGTGCGAGTTGAAAAAAATTCATCAAATACACTGAAAGAATTGAAAAGAATGTTTTTGCCTACAATCTATTTTCTTCAATTTTATGCTATACGTAATATTTTTGCATAATGAATCAATAATCCTTCACTACTTTATCGCTTTAAAATCAAAGCTTACAAAAAATCGCTTTCGAACCATTTCATTCCATTCTGCACATTCATTTACATCCTGTTTTATTCAGTGATATTTCCACACAAACAGAAGTTTTTACGCAGTCTGCCATTTAAATTCATTGCATGCAATTGGAACTCATTATTCGAGAACTTTTTATATGTTGGTAATAAACTCATAATTTTCGATCGATCACAAATGAATTTATTATATTTAGTACAGTTTTAATGGATTCCCTTTGATAGAAGAGTGCTGGATACCATCGAAAAAAGTTGATGTGTATTAATAATGAGAGATGTGATATACAGCTACACGATATGTAGTGAAATAATAGTTATTTTTTGTATTAAGTGCGTAAAATGAGTGTTTTTTCAATGGCACGTAAAAGTGTTAAAAAAAAGTAAACATTTACGCATCAATAGAGATGTAGAAATGTCAAGTTTATTTGACAGTTGTAAAAAAATAAATTTTTTGTAGAGTCTTATATAATTGTACAATAATTGTAGATGATTTAAAATCCAACACCGAATTTCTCCACCAGTCGGAAAGTTTTCAATTCGCTGAATTAGTACATTTTGTTACTCCTAATTTCGGAGTCCCACATCGCCAATAAATTTCGAGCAACGACACGAGAATAGAGTCCTTAAACCAACTCCGAAGCCGAAAAGAAAATTTAAACGCATCATTAAATTTTCTAACCCGATTTTTCAGCTCACCGCCGCTCTGCAAGATCCAGACATAAAGGAACTTTGAAGTCAGATTCGAGTAATTGATCGCTTCTAGGACGCTAAATGAGATGGGACGGGAGAGCATACATCATTACTTAGGGCAATGATAATATGATGAGAAAAATATATGCAGGATGTGGAAAATTGATAAAAGGGTAAGTGAGTGACTCGAATTCCACAAGTAGTTTGAGTTTGAATGCAAAAGAGCGGTTTGACTTGAAGCATCAAGCTTTACGAAATGATTCAAAAGCTTGGTTTAATTTGGAGGTAATTGCTGAGACTGATGCCTTCTTGAACTTGAAGTCACTGTCCTTTTATTTTCCATAAAGATAAAAGGGTTCAATATAAAAGCCGAAAGAAAGGACGGAAATCACAAGAATCAAAGAATACTTGAATCATACAGAGTGGCTCAATAGTGTGAGGAAGTACAGTATCTCGTCTATGTTCATGACTCTTGACCATTTCTATACAATTCAAATTGTCAAAAAGGAAAATAAAGTATATTATCATTATTCTTATTGTTACCTTTCATGAGGATTATGAAAAAAAATGTATTAAAAAAAGTTATATGGTTAACTTTGTTGCTCATTATAAAATAATTTATAATATACAGAGTGTTTCTTGAATGCGGGAAAAGACAACATAATTTTTTAATGGACCACCCTGTAAATGATTTCACTAAAATGTTACTGTTTTCAAAGTGGGCTATGAATTGGACATTCAATGATCCCCGAGTTTTAGAAAATAAACAAAAATTACTGTCCTACATTTTGTGTCTATCGTTTTATAATAAGACCTAGCATTTGAAATTAATTTCTCTACCGAAGAATTGACCGATTTGATTTTTGCACTAGGGGCAAGTGATAAAACATTAGCGACCAGATTTCATAATGAACGATATCCAGACAGGCGAAAACCAAGAAAAGAAGCGTTTGAAAATTTGATTCGTCGATTTACTCCAACAGGAAATATCGAAAAAATAAAAAGAACCAAAATTGCATTAACTGAAGAAACTGAAATGACTATCCTCTCAAAAGTAACAGAAGATCCTCATATTTTAGAGAAATATCCAAACAAACCGACATGAGCCGGACTGCCATACAAATAATTTTGAAGAAGAATAAGTTTAATCTGTACCGTGTTCAGTTACATTAAGAGTAACTAGATGATGGGTTTATTTTTTGGAAAACCAGTTACCATGCACAATTAAGTAATCATTTACACATTCGAATTCTTCTATTAATGTTTTGGTTGATTTCCGGGTTTTGCTGTGGTCTTCTTTGGTTTAAATCTCCCAACGTTTCGACTGCAACTGCAAGACCACGGCAAAAACCGAAAACCAACCAAAACATTGACGCCAGCCGTGAAAGCCTATATTCTTCTAATGTTTTAGATTTTTGACCTTGGAAAACAAGAATAGCAAGCTCTGAAAATAAAATCTGTTTTATGAAATTTGGTGTCTTAGTAGACTTTTTGAATGTCTACCCAATGAAAATAAAATAAATAATAATTCCAATCGGTTGAAAAATGTATATTTTATAAACGTGCTTCCATTTTTAATGAGTCTTTCAATTTTTCCAGGTTGAATATATTTGATATTTTCTTCGCGTAATATTTTTCTCAATTGATTTTTATTCGTATAGAAAGTTAATGGAAAATTAATCCGTTACTCATCTGTCGATTATAATCAATTTTCTTTCTACTCTTCATTATACAGGGTGTCCCAACGAAAACTTTCCACACGGATTTACTGGGAAATGACAAATTATTTTCGGAAACGCTGAAACACGTCGATTTTGATTTGTAGGGGGACACATGTCATTGATGAATTTATTCACGCAACTTCATCCTCCTGACAGGGGCGGCTACCCCATTGCGAATCATCATAGGGAACTTGGGTCGAGTGATACATCATCTTGAAGCTCTCGTCATTCTCTACCCAAACGTTCATATTTTTTCAAAATCGAATGACTGGTAATTGAGATTAGTGTGGTAATAGGTTTAATTTAAATAATCAATATCGTACCTGTTCTTATCGAAATTCAATTTATTAATTGCTCGAAATGAGCCCCTCCTACCTCCATACAATGATAAAGTCTACTTTCGAAACTATTACGAACGTTTGCCAATACTTCTGCAGTTATTCTGCCGCACTCGTTTACAATTCGACCACGTAGATCCTCTAGTGACTCTGGCGGAGTGGCAAAAACTTTGCTTCTGAGATGCCCCCATAAAAAATAATCCAACGGGTTGAGGTCCGGTGATCTAGCTGGCCACTCAATTGGTCCTCGTCGCCCTATCCAATGATTGGTATATCGTTCATCCAGAAAGTTTCTAACCGCCACTGCATAGTGAGGTGGTGCTCCATCTTGTTGAAAATGGAGGTTGTCTTCCGAATAATCTCCATCGTTTTCGATAATATCCGTTATCATGGGATCGATGGCATTCTCAAGAAGATTTAAATACATTTGTCCATTCAAATTATCATCTATAAAAAGTGGTCCAATAATATTTTTGCCAAAAATACCACACCAAACATTCAACTTCTGCGGAGTTTGTGTGTGGACCTCACGTATTAACCTGGGATTGGTATCGCTCCAGTAGCAGCAATTGTGACGATTTACGTTTTCATTAACAAAAAATGTACTCTCGTCTGAAAAACAAATATTGAAGAGCAAATTGGGATTTGTTCTCAGACGCTCAGACATTTCCTCACAAAACTGTTGACGTCTGTCAAAATCGTCTTCGTTCAGTTCATGTACAAGTTTTAGTTTGTATGGATGGAATCGCTGTGACTTGAGAATTCTCTGAATACTCGATCGCGCTACAACTGACGCGTCAACCAAGCTTCGAATACTTTGAGTAGGATCCATAGCCACGTGACCTGTTTCGCACAGACCCAGTTCTTTCGAATTTCTCAATCAACGTTTGAACATAGGTATGAGATGCATTTTTCCCTGGATGCCTTGTATTGAAAATTCTAGCTGCAGCTCTTAGACAATCATCATTTTTGTAGTAAAGTTTCACTAACTCAATTCGTTCTTCTAATGCGTAAACCATTGTCAGGCAGAAACTTAACTCACAGAATACGAATCAAATGATATTTCCATAAGAATCATGCGAACTGTGAATTCATGCTGAGAACATACACGCAGGAGAACCATAAAAAACAGGTATTTTTTGTCTATGAAAAAGTCAACAGAACAAAAACTAAGAAATATGGTTTCCGGGCTTCAGTGCCGTGGTCGGTTCACCTCTGTGGAGGAGGTTCCTTTGGACGTTTCGCTCACAATTGGGGTGGGCATCTTCCGCTTGTAATGTTGTATTCGCGAATAGCGACATCAAACTGATACTTGGTTGAAAGATCTTCGCAATTAATAGTCCCAGCCTGGCTACTTACTTTGTTTTGACTAATTTGTTTTCGTTTTTCGTGGGGTGACTGGGTTACCTGACCGGATGGGATGTTGCCATTTTCTATCTGTCCACTCATTGAGTCTTAAAATAGTTAATAAATTGAATTTGAATAGGAACAGGTAAGATATTGACTATTTACATTGAACCTGTCAACAACACTAATTTCAATTACCATTCATTCGATTTTGAAAAAATTATTGACGTTTGGATAGAGAATAAAGAGAGCTTTAAGATGATGTATCACTCGACCCACGTTCCCTATGATGATTCGCAAGGGGGTAGCCGCCCCCGTCAGGGGGATGAAGTTGCTCGACTAAATCCATTACTAACATGTGTCCCCCTAGAAATTAAAATCGACCTGTTTTCGCGTTTCCGAAAATAATTTGTCATTTCCCAGTAAATCCGGGTGGAAAGTTTTCGTTGGGACACCCTGTATACTGTTATTACATTTTTTCAGATTCAGGAAGAACCAAAAAAAAGAAACGGTAAAATATTGTATATTATATTCTATTTCTGATATGAGTCCTGATGACTTTAATATTGTTGAATTCTTTTTTGTTTTCATTTTTATTGTAAGAATATATAGAAGATACGTCCTTTTCTCAGTATGAATATTTTCTTTCCAAATTTCTTTTAAGGCCGAAATATTGTACAACAACGGTCATACCAATCTTTTATCATTCACCTCAATATTTTTTATTCACTCCCATAAGTTTGAATGTCTACCCATAGGCAGATGATTATTTTTTGGAGTGTAATAATAAGTTTGAAAAAATTCTAGATATTGTCCAGTATATTAGTATTTTTTACCACGGTTTTACGATAAGAATGAAATACGTATAGAGAATGTGCAAAGCAGAAGATGGTGCAAACCTTCGACAACTGCGTAAAAACCTGATCCCCACGAAAAGAAAACACTCACCGCATTCGAATGCGTCTGGTCCGTTTTGAGCTCTTTGTGATTCGAGTATTGGACGTACACTGCTCGACCCCTCAGTTGGGCTATGCAGGTGGAAAAATAGTTGACCATCGTCGTGGCGGACTGTTCGTCGCCCATTTCGAGGAAGGCTTGATTTTTCCCCTTCAACACCAAGACGTTCGTCACTCTACCGAACGGCAGACCGAGGTGGATGATTTCCGCTTCCGAAACGTCGGTCGGAATGTTTCTGATATGGATTACCCGGGAGGGTTTGCCTACGCTTTGTTCCATTTTCAGCTGAAAAAACAAAAATTGATGAGTTTATAAATTACAGATTTGGTCAACTATTGATGTTTACTATTAATAAAAGTGCCAATGAAATAATTATAATGCTGTCAGATGTATGTCGTTCTCTAATTGTTTTAGATCATAATTGGTATGCTTTCAGACACATGTTGGAGCGTCTTATTGAATTTATACCAACAGATGAATCAACAGGTAATAAATTGATGGATGTAGCCGTTACTACGTGGAAGATCATCATAAGAAAAAGAAAAGAAATTTTTTATGTTTTTATACCACCTTAACTTGTAACACTTCGTTACTGCAGTTTCGTCCTATATGGACATTCTCAAACAAGTATAGTTGTTAAAGTGCTATGAAAACAGAAATTTTCTTTTCTTTTTCTTATCAATAGGTAATGTTATTTATGGTGGTTCATTGTAGCTCCAAACTGTGGAAAGTGATTTCAAATGGCTGTCTTTCACCATACATAATGGCTTGAATGTAAAGGACACTCGAATAGATCAACTGTTGATAGCGAATTAGCTAAAAGTGGTGTAGAAGAACAAAAATTGCTGAAAATTACTGGTCATAGCAATCAAAATTCTATAAAACCATACTTAAATCTCGATCAAGAACACAACAAGATCATAAATATTATGCGTGGTAATAGGTCTTCTACAGAATAGCAACGAATCTAATATTGAGTTAAATTTTAATAAATGTATACTTTCACTAAATGTACTTTTAATAAATGTTTCGTTGTGTTGAGTTATAAATTTTTTTGTCAATAAAATTTCCGCCGGATATCCCTCGGACATTGAAAAATGCCTCATAATTTTATGACAAATTTCTCAACGAACGAGCTTTCGAATGTCATAAAATCATCTCGTCTATCATCAATGTCCTAGGGATATTACTACTGAAAACAGATCCGTGAAATAATATTAAAGTGAAATAAAATTCAAATAAGATTGTTTATTCCTAGAAAATGCCTTTATGTTGAAATTTTAGTAAAAATTGAACTTCCTGGCAATCGCTTCTTTGACGTCAAGGCATGTACAAGTTAATCTATGTTCACAATCTGTTTCATCTAAACGCGAAAGCAACATAATAATCTCGTGCACTTTGCAGACTTTAATGAAACTTTGAAAATATCTCATTATTTTTCTGATGAACTATTTTTGCACATCTTCATAAGATTTATTAGATAGAGGCATCTCGTCTGATATGACTTCTGTGTGGAATTAAGTCTTTGATAGATACAGTAAAACGAATACAAAAGCACAGAATGACGTGGCTTATATAGGTTACATGATTAACTACGATTATTTGCATCAAAATTAACATTTCTTTTCATAATTTCAAAAGCTGGATGACCTGAAAAGTCAAGGGTACCATGTAAATGAACGAAGAAAACGAGAACAGCAGTGCATTTTTTGTCATCTGTGCTTTTTCATTATGTAGTAGTGACAGCGTTTAGGCCTTACTGAAATCATAATCATATTATTTTTTCTCTAGGTGTTTATAGTGGCATCGATTTCTAAGATCATTATTATCTTTATTATTATCAATAAAAGACGTTTTGAGACGACGATCTGCAATCAGAGATTTAATATTAAAATGAATGCCCACTTCGTCATAGGTACCTGTTCAGTCACCACAATCCATTAGGATGAGAACTTCTACTTTTTGATACTATTATAAGTCTTACTGATAGTAGGTGCTGATGTTTTCATATGAAACACTTTTTTTTGAGCAAAGCAATCGATGACTAATCAATAACATTTATCACCAACTTTTAACTGCCTCCTTTTTTTGGTACAATTTTCAAACTTGGTAATAACTGATTACTAATTACAACCTAGCAAAAATTCTCGTATAACGTTTTATGGACATGTAAACATTATTGAAATCCATTATGAGAATTAGTGCGCATTCTAACATATGTCATTTGTCATCCAACACCTGACATCTATCATACTTCACCTGTAACTTGTTACCTGTCACTTATCTACTTAGACCTCCGTCTATGGAAAAACAATATAGCTCAAAATGTGGCCTTTAAAATGTATCAATCGATGTCTGATCGTTTTTCGAGGATTTTTGGAGAGAAGATGAAAATTCTACAAAAGAATATTGATATTGAAGACATATACATGTAGTAATTCAATATTGGAAAAGCAATCATGATTTTGAGTCGACAATACCCAATTTCTTTAGATAATATGTGAAAGTAATTATTCGACTAAAAAATAAAATAGCAATGTGAATCAACTGAATCAACCATGATTCACGAGAATCGAGAAAGTGTCCCAAACAACCCCGGTATGTGATGGGACTTAATAAATAAGACTCCATTACGTTTCCGTGTCAAACTGGATGAAAGTAAGAGCACTTCTGCTAGTGTTCCCGATATCCATTTACGATCTAATAAAAGTTTTTCATTCTTCAGATGTCCCATTTGGTAAGGTGAATCGTTATTAGGATGATTGAGGGCTTCTTTTCACGGAAAGCGAAATTGTTTTTCCGGCACGCATGTGCTATTCAATATCTCACGGATAAAGGAAATGAACTGCTTTTTCCACAACATGATGTTTGAGAAGTTTCAAATAAATTAATGACGTTGATAATTGAATCACTACTAAACAGTAAATACCATAAG
The DNA here is from genome assembly GCA_958502065.1 of Chrysolina americana. Classification (NCBI taxonomy): domain Eukaryota; kingdom Metazoa; phylum Arthropoda; class Insecta; order Coleoptera; family Chrysomelidae; genus Chrysolina; species Chrysolina americana. The sequence goes on along the minus strand of OY293416.1, from coordinate 58,201,464 downwards.
GAGTTGAAACTTGAATAATACCCACTTCCAATATTCTTTTGACATCAATTATGACGATACTTTGTATTATAATCGTTTCATTCCATCAAAAATTGAAGGGAGTGATGTGGTTCATGTGATCTGAATTCGAAAAACTATTCTTCTAGCAGTGATTCAATTGAATGATGCACTTTCTGGTTACATGATGAAAAGGTGTCACAATTTTTGAACAGTAGGTCACATTAAAGTATGATACTTGATACTAGAATTTTGATTTTCCAAAATTTGAAACTGAATAATAGCAAATCAAGGAAATCTATATAAGTATAGAAGGTTGCCCCGATTGACGCATCATTTCTGCAGAAAAAATACAATTCACGGAGGTATATGTATTTTTTTGACGAAAAATTCGAATGGAAACCTATAAAAATAGAACAATTCAGTAGAGAATTGCATTGTGAGTTTTATGCAAATGGCAATAATAACTGCTCACAAATAACCATCCTATGGACACACATTTTTTGAGGGATTTTCAGAAATATTCAATTGCATTTCGATCAATTCTGAATACATATCCGTTCTTGGTGATTTCAATATTAATTTGAAAGTGTTTTCCAATACACCAAACAATTGGTTAGATGTAATCGGGTCTTTGGGACTTACAATCACAATCACTGACTTCACAAGGGTCACAAACAAATCATTCAGTTTAATTGACGACATTTTCACAAGTTTAACTGAATACGAGACAGGTATCATTCTGGTCTGTCAAATCATACTGCCCAGTACATAAATATTCAAATCGAAAATGATAAATTTGACAAGAAATATTTGAAGAATCACTGGAACAGGTAAAAAAATAAAAAAAAAATATCTCACTTTTAGGACACTGAGGCACAGACAACAATATCATCTGAATTTCTCCTGAAGACATACAGTTAGTTCCCTGGCTTTGAGGATTCGGTCCCCAGTGTGGGTAAATTTTTTCGACTAAACTTCACCAAAATCAGAGTCAATACATACTACAGATACCAAATTAAAATGCATCCCAAGGCAACAAAATAATTATTGACTTATATGGTGTCAGGTGTGAGATCATTTTCGACAACTCACTGTAGTAGGAAATTGTTGTATAATAGCAAGATAAAGCTACTATGAACATTTCATTACACTCTATGGTTCTAGTTCTTACCTCAAAAACAGGATGTTGTCAGCGCACATCAACGATGTGTCTTCAAGGTATCAAAATATAAACAATGGAGTACCACAGGACTCCGTGCTGGGTCCGCTATTTTTAATTATATATTTATATGAATGATATTTCCCATACTATATCTCCAGAATATGCTGACGATAATACGTTCATTCAATCCCACAAAAATGTATCATTATTAAAAGAAATCTCCACAAAGGTTGACTGTAAAGCGGAATTCTGGTTCGGAGCAAACAATCTAAATTACAACAAGAGCAAATCTCAAAAGATGATTTGCTCGTCGAACAGAAAGTTATGTGGGTCAGAATCTGTCAAGCTGCTTGGTCTGACTCTCGATGATGGTTTGAGTTCGGGAGAAAGATAGTAAAGTCCAATAATTATATCCCGATATTATTTTGAAGTATGTATAGAAAATACTGCTCTGATCTGCACAGATACCTTGTAGAAGATTAACTGGTGATGAATAAATACACGCCTCTTTCACCCATTCTTCCTAGTTTGCCACAGAAATGGGTGTCAGTCGAGTTCTTTTATTCAAAAACAACACAAACACGAAAAAAATCCAAATAGGCTTCTGACAAAACTATGAGGATGGTTATTCTCAACCTGGGACACACTGTATAGAATGTTTGCAAAAACATCGTCATTAAAAAATTCCTGCAAAAACAACACAATAGAACGTCCATCAATGCTTTCCCCCCTAGGTATAAAAATTAAAAGGACATCTCTGATGAAATTAGTTCCGCGACATTAACCCGATCATTATTATAATAATAATTTCAGTACATCCCATTAACGAAAGGTATCGAAACACGTGCCGCCTCATTTCCCACACCCTCCCAGCCTTCCATTACCGCATCCGATCCGTTTGGGCTGTTTTGGGGTAGAGCAAGGGTCGCTGAACATCATTGTTCGGCCATTGGGTCGTGATCAATTTGCTTGTTTGCATCTATGTTCCTCCTGTTGTTGGGATACAGAATAGAGTCGACTAACCGCACAAATACGGAATGCCAAATTCTAGAGAAAATCGAAGTGTTCCTACATCCTAATTTAGTATGATCGTTTGCGCACGAGGAATTTCATATAGGGGACAGAGGCTCCGAAACTATTTGCCAATATAGCGCTGACCATATGTTTAAATCTCAGTTGTAGGTCATGGCTTCGAGGATTCGGTCCCCAGTTTAGGGTGATTTTTTTTGTCAAAACTTCATCAAAGTTTGAGTCAATTTACTACAGTTTTCAAATAGAAATGTATCCCAAGGCAACAAAATAATTATTGAGTTATATAGTGTCAGGTGTGGGGTCATTTTCGACAACTCACTATAGTAGGAAATTGTTGTATAGTAGGAAAACGACTGAAAATTTCATAACACTTTATATTCTGAATACCTGCACTGGAAAAAAGTATGGAAACATAGAGGGTTTTAATGAAATTCACTACCGAAGTATCACAGTCGACATATATATTTATTTGAATCCAATAAAATTAGATGCATATTATGATAAGATGATTATTTCGCATTGCTGTTGCATTCGAAAATATTTTGTTTCAATAACTGTTCTATAGATATCAGACAGGTTTACTTTGGATATGACAGGGCGTTCAGAGTTATTTATTCAGGTTTATCAAAATACCAAATTGAAATTTCCCATGCAATTCTCTAGATCATTTTCAATTCAAACGAAATTCTAGATATTATTTGGCGAAATTAATTTGGCAACTATGCAATATAGATACAGATACAGTTAACTAAAGATACCCAAATTTTCTGTTGAATGTTATCAAGCTTGAACGAATCGACACAGTAGTGAGAATGGATGAAAGCGTAGGAAGGCAACATATTTTAGGATTGCAACAACCAGATTGTCTTTTACTCAGCCCTACTTGAAAAGTTATATCCCGCTATTTTTGCAGCTTGACACGTGTTTCAGTCACCATTTTTCGGAAGAAAAATTAAACTAACTTATTAGCGTTGATTACTTGAATAATGTCAAGTAACCAGTGCCAGATAACATTTTCAAAAATTAACTTCACACGACGACACATCACTTGAAAAATGTAGAATAAGAATTTTAAACTCCCTATTTAAGTTCTCTACTGCGATGACTAATCAACTCCGCGTATCCTTGTTTATGAAAGAAAGAATAGTTATGAATCAGATTTTGGGGACTTCCATTGATAAATATATTTGAATGTTCAACCATACATATTTTAGTTTCTTCTTTTTTTTTGGTTCAACATCCTTGCAATTTTTTTCCTGTTGCTCGAGAATAACTTCAAGCAGCACTGAGGTTAGGTTGAAAAATACAGAGTAGGCATCAAGCCCACACAGCTGACAGCTTGCCTTTTTTTCGATAGTTATTCATTGTATGAGCCGCTCCTCATACCCGTGTAAGTGACTATTGGGTCCGAGAATCTTCTGTCCTGAGCAGACGAAGTGAACCAGAATGAAGGCCTTTTGCATTCGTTTGGTTAAAACTTCTGCCATCTTACGGCAAACCGGTATAAGATTCGAGAGCAGCCATCATACCACCAAGAACCCTATGAAGAGAACCATCATAACAACAGAATGGTTCGGGTGAAGTCTGCTGAATTCATACAGTAAATTTTTTCTTGAAGCAAGAGGTGTCCTACTGGTCGAGGAGGAATACATACATCAGAATTAATGACTTGCATTGGCCTGAGAGTGGAGAATAGGTCCAATAGATTCATAAATAAATTCAGCTCTTGTATGATACCATACGTGCGTCGTAGTAGTATAACTCGTTATCATTAGGTATCTTGTAATAGTTTACTTCTAGTCAGTTTGTTATGTTGGACTATAAACTCCTCCAATCCAATGGAAAACAGCAAACGTAAGTATAATTCTCACTAAATTCTTGATCTTTCTTACTTGTGAGTTTTTTTCTTCAACATCTCCCCTTTCAAAGAATAAATCAAATTCCTTTTTTTTCCCTTGTTGATTCATCGTCATGATTTTCCCAAAGTTTTTTTTTTCTCCACCAATCACAACCGATTATTTTATTATTTTTGATTCAAATTCTTTTTACTCTTTTAACAAACTTACTTGTGATTATTCTACCACTATTACACCACTATATATTTCAACTACTAATTTATTATATCTTCTCTTCAAATAATTTCAATTTTCCTTTTCATCAGCTGTAATTTTAATAAATTCATATTTCGTTTCTTTCTCATCCACTGACAGACAGACTTGTCATTTTTCTCCAACGATTTCTTGTATACCGGGTCATTTAAAATTTGAAATTTCGAATGTATTAATTGAATTTGATTTTCTTTCAGAATGATAGTTCCTGTGATTATTTCACCATCAATAAAGTTACACCTGTGAATGTAAGCTGAGACCGCATGAACTTGACAAGCTGACAGTAAATTCATTATGATCTCAGGAGCACCACGACATGCTCTGCATTTGGTGTCTGGGATCGCTATACGCATCGCACGACTACGGTAGACGAAGGCACCATCTTGGCAGCTCAGTATTAATTCCTTAGTCTGCGACATCATCCCACTTGAGCTGAGGAGCGCCAAATCAAAATTTTGGATAAGTCAAGGTCTTCTATGTTGTTGAAGACCCCATGCATTGGCCTATCAGTTTCCGCAGCTTGTGAGCTTTTTTACTGAACGGGTTTCAATTCGGTGACAGTTTGGGTTACACTAAAAAAATGCTTCAATACCTGCTTTTTATCGTTCGGCACCATGCAAAGAACGGGATCTGAATACTTCAAACTCAAACAATAGTCCCCAGCCTCTGTCTGGGTAAGTAAACCGTTGAACGGGAGATTTAGAATCGGAAAGTGAACCATATTAGTACATAGCATCTTTGTAGAGTGTACGAAGTGTACGTCTCTCCTTCATCAATATGATGCTTCCGTTTATGAGCTGAATATCCATACTGCTTGCATCGTCCTTCTCCGGCAGTATACATATACTCTACATCACTCCCAAGGACTAATGCTGGAAAACATCAGATTCTTCTGCAACGCATGTAGCTTGCAATATTTTATTATAGCGACGTTCTGGCTAGTGGAGGATTCGAGCATTTCTTCACTTGATCTTATGACGCTTAGTCCTGGTCCATATGTGTGGGTGCTAGCCAATTATGTGACTCAGTGGATTCTCGTTTTTCCTGTATGATTGTTTACCTTTCCACAGTTCCTGGTTAATGTCTTTAGTTAATTGGTCAAGCTCCGTTCCATAAAATTATCACTCAGAATATTTTGAAGCTTGATCTTTCGCAGTAATCACAAGAAGGTTTTCGAATGTCTCACATGAAAGGGGCTTCAACGGCACATTCGTGCATGAACAATTGAAATCCGTTTTGAGCTCAACCGATGGAAAACATAGCACTCGTCTCGAAATGATCTATATTCGCCAACAAAAAGAACGTCCTCTCGGACAAACAAACATGGCGTTGTTCGCTCCATCAGTCCGCCAACAAACTATTCATTGTTTCAAGCAGCAGCGTGACTGTAAGGGAGAAATGTTAAAACTAACAATGGACGTCGAATAAACTTTTCATATTTCATTTAATATATAACAAACTCCGGCCGAAGTTCGGATAACTCTTTTCGCCTCGAACAGGATGAGTTGTTAAGATAAAATCTCTTCGCCATGTAATAAAATACAATAGACAATAGCCGCAAGTTTGCTCGTGTAACGAATATTACGGAGACGAGAGCGAAAGAGAGACACCGGGAGAGATGCGAGCGCCAAGGAGACGGGGGAAAGGTGGAAATCTTTACTGCGATAATTAATATCTAGAGTCTTTATTTATGGCAGTTTATAGGAGTCGCCATTTGTTTCTATACAACGTAATTGCGGTAGACCCGCACGTCCATAATGTATACGCATTACTGAGGTTTTTGTATTGAAACTTGGTCTATTGTTCGAAGATGAGACAGGTAAATGTGAAGCCTTAAGATGGGGCCGTTTCAATCAAATTAAACTGAATATCTTGGGGTTTCTGCCTTAATAGGCTCTCCGAGAGACGTCGAGGAATTAATTTCTGAATTTTGTTCCCTTTTCACGCACTTCTTAGCCATTGCAGTTACGCGAAAATAACGATTTTGCTACATCCTGAACAGAGGCAATCTTAACTAGTTGTACTGTTGCGGCCAGGGAACAGTGCTGAACTGTGACTACATTTATCTCGACGATCTCTATTTACTTCAAATTTAATAGTATTGAGTCGAGTCAAACCACCCCTCAGCTTATGTCGCAACATATAAGTGGATCGAAGAATCCTATACTTCAATCTGATTAAAAAAACCTAACTTCACAGCGATTTGTCGAATTTCGTAACGTGAAATTTCTTCTGCGAATTACATTACGAATGGTTCTTTCATTACTTGATCACAGCCGTCCTCTACCCGCACAGGCTAAGCCTTTGGGTACACTGTATGAGTGTTTCTAAGTTTTTTTTTTTCCATTAACCCCAGCAAACACTCCCCACGTCCGTGGGGTGAGTGATTACTGGGTCCGAGAATCATGTGCCCTGAGTAAACGGAGTGAACCAAGAATAACGGCCTTCTACATTCTTCCGTCTAGGTTTTCTGCCGAATCACGGCATGCCGGTATGATTTTTAGATTCGAGAGCAGCGTGTCCATCATTCCACCAAGGACCCCTATTATCAGAACCACCACCTTGACAGAATGGTTTGGATAAAGCCTGCGGAGTTCAAAGAGTAGATCTCGATATTTAGTCCGTTTTTCCTACTCTTTTCGGACGATATTCGTTTCGCCAGGAGCTGAAAACTCAATGACGAAAATCGTCCTACTTGGTGGTCGAGAAGGACTATATCAGGCTTATTTGCTTGTATTTGCCTAAGGGTGGGGAATGAGTAGTTCCAATAGATTCGGCACTTCTCCACAACGGACTAAATATCCCTCGGAGCATAAGGCAACACCGGTGTCTCGTCTACACCGTACGAGTGTCGTAGATGGTAGTACAACATTCGTAGGGCCGCGTTATGCCTGATATAGGCTGAGACCGCATAAGCTGGACAAGCACCACCAACATAAGACAAAATATCTCCACCCAAAAATCACCCACAATTATGACACGCGATATAGTAGGGTCGATAATTATACCCAAAATTAATAAAACAATAGGGCAGAGAGGACACGGTTTTCTTGGACCAAGATTATACAATATGTTACCCGAAGAGCTGAAACTCATAAACTCCTATTCCCTACTGAAATCGAAGTGGATATTCAGCCAAACACGATCTGCAATACATAAATTTATTGATATAAAAAATAATTGAAAAAATTAAGTAAATCGTATTTGCTTCTTCTAGTAAATTAAAAAAAATAAAAAATAATCCAATAAAGGTCTTGTCAATATATGCCTGTACATGTGGATATATGGGTTTGTATATATGCGTATATATCTGCATATACTGGTAATCATCAGTAAGTCGGTATGCTGTTCTTTTTCTATTATCATGATTTGATTAAAAATTATAAAATTTTGTTTCTCTCTAAAGTTTCTCGAATATCTACATTTACACCAACCCATTTTTATGTCCTGTTACCGCTATATAATAAATGTTTGATGAAAATGTTATCTAGTATTAAATATATTTTTTCATTTCGTATGATGATGTTCTATGAGTGATTTACATAGGCTAGTCCACGCGCGGATTAATTTCCTTGTGGTGCCATTGTTTGTTCATTTGTTTGATTTATATGTTTAAAGTTTGTAATTTATGAATAAACATTATTATTATTATAATATTAGCTGACAGCAAATGCATTATGGTCTCAGCTGCCCACACGCTCTGCATCTAGTGTCAGGGACCTCTATACCCATCACGCGACTACGGTAGACGAGGGTGTTGAAGACACCATCCTGGCAGGCCATTATGAATCCCTCGGTTTCCGACTTCAGTCCACTTGACCTGAGAAAAGCGAAGGTCAGGTTTCTGGATAAGCCAAGGTCTTCAATGTTCTTGAAGAAGACCCCATGCATTGGCTTATCCTTATGTAGCTGTAGGAGCCTGTCACACTCCGCAGCTTTCACGTGGGCTTTTTGCTGAACGGGTTCCAACTCGGTGACAGAGTTTGGGTTTGTCCGTTCAGTGTCGAATATGAAACCGAGTTCATCGGCTGCACGGGTTGCTGCCTTGAAAAGAAATGCTCCAATCCCTGCTTTTTCATGATCACATACCAAGCAGAGAAGGGAATCTGAACTCCTGATGACTTTACAGGCTCCATCCAGTACCATTCTGTTATGTAGACACTCCAAACTCAAAAGTCCACGGCCTCCCCGTTGTCTGGGGAAGTATAACCGTGGAACAGACGATTTAGGATGCAAGCTTCTATGATGCATCATTTTGCGAGTTTTTACGTCGAGTTGTCGCAGCTCTTCCTGAGTCCATTTCATGAGGGAGTATTATTATTATTATTAATGTCTCATGGGCACCAAACTTTTGAAAATATCTGCGATCCATGCATGAGTCCCAAAATATGTTTTTTCTTGTTCAGTTGAATGAAAAAACTGCTTTCTTCAAATCTATCGAAAGTTTCAAACATAACATTTATTCACGGTACGTAGATTGATTTCGTTTAAACTTTTTGTGAAGAACAAATGAACTTCTGTCAAGTGGACAATTAAATAGCAGCCGAGGTAGAAAGAAACTATCATTGCCAAAAAAAAAGTCGAGTCCAGAAATTTCGAAACTTTCGAACATAACATTCATTCACGGTCTTACACATCGGTTAATTGTATCTCAACTTTTGTGAAGAATAAATAAACATGTGTCAAGTGAACAGCAGTCGAAGTAGAAAGGCAATGACATTGTGAAAAAAATACAAATCCAGAAATTTCGAAACGTTCGAACATAACATTCATCCATATCGGTTGATTTTGATTTAACTTTTTGTAAAGAACAAATAATATAAAACTTTTTGTGAAGAACAAATGAATAGTATAGCAGCCGTGGTAGAACGGCATAAACATTGCGAACAAAAAGTCAAATAAAGAAATTTCGAAACATTCGAAAATTATTTTCATTCACGTCCTTACCCAATGTTGATGTGTGTGACTACTATATTGTGATCCAGTGAATATTACGGAACATAACATATTTGAGAAAATTGTCCATACATAGATTACATGTAGACTTTTTCCTTTTTCATGAAATTTATTAGCTTTATTTTTGCAATGTTGAAAAGGACAGATGTTAACAAAATTGTACGGCATATTTTATTTCAATGTCTCTAGATAAGTAGGTACCTGAAGATATTATGAGTAAACATACCTTTTTGGCATTTTCTTGATTGTTGTTGTCCGTATGTGGGGCAGAGGGAGCCATGACTACAGTAGACTGCGATAATAATTCGTCACTGCCTCTCTGTAACAAAAACTATGTATAAGTAAAAAATTCAAATTATTCCCCGATAATCCGATGCAATTCCGTTCCCGTATCCAAAATTATATGCGTCGACGATATATACCTGAATTTTACGGCAGATGGTTCAGCTCTTTACGACTAATACCATATAAAATTCCTCTTAGTGAATCTGATTCCGTATTATAGAGACACTCACTCCCTGGTATGTGAACGTACGCTTATAAATGCAGAGTAAAACACTTGATGCCTGACGTTATTTTCCGCTACTAAAATTCGAGAGAGCCTTTTGTGTTTTCATGAACGGATACATACTTATAACTCTCGGCTGTAGTGAAATTTACGATCACTCTAGCTTATAGAGCTAAATATATAATCTGGGCGCTTATTGGAGGTATGAAATATAAGAGTGTTTTCCTTCATAATACACATACGGCTCAATGAAAAGTATGACACACCGTCTTTCTGAAATAGTCGAATCAGTTATGGGAAAGCGACAGTAGCGGTAATTGAATACATATATCCACGGCAAATAATAATAATAATAGCCGTCCTCTACCCGCACAGGCTATGCCTTTGGGTACACTCAATGAGTGTATTGAGGGATTATTATTATAGTATAACACACAGAGATATTTTTTCCTACGATCACATAGGAAAATGAGGTATATATCGCACTAAACAGTTCCACAGAAAGTGGCTTATATCCAATCGCGTGCGGATAAGCTGTCAATTACAGCTGTTCTGAATAAAAAAAAAATTTAAATTTCACTGGTAATTGTTCAATTTTTCCAAAACACTCTGTAGTATAGAAAAAAATACTACGCCAATATGACTCTTAAGATTTGAAAAAATGCAATTAAAAATACAGGTCAGTGTTCGAAAATAAAAAGTTGGGGAAGGCCTAATTTATACCATACTTTCTGTATAATTTTAATTTGCTTATTTGGATAATCTACAAAAAGTTGCTACGGCAAAAAGTCGAAAGTCGGAAATTTCCATGCGTTGAGGGAAATTAATAAGTGGAAATTTCCCTCTGGTTTGACAGATGTCATAAAAACAGTGGCGTAAAATATTCTTGATAGATATTTATTTATAACTTATCATCTGTTATTTAATTATTTAAACCACATTATAATAGAGCATAGGGAAATTACAATATTTGACAACAAATCCGAGATTAATAAATGAAGGTGCCGCCGATGTAATTCATTAGCGTCCGATAGAAGTAGACCTTAACATTTTTTTCCTTTCCTCCAGTACTATAAAATTATGTGATTTTGGTAGAATATTTGCTTCTCTATTTAATTATTTAAACCACATTTCACTAGAACATAGGGAAATTGAAATATGTATTATCAAACAAGCAAAAAAAATTATTTGCAATTCGCTTTTGTGAGACAAAGCCTTAACAACTGCCTACTATGATGTCCGTTACATGTATAATAATATGTCACCTAAGTATGTCACCAATTAAATTTCTATTTTAAAAAAGTTTTGGTATAAAATTTTATAACCGAATCTCCCGCGAGCATGAATTAATATTCCGAAAATTTTCCTCAGTTGCGAATTTGTTAAGAAAATTCGCACTTCGAGAAAATTTCCGGAAATAATTCATGCTCTAGGGAGATTATAAGGCAATATTTTCAGCCCTCGGGGTTCAATCCCCTGAGAGGGGTATATGTTACATTTAGAAACAAATGGGAATGAAAATCAAGTGGCACATTATTTTGAAGGGCACCTAACTATGTTTATCTCATTTTGTGATAAGCAGTTTCTGAAAAAGAGCATTCTAAAGTTTCCGTACTAATTAGAACGTACCTGCACTGAGATGCATTACTGTATTGACTCTCCTTTTGATGGAATAGGTTAGAAGAATAGGAAGCACCGTTCCAATAACAAGCGTGATTTTTTATAGAAAAACCTTTCAATTTGCGAGAAAGACATTCAAAACATGGGATCTACTCACGCCTGTCTTATAAACTGTTCAAAATGTTGTCCATTCTGCTCTAAACAATAATAAAGTCTGTTTTTGAACTAAAAAATTTAAACTCGTTAAAAAATGTGCATAAAAAATATTTTTTTTAAATGTTTATCTTCGTCAACATGCTGCACCCTTACAAGCAACTCTCATAAGTATTCGAAAGACTTGTGTGAGCTAGGGAAGAGCTAGGAACTCTTCTAAACATTTCGAAAAACTTCATCGGGAATTGACCGGCATGCTGCTGTAATTCGTCTTTTGAGTTCATCAATATCAGCAAGTTGTGTTTTATAAACAACGGATTTAAGACATCCTCAGAGGAAGATATCTAAGAGCCTTGAATTCGGTGATCTTGGAGGCCATATTCATCTGCTCCCCCTATGCCAATCCATCTATCCAGGAATCTCACATCTTACCACTGTCTGGCGAGAAGAAAATAATGAGGGGTTATATCCTTCTGCAAAAGTACATTCCAAGAATACCAGCTCAAACATTAACTTTTTGTGGGTGTTGCGTATGTCCTTCTCGAAAAATATGCGGGATTTCGTCACTCCAATAGCAACAATTTGGTCAACATTGCCATTTAGAAAAAATTAACATGTATCACTGAAACATATATTTAACAAAATATTAGGAATGGCATTGACTTGAGATATGGTTTCACAAAACTCAATCCCATCATGGATCTCTTGAAAAATTTGCATTTTCTATGGATGACATTTATGCATTTTCAATGCTTTTCCTACAGTCTTGCGAGACATTTCTGTATGTTCTGCTACTGATCGTAAGGAGCTCATGAGCTCTGCAGCAAAGAATCCCAAAACTTCAATTTGAGCTTCTTCATTCAGTACTCTGGGGGTATAATTTTTTTATTTTTCACCAAATCAGTTTCGTAAAACTTTGTCGCCAAATTGTGTTAAAGTTATCACTAAACAGACCGACAAGTAAAACTTCATCAACAATACTACTACCAAAATTTTTTCCTAAAAAACAGCTTTTTATAGCAGAAGTAGCAAAAAAAGGAAGGCTATCTGAGGAATTTCAGCGATGTGAATAAAAAATCTAGTATTTAATAACCTTAACTACCATTTTACTTTTTGATACAATTTTTTTGGATTTAATGTCTGTTGCTTTGGATAATGATTTGGAACGTTATCACCTGATCTTCTAACCAGTTCTACTAATTGGAGACTCAATGCAATAATATTTATCGAATAATAACTCCTTTCCATTCATGATTCTAAGGGTAACTTCTACCCCTCCTAGATGGTTGAACACCGAGTGCTACAAATATTCATTGAAAGTGCCCCCCTTGAAAATAAAATTGACCTTTTTTATTCGTTTTCTCATATTACTTATGGAAGGAAGATATTGAGGATGGGAAAACGACAATGACAATCGATATCTCTATTTTTACATAGATGATTGAAATAAGTTTCCCTACTATGAAGTTTGAGTAAGTTAACAGCTTAGGTCACCGGTTTATTTACTCTTTCCGTCGACCGTTTATTTACGATGTATTTTAACGCACTCAAAATCGTTGATTAATGACCCCTGTTAATGCATGATTGTCTATTAATCAACGATTAACTTATATGCAACCCAACGTACATTGCTCCAATACATATTATATTTATATAGTGACCTGTGGCGTATGCAACCAAACATATTTATACTTACCCGCTAAAACATTTATTTTGAAATCAAGTAGCTGTGTTAGTACTATCTGTCATTATTTATTTCATTGTTGTAATTTCTTAAAATTCTACGTTTATTTTGAAATCAAAAGATGGATAGTGACAAAGTTATGTAAAAAAAAATTCAGAAAACATCAAATATATCAGTAAAGTTGTCAGTAGCATTAATAGCTAGATAGTCACGCAGCCGGCTGGTAAAATGCTGGTTTGAGTCCTGAGGTGATAGCAAGGTCGAGGGTTCAATCCCCAAGCGGTACCATTTTTTTTTTTAATTTCTGTCAACGGAAAAGTTTTGTAACGAACTCGTGAATTAAAATGGCGATTAACAATCTCGAACATAAAATATCTCAATTGTTGATCGCCCTTATTAATACACTTGTTCGTTAAATAACCATTAATTTCAACAAAAAATTTCACTTTAACTCAGTTGGAATATGGCTGGTTGTGACAATGCAGGCAATTTCAAGCTCATTATACAATATACTTTTCTCGCATCAAACACAAACAGAGGCTTTACAATGACGATGGAGTGTTTTGATGGTCAGGACATTTCCCATTGAGATATTTGTCATTTAAAAATTGAATATATTGGAGATAAAGTCAGATAGTCAGATCACAACGAGTATTTATATTTGTTGCCAATGATTTGGATTTTGAAAACAGAAAAAAAAAATATTTTTTTGGAGAACAACTTACTGAAAATTTTGATAAATTTAAGGATTCAAAAGAAATATTCCAAGTAATCCATTGGTTATGAACAAATATTGACTTTCCATCTCTCGTTGAATATTCCACGAATAATCTCGGATTTTTACATAAAAACAGTTCGCTTTTAACGGATATTGAATATTTCTATCAGTTCATCAAATATTTAGTAAGATATTGAAGATTCCCGATACGTTTTCCATGCATGTTACTTTGAATCTCTCGATATCCATTTCCTCGTACGGTGGATTATAATAAACTTTACATGCATACATGCATTCGAGCCGAACCCGAATACAGCATTTTCGCAATTTTTCGTTACTTCTCCCACGCGAGTGAGTGCACTTTTGAATTATTTTCTGATGCCGGATAGGATTTATGTCTGAATATTTCTATCCATCCTTTGAGGAAGACATATTCAAAAATGATCTTACCTGCAGGGAAACAAAAATGAGATTCAAAGCTAATATTCACTCTTTTATATTGTTCGTATCTGAGTTGGAAATCAATTACGAAACATTGGTGGAATGCAGATACTTACGACAGATTTTTTTTAGATTTTGGTTTTAGTAACCACCGATAAATTTCTTCTTCCCCCTCATTATTTGTTTGGCATACACCAATGCCAAACAAATTAACCAGTCTATTTGTGAGCAAACATCGAGGATGTAATCAAATATTTTCTCAAATAAAACAAGCGCGGTCGTCCTCCAATATCGATGTTCAGCTACATAATCAAACTCACAACAATCCCTGAAATAATGCTCCGGGGAAATTGGGAATTTTGTTGAAATGTCATCATTTATTTTGTCCTCTATTACAACTTGAAAAATATAACAGTATAAGAAATTTCACTAGTAGATTATTATACTTGCTGATGCCCCCTAATACTGATATTGTTAGGATATTTCTAAATAAAACTCAGAGCACACTAAACTGTTTTAATTAACTTCGCTATAAAAATACAACTACTACACGGGCTAATACTTCAAAACAATTGGATCTTTTCACTGCTCAACTGACTTCAACTAGCTAAATCTTCGAAAAGTTTCTCTTCCGAGTGAAATGTGTCGCATTATATACTCAATTCGAGCAGAGTAGATTTTTCGGGATCCTTCCGTTTTCCAGAATGCTCAGTATAGAAAAACATCCAAACATTCTCCAAGAAAAGAAGAGAACTTGTTTTCAGCGAACAGCTGGTGTATTTTTTATGCAAATGACTTACGTTTTATGGAATTTTTTCCGAAGATGTGCCGGTGTTAATTCGGAAGAAAGTCATTCCTTCCTTACGACGAGAGTTGTACAGCCACACTCGATTTCCTTCTTTGAATCCACCAGTATTGGCCTTAAGATCGGATCGAGCCTTCATTCTATCACTAGTTATCTTCAATGTTTTTCTTCCAAATTCATGGATCCCACTCAAGCTATCTCGCAGTTCGTCTGCTTAATCCTGCACCTCTTTTTCTTTAGCACTTGGTGACCTGAACACCAAGTCACAGGGCAAATGAAGTTTTCTCCCAAAAATAATACTGGCTGGGGTGAGCTTTGTGGAATCGTGCACAGAGGCCTTGTAAACTATCAAGAATAGTGGAAGAGATCGATCCCAGTTCTTTTGATGTTCCTCTACTACTTTGGAGAGAAGTTCTTCCAAAGTCCTGTTGAACCATTCAATCATGCCATCAGACTGTGGGTGGAGGGCAATTGTTCTGGTCGAACTTCCTTGAATAAATTCGATTCAAAATTCCTACCTTGATCGGAATGTAGCTCCATTGGCACTCCAAACCTTGAAAACAAGTTTTCCACCAGAGCTCCTGCAACTGTGGATGATTCTTGATTAGGTAGGATATAAGCTTCAACCCATTTGCTGTAGTAAGTAATCAATGGCAACGAGGATATATTTATTGCCATCATTCGTCTTCGGAAACGGTCCAGCTACATCGATGGCGATTCGTTTGAAGGGAGCACCTACATTGTGTTGTTTCATCTCTCCTCTTGATCTTGTCCTGGCGCCTTCGCTTGCTTTACACTTCGAACATCTTCGGCATCATATTTCTACATCTTCACGACATTGGACCCAATAAAACCTCTGCTGTATTTTATTCAAGATCTTATCCGCTCCAAAATGTCCACCTGATTTGCCGCCATGAATCTCCTCCAAGACATCACTTATTCTCGACCTAGACACAACCAATTGAGAAATCACTATTCTGCCGTTGGCTGATTTCCAAGCTGTCTTCAATATGCCATTCTCAACAATCAGGGAATCGCATTGTGCCCACAATGCCCTGAAAGTTGGTGATCGAACAGAGATTTCCCTCCAGGTGGGTCTTTTCGCTCCGCTTTCCTTCCATCGTAGAAGATCTGCAACGCTTGGATCACTTTCTTGGTACTGTCTCATTTTCACCGTGTTCCAATTGTCGTCAACCATTAATCTCACTTGGTTGATTCCTTCGCGACGTTCAATTCCCTCGCAGTGCTCACAGGTATCCGAACAAGGTCTTTTGGACAAGGCATCTGCATTGATGTGCAATCTTCGGCACCATCTTTCTTCTTGAAATTCATTGTATAGTAGTCGAATGAATGAATATTTGTAAAATTTGGTGTGAATCAACTTCAAGAAATAGAAACTACCTAAAACAACGTCATTATCACACGACTAGCGTTTCGCCAACTTTGTCAAAGCTTCAAGCTTCTGAATCCAACTTTTGCTGTCGAGTGAAATTGGTGTGTTACAGTTTCTATTTATTAAAAATAGTGTTATATAAATGAAATTGTAGATGAAGCATAATATTCAATAAGTGTATAATGGCTATTATCCATCGGCTTACGGCTCGTGTAGCTATTTCTTCCTCGTGGGTAATAGCCATCATTACACGCTTGTTGAATAATATACTATTATAGAAAAACGAATAAGTTGAATTAAATGCATCTTGCAAAGTAGTAACCACTCACAATATTATTGTTATATAATTTTCCTAGAGTAAACCGGTGAAAAGATGGTATGTATGGTCATGTTCTGTAACTCAGTTGAATACCGAGCGTTTTCAGTCATTAAGCTAGCGAGTAATGACGTTTCTAGTTTATGGGTTCAGTTACCCCATCATCATTATATGATTCCCATTGTCTATTGTGTAAGCGAGAAGAGACGTTCACGGTGCACACGATTCCAGTTCGAACAAGAATGCTAAGTGGTAGGTAGTCGAGAGAAGGAAATATTATGTGTATTGGAATTACGGATGTACTAACGATAAATTTCGATATATGGAGCATAATATGTTTCATTTTGATTGCAGATTATCCATTATCCAGGAGAGGAAAGAAATACTTGAATACTTTTATGACAAAAATGTCTTTCCTCAACCACGTTCGTTCACTTCATGATGGAGGCTCTATCGAATTTTTGGTTATAAAAAATAACTAGTATTGTCTACTTTATTTTTATTATTATACATTTATTTTTAAATCAAGATTAATAATAACAAATGATTTGGTTCATATTAACTTTTGAAGAACTCCACTGTGAAAATTCACCACGTTTTTCGATACCCACGTTATCCTCATCAGAATAGACCAGAACCACACCGATTTTAAATACCTGAATTCATGAAAAATGGTCAGCAGTATGTGAGAGGTTGAAAAGTTTTGTGCATACAGAGTGGGCCATCAAAAACGAAACATCAGCTCTGTAAGTCGGCAGAACTGAATTAGGTATATAAAAACGCTCGGAAACGTCAACTACATTTTCGAGGACTAAAGTTTCGAATGGCAACATACGGCAAGTGATACTTCATTTGAAATGTATTTTCCTTCTTAATATCAAACAACAAAAATAAATTAATTCCATCGATTCGTTTTCGAGATATAGGAACTTCAAGTTGGGAATTCACTTTTTATAAATAAAAATAAGATCTAACAATGCAAATATTTGAAGATAATTATCATTGTCAAGAAATTAAATGTTCTGTTAACCAACAAATAACATGTAATTCCGTTAAAAAAAAATTATTTCATTCCCATTCATTAAATCGAAAAATTTTTAAGGTTCTTAAGAATCCATGAAAAGACGTTTTCTCGAATTCGACTCAAATGCGAGTACAACAAAAACATTTTTGAGATGATATTTTTCGCCTAATCGCAATTGTGGACATCTATTTATTGAACGACAGAGTGAATTACTTGACTATTACCAAGCAATAGCAAAATAACGGAAATGGCGAATAACGGTGATGTTATTTTTAACGGAAGTGATACATAGGCCTGATTGTTTCTGAATTCGACTGCGAATCGTCATAATTGTCGTTATTGGTTAGATTTCAATCCACACGTTTTCCACGAAGTCCATACTCAATCTCCCCAAAAACTCAATGTCTGGGCCGCTATTTTTGGGGACCGTTTGATAGGGCCAGTATTTATCGACGGTAACCTGACTTAATTGGAATTATTGAATGAATTTTTAAATCCACAATTAATAGACATCATTGAAAATGACGATCGTTATCATGAAGACCACTTGATATTTCAACAGGACCGAGAACCTCCACATTATGCACAGCTTGTTAGGGCGTTTCTGGATAGAATGTTTCCTTGAAGTTTGATTGGAAGAAGAGGCTCTATAGAGTGGCCAGTCAGATCTCCAGATTCAACCCCAATCGACTTCTTCCTGTGGGATCACTTGAAATACAAAATCTATGCAACCGAACCAGAATCTTTGGAAGATTTACGAAGTAGAATTATTGAACAATGCCGTCGAATAACGCCGGAAATGCTACGAAATGTGAGGTCTAATTTTGAACAGAACTTGTACTGTTGTATGGAAATAGGTGGTAGACAGTTTGAACATTTAGTTCATTGACGATAATGACTATTGAGACAGTTGCTTCATCAGATATTGTTTTTATTGACAGAGGGAATAAAAAGTGATTTCCCAACTTCAAGTTCCTATATCTCGAAAACAAATCGTTAGAATTGATTTATTTTCGTTGCTTGATATTAAGAAGAAAAATATCCTTCAAATGAGGTATCACTTGCCATATGTTGCCTTTTTAAAATTTAGGGGTGGCGATCACAGCTCCGAGATATGGAATGTATATGGGTGAATGTCCCCCTCAAAAATGTAGTTGACGAGTCCGTGCGTTTTTAAATAATTCGGTTCTGCAGAGCAGCTGTTTCATTTTCAATGGCCCTCTCTGTATTAAAAGTGTATTGAGAAAAATCAAGACGACTTAGTAAAAATTCCAAAAGTGTCTGGGGGTAGCTAAATATACGTTTTGAGGGTTGAATAGTGGTTTTTTACGATTTGTGGCTGAAATATGCATCGTATCAAAAAAGTTTGATACAAAAGTTGACAATAATTAAAGTATTAAAAACGTTTGTGAGAAAAACCTCAAAAGCTGTTTTTTTTTTAATTTTTATCATCGGCAATTTTTTTTATTTTCCTATGAAACTTGACGAAAACGTTCTATTTGTGTTTTAAATGGGCTTTTATTAATTTATTCGAATCAAAATTTTTATATTTCGATCGTATACGAATTTAAATCGAAAAAGTTTAACTCAACTTTACAATTTTCAATAAATTTTAGTACTCATTTTCTTCTTTAAAACTTCGATTTGATGATGGTATGAATTATTATATTAAAGTATAAGTGGATAAAAAGGTCTTTCAAACACGCGCGATTTTTCGAATACGACGGCGCAGCCGGAGTGTTCGACATAAAGCAAGTGTTTGAAAGATCAGTTATCCACGAATACTCTACGTTGTTTTTTTCAATTGGTGCTTTGAAATCATAAATATTGGGTTTCATTATTACAAATAATGGAAATAAGAAATTATAATGTAAAATGGTTGAATTCGTGATATGACATCAGTATACCTTTCGTTAATGTCTGAATAAAAGTTTTGCATTTGTTTGTAATATTTCACTTCTGTCAGATCAATAATCATAACATTGTCATTAAATTAGACTTCACGGTTCTCGCGTTATTGATGTAGCCAAAAAACGTGCGTTTTTGAAAGTTTGATTTGCACACGCTGAGGCGTGCTTTAAATAGGCAAAAAGGGGCACCAATTGAAAAAAAAAAATTTTGTTCGTTTTAAAAAATATCGTTTAATACGATAAAAAAACTTACGCATCAACAACTCAAAAGCTGAGGAAGGCAAAGGCCTTACCGTTGAAGGTAAGGTCCGATAATTCAACAGTAATTCGAAGACTGAATAGTCCCATTTTATCTCATTTTTGCAACGCATAATATCCCGTCATTCTTTTAAGCTATTGAAAATATTAAATCCACATGAGAAACAATTTCCAGAAACGGCGGCAACTTCACGCTAAAAGATGCGCGAACTGAAAGTGTTTACAAGAAAGTTTTAGAGATTTTAAATTGTCTTAGTGTGAATTCGGAAATACATTTACGTAGTTTGATGAAAGTTCCGCCGAGCTTTCTTTTTTTAATAAACAAGAAATTCCTCAAGAAAACTGTCTTTAGAGAGCACGTCAACTTTGTTCTTATGAACTTTTTCATTGTTGTTCTGGATGGAATGAATTTAAAATTGAAGTAGTTCGAAAAGAAGACGTCTTTGCTTTTGCTACTCTGGAGGGGAATCAACCGAGGATTTTAAAATACGTTACAAGTTCTTTTGAAATACTTGAGAGACAATGATGGACTTTTAAATTGTCAGCAAGCCTACCTATAGTGATGAAGCACTCTGCGAGTTTGTTGGTTAGGAATACAAAGCTTTCGAATGGTTGTTCTTTGACTCCTTCAAACTCTTCAGCTGTGTTGTAATTATCCAATAATTTGTGACCTTTTCAACAAACACACACATATCAAAGTATTGGTGTAGTGTTTGTATGGGGCCCGTTAGTTTAAAAAATAGTTGTTCTCAGATATTTTATTTTCACTTGAATATATTACTTGGTGACACCAATATATATTGAAACCACTCCAAGAAGCAATTTTAAAGGCCGCAGATAAGGAAGATTCAGAGCTGTTACCTAGTAAATCACAAGAAAGATACGAACAGCAATACAACTAATTTTTAAACTGGTGTAAGGAAAATGAGGTGTTTTTGGCGTCATTTTCCGAGCTGAGTAAGGTACTGAAATCCTATACCCTATGGTCGCGTTACTCGATTGTGAAATGTTTAGTTAGAATAAAACAAAACCATAAGTTGACTGCATTTCTAAAAAAGCAGAATATTGGTATTCGACTACATGAAGAGCAGATATTTACCAAAGAAGAAATATCCAAGTTAAAAGTTACCACCAACAAACAACTCTGGACCGGCTATTCTGATTCATTAGCAGAATGCAACAAATTATGTTCTCACCATTAATATTAATTATAATTAGTGGATTTTCATTGAAAGTTTTGTATGTTGGAATAAAATATATATATTTTCAATGTGCTTTTTGAATTTTAATACAGTCGTCGAAAAAATAATGTTCCTAATTCATGAGTAAAGTGTCTTTCCCTCCCTTGACTGCTTGCCCGAACTCCGCATGGCGTCGTTTGAGTCAACGACAGTCGCGTGCGGGAAAGTTTCATTTTCTACACTTGTTAGGAAAATAACGATTTCATAATGTTCCCTGGACTTGGCAGGCATTAATTGGCATGTTGCTTCTTCAGCTTTCTCAAGGATTATACCAGGAACAGAATTATTTTCTTGCATGTTTTACCAACTTCACAAATTTTTACAAATGGAGTCGATAAACAATCGTAAATAAATAGCAACCATTCATAAGCTCCCAATATTCCTTTACGTAATATCAATGATGTTTGAGGAAAATGTAAAAACATTTTTTGATAAAAAATTTCGGCGATTCTGATTTCAAATGAATGTGATTGTGAACAAAACTTTGTATTGCATGCGTGTTTCAGATACATTTTATTCGCTTAAGAAAATTAAACGCCCGAGCTTAATTAAAATGCAATCTTGAACACTTGTAAGTACAATGGATAACTATTTCTGAAAAACCACAAGCAAATAAATTAACTAATGTCATTGTTGCTCCTTCCCGTAATTCACTGGCATTTGCGGAAATGAAATATGGCCGATAGTTGAGACGAAACGCAAAGAAACTTCATTTTATAAACCGAAAATCAAGCAAATTTCTCCCCGCCGCTTGAATCAATCCGACAAAGTGTTCCATTACGAGAGAACAATCGAAGACAATTTATTTTTTCCACCTTTTTAACCGGTGTAACTATTTGTAAAAATTCCAATTACGCCTTCCATTCTACCGCCCCTCCGCCGTATCCTTTCTCTCGTTTTTGGCTTAGCGTTCAGCAGATCCAGATGGATCACCTTATTAAAAGAAAAGTCGGAGATGGAACAGAGATGGGAGAGATGATTCAAAGCTGAACGGAAAACGACATAACGACATTAAAGAGGATGGAATCCGAAACAAATCTGGCGTTTCTCGTATACCGTTTCGTTGAATTTCGCAGTAATTGCCACCTAACAGTTCGGAAAAAGATAAGCATACGCGATTCAGACCGTTTCGATAAATTGAATAGGATCGTCATTGAAAGGGTGAAAATTAGATCAGATTCTCGGGAGTCACAATCGAATTCTATTTTCGCAATCCTACTTCAGTTCCAAAATGATTAGAACATAAAATTAACTCATTCCTCAAGCACGTTTCATATGCATGATATAACTATATCCAGAAAGCTATGGAGGAAGAGGAAAACATACGTTTTTGAATTTCACTCGAATTTCATTATCAAGTATACGAAACACTTTCCTTGTGAGCAAAAATAAAAATTCTGATTTAAACAGAGCCGAGAACATATCCTATCTATTATAAAAAATTCAAACTACAAACAGAGTAAAATTAGCAAAAATAATTTTGACATGCTAAGATCCCACGTCAAAAGTTAAGGCTCTCAACTCGCACAAGACTCCTAAAGGCTTTGATGCAATTTACAAGACAATCATAACGGACAGGAGAATCCATGGAGGGAGGTATCTTATGAACACCAAAATCGCTGTCCATTTGGATGGCTGAAAAACTAAAGAAGGTTCAGGAGCCGGCATATATGGAGCCAAGACAAAGACAACGATCTCAAAGCTCGACTAGGATTGCCTGATGGTGAAAGAGCTGGACCGTAAGAGAAAATTGACCCTAGTCTGGATATAAGGACAACAAGGAGGCTGATTCACTGTTATTTAGTTTTCTAATTTTAGACTTCCTTTTAACAGGATTGGCATTATTATTCTGGTCATTCCCCACAAAAAATCTTATTGGTGATATTCAGGTTTTATTTTTCAATTCTATTGTGCATTCTGTTTTATTTCTGAAATTGCTATTCTACAAAGTTTAAAACGTATTACAAAAAAATTTCACTGGGTCTACGGCCTGAGGCTATAAACGGCCAAGAATCGTTTTCTTGTGTAGCAAAATTAGTACTAAAACAAACACCAAAACATATATAGAATCAACAGAAATCAGAAATGTGGAACAACTTGTCAGGAAAGAGTTTATTAAAATACCGCTACCAAATTTCACAGAATATCCCTCAGTTAGAAAAGAAGCACTACTATAATATTAACTAACTTCGCACAGGGCAATTTTGACTCAACAAACATATGAGTACAATCAGTGGGTACACATTTTCTGCCAGTGCGGAGGCAAGTATTTGTTGTCTCCGTCGAAAATATTTTTTCTGACATCGTCCATAACAACCTTGGAACACCACACAAGGATGAGTATTAGGACCGTAACATTTCCTTTTTTTACATTAACGACATGCCAGATCATTTTAGCTATCAACAAGATGTTTATTTGTATGCCGATGACTCGACAATGGTCATTTGGCAGTTACCCGAGAAGCAATTGAAAAAGTTGAACAAATTATTGTTTCGTTCAATAAATAGTGTGATCGAAATGGGTTGGTCCTTAATTTAGTAAAAACAGTGGTTGTCAAATTCACATACAGCGGCAGTAGAACAGAACAGAGGCCTTTTGAAATTAAACTGGGAGACAAAAACGTATTAATAAAATCATTGGGAAATACTCGATTTCTGGGAACATTTATTCAACATGTAGAACATAAGTATTTGTAAAAAATTTAATAAAGCCTACTATATGTTGTATTCCCTAAAAAATGACATGTGAACAAAATCCTTGATGGAAATTTACTATGCTATTTAGTTAGTCAATATATTATTATCTGGGGTCAAGCCCCAGAATGCTCTCGCACATTTAACATGCGAATGCGCATATTTAGACATATCGTTAATATGGGCTTCAGAGACAGTTGTCGCAACATATTCAAAACAATGGAATGAACTCTCTCTTTAATATATGCATTCAACCTTTTATCGTAAATTTTTGGAAAAACAAATAATTTATTGAAAAGCAGTGATATAAATGGTTATAACACCAGAAATGCTCAAAACTTATATGAAAGACAGTACAATCACGCCAACTACAAAAATCCCCTCTCTATGCTGGTGTCTTCGTCTATGATGAATTACCATCTTATGTAAAAAAATACCGATCACTGAAAAGTTTTCAAACAGGTCTAAAGCGATATTTGTTTAAAAATGTGTCCCATTCAATAGACGAATTCTTGGAACCTTTGTCCAGCAGCTACATTGAATTTCTCTTGAATATTTCATTTATATCAACTCTAATGTTACGTTATTGTAATGTTACTGTTATTTTCTGTTAGTTGTTGCATTGTATTAGGTACGATGATATTACTTGTTTGTTTACTGACGTACCTTATTTATTTTTATAAGGAAAAAGCTATAGACATAAGGTGGTCGACTTTAATGTAGTTTATGATGAACTATGCTAGCATTGATTAGGGAGAAAAGCCCTGAAACGAGCTTATAAGTGGTCACCCCGTCCAAATCACAAAACACGCTCTAAGGAATATCATACAAGTATTTGTCGAATGTAATTGAAAGACTGTCGTAGTATTATTCAGCTAAATATATATTTCTGTCGGATATCTGCATCGCATTTTAGCTTGAAGGGTACTGACATATTTAAATATTTTAACAAAATATCAAAATAAATAAAGGAAGACATGTTAATGCCAGTAAAGAAAAAAAAAATCATGACTATGAATGCAGTCATGAAGAAACTAAGTCTCAAAAACAAACATTTTTCGATGAAGGACTATTTCCTGTAACAAGTCATTCCAGAAGTACATATCGTTTGGCTTTAGTTTTTTTAATAAGTCAGTACATATTATAGTCTTTGTTCGGTCATTTCGAATTCGTAATCAGAATAAACAATTTACTGCTAATTCACAAATGTGGCTCAAATATCATGGAAACATCTCCGTAACTTTGACATCACACATAGGTATAGGACACATTTTTGAGCATTGTAAGAATTCAGGTCCGCTCGAAGATGAAGTTGATTATTAACAGTAATGAGATCTAGAATTCCTTGACATAATCAACAAGCTATATTATTGAAATAGTTGAATCACAAATAAGAATAATTGAAATCTTCGGTGAAAAAAAATTGTATGTTTAGCATCGTTGTATTCATCCGATCATTCACTCATTCTGGACGATTTATCATTGCTGAACGACCTCGAACAAAACTGTGCTGATTTGCTGATGGACTTCAAGAAGGAAAACATTCCGAAAATAATTGACTTCATTAATTCTGCACAGAATATGACCTAAGTTCTTCCTTGGAAATGGCTCTTAATGAATTCAGAAGAGTATTCCTTGAATGATAAAAATAAATAGATCAAATCAGATAATAAGAAGATTCCTGGTGCTGAATTAGAACTGAGTTTTTGTAATCGCCATTGCTAGTGGTGGGATTGATTTTTGGATTATTATTGTGTTCTCCTGGATGAACTGTTTCAGAAAGGAAACGTTACATCTTTTGCATAGAAGTTAGACTTTTTTTCGAAGTAGACCGACAGGAAGGAAAATGGAAATCAAAACTCTTGAAACAAAAAGAAAATACCTGAATTGAGATCTCAGAATACTGACGAGTTGGCTCCTCTTGCCGATGCAAAAATCGAATCCACCAGCGGTACACGACGCTACATCGGTTTCGAACCGACTCGCATAGCAACTAGATCCGGTTTCAAGCGCACCCCATCAGCCTCTTCAACTCCTTCACCGCCACAAGGCGGCTGGCTCTTATGCTCGTTGTGAGCCCGTTCACTTCTATTGAACACTTGATGCATGCATCCGTTACCACACGACACATATATTATCTCTTCGACTTTCTGCTATTCACAAGCATCCGGATTCCCCAGAGATATTTATTCAAATTGTTGACGGTGTATGCTTTTATCCGGGCGTATCTTCTTGTCACCGCATCAGCACGGAAGGCAATAGCTGAAGGTAATTATTCAATATGTACAGTCCCTTTTTTCACACCATCAGACACATTTTCAGTTACACTTCTTGAAGAATGCACATACAAATAAAATATTTGTTCTGTCTATTGATTACGGTAATCAAACCATATTTATACAATTCAACTACATATACGAATTTCAATCAAGTCCAATACTGAAAAGTATGCACGAATAATCAAAATGAATACATTGTTCAATATCTCTCTATTGAGGGTGATGCTGTATTTTTTCCGTCTTTTCCTACCGTTGAAAAGTGAATACGCAACCAAAAATCAGTGAGTAATCCCGGAGCGCCACGGTGAATAATAATAGCTGCGTCCTCTCTAAGAGTGTTCATGCGGGAGCATTTTTTTGTCCATCATTCCACTAAGGACCCACCATCTTATCAGAATGGTTTGGGAAAAGCCTACCGAGTTCAAAGAGTACATCCCGGTATTTGGTCAGTTTCTTCTCCTCTTTCTGGACGATGTTCGTTTCGCCAGAACCCGAAGTTCATTGACGAAAATCGCCTTAGCCTATTGGCCGAGGAATAATACATCCGGATTATTGGCTTGTATTTACCCAAGGGTGGGAAATGAGAAGTTCCAACTTCTCATTCTTCACAACAGACTAAATAACTCATGAAGTATAAGGCAACACCTGTGTCTCATCTATACCGTACGAGTGTCGTAGATTGTAGTACAACATTCGTAGCGCCGTGTTATGCCTGTGGATCTAGGCTGAGACCGCATAAGCTGGACAGGCTGACAGCAAACTCATTATGCTCCAAGACACACTCTGCATTTAGTGTCGGGAACCTCTATACCCATCACTCGACTAAGGTAGACGAGGGTGTTGAAGACACCATCCTGGCAGGCCATTATGAATTTTTGACTTCAGCTAACTTGACCTGAGAAATCCAAAGGTCTGGTTTCTGGATAAGCCAAGGTCTTCAATGTTCTTGAAGAAGACCCTAGCATTGGCTTATCCTTATGTAGCTGTATGAGACTCACTTTCTGCAGCTTTGACGTGGGCTTTTTGCTGAACGGGTTCCAACTAGGTAACAGTATGGGTTCGTGTGTTCAGTGTCGAATGCGAGACCGAGTTCATCGGCTGAACAGGTTGCTGCCTTGAAAAGAAATGCTCCAATCCCTGTTTTTGCATGAACTCATACTAAGCAGAGAAAGGGATCTGAACTCCTTCAAGCTCAAAAGTACATGGTTTCCGCTTCGTCTGGGATGCAACCTCCTGTTAAGATGAATCATTTTGCGAGTTTTTACGTCGAGTTGTCTCAGCTCCTTCAAGTCAATTTTACCACTCCAAAGGAATAGAGTAGAATCGGAACGGCAAGCATTTTAGAAGCAGCAACTTTGGTCTTCCCTGACAGTTCTGACGGCCAGATCTGTCGGAGTTTATGCTGACACTTGCCGCGGATAGAGTTTTCAATTGGGATTACCTCTTGGTAGCGGTTATTGTTATTATTATTTTGATCACTAGCGTCTATATATAATGTGATTGAGAATACGAAAGACAAATTGGTTGATTGTATACCACAAAAACAAGTAATAGAATCGCATCTCAAGAGTAAGGAACAGGTTATCTGCATATCTCAAGACGGAGTAACATACTTCTCAAAATCATCTTTCGTCAAACAGGGAGTTCCACATGGCTCAACTCTTGGACCACTCTTATTCCTCCGTTATATAAATGGACCTGGCGAGGGATTTGTGCAGGGCCTGATCATTCAGTATACGGATGATACATCCATAGTGCTATCCAGATCTAGTTTAAAGTCATTGACAATTTAATTGTACTGCAAATGCTATGAGCTGAGATATTTTCTACGACGGGTACTCTCTACATTTCTTACTGTTTCCAATGCAAAGTTTTCGTTTCAAGTCTTACAGGTAAGTATTTACATAGCTTGAAAATTCACCACCACATATTTCAGAACAATTTGTATGGGGTTAGGAATTTGTATGCGGCGCGGAGAAATTATTCAACGTTTTTTGTTCGTTTTGAAAACAAAATCAATTAAAAAGTATGTTTTATATGCAGTATTTTTCAAGTATTTCACATGAAGTATAATTGTATTGAAGATGGATTTTTGACAAGGAAGTTTGGATTGATATCGCACGACTCAAGGTTACGCCGATAACCTGATCGTCACCAATAGGGACAGGCATGACGGAGTAATCACCGACCGCATGCAAACACAATCAGAAACTGGTGCGCAAAGAAGGAATTTAATGTCAATATATATATAGCTGTCAACCAGTGCTGGTCCCATTCACCAGGAGGTATGAACTTAATGCCCCTACTCTAAATGGAACCTTGCTAACATTTTCCAAAGAAGTAAAATATCTGGGCGTTATAATCGACCAAAAACTGACATGGATCAGCCAAATCACCAACATTCTTTCCAGGGCTATAGCGGCAAGCTGGACATGCCGCAGAGTCTTCGGTAAGACATAAGGTCTGAAACCATAAATGATCTATTGGTCATATAAAACGATCATTAATGGTCACCTACTTCTTACTGGTATGGTGGCAAAAAATTTCAGCACAAGTCAGCTGCAGAAAGTGCAGCGGCTAGCTTGCTTGGGAACCACAAGAGCAATATTTACGTGCCCCACTGCAGCTCTAGAGGCAATGCTAAACCTTCCGCCATTGCAACTACGTGTAATGAAAGAAGCAGCAAATGGTGCCTCCAAATCATGAATTCTGATTTCATTGAAAATATCAACAGGATGTTCATAAAGTCAGATGTCGAATCATTTGTGACTGAAAGATAAACTTTAGTCGCTATTTTCCACTGTTCAAGATAACCTCTTGGAAGGTATTCCTGCTGGAAAAAGAAGTTATCTTGATGATTCCACACATGACTTTATATCCTGTTCATATTTTCAATGAAATCAAAATGGTGTCATCGCACAAGAAATATTCGCATCTTTTCCATCGTTGTTGAGTGATATTGCTTCTGAAGAGTATGAATCTCAATTCTTGCGACCTCTCTGATGATCTTTGAAGAGTTTTTCGTCGACAAAAATTTATTGGAGGCCTAGCGAAAGAGATATGCAATTCCCTCATCAATGATTCGAACGTTTTCTGTGAGTGATACCTTTGAATAATATTCTCAAATGTCTTCATGAATTTTCAATGAATACTTAATTGTTAAGAAATCTGAATGAAAATACAAATTTTAACTTTCAGATTTTTCTCTTTCTAGCTAGAGTCTTTTCACATGTATCAGATGTAGTTCAATGTCCAGCGTGGCTTTAGTCGAGGAAGTAGTTGTTTTCTGTTAGATATTACAAAAAAATCTTCATTTATATCGTAGGTTAATCTCATTTGACAAAAACTATTTTCAATAATCATTTGAGAAAACCCCCTTTTTCCATCATGAATTCCTTAGGAGAAACGAAGAATATTAGTTCTTTTTCAATTCCGCATCGACATCCCGCACTAAAAAATACCGTAAATAAATCCACTTTTCCGGCTTGAAGCCAGCCACTCGTCTTCGTGAGCTATTCCCACTCATTTACATCTGTTCCACTTTTTGACGATTCCCAGGAATTCCGCAGATTACACACACATATACGTATGTATATACACACATTTTCTCGATGGAAAAGCCGGAATAAAGGCAACCCGCATCCATATCGCTCCCCGTTAAGAGCATTTCTTACCGAAAGCACTGCCTCGCCAAATAATTTGTCGA
Source organism: Chrysolina americana (assembly GCA_958502065.1). Classification (NCBI taxonomy): domain Eukaryota; kingdom Metazoa; phylum Arthropoda; class Insecta; order Coleoptera; family Chrysomelidae; genus Chrysolina; species Chrysolina americana. The sequence continues at coordinate 58,171,456 of OY293416.1, read as the reverse complement.
CGTCAGTCAGTCGCGTCAGAGAGTACGGAAATTTATTACGACATTACAGAGGTAAAAATGATTACCACTGGCGGAGTAAGACCCTTTCGAGTGTCTGCACCGCGTGAACCTGACAAATGGATGTTCGTTAGCTCGGATGGGCATTAGCGTTTTTGTTTGGCACACGTTATTTCCGCCATCGCGTCAAATTGAGAGAGTACTAAGTGGAAGAAGAAGTGAATCGAAAAAAAATTCATCAAGCTCCATTCGAGAAGTGAGCAAAAGGAATATTCCAACGATTCGTGCATGAATATGACATATAGCATGATGAGTGTTGCTCTAGAACTCTCTCTTCTGGTTTTAGTAATAGCACGATTTAAAAGATATTCAATTTGCTGGAAAATGAATTATGAAATTCCCGCGACTTTTCTGCGACAATCTAACTTGCAACTGGCAATAAATAATCCATACAATAAACAGTGTGCTATGGAACACAACGCCTTTGGACTTGTAGTTATTCGGCAATTATTTTGACATTAGTGCAATGCCTAGCAGAACTAATTTTTCCACAATTTACAAAACTTAGTTCCAATTTTTGAAAAAAATTATGAATTTTTGATTTGTGTCATAACAACACTCACAGTGAACAGTATGTTGATGAAGTTGAATTGGATGTCATGTTAACCAAAGGTAAACAACTTTTTATCGATTCAAAAAAATGAATAGTGAACTTTTTTAGCAGTCAAAATCCGAACCAATTTTGACTAACCTGAATGAAACCATCATTATGTATTTTAATTTTAACTTGTTTTGATATGTCATATTAGTTATTTATGTAACAAGGGAATTATAAGGGCCTTAATTACCGATGACAAAGTGTGCGTCCCGAGAGCTTCGGGGCCCGATGGTCCAGCAATTGCCTGAAGTTACTAATGCTCATTAATTCCCGTGGTACCTTCATAGATAATTTTATTTCTGGACGACTTTTTTCCATTTTTAAAACGGAATAAATACCAATTCATTACCTTCCCGCTATACTTGAATCAGGTACCGCTGATAATAGGAGTTTTGTTGCTGCTAGGTTGTTACTATGTTACTTGTTTATAAACAAAACTTTGTTATCAAGCAGTGTTTGCGTTAAAAACGTGTTTTCTACCCCAAATATAATGGAGGATATTTAGGACAAAAAGCCGATGAAGCAAGAGAATCATTAATCCCATCGAAAAGTAAGCCGTTTACCAAAAAGAATACAAAATATATCTGGAACTGGTGAAGTATTTTCTATGTTTTTCGGTAGATTTGGTAGTAATTGTGTTTATTCGTTGCAGTCAGACGTATAGTCCGAATTCCTCATGGACTAAATGGTTAATGCTGAAATCGATCGATCGATATACAATGAGAAACGAGATATCACCAAGTTCAATGAAAGCTCCAAATGAAATTCATTTATTGCATAAGGTAATTATTTTTCTTATTTTCCTTTTTGTGTGTATTTATTTCCTTTTTTGTTATAGGTTGTTGATTATGGGTTATTTTGGAGGATGCAGAAGTCAGAAACTTTTGAATACGAAGATATCCGATATAGAGGACCGGTATTCAGTTATGGTAGTGAATGTACCGGAAAGTAAAACTGGTGTATCCAAGAAAACAGTTGAGGGTGAAAAAGAGTTCTCTGTTTTGCCTATGTATATATTATGAAGGTATGTATATGTACTGAAGGTATTGAACGATTTTTTTCAGCTTCCGACAAAATAAATGTACATCTCAGAAAAACCGCAATGTATTTAGGATTGCCAAACACATCTTCCTATACGCCTTCGTCGCACATCTGCTATTGCTCTAGCTGATGCAGGGGCAACTATGACTAACGTAAAAAGATACGGAGTTTGGAAAAGTTCCACAATGGCGGAGGGGTATTTGGAGGATAGTATCGAATTAAGAAATATAACGGCGCGTAAGTTGTCCACTTTGCCATTTGAAGAGGCAGGTACCTCGACAGTAGTGAACAGAAGTTCCAGCCATACAAAAGAAGAAATTGTTTCCAGTACCGGAACTAATTTTCAGGGCACATTTCAAAATTGTACATTTATTATTTGTCATGTCGTGAATAAATAAAATATGGCTCAGTTCTCATTTAATAAATATGTACACATGTATATTAGCATATCTTATTTAATTTTTACTTATGAAAGGTAGAGGGAATTCTAGAATCTATAATGTCCCAAAGGAGTTATGACTCTATTGATAGCGTAACTATGACGATATAAGATTATAATATCCCGATCAGAAATGAATACTTTTATATAACCTATATCACAGTGCAACATATCAAAAAGCCTGTCTGACCAATGTACTAAAGGAACTAGGCCCAATAATATTAGGTGATTTTGATACAAATTAACTAATTCTCCTATAAGTATTCCCCTCTCTCTCTCCCAATCGCCATTTGAAGTAGGAAATTACCCAAATATCTATCAGAAAACAACAAATTTCCTGGCTTATACTGAGACGGACACTGCATTATATCTAACATATACTAGTGCAATATTTTTCAGGGAAAACAATATTGCAAGTGCCGGATGTTGTTGATGGTCTACATATAAGCAGCTCATGTCACAAAAGGGCTTAGAATAGAAAAAATCAGGACTATACAGAATGGAATGCAGTCAATATCCATCCGTATATGCAGGACAAACAGGTAGAAATTTCAACATGAGGTACAAAGAACAAACTACTACTACTAAAAATCAGTAATGTATTCAATTCGAAATTCAAACAATAGATCAAGACAATTTAAAAATGCATCATACCTGTAACAAAGAGAAAATAATGAACCTTTGGAAATGAACAGGAGGAGAAAAACCATATTTAATTCTATTGTCTTCAAAAAACAACTCAATTTATATAATTGCCCAATCTCGAATTATAACTTAACGCCCTATAATTTGCGAATACCCCTTATTTGTAGATTACTAAGTTGATATTATTGTTATTTATGTAATATAAAAACAAAATACTGAAAATCGAACCTGGAGTTCAACTTTTGTGGAGATATAAAAATTATTATATTTTGATATCAGAATCACAAGAAATTTCTGTAATTAATCAATCACCAGTTAATTCCAAATCAATTTGCATCAACCATATCTGCCGGTACTAGTGTAATCCCCTTCGGGAATCGATATCTTTGAAACATGTTTGCCACTAATATAAACGAATTGAGATAATCGGCTCTGATGTAACATATTCGGTGGGGTATATCGAGTAGACAAATTATTCAATATATCCATTATCTGGAACATATCAGACAATCCGTATTGTTCATACGGGATCAAACATAGAATCTCTCAAACGATTGCATTCATATTAATCGGGGTTTCTATTGATTTTTGTTCTAAGTTAGAGTTAGGTGATTTGAAATGTTATGACAAATTTTGAAAATGCAACCTAATTCTATAGCGATATTTTGAGACTATTGTGATTTAGAGTTAAAATTAATTGTAAGGTTAGTGGCTAAAAATATGCGAACAAAATTTTTTCCACAGACGTCAAAAAATAATATGGAAGTAAAATGGAATTTGTTAACAATTATTTTGAAATGACTGTTGCTGAAAATTATTTCAGAGTTACTTTTTTTTCGAGTCAATTTTGTAGTGCCTAATATTTTTAACTGTGAAATGGAAATTTCGAGTGACAATGAACTGAGCAGTACCCCACATAACTGTATGAGAATGCATTTTTGTGAAGCAAATAAAACAAGAAAAATATCCGAAAATGCTGCTGGCATATTTTGCAGAGAAGTCTTAGGAGGCAAAGTCTCAAAATAAGAGACGTTTTAACCAAGTTGTTGAAAGATGCCTAGCTTGATAGCAAAAACACCTGAAATCAATACATCCTGATGCCTACACTAATAATTGTTTTCGGAGAACTTCAGCTACACTCCTTGCTAAATCGAGGGAAAATATATGTATTTTGGAGCGAGATGGAGGATGGAAATCTAATGTGGCCGAAGCATGAGTGGAAGATTCTATCAATAATAAAATTTAAATATCAAATAAAATTTTAGACTGTGAAATTTGCTATCACCTCTACGGCAGTTGCCTTCAAGTCAAAAATAGACAGTGTTCCAATCACCAAAACTACGATATAACGAACTCAATCTGAATTTTCTGATTCAGGAATAAGTATTGGTTCGTGTACCCAAAATACATAAAATGTTGATAGAACATAACAACACATAAACACAAATCCACATTTGAGAAACTCAGTACAATCCTTTCGAATAGTTTAAATCATTGGAAGTATTATAAGAAACAACACATTTCATCTTCTCTTCTCGAAAAAACGACTTCATCGCTTGCATTACAGGGCTTTCAAAGATATCAGAAACCGTTGAAGAAGTATTATCTGCATCATACAGTCGCGCTTTATCCATGTAGTTTTTGACACGGTCAACCAAGAGCCATCTTTGTTTTTCCGTCAGGTCTTTTTCGATTACTACATCAGCACGTTTTGTATCCACATGCAAGTTCATTACCAGGAACAATTTGAGGAAAGCACCAATTAATGATCGTAATAGTCCTCCCGATAGTCCTATTTCCTGCCCTACTGACTGCACCATTAGTGTTAACATTGTAAATAATAAATAAAATTAGGAAGTGTAAAATTTTGTCACAATTTGAAAAGTGTTAAATATTTAGAAACAAACGATTTTTTGGATTTTTGCTTGATTGAGGACCAAAAAGGTTAAAATATAAATATCTTAATAGTTTACCTGCAGTGCGCGAAATATGCATTCTATTTCGCGTACGATGTCGTGGCAACGTAGGAAAATGGAAAAAAGGGTCACTTCGCATATTTTCATCAATGAGCGAACCTTGAAATTTTTTGACGTTTGTAGAAAAAATAATTGTTAAACACGTTCATCAGAAAGCTATCCAATACTACTTCAGGTGATAGATATATTCCATCTGCCCTCGTAAAGTGAACGACTTTCCCACTCTAATACTTCTTTCTACTCCGCGAAATGTTATGAATAATTTTCGAAGCGTTCTTCCAAATGGATCCATTCATACGCTAATGTATGAATACCCTTTTACGTTGTTTGTGTTGAAAACTCGAACTTTGACACGTGAAACTTTGTAATGCATTTGTGGACTACTCAGGGAATAGAAAAAGTTTTAGTTATACTTCAGAAGTTTTTTGAATACCTAATTCCGTTTGTCAGAATTGAAAATAGATATCACCTCGGATATCACCTTTCCCATATTACATGGCACCTACTTTTCCTAATAATGAACGAAAGAAGTACTAGCTTGCACATTAGTGTTTCTGTGTAACCATTCATCAATCGCAGAAGTTATTCAATCGAAATTTCACAGGAAGAAATTGGATGAAAATGAAAATAATTTTTTAGTGTAGTGATTTTCTCCTCTCCTACAAAAAACAACTACTGCCCCTTACGACCGCTGAATTGTATCTGATAGATTATTGGCAGAGTTTTCTATAACCACTACTTCGCAATGCTGTTCAAATATCATACCTAAAATTATGTTTCGATTTTTTCATCAGTATCAGTATCAAACCTATACCATAATTCCCTCTCTTACCCTAGATTAAGTTCTACAAAGAATAATCGTGACAATATATCCTCCTTGCTTTACAACCAATCAGTGGATTTGAAATTTTGACTTTCAGCCAATAGAAATGATATCCAGAATATGATTACAAAATAATACATTTTGCATTGTGTATCAATAGTAGATATTCCACGTATATTTTAAAAAATGTAATACACATCAGTTTTATAACTATAAGAATTAAATAGTCATGTTTTACATCTGTAATCAAATTCAAATCGAAAATAAGTTTTTGGCATAGCAGGCAAACAAATGAAACTTTTAGCTGAATTGAAAGTGGATCGACCGAGATTTGAACCCGGGGTCTCTTGAAGTAGAATCAATTGCATAGTTGGTGAAACGCACTTAGCCAGAAACCAAGAGAAACTGAGTTCGAATCCCAGTGGAGTTTTTAAGTTCAATTCCAATTTTCATTTTCTTCTAAAGAAATGTATGATTGCAATTTATGGAAAAATCACAGTTAGTCCAAGATGAAGATGACCACCATGGAGATATCGAAAACGATTGGTTGAATGGAAAACAAGTTTCGTAACAAAACGACCATTAATATTGAAGCAAAAATCATCATTTTCAAATAATTTTGGAGAAAATGAATTTTTAAGCAAATCATTAACATATCTGACAAATATTCTTGAAGAAAAAGACTTGACAAGCAATCTTCAGGTCGTTTAAGAATCTCTGATATTCCTACTATTCTTATATATCGATTAATCATTATTGGCAATATTTTTGAATACTGCCTTGTCCTAATGAACACAATATTCTAATTCAAATTTTTTTGAAGTATTTTTTATATCTAAATTCGGTAAATCTTCGGCTAGGGTGAACATAAACATTGAAAAAAAAAATACAACTTTAGTAGTTTGGCCTCCTAAACAACAAATCCAAATGAAATATTTGCGGTCACTATTATTTTCGAACGATGAAAATAACTAAGAAAAAGAAGGTTATGTTTGTGATTATAAATCGTCGAATTTTTGTGTAAAACAGTTGTGATGGGAAATTATGTAGATTTGCTTCCGAAAAAAGTGTTGTCAAAAAGAAGAAGGCATTTTTTGTGATTTTTATTGAAAAACTTTTGTTTGAAAATGAGCCATTCTTAAGATCTAGAAGAGCATAACTAGAAAAGTAGTTGAAACTCCCTCGATTTTCCTTCGGATTCGAGTTCAGAAGACAAAACTAAGTAAGTTAAGTCTTTTTTTAATTTTGATTGAAAGAAAAACACATTTTGTGTATTTAAAATAACAGAAATTCAATCTGTCAAATGGTGAAGTTTTACAACAAAAGGGACCAATATTTTCGAAAATAGTAGTAAACGCCAAAAATTTCATTAGGATTTTTGTCCAGAAGACCAAATTACGTAATAATTTTTTTTTGAAATTCGTACGCTCACTCTAATCGAAGATTCACCCTATACTTATTTAATGATAAATCATATATGACAGTTTTCTTTCTTTTAAAGTCATCCCAAACTTTTCAACATATTTTTGAGTACCTACGGCCTTAAATTCCAAAAAAGTGAAATTAGGTACCTATCTTAGAGATGAAGTGAATAAAACTGGCGAAAAGTCTCTTGAAAAAATACTTTATTATAATGTTGAAAAACGTGGATATTTGACACCGGCCTAGTCTGCTTTTAGATATTTATTCAGCTTCTCCATATAGCCCCATTAGCAACAAAATCCTTGAAGAAATAAATACCATCACACAAAACCAAGCGCACAAGTACCTATTATTCTACTTGATATTTTGTGCAAATTACTGTCAACCGAATTAGTTGATACTAAATGATGATTCTCATACGAGAAACTTTTCAAAATAAATATCTCATTGGGTTGGACACGTTACAAATCCACCGCCTAATAATTAGAAACTAACAAAAGTTACTGAAACTCACCCACAGACCGAGTCTTCTCTTTCCCCCCATCGACAAATCCCCCATTATCCGAAGTACACTTATTTTGCAACGAACGAAAACACTACGAACCACTTATTTTGCATGAGAAGTGGACATCGTATTGACATTCACGGCAAACGGCGCTGTCACTGAGAGCGATAAATCGAAAGACAATTGAATAATACTCCAACCAGGGGCTTCTTGTGTCCGTACAAATGAGATATAGAGGCAGAGAAGATTAATGACTTGGGAAAATTCGCAGATGAAATCGATAACCATATACCAAATTCGATTTTAGGTTCAAGCTGTGTCTCGAGTGACTGACTACTTGTATTGATCGACGTTGAACGGTTGTGATATTGAAGATTCATTCGAAAATATAATTTTTTGACTTTTTGAGCTTCTCGTTTTTGAACGGAAGGGTGCATGAAAGTATGAAAGGGACATTGTAAAGAACGGTTTGAAACTATTGCTGGAATCTTTCATTTCCAGAATCTATAGATATCGAGAAGATATGGAACGATTACCAAAAATTTACTCTCAGGGGATACATTCGAAACGATGACTAAAGTCAAAAAGGGGATTTTACTTGATTTACTTTTGTTTAGAATGTGTTGAATAAGTTAGTAACCAACCACAAGTTCTGATGTTCCCCTTCATAGCTGTAATGCAGAATTTACTAATAATTTTGTTAATAATAATAATAATAATGGGGCAGCTGAGACCATAATGCATTTGCTGTCAGCCTGTCCAGCTTTTGCGGTCTCAGCCTATATCCACAGGCATAACGCGGCCCTACCAGTGTTGTACCACCATCTACGACACTCGTACGGTATAGAAGAGATATCGGTGTTGCCCTATGCTCCGGGGGATATTGAGTCCGTTGTGGGGAATAAGAAGTGCCGAATCTATTGGAACTACTCATTCCCTACATGAGGCAAATACAAGTCAATAATCCTGATGTAGTCTTCATCGACAAACAGACTGAGACAATTTTCAGATTTCAGCTCCTGGCGAAACGAACATCGTCTGAAAAGAGGAGAAAAAACGGACTAAATATCGAGACCCACCAACTCTTTCAACTCCGCAGGCTTTACCCAAATCATTCTGTTGAAATGGTGGTTCTCATAATAGGGGTCTTTGGTGGAATGATGGACACACTGCTCTCAGAATCAAAAATCATACCGGCTTGCCGTAATATGGCAGAAATCTTATCCGGACGAATGCAAAAGGCCGTGATTCTTGGTTCACTCCATCTACTCAGGGCACATGATTCTCGGACCCAGTAATCACTCACCCCACAGACGTGGGGGCTCCAGAGACAGGGCCCGACTGGTAAATTCCAGGATGAAAAATAAATTAATAATAGGTCTTAATTTTCCATATTAGTTAGAACAATTTTTTTTATATGTAATATAATTGAAGATAAAAAAACGCAGAAGATCAGATGATTTCATGTAACAAGTGCTATACGAAACCCCTGTTGGATTTGAAAATAGCGAAAATAGTATTTTTTCAGTTTTAGACCAATACAGTAATTTTTCATTGAATATGGCCTAAGGAAATATTTGAATTTTGTTTGTTTCAAATTTCAAAATGTACCTATACTTTCCATTTTCCATATTTCGACGTGTGGTCCCAAGCAGAGTAAAAAATTTTCACAAAAAATTACCGTGAAGTATGTTATAACTTAACGAACGTTGAATTATGTGCCACATTCTTAACAAATGTTCCAAAAAAACTACTTTGCGTTCTTGATTGAAAATGGGAAAACACTATGCATACATAGCGGTGTTAAGGTAACTGTCAAATAATTAAAAATTTTCCTTTGGCCTGAGTTAGGAATTCTTTGGATAGACACTGTAATATAAACACAGCGCAATCCTCTAGGGTCCATGAGGCAAAGTTTGCCTACGAGATTTTTTGAGCACTGCAAAGTAGTTCTTGCAGAAGCTTTGACAATAATCGAACAGATATAAGTAAACGATCGTGGAGTGCAGTAGTTGTTTTCTGTTGCATGCAGGGTGAACTATGACCACTTACTAAAAATTGCAGTGTGCTCTCCCCACCAGAAGAAGTGGAAAATTAAGTAAAATTTGGAAATTTGGAAAAAACATATAACTTTTTATAAATGTACGAACGAGCTGCCCCTGAATCTGAACGAATAAATAGCAATATTATTTCTCCCTTCTCCTTCATGCAACGTATGACTGGTGGTTTAAAATGGAGTTTTATAATGAATCTCAATAAGAATTTCCAAAAATAATCCACAATTTCAGGAGACAACATTACACCATGAATGTCGAAGTAATTCTGTACTGTACAACGACATAATTGATAATGTTCTATTCTGCACAGGGCTGTGTTTTCACAACTTCCGCAATCCAGCGGCGCTTTTATTGGTTGTCGTACAAAAAGATGTTAAAATTATCACGGGTAGTGGTGTATATACATACATACAGTACCCACCATAGAGTATGTAACATATGAGAAAAAATGTTATTATTAGAAATGAAAGGTACCTTCTATGTAATGCATCTCTGATAATCTAAGAATCTTTACGGAGATATGTGCCGTGATCACTGATATGGGTTAATTGAAAAAACCATTGTGAAATCACAAAAAATGTAGTTGAATGGTAAGATCTCGAAATTGACAATACTGTATTTTACTTTTTAACTTCTTATTTTGAATTTGAGATTTTTCGTTCTGAAGTTAGGCACTTTGTAGTAAGAGGATCTTCCATACAAAAATTATACAGTGTTCGCAATAGAGTTGGATACATATGGACAACTTTTTTGTTTTTGATTTCTCAGAAAATGTTAGTCACAAAATGTACAATGGACTTTCAATGAGTTTCCAGTACCGTATGAAAATGAGTCCAGACTAAACTAACTTTATTTCTGAGAAATCAAAGAGAATGAGACTATCCACCCACATCTCAAATTTCAAGAGAAACGGAGTATATTTATATCCTTTATAATTAAGTGTCCAAAGATAAAGTATCTATCATATTTTCTGTATCTACGATATTTCATGTAATTTTATTGGGTGAGATCTGTAACTATTTCTGTTGAAAAATTAAGGCAGAGTGATCTCGTATCATTTGCAGGTATTTGCAATTTTCCACCTATTGGTTCGCCACTGGTAACTGTTTTGAAAATTAATTTTGAATAAAATAGAAAAGATTTCCATATGTTTCCAACTCTGAGGCGGATATTTACTGTACAACAGTCTGCAATTATATTTCAAAAAATATTCAGTTCATATTTTCTCATCCAGTTATCAAAAAGATTTTAACGATTTGAAATTACGCAATTTGGTTGGCTTCAGAATAGAATTTGTAAATTTTTGAAGACGATCCATTCATTAATTTTGGATGAACGCCAGTTCGATATTTTCTCTTTCAACTTACATCGCCTGAATTTAGGTAATTGAAACCGGCAGTTGTTCGGAAAAAATTTCCGGCTGCCGTAATTCATTATTATTTTCCGTTTGATTGACAGTTGCCATGTCGTCGATAGAGAGCTTTGATGGATGTTGGACTAACCCGACGTGAACGAAAAAACTGTGTACTCTGAATAATCAGTACGTCAGGCCTCGTGCGTTTTACTGAGTGATGAAAATTTTGGTTTTGGAATTGACCGAGTGAATGAAACTCCGTGGACAAACGAATTTGTTGTCCGTATCATTATGTATTTCAAGCACATCAATATTTAACAAGCAATATGAAAAAATTGACAATAATTAAATTTTTATCTTCAATCTACACGAAGGATGGGATATAAGGCTGCCATACAACAACAACAACAACAAATATCTGATCAAGCTTCTTTAGTTCTGGAATTATACAAGAAAATAAAAAAATTCGAATTACTTCATTTGTCTATATATTTTTAATTTGTGAATAATTTTTAAAACTTCACGCACTTTACCATAGCAACTTAATGTAAACCATCCAAATGAGCTGATAAAAATAAAAATAATATCAACTTTTCATTTTTAAATATGAATTTTTTTAAATGTTTCTTCATATTGCGTAGTATTTTCATCTGCATAAGAGAGTATATTGTGGAAATACTGAATTATTACAAGTAAAATCTCATAATTTTTTCAAATTAATTCCATTAAAGCGGTAATTGAAAAATATCAATTCGCCATTGATTCACTTCTTATTCTCCAAAACTTTCAAGTAATATTAGATCGAAACCTTACTGAGAATGGTTTTAAAAAAACGAAGATTGAATCTTCCGATCGATCAGAGATAATTTTAAACTCTTTTTTCAGAAGAATGATTATTTTCCACTCGCATAACAAAATTGGAATTCAGTGTACGAATGCGTACTGTGCTAAATGATCAAACAATACCATATTTACAAACTGTCCTTGAAGGAAATTCGAAAAAACATTACAATAGCAACTCCATTCTTCAAACACATCACTATCTATCAAATTCAATTATTGAAATTGTCCACAATCATTATTGAATTTATGGTAGCAATCGGCATTGTTCAAATTATTTCAATTTGTATCAGAATTTCTTATTGAAAATTAATACAAATGAAAGGGAAATTGAAGAAGATTCGGAAATTTTTCCATCTCGGCAAATTAAAGAGTTTTTATCTGCGCTAGATTATTCATGAAGATAAACTACCTATTTCTTTCATTGAGTGACTGACATGCAACAATATTACCCATTTGACTTCTTGGCTGCATACAGTTGCATATCATTATGGTCACGTTCATCAATCTCTTCGAATTATTTTTAAGGTTGGGCTAATTTTTGGAATAAGAGGAGATTGAAGGAGAGAATTATTATGGGAAATTGAAACAACTCATATCGAGAACATGAAAATACAATTACTCGTGCATATTGTCGCAAATTGTCCCATCACGAAAAACATAACTGAACGTCAATTTGTGAATTAAAAAAAATACAGTATAGAATATAACACGACTATAAACTCCGTTTTGTTTCATAGTTTTTTGTATATCGAGCACTCCACGCTTTTTTCACAGTGATACTAATATTTTTCATTTATTATTATTTTCTGCCTATATAAACAATTATTTTTTACTTTTTAATTCAATGTGTTATAAAAGCGTGTTTTTTAGTTTTTTTAAACTATTTATTTATTTTTCACTTTTTATTTCTCAATTTATTAATAAACATCAAACCTGTAATCATTGGTCTCGGCACTTAAATCATTTTATCTTTGCAGTACTGGCTTTAGTACCTTTTTTCAACAGATGCTCCGACATCCTTTTCCCGTGTTTACTCATATTAACTATAGTAATTGTCTCAGTCATCAATATTCAAGGGTAATATAACAAGACCTTAATAAATAGTCGACTATTTTTATTGCATCTAAATTTCGACTGTATTTTATAATAATTTAACGAGACATTATTTTGGCATTAATAATCTGATGAGAGCCCGAGAGCGAAGCTCGAGGGCTTTCATCTCTGATTATTAATGTCAAAATAATGTCGAGTAAAATTAATAAATACAAGAGAAATTTAGCAGCAATAAAATAGTCGACAATTAATCAAGGTCGTGTTATATTTATGAAGATTATTTCTTGAATCCATTTCTTTATATCTGTCATATGAATGACACTGTATTGTCAGGGATTGTAGCCTCGATATCTCATCGTTTTTGATTTTTCCAAACCGATTCATTTTCAAATAATTATTCAGCTTTAACACGATTGATTCTCTTTGACTTTTAATATGTATTTATTTAGGGTACTGTCAGATGCTCAGGCTCCTTGATATGAGTATCATGCTGAATAGTCGGTGACTATTGTGCATCATGTAAATAGTCGCTAATAGAGCGTGTTGATTGGTCCTGTCAAACAGGAAACAAACGTATGATTGGTTGATGACTGATATTTGATAGACGAAAAAAATAATCACTACTATGTCATCAGTTTTGTACTTCGATTTCAAAGGTATCCACGACGCGGATTATTTAAAATTCTGGCGAAGCCTCTCACACAGACTATTATGAGAGGCAAATTATTCAATTCTGGCGATCATGATCAGGATTTCTTGATAAGTCGGTTACAAACGTACATACATATAGTTCGAGTTAAATTGTCCCTAATATATCAGTCCCCAAGTTTCTCAATGCAAATTGTTAGTGCCAATTGATTAGTAAATATTTTGCTATTAAACTACGTTTTCAATTTACTACACTATGTATCACCTAAATAAAATATTTTTTGGTTTTCGCCTGAATGTAGAAAAAACATTGCATGCAACTCGTGCCAAAAGTGTATATTTCGTGTGCAGTTGTTGCACAAATAACTACTGCCTATGATTTTAGAAAAATCAAAATACTCGTTGCTGAAAGGACGTTTAATGCTTGCTGCATAATAAGTAAACTATTATGAAGTTATAATATTGTGAAGAGGATTAAAAAGCTGTTCGATGCCTTATTCAAGATGATAATACCGGTCAATAGATTCTGAAGCATCCTCTCATGAATATAAACAACGAAAATGTAAAGTTTTCCTTTTATGGGTAATACAACTTTAACGATTATCACAGATTAAGGTTTTACAAAACCAGGACCATTGTTTCGCCATAAAATGGCTTCAAGTGAAAGTCATATCATTAAAGCTAAAGTTTTATTATAAACGTTAACATGGATTTTCCAAGTAAAATCCATTCAAAAAACAAAGTTTTCCTTCGAAAATCCCAGCGAATATCCCTAAATATTCCACCACAAATCACGGAGTACGGAATCATTCCCAAACAATTGAACAGAAATATTGAATCCGAGCTATTTATAAACATGCAATGCACGATATCCGAGGTAAAAACTTCCGACGTATACTCCCTTTCGATTCATCTGCATGGCACGTAAAATCAACTGGTTGCTCTATCGATTCAACCTGAATAAATACTATCAGTTCGGCACGGTTGGTAAAGAGAGAAACGATGTTTCACTCCAATTTGCTTTACCATACTACTTAGATCGTATGTTACGGCGTGTGCTCAGAGAAAGAAAATCGGAATCGTATTTATTTCTTCCTCGAGATAAATACGTACAACTACGATGTGTCTGGGGGATTATCGGAGAAGTAACGTTCGGAAAAGACGTGGAGGGGAATTTCCCGAGTTTTCCCTCGCTGCGACACCTGGGCTCTATTTCAGGAAAATTCACCATACCTACTTGAAATCTTCCTACAGATAGTACACTCGAGCATTACGATTCCATCTGTCTTTTTGAGGTAATTTGATTTCTATGAGTAAACAAGTATTTTTTCTAATACCGTTCTTTGCCAAAAGATGGGTTGAATATGTACTCAAATATAAGCAGAACTCAGTGACCACCAGTTTTCAAATTTATTCATAGTCTGGTTTTCACGAAAAGAAAAATCCTGTTACGTTCAGGGAAAATCATGTGAACAGGAGAAGTAGGTAGGAATAATGTTTTTTTTTTCAATAAATGCAGGCCTCTCCAGTTAATCTCTGATGACTGGAACCATATTTTCGATCATTCGATATTTGGATATTTCATGCGCTCGATGTTGAAGGGCGACTTCGCTATCGATTTCACTTCATAATTTCATTTGTTAATCAGTAATGAGTCATAATCTTATCCACCGATCATGTCACGATGATTTAAGATCTTGTTCTTGCCTTTGAACATCAACTAACTAATAATGACAATAATACTCCCTCATGGCGTGGGGAGTGGATATTGGGATGAATGATTCAGCGCGCCCTCCGGAAGTGTCGGGGCTCCGGAGACAGGGTCTGTCTGGGAAATTCCTAACGGATAAAATAAAAAATGGCATCGAGGCAAATCATACCACACTTGATTCACAACAATGCATGTGGCCTCCTAAAGAGACCCATGTATTTGAGAAAAAGCCAGAAGTTCCAGAAACATTTTGTCGAACAATATAATATAAAGTAAACGTCGTTTAGTGGTTCACTCGATACAATACAATAAATCAAAATTTTGAGAAACATGTAGAAAGCGAGCAGTATTAAATAAAACTAGAGAAATCAACCATAGAATAATACAAATATAAAATAAGTATAAATATAACTATTTAAATTAGTATACGCTAATGTGGTTTCCAACCATAATCGATTTGATTCTCAAACTTGAAGGAATTTGTATTTCGATAATCATCGATACACTCGTTTATATTACATACGAAATACAGCAACTTATCCTACGTACACGGAGAAGGGAATTTTGGAAGTGAACCACAATCCCACCTAAATATAAATGTCATTATTAAACGAATAGAGAACACGAAACTAACATTGGTGATTCTCAGTGTAGTTTTAGGCTCGACGATTCTAAAATAGATCACTTCCTTTCACCAGGAAAATTCGTAAGGAGTTCTCGCTTCACCATAACATCAGAATCTGGTCAAGTCAGAGTCCAATCAGACCAAAAGAGTCGTGTTTTAGGGAGACACCACAATTCCTCTTCTCTTCTGCATCTCCCAACAACTAATGTCTCTTACTTCTGTTGAATATTATCTGTCGGACTCTAGTGCAGATAGTAACAGTTCGGTCCTATTTCCTATATGGAACAATTTGTGAGTACCCGTTTTGGAAACTTTGATCTGAAGTGAAGTACTTATTGAGGTATTTATTGAATGCCAATCCATACAGTATTGAATAAGTGCTGGAAAGAATTGAATAATGGATTCAAAATCCAACTGTTTGACAGTAGGTAGCACAGAGAAAAATGCAATACTGCTTGCAAAAAAGATCATACAATATCAAGTACACGAAAATGCGTCTTAATTCTCAGAAGCCAATGAAACTCCCTTGTACCTTCCTATTTTCAATGCCTGGTTGAATATATCCAGATACAAAAGATGTTCCACAACCATTTGATCTCAAAGGATACACACATCCAGTGAATTTTCTTTGTAATCTTAGCTTTTCAGTTTGTATAAACAGAACTTTCTCCGCGAAAACATGTTCATGACAATATTTAATAAAAGCGTTTAACATGAAAGCGTACACACGACACATAATATCAAGATTTTGTTTGTACAAAATGCGGTTTCGCGGAAATGTTTATCTCTCAAATAAATCCGGTTCCTATATCGAGTTCTACACGAGTACACGACAATATCTCGCACGAGTTCTTCGGAAATGCATAACCGTAAAACAATAAAGTACTTCACTGGGAGCTTCTGTTTGCATACAGGAGAAACTGAATGTCATGAAATATCCAGACTGTAATAACCACGAATTCCTCATATTACGTTTTAATTTGGTTTCAAGTAACTACTTCCAACTTTTGAACGTATCTATCTGAAAATCCGAATTAATTACTATTTTTCATTCATGTAACATGCATGAAACGTCTATGTTACATTTATGTAACATAATTTTGACGAGGGTATTCAGACACTAGTAAATTTGCTCCTTGTATTACCTTATCCCTTGTGTATGTTAATACAAGGTGAACTAAGACCACTTACCGAAAATTATACAGTGTACTGTCTCCACCATAAGACGTACAAAACTGAGTTAGTAAAATTTGAAAATTTGGACCAAAATAATACCTTTTATAAAAAAGGGACACGTAGACCAGAATCCCTTTCCCTTTATTGAACGTGTGACTGAAGCTGGTGATATGAAATGGAGTTTTAGAATGACTCCCAACAGAAGCTGACAAAAATAAATGACTTTTCAGAACATAACACTATACGATGAAAGTTGAAGCAAATGTTTGACTTTCACCAGTACCACAACCAATTAAAAAAAATGTATAACGACCATCACTGATTCTGTTCTATTCTGCACTTGGCCATTGTGATATGAGAAAACACTGCAGAAGCTCATGTGTGCGAAAGCATGGGTTGTGTTTATATAGTTCCATAATTCAGTGGCAGTTCTATGAAGGTTGTCTCTAGAATTATATAGGTGCTTTTGGACATGACAGACCAGTACCCCATTCAATTTTCGATAAATGGTGGTAGTTCACCTTGTATAAAAAAAAACAATAATTTCAATAACTCACAAAGGAATATGCGAATGGGGTAATCATGTGACTGAAATATTTTCTTATAAAGGGTGTTTCCGAAATTGGAGCAATGAATGAAATGGGTGAAAGAAAACGAAAAATTAAAGCGGAATGAAGGAATAAATTGTTCTCAAAAAACGTTAATTGGATATAAGATTGGACTTTGAAGATTTCGGAAAACTCTGGCAAACTTTTGGGAACCTCTAGTCAGAGATCAACGGCCCTTAGATGTAACCGAAGCGGTGGCAAAAAAAGGCCGGCGCGTAATAAATAAATTTAACAATGTTGCCGACGTTAAATGTTGAAAGATGGTGTGATAAAGTTAACGATATTCTTTCTTCGAACAGTTCCTCTTTAGCTTCGACGTAAGCTTAACGCAGGTATTTGGAGCTGTGGGGGTCGCTGAGTTGGCTTGGCCTCTGCTGCAACAAACCTCATAATTCAGTTCCCCTTTTAGGACAAAGCTCGCGAGCTTATCGAATTAGAGTCGTATATTGTTTGTCGTGGTATTCTTCGATCATATCGCTTCTAGCATTCATTAGGATATTTGTGACTATTTTGGTTAAATCGTTTGACGAATCCATCCAGATTCTTGTTGTGTTTCGGTATTCGACTGCATTCGTGTTTTCTTTACCTCCATCTCTGGTTTTAGAAATTCCTACAATCCCTATTGGACTTACACTATGGAAAATGTCAGTGTTGGTAGGTATTTCGCACACGTTATTTGCAATCGCGGTACTTTTCCATGAACTCGATATTTCAATAGGATAATAGACGAAAATTACGAAGCAATTAGGTAGGTAGTTTGGAACCTAGGTAAAATAACACCGTTCGACAGATGCATCAACAAGGTAGTTTTCAGCGTGCTTGTGACTCGTTACTTCGTGCGAGACTGCTTAGAAAGTGGTGGCGGTCATTTCGAACACTTGTTGTGAAATCAAATTCCGTTTATTTTCAGTAACTTTTTAATCCCCTGTTATGAAATGAGAATGCCTCATTACCCTCATTTTGATTTAATTCAGTGTTTTTATTTCGGTTCACTTCGAAGCCAAATATAAAAACTGGCAAGGTTTACGAAATAATAATAAACTGGCAACGGTGCGGGAATACGAGTGATAACAACAATACTTGAAGATGGGCGCCCTAGGAACTAATGAATGAAACCAGTACTTCCCAAACAATCGTGAGTCAATTTTTGGGAGATTTTCTTTCATGAGCTCAAGACAAAAAGGTAAATGCTTTTCATTGTGTCATTATGTCTCATATCTGAAAACGATACATGAATAGCTACCTAAGAGTTGCATTGGATCCAATATTTCTTCAAGGTTTTTATCTTTTGAAAAATGTATTCATTTATATGTACGCCACTGGAGGATTAAAGTTAACATGTTTATTCGAGTGCATTTCGTTATTAAGTATATTCGAAAGGTAAGTTGACAACGCAGTATCAAATCGTTCCCATTTTCAGCTATATTACTAATAGTACAGACGCCACTGTTATTATTTTGCGTTGAACTGATGGTTCAACAGAGTCCAACGAGAAATTTGCGAATGCGACACAACCAACAAAGCTGAATATTCTTGGTTGATATCCCACTGAATTTACACCAAGCACCTTGTGAAATTGTTTCAGTGAAAACATTATCACTACGTCAATGATATCCAGCTTTACCTCTATTTTGATTCCTTCAATCATGCGATATAAAGCTATTAATAAGAACCTGATACCATTTCATTAATACACTTACCGATTGTGTAAGTCATGTATATTAACGACATTGAAAACCAAGTTTTCATACCGACAATGGATGTTTGTTTGAAAAACTCAAATATGCTGAAATATTCATATTTCAATTTGAGCCCGCTCAAAAGCTCCGAGGCGAATGGTGAAATAATTATGTGTTTGAGTTTTGAGTTTCGAATGTAGTAGCTATATTAAACCGATTGAATTGGAAAATTGCATGAGTTATACAGAGCGTTCGCATGAAGATGTAAAACTTATATATTACAAGGTTCTCCAGTGACATTTATTTGACAAGTCAACTCATACAATTGTCGCTTTGACAGTGATAAATAGTCAACATCTTATTGCATTTTTAAGCACTAACAATGAGTTGATTCGGTGAGTCTACGAACGCCGAAATTGGTTAAATTGATAAAAACTTTGTGCTTACTAATACAGTTGCGACGCAGTCATCAACCTGGCGACAATTTTCTTCGTTTTGCGATGCAAAAAGATATAAATTTGAGCCAGATACTTCCATCGAGAAATTGAATGTAATATTGCAAGATTGGACATTTAATATGCGAAAAAGTAATGGAGACTACAAAGAAGCGTTAAAACAATATGGAACACCAGCGCTAAAATGCTACAGAGTGAATAATGAATTCAATATTGTATTCAACCACTTCAATTTGATTCATTGTTAGCTGTACGTAATGCTCAACGTAAAAATTTAGAAGCACAACCCGAGAAGAGAAAATTTAGTGCATTATTCAATAAACTCGTTTGGAAAAAGGAAAAACGTCCAGCATCTACTACAGAAACGATTACCTGTGGTACCCGCAGCTACACCACTGTTCCTAGTATGAATTTCAATAGCTGCATTTTTAATAACTGTACATTCAAATAAAAATGAGTTTATTTTTAATGTTTCCATAAATAAATTTTGCATTGATTTGTTTTTGAATTTCTTATTCCTTAAATTCTCCTGCCGAATTGCACTCGGTGTTTGTATTGATATCAGGTACTTAAATTATTCGTGTTGTTCAAATTCTATACGTTTTCAAAAGTTGACAGTTTTTCTCGTCGAATTGCTAAGCAACAGTTTTTCGTGCAATTATGAGTGAAAATGAATTTTTTGTCAAGAATTCGCTATACCGCACTCTCAACTTGATTTCCTGTTTAGAGTGATATTAAATTTTTGCTATCTATATCCGGTATTAGTTAGTAGAATGCGCATTATCCATCGATGAATTTTTGAAAACTCGTCCATAGCAGTGAATATGTACAGGAGTGTACGAAATATGTTGCATGCAATTAGAGAACTAGGAAATTCATGTCAATTACATCGCACAAAATTATGACATATTTGTAGTAACTTCATTATTTATTTTATACATTATTAATTTGGATGACATCTGATTTGCATTAACTGGTTGGAATTCTCAACGATCCAGAGGGTTATTTTAGACTTTGATATACTTTATATTTCTGATGAATATAATAATGTAGGGGGGTCGTCAGGCTGAGCAGCTTCACAAGCACCTCGACCTGAAATGTCTTTTGTGCGTGACCCTTCATCTATTCAAGACGACTCTGAGACTTCGTGCGAATTCAAGCCTCTTGCAGAAGATCGCTGGGCATTCGAACAGCAGATGTTCCGCATTTTCCACGAAGTTCTCGCAGTAGCGGCAACTATCACTGTCTGACTTGTTCATCTTTTTGAGGTGATACCCCAGAGGTTAGTGCCCAGTGGATTGTCCCGTTACCAATTTCAAGATTTTTTTGTCCAACTTGAGAAGCTGTTTAGCTTTCCTTGGCGATAGGCTCACTAGCCTTTTCGCTTGTCTTTGTCCTGGCGCTTTATTCCAGTGACATTTTATTTCATCGAATTCCCAGCCAGCGTCGAAACTCTTCTTTTAAGCGGGCTTTGGAGAGTCTACAGAAGGGTTCTGGGCGAGAAAGTAGTGTGTTTGCCCTTCTTTGGCAAGACAGTCTGCTCTCTCATTGCCTTTGATGTCTGACCTGGCACCTACTTCAGGTTTACTTGAATGTTTGCTGCCAGTTGTCTCAGGGTTTGTGTTCAGTCCCAAGTCAGCTTAGACTCACAAGTGCGTGACTTCAGAGCTTTTAGTGCTACTTTGGCTATCTGATAGTATAAAGATTTCTTGAAGAATGGTACTGGTATGGTCCTATTCGAATATGATCGAGTTGTGACTCCAACATAGGACAATGCATCAGACTGTCAAGATTTTGAATTTTTTGAAAATGAGATTGTGGAGGCAGATTTTTATAATTCATTTCAGCGTCGTAACCAATGTTTCCATAATTCTCTAGTAGTGATGAAATAATAATATCGATAAAAGAGAAAAGAAATATTTTAAGAAAATAATCAGTTGACCAATATCTATTTTGATAGAAAAAAATCCTATAGCCTCGTTGAACGGTACAATCGGTTAGAGCAACAAACTGGCGCTCAATACGAAATATTTGTCCGTGCCTACGTCCCTCGATAAACAATGAGGTAATTTTGACGCATTTCTACGAACCAAACAATAACATAAAAGCACATGTCAGCCATGTGAACATAAACTATCGTTTTACCACACTGCGTCCGATGCCGGTTAAATATAGTGCTTTGATTTTCTAAACATTACGTTTTTACTACTCGAACCGAGCGAGCGGCATAAAGCGGCCATGTGCCTCTTTTCCTTTAAATAAGATTCGATAAGCGTTAAAACGTTTTATGCGTAGTTTCCGGTTTCCCGACAGCGACTGGATTTTCGCTAACTGAAAGTAGAGGATGAAAGTTAACGACACGGATGAAATTACTTCCATTGTATTGTTTAGCTATTTAATTAGAAGGGGCATTGAATCGAACGACAAAGTAGCAAAGTTTCGGGAACTAGCGAGCTAGAGCTCGTGAACAAAACGATCTAGGTCAAAAATCCAGACAGTTTAATGGTAGCATGACATTGTCACGGCACAAAATTGTGATTAACGAAATTGGAAGTAATATGGATCTTTTGAGGGAGGCGTATGAACGATATAAATATGGACTTGGCCATAATTCTATATCAAAGAAGAGGGGTCCATAACTAGATAGATTTCAACGCGAAAGAAACCTAAGTAAATTTTTCCTCTAGTCCCCTCACATTCTCAAGCGTGATTTCTTCATCAAGACCCTTTCTTGAAAAAAACACGTGAGTTTGTCTCAAAAACTTGGTTTTCTGTCTCGTCAGCTCTTTATGTGTCACACAGAGTTCTCGATTTTTTTTTATTAATAGATATAATGGATATTTTACTTTGCAGTTAGTTTGTTCTTGAAATCAGCCTCTGTCCTTTTGTCATGTGCTACTCTAACTCTGCCTAATTTGACATTTTTTCTAAAATCCTCAAAAAATCAGTTATTTTTATATTTGAAAAAATGCTAAAGAAAAAAGTAGATCGAGACTTCGATGTCATATCTTGCCCAGAAAATACCCGCACATTCCACATTGGCCTGCTAGCAAAAAAATTGCACCTCCAGAGATTCGTCTTTATTGTTGCAAAGTTCAACTAGTTTTTTCATTTCATTTTGAAACTGATTCGGATTTTCAATGTATGGACATTAATATGTCAGTAATCGAATAAAACAATTTGTATTCAAGAATTTTTGATATGATATTTGACGATAAAAGCAAGTGATGTGATTAATAACTCAATTAATGGTGTGCAAATGCGAGTTGGCTGAAAATTATAAATAAATCTATTCGTTTCACCATATCAAATATTCGAAATCTATTCGAAATCTGTTCGAAATAGCAAACATAGGTATATTGTTTCGGTTTAAAATATAAATTATTACTGCTTTTCTCTCAATCTGCTTCCTCTTTTTCATAGAAGTTATTGATAATTATGTTTTACCATGATGTCATAATAAAATTTGGTATTTTTTTATAAGTTTTGACTTTGTAAGCTTTTCTTGAAAATTAGTGGAAATACTTATAACTTTTCATCATATAAACTCAAAATATCCAAGAAACCGTTGAAAGTTAAACGTGAATCCAACAAAAATAATAACAGAGCAGTGTTTTCATACTTATGAAATAGATTTTTCTGCTATCAACATGTCAAACACTCAACACTAATAAAATAAATTTAAGGGTTTTGAACGTTTATAATGAGACAGTAAAATATTCGAGTACGTAAAAAAACCTTGGTGATATTTTTTATTTTCATGGCGTGAACAGAGATGAAGAATGTCAACTTGGATAAACCTTTCAGAATTCCGAAATAAACCCTCTGATATAAGGACTTCAATCGATTCAAATGATCCCTCTGTAGCAGTTCATAAATGGGGATCAATTAATTTGTCTCTAGCCACACATAAATTGGCTTAATGTGTTCTGTGTGCTCCAAAACAGTAAAGCCTTTGTGAAGGCCTTTGTTTTACAACATTCGCTGGCTCGGGATCTCAGATGCCTCTAATGAATTTTTAACAAAGTTCCGGCTATCGGGGGAATTGTTAGCTTTTCGTTCTTTGTATTGACTTTTTCCTTTGACAATTTCAATAAGGCAAGGAATGCATTGATGCGCTTTGAAGTCTATTTATATACTGATGGTAAAAGCAGATGACAGTTCAGTACTTCGACAGTGATACAAGCGTAACAAACAATAATTTTGACACTCTAATTCAAATCTTGTCACCACTACGACAGTCAAGGCTGACGTTATTATTGCTAAAATAGTGCGAGAATCTCACAATCATGGTGTAGAATATCGTATGTCCTAAAAGTTTTCGCACAAAAATCATCGGGTTTAATTTCAACAAAAACAAAATAATATCAAGTTGCCGTTGGAAACATAAATTTGTTTACTTTGTTTACTGTCAGTTGAGATTTATTTATTTTGAACTTTTCGCTTTAAGAAGTCGTATAAATATAAGATCAAGTATCTACAAGTTGGTTGGGCGGGTACCCAAAGTTGAAATTTGTCGAATATTGCAGGATAAAAACATTCCACGCAGAAGGAATGGTTTAAAATTTTTAAAGAGACGTATGTGCCCCAAATACTAGCGCAACTCCTTCGTATACCAAGATGCTGTCGTCAACTGAGGCGGGTACACTTTGCCAATGAAAAAATCACTATTTTAGATGACGAAAAGTACACTCTGAGTAATTCTGGAATGAAAGGAAACGAATGATTTTATACGGACAACGTAGAGGATTTCCCTGACAATGATAGATACAAACATAAAGCGAACTTTGCAGATAAAATCCTTTTATGGTGCCAATTACTAACAGGGGTGTATCCCGACCTATTGTGGCAAAAGTGAGGGGTGAAGCTATGAATGGGCAGATATATACAGGGTGTCCCAACGAAAACTTTCCACCCGGATTTATTGGGAAATGACAAAGTATTGTCGGAAACGCTGAAACACGTAGATTTTGACATCTAAGGGGACACATGTCAGTGATGGATTCAGTCACGCAACGTCATCTCCCTGACGGGGGCGGTGACCCCTTTGCGAATCATCATAGGGAACATAAGTCGAGTGATACATCATCGTAAAGCTCTCCCCATTCTCTATCCAAACGTTTGTTTTTTTTTTCAAAATCGAATGACTGGTAATTGAGATTAGTGGTGTAACAGGTTCAAGTTAAATAATCAATATCGTACCTATTCTTATCGAAATTCAATTTATTAGTTGCTCGAAGTAAGCCCCTTCCACCTCCATACAATGATAAAGTCTACTTTCGAAACTATTACGAACGTTTTCCAATACTTCTGGAGTTATTCTGCCGCACTCGGTTACAATTCTACCACGAGGATCCTCCAGTGACTCTGACGGAGTGGCAAATACTTTGCTATTGAGATGTCCCCATAAAAAATAATCCAACGGGTTGAGGTCTGGTGATCTGGCTGGCCACTCAATTGGTCCTCGTCGCCCTATCCAATGATTGGTATATCGTTCATCCAGAAAGTTTCTAACCGCTACCGCATAGTGAGGTGGTGGAATAATGACCATCTATAAAAAGTGGTCCAATAATATTTTTGGCAAAAATACCACACCAAACATTCAACTTCTGCGGAGTTTGTGTGTGGACCTCACGTATTAACCTAGGATTGGTATAGCTCCAGTAGCGGCAGTTGTGACGATTTACGTTTCCATTAACAAAAAATGTACTCTCGTCTGAAAAACAAATATTGAAGAGCAAATTGGGATTTGTTCTCAGTCGCTCAGACATTTCCTCACAAAACTGTTGACGTCTGTCAAAATCGTCTTCGTTCAGTTCATGTAGAAGTTTTATTTTGTATGGGTGGAATTGATGTGACTTGAGAATTCTCCGAATAATCGATCGCGCTACACCTGAAGCTCCAGCGAAGCTTCGAATAATTTGAATCTGATCCATAGCCACGTTTCCCAAAACCACCACCTCAATAGCCTCGTTTCGTATCAGACGTTCAGGATGATAATTCTGGTTGCCCACAGACCCAGTTCGTTAAAATTTAGCAATCAACGTTCCAACATAGGTATGAGACGCATTTTTCCCTGGATGCCTTGCATTGAAAATTCTAGCTGCAGCTCTTAGACACTCATCATTTTTGTAGTACAGTTTCACTAACTCAATTCGTTCTTCTAACGCGTACATCATTTTCAGGTAGAAATTTAACTAACAGAATGCGAATCAACTGATAATTTTCATACGAATTCTGAGAGAATACACCCAGACGAACCATAAAAAAGCAGGGATTTTTGTCTACATTGTCTGAAAAAGTCAAAAGAACAAAAACTAAGAAATACTGTTTCTGGGCTTTGGGGCCGTGGTCGGTTCACCTCTGTGGAGGCGGTTCCTTTGGACGTTTCGCTCACAACTGCGGTGAGCATCTTCCGCTTGTACAATGTTGTCTTCTCGCAGAGCGACGTACAATTGACACTTGGTTGAAAGATCTTCGCAATTAATAGTCCCAGCCTGGCTAATTACTCTGTTGTGCCTTATTTTTTTTTTGTTCGTGGGGTGATTAGGGTACCTGACCGGATGGGATGCTGCCATTATCTAATCTGTCCACTTATTGAGTCGTCGAAATAATTAATACATTGAATTTTGATAAGAACAGGTAAGATAATTGATTAATTTACATTGAACATGTTAATTACACTATCAATTACCATTCATTCGATTTTGACGAAATTTAAACATTTGGATAGAGAATGAAGAGAGCTTTAAGATGATGTATCAGTCGACCCATGTTCCCTATGACGATTCGAAAGGGGGTAGCCGCCCCCGTCAGGGAGATGAAGTTGCTCGACTAAATCCATTACCGACTTGTGTCCCCCTAGAAATCAAAATCGACGTGTTTCAGCGTTTCCGCAAATAATTTGTCATTTTCCAGTAAATCCGGGTGGAAACTTTTAGTTGGGACACCCTGTATTGATAAAGGCTCACCCAATTGAGGATTTTTGGGCTTCACTGTCGAGGAAGGTTTATCATGGAGGCTGGCAAGCCCAAAGTGGAGAACAATTAAGAAGGCGAATTTACGAAAAACTGAGAGAAATTAATGGGAATTCCATCCAGGAGCTCATGATAGACATTCAGAGAAATTTGCGTCTGGTATACGTTATTTTTTGCTTGCTTCAATGGATAATTCAGACTTGGGTGTTACAGGGTGTTAAGTCGGCACATTGCCAACTCCGTTATTATTGATGCTACGAATTCGGTTAAATGAGCAAACTAGTAGCATTTTTAACGGCCTTCTAGATGCCAAAAACAAAAAAAAATTGACAGTCGCGTTTTCAGAATATTTCATAAAATGATATTTCTTTCAATGGATCACCCTATATTTTATGCATTTCGATTCGTAATAACATTCTCAACAAAAAAGATCAAATTACCTTTCTTCCTAATGAGCGATTTAAGTGGAAATATTTATTTCTTTCACTAGTACAAAAAAATTCTTTATTTTGGCGAATAAAACCTCATGATTGTCCAAAGACCCAATTTTGGTACTTATACGAATGACAATATTTTGTTACTAAAAGCAAAATGAGACAGAAAAGAGAAAAAATAGCGCTGGGATGTGAACTCGTGAAACCCATGATCATCATATCGCACCACACAATTGACACCACTGAGCTATTTGGTATTAATGTACAAAACGATAATTTCCATCTTAAAGCCATTCCGCTAGCCGCATTCATTTTGTGAATCAAAATATGTCTGCTGTAATGATAAATTTGAAGCCGTTTTTGTACAGAACAGAAAATACTGGAGGGTCATATGAATGTGGAAGGAAAAAATGTGTTTGATTCGATAAAACATAATTATTATGAGCAATCAAGTTGCCTTGAAACTTTGTTGAAATACTATTTGTCCAATATTCTCAAGTATATCATGACAATGTCATAAATTATTGTAACTGTCAACTACTGTTCGAATATTTTTCGAAATGCCGTTTTCTTTCCCATCAAAAAAAATGTGATATGTTAGATTTCTCTTCGATCCAGGAAAAATTAAAAAGTTTTTGAGAATAGGAGAACTAAAAAACGTTTTGTAATATCTGAAGATACAGATATTGACGTTTTATCCTACTTAGAGGTATATCCAAATAATTCCATCAGAGATTTATCTAGAGAAATAGCTGTTTCACTGTCCGGTATACAACGAATTCTGAAGAAACATAAGATTTACTCCTTATAAGTTAAGACCAGTGCAAAAACACTAGAACCTGGTGATCCTGAGAGGCGATTGGGGTTTTGTCGGTGGTGTATGAATAAATGCAGACAAGATTCAAACTACTATAGAAATATTATATGGAGCGATTAGGCAAATTTTTTAAATCGTGAAATGTATAATAGAAAGAATTTTCATCATTGGAGTAGACATAATCCATTTTTAGTCCATTCCCACAATCTGCGAAGACGATTTAGTATTAATGTTTGGTGTGGTCTATTAAGAGGCGGAATCATCGTCCATTTTTCAACCATGGTTCTTTGAACGGACCCCGTTACATTAATTTATTAACAAGAGTGTTGGAAGAGTTGTTCGATGATCTTGAATAAATTGGAGGCTCGTCAGATGATCTATTTTCAGCAGGATGGAGCACCAGCACATAATGTCAGTGACGTAAAAAGAATGCTGCGAGGCTGTTTCGGAAACAGATGAATTGTTACAAATGGTCCTAAGTGGCCCCCTCGTTCACCAGACATGACACCTCTAGATTTATATTTTTGTGAATTTCTGAAAAATGAGGTGTACAAAATGAAACATAATGATGTAGGTGAACTGAAAAATTATATTGAAGCTATAATTAATAGAATTGACGTCCGAACTGAGTTGAATGCCACACGTAGTGTCGATAGAAGGGCCCAAATATGTGCTCAACAAGGCGGTGTTTACATTTACTCGATATTTTATAGCGTTTTATCAAATCCGTTTGTTATAAATGTTTCCTATTGATAAAACTGTCTTATTTTCACCTTTACGAAAAAAAGTCAAATGAGATTTGTTGTTGAGAATGTTATTACGAATCGAAATGCATGAAAAAATATACGGTGTTTCATTAAAAGGAATATCATTTTATGAAATATTCTGAAAACGCGACTGTCAATTTTTGTTTTGTTTTCGGCATCGAGAAGGCCATTAAAAATGCTACTAGTTTAACCGAATTCGTAGCATCAATAATAACGGAGTTGGCAATGGTGCCCACTTGACTTGGAACACCCTTTATGAAAGTATGATTTTTTCATATAAGTTTTAGTACTTGAATTGAAATCAAAACAAATTGACAAGCTCTAAAAATCATATGAATAATATTTACCTTGCGGAAAAAGTGATTAAGTAATTTCTTCGGTTTCTTTCGGTTTCTGGAAATATAATATATTATAATCATTCATGATTACCTATTTCTACGCTTGTTGTCTATATTAATATTATCATCATTTCCATCATCATGCGGAAAGCGTGTACTATCAGAATAGAAATGCAAACTCAGGTCGTTTAGGAAAATCAATGGACTCTCTGTTTGTTTGGGGTCGGTAAAGTGGAGAATCCGCTAGATGGATATTAATTTACTAATCTTCTTAAATCTTGCTGACGAAATATCGAAATGTAGAGACTCCGTAAATATAAACTCCCATAAACGATGGAGGTCTGGAAGAGACCGATAACATTGTGTTTGTAGCAAATATTCGACAGGTATCTGCGATATTCGGCGAAATCCAGTCGAGGGTTTAAATTATTGGAGATTTTTCGATTTGGCGTTATAGCAAAGGCGATTCACTGAAACTTTCACACAACGATATGCGGATTCGTATGAAGTTAGTTCAATTTTGAACGGAATATCCATGGAAGATTTGTACTCTGGACAATTCAGCATTAAAAGAACAAAGGGAACAAAGGAGGTGCGTTGAATAGAGAAAGGCCTTTATTGTTGCATTCTGTTATTAAAATATCAGCTGCCGATGCTGCTAAAGGTGAATCAAATTTCCCAGTTTAGTACACCTAACGCAGTGATAGATTTTCGTTCGACTAAGAGAGATACCGCCCGAGAATTTTTCTACAATCGCAGCTGTTATGAACTTCTATAACATTAGGACTTGCTCTTAAGTTTGGTAGACTAATAATTATTTTGATTTAGCAATTCTGTTATCATAATAATGATTTTGAAATTATTTTGTTCCTATGTTTCAAGTTTCTAAATGTTTCAGCAAGACTGTTATCAACTTTACTCTTTTCTCAGGGACAAGTTCCATAAGATTGGCCCAGTTATGTTGCTTCTCTGAATTTCTTTTCAAAAATAAAAATCCCAGACCATCCTATGACCATATTTAATTCATTTTAATTTAGTTTTGTCATTTGAGTAGATACTCCTTTTTGTTTGAATTTACAATATTTATATTTTCAATTAAAATTAACTTTGAACTGACATTTCTTATTCATGATCGCCATCTATTTGCAACTGGTTCAAAGTCATGTCTCCTCGATCACGGAATCTTACTTCCAGATCTAGTGTTCCCGCGCTGGTTTTGGCCACAGAATCCTTTCAAGCAGAATCTCTTTCTATATACGATTCATGAAATTTGCTAGATTGATGAATAATGATCCAAATCTACGTATTCTTTAATTCAATAAGTTCAAAACTACTAATGGTCTTATAGAAAGTTTGTATCAGTTTGGAGATTTGCGCAAGCAGTGCGCAACAGTCCTTTTATGAAAAAAAGTTTCATGTATTCTGGCAATTTGTGATGTAAACAGTCAAATGATGTTGAAATCGTTCCACTTCGTTTTCACAATGGAGGATAATATAAATTGGGCTTTTCAAATGCCTTTTTCTTGATGGTATCTGGGACGCACACAGGCTTTGATATTTTAGGATTTTTCACTTCACAGCACTTCTTAGAGGTAGGAAATGTACATGTACTGGTTAGGTTAGGTCATGGAAAACTTATTTAGTTTGAAATTATTCCACTTTCTATAAATTTTTACTTTAATTTTGGATTCATAACTTTCCACAAATCTTTTCACAACTGGCATCACTGGCTGTTCTCGACGACTCTCCTTTGTTAACAAGTTTCCTAGCAACTGATATCCTCTATTTTTGTTATTGTATTGCAATTGTTTAAAAAAGTAACGGATATATTTGTATTCTACAGGACAATTTCATTATTTTTTTAGAAGGCATAAAATTATTTTTCAAGTTATTTTTTTTCAACTATGTGTTTTCAAATGATTTACGGGATGGTTAGTCAATGAGAAATTTGAATAATTCCAAAGTTTGTTGTTTGCTAAAGTGTTATTTATGTATTTATGAAATTTTTTTAAATTTACTACATTGAGAAACTTTTGAAAATTATTACAAAATATCCATAAAATATTATCCATGAGTAAATTAACACTTTTTTGTCAGTTATTCACTTTTCAGCTGAAAACCCACAGCACCACCCCGGGTGGTCGGTGCGAACTCCAAGCAAGCACCAGACGTCGGGATTGAAATCTAGGCAACTCACATCACACTTGCTTCATAAATTCTCGCGTACTATGCTCTCGAACTTCTGTCCGATTGGAGTTGAATCAAAATATAGCATTTTTGTGTTTTCCAATTTCTTAGCCTCAGAATATGTACATGATTAGTTTTTTCTGCCTTAAAAGCACCATATCGTAAGGTTGAAGATCAGGACAGCCAGTTGTATTGTTGTTTTTTCCGTTAACCAGCTGTCATCCCCCTACGAACGACAGCCCTCAGAAGTCGAAACTTGTGCGAGCTAAGGATTAAAGAGGTCTTACCTTTTAACGTGCGATTCCTAGCACGATACCAGTAACCATGCTGGGAATCGAAACCACGTCTTTCTGATTGATAGACTAGCGATCATGACCACTGCGGCCCATATACCAAGCAATGAGCCGTCGCCTGTCCATCCCATGGTTGCAACACCAAGCCGACCTCTAATCCCCCTAGAGGGAGACACTTGTGACGGCCCCTACAATATTAGCGGGCGGGTCCGTAAATACTCCGAGACTAAGTTGATTTCGCGCAGAATCCATGCATTCTGTGAAGCTTATGCGTGGGTGTGATTCACTACAGAGACTGATCAGAAAGAAGGTCCTGTGTGATAAAAGTCGATAAATCTCTGTAAGTTTAATGGCATGCCTGTCCGTAGCATCTTTATTGAAAGGCCTATTCTATATTCAACAGGGCTGTGACTGTTGAGACCTTGGTGAAAGGAACCTGTGAGGTAGAAAGTTTCACCAAAGCCAATCATACACCACTGTGTCATTCTTAGAATGCTAAGAAATCACTATCATCATTCGCCATCATGCAAGAATATATAGGTTCGTCTTCAATATTCTCTCACCCTCTAGATTTTTGAAACTACAGATACATTCAAGTTTATTCTATATGTAAAATAGTGACTAAGCTGCGCCTTACCAATTTATTGACAATGCAACACCAAATTATTTTTTCACGGTCAATCACACACTGCTATTAAATGGATTTGTAATGAAATTTTTGAAAATTTTCTTATTCTGATGATAGTTTGCCTTCCAATTTGCAGGGTGATATCTTGTATTTTGATTCAAATTGTTGAAATTAGGTATTTGCAATTTTTCTCATAAAGTTCATTCATGCTAAACTTTCAGAAAATTTATAATCGAATTTCATTATTGTACTTCAAATGATCCTATTGTACTAGAACTTTCTGAACTTCATATGATCCTAGGACTATAATGAACTCCATTACGTCATTTAAACACAATGACAACGATATCATAATGATATGCCAACAGGTAGGTAAATGGTTTTATTTGTGACTTATGTAGGTATTGATTGAGCTACAAGTAGAATAAGCATTGATTATTCAGAAAAGAGTAAATACTTTATTATTTACTAAGGAAGTAAAGAACATTTTATCATCGTGAAGGTTGATGTTAGCGAAGACAACAATCACTTGTAGGATCAAGAGACGAATAGACACTTTAGTCCAGTAGTTTATATGCTATAATTTTTATTGACGGAGAGGCCTCGTTTCGTCAAAAATTAGTTCTCAAAGTTGGGAAGTGGAATACTGATAGTACAATGTATACCTACTACGATACTAGAGTTATTTTTCTAATACCAAAATGTGAAGTGTTCCATTAGAACGTTGGAATGAACATCATAATTCAAATACAGTTATGAATTTCCTGTAAAAAATTTAAAAAGCATCATCCTCTTAAAAAATCAAGAATTCAACGGACAAATTCAGGATCAAAAGTGGCTCTTCTGTTACTGAAATCTTTTTCTCCCGGGTACAATTAATTTAATGTTGTTTAATTCGAAAAAGAGGAAATAGACGCTTATATGTACTTTTTATATTATTTTCATAAATATTCTTCTTACAAAATCAAACAGACGAAGTAGAAAAAACTGATGTGAAAGTACTAAAAAAAATTTTGTTCTCAGGAAGTAAAAATGTTTTCCTCCCGGCGAAAGGAAAAGGACCATTTTCCTCATTTCATCAAGGGACGAAAATTAATTTCTCTGATGTGGTTCTGAAATGAGAATCACCCTTCCAACGTTCAAAACATTTACACAAGCTACGTTACATTCAACTCATAATCAATATCATTTATGCATCTCTAATTAACTCCAACTCACATGTCATTGCGAGTAATTTAGTGTCCATAGTGCAAAATACCTGCAACATTATTATTATTTCAATGATGGGACAACCTGGTCAATTGTGGCAGGAATTTCATGTACACGTATAATGAAAATATTGATTGTTCGGAGCAACAAATAACATATAATATTCATTCTCATTCTAACGGTAGAGTATGATTATGAACCCGATATCTGCAAATAATCTGGTTTTAATGTTTACCTGAAAATAGATACTACCATGGAGAATAATGGAAAGTGGATATTTTACTTCCATTACGTATTGATTTCACATTTTATGAAACTGAACGATTTGAATAGGTCAGAATAAAAAGCAAGCGGATATTGAAAATGTCGTTGATATCAAAAATGAATACTTAATAATATGTTAAAACATTGGTAAATAAAACGAATAATATAGACGAATCAAAAAACAACTACTTCCCTGGGTACCACGACGAACATTGAACTGCACCTGACAGATATTTATGTTTAGTTGTTCCGAAGCCATTTTAATGAACTGAAAAACTGAAAGAGATGTAACAGAATTTGTCGATTTGTTCTCATACATCGACCATACTTCTGTTTCTTTTTAAATGAAAGGTGGTGAATGAGAAGAAGTAATCATATTCAACTGATTTCGTAAAGATTAAAACATTCTATAAGGAGGGCTCTATGCAAGTGCGTATTGTAATCAAAAGGCAGAAACTTGCTTTATTCCGCTTACAGAAACTATACAGTTCCCACCCAATACGGAACTTGTACAAACTCGTACAAGGCACAAAAATATTGGATTGGGTACTGTGACATTACAACATGGGTAAGATACAATAGGCCCAAATGTCACCGGAAGCAATAGCCTAGCCAGACCTACACAGAGGTGGAGGTTTTAGTGAGTATGCCTGATAAGGAGATTCGCACAGTATTTTATTGAGCTTGGAGACTCAATATTTCTTTATGAAAGATTTCCTCCAGATTTTTGTCGTTCGAACAACTCTTCTCTACAATCTCTCGATTTCAATGTTCATTTCAAAATATTTTTGTTATTGATACGTATGGATAAAATGTAATTTATGCTCAAAAGAACATTGTGTTTGTGAACCTATACGGAAAGTTCATTCGATACCAACGATATTTACTTTCATCGTGTTTGTCATGTACTGTGCACTGCAAAAATCATTAACTTTTCAATTTTTCATTGGAAATGTTGCTAAATTTTCCTTTTAAATCACTACTCCCGCGTTTGATTCAGACAGAGGAACGAAAGAACACTGATTCTGACTGTACACGTGTTGTCATTCAGAAGTGGCGATTTTCTACACACACAAAAGATAATTTTCTTTCCTAAATTTTCAAATCCAACTTTCATTTTCCACTTCGTCTGGTGGGGATAGCAACGGTAAGTGGTCGTAGTTCAACCTGAATATTTTTTTTACTGAAATGTAACCTTTGAATACCTTCTATACCTACTTCTGATTTTAAAACTAATGAATATTTCACTGTATAATTAATGTCTGAAATTGTCCATGGAGGATATGAAATACTTTTTGTTGACGATATTAGGTTATCTTGGACCACAAACATCACTATGAATTATGAATTAAGGTAGTTTCACTTGTTTTATTGATTAAGATTTTGAATATGACAATCTAGTTTGTTAAACACAAGCTTCACATGATACATTTTAGATTATTGCTTAATTTTCTTCCAAACAACAGTTTTTATTTGACACCAAGATTGGAAATGAGACATATTGATCTTCTACTTATTGTGATGACGTTGAACATTACTATTCACTTTTTGGGCTTTTCAACTTGTGATAATATGCTTATGTCTCATTTAAACTTAAGACAAAGAAGCCTCCTTATTTTCAGCTGTGTTGTCATACTGCTCCTTTCATAAATCTCTGAATTTTTTTTATCACTGAGTAACTTAATTCTTGCGCAATCATTACTTGACAATAGTGTAAAAGCCGAAACCGGTAGTAACAAATAAAGATTCAGTGGAATTGGACAAGGTTATTTTCTCCATCCTGTATTTTTTCAACCTGTATATCTATCTCTCTCGCACATTTTGTGCCAAGACAGCTAGGAAAAATTTTGAAAACCGACCGTACTATCCCCTTTCAAGAGTCCAAGCGGCTGTCCTGAATTATTGAAAATATGGCACGGTCGAATGGAGAGACCCGATGTGAATTTGTTTTCATCCTCTTCACTAGAAGCTCGGATAAATCAACCTTTATAAACGTGCATATGTTCAGAATCCGATACGGAAAGCATTAACATGATTGCTACGTTTCTTTTTCGATCGTTCGAATACATCAAAACGGAATTGTAAATCGCGCTAGATCTCCTCTCTCACTGTGAAAATGTAAATACGGATTTACATTTTAATGAAGTGTGAAATATGAAAAGGTTTTCGTTACGTGCAAAAAGGGAAAATGGAGACAGCTCATATTGAAATTTTTTTGTTTTACACTGAGATGACAACGTAAGATAGGCAGGCATACATTGGTAATGGAGAGGAACCCTGTACTTGAAATTCAACATGAACGAAAATTTGAGACTGGAAAAACTATCAAAATTTCTCTTCAGAAATCCGATCAAATAACAAAACCTTGATGAGTAACTCGCCGCTCACGCTCTAAACTTTGTTTGTAAGGGACATCTTCCCTCACCAGCAGTGTCGTGCGTTATTTACAGAAATATTGAGGTTCAATAAAATAGAAATAATGGAAACCCAATATGGAATGGAAATCTGAAATTACGATGGAAGAATCTCCACAGGACTTTAAGAACAGCCGATGCTCTAATTGACATGTTTTTTATAATTCATTCATTTTACTCTTTTCCAATTCGGTTTCCCTTTCTCAATAGTTACGACACTGGTAGCTTACCTATGAAATGACAAACTATTTTGATTTCCAGCTTCAAATGATCTTTTACACATTTCACAATGCTTCACCATTGTTTAATAATGAAACTATCGATAGTTTAACACAAATTAACTCAGAATTTGTCCTTCATCCACAAAAAAACATTCCAATAAACCAAAGACGAAAACAAACAGAAATGTTTTGTTGTTCTGTCAAATATGAAATGCAGCGTTGCCGTACATGGATGGACATACCTACTATCGTTTTTACATGCTCCCAACAATCTGCAATGAACGTTTGAATCACCTTTTTATTGTTATATATTTCATCCAAGACAGTATTTTTGGGTTTTCGTTGCCATGAATATACCCGACAGAAATAAAAATCTAGCTGAGGTGCTTATTGTATCCTCAAAAAATTGCGATTACTTTATGTAAAGATATTACCTTCAGTACTTTCTGAGTATTACTCATCTATAGGTTGTGTTACTTGATCGGAGGTTGAGAATAAACAGAGATTTTAGTTGAGAATTTTTTAACACTGCACTTAATGTAAAACGAGATATCGAAAAACTCAGCTGTTCCAAAATAATTTGAAAATATAAATTATTTCTGTCTATACCGTTTAAGATATAAAAGGCGTAAAGACACAATCGTAGATGGCCATCCCTTGGTCTTCAGCTGTTAGTAAGGGCAAATGGTCGCGGTGGGTGGAAGTAAATTTTTATCCGAACCAGTGAAAATAATATTTTTACCGACGCCACTGGTGGTTTCACTGCTGGAAGTTACTGCTGAAAATTTACTGCCAACTTCACATCGGTGCAAAACCGAAGGAATGACAATCTTAATCTGTTTCACAACAAAAACGCAAAGAATAATTTCCCACTAGACATATAGCTTCACTTTCAAAAATTGCTGCAGGGAGGAAACAGATGAGTAATTCTTATGAATTCATATTGATCAAAATCTAGATTGGAAGATTCATATCAACGAACTGGGCCATAAATTAGACTCGGTGTGTTATTTCAGAATCAAGGAAAAGTATTTAAAAAATGCCACTCTGAGGACTGAGTATTTTTCCACTATATTGCGTTTTGTTGTCCACTTCTGGGAAGAAAGCAGTAAAGAATAACATATTACTACAAAAGGAAATGTAGAGGAAAATTCAATGAATGAGTATATAAACTCTACCAGGTATTTATATACAAGGTGGCCCAAATTCAATTTATCAATTACTCGAATTGAGCCCCCCTCTCCAAAATCCATACAATGATGAAGTCTTCTTTCGAAATTATTGCGAACGTGTTCAAATACTTCTGGAGTTAATATGACGCCCTCGTTTACAATTCTACCACGTAGATCCTCTAGTGACTCTGGCCTAGCCTAACGGTACGTTTCTATATTATTAAATATGTGATCAAAACATTGAAAGTGTTTTCTTGCCAAGTCCTGTATATAAATGTCGAAGGGCAATAATTAACAGTTGTTCCAAAACTGCGCAAATGACATTGATTTTTTTTCGTATCCTTTTCGTATCCTTTTCGGAATGAAATTCTTTTGAGAAAAATTATGAAACTCTTTAATTGGTACAAGAACTTAATTAAGAGAAAACCGAGCCGCTAGAGTTCTGCAACCTTGCTGGCGGCCACAATTATATCGTTTCAGAGAAGGAATAAAAACAACATTTACATGGAGGATTCGAAAAGGACAACCTAGTAAGAAAAGGAAACACGCAAGAAAAATCCAATTAAGGAACACCGAGATTCCTTCCGCAAAATCGTGTTTTTTTTTTCCTGGAAGATGAGCTCCCGGTGCTTTTTTCTCTTAAGTGAGGTGTAACGAGCAATACCAATTATGAATGCGGATACTTTTGTATTGCGTCATGCATATCACAATTTAGGGTTTGAATTTTTCGGTTGAAGTGAAGAATAACATAAACGTTGATGCTTGAGGTTGAAAACCTGAAATCCAAACCGTTAGCTCTAGACGGGTTTGTTTCTTGCTTCCTATTTCTTCAGAAAAGTATGTGTGGAATACAACAAAAATCAATAAAATAATAATTTATTTGAATTTTCATCATTATCAAAACACAGATAAATTAATAAACATTTAATTTACTCGAATTTACGATGGTTTCTAACATGGTATACAATTTTCAACATAATATTTGTAATAATTCAGATCTTAAAAAATTTTAATGAAACTGAAAATCAAAAATGTACAGAAAGGAATTATAATTATTTCTAAACTTACTATAAACCTCTTACTAATTCAGTTTTGTATTCAGAATAAAATATGCATAATACTTTTTCAATTTCCAATTTACAAGTCTCAATTGCCGCTAACTTCATATTCATTTACATACACTAAAACTACCTTACTTCATAATTGTTGTAACATAGTTTCCTTGGTACCTAGTATTATTCTGTTTTTTTTAATTGTTATTATTCATTGCTAAAAAAAACAGGCCATCCCAGCTCAAATACTGTCAATACTGTCGAAAATAATAAAAACAAAAGATCATTCAAATAAAGCCAGAGCCTAACAGATCATTTAAAAATCTAATAGTAAATCAAAAATATAAAAAAACTGGAGAAAAAAAAATAGCTCAAAACGCAATACTATGAAACTTCAGAGGAAGCTAGCTGCATTCCAAATTTGAACTGAATATATGAGTTATAAGAAAAATACAAAAAAAAATCTTAAAATTTCAAAAGCCTGTAGATTCTAAGAAGTGGAAAGTTGAAATTCCCAAAAAGTTATCTCTAGAGGAGTTCTGAGGGTTGGTTGCTCCTGAGGGCTGACACAAGGAACAAATATTGAATATTTTGGCGAAGGTGTTGATCTTTGTCATATAATATATTTTTTCTGAAATCGTTCAAGAATGCCCACTTTCTCGGAGCAACTTCAGGCCTCAAAATACGCTAATCTAGTATTTTAGTCCGTTGCTAAGCAACGAACTTTCCCGGACCGTTTTCGGCACTAAACTGTACGGGAAAGTATTTTTTCTGAAATCGTTCAAGAATGCCAACTTTCTCGGAACAACTTCAGGCCTTAAAATACGCTAATCTAGTATTTTAGTCCGTTGCTAAGCAACGAACTTTCCCGGACCGTTTTCGGCACTAAACTGTACGGGAATAGTTATTATCCTAACAAGTACGGAAAGAGTACTATTACCGCATGAGACTGCAAGCAGTCGAGTGCGGGATAGTACCTTTCCGTATGAGTAAGGATCAAGATTTTTTCTACAAGAGCATTGAAACATCTTATGTGATGCTCTTGAACAAACTTTCACGTGCGGGAAAAATTATTACCGCACTAATGCGGGAAAAACTCACTTGAAGTGACATTAGCGTGCGGGAAAATTTTTCCCGCACTAGTGCGGGAATATGACACCTCTCAAACTAAATTGCGTGTGGGAATAGGGCGGAACACGCACGCTTGTAGAAAATAGTTATTATCCTAACAAGTACGGAAAGAGTACCATTCCCGCATGAGACTGCCGTTAAGCAGTCGAGTGCGGGAGAGTACCTTTCCGTATGAGTTAGGATCAATATTTTTTCTACAAGCGCATTGAAACATCTTATGTTGCTCTCTTGAACAAACTTTTGCGTGCGGGAAAATGACACCTCTCAAACGAAATTGCGTGCGGGAATAGGGCGGAACACGCACGCTTGTAGGAAAAGTACTTTCCCGTATCGTAAACGATCCGGGAAAATTTTTGACGGCTTGTATACATTTTAGACAGTAAATGAATGCACGCAAACAATAAGTATAATTCCTTAATTTATGATAATGCTGATTGCGATTTCAGAAAAAATAGTATGTGTACCTCGTAGTAAAAGCACATTCCCAGACTTCAATGCTTGTTGGCCTCGGCTTATCGCCTCGGTCAACAATTTACACTGTCGTCCGTAGATACACAATATACTATTTTCAACATAGTGGCGAAGGCTCTCAGTATTCCTAGATAAGAGCATACAGATTGATAAAGATTCTGAAGTGGGGGGTAATGGGGATGACGGGGATTGATAGCACAGTGATAGCGTATTTTGTGGAAGAATTTTACCTCGAAATAAAAATCAACGGGCGATTTCCAGTTTTTTCTACGATTTCGAAAATAAGCGGCATTCAAGTTTTAGCTGGGACACACTATATATACATATACCGGTATAGTTCACAATGATCGTTTGCTTCATTATTTACTTCATTTTCCACCCCTTTATTAGATGAGTTTAACGAACCAACAATCGTTACGGTATTTGGGTATATCTGGCTAATAATACCTAAACTGGAACGAAATTACTAAAAATAGTTGCAATTAACCGATTCACTCGACGCTTAATCGCAATGGAGTATTTGTTGCGTATTTTAATTTGAAGTTA
Organism: Chrysolina americana; assembly: GCA_958502065.1. NCBI lineage: Eukaryota > Metazoa > Arthropoda > Insecta > Coleoptera > Chrysomelidae > Chrysolina > Chrysolina americana. The sequence continues at coordinate 58,130,820 of OY293416.1, read as the reverse complement.
ATATTTAAACCGAGTAGACAATTGCCGTGTATACTTGGTAGACAGTTGTTGGCTTTTGCATATTGTGAAATTCAATACTGCGTTTGCCTTCAAACATTGTGAAATCGAACCAAATAAACTAATAATATTCGAAACTTCTTCAACTTCACATCGTAGTGAATAAGTATATTTTCCCACTTCCACTGATCATGAATTCAAATGTCAAAAATCTCGAAAAATGTCCACAGATATCTCTTGCTCGCACAGGCCCTGCATGCATCTGAGAGGTTTTCTCAGAAAAACTGGGAAATATGTAAAAACAAAAAAATGCAAAAAAGTATCACAATACCATTGTTTCTTGAATGTTTCCTTCAATATTACATTGGAATACCACGATTATTTTCCTGATATTAGGTTAGGTTAGGTTTGAATAGGAATGGACCCACATCAGGTCTTCCACCGCTGCCCACGACCTTTGGTTATTTTGATATCAATTATTGTTTTATTAGCACAGACTATTCTGGCTATGAATCGAATTTGCTGTGAATATTTGATAACTTTTACGTCAATATTATCTGCGCCACCGTGATAATATTCAATCACATGCAAATATAGTAAATTTACCAGCATTTAAAAGTTAACATACATCATATTATATAAGCATAATAATAATCAATCAAATCAAAATATACTTGAACATGATTCTAGTTCTTCGTCATGAATACTACTACGACTGTTATATACTAGGCCATTAGTGGACTAGCACAGCCTGTGCTGGCAGAGAATGGCTATTATCATTATTTGCCGTAGACCAATAATTATTGTCTTAAGAACTTTTCCCTTTGGTTACCATCGAACCAGTCACTTTGAATGAAATAATTGATAAAATATCTAACCTCAAAAATAAGTGCTCTCGGGTCCCAATAGAATCTCAACTAAAACCATCAAATTTATGTACATCTAGTAGTAATTATGGGGAGTCCGCTGCCGCAGCCAGGCAAGTAGGCCCCGATGGACCTCTCTTTGCTTTCCCCGCTCTCCACATAACTATCTTGCCTTTCCTAGTCTTCCTTTCCGAATCTGTGACCTTCTAATGAAGGTCAGTATGTCCGTCCACTTTAATTCGATGAGTTCTTTTTGTTGGAGATTTCGAATGTTAGCCTCCCGTACGCCTCACACTCGCCAAGGAAGTGAGACGAAGTTTCTTCGACTTCTTCACACATATGGCAAGTGGGGCTGCTTTTTATACCCATTAGTGACAGGTGTCTACCTAGTTTGTTATGGCCTGTTAGTATTCCTACAAGGAGGCGTAGTGTTTGGCGTTCTCTGCCTAAGAGTCACGCCATCCTTGACTTGCTAGAGCCAGCCACAAAGTATTTTGACTGTCTGCAGCCGGCGGTGTTCCTCCAGAGTTCGTTAAGTTATCTTTCCGCACAATAATCTAAGGCAGAAGAGACCTTGCGATGCCTAGTACTGGTTCCGGCTCACAGAACGGCGCCCCGGAACTGGTTCTGGCAAGTTCGTCAGCCACCTCGTTTCCCAGCACCCCCTATGACCAGGAACCCATACCAACTCGACTTACTTTATTTCAGCTAATTTCTCCAGAGCGTCTCCGCATCCTGTACCAGGACTGAACTTGTCTTAAGATGGCAGATGGCTCTGAGCGCTGCCTGGCTATCGGGCCCTTCTTTCACCTCCTGCCTCATAGCTACGGTTAGAATGGCGAACACTTGAAAAACTGTTGTGTAGCTTCCTCATATACCTCTTTCTTCTAGGAAGATGCCTGCGCCCGAAGAATGTCGGTCAGACGATGCACATCTATATAAACCAACCACAAATCCATATTATTGATTTTAAGACTGGAAAACTACATGAACAGTGTAGATAATCTCTTATTACCCCAGTTACTGTAGATGAGTAAACTGAAGTAGATTCACTCCCAGTCGGCGCCTTTGATGTATCGGGTTCAGATTTTATTTTTATCTGTCAGCTGAGAGTTGTCCTGTCTCACTTGGTCTCACGTACGGCATTCTATCTCGGATTCATTTTGGTTGCGCGATAGTACAGAATACATCGGCTTAAAACAAAATTCGGGGTGGAGATGTAGACACAAATATGGCGGCGAGTGACTTTACTTCAGTTTACTTATCTGCGGTACCCCAGTACACAAATCTGGAGATGAAAATATCCTTGGAAGTTATAAACCGATCTCAATGACGAATAATTTTGCAAAAGTATTCGAACAAAGTTCAAGAAATGTCTCATTGTCTTTTTCGATTCTCAACGAGTTATAACTTTCATCAACAACTACTCCTTAATATAGTCTATTTTACGACACTGTATAGTCGCATGGAGGGGATTATTTTCCAAGAAACAAAAATGCCTTCCAAATTCAATACTTAAAATAATGCTAAACTAAACAAAAACATATTCATCGGCCAGACACTATATAGAGATAACAAGCTACTGAATGAATGTAAGAAGCCTTAATTCCGATGGAATGAGGTCTTATATGGATATTCAATAATTGGCACCTTTATCTTAAATCATAAAATCATAAAAAAAATACTAGAGCAGGTGAAAATTTCTTCTTTATCAATCACAATTTTTAGAAAAATTCATACACATTTGTGACTTACTTCGCACTATTTTTCACTGCTTTACAATGCTCTCTACCTATGGAATGTAAAAGGATCCATAGCTTAAAAAAATGTTAAACTGCAATTAAAACTATACTAAAAAACCTTCCTACGATTACTGAAATCATTTGAACATATCCTCTGAGAAAAATCAATCGATTCTGAAATACTTTTGAAAAATTCAAGAACTGAAAAGTAGAAGATTCCGTGAGAACATATCAACATAAAAATATACAAATTTTAACCCCACTGGTTACACAACATAATCCAAGCACCTTTATGCTCAGGGGTAGCATCCAGTTTTAAATAAGAGTACACATATACCAGGTTAACTCTTCAATTGTATGTAATGAAGTTATGAACATATGACAAAAAATTTACTGGAAAAGCTCCCTAGCAATATAAGTATTAAAAACTTCTCTGTTGGAATAATAGATTCTGATTGAAAGTTCGGTGGAAGTCTAGACTGACGATGAGAAGGTGGGGAAGAAAGTCGTATGTGGTTTTGAAGGTATTCGGAGCTGAAGGGTGAATGCACCACCAAAAATCGCCACCGAGATATTTGTAGTAGAGGCATACCCATATTCATTATGTTAGACTGAATTATATCAGAGACAAAGAAAATTGGATATTGTGTAGTGTGAAGCCACGTTATAAAACTGAACTAGTTTATGTTTAGTGGTAGCATTGCGCACTGATTTTTTCTGCTATTTTTTCAGCAACTCAAATGCCCTATTTGGACTTGCATTTTCATTTACCTCCTCGAAATACGACTTTTATCGAGAATACCTTTACAAAACAGTTTTTCAATTCCAGTTCCATGAATGCTTCGAATTCGCAACTGAGCAACCTATAGATGGAAAGAACAAAAAATGGATTCATTCTTTCAAAACAGTACATCTTGTAATGGCCTTTCGAACGACCAGCCCCAGAGCATCCGAGTTCGGATTCGCTCTCCTCACTTCATTCAAATTTCGTCGTTAGAGAGTATATTACGTCTGCATCCGCGGAAAAAGGAACGAAGGGAAGCACAAAAGGTGTAAGCGTAATTCTGAAACGGAAACCGTGTCCGAATATCGGAAACTGGAAATAAATATGGTCAAGCGTAAAAGACTCAACGAGAAGAGGGGAAAGGCTAGCCGTGAAATAGTGAATATTGGCGTATTTTCGAAGTTTCCAAAGAAAGTGTTAGGGTGCAACGTAGTGAAACAATATCGGTTGGAAAGTCAGGCGTGAATTCAGTATTCACAAGGGTGGCTGCTGTAAACGATTTCTCGAAGTCGAGTGAATATTTGTCACTTTTTCATCGTAGTTGGAAGTTGCAGGGATTCGATAAATATTCTATGTATGGGTGAACGAACGAGACTTTTTCAATTCTTATCCAATCCAATAAATAACTGAAAAAAGTTATATTGTAATTGTTCCTACTTTATTTTCACAAAAAACGTTCATTGGGTAGACTTCTGTCACTTTCCATTAGTTTCTTGTCTGAGAATCTCTTTTCATTATGAGTTATACTCGATCCAAATCACTATGGATACTGTAACTTGAATTTGGAGTTATATTTGAATGATTTTTTCATAAAATATTCATTCTAAATCGCAAATCATAACAACAATCCAAATATACAGGATGTTAGTGAATGACAAACTTCAGGAGTTGATTCTGTATGAAAAAATGATGATAGTTTGTTACATAGCTTTTATACCCAAATGGTTCGTATTCCGAGATACGGGGTGTTTTTATGCAAAAAAATAAACTACTTTAACGAGTATTTTTATTTCTGTAATACTTCATCAAGAACTATCTAATTCAATAACATTAAACCAGAACAATAACAGAAAATAAGACAAATAAATAAATAATCATAATCAATCATAATCATAATCTTTATTAGTTTCAAAGACCTACAAGGTATAAAACAGTCAATAGGCGCAAAGCTATAATAAATGTTCAAAATGACCTCCCTCAGACGTGAAACAACTCTGCTATCTGCTAAAATGGGCTGGGGCACCATCATGCATGAACCATAAGTGTTGTCTCAGCTGTAGTGGGATTTCGTCAAGAAGAACAGGTAACTCTTCCTGTAGAAAATCAAAGTAAGAGTCGCCTGTTAATCGTTGTGGGAGGAAATATGGACAGACTAAATGATCATCAATTACCCCAAGCCATACATTTACTGAAAACTGATGCTGTGATTGTTCTGGAAATTTCGTATACGCTATCATCCAAAATTAGCTTCGTCAATAAACAAAACGCCATTTAAAAAATTAGGAATTTGATGAAGAATCCAATGACAAAAAACTGGGCGCGGAAGAACGGATACAATTGCTGCTCTTTAAGAATTTCAAATACAGTGAAGATGCTTATATTCAATATGATGGCAATTTTTCGAGTACTTGTTTCAGGTGACTCCGCAATTAACTCGAGAACTGTTTCTTCTAGTTGCACAGTTCGTAGTTCTCGAGGGCGACTGCCAGTCAGCCGTTTGTTTCTTAAATGTAAGTACCATTTTCGCGCAAACGTTGGTGAAGATGAGCAAATATTTATTGTGTGATGGGGTACCCTACGTCCTGGATACAACTCGGCATACAATCGTTGAGCTTGCCGACCATTACTTCGACCATTGACAAAATGCATGTCTGAAAATTCCGCATTTGTATAACTTTTCATTCTTTTCGATAAAAGAAAATTTTATTATTTATTTTATACCAAACTGAAAGCTTAAAAATGATAAAACGCTAATGTTGACAGTAGCCTACTAGCGTCTTTACTAGATGAAAAAGAAAGAAATGAAAAATACTCGTTAAGAGCTTTTATTTTTTTGCATAAAAACGGCGCCCCACACAAAAAAGGCAAGAGAGAATTTTTGTCACAAATTGAACGAAGAATTCCAAGTATTTTGACAAAAGTTATGAAGCAAAATGTCATTATATTAAACAAAGAGGACAAATCCACAAGGGTAATGGGTTTTGGAAAATAAGTACAGAGACCTATGGGATTTTTCAGGTCATCATACCAAAGGTACTTAGTCAAAAATTACATTAAATTCTTGGACATTTTGACAAAAATTTTCGATCAGCATAAGTACTTTTCAATTATTGAAAAAAATTAGCAATGCTGCCTTTGGTAAAACAATGGAAATACTATAGAGGCAAAGTGGTTGTAGTCGTTGACTTTCCACCCAGATCAAGGTTCAAATTCCAAAGTATGCCAACAATCTAAGAATGGTTCAGAATCCACTACCAAGAAAGCTGTAAGTCCCGAATGATAGATGTAGGATAGAGAAAATAATAATAACTTTTCTCTAATTTACACTACGATTTTTTAATGTTACGACCGGTTTCGGTTTATTAAACCATTATCAAGTAAACTATAGTCGTAACAATAACAAATCGTAGTGCAAATTGGACAAAATTTATTATTGATTTCTCTATCCGACATTCATCATAAATTTCCATCATTAATTGAACATCTTTAATGATCATTTGATTAGTTTCTCTTCATCAGTTCTTTCATGAGTACCTAAAGACTAGTGTCAAAGCCCAAAGTTCAGGAAAGATCAAATCGTATTGTAATGGCGTATTTTCAAAGAAAGTATTGGGCTGCAACGCAGTGAAATAATATTGATTGGAAAATCTGGCGTAAATTCAGTATTCACACCTGAAAGCAGTTTTTGTTTCTGAAGAAACCAATCAAATGAACATTTAAGTGACAGTCGGGACCTACAGATGTCTTGATAGTGGATTCTGAACCATTTTTAGTTTAGTGACATAGTTTGGAATTTGAACCTGGATCGTCTGGGTGAACAACGACCAAAACCACTTCGCTTCTAGAGTATTTCTATAGTTTTACCAAAGATAGCATTGTCAAAATTTTTATTTTTATTGGAAAGTACTTTGTTCTTATATTGGTCGTGAATTTTTGTCAAAATCACCAAGAGTCGAAATGTAATTTTCGACTATCTTTGTTATGATGACCTAAAAAACTTCAGTGATACTTAACTCACTAACTCGATTGTTTGGATATCAGTTCCTCTTTGAGAATGGAACGTTACATTTTTTTTCTTCAGACTGATAAAACATTCGTATACCCATTTTCTTCGGCTTGAAAAGAGGATAATCAGGGAAAGCATTCTAGAACTTTCTCATCACAGAACTTTCACCAGATTTTGGTTCAGAACATCCTATTATCCCAAGATCTCAATGACCCAATCATTAAAATATGCAGGTTGCCATTTGTAGCTGCCAACATCATTAACTCTCTTTCATCCATGTTTGGCTGGTAAAAAAATAAATCGCGTTGGATCAATGCTGAATAACATAAACAAATATCGTGTTGACGACTCCTCATCATTACTAATAACTGGACTGACATGGAAAGAAGGCGGAATAGAGAGTAGCGATACCAACATATGAAATGAATAAAACTCCACAAAAGAGAAGAGAGAGAGAGAACAATTTATTTTATCGACCAATCGCAAAGCATTACAGTAATTGATCATTTGAATAAAAGCAATTTCTGTCGTACACCTCCAGCAGTCCTACCACAGCAAAAAACGTCGATATGCATAAACCCTACTGATTGAATAGAAATCGTACTTACGAGAGTGACGTTACATTCGAAACACCGAGCTCGAATGGACAACCACAGTAGTTATCTTTATTAGCAACAAGAGCCAGTTCCAGAACGGCATGTGTTTACACAAGCGAGTAACCCCGGTCATAAATCGCGCTCAAAAACGTTTCAATTCCAACCCCATTTGTAGTTCCAGAAGTTCGGTAACGACATACGGGTTATTATTAGGCCAGCAGCACACTATATAGGTACTGATTAGCACGGAAATCGTAGTAGATACTAGAATATTAGTTACACTCTGAGGTCGCAGTGTATATAATATACCCCTAAACATAGGGCATTGTAGACTACTTAACAGACAAATGAAAAAGTCGTAGTAAGCCGACTTAGTTGATCCCCTGAAATGAATCACTGTCAACTAACGGTGGGTCTGGGTGTAGGACACTGCGAAAGTGTTAGAAACGATGACTGATTTTTTTTTATAAATTGACAACATTAAAACAATTTCAAAAAAAATCGTCAGCTACATCGTGGAAGAAGGATTTTACGTCAGCCGTAGCCCCCTCGTCAGCAAAACAGAAGCAGCGTCCAGAACGAGTATTGCGAAATATAAGTTCTCCTCATATTTTTCTTCTTATAGGAATGTTCCATTATTCTTTTCATCTATCTCTTAATGAATTGATGAATGAGGCATATGTAAACAGTTTATATGAAAAGAATGATTTTGGAATGCCGTATGAAAAAAATATATTTTCAATAGATCTATGAGACTTATCCGACTATGAGATTTATTCAGGGTGAATTTCGACCATTTACAGAAAATTATATACAGTACTTATGCCTTCCACACTAAAAGAAAAGAAGTGGGAATTGAAGGAAAATTTTGACACAAAAAGTATCTATTATATCTGTAATGGAAAGCATTGTTGCTGTTTGAAACAAATGGACAGTCAGAATCAGTTAGTTAGGCTTAAACGAACGTATCGTCCGTTACCACATCGCCTTTGAAAATTGCTAACGCTGATGTAGACGAAACGTCAGGAAAAATTACCTCGAGACTACGACTAACAAACCCGAAAACCAACGAAAGTTCAGAGAATACCTGTCGTGATAGCTTACCTTCTAAGCCAGAATCAGTTTTCTGAAAGCAATTCCAAAGAAACAACGGTCTTAAACCAGAAAGGAATAGTTATAGTTCAGTCCGAATTAGTGTTTCTCCGTTCCTTCCCCTTAATCATAAGTGGGACTGAAGCTAGTGATATATTTGATTCATAGTTATCAATGCCTTTAGAATGATCTATTTACGAAAATACGTCGAAATAATATTTCAGTAAACACGGTAATAAACTACAAATGACAGAACGCGTGTACAGTTGTTGATTAGCTTGGAATCACAGAAACCGAACATCGAGATACTTTTTACAATATAGGTAATCGATTCAGTAGCGCGTCTTCGAAGGTTGGCGAACAAAAATCATCACGGACTGCTCTGAAATTTTACAAGTGTGTTTTCACATGATGGATTGTTGCTGTTTTTGTTGTTGTTATTTTCGTCAACCAGCTGCACACCCTTGAGAGAACAACCCTCAGAAGTCTTCGAAAGACTTGTCCGAGCTAGGGAAGACGCATCCCTTACCTTTTAACGTGTGATGCCAAGCACTAGACCGATGACCCTTAGGTTAAGAGACCAGCGCTCTAACATCATGACCATCACGGCCCAGTACCGATTAGTACAACATTTTTCGGTAATTGGACATATTTCACTCTATATTAGTGCAAAGTATAATAACACGCTATTCCCGCGAAATATAATTTCTTTCAGTATACAAACAACTCACTTCAGAATCAAAACAAGACCGCATTGTTGGACTTATACTTTTAAAATATCTTTTTAGACCTAGGTGTTTTCCATTTGGGGGTTGTTCCATTATTAAGTAACTAATCGAGTTAATATTTCATGACTCAGATATTTCCACGATATGAGAAAAAACCCAAGAAAGAATTACTTAGCGGTATGAAGAAAAAACTCTTTATATGTACACAAATCGTTCTTATTTCTTATTCTGGGTTATTCTGTAACACTCGTGCTTGGCATCATACGTTAAAAAATAAGGGCTACGTCTTCCATAGCTCGCACAAGTCTCTGACTTTTAAGGGTTGCTCGTAAGGGTGCAGCCGGTTGACGGACAACAATTTTCAACTTAGTTTTGACTCAGGGAAATATGTAATTAAATTTATAATGAAATTGACTGATTAATACAAACTATTTAATCCAAATTATTGAATTTTCCTCGTATGATTTTTTGTGGAATAACTGCATGTAAGCGAGGTTTTATTGCTCCAGAATCTGATAGTTTGTTCTCCGAATGTAATACACGAAGGTTGAATTTTTAATGTCTTTCAGATGTGAACTGAACGAAGTTTATGTCTATGCCTTTCGCAAACTATTTTAAATAATTTTCAAGCAAACGTTTTCTCATAAAAGTATACGAAGTCTCAACTATTCACCAGGCACGGCTGGGGTAGGGCGGATCTCTCTGATTCAAGAATTTATGAGAGAGAGAGGAACCCTGATTAGTTGCAATGACGTTTTTTAAACCTAATGTTAGATGGGTAAGTAAGATCTTGAACAATTGTTCAGTCATCTACGATGACAGAATCAGCTCTGCCTGTACTGAATTTCAGACAATTTAAAGAAATTTTGTTTGTGCGTAACAGTTGTAAGAGGCAACTCAATTATGGAGATTTCATATCTTTCCATTTCATGAAAAGACTATGAAAGTTTGAAACGAATAAACAAATGCAATTATTCAAACAAGTCATCTTAGAAAACAAACAATTGAATAAAGCGAATTCAAGCCCGCGAGAGTAAGGGTGCCGCTGGCCTATTTTTCCAGAAGTTCGGTAACGACACATGAGAATCATTCTGTTTCGTGGAAAGTTCACGATGCGCTACTCTGCTGATGCGTTCCTTTCTTTTCGTCTCTTTTCTGTCGCTTTCCTCCGATGATTAACTGGAAAACTTATGGCCGCTTGCTAGAGGACTTTTCTTCGAGGACATATTTTATTTTTGTTTAATTTATTTAGGTGGGCGGCCAGGCGAACTTTTCACGGTTGATATTTTGACCTTAATGGGGCTACATTTATCAAAACATGTTTTTTTCGTATCACAGGTATCACTTGGAGGGTGGCGATGATTAATGATGCGACTCGAGAAAAGCGCGCGATACGTCCTTTGGTCTCGGATGGAACTTTTCGGAAAATATCGAGTGTTTTGTGAACGCAGACAGATAGTTCGTGAATCATACACGCGCTATCTGACGAATAAAAATCACTCAACAAAAATAGGGAAATATTATGACCGATTCAGTTGTAGTTTGCATAAATCCAATACTTTCCCAATTGATATTTTTTTGAGTCACGCAAATTCTCGCTATAATTAGAAGTAGCGATGGCATCATTAATTGTTTTTGTAGGGGACGTCATCAATCTTTTTTTAAATAACATTAGGTTCCAGCCGATTCAAAAAATCTTAACCTCTTGGTCTAAAGCGATTCGTTGGTGGGTAAGAAACGAATGAAAATGAGGAGACGATATGTTGACAAATCCCAAAAACAAGACAATAAAATTACAAAAACCCTCATATTCCTAGTGATTCGGTTTGGTTTCAACAATATTGATAACTACCGTATAATTGGCGGAAAGTGTTTGGTATAATTTTTTCAACATCAGGTGGCTTGGAAGGAGGGACTTAAAAAGTAACCAGTAAGTTCTCCTGATTCAGCCCCCGTCGATTCATTTATCTAGGGTTATTTTAAAAATTCAATTTGAATAGGTTTAACAATAATGACAAAGTTTTAGACAAATTTCGGTTTTCTTCAGAATAACATAGATAATACATACAGACATAAAACAAACAAAAATAATAACAAGAACGACCTAACATTATGTAGACATATGGAAGTGAGAAAAATTGGATTAATTTATGGGTATACTGAACCGCTATACAATGACGAAAACGATATTTTTACAATCGTGCATGATTTCCTCGACACTAGCATGCAATTTGTTTGGAAAGCGCAATTTTCCCGTAATAGTGCGGAAAAGGACTTTCACGCACGCATAAGTATTTTCGAGTGAATTTTACCGCATGCACAAGTTTTTCATAAAAAAATTCTTGATCCTAACTCATACGGAAAGGTAATACTTTTTCCGTATTTGTTAGGGCAATAACTATTCCAATCATTAGTATTTCTTTCCGGTAATAATTATGGAAGAAATATTTTCTGGTGATGTTATTCATTATCAAAGTCATTCCTTATAATTGATATTGTTTCTAATGTTGATCAATGAAATAATATTTTGTTGAGTTGTTTTTACAAATAATATGATTTTTAAATCACCGGAATTTCTAATAAATGAACCAGGTAACTGCGACAAAGTAAATGACATTTTTCATGAGAATTTTTCCACAATATTCTCAGACCTAACCTCACTTTTTCTTTTACTGTGGAGTCTTCAAGTTTTTATTCGCAGTATTATTATCATTCGGGATTATGGAAATACATAAAATGAACGAATAAATAATTTATTAGAATTTCTAATTGAACAAATGACATCAGAATAATGTTTGATTTTGAGATGTGCGGTATGGGCATCAAAAATCTGTGAGCTTAAACTTTCGCTCTGAAAATACCAATGAATCTCAAGCAACAATAATCACCAGATTAATGAAGGTTTCATTAAAATTATTCAAATAACCGATGTTCTTGTTTCAACACTTTTTCAATCAAAGAATATTTGAAAGTGTAGGTACCTTCCCATCACATTTCACAGGATATGTTCATGAAAAAGAAATATGACACAATTCACATGTCAGGAGGTAAGTTTATCTATCGATACACTTGTTTACTCTCATCACCAACATTTATTTCAGTCTACGCAACTAAGTATCCATTGAAATTAATCAATTAGCAAATCTCGAATGCTCTTTTTAAAGTGAATTAATGTTTATGAAAAATAAGCGTTGATATTCTCCTTGAATAACCAACCATATACATCATACAGACTTTTTAATATATATCAGTTAAATAATTTCCCTCATAATTTTTATGCTTCAATCCAGAATTTCAAACCAACATATTACGATCGGTATATTGGATACCTAATATGCGTGTACTCTTGGCAGACTTCACGACCTTGAGTACAACACGTTTCGAGTAGGAAAAATTTCATAATTGAAGTTGAAAAACATATTCGTGAATAATCCATAGGTACAGGAATACATGACTGTGCGTGCTATTTCTCTGCTTCTCTTTTATAATTATAAATCTTGAACAGCCGAAGGAATGCAGTTTCCGATACCCATGTTCAACCGAGATTTTAATTTTCATGATACGACACTCTACTAGGTAATATACACAGTGTAGACTGAAAGTACGGGGGTTTTTGAATATTTGTTTCAAAATTATATAACACATGGAGTCGGGCAATGATTTTTTAACTTTTTGTATGTTGAGTATTCTATGGTTGACTGGGAGTAACTTTAAAATGGGCGATTTGGGTTCACCGTATTGATAATCCTTTGACGACTATAAAGAGAGGGTTCAGGAAGGCAGAAAGAGGGAAGAAATCAGTTCTGAGTCATAATAGTATATGTATGCGTATTTTTATTAATCGATCGTTCGAAAGGCATTGATACCTATGGATGTAAAGTAATTTGTGCTCAGACGATCATTGTGGCCAAGATGGTACAGCATTCGGTTCTCAACCACATCATTTCAAGGTTATCATTTCAAGGTTATCATTTCTCACGATATTCTAAGAACACTATAAGGAATTTACTTTATTCGAGAACCAGAAAATTTATAAAAATAAAAAAGTCATATTTCCTCCTCTCATATCAAACTTTTCCGGCAAAAATTGTATTTGATGGGTAGCAATAATGGATGAATAATTTTTTTCTATATAAACTTTTTCATTTTGGTGGAAAATGCAGAAAACTGCCGAGAACATATACAAAGAAACAAGGACTTCAATGTCTTTCAAGAGTTGGAGCCTTTACTCTATAGACTGTCTCAGGTTGTCACTCATTAGAGTGAAAAGCAGCAATTTTTTGTCATCCCGGAGAGAAATACAAAGGATTGAAAACAATGTTTTGAAAAATCATAGCAATTGAGGTTAATTATTATTATTTACTGAAGCATGACAATAGAATTATCTTCAGACAGAAAAATCTGCCAGAGGCACCTGAAAGCTGATGATGTTTTTATTCATCCCCAGAACGAAATATCAGAATACAATTACAACTCCATTCACTATACTTAGTTGAGAGAAAAATACTCAATTTTTCATACTCCTTGTGATGATAGCGGGGGATTTTTAATAAACTTCTATTGAAATTAGCCAGCGGTTTTCTGGTCTTTTATATAGTTAAGAATGCTCAAATTATAATTGGAATTTGCTTTGTGAGACGGAATTATTAACGCCGCAGCGGAGACCAAAGGGTTATTCGAGCAACAGTTGGAAGAACTTTGGATTGAAATGTTTTTATTTATTTTTCATTGTAGGGCCCAGCCCAGGGTATCAAGACTTCCACTCAGTGTTGAGGTCAGTCAGAATGAAATCAAACTGCCCCAATTATTCCATGACAACAAGATATACTTTGATCAAATGAAACCTTGTATTACTCGAAGAAACAAAGTTCATGAATAGGATGTTTCACAAGTAGTTACTCATAGCTATTGATGTAACGAAATTATTATGCGACTTGTATTAATTGAGGACGTTGCCAGGCGACGAGGCTCTTCGCGCCGAGTCGCCTGATGCCACTTCCGAGATTTATTTAAATTAAATAATAATATAGTCACATTTGAAGCTTTATCCTATCATTCACAACAATGATGTGAAAATAAAATCAACAACTTTGGTTATTGTCACGTTTTTGTCATTTCAGCGTGCCATGAAAATTAATATAGTCTTTATTAAAACTTATTTAAAACTGTGCCGAAAATCATGGCAGATATTGATATTCCCAAAAATATACTTGCGACTGCTAACACTGTAAGATTATATTTGCTTCCGGATAAATCAAAAATCTTTTCCACAAAAGAATACCTTCAGTTTTGTGAGTGACAGGTTCCAGGTGTCGGTGAAACGATATTACTTGCTTATTTTCTGAAACTCTTAAATGAATACTCTCCATCATCTTTGTGGCCAAAATATTTTATGGTACGAGCTTGTTGGGAGTTGAAGGAGAGGGTAGAAATCGACAAGTATGGCCGCTATGATACGATTTATTAAGAAAAGAATGTGGGATATAGAGCGGAAAAATCGAAAGTAGGTATTCACGAAATACCAGATTAGTAAATTTGTTCGTACTGCCCCAGACGAGGCATTTTGGACATATTTAGAAAATAACTTCTTGAGTGAGATTTCCGTTGCGCGAAAAATTCAAGTTGGAAACGTTTCTGTAAACACAGTCTCATGTACGAAAGAGACCATCGAACTAAATAGGAATGTTGCAAGCCAAGATTCAGCGGAATTGCCTATCATTTTGGACAAGAATGGTGCAGGTGTATCTATCAATTATGAAAACTATCAAAACATTTATGTCAATTTTCATAAATAGATAAATAAATAAAATTTGTATCTAGGGTATTATAAAATAACTAACGTATTATAATTTGTAACTAATGTTCTATGTGCTGTTATGATGTTAATAATTTGTAATGAAAATTTAACTTGAAAGAAGCTTAATTTTTAATGGTATGATAAAATTTTTGAGAACCCACAAACAATGCTAGACTTCAATTTTTATGTTCGACATTTTCAACATAGTATGTATTAAAAGTGTATCAATGATTATCAAAATACAATTTTCGTAGTTTTTGAGAAACAAATTCGGTTGCTTAGAAACCACAAAAGCGTATTGCTGAATAATCATATAAAAAACAAAAAAAAAAAGGTTTGAAAAATTGAGATTATATCAATACTTTGTAGGTCCAAAACTAAAAAAGGAACAAACAACTTTTTCTTGCCTGTACTATTCAGCATTACGATTTCTTCCTAATGTTATAATAGAAAGTGCTTTTTTGAAATAAAATATTGAAAAATCCAATCATTATTTTTTAAATAAAATTTTGTTATTTCATTTCAAAAAATCACTTCCCATTATATTTTTGAAAAGAAATGGTAATGCTGAACAGTACAGGCAAGAAAAAGTTGCATGCACCTATTTTAATTTTGAACCTACAGAGTACTGATTTAATCCCAATTTTTCCAATATTTTTTTTGGCGGCTTTATAACGCTGACGAATGAAATTAAATTCAAGTGACGTATGGTTTCCATGGCCAACTTCTCATTTTTTGGTTTTCATTCTGCTTCCACGAACTTCTAAGTAAATTTTAATAGATTTTTTTCTGGTCTAGTTTTTAGTTGGATACCAACTTGTGATGTCATTGAAAAGGGAACTTTCGTGTGATTATATTGTGGAATTTATGTAGTCAGAAGTCAGTACTAAAATGTTGTAAAAGCCGAAACCGCGGATGTATTAAATAAAGTCTTAGTGGAAATTTCACAAGTTATATCTTCTTCCTATATTCAATTCACAAAACTACTAGTAACTACTTACTACATGTCGTTTGTATCTACCCCATGGGATCCATCGAACGATAAACTCACCTGAAAACAAAAGATAAAAATTAGGTCAAACACAAAATCTAATTCAACACGAACAATTATCAAACATTACCGATGGCAAATTTCGTCTGTTTGCCTTCCCGTTTGTGCATGCGAATAAAAAGATTATATACCGGCTATAAGAGATTAAATTTGCCTCGTTTAATGTTACCTCATTGCCATAATACCATTTTGGAGGTGGTTATTGTAAATTTTGCGCGAGGTTAATACAGGGAGATGGTAGCGCAGCAAGCTGGAAGAGACAAGCTAATCGTTATTCAAACCATTACATCCAATAACTCATACTTCCGTCAAAAATATGGGTAGGTATACTGTTTTGACGAAAATAATTGTTGACAAAAAAATTAACACACTGATTATCGTTCGAAAAGTCACGGGAAATAATATTTATATATTATATTAATCGATATTATTGAAAATCCAATTATGAATAACAAGTCGCATAGGCCACAGTGCAATTTGTCACTTTGACAGCGGAAAAGTTAGCTGCTGTAACAAAATGTAAAACATTGCGTTACCATTTTTTCGGTTTGTTGAATTTTATGTTGGTAACACCATCTCATTGAGCTGTTCCAATTTATTCAATTGTGCTATGCGATTGGTAACACTGACGATAGACAGAGTGAGAGAGATTGACTTCCTCCCTTGGAGAACTTCTATCGCCCCTTTCTGAAGTGAGCATTCGAAGCAGTGGTTTGTTTTCTCAGTTTTCCCTTCAGGAAATAAAATTTTTTTCTAGAGCGAGGAAATAAAAGGTCGTATATATTATTATCTTTAAAATGATTAACTTCTATCTGATTCGTTAATCAAATCGATATAAAAATCGATATTCTTTTGTCACGTTTTATTTGAAATTTAAAATTCATTTTTGCTACTTTCTAACATGAATGCAAAATGGCCCTACGTGCTTGTCATTCATGATTATCTTTGAAATCTCCAAATCTTTGAATAATTAACTTAAAGACAATCCGTCATATTGTAACACAATTAACTTTTATCTATTTCACTGATCGAATCGATATACAAATCGATATTCTTTTGGTACGTTTAATTTGAACTTTGAAAATTCAATTTTGATACATTGTAAAATGGCCGCATGTGCGTCACTCTGTCACTCATGAATTTCATGATTAATTTGGAAGTCTTCAAAGTTTGAGTATTATGCGTGATCATTATCGAATGTCATTTTGTACTCGTACCCTCTTTTGACGAGTCGGTCCTGAATCCTGAAATGTCACAGCTCACAGCTGAAATAAATTCTAACCTGTGAAAGTCGAGACAAAGTGTGGAGATAATTTTCATTAATTCTATCAATCTTGAAGTTAAAAGATTATGAAGTAGATCTTTTTCTGTTCGTGCTTTATGGTTTTCAATGATACAAGTGTTTCCACAAGTTTTTCCTGAATGTTCAGAAGTTATCAATCTGCTTAAAAGGCAAGAACAGTGAACTAGGATCTAAATTCCTGAACCTGGATGGTGATCGGTGAGAAAGTCTGATCTGGCAGCTTGGAGAACAGGATTCATGGGTGAGTAAATGCTTTGAATTCCTCATTTCTATATCTTAATCAGAAGAAGCTACACTCACTCATGAAGCTTTGAGCTCTTGGTAAGATCTTTCGCTCTCTTCTACATCACTACCCATGTTTAGATGCCTAGCCAAAGGAAGTTTGATATATTTTGATAACCTTTCATTTTCAGTAGTTCTGGACACAAATGAAGCCATCTGCCTTCTTTGTGACATTATAAGAAAGCATTATCTCAACTCTCTTGCTTTCTCTCTCTCTGTTTCTCCTCAGTCAGGAGATACACATTTCCTTTTCATCCTTGATGAGATAGATCAAGTTTCTTATCATTATTTTGCTTGTCAGTTCCACTGAACGTTGGAAATTGACTATTAAATTGAAAAATAATAGAAAACAATATCATTATGAAAATATTTTTCTTATGCTCGCTTGAGATTGAACTCTTCTCTAACATTGCTTGAGAAATTACCAAATTTGAGTTTCATTGTAAAATTGAATTCTTTCAATACCTATTGAATATTTCAATCATTGTTTAACTCAGCAAATCTTACAATATATTTATTGTAAATTTAAATTCTTTATCTTTATATATTCCCTGAATAATCTATTTATTGTAAATTTCATCATCATTCATTTGGAAATCTATAAGTAAATCTAGATTAGATTTGTACAATCATGGTCATATCTCGAGTCGTGTGACTCAACCTGCCACAAGATACTTGTTTGTGTTTATTTTTCACAGCGTTACCTCATCGTTCGAACATTTTATGATCAGTTCTTGCGATGAGAAAGACTTACTCCAGAGCTCTACTTTATCCAAGAATGTAGGAGCCTTGTATGGTCTCTCGAGACAATGGTTGCTCTACTAGCAGGATACATACAATCTGGATACAATCTATAGTCGGTCTGGGGTCTTTCCTGGATCTCATAGACTTTTACAGCGACAAATGCAGTAGACGTTTTTTCACTTATTCATTTGTTCATCAATTATCGCGGTGTTGGTTGCCAAAATAAAGTTTTTTGACATGTTTATCAACAATTTATTGAATTACAAACCACTAAAAATGAGTCGATTCGGTGAGTCTACGATTAGTCAAATTGCTGATACCTGTGTGCCTACTAGTTGCAAAAAGATTCAAATTTGAGCCAGATACTTCCATCGAGAAACTGAATGTAATATAGTAAAATTGGACATTTAATAGGCGAAAAAGTAACAGAGAAGACTAAAAAGAAGCGGTAGTTAAAATAATTTGGAACACCACCGCTAAAATGCTACAAAGTATATATTAAAACGAATTCAATATTGTTTTTAACCCTTTCACCGACGTTCAGTTTGATTCATCACGAGCTGTACGTAATGCTAAACGGAAAATCCTACAAGCACAACCCGAAAGCAGAAAATCTAGTGCATAAGCTCTTAATGAATCTGAAGAATACGTTTATTTGAAAAGTTGATGGAAAAACGAGATTGGACAGAAAAATTCCAAAGGTTAGTTTAAGAATGTGCCGATTGGAATTAATGAAATTTCCAAATGGACTAAATGCTGCACAACGCACTGGTATAGATGTCAAACTTGTAAAAAATTACAAATCACTCAAATCGAGCGGAAGCAATTAGAGAATTAAGTAAAAGCGGAAATCAAGAAAGAGCTTTAATAAAAAAACCAGGTCACAGCAATTCATCATCAATAAAACCAAACTCACAAAGACAAAGAGTATCATTCGAGCATTATTCAATCAATTCCTTTGAAAAAAGAAAAAACTTCAACATCTACTACAGAAACGATGTGGCACCCGCAGCGACATCACTGTTCCTAGTATAAATTTCAATAACTGCGTTTTTAATATTTGTACATTCAAATAAAAATATGTTCATTTTTATTGTTTCTAAATTTCTTATTCATTAAATTGTTCTGCCGAATTACACTCGATGTTTGTATTGATATCAGGTAAATTTGTGTTGTTCAAATTCTAAACTGTTTCCTTTAACAATTTGACTCGAAAAACTTTCGACCTAAAAACCTTCGGTGTCGCGTACTTGATAGTTGACAGTTTTTCTCGTTTATTTGCTAAGCAATTATAAATGAGTTTTTTTATTGAAATCATTAGCGTAGAAACAAGGTACCCTCAAATCGAAATTGGCAACTGAAAAGTGGCCGTGATGCTAAATAGTTCGCCTCTCAGTTATACCCCTTGGACCGAAACCCCAGCGTGTACCAATGAGTGGATCAGAATCTACTTTTAAGCAAGCTGTAAGTTTTCACCGGAATCTGGAAATTTCGAAAAAACAATTTCTACAAATTGAGAACAGTGGGATGAGGACTGATTCAATAACATCTCAAGATAAATATTCTCTCTCCGATATTTTCAATCTTTCTGTAAGTGATAATTCAATGCAATTAAAAATGTAAGGTTGAAAAGTTTTCAATATCAATTCTCACAGATCAGTATCGTAGTTACGCTGGTAAATGACCATACTTTCCTGAAAAATGTTGTTCGATTATTGATAACTGATTGCAAAGTCGAACATTTCAGAAAAGTTTGTAGTAAGCTGCTCAGTACGCCACTGGTCAAAGCATAGAACATACATGAAATTTGGAAGTAAAAAGAAACATGGTCTTTTTTCATTGTACTCGGTAGATATTGGTAAGTTCTCACGTCAAAACTCGTTATAAAGTAAGGGCCACGTCTTCCTCATGAGAATTGAGAATAAAAATCCTGAAGATAAAATCTTAATCGACCTCAAAGTAGTTCATCAAAAGTTTCAGTTCGTTGGTACACTTGTTTTTCAGAAAAAATAGCAGGCTTACATTTTGTGTCAGACTCAACATCTTGTCTCAAACAACCAAATAATTTGGAACTTGGAATAAAATTATCATTGACAAAAATTAAAACATTGGAAGATGCTAACAATACTGATTTTTCTAATTAATGCAATTCTTAACCATATCTAATACAAAGTTAAATTTATTAATTGTTTTTATATTGAATGAAATTATTGTGAAATTTTACTTTCCCGGTATTTGTCGCTACCGTGGACTACTACTCCATTACATCGGAAAAGCTATTCGAATGTTCAAAATAAACTATGGGGATAAACAAATTTACTTAGCGCGAATTGAAGGTGATTGTACCGTCTACATTTTTACACCTTATTAATTATTCAAATATTGTTTTTCGATACACGAAATGGAAGGACAAAATGAACTAGTGTCTGCTTGGATTTTGTCCATTAGGACCAAAAAATGTATCTACTTATCGATAATTCGCGTTTGATTGAGGCTGATATACTAATCCGTATATGAATTATTGATGGGGTGCTTCACGCAAACTTCGTTCGGTTTCCATACATGAATAAAAAACCATTGCGTGCTATTCCTGTATGAGGCGAACAAAAAGCTTTCCGATTGTTTTTATTTTTTTTTCAACATAATATTTATTCCCATATACCAAAAAAGCCGTTGGCCATTAAAGAGGTGGAAAAATCAATATTATGAAAAATCTAGAACGTCAGGATTCGATAATAAAGTTTACACATTACTAAATGGTGAACAGAATGACACAAAATATGTAGTTTTCATATGCAATAAGACATATTTGAAAAGTTTTCTCTCGAGTTCACAAATTTCTGTCAGGAAATTACCGTGGTAGTTCTACATCAGAATGAATGAGAAATAGCAGAAAAGTAAATCATTGAAACTCTTGATACCTTCATTGATAGTAACATGCATATATTGGAAATCCAATGTAAACTATATGTGAGGTAGATCACAGTGAGTAAAATGAAGCTATATGTCTCGATTTTTTTTTTCCACCGCATTTGATCTCATGATGTGAAACGAAGAACTTTTCGCCAATCTTCATTACATGGCTCGCCTCCCCTGCTTTTTCCGCTGCTGCCCTACCATGTGCGTCAATATGAACTCTATACTGAGGCAGGTTCATTGTGAAATCTAGCGACATTCTGACTTGTATCGGACGACTACCAATAATGTTTCTATCAGAACATTACATTTTCCTTTTGATGTGAATCTGAATTTAATGCTTGTATTACCAACAGTATCTTCACTCCAGTCGCTAGGGAAGTTAAAAGGGTTCCTATATCACCCTATATCAAATCAGGTAGCTGGTTTTCATCATCGTTGCCATCGTTACCTCTCTGTGTTTTCGCCATTAATATTGTCCTGTAAATGGGAAACTGTTGGACAATAAAGGCTATTATTATTATTATTAAAAAAACTTCGAAACACTGCACTATTTCCAGTTTTCCGCTTATAACTCCTAAACGTTGCATCCAACTTTGCTTCATATTCATTCTCAGAGAATTTCCTTCAAAAATTGTAATTTTACGTTTCCACGACCAATAGCAAAAGAAATACATAGCAACAGAGAAGGGGTGAATTGGCAACTGCATCAAAATTGTCATTTTTCTGTCCCTTTCGATCACTTGAATTATATGAGAAACTGATTTTAGTGAGTATGCATTCAAGCAATTTTCGGAGATGTTTGATAACTTCTTTTCATTCATTCTACTTCTCCATTACGGTGCATAAAAGTCTGGTTGAAACAGTCCTCATGGACTTTTTTGAGCGAAACAAAATGCTCTTAATACTAGGCACGAACTCCGAGGACCGATATCTACATGGTGTGGTGAGGAGGTTTGCTTCTTTACTTTTACATTTTCACGCGATGACTTAAGATGATGAAAAACGGAGGTTGTGTCGTAGGACATAACCCGCTGATCTTCGGCTTTTTTCGTAATATGTACATGTACAATTGCAAAATAAAGACTTATTATTATTATTATTATTATTATTATTATTATTATTATTATTTACAACGTGGATTTTACTGCCTGACGACCGTATGTTTGAGTGAAGCACGTTCTCCTGCTGTTGTCCAGTTACATTTCAGAGGCGATAGATCGCATTTTGGTGGTTCGATTTAAGCTACTCAACATTTATTAGTATTAGCAGCTCTGCTGAACTTGGTTTGACCAAACTTCCACCGACGACAGATGCACGCACGTACCACCAGGTGATGGAATGGGGGAAGATGAGAAGAAGCAGATTGATTGGTGGCTGTGAAGATGGCAAGATATGAAGCACCTCCAAAGCTCCTAAGAAAAATCTCTTGCAAATTCCTCACCGGCTGTACTGCAGCTTGTGACTGCACAAAATATTGTGCAAATATGGTTTTAGGTATATATTCCTGCGATAACATACCAGAAATTGTGATCGACCAAGATGATGATGACAACGATTTTGATGAATCAGCTCAAAATGAAGACACCGCTGATGAACCCCTACAGCCCTTTCTGCAAAAACGACCTCAACAAACTGTAATATCAAGTTTTACTATTTCATTTCATTCCTGGGCATGTTCTACCCAAAATCAAGTTTTTGTTGATAAAAATTAGCGACATTCCCTGATTTTCTTTGATGTAAAGTTTGTTTATGAGGTGACTTATTCAATGATTTTCGCCAAAACATTGCTACATGACGTTCATTTGATCATTTATACACATAAATATGAGTGAGGAAGTAAGTAGTTGAAGAATAGAATGAATACGAAGCAATGAACAAACAAAACTTCTGGTCAACTGGAATCATTTTTCTCATTTCCCTCAATTCTACAGCTAACCCTTGACATTGGTGATGAAGAAAACTTTTTGAAACGTGTAATTCAAAGGCGAATAATATCTTCACAGCTTACCTGAGCTAACTCAAGGGACGGAAAAGTATCAATTTGTTCTGTACTTCCTTTGGTATTGGTCGTAGAAACAAAATTAACTAGTGATTCCTGGAGAAAATTTTGCCCTCTGCAAGAATGGAGGAATTGAAAGCGATAATGCAGAGGGATGAGGATGACACAAACTTTCACTTTCTAATCATCTCGAACGACAGCAACAAAATTTGAACTACCTGAATTTGTGCAGGGACTGGACAACTTCCAGTAATAACAATATTCCCATAATCACAAAATAAAATTGACCCGACTGTCACCAACGCGAAAAATAAAATTATCATGCAACTCACAGCGAAAAATTGATTTAGCTCCGCTGTCACCTGAACGTGTTACTTTATTTCATAACCCCCTTGAGTGGAAAATTCGAAATCCAACGATACAAAATTAATTCCTTCCACGTATACTCAGAGATCTTTTGAGCCCTGTCTCGACATCTATATACCGTTGACGACGCCTCGACGAACCGGTTTCACGGCAGGGAGCACCAGGAAAAGGAGAGATAACAAGACAAATGCGCGAGATGCATAAACAAAGGTTTAGATAAAATGATAGACAGCCTCCCAGGGCCCACTCCAGGTGGCATTCGGTTCGCAGGGAATGTCAGAGAACTGAAATATTTGTTTGTGAACCGAGTTTCAAAGTAATGCGTTTCAGTGACAGCGGAAGAATAATATTTTTTAGGCATATGCTAGGATAATAAAAATACTTCTCCCCTCATAAACACTCGTGGAGTGTACCCAAAGGCATAGCTTGTGGGGGTAGAGAGCTATTATTATTTGTGTGGCGCTCCTGAATCAAAAGGAAGAGCTCTCTAAAACAAATAGCAGGAGTTTTTAAGGTTTCTGATGGTTGTTAGGTATCTCACAATTTAAAAGTTGGTCGAACCGACAAACTCGCCTCTATATTGTTCTAGAAGTCGCTGCGTACTGGTTTGGGTTTGAATATTTGTTCATCAACGAGCGGTTTGGACAAGAATTTACCTAGCGGACAGAATAATAATATATACAGAATCAAGGAGCAACATAATTGAGAGTGGAAGAAGTGACTCAGATGGCAGGGAAATGAAGGAGTTTTGTAAGACTATCGAGATCTGCAAAAGAACATTCTGATTCTGGGACTCGAAATGTGAGGAAAAAGTCAAGCAAATGATCCCTGTGTTTCTTCTATGTGTTCCAATATTATATCGGAATTTCTCATTTCAATGATGTAATCAAAATTAATTAATTTAGTTGAAGATAGATAATATTCCTTTTTTTGCTATATTTTCATTATTATTATCAAAGTAAAATTTCCCACTGTTCAAATAAAAATAATTCCAATCAGCCATTCCAAAAAGAAATATGACTCACATGCATGAGACTATCAAATGGACCTAAGTTCGTAAACCTGTTGAATAAATGAAAAAATCTAGACTTCATAAACTAGTTAGGATAACAGGTAGGTACTGCATGTAGGTAAGTGATAAACACTTCTAATAAGCTATCAAAATCTTCATCAACTACTTCTTCTGTTAAACACTATTACATTTCCTATGATTGATTGTTTAATTTCGGTATTTTGAACTTACCGAGGAACAGTTTCAAATAACTAAAGGGGCTCTTCCTGAGAACTGCTAATCCTGTATATAAAATGGTTATCGATATTTTACCCCACACCTGACACCAAATTATACCTAGTCCTTAGAGTCGAATATCAATAACATAATGAACAACCCGTAACCGCATATGACTTTCAATAGCTCCGGCCCTGGATTGCTCTCATTTTCCAGGAAACGGCGTCCTCTATTCTCGACAATACCTACGTCGTTCTGCTTCGTGACAAATAAAGAACAGAACGGTTTATATCACCTGTCAAATTAAATGAGGTATATTGTTCGCGAGATTAAATGATATTTCCACGCTATATAGTAGGCCTCAATCGCGCTCAAAATAACATCCTTCTGTCGAAATGTGTGGGAATGCTTTGCAATTTCCCACAAAAAGGATGAAAGGATTTCTTTCTCAACGTGCCACGCGGTTTGGTTTCAAAATGTATCGCTAGGATCAATACGATGAATGATCCAAAAGTTTTGAATATGTCCAATTCAACTGATTACCCTGAAACGATCTAATTTCCGACGTATATTATTATTGATTTACCGATAAAAAAACATTCTATAGGGATCTGAGTTACGCAGAAGTATAGAATACTCATTCTTCGCCCTTTAATTGCGAGTTTTTTGTTAACTCTAACGTTGTCAGCAATTACAGCAAGTTTTCAGGAAGATTCCCGCAACGTTAAGACTCTTCACTTGTGGTGTAGTATTTCAGGACTCACATAATGGATAAAAGAAGTCATCTCAGTATGAACTTTCTCAAAAGACATTCATACATTATAACAAACTGATGGCTGGTACTGCAATCACTCCTTTACATAGAATAGAAATGCAGTCTTTCGAATTTCTGAAGGAAGCGAAGCATTTTTAACAGTTGCTGCGGCGCTCTTTTATTCCATAACGCTCGGAGAATGAGATGATTTTGAAAATCAAGACAAGGATATTCCAATCTGTAAAACCATACTTTATTATATCGTACTAATTTTCAACAAAAATGTGTTTTCAAAATCACTGGACCTATTATTGTATCCAAAAATATCACTGTAATAACAGATGATATTCAAATCACGTAGTACCCTCAAGAACCATGTTGATTCGAAAAAACTGGGTTGAAACCTTGTGGTGGCTGTGATATTACTCTATTCTGGAGTTTCACTGAAAATCTCCGGCGCCTGGTAAATAAGGATATCATATTTCCCATACTTCACATTGTCTTTGATTAACGCACTTTCTCTATGAAATATCTGTAGAATTTGTCAGATGATTTCTTTATACAATTTTTTTTCCATTTTGGCCAGTTCGCTTAATGACTCCAGCTGAATGTATCTGTCACTGTCTGGAGTATCTTGTTCTGCATCCTTTCCTATCTCATCATCTGAGACTTTGAAAGCCTGCAGAACACAAGACAGGCGTATGTCATCGCTGGCATGGTGATCTGCTTGAAGACCAGCACTTTTATTTCCGCATCAACAGCCTGGAGAAGCTCACGATGTAGATATATATATACATGGGAGACAAAGGAATTTGAGCCCTTTTTTGTTACTAATCGCTCTCCTATAACAACTCTGAGCTTCATACCCAATTTTCCGGTACAGTTTACTCTCCTTTCAACCAGATACTAGTCTGACCATGTGTTTGGGGATGTCTGCTTTCAGCATTTTGGAGACGAATCCCTCTATCCAGATGGTGTCAAGGGCCTCTGTATGTTAATCAGGACCATGACAGTAATTTGATTTTATTGGAAGTCGCCCTTATTTCTATGAACAATTCGGACGACCAGAAAAGATATAGATTATGCCGGCGTTTGAAACTTCCGCTTGCATTTGGGCAAGTAAGAATACTGGGAATGAGAAATTTTTTCTCAATTTCATAAGAGTCGATAGGCAATGTGAATTATCTAGATGCCAATCCCGACGTCTACTGCTTGCTTGAAGTGCTCATCGACCACCCGGGGTGGTGCTGTAGATTTTTCGGGTTTTCCTACAGTTGAAAAGTAAATGCGCCACCAAAAATTAGTAAATTGCCCCGAAGCGCCACGGAAAATAATAATGATAACCGCCCTCTACCCGCACAGGGTATGCCTTTGGGTAAACTCTATGAGTGTTTATGAGGGAGTATTAATTTTTGTTATTCTATTCTTCCAGCTTGTTGGACCTTATCAGCAGGATTCGACATACCGATATATGAACTATGAAAACTTCAAAATAAATATAATTGACTTGAATATATAGAGGACAATTTTTTTAATCACTGAAATCTGTCGATTGAAGTTATATGATATTACCCAGTCTTTCGCTATATGCCCTGATATCCAAGTCATTGAATTCAATGGATATGACATTTGGGTTTAGGATATGACTGATTCAGAGCCTTTTCGAAAGACAAGGTGCTAAACATTTATATTTATGAGAAAAATTGTATTTACAAACCTACACTGAAAGTATTTTTTAAACACTCCTGTTTGTATATTTTAAACTACCAATTTTTCGTAAAATCTGACAAAGAAAAAAGGTTCAAATATTATTCGTGTCCAGATGATTCGGATGAGTTACATTTAATAATATAATTGTAGTCAAGCTGAAATTTTTCGCACGATACGAGAATAGCCTCGCTATTGAATTTAATAATTCATAATACTACAGTTTGTTCTTTCCATCTGTAGATGCCGCGAAGATATACACACACATACATGGACGAGGAAGTGGTGTATATAGATCTTTTCGAAAGATAAAAATTAATAATGCAGAATAGGTAGATGGATTTTGATGAATTTTTGAATTTTATGGATGTATGTTGGGGAGATACTGAATTAGGTTCTGGCGTTGGTAGTTTTCATCAAGATGTTCGTATGAATCTTGATAAATTGGCAAGTAAATGAGGAGTAGTGACTTCGAAAACACTCGTTTTACATGAAATAAGTAGTAATGTATGAATAATCGTAAGTTGGGTCATCGAATCGGTCATCGTTCTCCGAAGCATGTTGAGAACAATTATTGAATATGACCAATATTTTCTTTGAACCCTTCGTGGTCCTTCTAGTTTGATCAACCATACATTGTATCTAATAAATTCCTAACTTTTCTCACAATTGCGTCTTATCTTTGGGATTTGGGAAATTTGTTAAAGTTTAAAGGAAGACAATTCACATACTGTGGGTTCTGAAAATGCTTTCAAAACTGACAACTCGGGGTTTGTAGAAAATGACAATGAATTTGGAAGGGGTTTCTTTCCTTTTAAATCAAAGAGTCACGAAGGGAGTATCTGAAGATGACAAGGTAGTTAGCCAAAAAAAATAACATTTTTTTCTGAGAAACGAGTGCCTTCCTTTGTTTTTCTTATCAGTTAAAACTCCTGATGAATATTTTAAACACTTTTGAATAATGTTATCTGAACAAGAATAAAAGAATTCTAGATTTTGATCAGGTTACTCCAACAGATTATCTCTCAAAATTCAAAACGTATCAGTCATTGTTATATTCCTTCACTTAGTCCCAGAGTTGATTAATACAAGAAAAGCATATTATAGTTTGTTCCTGCTGAGCAACAACCAAAGACAAAAGTAAATGGAAAGTCATAACTAGTCTAGTCACAAAACATGCACTTCCAAATTATGCCCATTATCACGTTCAAATCCAGCGATGTCAATGTAATTATTCAAGCAATTAGCACAAAACTGTCATTACTGCCCCACATTAGTAGCTAACTTCGTTATGTCCCCCCACCCCTTCTGTCCGTGGTCCCTGCCGGATCCAGAAATCAAGTTACCTCGGCAGTAGCCCTGGGAGGGAACATTAATATTTGTCTAGCGAATAAGTTTCACGTGACCAGTTAACTAGTTGTTTAATTGGGACTGCTATTTGTAAACATTTGGAGGAAATGAATTAATTACTGGAAATAGTCGAAGGGTCGATATGAACGTTACGTTTCGTTTTCTCCATGGAAGATGGCATAGCAGACTGTGTCAGGATTCATCGTTCAGCTTTTCATTACAGTGACATGAATGAACACTGTTTCAAAAATGGTTACTTCAAAAAAAGTTTCCCAATAAAACCCCGAACCTTTGACTATATAAGTTTACGCGGAAGTATTTCATTTTGTTCGGTACAGATAAAACCTAATAGTAGTAGTAGCAGTAATTTGGGCAGGCCACAGTCAGGCAAGTAAGCCACATGTACCCTTTTTGCCATCCCATGTGTTCCACATATCCACATGTCCACAATTCCTCCTTCTACTTTTCCTTTTCGAACCTTCTTGACCTTCTGATGAAGGTCAGTAAGGCCGTTCATTCCAGGTTGGTAAGTTCTTCTCGTAAGAGTTTTTCAACTTCAAATATTTCAAATCTCAGACGAAAAAGTTAGATGAAATTTGTTCGTCTTCTTCACATTTACGGCAAGTAGTGGTCTTCTATTCCTATTAGTCCTAAAAGTCCTCGGATTCGATACAAAAAAAATACCCAAAAAAAAAATTACCGTCGAGTCAAACAATACGTTATTTAGAAAAATTATCGGTGGAAAGGTGTTTTTTTTTATCTCGCTAACTTTTGGGGTCGTCCAATAACTACAATACCTGAAAATTTTGTCGTACAATTAAACCACTGAATTTTCTCTATTGTAACTATTCTGAGGTTGGACCTGACCGCCTAAATATTCGACCTCGATTTGTTTACGGTGAAATGATGATTTCAACGGAACCATCTGAACGAGTCACAGTCACACCAGTTCCAAAATGATGAAATGAATCTACTTGCCGGCATTTAGGACGCTCAACATCAGATGGCAGGCAGTTGCAGATATAGTTAGTTCGAGAGTTTGTGACAGCGACAGTGAAATAAATTAGCGAAATACAGTAAGGTGTGTTTTTACTATATTTAGTGTCAGAAAGAGGACGTTTAAAATAAGTGTTCGTATAGGGGTAAGTCTCCGTGCAACGTAAAAAAAAGAACTGATAGACCTTTATCGCGCCTAATGAAAACTTTTTGTGTGAGTTAAATAGACTGATATCTCGGTTAAAGACAAAATGTTTTCGAGGAAAGTTCGCCTGATTGATCTGAAGGTATGTGAATTGAAGCAAGAGTTGGAGGAGCGTGAATCAGAAACAACCGGAAAGAAAGCCGTACCTCAGAAAAGACTAAGAGAAGGACTGATTGAAGAAGGAGAAGACCTCGAAACCTTTTTATTCGAAGTTTTTGGAAATGATTTGAGCTCGATAATGAATATACTTGAAGAAACTACCAAGTCTCTGAAAGAAGAACTTCAACAAAGTTCGGTGAGTCTAGAAGATACATTTCTGGAAAATTCGAATAGTTTGAAGGAGGAACTTCAACAAAATTCGAAAAATCTAAAAGAGAAGCTTCTAGAAAAATCGAACTTCCTAACAGAAGAACTTTGTGGTGTGGCGAACCGGCTAGAAGAAAGACTGGGAACCGTCGAGACAGAGACAGACAAAATTAATGCGGAAGTAGGAAAAATAAAGATGAAGAAATGAAAGAATTGATGAATACAATAGGTGATAAAATCAAAGACGGAATCGAAGTCGAATAATTAGTCGATCAGGTCCGGCCTCACAATTGTTACAATATTTTTATCAAGCGTTCTGAGGGAATGTATCTTAGGACCTATACTTTACCGGTATTAAGACCGACGTCTACAATCAACACAGCTGTTAGCTTCCAAGTTTTAGTTCTTTGTATAACGATTCATGTATTTTATACATCCCAGTTTAAAAAGAAACTGAAATTGAACCAAACAAACATCGATAATTTTTAGTTATTCATTCACAATGCCACTTCAATTGATGAAAATATTTTCAATATCTTAATTAGTTAATTTTTCCAATCACTTTAATACCACCCACAACAGTAACGACAGAATCATAAAGATCATAATCTATCTATTTTCCATAATAAAAAAAACTAAAACTACAAAATGTATTGAAGAAGGTCGTTGGCTCTCTGACTATAATATTACTAAGCGTGCAGAAATAAACACGGAAGCGATTTTTGTTCTATGAAATAGCGATTGGGATCGATGAGTTGAAAGTTTTGTTTATTTTGCCCCGGCGTAGTTCACTGAAGTGTAACAATAATATCCGCAAATAAACTACAAATCTGCAGGAGTCAAAGCTGATTCAGATATTTTCAGAAATCGCCCAGTCACGTTAATCGATAATTATTCTATTGCTACTAATTTTATTCGAATTCGTTCCGGAGATACTCCTAATGTTTAGGTAAACTGAGCTGAAGAGGAATAAATAGAGAAGCGTTTGTTGGACTGATCAAATAAAATCTGTAATATCATAAAATGAGATTAAACGAAAATGTGAAGAGGCATGTTCAAACAAACCAGCAAATCACAAAAACAAAATTTTGTAAAAACGAAAAAATATCGTAAGTCTGCAAAGCGTTATATTCGAAAATTATAAGAATTAGAATCCATACATCACAAGACCTAAAATTGACATATTTGAAAGTCGCCAGAAGAATAAATGTTCAAACCGAAATGTACAGAACCGAAAAGTATCAGAAAGTGGAGCGCGGGTTGCTCTACTCTCTCAGAGATAGCGCAACGTGCGGTCAATATAAATACATTCTCATATCGCGATTAAATTCCTTTTTATTTCTGTCTCACCACTTGATATTACCAAAATGCAAGGTTCTCATTATTGTCAACTTGATGCTGGTCTATTAACCAAATTCTGTTTTTTAAATATTCTTGAAACTACCTAGCTACTGAATTTTAAAATAAATCGTGAAAGAAACAATACAAAATGAACAATTATAATTCGTGCGACGTGACTCGATTTGACCAACGGTCACAAGTCGGCGCCTTCTAGGTTGCAATAGAGCAAGTTTCATAACGAGTTGATCGTTCGTCACAAAGCTGGTTCAGTATTCGCTCAACCCCTCCACACTTTCTGCTGGATTTCTATTCTGATGATTTTATATCTCACACATTTCGATTCTGGTTATTATATAGGGTGACCTAGGGTTAAACCGCCAAACGTTCAGTATAGATTTTTCAGGTGAAAATAAGATGTTTTCTTCATGCAAGCATATGCCCAACTTGCTTCGTTTTCGAGATACCGAGTGAATTTTCATAAAAAATCAGTTTTTTATTCATTACTCAAAAACCTTTTCTGATAAAACTCAGCATATTTATTTTCGGTGATGGGAGGCTTATTTTAATGTAGGTACCTGGAATTTGAAAAAAATAAAAAATTTCAACTTTGACACCCTGTATCTTGAGAACGCATCAAGTTTTGCCACATGCTTATATGAAGAAAAAATCTTATTTTCACCTAAAAAACCGATACTGAACGTTTGGCGGTTTAACCCTGGGTCACCCTGTATATCTTACAACTTTTGGTTCCATGGATTTTACGTTACTTTAAATTTATTTTCGGAGAATTTGTTGGTTGTACGTTCAAAGATGACATTGAATGACATAATGATGTAATTCAAATTTGTTATTTTTTTTTAATTTGACGGTTTTATGTTATGAACGGCTCAAGTTATTGAGTTTTACGATTACTTAGTTTTCAGTAACTTTCGTTTATAAACGAATTCAGATTTATGAAAACTAGTTCTACCGATTTTCGCGTATAATGCTTTATTGGTTCTCATAAACACACATTAGATGCATTTCTTTTTGGACTATAAATCAGTTCTATTCATTCCATTCTGCTATTTTTGAGTCTCATAAAAAGTTTTTCTGATACGAATTTGATTTTCCATTTTATTGGTTTTACATGTTAACGGATTTCTCCCTTATCGTTATTACGAAAATAATTCTGCTATTCTATGCCCCACCGACAATAGGATAATCCCTACTAGAGTAGGCATTCACTGGCAACAGTCGATTACAATACTGAGGGACAACATCAGAAAAATACCAGAAATTATGTGTAAATAGATTTGAAGGAAAAAAATGACGATAAATCCCATCAGGTAGTTGGACCAGATGTTTCAATAACAAATGCTATATGCCGATAATATTTTACCAGATCTGTATAGTGCTAAATATAGTGGTGATGACGATGCTATTGAAATAATGCCCCTACTGAAAGAGTTGTAAGCCTCTCGTAAACAGCGCACAGCCCTCAACTTGTGCGTGCCCAATAATCGGTTTTCATGCTACGAAAGCTACAAAAAAACCTGTTCAATAATCGGAATTGTGAATAACGAGCGAGTTA
Organism: Chrysolina americana; assembly: GCA_958502065.1. Taxonomy (NCBI): domain Eukaryota; kingdom Metazoa; phylum Arthropoda; class Insecta; order Coleoptera; family Chrysomelidae; genus Chrysolina; species Chrysolina americana. Next base: position 58,097,868 of record OY293416.1, on the reverse strand, counting down.
CCGAATTTCCGCATTAATCAAACCGTACAGTGAAACGTAGTTTGAATCTGCATCTGATGAAACTCAAAACTCGCTTGTGAAAATAATACTTAACATTCGGAAAAAGTGTAAAAATAAACAAACATCATATTTCCATAAAAAAAAAGACCCTCCATTTCCATCAAGCAGAATAAATTGGTTCGAGTTTTCGACGTATACTCGGGTATGTATGTTTATAAAATATGAAAGGACACCTGATTTTCGCTTTAAGTGTGTGAAAATCCACTCGAACGTTCTCAAAGTCTTATTTACGGTTTCTAACGTACTTTTTATTAGTTTTTTCCAATTATTAACGTATGCCACGGTGTATATCCGCGTCACTCGCTACCTACATTTCGGATCAGATGCGACTCGCAACGTCTTCGTTAAAATTCACTGCTATGAAGTACTTACTCGATCGAGATTTTCCCCATTTGAATTCTCCATTCGCTGTACGCGAAACGAAGTATTATAAAATAATAGAAACACCTGCCTACGAGGTTGGGTATCAAACACGTCAGGGTTAGAATGATAGGATTATACAGGGTGTCAATTTGAAAACATCCCACCCTTAATATCTTTCTTCCAGTAAATAATATGAGGAATTGAAAATGCAGGTCAATTTTATTTTCAAGGGAAACACTTTCAAGGAATATTTGTAGCCCTCGTGGTTACACCATCTAGGAGGGGTAGCTGTTACCCTTAAAATCTTAAATGGAAAGGGGGGTAAAGTGGCACATCATTTTGACTGGCGTTCAATTCTTTTCTCATTGATACCCTGACTTTTTATTTTTTGATGAGCATTTTCCGAAAAATTGCATTCTAAACTAACAGAAGTAATTATTCGAACTTGCCTATACTGAGATTCATGGTTTGACCAGAACTGGTTAGAATATTAGGTGGTTCCGTTATAACCCTTCATTAGGGGTAACAGTAGCCGCATAAGATTCAGAAAATTTACATCTTAAAATTCCAACGGTAACATCTACCCCTCCTAGGTGGTTGAACCACGAGGGCTACAAATATTCCTTGAAAGTGTCCCCCTTAAAAATAAAATTGACCTGTTTTTTAGATTCCTCATATTGTTTACTGGAAGGAAGATATTAAGGGTGGGAAGTTTTCAAATTGACACCCCGTATTTCCAAAGAATGTATTCAATCATTAGGAATTGAATACCCAAGTCGTACATTATGTTTACTCCATAAAATCGATACATTCAGATAGAAAGTAGACAGATTACCCAAACATACAGGAAAAAACTAAAAAAAAAACACAAACATTGTGTAAATGAGAAAATCAAATCGACCAATAAGTCAGAGACCATGTGGCAAATCGAGAATATAATTCAGAAAAAGGGAAACAATTCTAGTGTTATCACAATTTGTGAAGGTGGCGTTAAAGTATTTGAAATCGACGTGGCTAACAATTTCTGTAGTAACTTTACAAAAGTTCTAGAGCAAAAAGCTAACGATTTTAATTTTATGGACAGAAATATCAAAACATGTCCTAACCTTTTCTTGCATCCAATTACTAATCTTGACGTTACTAAGGATATGAAAAAATATAATTCTAATGCAACTGGCCATGAAATTTTGAATAATCTACTAAAAATGTTCTTTATCGATTGTATAAACCAATGACGTACATTGTGAATTTGTCTATAGAACAAGGACTTTTTTCCGATAAATTGAAAACAACGAACTTTGTATCTACGTATATATCAAAAAAGCCATCTACATCTTAGGCTGACACTTTTTAAAAAGTTCGATGATTGTATCAAATCTGCATCAAATATCGATATTTTCAAATCGAGGCTAAAAGGTGTCCTCATTGAAAAAAAAAATGCTACACTCTCGATGAATTTTAATTTTAATTTCGTTTTCGAAGATATTCTGTTTTACAGATTTTACGCATTTTCTTGTTGTTGCGTATGTGATTTTCAAAATTTTATATTTATTGTTTTTGATTTGTGGTATTTTGTGACATATTATGTTTGTTCATTGTAATATTTTATTGAAATGCTTTCTACTTTATACTTAAATAAATATTATTATCATTATTATCAAGTCGAATTATTATATTCTCCAGTAATGATAATTATACTGAGTGACGCTGAAACTCCGAGGGATATCAACCTATCATTTTCGATATAAAAATGTAATAACATCACAGCTTGTTTGGTATGGTTATCAACTAGTCTTTGCAGAAAGTTGTAGAAATTGAACTTTAAAATCAGTCTATTCCAGCTCTTTCTGAATATAGAAAATATTGAGTGGTTTCCATACTTCATGAACGTGTATACCGAAAACAGTAAAGGCAAAAAACCGGTGAAAAACCTTATTTTTCCTGAATTCGGCATTCAATTGTTTTTGCAAACAATAAATACTTCTTGAACAATCCGTCACAAAAAAGTGGCAGTACCGCGATGGATAGACTTCGCAAATGGTGAGTAGCACTCACTGATAAAAATGTACCTACCCTTCACGCCATCATATTCCACGTTTGTTTTCTTCGAAATCTCGAAACGGATATCAATCCGACATGACAGACCCACTTTTGTTCTATCCTGCTGACCGTAATAAAATTGAGAGAAAATGTTCAAATGTTTGTTGAGTGTTTCTAGAAACATCGATATCCTTTCGCAGGCGCTTAACTAACTATATTAGAAAGGCTTGAAAACATTTTAATGAAGAGAATCAACCTCCTCAGTGAATATATCCCTGTTGCTTTTATGAAATTTAATTAAAATTTCTAAGGATTTTCCGTCGTGTAATTTTTCGGATCTTTCGAACGTACACGGAAAGTACATTAATAATATTTCGTATATATTTACAACAAAAGATTTATTTTCATGCCGTCATAACATAACAATGGAAAATGGGATCTCACCTAAGGATATTTTATTGAATCGTTGAATTTGTTTGTGTAGTCGTAGGCACTGTTTAGTCGTAGGCGTTGTCGGTTTCAGAATAATGCGGAAAATATGAAATCAGTTTCACGTTAAAATCCATTAGACAGTGTATCAAAAATAAAAGTAGTGGGAATGAAAAAATCTACCAAGGAATGCCCAAACCGGTTACAAGACAACATTGGGAAAGCCAAAACAGCATACGAGAGAACCTCATATTCCCACTCCCTACACCGATCAAACCCATCTTTAAAAGTCTAAATGTCAATTTCCCATGTGTGACATTATTGGAGAGCTCTTCACGATAGACCAAGGTGTTGAAATCACCATTCTTGTAGACTATTATGAATCCCTCGGTCTTCGATTTCAGCCCCTTCGACCTGAGGAAGTCACAGGTCAAATTTTTGGATAAGCCGAGATCTTCAATGTTCTTGAAGAAGAACCGATGCATTGACTTATTCTTACATACAACAGTGTCCATAAAAAAGTCGTGCAGCAGATAAAGGATGTTGTGAGTCAGGCTTGTCAATCTTAATCACTTCTTATCGATTTTGAAAAGTATTGTCAGAATGAAACAATATTCGTTGCTTTTAACATTTTTCTAGTGCAATAAGTGCAATGCCTCAGCTAGATAATACAAACATTGTACGACTATTTTATGAACACACTGTACCTGTAAGAAAACTTCGGTATCAGCTACTTTGACGTGAGGTTTTTGCTAAATGGATAACAGCTCGATGACAGAGTTCATAGGCTGCCTTCAAAGGAAATGCTCTGATCTATGATTTTACATGGTCGCACACTAAGCAGAGAAGGAGATCTGAACTTCTGGTAACTTAACAGACTCCATCCAGTATCATATTGTCATGTAGACACTCCAAACTGAAAAGTCCACGACCTCTCCGATATTGGAGGAAGTGTAACAGTGGAACAGACGATTTAGGATGCAAGCTCCTAAATCCCTCATTTTGTGAGTTTCAAAAAAATTGTTGTTGTTATTGTTGTTATTTCCGTCAACCAGCTGCACACCCTTAAGGGTACAACCCTCAAAAGTCTTCGAAATACTTGTCCGAGCTAGGGAAGACGCAGCACTTACCTTTTAACGTGTGATGCCATGCACGAGACCGATGACCATGCTGGGAATCGAACCCATGACCCTTAGGTTAAGAGACAAGCGCTCTACCATCATGACCATCACGGCCCATAAAAAGTAGAGTAGAATCGGAACGGCAAGCATATTAGTTACAGCAGATGTCGGAGTTTATGCTGACACTTTCCAAAGAGATTTTCTGTGTTATCTCTTGGGAGAGGCGTTGTTCCACCCCTAGGTCCGACACCAAGATGATGAAGGATACTTTCGTCTAAGAACTGAACGTCCTCCCCGTATTTTTCACATTGTCCTCTTTTAAGATGAACCGTGGCACATTTGTCGATCTTGAAGTCTATTCCGATAGCTTACGTGGAACTGATGAAGATCCTTTTCTCCCGAGGCATATAGTTTGAGGTCACTCATGTAAAACAGATAGGTGACCATATGCCTTCGGTTGCTGGGGGTGCCGCAGCTATATCCGTGGGTTTTCCGTAGTGCAACGGACAATGGCAATAGAGACGGGCAGAAGAAAAGAGGGCTGAGAAAATCTCGCTAAAACGCGCTTGGCCCTTCCAACAATAACCTGCTCCGTTTGTCTCTGACTTGACCAGATTTTATGGTGGAGAGAGTCCTCCAGAGCGGCATCAGCTGTCCAATGCAACTCAATATTTGATCGGGTACCGCAATGCACCTGAGTAAATGCATGATGAGCTCATGCCATGTTGTATCAAATGTCTTGTGTTTGTATCGGTAGATAATAATTTGTTCAACTCACTTTCCATTTTTCATTTCCAATGCCTATTGAACTGATAACTCAGTTTGATTTGGCGTTTAAACACATCACATAATACAGGTTAGTTAACAAAAACTCAAATTTCTATATTTGAAAATAACAGGAACGCATCAGCTCACAGACAACCGCTATAAACAACAGAGTCACCATTTCAAACGATCGACTTGTCTAGAATCTGACTAGTTTAGGGATCTTGGTAATTCGTTTTTCTTCCTATTTGCAGGAGAAAACTCCTTGACGAAAAATCGCCCTTCTCTAGTCAAGGGGAATTGAAGCTCATTAGCTTGTATTTGCCAAGACAGACTCAATATATTTCCCGGAACTACAGGTGGCAATGGTGTTTCGTCTATACCGTAGAAGTATCGGAGATGACGATATAACGCTCGTATATTAGTGCTGCGTTATTATTTTCATTATCAAAGTGTATCTTCGGATGTGAAGTTATGTTGTTGTTATATTTTGAATTGTTTAAAAAAAAAATTTAAAATTGTTTTTTCGTTAACCAGCTGTCATCCCCCTAAGAACGACAGCCCTCAGAAGCCCTCAGAAGTCGAAACTTGTGCGAGCTAAGGATTAACGAGGTCTTACCTTTTATCGTGCGATTCCTAGCACGAGACCAGTGACCATGCGGGGAATCGAACCCACGTCCCATTATATTGAATTATATGAAACGTTGAACTATTATGTAATCTGGTGATTTGAGATGTGATTTATTGAAAGCAGTTGGCGATCTTCGTTGACAACTGAGTTACATTGAAAACATGTATGGAGTGTATGAGAGGAATTGGATTGTAAGGAAAAAACTTGACGCGAAGTCCTAATAGGAATATGTGGATGAGTATCAAATCATTGTAGGGGATGGCACAATGAGGTTATTAGGCTACAGTGCCTCCAAACTCTAACGAACCCTTGCAAAAACACCCCAACTAACATTGCTTCATGTTATGGCATCTCAAATATTCTACGTCACACAAGATACCGCGGTTCGTTGTGTTGAGTATTCAACATCAACATTGATAGTAAGTTCATGATAATTAGCATTTAAAGGCGCTCTCTGATGGGTAATTTCATAATCACTTCAAAGGAACGGAGTAAACATTCTATAGCGGAACCAAATCTAATAAATCATTGTTTTGATTGGAGCACATAACATCTACTCATCACGGATACAATTACTGAGGAAAAGGTTTATTTTTGCTTCGAACTACATTTGAAAACTTTAATTTTTGAAGGCATTGTGCGTTTTGAATATTATCAGCTATAATATCCCAAGGACATTGATAACTAACGAAATAATTTTATCACAGTTTTCGAAAGCACTTCGGCGTCGGGATGTTACCTAAAATAACGCGCTTGAGGAAGTTGTGATAAAATTATGAGTTATTTATCAATGTTCGAGGGATATTCGGTGAGAATTTTTTTTGCAATTCGAACAAAATTATTTATTGAACACACAGTTATTAAAAGAACAATTCGTATAATGTGATCTTGCTGTATTCGCCTCGGTTACTGCATAGGTGTTTCCACGCATACTATTGATTATTTGGTTATGATGTTCCTGATCAATATTTAAATAAGGTTTTATAGAATTTCCATTATTGTGCCCAGTAATTTTCAACAATTGTTGTTCTTGAACTCCACTTTTAGCTAATTGACTGACTGCAGTTGCTCTATTAGAGTGATTGGTTATTTTCCTCTGTTTCGTATCCAAGCCAATTGCTTCAGCAGAAGATTTTGTCCATCCGTTGATTATATTTCTAACCAGAGGCATATTGTCGTACCAGTTCAGTGACGATTTGGCCTTGAAAATAGTCTATTTGTTTTGATATTTGTGCCTCGTTTTGATAATAATCTAATGAATAATCTGACAGGACAAGCATTGTTATCATTATTTTGAACTAACCATTTACTAGAGGCGCAGTTCTATCAACCCCCTTGGCAGGTTTTACTGAAAATTGGATTATATTCTATCCTATTAGTTGGAGATCCATTGTTGTCCTTTTCGATATGAAATTAATCAACTAAGCAAGCAGCACCTTCACCACCTCTCCAAGCCAATTCCACCGCTGCTATGTGAAAAAATTTGCGTAGGAGTACTATAGGGGTATTTTCATCCCAAAAGTTTATAATTTCACTCATTTCCGTTGAAGTTAATGGTACTGAGCATGTTTTGCGTTTAGTGGGATCTGTTTGTAAATTTCTTCGTGCTGCGTCGCGTGCATTCCGCGCTTGTTTGAATGCAACACTTTTAAAAGGGTCTAGCATGATATTATACTCCTTGTAATACTTTTCTTGTAATAATTTGCCTGTTATTTTCCATACAATTTTAACAGTAGCCTCCTTAAACTCTGTGCCATCCTTTTTTCTCATATTAATCGCCCAATCCTTGAGTATTAATGCAAGTTCTTCAAGAGTACGATTTCTATCCAATTCATATTTTTTGGCGTCACAAAACTCCATAAATATTTTCCAAGTGTATATTTTACTATTGACAGTATTTTTTGGTGTATTTTCTTCAATGATTTTATCAATTGCCGCATCATTTTGAACACCCAAGCGGGAAAGTGACATTTGCGAAATAAATTGAATTACAGAAATGTCAAATAAATTTATTGTATTGGTTGCTTAGCAGTGATAACTACCCGTGAAAACTATCCATGGGTAGTTATCAGTGTAATGATGGTTTCATTGGTTATTTCGACACACATGACTAGAAATAGACAAATTTGATAGGATATTTTTTTCAGCAAAATATTTTTAGCTACAATAGTGTTGCATTGATAAGGTAAATTATTAGTTCAAGTGAATTCATAAATAGTCGAACAAACCTTTTTAGTACGTATTCTATCGATTATGAAGCTAAGAAAAAGAAGTATTCCGTACACGTGAGGATAAGCTGCATATAACTTTTGTTTAGATTTTTCACTCTCGTGTGATTATCGTACTCGACGTGTGCCTTGTGCTACCATATTTTCTACACGTGTGAAAAATTCCACATTCGGTATAATACAAAAGTAAGACAAATATATAGAAGAAAATATATACATTGAAAGCAACAACACTTTCAAAAACATCAAGTTTGTGAAGAACTGCTTGAAAAACTGCATACATGCCAAAAACAAGGTATAATAATTAAGACATTAGTAGATCGAGCCAGCAGAATCTACGAACCCGACCACCTAGAATCAGAACTGAAACACCTAAAAACGTTCTTCTTTCTAACGGATACAAATTAAGGGATCTTGAGAGATGTATGTATGTATGTATGTAACAGAAGAGAGTAAAGACAGTGGAATCGATAGTAGACCAAATGATTGCCCAGACAGTGAGCCGAGAAGAGGTAGTGGATTTTCTTAAGAGCTATGACTCATACCGTCGCAGAGAACAAATTTACGTTTCGGCAGTCCTCTACTGAACGTAGTCTGTTTTAGGCTAGGCTAGGCTAGGCTAGGCTATTATAGTGAAATAGTTGAGTCAATAATTTCGGTTTCCATTTCAATAATTTTGTGAGTTGTTGCCTGTAAGCGCCGTGCAGATATATTCAAGGTTATAGCTCTTAAGAAAATCCACTACCTTTAGCAGTTACAATGACACCACCAGAAGAAAAGTATGCCTACCGTATGCTCCCAGAGTTACCGATCGTGCTAAGCTCTTCTGGGGTATACCACATTTCATATTCCTGTGACAGCGTTTATATCGGAACCACGAAACGTCCCGTTAAGGCGAAAATCAAAGAGCACAAGGTTAATGGTCGGTTAGGAAACACGGAAAAATCTGAGGTCGCAGAACATAATCTCAAGAACGATAATCATAGAAGCAATTAAAATCCAGAAACACCACAACAACTTTAACACAACCGAAGAAGGACTACAGTTATCTCCTAACCAAAATAAAAGTGGTACGAACGACTCGATAATGTTATCTCACAGACTTATTGCGACAATAAATGTCAAATGTCAAGCAATTTGCAGTGAATTGAGTAGCTGTCAACTACAAGAATATCTCTTGAGAATGCCAATCACTGGCGAAACGTCGAGTCCTACGTAATGAACGTCGGCCTAACCAATGGGCCTAACCATCCGAAAAGTTATCAAGTATTCAAAACTGTTGTTTACCTTTCTTTCAAAATAAAGAAAATCAAGTTTTTTTTTCAGGTGGTCGGTGGACCAGTGGCCAAGCAGTGGAATTTCTGGCTCGTATCAGACAGTCGTTCGGGGTTCCGGTACGCGAGAATCTTTTTTCGCCTTGTTGTAATTCATGTATGATGTGAGTTGCCTAGATGCCAATCCCGACGTTTAGTGCTAGCTTGCAGTGCGCACCGACCACCCAGGATGGTGCTGTAGGTTTTTCGCGTTTTCCTACAGCTGAAAAGTGAATACAGCACCAAAAATATCAGCCGTCCTCTACCCGCACAGGCTATGCATGGGAGTATTATTTTTATTTTTTTTTCCATAAGGAATATCCCAGTCAGGTCCTGTTTCCGGAGTTCGATACAACCGGAGTGCGCGCTGGTGTGTCATTAACCCCAGTAAACACTCCCTACGTTCTGGGGTGAGTGATTACTGAGTCCGAGAATCATGTGCTCCAAGTAAACGGAGTGAACCAAGAAAAACGGCCTTCTGCCACATCACGGCAAGCCAGTATGATCAGAACCACCATTTTGACAGAATGGTTTGGGTAAAGCCTGCGGAGTAAATCTCAATATTTTGTCCGTTTTTCCTCCTCTTTTCGGACGATGTTCGTTTCACCAGGAGCCGAAACTCTATGACAAAAATCGTCCTACTTTGATGGTAGGCTTATTGGCTTGTATTTGCCTGAGGGTGGGGAATGAGCAGTTCCAATAGATTCGGCACTTCTCATTCTCCACAACGGACTCAATATCCCCCGGAGCATGAGGCTTATTCACATGGTATTTTACTGAATAGTTGCAAGTTCAGAAAATTACTTTCTTTGATTACAAGCCTTAGAAGTTTCATGTGGTAAGCGTCTTTAGAGTAATCATAAGGATTTTCATCGATTTTTTTTTCTTTTATGTATCTCTGGTAGATTTCAATACAAACCAATGGAGGCAAAGAGACATTATCTCGAATTCTTAAAAAAAAACATACGATTATTCTTTTAATTACTAACGGTCTTCCGTTGAATACGGATAACCGTTTTTGCGATTGAATTATTGTAGTTATCATTCACCTAACATTAATTCTGAATATGAAAAATGAAACAGGTTGATTAGGTAAATTATAAAATACAGTGGCAACAGCACAGAGCACTGAGTCACACCATACTTGAAATGTCGATCTGACTGTATTCTATTTATGGGGTAAGATCTGAAAAAGTGGTGTGTTACCCCTCTTATTCTATTATGTCGAATAAAATTTTTAACGCAAGCTGAAGCTTTTCAAGTGAATTTTTCCTTCACTATATCGGGAATCAATTTTTCAGCACGCGTAAGTTTTTCCAAGAATGTTCCAAAAGATTTTTTAATGCGCTTGTAGAAGAAATATTGATCCTAACTCATTCGGAAAGGTACTTTCCTGTGCTAGACTGGTAACGGCAGTCGCATACGGGAAAGGTACTCTTTCCGTACTCTTTAAGATAATAACTATTCCCGCACTAGTGTGTAAAAGTCTGATTTCTTAAATGCGGGAAAGTGGTGTATTTCGCACGCTAGAAGAAAAACAATATATTCTTTTTGGGCATCAATTTGATACACGTGTGTACAATCCCGAAAATATAATATCGCATTCAGAATAGTCTCTAGCTTCAGATTAATAAAATAAAAATCATTAAGGTTTCGGTGATGGGGAGGAAAAAACTGTATAAAACATGTTTGTGCTGGAAATCGGTTTCGTCGACCATTATTACATGCGGCAAATCCCAATCCAATCCAAAAAATTTCTCAAAAGACCTTTTTCTGCATGATGCCTTCGTTATTGAGTCATACGCCGATTAATATACGAAACGGAACAAAAATGATATAGATACATAAAATCCGGGACAATGACAAAAATTTAAATTAAATGCGGCGTCGTATTTTATTCTCTTGGAATGGGAGTGGACCTCGAGGTATAATCTAAATTATATGCAGACTTTGCGTGAATCCTCTGGTTCTGTGAATTGAAACCGAGGCTCTTGTAAAAAAATTAATTGAAAGAAATGATGGTCGTAAAACTGCGAGCAGGATTTGACGATAAAATAAGCTAAGGGGTTCAGTTAGTGGTTATAAACTTTGACTAGACACATGCGAAAGGAAAATTAGAAGTATTTTTCGGGCAGGTTCATTTTATTCCAACGGGAAAATTTTCAAACATCTTAATTGAACTTCACTAGAGGGATGAATGAGAAACAAATATAAAAATTTCAAATATATTAAAAATATTAAAAATAATGTGAAAAATCTGTTCTTTACAGCTTATTGATGTATTTTTATTGGAATTCTTGATAAATGGGGAAATTTGGAGTAATTGACAACTACTATACAATAAATATATATTGCTTATGCATTCTTTCTGAAACAAATGAAAAACTGATTGTGAAAAATAGAAAATCTCAGTGTTCCAGGGAAAAATTCATCTATTTTCATTATTTCTTTTGTCGGCTCTATAGGCTCCTGTAGGCAATATTCACTAAAAAAATTCGAATTATTATAACAAATTGCTCGAGAAAACACCTATTTATTTGTTTATAGCAGAAAAACTACAAACAAATGGTGGAAAATGGAGATATTCCATTTTCTCAGTAATGCACACACATAATTGGTTGGTTAATTTTTTCTGTACCTGAAAGTCAACTCATTAATTGTCGATGACCAAAACTGATATGTTGTGAAATGTTGAAATTTCCTGAAGCGGAAAAACTACCTGTAATTGGTAAAATTCTAATAGTTCTAGTCTCTCAGTATTACTTATAGGTATGTTGATTAAATATAATATTTTCTGGCGGAAAGTTATAGAACAATTGTCAAATGACGAAAACTTACCTAATTGTCGTGAAAATTCCCATTTTTGAATAGCCGGAAAACCACTTTGAAATGCTGAAAAATGAAGTTATTCCATTTGGTCAGTGATACACACAGATTATTGTTTTTTTTTTCTGCGCCTGAACTCCGGAAATTTTAACAACGATCCACGACAAATTTGATTTTGTAATTCGACATTTGATGAGTTGACTTTTAAGTCCAGAAGTAATAAACCAACTTAATTATGTGTGTGGATTACTTAGAAAAGAGAATTTCTCTATTATTTAGCGTTCAAAAGTAATTTTCCGGCTTTTCAAAAATGCGGGAATATTTACGGCAAATATTTTTTCGTCTTTCGACAATTATTGTTCCACGACTTTCCGCCCGAAAAATATTCATTTGATCATCATACAGTGGGTAGGGAATACCGAGAAACTGAAAATATTTGAATTTTACTAATTACAAATAGTTTTTCTGCTTCCGGAAATTTATATATTTCAAGAAAAACTAGTTATGGTCATTCGACAATAATTGGGGAGTTGATCTTCATGCGCAGAAAACGCAAACAAAGCAAATTATCTGAGAGTATCATCAATAAAATGGAATATATCTTTCTCCATTTGAATTCAGTTTTCCGGCTATAAAAAAGTGTGAATTTACTCGAGCAGTATGTTATAATCATTCGACAATCGATCAGTAAATTTTGGAGACTACAAAAAAAATTATCAAGTTTGATGAATTTGATCCTGGAACACTGACTTTCCCTATTTTTCAAAATATGTTTTTCATTTGTTCCAAAATAATGCATAATCAATAATATATTTTAGAGTAGTTCAATTGAAAAAAGCACAAACTATCCTTTAATGCACAGTTTCCGTTGAAACGTTATTATTATAATTATTGTTTGTTAACAAGAAATATTCACGAGGTGTAGAGTGCGTGGTTCAGTTCTTGACACACAAATGGCACTACATAAACGTGCTCTGTGAAAGAGACTGATGTTTAACAGAATTAAAAACAAATAGTAAAAATATTTGAGATTTCCAGACAAGTCTCCAGTTTGAATGAAATTATTTGGACTTCTATTGCCTACATAAGAAGAGAAACCATGTTTTTATGATTCCAAGTCACGATGTTTCGATTTTTGGGTATCTATATTCGTTTTCAAGTGATTTTCATAATGCGGAAATTGAGGCTGCTGCTGCTAATATTGTTGTTATCTGACAGAACGTATAGAAAATCGAAAAAAATAAACAAATTCCAGTAATTTGAAAATAATTACATTTTCCGTTTCACCATTGATATTTAATACTCTAGGAAAATTTGGCACGATTTGTCTTGAAATTTTTAGACAAAGTAGAAGGAAAATTATTGATAACACGGGAAAATCGATCACTATATTCCTTAATTCAACGACTGAGATTGTTCGTGGTAACTTGTCATTAGTTCGAGATCTAAGAACGAGCATTTGAGAAGATTTTTTAAATTCATAGCTCTTTTAGTACCAAACAATCATTTGTTATCTGTGTTATAATATTGTTATAGTTCTTGGATCATTAAAGAATGATTGACCAAATGAACAAAATGTGCACATTCCCAATATTAAAAAAGCTGTAAATGAATAATAAAATTACTGAAGAAGGTAAAAGTAGTTATATTTTTACTGAGCTTGGGTAACATGTCTAAATGTATAGAGAAATAACCACATAGAGACAAAGCGATAAAATGGATGTAATATCCGGGGAAAAGCGAACATTAAATATAAAAGTGTACTTATGTTCCTTTGGGAGAGAATAGGGCGACGTAAATTATGAATGAATTTATGTTTATGACGTAGTTATGATTAATTAATAACCCGCACTGTTGTTTATCGTGAAGCAAGGAACAAATCTAGACACCAGTTTATATTTTAATTAAAACGGTATCAAATCGTTAATCAAAATATTACGAGAACTCAATGGGGACGTGAATATTTTTCTACGTTCGATAATTTCCATTTGCCGTGTGTACTTTGTGAAACGACGAAACCTCGTTGAGGAAGATTAAAGGAAGGAAAACTGAAACTCCACAGGAGTGTAGTGGGGTTCGAATATGTACAACTTTCCAAAAACTGACTATTAATAAATGATGAAGAGATGGAGTCAACATCCTAAAATCATTGAATAACCTTTCCTAGATACGTCACAAGTGACATATTAGTAAATGGACTTCCGAATCGAACAACAATCTTATTTATAAAATCTTGAGTTGTTTAAAGAATATACATACGAACACAAATAATTTAAGCAAAGCAAGACTTGTGGATCCCTCACACGTATGTGACAGATATAATTCGATGGTCACTAGGTAAAGTAGTTGTTTTATCTTATAAACTTGAAGATGAATGGTTTCATCAGAATATTGAACAATACATCTATTTGTTCAATATTCATTTACTCCATACTGACTCGCTCATCCCCTACACAAATTTCTTCTTTTTCTAGAGATTTTGAAATACTCGCAGTCATGGAATCTTTCGTCTATTCATAATCAGTCCAAGTAGGTTTTTCACTTACTTCGTAATTGTAGGTTAAGAATAGCCTACGAGCTTCTTACGATCAGTATCAGAATAGACGGGAATGTCACGTGAGATTGTAAGAAAAGCATTGAATATGCATAAATTTAGTCCATATAAAATTCAGATTCTTCAAGAGCTCCACGAGGGTGATTATGATAAAAGAATAGAGTTTTGTGAAACCATGTCTCATCGAGTCTTTACCATTCCTAATCTTAATCTGTTTCAGTGTTAATTTTTTCTGAATAGCAATGTTATTTAATAGACAAAATTGTCGCTATTGATTTGACGAAAACTCACATATTTTTCGGGAAGGGCATACACAACACCCACAGAAAGTTATTGTTTGGGCTGATATTCTTGGAAATGCCATTATTGGTCCAATTTGTACCTTGAAATGCTTGGAGAGACCGTCGATCCTCTTATAACTCACGAGCTAGAAACTCAAATTGATGCAGAAGATGATGAACTTTTGCCGGAGGATCAGTTACATTTCCAGCAGGACGGTGCTCCAACTCATCATTTTCTTCCTGTCCGACAATGGTTAAACGAGAGATTTCCGGATGATGGATTGGCAGATAGGGATCAGTTGAATGGCCTCCGAGATTACCTGATTCAACTCCCTTAGATTTCTTTCTTTGGGACATCTTAAAGAGGAGTTCGAAAACATACTTCATTACTTACTGTTTAGAGCAAATTAGACATTTCGAACAGTTTATAAAATAAGCGTAAGTAGATTTTATGGTGGGCCATAGAATAGCAGAATTATTTTTGTAATATCGATAAATGAAAAAACCAATAATATGTAAAACCAACAAAATAGAGAATCAATTATGTTTCAGAATAACATTTTATAGGTCTTAAAAACAGCAGAATTGAATGGATAGAAATGATTTATGATTCAAATTGAAACTCATCTAATATGTTTTTATAAGAAACAATAAAGCATCATACGAGAAAACAGTAGAACCAGATTTCATAGGTCTGAATTCGGCAAGATTGGAAAGTGACCGAAATGAGAAAATGAAGTAATTGCAAATCTCAATAACCTAAGCTCTTCAAAACATAAAACGATCACGCTCAAAAAATATCGAAATGTAATTCCATCAAAACAACATATAAAAACGTAAATCCAACAAATTATCTGAAAATGAATTTGAAGTAACATGAAATCCTTGGAAACAAAATGCGACAGACTGAAAACGGTCAGAATCGAAATCTAGCAGAAATTGTGGAGGGGATGAGCGAATTAATTCCGATAATAGAATTTAGTAATATTGACCGCTCGCTGCTCCATCTCTGAAAGACTAGAGCCATCCGCTATCCCCTCTCCAAATTCTGATATTTTTCGGTTCTGTCCTTTTCGATTCTATTATTAGTTCTTCTGATTATTTTCAATATGGAAATTTTAGGTCTTGTACTCTATGGATTCGACGATTTTAATTCTTATAATATTCTGTTCCGATATTTTTCCACTTCTACAAAATATTGATTTTCTGATTTGCTGGTTTGGTCAAATGTCTGTCTTCCCATTTTCTGTCATTCTTCTTTGACGGTATTACAGTTTTATATTCTTGTAATGTTCAAATCTTCGAATTTCAGTTCTTCGAAAGATCGATACGATCATTTATGATTCTCGAATTTTTAGATTTTGATGAATATCCGTTACTGCTATATATTGATTTTCCAAATTTCTCGTTCGATTATTTTCGATTTCTTTAAAATTAATTCTGAACCATTTCGCTTCTCTAGAATATCTTTACTGCATTTTATTTTATTGGTTCGATACTTTTAATTCATAGTCAATTTCAGTTTGCAATCGATTTTATGTTTGCAATGTCTTTCTCGCAAATAAAATTTCATTTCGTAAAAAGAAAATAACCAACAAATAAAACATCACACGCGTAATAAATTTATTCCTGTCATTCAAGGGTTGGAAGGGTATCACCTGCTCTTCTAACCATTTCTATTAAAAGGCGTCAATACAATAATGTATCTCAGAACAGACAAATTCTAATTACAGGTGTAAGTTTAGAACGCTATTTTTTGGAAACTGCTCATCATAATATAAAAAGTCAGGTATCATTGAAAAAATCATTGAACGCAAACCGAAATGATATGCCACTTGACCCCCCTAGAGGGTTGAAACAAGAGGGCTACAAATATTTCTTGAAAGTGTCCCCCTTGAAAATAAAATTGACCTGTTTTTTCGTTTCCTCACATTATTCACTGGAAGGAGGATACTAAGGGTGGGAAGTTTCAAATTGACACCCTGTATATACCGGTTCTCAAACTGTTAAGTGAAGAGAACAAAGTATTCGGTTATGTATAGTAATCAATTATAATAAATGACCCTGACTGATCCAGTCAGTTGACGAGAGCTCACCAGGCGACCGAGATAAATCCGGACCTGCACACCGAGCTTCCCTCAATCTCTAGCGGAGGAAAATTTGCATCAAGATCGGGAGATCGCCGTGCTAGAGTGCTTTCCCAGCAAAAAGGACATAAATAATTAACCTTAACCGGCACCAGATGTACTCCCGGCCTGCTCTAAATGGGTACTCGCAAAATGTCCGACATGCAATATTCACCGCCTTCTATACGTGTTCCGCTCGCAAATAATAGCCACCTTTACATCACGACGGCGGTAATTCATACGAGTTTTTACTTTCGTTTTTTGACATCTCGGCCGCAACGATGACTTTTTACCTGATTTGTATCGTGGGTGGCTTGCTTGTACAAAAGTTTTGACCGAATGGGTAGAGGACAGTATATCATTTCTGAATATAAAAAAAGTTTTGCCAACTTACTCTCCCTTCTCAATGTGCCTTAATACCACTGAGTTGAGTATCAGGAAATTCAAGAAATAATTGACAAGCAAGCAGCAGAAATTCTAATTAAAATCGATTAATTGATATTTTGCAACAACTCTTCCCTTAAAAGAATTAAACAGCTGAAATCAAACCAATAATTATTCATATATGAGAAAAAACTGGAAGAAAATTACCATCCATTTTTAATTCTATAGAAATGTTCTAAAAGTATTGAAAAGATTACAGATGAGAGCTGAGGGAGTATCTGAAATAATAACTAAGGAAGTCATTTATAACGGAATAATCGAATCAATTACCACTAGAGACAATACGGATAAAGAAACTATTGAAAGCACTATTAATAAAACTATAAGGGAAAACTATAAACGCTACAGGAACACAATGATATTCTGAGAAAGACAAAGGTACATAAAGCAACCCTCTGTCTTCATAGATATGTCTAAAACTTTCGACAACGTTAATCACCCACTCCTACTAAAATCACTCGAAAATATCAGCACAAGAGGAACCGCATTGAAAATGTTCAGTAGCTATTTGAAAGATAGCGTTAAAATTGAAGACTTCAAACAAATAGAACACGGTGTACCGCAGGAAACTAATTTGGGACCAATAATATTTAATAACGCATAAACTCTCAACCATTGATTTCGATAAGACCCATTATTCACCTATATACACCAATGGTAGAATTGCTAACCATTTTGAAATAAAACTGGTTCCTCATATAAAATACTTAGGAATTTTTAAATACTCCAATTTGGAATGAATCACATTATTTAATCACATATTTCTTATAGGATTCTAGCACGGGAGTTAACAGGTATCAATAACTTAAAAACGCTTCTTAAAAATAATTTACAACAAAAAAAAAACCTTCAGATGATCTTTATCAAGAAATAGAAATATTGGACACAATACAACTTTTCTCTCACTATAGTAATATGAGGTTACATATAAATGAGTACGCATTACATAAAAAAACTTATAAATAGCAAACAAGAAGTAGAAAACATAAATATAAAATATCTTTTATGAATAAAAGTATTGGAAAAAAAGCAACAGATATCAGAGTTTGAAACTATACAACAATCCACCGGACAACTTGAAGAACGTCAAAAACATAAATGAATTGATATATTTTCTCTAAACCCCGTAGTGAGATACACACTATAGTTTATTTATAAGTTACTCACCCTATTAACTATTGATTGATTTTTTGTCTGTTAATTTTAGGATTATTTGATATAACTACATAACTTTTATTTTGTAGGGTATTTTAAAAATGTCTGTCACACACAAAATATGCTCTCGTGACATATCATTTATTTATGTAGCAGATTATTCTTTGCACATTTCTTTTTCTATTAATTTTTTGCATTTTTGACTGATTAATGTTGCACTTGCATTGACATTATTCAATTTATGTATACTTTTTTTATTCCTCTATAAACAGTAGTATCCCTTGGAACAATAAACACATTAAATTCGTTAAATCGTATTTTTCGACCATAGTCTCGCGCTCTTGCACCCAAAAATTATCAGAAAACGATACAACCTCAACGTACCCATTTATTATTCAAAATTATATTCAAAGATATCAGCCAGGATTTTTTACAGTTAATTAACCAACATCTATCTTCACGACGGGATCGAGTGATATTTTTAAATTTTACAGAATCTGATGAAGATGAAACTGCTACCTAATCTCTGCCCGCCAGAAATGGCCTTGAGTATTTACCGGGTGTCAATTTGAAAACTTCCTACCCGTAATATCTTCCTTTCAGTAAATAAAATGAAATATCGAAATGACACGTGAATGTTAGTTCCAAGGATAACACTTAATTGTAATGAATATTTTCACACATTAGGAGGGGTAGATATTACCCTTAGAAACTTAAATGAGGAGGGGAATCAAGTGACGCATTATTTCAAACTGCGTGTGATTCTCTTTCCATTGGTATCCTGAATCATTATATTTTGATGAGTAGTTTCCGAACTTACAGAAGTAGTTAGAAGTTGCCTGCACTGGGATGCATTATTGTATTAACTCTCCTTTTCATAGAAATGGTTAGAAGAGGAGGTGGCACCATTCCAACCCATGAATAATAGGAATAAATCTATTCTACATGTGAGATTTTTTATTTGTTGGTTATATTCCAAACAAAAAATTTTCAATTTACGAGAAATATTTTAAACATGGAATCTGATTACAAACAGTTCAATGTTGTCCATTTTCCTTTTAACAGCAATTAAGTTTATATTCGAACTCCTTCTAACATTTCGGAAAATTTCACCGGGAATTGACCGACATGCTGCTGTAATATCAGCAGAAATCTGAGGGAGTTAAATCTGGTGATCTCGGAAGACATTCAACTGCTCCCTTTCGTCTACCCATCTACCCAGGAATCTCTCGGTAAACTACTGTCGGACAGGAAGAAAATAATCAGGTGTAGCACCATTCTGCTGGAATCCTCTTGCAAAAATACATAACCTTCAGCATCAATTTGAGTTTCTGAATCGTGAGTTATAGAAGGATTGATAGTATCTTCAAGCATATCACGGTGCGGATTGCCAGTGAAGTTTTTTTCAAGAAATAATGGACTAATAATGGCAAGAATACCAAGCCGAATAATGGCAAGAATACCAAGCCGAACAATAGCTTTTTGTGGGTGTTTTGTATGTCCTCATCATCAGAAAATATGCGGGTTTTCGTCACTTCAATGGCAATTTAGTCAATTAACATTGTCATTCACAAAAAATTAACAGTCATCGCTGAAACAGATGTGCAACAAAATATTAGGGATAGCATTGACTCGATGGGACATGATCATCCTCATGGAACCTTTAATTTGAGCTTCGTCATTTAGTACAATGGGGTTATTTCATATCTTTTTCTTCAACGAACCAGTTTCGTAAAACTTTGTCATCAAATAAATCACATACCCGGTAACTAACATTACAATTTGGATTTCTTCTATTAAAAATAAATGCCACCCTTAGTGCGCACTTTCCAACCTCTGCATGAATTATAAAATTCTTTCAATTATTTCTCGAAGAATGCAAACCATTTTCACACTTTTATTTACTTATTAAAGTTATCACTAAACAGCCCAACAGGTGAAACTGCATTAACAATGTTACCACATCGTAAAAATTTGCTAATCGATTTTATTTTAATTTCTGTTAAAATCAAATTGTTTTATCGTTATGATCAACGCCGACTTTCAGTCTGCCCATCTCTATTATTACAAAAACAGTTTCATCATCATAATAATAATTGAGAGAAGTGAGAAATGCATAAGTCCAGTCTAGATTACTTCCTAATATCAACCAACCATAATTCAAAATGATACAGGAACTCTCATGAATGAAATACATATTTTCAAAATAATTTATATGTATTAAACAATCTTCCATTTTCCCATCATCATTTCAAACTAATTGGAAATTTCATGTTATCGAAATAACCATAACTTCAATCGAAATTACCTATCACCTTTCTAATCTGACGTGAAATGAGGAATCCTCAAGAATATTGCACATTCTTGAAGACATGTATTTCAATAATTTGGGTAAGAATGTCCGATAGTTGAAAGTTTGATTTTGTGGAGTATATTCGTTTCATGACATGTTTTTTGGATATTCTTCCACAGTATGAAAATAAATCTATACATGTAAAAAGGCAAATGAATCAGCTTGCCCTGAAAAGTTGCGTTCACAAGATCTTTTTCTTGAAGAAAGTTATAAGACACTTAAAGCCAATTGTGCATATTATACATATCCGTATACGTATACATATCGCATCGATTTACGTTGGTGGGGAAATTAGCCCCTAAAGCCATTCATCAACCCAAACGTATACGGAATATTTAAAATATTCCTCTCGATGACATTTAAATATTTTTGACAGATCCGTCTCCGGATACGTATACCGAAAGGATCCGTATTGATACGTCGCCCGTAACGCATATCTTTCCCCGTATCGAATTTGCGCATGCGCAGATCGATACGGATAAGGATAGGGTTGGAATTTCGACTTGGCTTTAACTGTCTATTTAATTTTGACAGTAACATATCGTATCTGTATTTTCCTATTCGCAAGTTTCGATAAATAGTCTTCGAAACGTCAACGTTTTTTGAAAGAGAAATATTTTTTACAGAAATTGATAAATCATTTCATTACAGGTTTGACGTGTAATCGCTGCAACTTATTGGGGAAAATTGAATAATTCGCTCTATTGCACTTATATTGATTCGTTGAATTAACAGTTTTTCATTTGCGATATTTTGGTGGAGGAACCTGTTTGAATGTTGGGAATCTTTTTTCCACTCCGTGGAAATGTGTGGAGAGGAGGGTATTTTCGGCCGTAATCGGAATTATTTCTTTTGATTAATTTGTTACCATTGATTCAGTTATGGTTTGCTCTTATTTCGTCGTGTATATGTGCATGAAATATTGTATTGCAAAATACGTACTTTTCAGAGTTTCAATACTGATGTAAGATTTGAACTGACGTAGTAGGAACAAAGTGCTCGAAAGTTGTTGCTTCACTTGCTCGATATGATAATTCCAGTTCAGCCTATCATCGATCGTAAAACCCACCAGTTTAACGCATTTATCTTCCAGTACAGAAGAGTCGCTCGAAAAAGTTATTTTGGGTTTTGTTATCATTAAGCTGAAATCTGTTAAGTTGGAACCAGTACTTGGCTTTTTCTTGAATATTTAGCGGTATAGAGTTTCTAATTATAGAAGGTCATTGTGAGAACGAATCAACATTGTATCGTCGTCAGAAAGAGTACACTAACTGGGCAATAGGAATTGATGAAGATCGTTGATATACATAATAAAAAGTAGAGGGCCAAGGACTGAGCCTTGTGGTACTCCATGAAAAATTTTTATCATCTCTGGTGGGTGTAACATTTTTGACTTCTACAGCTTGGGAACGATTTTTCAGATTTAAATTTATTAGATTTAGTGATATTCCCCTCACTTCATGATAACTCTTTTCAAGAAGAATGTCATGAGAGATCGCACAACACAGATGTGTGATGGCCCCTGTCCATTGCGTCGACGGTATCACCCACAACATTTATTACTGCTCGAAATGTTGACCAGTTTTTTCAAAAAACACATTGAATTCAAAGTAATTAGCCAGTCTTGTCTTGATCAGTTTCTCTGGAATTTTGGAAGAAATACAAATTATAGATATTGGTCGATAGTTGTCAAACATTGTTTTGTCACCATTTTTATGAAGGGGTGTAACTTTTGTGTATTTCAATACATCAGTAAAAACACCAGTGGAAAAAATCAAATCAATGAACTCTGATAATGGTAGCAATGTCAATAGTATCTTTTACGATTTTACTGTTTAAACTATACATATCCATGTATTTCCAGTTTTTCAAGGATTGAACGGTGTCAAGAACTTCATCAGGAGTTACTGGTGGGAAAAAGAATAATTTGTTAGGAGTTGGAAACGTTTTGAAATTCAATAACTCTGTGTTTGATAATACTGGAGGAAAGTGATAATATTTTCAGCAATTTCTACGAAAAAGTCGTGGAATTCATCTGGGATCAAATTATCAATAAGTTGATTCATATTATGCTCATTTTTCTCATAATTTACGATCTGCCAACATGCTTTGAATTTATTATCAGAGGAAACTGTGAACTTGTCATTTGCTGCATTCTTTGCTTGCTTCAGCTGTTCTTTATATTCCGTCTTGGGATATTTGTAGGTTTTCCAGTCATTTTCGTTGTTATTGATATTACAAAACATATTTGATCCCGGATGTTACCGGAGATTTTTTATTATCGCGGCATTTTCAAGTGTAAATAATTTGTTCACGTTTTTTTGTAGACATGAACATTCACCAGGTGATTTACATCATGGTTCACATAAAGTATTCCAATTGAAGTTTTACAGGTTATTTCTCAGTTTTGTTATACCTCAGTGTGTTGTTACACATCTCTGATATGAAGAAGTTTCTGATTGTGTCTTATAGTCACAAAATATTGACCTAAATGGTCTGACAAACATTGTTTTATGACATCAAATTCATAAAATTGTAGGTCGATATTTGTTAGAACATTGTCGATACAGTTTGAGGAGTGGGACGTGATTCTGGTAGGTTCAATCATGGTTATTATCAACCCAAAAGAAATCAAAAGACTAACGCTTGTATGTCTCACTTCACTCCAGAAAATTATGTTCCCTTTCTTAATCGTACGCCCTCGTAATCTCGATAACCATCGAATCAATACCTCTCCATTTTAGACAGATCCTTACACATTTTCGACGACAAAAGCCTAGTCCATTTAAGTCCTCAGTGTCGAGGTCATCCGTGGCAAAACGTTGGCATTATACACCATACTCGGTGAGCGCGCTATTTATATAAAACAAGAGAAAAACACGCTCTATCAAAGTAGGCACTGTATGTGCGTTCTTAGTTCTATTCGTTGAACTTGGCTCGAAGCATTCATCGAGTTAGCCTTGAATTAGAAGTGCGGCCAAAGACCTTTCTTTCATAGCTGGGAAGCAGAAGGCAAAGGGGAATAGCGCGCGTTATGGACAGAGAGAAATAACTATACGACATACGGTAGATATGAGTCGCAATTACTCGGTTTGGATGTAATTAAAAAAAATTACAACAATGACGACGGATGGTTTTCGTGTGAATGGTTGATGAAGTGAGTATACTTACCTTTGCAGAGCTCGAAACAACTCTGCCACTTTCTCACGCCAGTACAAATATTCGATGAGGTCGTATTCGAGGAGCGTTACTGTTTATACTGGTCTCAAGTGAACTTTTACTTCAAGACTTTGATGAATTGAATCTCAGTAATAGTTTCCATTATATTTCGAATGAATCAGAAAGTGATTTTTCATATTATCAAGATGAGTTATGACATGTTTTTTTGAGTATTTAGAAAAACGAGTTATTTAAAAATGAGGTCACTGCGTTAATTGAGTAGTTTTTCTTAGAAATTACGAAAAAATCACAATTTGTCTTGATTATTTTTTTCACATGTCAAATTTTGACGATTCTGGTATTTCAACCAAAAGCAGCGGATTATTCTGGCCAATCACTCTGGTTTATACAATTGTAGAATCATATATTGGATGATGATAATTGAAAAGGAACCAAGCGACTTTGATCATATTCTATGACCGGTGTCGTAATGTTGGATATTCTTCCATAATGGGAAACTGCGTCTTCCTTCAAAGTCGCTTATCATTAGTAAATTGATGTGGCCAGAATTCTAGAAGGTGCTTAATACTTTCAGACATAATAAATGAATGTCAAACCGTCGGTTGGAACCTTCATCTCAGTTTTTGCAATTTGGCGCTTGGTTCCTTTTCAATTATCATCATCCCTTTTATTAATAGAAATATTTTGACACATGTCGATATTCATATTTCAAGATCAATTGATTATTCCAATAGACTATATATTTATGAGGATTCAACGATTTTGAATTTTTTCCATTATTATAGGTAAGGCAAGTTTAGGAATTTTCGTCAGTTATTTTTTGTTGAGTGCTAGCCTTACTTTCCTGCATTTTGTGAGTCCTTTCTCTGACTATTCAATTTCACACCACGGTACAATACGATTATCACCCAAAGTTGGCACGTGTTCTGATAAACAATACCTTCCATCTAACATTTGATAGTGGATTTCTGAGGTTTTCTTCAATATTCACCAATATCGACTGCATGAACAATTGATCAATTCTGATTTCATGGGCTTCACTATCGATCTCATTGCATTGACAGTTTTTTCAGTCAACCCAACATGTTGTTATTATTATTATTATGCGGCGGAGCTGGCCATCGGCCGAAATGCAGGTAGTTTTGCGTAGAACCTTTCTGCTCCTCGCTGTCAGGTCTATCTCGGGAATGCTCCGGATCTTCTGATGAACTCCTCGAAATTTCTCACGAAGTTTTCCTGTGGGATAATATCTTCTGCACTACATGCATGGTGTTGAGTCTTGGTGTATTCGCAACATGTGCAACTGTTTTCTCAGATGGCAGCTTACTGTTATCAGTCCTACCACCTTCCTGAGGAAGTTCCAGCTCAGTTCAAGAAGATGCATTGATAGCCGGTCAGTTGGCCCCATCACCATAATTTTTCCGTGAGTATTGCCTATGGCGTCTTCCCAGGAAGATTGATGATGGTTCTTGACCCATTCCTTCGTGTCCTGCAAATGGGATTCCACAGGCTGGATCTGGTCCAATGAGAGTTGCTGCTGACCCTGCTCTTGCTAGGGAATCTGCGTTCTCATTTCCATGGCTGCCCTTGTGACCTGGTACCTAGGAAACTTTTACCCTGTTCTGTGCTCCTAATTCCAAACTAATTTGGAAGTAGATCTGCATGATCGCAGAGCCTTTATTGCCACCTGAGAGAGACTGACTATGGGTTGGTTTCTTGGACTCCTCCTCAGAATCTCTTTTGTGCAAACGGAAATAGTTGTTAGCTTGGCTTGGACTACGGAGGCTTGAGCACCGAGACTGATGTCTTGCCTCGGTCTCTGCCGTATATGCCAGCCAGCACTTACACCATTGCTTGTCTTAGAGCCATCTGTGTACCAAATTTGCCCCTTGACAGGTAGGGCCCTTGATGTGACTTTACCATCTTGAATGATGGTGAATGGTCCATCAAATGAGTAGGTTGGGATAATTTTGTCCGACGACATCTTAGTTGCGTCGATTCTTATAACCTCCATTATGTTGTTATGTTGTTGCCTCTCCATTGGCCTATGTACCTTAGTCTGGATGCTTCTATCCTCGCCTACGTTATTATGTACAGATGCAGAGAAGGGAGGTTCAGGATCAATTCTAGACTAATAGTCGATGTTCTAGACATTGCACAAGTGATTCAGAGCAGGGCCAGTGTTTGCAAACTGGTCAGCTTTCCTATGGTTAGAACTTGTGTTCTGCCCATGCCCACCGTAGCAGGGCCCTATACGTTATCGAGGGCCTCACTATCGCTGTGTATAGCCAAAGCGATTGTTTGGGTCGTAGTCCCCATGTTTTGCCGAAGGACCACCTGACCATCATTAACGATGTCCTTGTCTTTGTCAGTATTTTTTTCAGATCTATAAGCTCTGTTGGGCTAAAAGTTTCTTTTTCTAGTGGAAGGTATAATCGTGTTTTTTTGGGGGTTGACCTTGGGGTTCTCTCTCAGGCACCATGTTTGTACGTCTGTGAGTGCTCATTGCATCAGAT
Source organism: Chrysolina americana (assembly GCA_958502065.1). Lineage (NCBI taxonomy): Eukaryota > Metazoa > Arthropoda > Insecta > Coleoptera > Chrysomelidae > Chrysolina > Chrysolina americana. The sequence continues at coordinate 58,071,483 of OY293416.1, read as the reverse complement.
TCACACAAACCCCCATATACTTCCCATTCACCATGATATCGTCAGCGTAGTCCTGGGCATATACTCCTTCCCGATTAAGGTCTATTATAAGGAGGGTGTCTACCACATGGTTCTACAAAATTGGGGATGACAATCCTGGGCATAGGATGGTTTCCCCTACTTCGGTATGAAGACCACCTTCGACCTTCGTTAGGTGTTGGGTACGTACCTATGAGCCAGGCTCGCCCTGAACAGCCTGACAGGTATGGAATCAGAGGGTCTGCTCCTCGCTGTAATAGTACAGATTGGATGGCCCTGCTGATTTGAATGGACTAAAAGGTTTCTATATAGATTAGAGTCTGCTCTAAATGTTTCGACATCAAAATCAACAGAGTTTGCTACATTGCACAATAATATTCTGTGACAAAAGTTGACAGCACATGAAGAAGAAAATGAGTTTATTGAGAATCATATAGCAGGTTCAGTAGATCGATGTAATGAATATTACTGCTTATCATTCGACCAATATAAATCATCACGTACACGGGGCTAATTGAAGAACTAAGAATTTTGAATGCAATATAGAATAAATATTAATAGTTTGGCAAGTATAATAAGTAATTGGGAATTACTACTCTATATTGATGGGAATCATTATAACAATAAGGGTTTTCAGGTAAACATTTAACAAATATTTCATTCTCAACTAAACTCTATCCAAAAACCACAGAAGACCAACGCTACACATGCATGGAATTAACTTGAATTAATCTAGGATCGTTCAATTACGTGGAGGAAATGAAGTTTTCTTCTAATGGAAGAGCTCAACCATACTTAACAGCGCAAATTTGGTTGATATAGTGGAGTTAAACTTGGCGAACTATGTCATACGCTTTCGTAATTCCTTACCGCGAATTACAGAGGAATTTAATGTTTGCATAGTTGACTGAGTGTGAACGAAATCATAAAACGTCTTTATTGTACAGCTGAATCATTAACTTCGTAAAAAAAGACAGATGAAACATAATTTTAACAATTTATCGAGTTGAAATTCACCCAATAGAAATTTTAGACGGTACAATAGAGAACCACGTGACAGAGTCAAAATTAAGAAAGAATATCCCGTGCAAATGAATGTATTATTGTGAGCATATCAATAGCAAAAAAAATTTATGGTTTTAACAATTTGGACGATTTTGTCATATGAAACACCGAAAGAATAAATGAGTATTGGGTAACGTGATATATTTTTCAAAGAAGATGAATCATTCGAATAATATTTCTCATTTTAGTGAAAATGACAAAAAAAAAGCGGCCAATGCTCCATATTACTACTTCAACTTCACAAAGGCGTTTTCAATACTATACTAATTTTCTGATTTCACTTAGGTATGATAAATATATGGAGTTGTTGACGGAATTAATCAATGATTTGAAAACTTACTTACATATCTGTAATATTTACATATCTGTAATATAATCTATTGATTGATATTTAAATATTTCCCTTTATCCTATTTTGGTCACCTATCATAAAAACTAAAAAAATACCTTTCTATTTTATTTAAAACCTCCAATAGGTAATCTGAAACATTCCTTGGTAAATTCCAAAGACAAAATTCCAATGTTGGATAAGTCAGGTGTTCATGAATTGAATTAATCTAATGCTAATTGTAGAGTATGTTACATTGGTCAAACTGGCTGTAAGATTAGAACTCGTCTTGCTGATCACGTTAGATTAATAGATTCCAATTTTGAAAAAGAACAGAGTAATTATAACTCAGTTTTTTCCAGTCTTATCATAAAAAAATGCGATTTTGTTCCCAATTTTGACTCAAAAATTTTAGATGTTTGCAATGAAGGTAAAAAACTAAAACTCAATCTACAAGAAACTCTTGAAATATACAAGGCTATCAAGAATTCTGAATCAGAATGTTTCCGTGAACAGACTCAGTTTGACAGGCTTGAACTTTTCAAATCTTTACTAATTTGGTATTTTTCTGAACAAAATTTCTTCAGTTCATTCTTCAAATTATATCAGTCATTCTGACACGACTAGTAAATGTTAATTAATATTTTAGTTTCAAAACACCTAAGATACTATAATTAATTATAAAGATAATTATCAGCTATAATGAATTTCGTTTTTGGATACGGTCCTGCGAAATCGCAGCAGCCATTAACAAGCATAGAACTAGGTGGTGTGTTCAACTGACAACTGAATCAACAGGGATATTATTAGACTTTCATCACAAAATGAAATCGATTGAACTTGTTGACACCGTAGAATACATATAATCAGTGATCTAAGAAGACAGCGTGAAACTTTTCATAGAAATATATATGTACTTTTTAAAGACGTATATGTGACTTTACTCGCTATGAATAATCGTTTCCATTTGTATAATAATATAAATAAAATATTCTACTCAATCCCAAATGAAACTATAATGATGAATTGAATAAGTTGGACGAAGTGGAAATGTTTGGAGAGAAGAATTTTCCGAATTCGTTGAATTTATCCGTTCCATCCATTTGATACTCTCCGGCAAACTTGTTGAACTTTGCTCTTTCTCTTAATAAAAGTACACAAAAATGAACGCTGAACAATTTTACAAGCTCGCATATCTACATAATATAATGTATGATATAATAGGTACCTCAAAACTGTAGCTCATCAGATATTAATTTTATTTTCATCATTTTATTACTGGAAGAAGAAATGGGAAATTTTTTATTGATCCGCAATCCACTTGAAAAGTTAGATTGGTTCAAAATAAACACCAATGGTTGAAAATTGTGGTGGTATTAACCTAGGTCAAAGTGAATATTGAGATGACTGATGAACATCGATTAAAGACAATTTGATCATATAAACTAATGGTTATTTATTATTTGGAGTAGGATATATATCAGTGAACATTTCTAAAGTTTCTAGTTATTCAGCAGAGAAGTTTTTCAGTGGACTGCGTATATTATCCAGTCAACAGAGAACAAAAATGAACATAACCAATTGGTTTTGGATAAGCTGCAGTCTATTCAAGCTTCGATAAACTGAAAAGAAGTCAACCACCCCATAAACAAATTGTTTGTTAAAATCATAATCTATCAATTGGGATGATGATGGTTTCACTACTATTCTCCAACAATATATCCCTAAATTTGTTCGAAATGGACAGATGATGAATAATATCGTGCCTAATATAAACCTCTGCGGAATACCGGAAATTGTCTGGTGACGATTGGATAGAGAGAAGTGCAGAAACACCCAGGAAACCATTGAAATGGAAAATGTTTATTAAAAATGTTCACCAATTTTGTGGTTCATTTCAATAAGCCAAACCAAATATGTCAAAGTAGTATGTATTAAAAAAAAATGCCTATTCTTTTCCAAAAAACTCAAGTGAAGTACTATAACAAATGTGAGTAAGATAATCAAGTAGATATCAATATAAATGAAGAAAATGGGTCGAAAGTGGTATAGAGTTGATGTTATATTACCTAAATATACGCGAGTGAACTCAAGGTGGGAAACTAATTGAAGAGACTGGTAAAGCTATAACGAAAGACACAAAGGCTTTATTCCTACTTAATCTTGAATTATGATGATGTTTTTCAGCAGCAGAAATTATTCTGAACACATATTCTTGAACGTAACTTTTTCTTGACGGTAAGTTATGAATATCGATATTCTAGACAATTGACCACTTCCTCTTCTCAAAATGAGAACCATTTCCCGAAATTCATTAATATGAATTTCTTTGAATACATTAACAACTTTGGTAACCAATGACTGTTATAAACCTTGGAACAACCAAATTCCAAATGATTCACATCACTACGTTTTCATCAAAAAAATTTCATTTCTATAAGTTGACCTTCGATAGGTGATGAATAAGAATATTTCCAAGCGGAACTTTTGAAATTTTCCTGTAACAATACTTTTCCGAATCCCTTTGAAAATCGCCGTCTCGAATAAAATCTGCTGGACTTATCATCGAATTACACATCTTATATCTTCTTGAATAATAAACCTGAATGATCACAGGAAGAGGAACTTCTGGCTACAAAGCAAGACCTGCCTTTTGTGAGAGAGAATTTCTCCGCCAAATGGATTTAATATTGTTGAAAGGCTTTTGTGGAGATCAATATACTAATGGTGTAGAAATTTTACGCATTGTTATCAATTACTATGAATGGAATATACAATTTGATGGACAATTCCATCAACTTAGGAGAAAAGCATACAAGGTGTTTCAAATTCGATCTTCACCATTGGGATCTCAGAAACTATCAGAGATACGAAGATGGTTAATTTGGGGCAAAGTTGTGCATTTTCTGACTAACAATATGCCGTTGAGAAAGTTCTGGAGTTCCGAGTACATCCGGAGATATCCAGAAAAAACAGAAATTTTGGAAAATGGTTTTCATTTTTTCTGAGTTTACTTTTCGATGTATTCGAAAATAAATTTCCACGTTGCCACTTTTCACCTGCTACATAATGATGTTTTCAGATTTGCTATCCGACGTTTCGTCTTCCGGCCACCATCAGCTTTAATATTTCTTATGGGCGCTACATTGGATTCTTTCTGTTTTGAATAGAACCAGATATTACCTTTTCAATGATGTATCATAAGTTATCATTCTTTTTCGAAAAACCGGAGATATTAAAAACATTTGGGTATTTTCATCATACTAATAGGCTTTGACTTTGATGTTTCTAAATTTTAAATTTTACTTTCAGTTTGTCACACTTATGACATTTTGTTATTGTACAAGTCATTGAATTTTTGGCGAAAAATGGCTTTCACGAATGTAGAAAAAAGAGATATGACAAATGTATTAAAAATACGGTAGAAACAGAGATAGGACATAGGAAATTTATTTAAACTTGTATCCCGAAAAACGACAACCACATCGAACTATGTTCAAATTATTGGATCAAAATCTCACCGAGTTTGGTTCTTTCAAAAAGCAGAGGAAAAAATACGGAGACAGAATGGACCAGGAAACTACAGAAAATTTGATAATTGAGGTATGTATGGGGTAAATAAAAAAAAATTATTTAAATATTTCCGGTTTCTCGAAAAATAATGATAACTTATGCCACATCATTGAAAAGGTAATATCTGGTTCTATTCAAAACGGAAAGAATCCAATGTAGCACCCATAATAAAAAATAAAGTTGATGATGGTGGCCGGAAGACGAAACGTCGGATAGTAAATCTGAAAACACCATTATGTAGCAGGGAAAAAGTAGCAATATGAAAATGCAATTCATTTTCAAATCCTTCCAAAAATAAAGCCAGAAAAAAATGAAAACCATTTTGCAGAATTTACTCTGAATTTCAGAACTTTCTCAACGGCATATTGTTAGTCAGATCATACACAGAAAATGGATATGTCGCTGAAAACAAGCTATATAAAATGAAACTGACGGTTCTGATATTTCGTACCTATTAATTATTCTGCCTTGAGTATTTGAGTAGGATTTTCTAATTCTTAACGGCTTTGGTGATAGCTCAACGATAGACAACAGCTGTTACTGCTATAGACAATTTAGTAGAATAACAGCTTTTGATTGAGCTGGGACGGGATACAGATGGATTCAATATCACATTGTTGGATGACCTTATTCGGTTGCTTTTTTAGCCTAATTGTTCATATAGCTAACAAATCAGTGGAATTGGGATTATTTATCTAATGAAGATTTATTTGTTAAATCAGGACCAAGTACTTACTGAATTCAAGCGATCCAGATAGGTCGCAAGAACTATGACAAAATAAGTAGTATGGTGTCACGAAATTACCGACGTTTGGACCTTCAATTGCCGGGATTTCAACACTGAATATACATAATCTGTTGATTTACAAATGTGAGATTTCCTTAGAGGATTCTCATCCCAACGATTTTCTTCTGATTGTAGTTAAAGTGCCTGTTACAATCACCGTACCTAGTGCCTGCCCTGGCATTTCGTCGAGGTGGAATTTGTAGACTGCAGTGATTGCTCGAGGATGAACAAGATACGGTCGTTTCCTATAATAAAACGAATAATTCTGGTTTGGTTTCTCAAGAAAATGAAATTAATTGTTCCATGCTCAACTATTAAACTTGTTATCGAGACGAGTGTGGATATGCTATGATGCTCGAGTGATTTTTATAACACAATAAAAATTCCTTAAAAATTACGAGGAATGCGAAGTACCACATATTACTGCAGAATTTTTAAGCTGTCTTACCCAGTTGAACACAACAGAGCTAATGTACTTGGTTGAATCCCAGAAAAAATGCCTTTACAGATATTTCGAGTCTTCAATAGTATATATGTGAAGTGAAAATTGCTGAAGACATTTTTATTACCATACTCATTATTCATTCAAATGAAGTGAAAATAAAAAGTGGTTAAGTCACACAGATGGTTGATTGAAACAAGTATCACTTGATTGAAACGACTTCACCGACCTATTGAAATTACAACATTCACGAAATAACTTCGTTTTCGTTCTGTAGATGAATAAGTATTAGAAATTCTTTCAGGATGGCTGGTGTCTTACCATTTCTTTGATATTACCAGAAAATTAGTGTGACAAGGTTCTTAAAAGGATACCACTATGATTAGAAAAACGACAAATAAGAATGAAGATTGGATGGTATATAGGGTCAAACAGATGCCTAATTGCTTCGAATGATTCCTGAAGTTACATTTTTTCCAGGTTCTGGAATACCATTTTATCATTTTGGTTATTATTTCAATAAGTGACACAATTTTTCTGAAAATAGGAAAAATAAGAAAGCAAAGGATTTTATCAAGCACATCAGCCCGCAGGTAGGTGCAAGCAGAGAAATGAAATATTTATTATTACCTATCATAGTTTTTTCCTCTTGATTATTCATAGACTGGCTTTTTTATGAACCAGTCTAATTCATAAAATTAACTGCATCATTTCGAAGTTAATTGCATTTATTTACCGTATACATAGTTTCACCAAACACCCAATGTTTTGAATCCTTGAATTTTCACTGTTTGATTATTGAAATTATAGAAATATGAATAAACCGACTATTTTAAAATTATAATTTGCCATCTCTGGAATGGGTGATTTATAATCGAAATGAAATGAACATTTATTTGAGTGGATACATAATTTACGTTTAATTTTCACATAATATTTGATACATGTATACAAGTTTGGTTGAATAAATGAAAATTGAATACAAGATGCACACACATTACATTTTTTTGCAAGCAGAGTTTATACGATTAAATAGAATTATACAAAAACTGAACGAGGAAAACAGATTGAAATCATGAAACAGATAAATTATTTTAAAGAATTACGGAGTTATTGAAAGACGACTAACATCCAAGAAGAAGTTGTGATAATGATTGGTCATCAGATTACCTGTGGAGAATTTTTTTTCCCATATTTTGGATTACACAAACACAAAAATTATGTGTGTTCACAAATCATTGTGAGAACCAAGAATAGAGAATATAAAACAAAACCAAAATTCAATAGTCCTCATTGAATTTCATAAATTCCCACCTTTTTCCACTGGGTTGCCTGGTGTCCAATTCGTTTCAAATACCACCCTCGTTAAAAATAATAATAATAATAATAAAAAAACTTTATGCCTCCGGAGAAAAGGACCTTTATCAGTCCTTAAGGGTGGTGCAAGAGTACACGCATGCTATCGGGATAGAGATCGACAAATGTGCCACGTTTCATCTCAAAAGAGGTCGATGCGAGGAATACAGGGAGGACGTTCAGCTCGTAGACGGAAGCATCCTACATCATCTGGATGCCGGAGAGACGTATACCTACCTAGGGGTGGAACAACGCCACACCCAAGAGATAGCTACTGCCAAAAACTCTCTCCGCGGCAAGTATCAGGAGGAAAAACGTAGTAAATATCGAGATCTACTCTTTGAACTCCGCAGGGTTTGTCCAAACCATTCTGTCAAAATGGTGGTTTTGATAATAGGGGTCCTTAGTGGAATGATGGACACACTGCTCTCAAACTTAAAAATCATACCGGCTTGCCGTGATATGGCAGAAATCTTAGCCGGACGAATGCAGAAGGCCGTAATTCTTGGTTCAATCCGCCTGCTCAGGGCACATGATTCTCGGACCCAATAGTCACTTACTCCACGGCGCGAAGAGTGGTTATTGGGATAGTTGTTCCAGCGTGCCCTCCGGAAGTATCGGGGCTCCGGAGACAGGGCCTGACTGGGAAATTCCTAACAGGAAAAAAAAATGTCTTATAAGAAAATTGTTTTATAATAACAATTTCCTAGCCTAATACAACTTTTCTAGAACTTTTCTGAGCTACAATTAGAAAAGTGAGAACCGAATAAACCGTGTTGATATTCGAAAGGGGTGAATTGCAAAAAATCATGATGTTTTTGAATTCATGCAAATAATGCAGGATTCGAAGATATATGATGAGTTTCGGAAAACGAATTTCAAAAAACGATTGGAAGAAACTCGCATTAATGAATTGCTGAAAAAAAATTTGGAAGAGCCCTTTTTCATCAAAGTTCACATTATTTAGGAGTAGAAGAGACAGATCAATTTCACTATATTTCAGTTGTTCTTTCTGCATTCGAAGTTTAATTTTTTTGTTATTTTTGTTATTTCCGTCAACAGGCTGCACCCTTATGAGCAACCCTCAGAAGTCAGAGATTTGTGTGAGCTAGCCCTTACCTTTTAACGTGTGATGCCACTCACACATTTTGTTTCCTTGACTATTTGAAAAAATCAATTCACTTGCGAGTAAGCCCAGTAATATTTTGTTACACAAGAGTATTGAAGAGAAAAACATATTTACCCTAAAATAAAGAAGAAAGTTCGTAATTAGACTGCTCGTCTACTTTTTCTCGAACAGCCATGCAAATTGATATAAATTTCAACGAAATCGACATGAATAAAACATATAACCATGAAGTGCGGTATATTTAAAAGAACGTCCAAAGAGCAATGAAGATTGGCAGCGAAATAAGAACCACTTTCGGAGTTATAAGAGGTTTTGAATAGATATGTTGTATATCGACAACCCTCTTTGAAGTTTATATCTAAGAGAATTAGGAATACTAGAGATATATAATTTCGAGAGTTGATTCATTTTTACAATTATTAAAAAGACAGTAACTTCTTGTTGAAAAAATAATATGAAAACGTGATATGAATGAAAAAAAAAAAAAGATAGTCTGAAGACTGAAAATACTTCGAAAGCCAAATATTGAAGAGAACACTGGCGCATATAGGATACAGAAACATGGAACAGACAGATACATGGCATCGCGCATTTGCGGATGACGTAGTGATCATGAATGAGAAACTGCAACTGAACATGTTAATTATGGAATTAAACGGTATCAGAAAACAGAATATCATTTAATATAATATTAACCAAATATATGGTCATCTCAGAGCAAACGAATGAGTTACAAAGGGGACTGGAAGAAGTTAAGAATTGAACGGAATGGTAAGTAACTAGATTTACCTTGTAGTAACAATTGAATATTCGAAAAAACAACAAAAGGAGCAAAGAAAAATAAACAAAAGTACAACAAGATTTACCACATACTTATATGAAAGATTTGTAAATGAAAATAAAGAAAAAAAGAAAATATTTGGAGCAATTTACAGAATATAGGTGTGAATCAAAGACACTATTAAAAAAGGAAATGAAGAACTTGAGGAGAGTGAAAGCAGTAAAGAGAAGCAACAGGATGAGAAACTAAAAAAACGGTGCCAAAATGTTTCAAGATGATGACTATGATGACTGTGATGATCGCTGCCTTGATAAAGGATAATAATTGCTCAGCAAGTCTGCAATCAATCTCCCACTTGGATCAGAAGAAGTTACGTTATTCGTCTTGGGAAGCTTTTACCGAGTTGTTTTCTAGCAATTAAAGACCTTTGCATATGTCAATATCCATTGAGGTATCAGCCAGGGAAGTAATTACTTGTGTGATATCGGTCAAAAACAGCAGGATAGTAGACACTGTATATTTCCTCTGAAAAGCACGGATTTCATTGCTGATTGTATGAGAAGAAAAAAATTCCCACAATAAAAGTTTAAGGTTGACGTACTACCGGAATTTGTGTATGGTGTATAAATCCCGACGAATAAATTTGATTTTTTAAATATAATTTCCAATTCTAATTACACCCTGTTCCGTCTTAATGAAAAAAGGATTTACATAAACTCTTTCAGCCCGGCCGACAGACACCACGTCGCGATCGCTTTTGTGAGAAAACTCTGTATAATCTCGCATGGCTGATGCAACGCTCTATAAAGTAAACGGGAAGGTAAACGAACTTGAACATCCTTTAAGACCTGCTTAACATCTCTAATTACGAATTTAATTATAACCTGATTCAAAAGCGAGATAACTACATTCGCATGATTATTATTAGAGGATCCGTGAACAATTCCAACCTGGATGATCAATATCAGCGTCTGCACAAGGTCAACAAAAATTTGTTACTCGAAGGGGAACGAGTTCAAAATAAAATTGAAAACTGTCGTGTCATCCAGGCCAAGAAATAATAAGGCCGGGTTTCGAGCCACAAACTCCTTATGAAACAAAAAACATCAAATATTTGAGTAATGGTGAGTAACAAATAACAAAACTCAAGAAAGAGAAAAGGGAGAGTGTACCACAAATGGACTCATACTGATTCTTAAAGAAAAAAATTGTTATTTGAATCTATGGGTGGGTAATAGAAAACTATAAAATTTCACGATCGGAACTGTCTAACGGTATACGTGATTTCCGCGATTTTCAACTGAAATATGAAAGAGGTTCTACCTGACGTTTCGTTCACAACTGAAGCAGATAATTTTAAACTCGATATGGCAATGGTCGAAGTTCTCGTAAGGACAATAATATTTCCTGACAGGACAGGACGAATGAAGCAAGTTCATAGGAGGCTCCATCCCCTCCGGCAGGAATAAACACAGTGAACAATACTCTTATCGAATCAGTTAAAATCGTACTACATAGACAAACCATTCAACAATTGCTACATATCATAAAATGACCGCTGAAGAATCGACTCTCAGTAAATGTGAAGGACTCAGAGATGGTCCAAGTATGGCAGAGAGTGACCATATAACGAGAAATTATGACAAGGCGCAAAAATCTCAAAAAGATAGCTATGGCATTGCCTGAAACTACCCCCACCCCTCTTACTTTTCTTACATCTGTCACTTTTCTTCTGTCATCCGTCACATGTTTTCGGTATTCCGTCACATGTTATTTGTCATTCGTTACCTGTCATCCGTCAGTGTCCTTACGTTATCCCATATCTTTCAACCATCACCAGCCATATATGTATCTATCACTTGTCACTGGTGAACACAAGTCCTTTGGCCATACACTGCGATTCGATAATGTGACGGCCAAAGGTAGAAGAACTCCCGATTACAAAGACTGGCCCTGCCTGCTCGGAGTCGCTGGTTTTATATCCAGCATTTCGAAGATCTGCCTATAGAGATAATAACAATAATAATACTCCCTCATAATTACTCGTTGAGTGTACCCAAAGACAAAGCCTGTACGGGTGGAGGAAGGCTTTTCAGCTGTAGGAAATCCCGGAAAACCTACAGCACCACCGGGTGGTCGGTGTGCACTCCAAGCTAGCACCAGATGAGATTGGCATCTAGACAACTCACAATACACTTGATTTTCAACAAGGCATGCGGTCGCCTATCGATCCGATATAAAGTAGATGAGAAAAATTCTCTTGTACCTACATCGGGCTCGAACCGACTATCGCTATGCTGGAGATTCGAACGGCCTGCCTGTGCATTAGACCGCTGATCCATTTCCATATAGTGCATGAGTCAATGGAGCTGCAACAATCTATTTCCTGCCTCTGCATATAGATAGTAGCGAAGGCAAGGACCAAAGCCTCCAGACTAAAGTGCTCGAGCCAATGAAGCTGCATCAATCTATTTCCTGCCTCTGCATATAGTATCGATGCCTCCAGACTGAAGGCTTGAGCCAATGAAGTTGCAATAATCTAGGCCACTCCAACACAATGGAGGTTATAAGAATCGACATATGAGATGTCGTCGGCATACACTACCATCGTACAAGATAGGTTACACTGCTGCCAAAAGGACAAATCTGGTACTCGAAGGCAACCTATAGGATAGCTGCTGGGGAGATATCCAGGCAAGGTTACTGGTCTGAGACATGGCACTCAAGCATCTATTTTCCAAGCAGAGGGGACCCAGTAGCTAACCCATATTTACTCTGTCCGACAGTCAAGCCATAGTGGCCCTGCGATCATGCAGGACACACAATATCCGCAATGACCCAGAAGCACAGAACAAGGTAAAACTTATCTGGGTACCATATCACAGGTCCATACACGGAGAGAGTAGAGCGGAGGCAGCAACAACTCTTGACCAGAACCAGCCTGTGAAATCTCGTTGAAGGGCATTAGGCAGGACATAAATAAATGTGTCAGGAACCATCATCAATTTTCCTGTGAGAATCCCTTAGGCACAACCCTCCACATTCTCATCTGCTGGGGATTCACCAGATACAGATTATGTGATGTGAAAGACAAAGTAGCCTCCCACATATTGTTGGAATGTGAATCTCTTGATTCATGGTTCCACACATTTCGGCGGATAGCCGGCCCCGCCGAGTAATGATAATAATAATAGCCTTTTAAATATTGATTCACAACAATAATGCAAGTAAACCGTTTTTTCTCTTTTCTGAAAATAAAACTCAAACTAAAGTCTTTCAGTAACCTACAATTCATAGTATGTGTTTTGTCAAACTTTATGAGCAAACCTAAACAGAATTTTCATATTTGAACTTCTTTCCTACTACCCTAACACTTTCGCAGTAATTAAAACTGTACATGTTTCAGAAAACTAGGGTAGAAAATTGTTGAAGAGTGAAAAATTAAAACATGTACAAGATAGAGTCAAAAGATGTCAGAGATAAAGTGCGACCTTTTTTACCCTCTACTGATTTCAAAGATACATTCATCGCATGCTCTAATATCAACTACTCAGATATGAAATTTATTTTCATTAGTGCATTGTGAAAAAACAAAACAAAAAACCTTACGTACTTTTTCGATGACATTTTCCCTTGTGAAGCTTTACCAGAACTGAGGAATTTCGCGATTTAAACACCCAAACATGCGATCGCTGTCCATTCACACAAATAATTCCTGGCGGTATGACCCAAAAACCTCGACGTGACACCAGTAAATAACCATCACCGTAAAATAAAGTCGAACGTCTGTACTTTTTTCCGGCCGATACAAAAGGCCGCAACGCGATAAAGCTGTCATAGGGACCCGGAACGTTTGCTCCACAGACTAATTTATATCCATTAAAACTCATCAAATTTGATGTAGGGGACCCGCAGGACCTGCAGGCCGAATGTGTATTGAATTCGGACCTGGGGGACTCCCAGCGACGCAAATATTTTTGGACGTATTGTTTTTTGCTAATGAAACAGAACGGATTTGATTACTGGTGATGGACGAGGGCCGACGGGAATATGGGGTTTCGATAATGCATCGGGAAAAATAAAACGGCAAAGTATATGCATTATCAGTCCATGCCACACAAGATGGGTGAAAACATACTGGAATCAATCAGGTATTTTAATCCGATGTTGAGATTCTTGTCTTTAATTCAATACAATCAATAAAATTATAAATGATTCACGACGAATCACGGATCAATTTATATGAAGCAGAAACCAAACAACAATCGACTGTATAGGTCTTTCAAGAAGAGCCTAATACAACAAAAGTTGTTCGCACACGAGCACTCGAAAACAGTTCCGTTAAGGTACGTACAGACCGAAAAAACAAACAAGACCAAACATCAGCCAAAAATGTTTTTGTTCAGTGTGGTGAAAACAGCGAACAAATATTTGTTTTTTCTTCTTCAAAGAGAAATTTTGTTTATGTTGTTTTGGTGTGGACGGAATATTTGTTCGCCGAAATGTTCTTTCAAACGCATAGTTTTCCACGAAAGGGTAAAGTGATCTACTAATCGAACAAGAGTAAACAAATATTTGTTTGCGCTATGTAGACAAAAAAGTGAACATTAAACAAAGAACACATACAAACAATGTGAACAAGAACGAATGTTTGTTCTTGTTTGTTTTTTCAGTCTGTACATACCTTTAGAGCAACGTAGAACATTTGTTTGCCAGAAGTGTTCGAGATGATTAGAGAAACCAATCGCCGAAGACGACAATGCACATCTCTCGGACATCAGCTCAACCAAAAACGTATTTGAGCAGTCAAAACTTAAACTGATGGGTCATCCGCCGAACAGTCCTTGTTTGGCACCCATTAACTGTTTCTTATTCCCGCAGGTACAATATAAATTGCGAGATCAATGTTATTCGATGCCTAAAGAAACGGTTGATGCATTCAAATCACATGTTTTGGATGTACCTCAATTGGAATGGAAGAAAAGCTTCGAAAATTGGTTCAAACGCATGCAAAAGTGTATTAATCCTAATGGAGAATACTTTGAAAAATAGTAAAGCCATTTTCGATTATGAATATTTCTTTATATTTGTCTACCTTAAAAGTTAAGTAGCAACCCTCGTATTACAGCAATTTAGAGAATAATATTTCATGACATCTATGCTTATCAGCGAATGTCTTTTGTTGACCTTTTAACTATGTATAATCGTTTTAAATAATGCTTTCTGTATTGCACGCATCATGTCTATGTATTGAACAATGCTTTCAAATGCTGTATATTTGGTTTTTGATTGTGTGCAGAGAAACTTACCACCATATGATGATGATAGCAAAGAAGACTCAGTTACATACCTGCAAAAAAAAAAACAATTAAGTTAGATATTAAAAAACAACACAAAATCATTTACACAGCAAAGTTTGGTATACAACCCTCAACATTTCTTTGACATCAAATACCCTATGTTCGCGTTACTCCATTGTGAAATTTTTAGTTGAAATAATACAAAATCTGGACATACGCAAGTTTCATGAGTTCCTAAAGAAGCAAAATATTGGGTTGAGACCACATAAAGCGCATATTTTCACCAAAGAAGACATATCCAAGTGTATGCTAGCCCCTGATGAAATATCTCTCATGATTAAAGTAGGTACCTATCATACTTACTCACGCTTGACGATATTCAAGATAAAGCAAAACTAATAATTAGGAAAATTTTATACCAGTTAATTTTAGCCAATCAGATGCCTGCATCTTGACATGTTGCTATGACAATAACCTAATTTCTTCGGAAATTTCCCTGCGTAGAGGAAAATTAATAAGTGGAAATTTTCCTCTGGCTTAACAGCTGTCATAAACACTGGCGTAAAATATTTTTGATAAATATTTATAACTCAATTATAGGTACATGTTATTATCTGTTATTTAATTATTTAAACCACATTTTAATAGAGCATAGGGAAATCACAATATTTGACAACAAATCCGAGATTAATAAATGAAGGTGCCGCCGATGTAATTCATTACCGTCCGATAGAAGTAGACCTTAACTTTTTTTCCCTTTCCTCTAGTACTATAAAATTTTGTGATTTTGGTAGAATATTTGCTTTATTTAATTATTTAAACCACATTTCACTAGAGCATAGGGAAATTAAAATATTTTATATCAAATCCGCAAAAAAAATTATTCGCAATTTGCTGTTGTGAGACAAAGCCTTAACAATGGCCTACTATGATGTCCATTACATGGATAATAATATGACACCTAAGTATGTCACCAATTAAATTTCTATTTTAAAAAAGTTTTGGTATAAAATTTTCTTACCGAATCTCCCGCGAGCATGAATTAATATCCCGGAAATTTTCCTCAGTTGCGAATTCATGCTCTAGGGAGATTATAAGTGAAAATTTCCGATTCAAATAAACATACTATAAGATCCCCTTCTTGAATCTGAAGACCTAAATAATGGAACCTTTTGAAGATCTATAGAAAGTAGGCAAGTTTACGGCCTCCTACCACCACGCACAGTCGTTTTTTTATCAATTATGATAAAGGCAAATGCTCTGTTCATTGCTTAGGCATGAACACATTTGGTAAAATGCCAGCAGAGGTCGCCACCTACTTAGGCCTTCGTAACCTAAAACGATACATAGGTCACAGATTTAGATGATCCTCGGCAACGTTTCTAGCAGATACAGGCGAAGAGATAACCAACATAAAACGGCTTGGAGGCTGAGAGTCAACTGCTGTTGCTGAAGGTTATTTGGAGGGCTTTCTGAATCTTTATGCGGTCGTAGAAAAAACAATGTTCCTAATTCATGCGTAAAGTATTTTTCTCGCCCTTGACTGCTTGCCCGAACTTCGCTTCGGATCGTTTGGGTCAACGGCAGTTGCGTGCGGAAACGTATCACTTTCCGCACTGGTTAGGAAAATAACTAGTTTCAAGTAATGTTAGGCTGGAATCCCGCTGATGACCCTGCGAGCGCCATAGGCATATAAAATTGTACATTTTAGGTTATGTTCTCATATTGATTATAGCGATTGTATAATCCAGAATTGGGAAATGAGATATAAAACATAGGAAGTAAGTTTTATTTCTCATTTTTCAGGATGATCACCTACCACGTAGTAATGGCTACATCCATCAATTTATTGTCCAGAATGTGTCGAAAATTGGAGAGATGGTACGAATTAATAGTTAGGGCTTATTAGGGTTCTGGCCAAAGTTCATGTTCGTGTGATTTCTGAAACAGGAAAATATTATGATAGCTTGCTGGTGGTACGTCATTGTTTTATGAAAACTACCAATCTGGAAGCGAATTACAAAAACGAAAACACATCGTGTAGGTATTTATCCAATATCCAATCAATAGCCGAAATACAAAATCAAAAACAAGGTGTTTTCGATTATAAACACAAACATATTACCCAATAAAAAAACTACTTATTCTAGCATGAGTGGGAAAATCGCAGATATATTTTTTCATATTCCATCCCAATTCTACTGATTTAACATTTCCCCTCACAGTTTCAGATGTATATTTGAGGAATCCAATTAATTCTCGAATCCATAAAGCACCAAATGAAAATGAAACTGCAAACAAACTGCGTCGTAGGAGTGAAAGATAAATATAAAACATAATCACATGGACAACATCGCATTGTGCGTTTTTCTTTTCAATCGTACGTTTTTAGCGGAGGATCACGTTCTAGGTAGAATAAAGCGTGATGGTTCTGTAATTGATCCGCGTGCTGAGAAAAACACAAAGGTCAACGATACAGATTCTCTTTGTGAGTAATAGCTCGTAGAATAAGGATAAATGTTGGGTGAGGTGAATATACATAAGCAAATGCTCTTTGCCGAAGTTTTTTGAAACATAATTGTTATAACAAAATAGTTGAAAAACTGAATAATGCTACAAAGAAGCTGAATCTGTAGCTAATAAATTTACTGAGATAATTTACCAAACAACAAATGAAGAACTACAATCACTTTATTAAAAATAAATTTGAAGAATGGATGACTAAAAAAGAGCTCAGTCTTAGTATTGAAAGTCGCGATAAACTCAGCAGCTGCTGAAATATCCAACAAATCAAGTCATAAAAGCATTGAAAAAATCCACTAGAAATAGAGTGTTTTCCATAGTACGAAAAACAAAAATCCAGTATCATAGAAATGAAGTAAATCAGGTAGGTCGATCCGGCAGTCAGGGCCCAATTGCAAGATTTATCTTGTGATGAGACTAATTTAGATAAATCTGATCATTATGTCCGTCAAGTGATTCTTATAGTGAGGTGAAATGTAAGGAGGAAGGGAGGAGACACTACATTAACTAAATAATTCTAATTTCCTCTCATTGAAATAATAGAAAACGCGATGTTTAAACTGTCATTTTCAAGGCCCTAAAATGTACCTAATTTTATAAACGTTCAATAAAAATATGGCTCATAGGTTTCAAAAGTAATGTCCAACTTAAAATTGCCTTCAAGAAATAAAACTACCCAAAACACCTTCAGTAGTTACATTCGAAGCGCTTTTCGCCAACAAAGTTGGGATCTTCAGAAGCTCAAAAACGCGTACTCAATTTATTTGATTGAAATTGCCCCTTTATTTTTCATATTATGAGGAATTTTGGTCCTGGAAACGTAGCCACAACTAAACCCTTCAGCCACTGATTTCGTGGACATTGGTCGTCAACCACAATGAAAACATCGTTGACTTTAAGATTTTAGTTTTCTGCATACCACTTTTTACGTTTGTGGAGGGTGGGAAGGTACTCTTTTATCCAGAACTTGTTGCTCAAATCTTGAACGAATCTCCATTGTTTCTTCAAAAATGTCCCATCTGGACAGAAATATTTCGAAATATTCATTTCCGAGTTATTATTATGAATAATAATAATACTCCCTCATAAACACTCGTAGAGTGTACCCAAAGGCATAGCCTGTGCGGGTAGAGAACTGCTATTATTATTATTTGCCGTGGCGCTCCGGGGCGACTTACTGATATTGTCGGTGATGTATTCACTTTTCAGCTGTAGGAATACCCGGAAAACCTACAGCACCACCCCGGTTGGTCGGTCCGCACTTCAAGCTAGCACCAGACGTCAGTATTGGCATCTAGGCAACTCACATCACACTTGATTCACAACCAGGCATATGGCCACCTAAAGAGACCCGTGTACTCGAGAAAAAAGATTCCGTACCCGAGCCTCGAACGTCTGTCTGATGCGAGCTAGAAGTTCCACTGCTAGAGAAAACCTTAGCCACTGAGCCACTGAGCTACTGAGCCACTGAGAAAGAAATGATAACGATAATATTACTCAGATTATGAGTTTGAAGGAAAATAAACCTTCTGAATTGTCCAAAAAGGAAGAGAGTCGTTAAAGTATCTGATAAAAAGCGCAATTCATTCAAGACTAACTTTTCAGAACTGACATTGGGAAAAATTGATAGATGCGATACTTTAAAAGTGTTGTTTGGATTATCTATCGCTAGGAAAGTAGGTGTTTAAGTAAACAGACAATGAAAATAGTGAACGGAACAAACGAAAATTCAAAAGTCTAGTTTGGCCTTCGGCCATCCCTTTTGTGCACGAGGTTTAACGGACTCACCAATCACTCTTCTGAAGTTCAACTTCCTACTTGAGTAACAATCCACTCAAGTAATCTTCATTGCACCCTAAGTCTTCTACTTTAGAAATAACATCTTCCGGACACTTCAGGATATTTGGAACAAAATACCTCTGGGATATTTTATTAATAATAGCCCCCGTCAAGACAGATAGAGTACGAAGCCACTTAATATAGCGCTTTGTTGGTATTTTGATATTTACGTTTTCCTTAATGCGATTAGAAGTTCTTACGGCATTTCAAGAATAGGAGTAATCCCTAGAAAATCGCGTAATATGCTTATAGAAGGGTTTGTTATCGTCTCTCTTCTCGGCGAATGGCGGCAAATTATTTCGAGAGCACGTTATGTTGTTCAGCAGTAAGAGTAGATGCGAATGAGAGAAAAAGCGATATACCGGATGGCTGATACCTTGAAAATTAATTGATCGATATCTTTGGATGAAATTGAAGGAGACATATTGAAAATGAAATGTGATCTGTTAACAAATTGTATGCTTTCCCTTCACGACACTCATTTTTTAAATAAATTTCGCTATTCATATCATATTCATCAGTTGGATAACTACTAATACTATAATAAGCAAATGATAGTCCGATATTATATTTCATACCATTAGCCAGAGAGGATTCAACTAACTGCTAATGACAAGTAATAAGGCAAATAAAATAGGTATCGGAATAAGAGAAAACCGGTTAGAATTAGAATTTTTATTGGCTTAGGTACGATTCAGATACATGCGTGCCCACCCTGCATGAGTAATGCATTTCTGTCGACGTTCACACCTGTGCCTGTCGGCGTGCGTGAAAAACGCAGGGTGAGCACCTACGGAATAACGACATGTTCTAGTTTGAATAATGGAAGATACAGTGTAAAATACGTTGAGATTATTTGAAAAACAGTTTTTATTAACTTCGCTATGAAAATACAACTACTACACTAACTAAAACACTTGAATCTCTTCAACTAACTAAATATTCCAAACACTTCTTAAAAACTTCCCTAAAACCTTATATACTCAATTCGAGCAGAGTAGATTTTTCGGGATTCTTCCGTTCTCCAGATTGATCAGTTCAAAAAACATCTCAATGAATCCAGGAATGAGGAAATGACTGCGATCGGCGCAATCTCGTAACGATACCCTGTCATAGAAACGCTAGTGAAAGGCACATATGTGAATTGTCATGCAGTTTTCAGGCACAAGGTTCAAAAATTACTATGCGTGCATTTTACAAGTGCTTCAAAACCCCTGCATAAGCACGCATGTATCCTAATCGGCCTTAAGAATTCATGGGCATTCTTATAAATAACAGATTATTTTGAGAATCTAGAAATTATACTTTCCTTTTGTATTATCAAATTTTCGTTAAGATGGTGATAAAAAAAATTAAAAAGACGATATTTTTGATATAAAATAATAAATGCAAAGTTTATATGCGTATATAAGTTCGTCAAAAACTGAGATGATACTGATATTTTCAAAACTGCTCATAAAAATAATTATGAAGTATTTCGGATCTGGGATATTCTGTTTCACTTAAAATTGTATCTGCTTATGAATAACTTCGTCAATTGATATTATTATTATTGAATATGAATAAAGGCTTGGGCAAAAATCCTATGCAAGCCTGAAAAGAAAGAGAGATGATGAAGTTTATATGAAGCATGATAGAAAGAAAGAAAGAGAGGGAAAACACATGTAGAAAAACAATTATACATCCTATTTAAGGAATAAAATAATTCACACCAATGAAATGTATAAATACAATACCAGACAACGAAGCCATCACTTCATTCCACCAAGAAATTAAAAAAGGGGTCAGAATTCAGTTTTTCATAAGGGATATTATTCAATGACCTGCCTGATGAACTTAAAAATTCAACTTCAGCTATTAGTTTTAAATCTGATCGTAAGAAGTATCATTTAAGAATCTGTGATATTAATTAAGTTTATAGTTTGAAAATTAAAATTTAAATTAGATATAAATACAATAAATGCAATAAATACAATATAAAAAAAAGTATGTCAACATGAGTCCATTTGAGCCCTCCTGTTGGTAGAAGAGGTCGTATGCTTTTTTCGTCAACTCTTTTATACAGAATATCCGACATGTACATTAAATAACATTAAGAGATATATTCAGCAATAATAAATGTGCATTTTTATGTATTTTTATGTACCTATCATGCATTTTAAATATTTTTCAATTAGCAACTTGCTGAATAATAGCTATTAATGTAACAATATTGCTTGGCGACTTAAAATAATCGAGGGCGTTGCCAGGAGACGAGTCGTTTCGCGCCGAGTCGCCTGATGCAACTTCCTTGAAGTATTTAAATTGGATAATAATCTAGTTACATTCAAAGTTTTATCGTATCAAAACAAAATCAACAACTTTGGTTATGATCAGGTTATTGTCATTTTCAGTCTTTCACGAGACTCTTGAAATTCGAGATTTCTCATCTCGTCTCGTTTTCGATTTTTTTCTTTTTCAATTTGAGAATGTGACCATGTAACCGTGTATTATGGTTGAAAACAAAAATTTAAACTGTATCAAACAAACATCTGAATATTCAATCCTATTTGTGAGGTCGTTGGCATTGACCTCAAGCCTCTAATAGAGAGAGCAATTTCTGCAGAAAATATGAACGAAGAATCTCTTGAAGTACATAAAACAACCACAAATCATACACTTCGAGAGTATTTCCCTTTGGCAGGGTACCGATAACACATCTAGGAATGCACCCACCGAACAAGTTTTCTTGTTCGAAGTCAACCACAGCCCACTTTGACCTTTCCTTCGTGTACGATCGCACCCACAACTATTTATTCAATGAAAGTTTCTATCTGAAACACTAAAAGGGACAGGATGTTCTGATGGATTATGTTATCAAGGCAGTGAATATCATGCATACATATAGGTCAGCAAAGTGATAGTGATTCCTGAAAAATATTTACCTATTGGTGGTGCTGTAGGTTTTCCGGGTTTTCCTACAGCTGAAAAGTGAATACATCACCTAAAACATCAGTAAGTCACCCCGGAGCGCCACGGCGAATAATAATAATAGCCGTCCTCTACCCGCACAGGCTATGCCTTTGGGTACACTCAACGAGTGTTTATGAGGGAGTATTATTAATAATATTATTATTATAAACAGCGTGTTGAATTTTGCTAAAATCCACCCCTGTTTTTCTGTATATTTCAAAATTCATTATTTTTTTCTTCTCAGGGAAAACAGTTTCATGAATCACCTTTTAACAACCCACTACGATCACAGAATGTATGCTGGGTGTTTGCTATAACCGTTACAATTTCCGAAAAAGGAAATCTTCCGAGTCAAAATGAATCAATGCCATGGGGCGGAATATGAAGTATGACACTATATGGAACTTCAAAGGTCTATATAGTCTAGTTTCTGAATTGTAGATAGTGACTCATCGTACATTTTCTGGTTTTTACAGGATTTGAAAGTGCGGAGGGGATGTACGAAAGTGGCAAAGTAAAACTTGATTTGAAACCAAAGTACCTAGCTTATTTCTGTTTCATTTTTTTACCTGCTTTATATGAATCATGAACCGTACAACCGATCAGTCACTATCTACAATTTAGGAACTAGACTATAGGTTCTCCCTACGTGAGAAGCTTCTCAGTCATTAAAAACGAGTTTGTTGATATCAGTTTTTCATAATTTTTCAATTTTATCCTTTACAAAATTATGTTCACAATGTTGGTGCTCCATTCGAGTCATTTTTGGAAGAGAATTTTGATTGTCCAGTGACTTAGTGTTGGGATCACCAAGTTCCATGCAAACAGATGAGACGAAACAGCTCGGAAAAGGTTGACACTGACAATTGACAGGATGAGAGCTGGTCATGAGGACCAGGTTTGTATAGACAATCCATGAAAAGGAAGTGGTCTTCAACACAACACCGTTTTGGGAAGGACTGTATGAGGAAAAGGAAATAATTGAGGAAGTAAGTATAGTCTACAGAATCCCACGCAGCCCAAGGACTAAAAAAGCAGTTGATGGTGAAGTGGTATCCGACGGCCAGTGAGCGTTGGATTATGTCACCATGGATGCGATCTCTAACTATGGGCCAACAATAAACACTTCCAAACTAACCCTTGATTTATAAAATGGACGATTGTAGATACTACATGAATTCTCGATCATTTCAAGGGAGTACAAACGGAAGAATTTGGAATTTATTGAGCTGAAGATAAATGACTCGTCCAGTATATAAGCCATCTACGATGAGGCCATAGTAAGATGTATTCCTAAGGGTTTGGGAAGGGGCAGAGCCTCTAGATATCTGCACTACCTATGTACTCGATAATGGAGGATGAAGTCCAGAAGCTGAAAAAGTGCTTCGAAGGCTTAAAGTCGCAAATTACGAGCTAAACACTGATATTTGGACAGTGTGGGCCAAATCGATGGTTGCATAATCCCTCGAGGAACTCAAGAAAGTGGTTATGTCTCCGTATTATAACCTAGGGAAAATTAAATTCAGGACCAAGGAAAAACATCTACAGGCCACCACCGAAGGAAAGGTAGAAGCTCCTACTCTTGAGGCCACAGAGGAACAGGAGGAAGAAGCAGAAACTCCCCAAACAGTACGCCCTCCCAAGAGGCAAGAAGCCCATAAGAGTGGACCCATGGAATTGGAAAAAGCATCGAAGAAGACAGAAGGTGAATCTCCATCATGCTAGGGCGGCAAGCATCGTGGTATGTAGGACGGTCAAAAAGGAGGGTATAGATATAGCTCCCTTATGAAGAGACTGACTCATTAGCACGAGAAGGAGCATTAAGTGCTCTTATTGGCTCGGAACCCGCTTGTGGTTTAGCGAAAGCTCTGATAAAAACTCCCAAGACCACGTGGATGAAGACTCAGTCTTAAGAACAAGGCGCCAAATATGAGAGAGGAAAACATTTTTACCGAGTATATTTTGCTAAGTCAGAACAGAAGGACACCAGTATTATGTTTCTAAAAGGGCACTGTAGACTCAGTACAGATATGAACAACATCGAAAAATCTAAATCTAATTGTACTAATATAAATAATTGCTATTTCGAAACCGATAATAGATGGTTTAAATATAAATTTCATTTATAATTTTTCATTTGTCGAGTTCATCTTTACATTTATTTGGCTTATAGAACAATCATACAATACAGTTTATTTCTATGTTTTCCTTCTTCGTAATCAAGGCGCGTGTCCGTCATATTCCATTCTGTATGCTTTCCCAGAGTGCCTCAATCAATATTTGAGTAACCTAGAGGCGGTATGTGTGTGAGTGTGTGTGAAATATGCATAGAAGGGATGTGTGAAGCGTTATTTTGATACCGAATGGAGGCATAAAACTGAAGGAGCGGCAGTAGCGAGGTCATTACATTATGAAGATAGACAAACGGAATTAATTTGCACGCTACCAACAAAAGACTAACGCGTGTAACGAAAATGAATTTTAATCTCATTACTGTCAATTTTTGGACAGCGTCGTGTGTTATTTTCGATGCATTATTTCCGTTCTATATAAAGTTTCTTTCACTTTCATACCTGAAATTTTTACAGTCTTTTCAATTCGAAAAGCAACACACTGGGTGGTATGAATAAAAGCTAACGAAATTAATACATCTACCTGTACTCAACGATTATTCATATTACCCACTGAATATTCTTGAAAATACTGTTCGAAAAGAGATCGATTTACGTCATGATTTTCTGGGTTTTTAGGCCGACGTTCAACACATGATATTCTCGACGTTTCGCCAACACAAGTGATGAAACGTGGAAACTATCTCATCGGTGTGAACACTAAGGAAATCATCATGAAAATAACGAAAGCCTTTCACAATTCAAAATCGATTTCGTTAACCTACTGAGTTTGATAGAGGAATATTTCATTTCCTTCTCATCCAGCGTCATCTACATTACGAATGCCACGCATTAAGTTCGGCAGGTGCATAATTTTAAAAACGATTTAAAGAACTTCACAATAATCTGAAGACGCTTTAATTTTTATGATTAATATTTTTACAGAAGAATTATTAGAAAAATACTCATTCTTTTCCTTCAAGATTCCAAACGGATGATGGCTAAGATAATCTGAAAGGTGTTTCAGTCCTGATAATCACAAGAGTTTGTTTATGTGAGTTGACTCACCCATTTTGACAATATTCAGCTTTGAAAATTTCACATTATTTCAGAAATGTGAAAGTGTTGTATTTTCGATCACATTTGAACAGTGTCTTTGTTCTGTCCGTTCTGAACCCCCCCCCCCATTCATGTCGCTACCAAAGCACTTTCGCAGTGTTGGACATATCAGTAGAATTTTTCCACTCAAATCGGCCTATTTCTTGGAATAAATAGTGTATTTTTGGTTACCCTGAAATCGTCCAGAACACTACAGGATAAAGTGACAATAATTGTCTGAAAATATTCCAAATTTTTCACCCAATCTCTTACAGATTCTGTTATCCTTCCCCAATGTCGCTTCAGTTTAACGAGGTAAATTTGTACCAAATTTGAAGTTATGGTGTAATTTTCTATTAATTTTTATTCAAAAATTTTATAATTTACGGAAGTTTGTACACACCAGACTGACTGTTTGTCTGGCTCAGACAAACAATGGACAAAATTATGTGGTGTATACTCATTTGTACATTGTACTCACCAATATGCTATGGTGAATATTCTCATAGAAACGCGAAGCTAATTTTACAACGAACGCCGTAAAATATTCATTCTTAATTATGTTAAAACAAATGCCAGGTACCGCAACTGATGAAAAACTCTAACAAGCAGTGGCTGACTGGTCAGAACAATAACATAAATCTCATGAAATTCAAAACTCTGTTTGTGAATATTCGATTTCATTTTATTTACTTTCTTGATGAAGTATTGATGAAAAAACGCTCCATATCAAACGTCACTATAAATATGGAAATGATGGATGATAAAGAACAAAAATAACAAAAGTGAATATATAAAGAGTTCAGAATAATTTTTGTTCAAAATATCTATGACAATTTATCCCTCCACCATTTTTTCAACTACAATACGAATATCATCCACCGAATTCTCTTCTCCAATTAATTGTTACAAATGTTTTCAATAAGCCTCAAACTGTTTTTGTCAATATACTTGTGGAAAAATAAAATATAAACTATAAAAATACCTGGGTTGATGTGAAACTTCATTCAACCAGTTGATAAAAGTTACTCTTCCTCCCAGGGGAGAAAAAGTACCACTTTCACTCGTAAAACTAGGGAGGAAAAGGAAAAGTCAATTTTCAAAAGAGCTCACTTATTCTTATCATGCCATTTTGGAACTTTTCAGTGAAAGTGATACGTCAAATAATATTTTTGTCGAATGAAATCTTCTCTCACTATGCTATAGTTTCTACATTATGAAATTTTGTTTGGAACATTCTAATGAACAAATAAAAAATGATAATTTCTTGAGATTGTGAATTGAACTGATTTTTCACATTGAAGAAGAGCAATAGGTAACTGTCATCAAAAATAACTCAGTGATAACATACGGAATGACGAATGAAAGTGGACCAAGGAAGCTTCCTTGTGGGACTCCAGCTGGCCTAGGTTTCTTGGTTTGGAATCGTAGCGAGACATTCAGAGGAAAATAATTCAACCATTCGAAAAGTTTGCAACGTACTATGACGTAGCATTGTTTTATCTATTATTTCTGCGAATTTCAGTTCCAGTTCAGTTCTATGTTGAAGTTATTGAAAGTTATGGGGGTGAGAAAAATTTGGATTTTTTAAAAATGAATTTGTTTAGGAATAAAATGAATAACCTGTAAAATGATTATTCTTGATACAAATCTATACTTCCAAACTTGCATCTTGATATTTAAACAAAGTTACGGGAGAGTTCATACACGCTCTAGCCACCTTAAGCGACAATAAACTACCGAAAAGATCCTTCCTTTGTGTTCTGGAATTTTCGGGAATGGCAGAAGCTCGATTTACTGCGGAGTGTTGGTTTTTCTCCAAACAAAACAATAAATTGAATTTCCCGGCTGATACACAAGCTACGATGCGAACACTCTATCCATTGACTTTTAGGTTGATGGAAACGAAAATGTCCTTCGGAAGTGGCAAGTGACGAATAAAAAACACGATCGAAAATAAGTCACTATTTCCATTATTTTCTTTATATTTGTTTTGTTCGGTTGTTCAATTCGTCTTCGGTGTAGAGCAGGACGCGAATATTTTTTTTGGTTCACGATTCAGAGGGGAAAAATTACAAATCAATTTAAAAAAATAATCTTCGTGAGAATTTCGCTTATCGTCAAACTGCGAAGGTGAAAAGTTTAATGTGTTTACTGAAGGCTTTTCACTCACATTTTGTTCATACACACCCACGTTTCAAGATGATAGCCACATACAGTGTGTTCACTTGAATGCTTTCCATGTAATCCCTAATTGAAGAGTCATGTTGAACTGTGCATAGTATATTCATGTATTCAAATTTTATAAATATTTTTGGCATACAGTATGAGCATGGTCTTACGTACACCAATCCACTAAGTTTGTGACAGTTTCTCTACAGGGAGCTGAGATTTGGATGTTGAATATTGTAAAATTCAGACGAAATTCATTGAAAATTTTCAAATGAAACACCTTATTTTTTATCAAAAATTAATTTCAGAAACTGTCGCCCTTCTGTCGTTGAAAAGAAAATCAAAATCGATTGAGGCGTTGTCAACTTATGAGTTATTTTCTTATTTTTACCACTGATTTATGATAATTTCCAAGACATAGTTCTTTCATTCATTTTCATTGTGGAAATATTGCGTGCCTACAGTATAATTAAATTTCTACATGAATCATTCATGTATTTTTACGATAGGAATATCCACAGCCTTTCAAGTTTGAATTTAAATCAAACAAAAAATGTATCCAAAACACTACCTATACAAATGTATTGCCTGAGTATGAATTAATTTGTCGAAATACACTTCTATTATTCGTGTAATGGTCGGTCAAACATCGCCATAATCAAATATCCTTGAATTCAATTGAAACTTTTCTAAATTTACAGCAAAAACCCGCGGAGTAATGGAATATTGTTTGTATCGTGAAAGTTGCCCAACAATACATATTTCGATGTTTTTATTCGAAGTATTCCAAATGATAATGATGAGATAAAAAAAAACAAGTAATGGACAAATTGAATTAAATGAAAAACTATATCTATTACAGAAGTTGTTCGAAATGTCTTCATCACAACATGATCGGAATTATACTTCGAAATGCATCCCGAATTATTTCTCTCATGTCATCAATGGTGGTAACAGGTATACAATAAACCATAGATTTCACATGATCCCAGAAAAAAGTCCGTACTGGTCAAGTCGGGAGATCTTGCTGGCTATTGAATTTATCCTTCGTGAGAATAATTAATTCAACATCCAAGTTTGAGTACCCTGTATGGAAACATGTCGCAACATTAATGAATTGATGTATGTGAAACCTTGCTTCTGCCATATGCAAAAAATATTTTGAAAATTTTATTAAATGAATAAGTATTATGCACAATTAAATACGACCCTTCAATAGTGGTGAAAATAGGTTTATCAATTATGACGGCAACGCCGCAACTCATTAAATTTTTTTTACGGCGATATAAAGGTAAAACTTGGCGGAATAAATTTCGAATAAAAAATTAAGTACGTTCTATTAAAAAAACTAGTATCTGAGTCATCCAACTTTTATAAAACACCCAGTAATAATAAAAACATTTTTAAATTGGGTCACTTCAGTAACTGAAGAAGTTTTCCTTAAAGTTTTTCTCTAGTGGTTATGGCTTTCGAAATATCGAAGAATTACGCACTAAATGGACACACTGTATAAACAACGCGCTCATGTTCGCAATAGACTGCATTCAAAACTGTATTCCAGAGACCGCTCCTCCAGATCACTCAACAATCCCCAAACATCAATCTCTCGTCGGTAATTAAACTTAAGATATCAAGATTCAAGATCATTATCCATATCAAATTTCATAATATCCAATCAAAATCTGGAAAATAGACGTACGCCTATCAAGCAGTCGGGTAACGATCTTCATATTGAAAAGCTCTCGAATTATTAGACGGCTTATTAAATTGAGTAGTTCAGAAGTTTTTCCCGGTTTTCCACTATGAAAGAGACGGCGCAAGTGTAGGAATTCAATAAAAATTACGTCGGGCTGTGTGGAGTGTTTTCTTTTTCACGAGTAGTAGACTGCCTGATGCATTTCAGTTTCGAGATCGTACTATTTTGTACCTCCATTTTATTTGAATGAACATTTCCCGATGAAAATAATTTATTTTTAGTACTGCGATAGGTACACAAAGACGAGGCTGCAGTGAAGGAACACGAGGTTTCTTTAATTTTATGATTGGTTTGTTACACAGCTGTTATTTGTATGTGAACATACTTCACAGCAATTTTACTCATGTAGAGGTTTGGTCGATAGCGGATATAAGAACACGATATATGAAAGTAACAATTTGCTAGACAAAGGGCTGGAATGTCAGTTATATGTTTCTTCAAAATCCAGTACTCTGCTAACTTCAATTACATCGTCTTTCTTTACTTTAATTGTAGAATTTTAACTTCAGCTGATGATGAACATATTTACCTAGGTTCGAAACATGTACTTTTTCCAATAACTAATCGATGGTTATCACCACTCTACCATTACCTAACTAATCGATTGCGATATAAGAGCTAGCAAATGTTTATAATACAGGTTTATCTCTTTCATAACTTAACAAAATGAATAAGTCTGTTTCAAGATGAGTAGAAGTATTTGCTCAATTAAGGTATATTCAAAAGACGCATTATATGGAGTTCTGTTGATCCTCATAATTTTTTATTTTACTTCCGGATTTTATTGGAAAATGGTTTATAACGAAATACATTTTTGCTTCATTCATTTCTGGATTTTCAGATTATTTTCCATTACGTGAGAGCAACTGTAATCCCTTAAAAACATAAATGGTACGAAATGGAAAGGCTTTACGATAAAGAAAATTTTATTTAAAAATGCATTCGATTGGTGGAAATGTAGTTGTCTCCCTCAAGTTTGTGGTCCTTTCCTTGATCATAAAATTATCCTACAGAAAACAATAGCACTTCATAACCACTTTTTTGGGACCCAAACATCTATACTCGCAATGTGATGTACCTTACGTCCCCCGTCAGAGGTTGCTCAGATGACGGTGTTAGGCCCTTTCTGTCTGATTGTGAATTTGGTTCTTCTCTACTTCAGAACCAAATTCAGCAACCACTGGTGTGTACAGCCAAACACAATTGGCCCTGAGACTTTGGCAGACCTATACGTCCTATCGGTGCATCGAGTGCCAGCTTTTTTTGGTGTGCTCCAATTACCAGGGGAGCAATAGATTGAGATACAGCGGTATCCAGGGGTCAGTTACTTTGACCACTCACTAGAAAACTCAGGTAGTTGCAGGCTTTAATTGCACCACCTAAACTTCTGAATACCGGTTGTTATTGCACTCAAGATACTTCCTTTAGAATCACAATTTTCACAAAAAAAATATAAATTTTCCATACAAGTGAGATTTTTGAGTAGTTTTAAAAAGTTTCTGTGAAGAAGGGTATTATTATTTTATTCGCATGCTGTGACGAAGAAATTAACTGAACATTCAACAAATTAAGTTTTTCTGATATAATTTCAAAATTAAAACAAAAATTAATAAAATTCCATAGTTCCATATGGACGACGCTTGTGTTATACAACTTTTTTCCCACTAACCCAAACCTTTCTATCACCGTTTCCAATATCCCTTGGACTCCCTTTGTGCAACAGTTAGTGTAAACACTTTTCAGAAAATCAAGCAAAGTAGGAGTATTTCATTTCGAATTCATAAACTAAACACTCAAAGTCTCCCATCACACATTTTCACAGAAATAAGGTTCTCACACATTCAATTCAATATTTATATTTTTCAACGACGGAAATTTTCACTGATGAATATCATTCTGAAGGGTTCTCGTATATTCTCGAGTATAATTCAAGTCGGAACAGCGTTGTTCTGAGGCGGACGTATATAGACGGCATCGAAATTGAATCAGACGTTATAAAATAATATATCAATCAATTTCCTCCCTACAGAGCGCTGTATGATATCAAAATAGCGAAACGAATGATGTGGGGTAAAGAAGGAAAATAAATATAATAAAATGGTTTGCGTGTCAGTGAACTTGTTGGCGATAGGAGTTTCGATTCGGTTCTTTGGCCGATGGGAACTGAAAAATGGGGTATATGTAGAAAAGTTCATGACCAAACCCTAGATAGAATGCCCTAATTACCAGAGATAAGGCATAAAAACTTTCCTAAAGGTCGCTTGAGAGTTGTCGAAGGTCTGGATCTGAAAAGACGAGCCCCTATATAAGGTATTCGATAATAGTATATAAAATGTTTTCAGTTTTCAACGACAGCTTTTCAAATAACCACGTATGATGACGACTATAGCTACTATTAAACTTTATATCACAGCCAACCTCATAATATTCCTCGATTGAATAGAAACGAAACATACAAAAGTTCCTAATGAGATAAACAAAATTAGTTGGACAAATTCTATTAACTTCATGCAATGCGGTGAAACTTCGTGTCGAACGAATGAGTGTGATACTTTCAACGCTATGATTCTATTGAACAGTTTGTTTACTTTCAATAATTCATGCAATTCCAGTGTCCATTGTTCGTTGTTTTTTTAGTTAATCATGATCAACGAATACAGTCATCACAGTGAGTACTCAATTTTTTATCACTGACAATTTAATTCATGCACTAAAAATGCCATATGTCGCGGTCATTATGACAGCGAAAAAAGTTTGCCCTAACTTTTCCAGCGACAAAACGGAACCTAACTTTTGAAAGCATGATAACCAGCATTATAAACAAATTTTTGATGACGTTATGTCAATTTTTCTCAAACTTGCGTTGTCAGAAAAGTATCTTATTTGTTGAAATGTCGCGATTTGGACAGTCTTCGAGTGGAGGTAATTGAAGAAGCAATCAATAACAATGTGCCTCACAATAATGTGAATTCAACTACGTCAATTTGATGACAATTTACGATGTTTTGTTTGGAAAAAAAATATGAACTCATTGCAGAAACTTCCACTGAAGAGTTAGCTTCTATTTTATGTGACTGGGCATTCAACATGAAGAAGAACAATGGAGAAGACTATAAAGAGAGTGCAGTCAAAACGATTTGGAACACTTCAGCAAAAATGTTACAAGAGAAGTACTTCAAAGAACAAAAAAGAATTTTTAATCCGTTCACGGACATACAGTTTAAGAAAGCGAGAAATGCACGCGACACAAAACGCAAAATTTTGCAAGCAATCCCAGAAAAAAGGAAGGTGAGTTCTAAGGCTCTTACAAAACAAGAAATTTTTGAAATGGCACTGTTCTGGAGTGAAGAAGAACCTGTAGGCCTTCAAAGAAAATTTTATCATATTGCTGCATATGAATTGGCTTGGAGAGGTGGAGAAGCAGCAAATTGTAAGGTATTCCATTTTAAAATCGAGACAGACAACCGTGGAAGAGAGACCGGAAGAGTTGAATATAACCCAATGTTTTCAAAGACAGTACAAGGTGGAAATCAGAAGTTGGCCGACAGTAAATGGTTGGTAGCAAACACTGAAGAAGACATGTGAAATGTTTCATTTTTAACTCCGAATCCTTTCTGGCAAAAAACAAATTCGAAAGGATGGTATAAGAATTCTCCTGTTGGGATAAATGAAATATCTAAATGGACCAAATCCTCGGCAAAAAATATTGGACTTGATGTCAAGAGGGTGAAAATTACGAACCATTCTAATCGAGCTGCCGCCGTAACTGAATTGTCCAGGAGTGGTATAGGTGAACAAAAACTTGTGAAAATTACGGGACATAGCAACCCATCGTCATTAAAACCGTACCTTCAGTTAGATGAAGAACATCATAAAAAAATCATTGGTTACATTCGTTCTACCGTTCAGGAAACCGTTACTACCACCGCTCAAAATACTCGCATGGAGCAAACTATTAACAAAAGACAAGAAAGTTCTGAAAATCAAGTTTTATTTAATAATTTACATGAACTAATTTACATCTTATTTTTTAATTTATTGATTCACATATTCATTAAATTGTCTTACCGAATTACACTCTGGCTTTTTTTTTGTCTAAGTAAACTTGACAATTATAATTCCAATATTTTTGCCATTAGGCAATTCAACTCAAAAAACTGCCAGAATAAATTACTCGTCCTACGGACTCGTAATTTTTTCAGGGCCAGTTTTTTTCATTAAATTGCCAGGCAACAAAATTCTCATTAATACATGTCAAGTTTACTTCGACAAAATAAAGCTCTCGTGTAATTATAAGTGAGAAAAAACGTCGCATAGTTCATTAGTAGTAACTTGAAACACTTCGTCCTAATAATAATTTGAATGGTGAAGTATTGTTTCACGAGGGAAAATACTTGTTAAATTTCAGAGCAATCCCTGATGATTTATTACATCCAACCAAGCGCTACAGAATGCAATAAACATGTGTTTGGATGAAAGACCACGACCTCTGCCTACCATCTTCGAGTGAAAATTTATATGATTGCTAGTTATTTCATATACATTGAATAACAACCTTGCATGTATAGTCTCAATTTTTCAGTCTATCCGGTGTATCCGCATTCAAACAATATATCACAGAACCTGTATAGTGTGGAGTCGTGGTGTATTCCCAACATGTACCATTGTTTTCTCAGGTGATAGTGTCCTGTTATTAGTCTTACCACCTTCCTGAGGGAGTTCCGAGTCAGTTCAAGACGATGCCTTGATAGCCGGTCAGTGGGCCCCATCATTTTCCCGTGAGTATTTCCTGTGGCATCCTGTGTCTTGCTCAATGTCCCCAAATGGATTCCACAGGCTGGTTCTAGTACAATGAGAGTTGTTGCTAGAGCATCTGCGTTCTCAATCCCCTGTGACCTGGCACCCGGATAAACTTTACCCTGTTCTGTGTGGCCTAGGTCGTTGAGGTTTTGGCAAGTTTCCAAAACTAATTTGGAAGTAAATCTGCATGCTCGCAGAGCCTTTATTGCTGTCTGGCTGTCGGAGAGAATGACTATGGGTTGGTTTCTAGGACCCCTCCAAAGAATCTCTCTTGTGCAGATGGAAACAGCTTTTACCCCGGCTTGTTACCTCGGCTTGGAGTACCGAGGCTCAGAATGCCAGCCCCTACTCATTGCTTGTCTTAGAGATTGGGATATTTACGTAGATTTTCATGTGGTTATGTGAGTGATGATTTTCACAGAGCATAACTCTGTGAAAATCATGAATTTTTGTAATTTCCTGTTGGGAGTTATGCTCCATTTCAAATCAGCAGCTTTAGTCCCACGTTTGATGAAAGAGAAGGAATAGATTGAGAGAGAGAGAGAGAGAGAGAGAGAGAGAGAGAGAGAGAGAGAGAGAGAGGAGAGGGATGTGCCGGGAATATAAAATAATCTGGTCACCTGGAATAGTATAGAGTTTGGGTGAAGCGGAGTGCCCTTGATGTTGCGAGAGCTTTAAATGCACTTGTACCATACGCAGTTTTTTATATTTTAATCGTGAAGATTTCGTATTCAACAAGGACTATGATAATTCAATTGATTTAAAATATTTATGGTTATCACTGTCGCTACTTTGTCTATTTACGAACTCCTGAACTAATTATATCTGCCATCTGACGTTGGGCGTCTTATATACCGGCAAGTAGATTCCTTTTACCATTCTCGAACTGTCGAGAGCATACAGTGACTCGTTCAGATGGCTCCCGTACATTCTCGATGAGGATAGAACGATGAGTCATGGTGTACCGTTAACAAGAAGAGATGAGATCACACGGGCAGGCTGAATATCTAAACAGACGCTGTCAGGTTCGGCTTTAGGATTCTTACAATATTATAAAGGTGGTTAGCACTGGTAGATCACATCCGTCTCCGTACTCAAAACTTTTTTCGTTCATTTCATTGTGTTCATATTATGTCAAGCTAATACTTATACAAACGACAAATTCGTAATAAATGCTAACGCCACGGCGATATTCTATAAACCTTGTGCAATAATCTTTCCGTGTTAGCCAGAAGCTGAAAAAACAGTAAACGTTTCACGCCAAAGTTTCCTTTCTCGCCGTGATATTTGTCAGGGAAATTCGAAGGTGTATCTTCCTCATTCGACTTTTGTTTGAGTTGCGGACTCGAATATTTGCCGAGATTACGTGGTGTCTGTCGCCCTTTGATGGAAAGCTGCTTGGGGCGCACAATTTCTGCCGATTTTCCCGATTGCTGTTGACTTTGCAACGATGGAGAATTGACGGCTGTATGATCAGTTATGTATACGGGGAATATGTATCGGAGAAGTATATAATAGGATAATGATTGGCTGCCAGTAATGATTATGATTTGGTTATGAAACTGTCAAGTACATTCTCGCGGGATTAATTGAATGCGTAATCCTAATAAGGATGTTCATCTCCACAGATAATTATGATTACGAAAGACAGCCGACATCTATCCAAGGTGTTAGGAGCTTGCTGGTCCATACTCGACCGTATTCAAAATATTACAGTACTTTATTGAATAATATCATTCAACAATCAAACACGATTCGAAGGCATTATCAAACTCTTATGGCAACTCTAGACTGAAATGACAGAAGAAGAAGTTTGAAACTTGGGTAGAGGCAGTTGTAACTATCAATGATATCAAACGACATTACCAAGTAATAATTTTAGTTTTGTGATAGCCCGCAGAATGTTCTGAAGACCATAACAATCACGGCTACCATAAAATTGTTTTGCTGTAACAACATCCATAAAACCTCTATAAAGCTGCCATAATTCTACGAGGTCCCACTCCTATGAAGGTTCTTAGGACTATTTTTATTTGCAAACAAAAAACCTTCTAGCCTCATTCGCAGGATTCTTATAATAACCTCCAGAGGGTCGTTATAAAATCAATCCATATAGCCGCTTCAAACTTGTATGTTATTAAAAAAATCTATTTGGCATCAAAATGTATTTTTCGAATGAAATTGGGTTAGAATATTTTCCATAACTAACCACAGACAAAACGGACTCAATATAATCTAATTACGCAGTTGTAGGTTACAAAATATAGGGCTACTATTTTACGAGCCAAAAATATAATGATGGCGTCCAGTCATCTGCGATTTTATTCAAAATGATCAAAAGATGGTGCAGTGAAACAGGGCTCTCAGTAAATCCGACAAAGCGGTGAAAAAAGGCGGGGTCAGGCCAGGCCACATATCATGTTTAGTCAAGAGCTGGAGTTATTATTATTATTATAATTATTGAACGGCAGGGCTGCACATTGGCCAAAATGCAGCTAATTCTGCGTAGAACCATAATGATCTCTGCTGTCAAATCTATCTCGTGAGTACTCCAGTTCTTTTGATGAACTCCTGGAAATGTCTCAAGAGGTTTTCATTTTCCTGCACTACAGTGTCCAAAGATATCTATCCTCATGCTAGCCAGGGCTTTGCAATCAAACATTTTGTGTGAGACTGTTTCGTCCTCCTCATCACAGAGCCTGCATAGTGAGGAAGTCTTGGTGTACCCAACATAAGCAAGTGGTTTCTCAGGTGGCATTGTCCTGAGAGAGTTCCGGCTCAGATCAAGAAGCTTTGATGGCCGGTCAGTTGGCCCCATCATTTCCCGAGAGTATTGCCTAGAGCGTCTTTTCAGTAAGATTGATGATGGTACTTGATACATTTCTTTGTGTCCTTCTTAATGTCCCCATATTGGATTCCAAAGGCTGGTTCTGGTCCAATGAGAGTTGTTGTTGTCACCACTCTTGCTAGGGCATTCCCTTGTGACATGGTACCCAGACAAGTTTTACCCTGTTCTGTAAGATTTTTGTGATTCTCCCAAACTAGTGTGGAAGTGAACCTGCATGATGGCAGTTCGCCTTTATTGCCGCCTGACTATCAAAGAGAATAACAATGGGTTGGTTTCTAGGACCCGTCCTTAGAATATATCTTGTGCAGACAGCTGTTACCTCGGCTTGGAATACGGAGGCTTGAGAACCGAGGCTTAGAGTTATATCATGCCTTGGTCTCTGCCCGTTTATGCTAGCATCTTCCCCATTGCTTATCTTAGAGCCATCCGTATATCACATATGCCCTCCCCAGGGTTCTTGATGTGACTTCACCATGACTTCTGGTGGTGAATGTTCTATCAAAGCAGTAGGTTGGGGTCATTTTTTGAATCGATTCTTATAACCTCCCTTATGTTGGAGTGGCCTGGCATATTGCTCTTCCATTGGTCCATGCACTTTAGTCTGGAGGCTTCTATCATCACATCCACTGTTATGTGCAAATAAGAGGAAGGTTCAGGATCACCTCCAGGCTAATTGTCGAAGTGCTGGACATTGCACCATTGATTCCGAGCAAGGCCAGTCTTTGCAAACTAGCCAGCTTCCCTCTTCTGCAGTTGGCCACTAAAGCAGGGCTCCATACGATATCAAGCGATTTTTTGGGTTCTAGTACCCATGTTTTGCCGGAGTACCGCCTGGCCATCATTCCTAATGTCCTTGCCTTTATTAGTAGTTTTCCTAGATGTTTGGTCCAGGAGCTGGAGCTAGTCCAACAGGTCAAATGGGGCGGTAATGAAATTCAAACCCTCATAGAGTCCGCAGGTAGATATGGGATTTGAAAGTATGTAGTGATCCTATTCCAACCGAAGAGTTGTAGAAAAAAAAAGCAACCCAGAGATTACTCCGCTGGTTCAACACGGCAGTTGTAGGACCAAAAATCTAGTATGGTAGAGGTCTATGGTGGAAGGTGCACAGAGTAACTTAACAGTTCGAAGTTAGTGAGGTCTAAAGGCCTGGTTGGTAAAAACGGGTGCAATAAGAACGACTTCAACCGCAGTGTTGGAGGTACTGCTGAGACTGCCACCGCTTCCAGTCTAAATCAAGAAGGGGGCAGTGGCAGCCCATTTGAAGATGCAAAACTCGGGAGTCCGGGGTAACGAAAGAGAAAGTAGGGAAATAGGAGATTCCTATGTCTGTCTCAGAGCAAAAAATGCACAAGAGGCTGCTACGGAATAGAGAGTTTGCTCTCACTTTTTTGGGCAGAGAACAATGGAGGAAGTCTAATATGTTGAACGGACCGTTCGCATCGAACCAACAAACAGGCTTTGGGTGCAGGCATCATATGTAGGGAACATATACAACAGTTTTCCAAGATGCGCTTTGGAAACTTAACGAAACAACGAAGGTTCTTAGTCACAGAGGAGGGATGAGCGGAAACGAGATGGTAGACCAACTTCAAAGAAACTTCCTCTCACTTCCTTGGCGAGTGCGAGGCGTACAGGAAGTTGGGTTTTCAAAGATTTGGAGTTGAAAAACGTGACTAGGACTATACGGACATACTGACTGATCCGCCTGAACTGAGATGTTTAGAGTTTTAGGAGGGTTTATTTTATCATTTCATTTCGTCTAGTTTAGTATTCGCCAATGATTCGTTTTCATCCATCGATGATATTCTCTAATTTTTTTCAAATAAATTTGCTGACCTATAGATTGCCTTGGATTTCAGAACGCCTAATTTTTATTGTCCGTATTTTGCTCAATGATTATCCGCGTGTACTAACCTATTCCTAACATTGCAACTACAAAGTTGGGCACCACCGAAAATTGAATAACTTTTTACTACCCGCATCGTATTTCGTTTCATTCACAAAAGCGCCAAATGCCGTAACTCGTAATTAATTCAAACGATGCCTCCATATTACGACACAACTTTTTTGCATCAAAACTTTATTAGCGACAATAAAAATCAGAAAACAATATGGTGGCAGCGCGGCGCAGGCGAGACGGGAACGCGAATAAAGTCTCGACGCCGTCATAGGTACTTTGATATTACCGCGCCGAGGAGGAAGAAATGAAGAAAACTTTGTCTTACCAGCTAATGTAATTAAATATAAACCGTCGAAAGAAAAGAAAATAAACCTTCAGCGGAAAGTTTGGGAATGAAAAGTTTTGATACGCCGCCGTGGCGACCAAATACTTGGGAATTTCACTCGTATAAAACGAATATTAAAGACTGGATGTTCTAGGGGTGGTTACCTCCGAAATTGTTGCTATATTAAAAGTATATGATCGGTGAAAGGTGTAGAAGAAAGAGGGATAAAGTAAAAACCGCACTACGAACAATGCAATATCGCATTTTTTCAAAATATTACTTATTGCAACTTTTGAACATCTCTTGTACAGATTCAACTCACAATAAATAGATAATTGTAAAGTATTAATACTTTTAAGGAGTGTCATGTCAAACGTAAGACCAGTATTTTCAGTGAATAAAGCGTTATGTTACATTTTTGTTAAATGACACAAAATAGTTGACAACAGACACCTTTGTCTCATTTTGTAGTTATTATCGTACTTTGGGTAGTACCTATTACTGTGTTATCAATGAAATATACAGTTTCAATGTGAAAATATTAATCTACCGTGATGGGATCCAGAGGAAAACGGATTTCAAAGTTATGAGAAGACAATAAGTCATGTTTTCCCAATTACGGCAGCAATTTATTCAGTAATTGAAGTTAGTGAAGTTTATTATTATTGAATTAACTAAAGTTCATGTTTTAGCTGTGATTTATTTTAAAAGTAATTTCATGTCAAAACATAGTATCTAATAGTAAAATAGAAGCATTAGTCTGGCTTCTCAGTTGAATCTTCAGAATACTGTCAATGTGCCCCCAAGAGTACTCAAGTACTCAAATTCATCCTGTATCTTGCTATCGATTCAATAGAATATCATTAAAAAATACCTTTAAATAATATGATAAACAAATAGCACCTGACTAGTAATTTTTTCTGCTGTCTATATGAAACTGAAAGAACAAAAGTTGAAAGTTCGCAAAAACTATCAAAACTTGGCCAATCACCATCACCAGGAAATCACAAGAATTGTTCATATAGGATAAGTGATGACGTCGTCAACTAGATTGTGAGTCATATCAACCAGTTTCCTGCAGAACAGCCAAAATATTCCACAAACAAAAATCACAATGAAAAATATCTTTCTACCCTTTACTGAGAATTTTATCCAACGACTTCATGTAGATCACTGTAACAAATACATGGTTGAAGTTATATTTTTGAAACAAAGTTCAAATTGTCCTTTGAAACAGACGAATTCCACAGAGCAGGAAAAAACTGTGAATTTTCTTTCCATTTGCAAATAGTAGACAGACAAGTACCATCCACATTGAAAGCTTTTTATTTGAATTATATGTGGCTGTATCTATAACATCGATATCCACTGTGTGAAATATTCAGGCCTCAAACCATATTTTTTCACCTGGATGGAAGACATTGCCAGCAGAGGCAGTAATGAAATAGCAAATTGTGTGCTACGATTTTGCAAATTAAAAAAATAGGGCCCTGATTCATCTGTAGGACAAACTGAAAACTCCTACATTATTTCTCTTCACCCATACTCTATACTACATAACCTTCATAATCACAAATTTTCCGTGCTTGGACATCTTTCTTGACTCCGACAGACTTTGGGAGCATTGAAAAAGTACTAAGACAACACCAAAACATTCTTATATCCGACCAATATCACGAGGACTAAAAATAGTTTACGTGTAAATTTGGAACATTTTTTCTATAACTTTGAAGAACTTCGTTTACACAAAATGCCATTTTTCTGAATCACACAAAAAATTATTCGTTGTTTTTAATTAGAATGTCATTTCACTTGTAATATTTTGAGCCTAGCTGCTTTTTTTCGACTAAATATCTTCTAAAATTTAGTCGATTCGTAATCAGAATTTGTTTTTGTTGTGTAATTCGAAATTAGCTCGTTGAGATACATTCGAGGAATGGTGGCAATAAATGGAAAAAAAAACATTCGAAAATACGAATTTGCGAGGGAATTTTTGACGATTCATCCCTTTTTATGCTAATTCCTTCATCTGAGCATATTCAAATCATACATTTTCGGAATCTGCATAGAATTTCGCGTATATAGTACGAATTTCAAGTGAATCTGATGATTGCATTTTTCATGATTTTCAGGATTTTTTTTCCGCTGATCAATTTGAAATTCACAGAGTATACTCTAATTTTATCATTCTGAATCGATTGGTGTTTGCAGAATTGATCTATCTTCAACCATTCTCCAGTTAGAGTTTATCTGGAATTGAGAGGAGTTATTACCCTCCAAAAATAAAAAAGAACTTTAATGAATGAATACAGGTATAATGTAGACAATAATTGAATTTTATGAAAGCTAGGAAAGCTAGGAATCGAACGTTAAAAGGTAAGACCTCGTTAATCCTTAGCTCGCACAAGTTTCGACTTCTGAGGGCTGTCGTTCGTAGAGGGATAACAGCTGGTTAACGGAAAAAACATTTTTTTAAATTTCAAACAGTTTATTCTCACTATAGGAGTAGACATGAAGAACTACCCGAATCTATTTCTGCAAGTATTACCTACCGATGTGAATCGAAAACAAAATAAAAAAGGTCTAATTCAGAACACGTTTTTTTATAGCACTCGAAAATTTAAAAACGTGACACAACAACTTCATCCACTCATGTCTTCCATTTATAATTGTCCTGCGGTGATCCGAAGATAGTCATACATTTTTGTCTACTTCAACAAGAAAAAACGACGTTAATTCAATTTCCACTACATTCCCACGTTGCAGGGACAAAACTGTATAAAATAATATCCTAGCAAACCAGACGGCGGTAGTGACACAACTATCTCTCTCTAGGTTTCCTAATGCTTTATCTGCTGCGCTTGATATTCCCCTATGTGCAGATCTGTATAATATGCAATTTATAAAATTGAGTTTTCCAAGATTTAAAAAAGTATTGTGACAATCCTGGAGCCGGACCTGGCCGCGTCTGTTTGGATAATAAATCAGGTTGGAAAGATCAAGACATCTCTCGGTTACTCTGGATTGGTCCATCAGAAGCCTTTCGGATATGAATATTACAGTGGTGTCAGAAGTGGGATCAGTGCTGCAATTGAAGAAGGGTCAGAGAAAAATCTACTCTGGATTGTTCCAATAGAAGTCTTTCCAATATAAATAAAGGAATATCGAGGGGGCTAGTTAGTCAGTTGCAGATATAGTTAGTTCCAGAGTTTATAAATAGACAGCGATAGTGATATAAATTATTAAACTGAGTGTGAAATATAAATTAAATACTTGTGTAAATAAATTAGCAGATTAAAATGAACTGCATTTTTATTACAGTATTATTGCCGATAGAAATACATAACGTTCAGAGGAATTACAACCTAATTTTTACGCCTTGTTTCTCAGTCAAGAACCATCATAATAATAATAATAATAATAGTCTTTATTGGAAAAAAATGGGATACAATTTTACCAAAAGGCGAAGTTCAAATCTGCAATACAAGTACTGCAGCTTTGCTCTTCCACTTAACCTCCATTCTAGAATTTCAATAATACACGGCTATTCAAATTCGTTTCTGTACATGGGGGTCTCGTGAACGATAGGGGATAGAGTGTCGGATAATTGTTGCGTATTTCAGAAACCTATTCAATGATGTAATAAAATCGAATTAAGCTCTTTTAGTTCTGGAGATATACAGGAAAAACCAAAAAATCCATAATTATTTTTTTGCCTGTATCTCCTTTATTCGCAGACATATTGAAAATCTGTCCACATTTTGTTATTGGCACTTGATGTGGGCTACCAGAATATTTCCATGAATTTTTCATACAGGGTGGCATCTGACTTGGGCCACCCCCATCTTTGAATTTTCAAATATGGACCTGTATTTTTTGTTGTAATTTTTGGATCGTCGACGTTCACTTCATACTGAGAAATAAAATTTAATTTTATATTTCGGCCTGTTTAGGTAATATTTTATTACAATTGGGTGAATTAAATTAGGCCCTTGCAATTGGTTGACTGAGTTAAATATAAACAATAGCAACATTCACGTCTCCCCATGTACCATAGTGTTTTTCGAAGGATTTTTTTTTATTTTTAGGTACCAATTCATATTTCTTCACATTTTCTACAATGAACTTCGAATAGCAAAACCTTTTATGATTATCTGAAACATATCTACAACAAAAATAGATTATATGTATTTTGATAAGCTGAAAAAGAAATGATAATAAAATAATTACATCCGAAACGAACACTATAATTGTAATGAAAATTGAAATGAAGTAATTTATATACACAAAAAAATTAATGGCGCAATAAATGTTCCAATTGGAGTCCTTCCATTTCGAGACATTTTTGAACTAATTTTTTCATATTATTAATTGCCCTTAATATACTTCTTTGCTGCATTGTTGCGAAAGCATTCAAAATCCTCAATCTCAAGTCTTCCACGTTTTCTATCTCTCCGCCAGCGTAAATCCTATTTTTCAATGTCCCCCATAGAAAATAGGCCAAAATAGTAAGAACTGGTGATCTTGCAGGCCATCTTATCGGCCCATTATTTGCTATCCAATAATATCTGTTCTGTTGTTGAGTGTGGTATTCAGGAACTTCTCTTGTACAATGAGGACGAGCTCCATCATGTTGAAACCAGATTCCATTCAACCTACCTATTGGAATATCTTCGTGGTATACAGTGAAGGTGACCCTTAAGAATTGC
Organism: Chrysolina americana; assembly: GCA_958502065.1. Classification (NCBI taxonomy): domain Eukaryota; kingdom Metazoa; phylum Arthropoda; class Insecta; order Coleoptera; family Chrysomelidae; genus Chrysolina; species Chrysolina americana. The sequence goes on along the minus strand of OY293416.1, from coordinate 58,027,668 downwards.
AAAAACGTTCACCCAAAAATTTTATAATTAAAAATTCATTTCAATTTTCATTACATTTGTAGTGTTCGTTTCGGATGTAATTATTGCTATCATTTCTTTTTCAGCTTATCAAAATACATATAATCTATTTTTGTTGTAGATATGTTTCAGATAATCATAAAAGGTTTTGCAATTCGAAGTTCATTGTAGAAAACGCTCAAAGAGCAATGAAAATGTGAAGAAATATGAAATGGTACCTAAAAATGAAAAAAATACCATCGAAAAACACTATGGTACATGGGGAGACGTGAATGTTGCTATTGTGTTTTTATTTAACTCAGTCAAACAATTTCCAGGGCCGTAATTTAAAAGGGAATAATTCACCCAATTGTAATAAAATATTACCTAAAATTAAATTTTATTTCTCAGTATGAAGTGAACGTCGGCGATCCAAAAACTACAACAAAAAATACAGATGACACCCTGTATAAGAGATTCATGGACATATTCTGGTAGCCCACATCAAGTGCCAATAGCAAAATGTGGACAGATTTTCAATATGTCTGCAAATAAAGGAAAAACAGGCAAAAAAATAAATTGGGATTTTTAGGGTTTTTCCTGTATATCTACAGAATCAAAAGAGCTAAATTCGATTTTTTTACAACATTGAATAGGTCTCTAAAATACGCAACTTTGCCACAATTTAACCGACACTCTATCTCTTATCGTTTACGAGATCCCCATGTACAGAAACGAATTTGAATAGCCCTGTATATGCCACCTTCAAATAATTCTAGTTTCATGCAACTGTGACTTAAAGCTGCCTGTTTTTTACAAGATTCCGGCAACCCTTTCCATGAAATATTCCGATTTGGCCCTTTTGCCATCGTATGCATCCCGTTTCTTGTCGTTAAATCGAACAAGCCCCATGAAGCAATTTCCACATCCATTCGAATTTCCCTAAATAATTGAATAGAATCGAGCAGCGGTGCGTTTTGGGTCGGCGGGGCGGACGCAAGGGAGGGCTAATCTTGGCCTCATGAATACAAATATTCGAATTAGTATTCGACTTATATTCACACATAAATTCATATCCGGCCAACCGTTTCGGAAGTCAGCAGAGGCAACAGCCGATCTGTCGGTCACTACTCTCTGGCAGTTATGGTGCGAAGACACATTGGATCGACCGGAATATAGAAAAGGTACGACAGTGCTATTTTTAGCCTACTTGAAAAAAAGCACTAGGCGAAAACTGACGAATTTTGTAGCGAATTCTAACTTTAATTTCTTCTTCAGGTTTGTGGTCTAAGAGAAATTGTTTCTACAAAAAACTATTTTCTTCTTGTCACGTTTCGAACTTCATTGAACCCATTTTCATGGTTATAATATGGATTTATTCTTAGTAATTTGGTCACCATAGTGATGATATATCAGAGGCTCATCATCAAGATGGGCTTCAGGTGTTGAATGATATATTAACTTGATTAACGTCTAAATTATTTTGTAGAAACTCAGGTCTAATAAGAACAGAATAAAACGCTTTTGTTTATTTTTCACCGATAGTGAAGATGGTGTAATAACTGAACTAGTCACAACTATCAGTGGAAAATAGACAAAGGTGTTTTATACTCCCCTTAGTATACGAATGTAAAAAACAAAATCGTATATAATGACATTCAAAAAGTACGGAACAAATCAACTTAGACTCGTCTTGAAGTAATTTTCAGTTTCTTTGAAAAATGCATTGTTCAAAATTTCAAAAGTTATATTTTTTGGAAAATAAGTAACGTTTCAATGGAATGTTTCAAGGAATTCACCAGAACAACACATGATAAAAAATAAATGAAATAATTGAACAGTAATAAGTAAACAATATTGAACTAAATTTCATCGTATCCTCCGTTCCTTTCAATATACAGGATGGTTCGACCATACATTTCTCTTGAAACATTCCTCATCATAACTGGCGAAACTTGGGCAGCACATTCTCTTATTATTTCTTCAAGGTGTTCTTGATTTCTGGAAGGTCTATGTTTATAAACCTCAGATTTGAAATATCTCCATAAAAAGGAATCGCATGGGGTTAGATCGGGAGATCTAGGAGGCTATGAATTCACTGAACATCAGCCGCTCCATCTACCAGGGAACAGATGAACAAGAAAATCACGTACTTCAATTGTAGAGTGTGCTATTAATAATTTTTTCGGTTGAGTTTCATTTCGAGAAATAACTCTAAGAAAACTTACTGCTCTTAACGAATTCACTTATTGAAAAAACCCAGAACGAATTATTGTCAAAAACAATTACGCTATTTAGTTCCACAGGAACACACTCCATGCCATCTCATATTACTTATGTTGCAAAAAATTTACTCTTGACTGAATTCTACGAGATGTAAAAGAATAATTGACAGTTTTCAAGGGTTTTGTCAATCATCACATGGCTGAGGTTATCCTAAAAAACGAACAGTTTGAAATCAATTACTGAATTACGAAATTTGTAATTAAAAAAATTGAAAAATCCATTTCACGAAAAATTCAAATTTTTGAGGTTTTGCTGATTTTGAGAAGTGCGTTTTTTCAAGAAACAGAAAATCCCTCAGTATATCTGAGAGGGGCTAAGTAGGTTTCAAGACTAAGCATGAGTTTTTTTTTTGAAAAAATCACAAATAATGATTTCTTCCATTTATTGCGTAAGTACTTTTTGAATGTCACTGTATATACATGAACGAACAATAACGAGCCAATACAGATCTTTAAAATTCTCTTCTTGTTTTGCGCGTGACATTAACTCAAAGAAATCATAACTTTTCAATAGAAAGTTTTCTAATTATTATCAATTGAGAAGTAATATGTTATCAAAAACAAAAAAAGAAATTGTGTCAGAAAGCACTGAAGAGAAACTAATCAAGGTTGGGATTGTTGGTAAGGTGAAGTGGTTTATCTTGGCAAAAAAAAAATCCATTTCAACCAAACCTGAGGAAGGAAATATAACTTTAGATGTAGTAATCTGAAATTGAGATAACTCTATTGAATTCCCACACATTATATAAATTCAAAATAATTGTACCGTTTAAGATATATCAACTTCGCGACTGTATGAACTTTATTAAGTGTGACTGTACATATGATGTCACTAAATAATATTTTTTCAATGGAACCAACAATTTGTTCCAGCTGCTTCAGCTATTTATTTTATTCCCAACCGTGTAGCTATTGTACAAATAATGTTATATTGTCAAGTCCTAGCATAAGTACGATTAGTTTAGTTTCATTTGTGAGTTTGTGCTGACCACTTTCAGACAATTCCTATATATGCCCGGTATTTTGAATCCCATATAAGTATCTTTTATTTACCGAGTAAAGTACATTCAGAAAATATTATTAATTTATTGAAAAGCCTCTTGTTCTTTAGTTCATCACTAGATAACTAAAATTATTCGCAGTTTGAAGATGCAAGTTTGGTTAGTAGGTAAGTGTCTCTGAACTATCTGAGGTACAGTTGTGAAAATTTTGAACAGACGATTTTAACGGTTTTTTGATATTTCAAAAACTCGGACAGTAGAATCGCTACTAGTTACCGAAAAAGTAATGGGCCATAACAAATGTATAAGATGATTGATGGAAAACGAATCTATATTACAACAGAAACCACCAAGATTCACACCAGAACAAAACTTTGACAAGAGTTGTAACAGAGAATGAGACCTGTCACATTTCATACTGTATCTAAATAAGTCTGAAATTAGAGTCCGGACATTAGTACAGTTCTACAAGAGATATCAAGGAATGGTATCCAAATAATAATAACGGATGGATAGAACTACTGAATCGATCTATAACTTTTATACCGTATGGGTGACAAACGTCGTGTCGCTGATGAAGATTTACTGCTGACATACCTAAAAGCGAAATCAAAATCATTCATTCAATCCTCAAAAAAATGTATTCGGATCGAATAGTTGATCCTGTTGATTCTATATAAATAATCAACTCAAATTGTTCTTCAGGCATTAATTAAAGCAATATCACATTCTATGCCGACTCTTTTTTTAATTTATAGCCAACACTCTTTCGAATTCCTAAATGTTGAAAATTAGTACGAATAAATTGCCAATTAGAACGTAATGGAAGAAGGAAGGTAAACTGATAAATAACCAATTTAGATCAGAGGCATTTACAGAGGCGTAGAATCAGAAAATCCAAAGGCTTACATAGAATAACTATCAAATATTTCTTATGGAGGATGAAGACGAAATTTTTTTTGTGGAAAAACGTTTCCGTTTGATTTTTCTGATTAACCAAGCAGTTTTTGCAGATGAGAAAATGTTGACTATGAAAGTTCCTTTCATTCGACCTAACAGGTTATAAACTGGTAAGATGCGAGGGAAAAACACACGGTAATTCGGAAATTGGTCATTTCAGGCTTCTTTGATGGGTCCTGGAGAAGGCATTAGCTCGACTCTGACGAAGAAATAGCCCAGTCAACAGTTTCTATTCAACAAAAGAATAAATATCGCAGTTAATTTTTATATGAAATATATAATTTTTCGTAAATCTCAATAAAAAATGTAGGAGAATTATTTTAAACAATAACTCACAGAAAATAAGGACTGGAAAAAAAAGGTGTCAATACCGTACTGATATCCCCAAAATAGTCTCTAAAATAACCAAATATAGTGACAGATTCATTCAAACAGTGAGGCTTCGATGTATATCGAAAAATAGCGACTCCACCAAAACACATTTTGTATTATGGTGAAGACGCTTCGTCAAATTAATAGGAAACAAAATCTTTCAAAATCCTCTACTCTGAAAACAGGAAAAGCAGGATATATTTTCTCAATCAAATGTATTTCGATTATGGCCCAATCCTCAAACTCAAAAGTTATATGTATGTACTAGGACAATAAAACCATATTACTCTAATAAGAAAAGTGGGTATAGGATTTACTTATTGTTCGAATTCTGAGAGGTAACACGATAGCAAAGAATTTAAGGAGACAAAGTATAAAGAACCTCTTCAGTTCATGTGTAAAGTAACTGATTTTTTCAACTATCGACACTTTTGAAGACAGAGAGACCCACCACGTTAACTGGTGGTCGAGCTTTACAGAATTTCAGTTCTAGAACTTCACAGTTCATTCCACAGTTATCTCAAATCTTCCAGCACTTTCCAAAGGCTTCAAGAACATTTTAGACTTTTCTCTCTTATATTTTAGGAATCAACAGAGAGTTCCACAGACCACGCTCCCTTACTGGTGGCCAAAATCTTCAGAAATTCACTTAAGTGCCTTATCAGTACGTTCTATAAAGTTTCGGAGTTCATTCCGCGGTTTCTTAGACTTCTCTCTCTTACATATTTTTTTACAACATTCTGGATTGTTTTCGAACAATTGAATGTGTTCTGAAATATTCTAGAGTATTTTATAACTGCCTCAAACATTCTTTATTATCAAGATCAAGACTTGTGATAGATTACAGAAAGCGCAATCAGAAAACGATGGATGAGAAATTTCTGCTTCTTAACATCATGGAAATGCTTGACAAATTTGGGAAATATTTCACGACCCATGATCTTGCTTCATGCTTTCATCAAGTATAAATGAAAGAACGTGACATCGAGAAGACGGCTTTCAGCACAGAAAATGGTCACTATGAATACCAACGCATGCCATTCGGTTTGAAAAATGCCCCAGCAACGTTTCAACGCGTTATGGACATCTAACGAGGCATACAGAATGAGAAGTGTGTGGTATATCTAAATGACATAGGTAGAAGCCAATATTTCACGACTCGTGATGTCGTTTCATGCTCTCATCAAGTACAAATGGAAGAACGTGACATCGGGAAGAGGGCTGAAAATGAAAATGGAAATGAAAATGGTCACTATAAATACCAACGCATGCCATTCGGGTTGAAAAATGCCTTAGCAACGTTTCAACGCGTTATGGACAACATCTCAGGAGGCATGCAGAATGAGAAGTGTTTGGTATATCTAGACGACATTGGGAGAAGCCAATATTTCACGACCCTTGATGTTGTTTCAGACTTTTATCAAGCACAAATCGAAGAACGTAACATTGAGAAGAGGGCTTTCAGCACTGAAAATTGTCACTATGAATACGAAGGCTTGCCATTCGGGTTGAAAAATACCCCAGCAACGTTTTAAAGCGTTATGGACAACATCTTACCAGGTATACAGAATGAGAAGTGTTTTCTTACAAGAACACATAGAACGTCTGAGATAATTCTTCGAAAGAATAAGGCAATCAAATTTCAAAATCCATCTGGATAAAAGTGAATTCCTCAGAAAAGAGGTTGCCTACCTCGGGCATATTATCACGCCAGAAGAGGTCGAGCCAAACCCAGAGAAAGTAAAAGCTGTTCAACATTTTCATTTACCGAAGACACAGAAAGAGATAAAAGATTTCCTAGGCTCATCTGGCTACTATAGGACATTTATAAAAGACGGAAAGCTTCGAAAATTGTGAGAAAATTTTAATGATTGATCCAATATTACAGTTTCCAGACTTCTCAATGCCATTCATATTGACTACGGATGCCAGTAACTTTGCCCTTGGAGCCGTATCATCACAACCAGTCGCCTTCGCATCAAGAACACTAAACGATACCGAAATATTCAACAATTGAGAAGGAATCACTCGCTATCATTTGGGCCACAAAGACCTCATTTATATGGAAGGAAATTCACCATCTACACGTACCACCACCCACTTCAATGGCTATTCTTTTTAAGAGAACCCAATATAAAACTAGCAAGATGAAGTCTACGCCTTGAAGAATGTGACTATATTGTGGTATATAAAACAGGCAAATATAATACAAGTGTCGATGTCCTTTCCAGAAAACAAATGGACATCGATGTCAGATCGATACAAGTTGAGACAGATCTCGAACTAGATCAATTACTCGATGATTTAGTAAATATGGAAGAAGACCACCATAGCCAATTGAACACTCCAGTACCAATGGATCTTGATAATCAAGAAAGAAACCATCGGAGACCTACTGGACAACGTGAAGGAAAAACCACAAGACGAGCATTTCATTAGAAGTGGTAGGAATTAATTTCGATAATAATTCTTTACTTTTAAGGTTGGATACTTAAAATAACTGATGGTTCAAATGGCAACCTTAATAATTAGTAGTTTACTCTCATATTCCTAACACTAACAGAACTCACACATTTAGTTATTGAGACGAATTTAAGTCACACTCACGTTCACCTACGAGCATGACACCCAGTAAACCAACATCAAAAAACGCCCACCATGCAAATATCCCCCTTTTTTCAATTTGCGCGCTCTCCGAATAATTCATAGGCGTTCTGGCTGGAGTCCAAAGGCCCAGTCAGACCAGCGTTGCCAAACATGCGGGAGGATCGCGAGTCACCAATTATTCAAACAGTGCGGTATCCCGTGATTTGTAGCTTTCAATTAGCAGTTCAACAGAGTCGAATTTATTAGGTTTTCATGTAACGCTTCCGCAAGTATTTTACTCACTTCGCGGGATGCCGAACTACGACGCGAGAATTTGTTAGTTTGTTCACATCTTTGGGTGTTTTTTCTCCTGAAGCACGTTTCTAATGGATCGGAAATTAATAAATCAGGGATATTGGGGAGGAATGGAAACGGAAATAATTGATTTCCCGGAATTAGATATAAGAGCTGGGAGTTTGAGAAATGTCGTAAACGTAATACCATTGGTTGGCAGAACACACTGTCTTCTGAACCTCAAACAAGCCAAGATATACGTGTGAATAAAAATGAATTGATTTTAACACATTTACTGAGTGTTATTTCTTGAAATATCCTTCCTTGAAGTATCATTAATTCTCCATATATATAAACATAGATGAAAACATTTATGGAATCTTCAAGAACAACTTCACAGCGAATAATTTCGGAATTGAGAAACGGTCGATATTTCGAGTGAGTTAAAATTATCCAAATATTTCTTCAAGGTGCACTGACTATATTCGCGAAATGTCTAGGCGTGAGGATGGCTTCCAAACGATCTATTGGATAAAACAAGGTCATAGGGTACGATTTGGTTATCGCCTGTACGCAAGAGAAGAAAGACCTATGAATAACCACTTATCTATTGCTTTGTGATATGGTGCGACCTAGAGCAAATCAGAGAACTGGAATTTGCAAAAATAAGTGCAATGATAGTAGGAGTAGTAACCCTATTAAACTCTTTTCTCTTTGGTATCATCTTGACAGCTGACGCAAAGATACGAAGAAACTGGCCACAACTCAAAAACAAGTGGCAACAGGAAAATTCCCAGAGACTAGATTTACAGAATCAATCACTAACTCATAGATAACTCCCCCATTACACGTGGATGACAACTCTAGAGAACGCAGAAGAAATAAAATTCTTCAGAATGATCATCGACCACAAATCGAACTGGAAATCTCAAATGAACAATCTGATGAGAATGTACCAAGCACGAAATGCTTACTAAAGATCTGGTCAACATAATATGGGGCGCCGATATCGCAATGTCAATTCGACTACAGAGGAATAATAATGATAAAAAATCGACAACGGATCAAACTACTCTCAAACAGACTCTATCCATAATTCAGCACTTCGTATACCACTAGGGAGCGTACCGAACATGCCTAATTGAAAACCTGAGTACGCTACCAACAATAACTAAAAGATTTATTATTCATCCAACTCATACGTATTCTCTAATCGTTTCGAACAAAACTTCACTGGACATCTACGACCCAATGCACCTAAGAATTGATACACATTTATCACAACTACAATTACCATAACCCCTAATTTTCCTTATACTATTACTTGTCCTCCTTGACACATCAAACTATCAACTAGTGATCTTTTCCTCTCCCCTTGAAAAAAAAGTCACTCACCCATAGGGGATGCTTCGTTTCAATGACAAGTTAAGAACATACAACAACTATCTGACAATTCACACGGATGCATCAAAAACGAAACAGGGTGTCATCTCAGATGAAAAGCTGATGTAGAACTAACTCCTTAATAAAGGAATTTTCACTACAGAACTATATGAAATACTGTTACCAATATATTTTGCCAAGCATTCAAAGGCACCCACAAAACAACCAGTAGTTGAACACAAACGATCCACTACTACTATTAATGAAACACAAGAGACCAAAAATAAAGTGGCACTGATGGTGTGGTAACAGAAATGCAGATATAGCAACGAAGGAAAAATAAATTATTTGATCCTAGATCAAGATCTGTAACCAGAACAGTCTCTCTCGTTGGACTCAAGTTATTGATGAAGGAAACATTATTTGAAGACTGTCAGACAGATGGGAGGGAGCCTCATAAACTCTCCGAATGCAAACCATCGATAAACCCTGGCCGAAGTCAAGACGACACCAAACTATCCTATGCCAACTGCGATAAGGACATACAAAATGTTCACACGACTACTTGCAGATGCGTACCAACCAATCAACCTGTGATATAAGCCATACTGCTCAGTGAAATCCCAAGAACCGAGAGACTTATTTCAAATCCTTACTGAATTACGAAACATCCAAGGCATAGGTGTTTCTAATGCGAGCTCTTCTTGTTATTGAACAGCACAACTTCTGCCTGAATAGAGCTGTCACTAGCATACCAATTATAGAATGTTTTCATTTCATCAGTGCCTAGGTAGGTCCGACAACGTTTGTGCAAACTGTTGCCTATTCAGATTAGAAAATCTCCCAGAAATCCTTTCAAACCGTCTTGAGATCACCAGATCAGACCATATAAAATATAGTGCAATATTGTTGTGAAGCTTCTTATTTTGGTATTTTCCCTATTAGTTTACGGATCCTCATTACGAATCCAGTGATACAAGATTTAATGAGATTATGTCAAACGGAGATACGGGCCAAAAACTTCATCGAATGTCTAATGAGCATGATAAACTGTACACTATTCGAAACGTTAAAAGTATATGTCGCAATGTTTGTGTAGACGGGAAAGTATTGCTGAATGTTTCAGAGAGTTTGCTGGAAGTTCTTAAAATGGGGGAAGAATATTCAACTGCAGCCATGTGAGAGTTCATGCTGAAATATTCATTCCACTACAAGTTTTGAAATATATGACGAGAATGGGGTTAAAAATATGTCTTTATAATTGACAGAATCCAAAATTGATTTCGATATTGAAAAGTGCTGTATTTTTAATATGTTAGTTGTGGTATGATTAAAACCGAGGCACATTGAGTTATTTATCTATTGGTGGTACTAATTGAAGTTACGCAAATCACTGTGTATATTTGTGAACATTTCTTATCGGTTTAAAAGCATTCGATTATTTTCAAGGTCGAAATAGTTGTGGTATTCACCTTTTTATCGAAAAAATTGCTATGAAACACTGTTTTGTGAAAAAAATACATTGCGAACAATTATTTTCAAGAAATTACCCGATTCATATATTTTACCTGAGAGGCTATTTAATCATTATTTAACTCGGAACCTCTTAAATTGTTTCGAACATGCAAGTGGGTATAGGTATCGTGAGAAAAATACTTGGTGCGATATTTTCGCGGAAAATGATAACAATCGTTCCAGAAATACTGTAGAAGTTGTTTACGAACACATACCCAAAATAATTACCCCAAACAGTGAACGATGCCAAACTTTTTCGAATGATGTAAATAGTTCAATGGAAATTATGTTTATGTCTTATTTCTTCCTTCAGCTTCATTGCTCGATTTCTCAAGCTACTACAAACATTTGTTATTTATACTTCACATGCTAGGAGTATTTCCGATTATTTGATAAACAGTTAGGTGGCTGAACTCCATTACGTACTTACACGAAATATCAACTTTTTGTTCTGATTCCGAATATATGACATATTTCACCAAATTCAAAGCTGTGTTCACATAAAGGAAGAGCAGAAATATGTTTGAAAGTAGAAATTGGATATTTTTTTTGTTTCTTGTTGGAAGACTATATTCTTCGTTTCCAGAAATGTTCTGGAACTTTTTCAGTTGACAATCCACACATTTCTAACTTTCACGAACTCACGATTGTATGTAGTTACGTCAAACTGATTAGATGTGTCTATTAAAAGAAAATTATCTCTGCAAAACAATCAACATTACGTATCAAGTAATGTTTCAGATATGTAGCAAATTTTCAGCGACTAATTAACCATAAAATACAAAACTATACAATAGAATCTTTCCTCGATAAACAATCTGTTGGCATATAAATAGTTTTATCGTTACTGGCGTTTTTCTATGAAATGCGATTGAATTATGGATGTCACAACAAACACCTTATCAGTGATATTCCAAGCCAACTGCAACGTGTGGAAATGCATGACTACTTCATTCCAATTAAGCACATAATGAAATTGGCAAATTTGGAAAAATATATCCTGAATATTAGAAATAAAATGAGTTAAAAAGCCCCGTACTGATTATTTTTTCCCCGTACTGATTATTTTTTCATGATGTCAAGGAAAATGATATGTTATGACAATACAAAGTTTAAAAAGCTAGACTTCGTTTGCAGATGAAGAAATATTCAATTCACTTCTCAAACATAGATGACCCTTATAATAAACGAGTCTTTGGAAAAAGGTATTTTTTCTAATAAACTGAGAACAGCGAATGTTACATCGTAGTTCTTCTAACCAGCATAGTTTCATAAACAAAAGAGTATAGATTCAGCCTTCAGTAGTTTCGTGAATGTAACTAGTTGCCCGTTGCAAGAAGATAGATGGAACCAGGGGGAGATAATAACTGACTTGCTCATCAAAGCAATATCAAAGCTTCAAATTGACTAACTACGGGAATCTAACTCAGCTTGTGTAAGAAATTATGTTCTACAAGTCTCAGTTTCAGTTCCTACCATTTATTTACATAAATGATTCAATTATCCATGTTAGTCAACAGCATCATTCACAGTTGATACTAATATATCGATAGCGGACTAGCAGACACACCGCTTGGAGACATATTAGCTCCCACGAAAGAAGACTAGGAAAAAATAGAAATAACATGTTTCACTCCAACTTGGCACAATGTGATTCATGAACACCAAATAACAATGAGATTTATAAGCAAGATCATAATATAATTAGCTTTACCATAAACATTAAAATGTTTAAAGCCAGACCGTAGTCTCAACTGGACTCAAAATATTGAGGTATCTTGTGGTAGATTGCCTTGAACATATCGATTGAAAGTTTGATTTTGTGGAGGAAATTCGCTCCTCGATATGGTCTTTTGGCTGTGTCAACCTTTCACAGTCCCTTCTAACCTTGTATAGATTTTACTTGCATCAACATTTTTCATTTCCAGGACGTGGAAGATTGAAATAGCAGAAATACCATGTCAACCTGTTTTACATCTGCAGCATGATGAATGCTGAGGACTCATTTTTCATACACTCTGTGGTGAAAGGTGCGAATTTGTTGTTGTCAAGACAATAAATTTGTTAAACATTCATAGTCTGTCAATACATTCTTCTCACTAAAAGCTTTCTGGTTTAGCTGTTTATTCTTAATAGACTTTGTACCTGCATTTAGGTAAGTTGAGGCGCATGATCGAGGAATTCGTTTCATTCTGAAGAGTTTTTTGTGTATTAAGAATTTTTTATATTTTAGTGAGAAGTTGTCTGAAGATTAAATTAAATAAAAAGTATATTTGGACTATCGTTTCATAACAAAACAGGAGCATATTATTACTATTAACGTCCCTGAGGTCTACATAATAACCTGTTTTGCAACACATCCCAATCGTGTGGTTTTAAATCCTGAGGAATTTATAAGTATACCTATTGTAAATTGTTGAAGAAGTCCATATATTCAGTAAATTCAAGTTCATACGTAACGTTGAACAAATTTTAAATATTGTTAATTCTTTTCTTTCCATACAGAACTATCACGGATTCTTAGTGAGATAAGATTAAATTGAATCATGGAGTTCAAACCATGGAACATTTCGACTCTTTATACCTCTTTTTACATCTATGTGTTTGGGTTGTTTGCGTATGAAAGTAATTAACCCATGATGATACTGAAAGAGTTTTTATTTCAGTGTCTGGAGACATAAAGGGGTTAATGATACATTCCTTCAAAAACTACGTAAATGATCAACTCATACATACAAAGCTTGTAATGTTATAGATGTTTTTTAGAGATCAAATACGTTTTTCCATGCATGTTCAGTATATTAGTATATTGTTTGCAACTTCGTTTTCCTGGTGTTTAGTATACAGGCATATCAATTTATTTCTTGACGATTTCAAAAATATTTATATCAGTAACACATACAGTGCCCGTCTTAAGTCCGTTCCTCCCTACTAATTTTTGAACCACCTGGTATATCGCAACTAAATTTGGAGGGCTTTAATAGGAGATAAAAACCTAATTTTTCATGAAAAAATTAAAGCCAAAAGTTTCAAAATGGTGGCTGAGCACCATCTTCAATATTTTTTTAAATAGAACACTCGGTATATCATTGCATGATCTGTTAGGGATGACATAAGGAATACAACAATACCAAGTTTGATGCTATTATCTCGAAAGACTACGGAGATATCGCCTATTCTTTTATCCATAAGCCAAATGAGTGTGAGAGAGAAATTATTTCTGTACGGAAAAATAATTTCTCTCTCACACTCATTTGGCTTATGGATAAAAGAATAGGCGATATCTCCGTAGTCTTTGGAGATGATAGCATCAAACTTGGTATTGTTGTATTCCTTTTGATCATCCCTAACAGAGCATGCAATGATATACCGGGTGTTCTATTTGAAAAAAATATTGAAGATGGCGCTCAGCTACCATTTCAAAACTTCAAGCTATGATTTTTTCATGGAAAAGTAGGTTTTTATTTCCTATTAAAGCCTTCCAAATTTCGTTGCATTATACCAGGTGGTTGAAAAATTAGTAGGGGGGGAACGGACTTTAGACGGGCACTGTATATCATTGCTTATTTGTGACTCCTTACTTCAATGCACCCATATATTTGTACAAGGTTGACCAAATTGGACATTTTTTAAGAAGAAAATCTGCAGTCAAAAAATTTTTGACAATTGCAGCTCCATTAGCGACAATTCATCAACAATGGGCTCAAATTTCTGCCTCAAAGGTTGAGTGGTGGAAAGCACTTGCCTGATCCTTATGGCTCAGACAAAAGCTAACTCTGCCTTTTGGTAGATTTGTATATTGCAATGTAAATGTTTGTTTCTCTGTTTCTACCAATAAAAGCGTTTATTATTATTATTATTAAATACATCTGAGATGTGAGAGTGCCATTATAAATGAAAGGGCCGTTAATTCTACACCGTAAAACACCTGCCCATACTATAAATCGACCTAACTATCATTCTTGGTAGATCTGTTGATATTTTTAAATTTCGCATTGACGTTTTGGTATTATTTTTGACGACACCTAAAACTACTATTTCTTCCAACTTTCTGTCCCCATTCAATTCATTCAATGTTGGCATTTTCTTGTCAAACTGATCACAATCAATTAGGTTGTGTCGCAATCTTGCGAAAATGTATCTAAAAGGTTGTTTTCTTTCTGGATAACTCTCGAGGTACAAATTGCTTGCTGCCTCTGCATTTTTCTCAGTTTGTATAAAAAAGATCATCATATCCCATTTTTCATAATTTTTATACTTTATTGCAAATGCGTTTTAAAATTGAACAATAACCAGTAATTGAGGAGCGTCCTTACTACTCATATCAAAATTTTACAGGTATCAATAAACATTTGCATTCTGATTTATCGCTGCGTCGTCCAAAGTCTACTTGTTTAAATTGTGCGTTTCAAAGTCTACATAACAAAACCTCTGCAGTTCGAAGATGACTATAGCAGAACATCAAATGTGCTACATTTTTGTAATGGTAATTTCAAGCTCTATTATATGCAGGAATATACTAAAAGAAAAAAAAATCCATTTATAACTATTGATATATGATTTGAAAAAATAAATAACTATATACCATTGAATTATACGTGACAAAATGCTTTAGAAATGTTTCCAAACAAATAATTTTTGACAGGAAAAAGTTACAGCTACTTTTCGAAAAACATGCTGTTTATAACTCAGAATCGATTATAGATATTTTATCAAGGGTAATACCGAAAGAAATTTACATTTCATCTGATCAATTTGGACCTCTCTGTCTGTACACACATTTTAATGACTGAAATAAATACTGTTATTTTTTATATTCAACAAGTTATTGATATGAAGCAAAATAAGCTGGAAATGTGGAATTCCTAAACTAAATGGCTCTTTTTGAAGGACTGAGAAAAATAAAAGCATGAATAGTAGTTTCCTAATTTTGTAAATGATTCTTATAATATAATTCTGTTAACCTTTTCCACATTCACATTTGGATATTGGTTATGATAAGACATTATTTTGACAACTAAAAACAAAAAACACTGAGGTAGTTTTTCAGTGCTGTAGATATAATGAATGTAAAACGAATTTTCACAAACAAACTGTAGAGAGTTACAATAATAAGAAAAGCAACAAAAAGGCCAAACACGTTTGGGGCGATTTGTAGATACATTTTGGCTCACATTTATGAGGATTTCTTACTATACAAATAGTGGAAAAGAACGAAAAATAATGTAATTGTGTCTTGTTGGTGAGTTCTCATTTAGAAATAAATCAAAATATCCAACAAATCACTGATTTTTTTAAAACTACGAAACAATAAATACAAAGCGAAGGTTGGCATTTCATAGACATCAAGTTTGTTTTGGTGAAAATAGACCCAATACAATCATCAGATTATAAAGTTACAACGTGTATCTGCGGAAATCAGTGGTTTTGGCGAGTTTTCGTCAACTTAGCCAAGTAGCAAACCGACACAAACTTTGTTTACAAACAAACGAACGACAACATCACAGCGTCACAACACCAAGGTAAGCAACAGAGAAAAAGGTCTTACCATTTCGTAGGCGTATTTTTCCGGCGACGTGGCTACTGGAGGGTTGTCAAAGTAGTTGATTTCGGTAAATCGGTTGACAATCAATGTACTCGGGGCGGTCAAATGATGATTATTGTACATGTGCGGGGCACATTGGCCGCAAGGACAAGGTACAGGAGCAGGAGCGTATGCCGGAGGGATCTCGGGACAAGGTACGACAGGACACAAGGGCACTACGTAGGGATATTGGCCGGGAGCGTTGAAAAAGTACGTCGTGATTGATTGAATCGCAGCGCGCGACCGAGAAACGTCTATATCTACGAATCTACGAGTTAAAAGAACCTAACGACGTTATCCAACTTTTAATATCGACTAAAAAAGCCTTCTAGCATCTAACGTTACAGTTTGGATTGTCTCTCGAGAGATTGTCTTTTCAAAGATTATTGAAATTTTTGGTATCCTTTGCTATATTGCACGATTGTCTTTCTTCGTAAAATCAATGATTATCAATTACACTTACAGCCTAGTAATAAATATCAATTATTTTGATTGTAGTAATAAATATATAACTGAGCGATATAAACTTTGATTTCACGTAAAATATATATTCCTTAATATTAAGTACTTTATCCTACGGATATGTTTTTCAAACTAGCTAGCAATTCAAATAAATATCAATAAATAGCACTAAGTATTACGCTAATACTGAACAATTTTTGCACACAACCCTTTATTGGTCAAGGAGAAACGGAGATTGTCAAGATATGTTTTTAATTGAAACTTGTAGGTACGTGTGCCGTTTGTCAGAGATATTACTGCTTCTGGATATAAATACAAAAAGTGTATGATTGTCCACTATGGATATTGACTTTTCGAGTGACTGGGGCGCAAACTTATATTGCACTGGGCCCTTTTATTACTTTTACTATATTTAGCCTAAACAGGACGGTCTGAATCGGTCAACTTCGTTGACAAAACTATAGTCTAAACACTTATTACCTTATGATAACACTTATGATGATTGTCGGTAAATTCTTGGACAAGACTTGACACGTCTTTGCCTTAAAAACGTCGAAACCAAAAATTTTGTACTCAAAAAGGAACGTTTCACACAGATACGGGTGCGATTTTTTTTACAAATATGTATTACTATTTTTTTTAGCGGTGATGCGAAGAGTGAACCGTGTTGAACACACTGAGAGGAGAAAACAGACGATAGGCAAAGGCGATATCAGTGAGAGAAGTGTCACACGACCGGTGATGGAGAGATTCTTGGACTTGGGTTAAAAGTGGTGAGTGTAAGTTCGTAGGAAGTGTTAGACTGTAGAAGTTAGACCGCCGCACACTAAGCGAATTGGGCCCGGACTGTTGCAGAGACTTCGAACTCCGTTTTCCGGTAGTGTAGCGAGCCACGCGCGCGCAAGCGCTTCGCGTCGGCTTTTGCCCCTATCACCCCCACCAAGGCGACCGTCAATACAACCTGATGCATGCGGGCATGCGGCGATGCCAAACCAGCGTATAGTTCCTAGACATTTTACTACGACTCGCATTCAGTTTTCTTATGCAATACATATTACATATTAATACGCACACGGGGAGAGTTTTGCCCGAAAAAACTCAATCAAGTTCCGAACTTACCGAGAATGCTATTATGTTTACCAAGTGCTGCAATAAAACTTCATCAATTATTCAAGCACTATTCCGCAGCGAATAATAAATTATGTATGGCATGATACCGATGGTGATTCATTTAATACAGACAAGGAACGCAATTTAGGCCATTAGATACTGACGATCGTATTTAGAAACCAACTCAGGACAAGACTCCTCCAATTTTGAATAATATTCAGCATAATATTTGTTGAAATCGACCAATTGACAGTCATTTTCAATGATGAAAAGCTACCTAGCTTCCCCAATAACTGAAAAAATATGCACCTTGCTTTTGATCAACTACACTCTGAATGGTAACACTTTGACAACTTGTCACTGTCAGATTATTTTTGAAACTCAATAACTACAACGTCGTTTCAAAACGGCAAGATTTGGTGAAGAATCTTAAGAAAATATCGAAAAACTTGTACAGAATGTTATTCCGAAATAACCAAAAGTCAATACGGAAACAGTTTGGAAATATTTTTGAAAGAAACATTATGAACTTAGGATTAGTTATGGACGATTGGACTTTTAATTTGGAGAGAGCTGATGGTAAAGATTATAAAGATTGCGTTATAAAGACTATGTGGAATGTTACTGCCAAACTTCAAGAAAAATACTATGAACAGTAGGTACTCCCGAACTTTCAATCCATTTACAGAAATTGAATTCAACGAAGCAAGGGATGCAAAAAATGCGAAACGAAAGCAGATTCAGCCTATTCCAAACAAGAGAAAGCAAAATTCGACTGCTCTAAGTAAGGAAGACATATATGAAATAATAAATTTGTGGAACGAAGATTGCATTGCATATAATAGCATTCAAACTAGCCTAGAGAGGGGGAGAAGCTGCAAGATACAATAAGCATTTTTTCAAAGAGGAAAAGAAATCGAATGGTAACCCAACTGGAAGAATTGAATACAACCCAGTTTCCTCCAAATCACGCCAGGGTGGAGCCCAAAAATTATCAGAGAGTAAGTGCATGACTAGTGCCAAATCACAATAATCTTCATGTATGTGACCTAATCCTCCTGGGATCCAAACTAAGAGATATGAACATTATACAAGAAAATTCTAATACGGAAAACATTAAAAATATAAAAAAAGCTGGTTATTATATAACATACAACTATTGCGCGTTCATAATATGATTGTATGTTACCGAAAATCAGTTTTGAAATGTTTATTGTTAATTTGAAATTTTTACTTCTCAATTGATTTTTTTTCAAACTAAATTGTTTTTATGATGTAGTTGTGTAATAATCTACCTAAACTACATTCGATACTTTTTTTTATAGATAAATATATTTCAAATCGTATTAAAATTTTATTGTAATTATGCAAAAAAACTCGAATTAAGGGAAGTAGAAAAAATCGCTCGAGAAAGCCCTCGCAGTTTTGTCACTCCCTTGATTCTGGATTGTTTACCATGACCATAAAACTTTCATACAATTCAACAAGTACTTAATCATCAACAGTAAAAACACAAGAGATTTTTTTATCGAATCCGATACCAATAATTGTTTACATATTCTGACATTATTTCTGCTGCAATTTGAAGCAGAAATTAGACATTAATATACAGAATGTTGAATTGACGTTCTCCAATTTTGATATTTCTTAGTCTATTCTGACCTTTGCTACATACCAACATTATGGAAACAATGATGCATTATAGGTATAGTACAAATATCAATACTGATATAGAAAGTGACGTGATCCGAAGTTTAGTCATATGGGTTCATGGGTTTGAATATATGACCAAACTTGGAGCTTATCAAGAACCGGTGACAATTTGATATGAGTTTGTCTCATTATTATCCTGATAAGGATCGCCAGAATTATATATACTTACTCTGTGTGAGAACCTTCGCCAGAATTTAAAAAATTCGCGTCGTGGATGGTAATTAATGCACCTACTGCCTTTCTTGGATAGGGTGATAAATCCGATTGCTCAAACTGTGTAGCCAACTATCTATATCTAACATTTGAAAATCGAAGAGGAATAAAAACGGTAAAATTTCCCACAACATAAAATTACTTTCAAAGCCAACATCCTCATTCATATCAAAGATTGGTCGATCGACCCTATTTATATATCTTTGTAGATCTTGCTGAATTGTACTTGACATGGTGGCTCATTCTTACTAATTAAATTGTCTGTGTTAGATAATAAAAGAAAATGTACTGTTCATATGAAACTTACAGAAGTATATATGACTGAATCATTTTTGTAGACAATTTTTGTCGTTGTTTCATTTCATATTCTGAACAGTTTTGAAGATTATTTATCAAAGCAAATAATACTCGCACATGTTGTGCATTAGGGTCCACTCTATCATGACGGAGTATTATTATTACTTTATGTCATCATTATAAATTAGTAAAATCACTGTTATTCAATTAGTTTTATGACAATTAGAATGGTTTCGATTACTAAAATACTGAAATTTCAGATAATTTGAATGATATCTGTACTCAAATTGTGCATTGTTTGTTCCACAACTACAATTTTCAATAATTTTTTTTTCGGATTTTCTCCGTTTTTCATTCAGCGACCTGGCAACGCTGCTTTATACCGTGCACAGGTAGACAAGGTGGAAGAAGCAGCGCGTGAAAGAGAACAGAACGCTGATGCATGGCCAACTAGTTGCTCCAGATGCTGTTTCGGCGTGTAAAGGAGGTAGAACATCAGGCACCGCCCCTGATTTGGATGGACACGCGCGCGTTTTTGTTTTGCATCGGGCCACACCGCTCGACGCCACCGGTGATCCTTTTTTTTGCGTGCCGTTTGCAGACCAGGTTACTACATAGGTGATTTTTGATAAGGTCTTTGACATGCGGGTTAGTAGGGATGTGTCACGGAGCGCAAAGGGGATGGCGTTCAGTGCAAGTGCAAGGGTGCTGCTGACTCATTTCGATTATAATAAACTTGTCAGTAGATTTGAAACATTTAATTTTGAAGCGGGTGCATCGTAGTTGAAGAATAATATGACGGACGGGGTTGATTAATTGAAGAATTAGATAGTGTAGCTTTTTCTAACTCACTCTCGAAATCTCGTGAATTTTAGTAGACAGAACCAGTTCAATGATGAAAATAGACGCAGAATGTCTTGTAAAAACTTAAAAATAAGTTTTTTTATGTAGGTTAGGTTATTCACATTGATTATAATTTTTTGACAATTCTAACAATCATTCAAATTTTGTCAATTTGTGTCATATGAACCAATTTCCCGCACTCAAGTCAACATTCAGTGCAATTATCAATCACTATGACAACACGATTGAGTTTGACAACTTCATTTCACGTCACGTTTTGGCAATACGAATGTTCAAAGTATAAAAGCGCTAATCAAAGAAAAAAATTCTCAGAAAAACAACCTACAGTCACAAATATATTTGGGAAATATTTATTGAATTTTGCTGCGAACGAGAATATTAATTAAACGAACATAGAAACTTGGAAGAATTGGCGTCGATACTAAACTGGACCGAATTTAAAGAAGTAACGGTGAAGACAATGTGGAACGTTTCGTATAAACTTTTGCAAGAAAAGTACTATAATGACTATAATATTATGATTGACCTATTAACATAATATTTAAACCGGCCCGAGATGCCGATGCAATCAGGAAGAAACTACAAGCAGATTCATGTAAGAGTAAGTCCAGTTCAGTTTCATTAAATTTTTATGAAGTTAACAAAATAATATTGCTAAGGGATGAAAATACTTCTGAAGGTCTTATGCATGAATTTTACCATATTGCTGCTGTAGAATTAGCTTGGCAAGGAGGAGAGGCAGTTGTTTGTCTGATGGATTTTCCTCAAATCGAGAAAAATTATGATGAATCTCCAACATATCTCATTGAATATAATCCGGTGTTCAGTAAAACGTGCCAAGGTGGTTCTAAAAGCTATACAAGTAGTAAATGATAGGTTTTCATTAGTGAAAGGCAAAGCTACCCTGTACGTCTTTTTTATAAACTGATATCTAAACGAGACGACAATATAACCTAACCACGACTGTTCTTAAAACCAAATCGACACTGGAGAAACGAAACTTACAAATGGTACGATGATGTACCTGTTGAATGAAATATAATATATGGATGGACCAAATCTGCTGCTGAGGCAATTGGCTTGAATGTAAACGACAAAAAGATAACAATTCATTCGAGTAGATTAACTGCTGTTAGTGAATTGCAAAAAGTGGCGTAGAAGAATAACAATTGCTGAAAATTACTGGTCATAGCAATCGAAATTCTATAAAACCATACTTACATCTCGAGCAAGAACACCACAACAATATCATGAATAGTATGCGTGGTAATAGATCTTTTATAGTAGGAAACAGCAACGAATCTAATGTTAGGTTACATTTTAATAATTGTACTTTCACTAACTCTACTTTTAATGAATAAATAAATGTTTCGTTGTGTTGAGTTATTAATTTTTTTGGTAAAAAATTCTACTCGGACATTGAAAAATGCCTCATAATTTTATGAAAAATTTCTCAAGCTCGTTGCTTAGTAACAGCCCGAAGCCGAATTATCTCGTCCATTAACAACGTCCTAGGGATATCACTATTGAGAACAAAAATTCACTATTGCTAGTTTAGGTTCAGTATTATCCCGAGACCAAACCACTATTATAACACACCGACACAAGCTTTTACTGTTGAAATACAACACGCTTCGCACTGTCTTATGCAAGTTTTACTGTTAGAATGCAAAACGCTTCGCAGTGAACTATGCAAATTCTACTGTTGGAATGCAACACGCTTCGCAATATCTTATGCAAATTTTACTGTTGTAATGCACGAAGCTTCAGTGTACTATGCTGTTGGAATGCAACATGCTTCGCAACGTACTATGCAAATTTTACTGTTGCGTGGCAACCCTCTTCGCAGTGTCTTATGCAAATTTTACTGTTGGAATGCAACACGCTTTAATGTACTATGCGAATTTTACTATTGGAATGAAACACGCTCCGCAATGTACTATGAAAGATTTACTGTTGAAATACAACACGCTTCGCACTGTCTTATGCAAGTTTTACTGTTAGAATGCAAAACGCTTAGCAGTGAACTATGCAAATTCTACTATTGGAATGCAACATGCTTCGCAATATCTTATGCAACATTTACTGTTGAAATGCAAGAAGCTTCAGGGTACTATGCTGTTGCAACATGCTTCGCAATGTACTACGCAAATTTTACTGTTGGGTGGTAACACTCTTCGCAGTGTACTATGCAAGCTTTATTGTTGGGTAGTAACACTCTTCGCAGTGTCCTATGCAAATTTTACTGTTGGAATGCAAAACGCTTCAGTATACTATGCAACTTTTACTATTGGAATGAAACACGCTCCGCAATGAACTATGCAAATTCAACTGTTGATATATAACCCGCTTCGCACTGTCTCATGCAAATTTCACTATTGGAATGCAAAGCGCTAATGCATATTCTACTGTTGCAACACGCTTATGCAAATTTCACTGTTGGAATGCAAAATGCTTCGCAGTGTCTTATGCAAATTTTACTGTCAGAGTGCAAGATGCCTCACGGTGTACTACGTAAGTTTTACTGTTGGAATGCAAACCATTTCGCAGTGTACTAGGCAAATTTTACTCTTGGAATGCAAAATGCTCAGCAATGTCTTAGCAAGTTTCACTGTTAAAATGCAAAATGCTTCGAAGTAGTATGCAAATTTAACTGTTGGAATGCAAAAGGCCTCGCTGTGTACTATGCAAAATTAACAGTTGGAATACAAAGCGCTTCAGTGTACTATGCAATTTTTACTACTGGAATGCAACACACTTCGCAATGTACTATGCAAATTCTACTGTTAGAATGCAACACGCTTCGCAGTATCATATGTAAATTTTACTGTCAATGAAAAATACTTCGCAGTGTACTACTATGCAACACGCTTCGCAGTATCATAAGCAGTTTTTTTCGTTGAGGAAAATACTACAATAAAAGAGTATCGAATCTACCAAGCTTCAATATCAAGACTTAGAGTATGATTTGGTGCTCTTTTGTGCGTATTTTTGACTGCTGAGTATTTTGCCAAAAAGTCTTAGTCAATCAAGGCTTCTTCCATGATTTCATCATTGATGGTGGAACATTAAGATAGACTTCAACTGCATTGCATAGCGAAGTCGCTAGGTACTAATAATGAATGATAACTTCCTCAACATTACCCTTGATAAAAGTTAATCCTGCTCCAGGCTATCGTTTTTCTACTCATCCGGTATCGAGTTCGTTAGCCGCCCATTCCCTTGACTCCTTAGCACGGACGTAGTCGCTAAAAAAGCATTAAATTCTCCAACAGGCAATTAACATTTCCTCGAACAGCACTGTAATTTTTTCACGTCTGTTGACCTCAACCGTATTGTTTTTAATATCGCGTTCTCTTGCATAATCTGTTACGACTTCCGACTCAATAATATCAGAATTGCTAATGAAGCGCCTACTATATACGAGGAATTTCTATGGAGAACGAGACGATTTATTTTCATTTGTTTCTTTCAGGATTCTTGCCCGTAACGGATGAAGGAGATCTGATCATTTCAAGATTCTTACCCATACCAGGCCACCGCATTGCTTGCATTTCTTTCTACCAACCTGCAATGAAGAATAACAAATGTCAATAAAAAAAAGAATAACGGTAGTTTCTGTAATAAGTTTGGGTAAACTATATTTTGTAGTTATTGCTGCATAAGAAACCTTTGCTGAAGCCAACAATCACATGAAATATACACATATTATATTAATTATACAAGGTTCATTTTCTTGAGCTCTACACAATAAAAATTATTGCACCTACACAGAGTGTTCATATTTTTTTGTCATGTTGAAAATATGACTTGATTTTTTAATTCGTCACTCATAATATTTAAAATTATAAAGTTGTGCCAAGTCACATTAAAATTAATTTTTGGTCAAATATTGTACAATGGCGACTCTCTCAAACAACATATCTAAAATCAACCTGTGATATACATGTTGCTAAAATGAGCTTGCCACACATTGTAAACTAAAATTACAAAATCATCCTTATTTCAAGTAAAACGCCAACAAGGGCTCTACAACTTTCATAAAATACTCCCTATGTTTAAAAACAATAGTTTTTCTTTATAAGAAAAAATTACAAATCTTCCTATTGCTGGTGACATTTTGACACCCCATCTATATATTCCTTAGGGCCAGTTTATCAATGTCGTGTTAGCGTACTTTGACTCCCGGTTAAATCTGACTCGTAGTAAGAATGAATATGACATTTGCTAAATGAAGGAATCGACTCGCATTCTAACCATGAGTAAAATTTAGCTCGAAGTTAAAGTACATTGAAAAACCGGCCCTTAGAGGAAAAAAGGAAGCCCTGGGATAACCTTTATACGAATAGAGAAGGATAGCATATATATCATGTGATAGTTTTCTTTGTGTTTGAACAATATTCACGTTCTCATTTATTTTTCAGCCGCATATTTGATGCACTTAAAACCCGAAGAACGTACGTCAAACAATTTGGGTCCTGAATATGAAATGAAGCTCTTATAATACAAGTCGGATAATGAAAATTGTATAAATCTTAGTATTCAAAAGCATATTATACTAATCAATTATATTTGAGGGGCCATATTAACTGTATAGAATGCATTTTGAAATGAATTCGAAAAAGGCTTAAAACATTTGAAATAATTTTCAATGTATACATGAAAACCAAAGTATATACAGGGTTGCCAACTGAAAACGAAACAGAGCCATTTTTAGTAACTGCGTCAACATTTTGGAAAAACGCTCAGACCCGTCGAATTTTCATTAAAAGGGGATACTCTTTTCCGGTATTTTTGACTACGCCACTGTCACCCCCAAGCGAGGGTAGGAATCACCCCATAATTTTGAAATGGCATTGTGGGTTGAGAAAGATTTCTTTCAAAAGCTCTTATACAAATCTCTATACAATAGTCTCGAAATTTTAAAATTCGGCCCATTACTTATTGAGAAATTATCTGCAAACCATCACTAGGTAAAGATTCATTCATTCATTCATTCAAGTTAAGTACGCCAATGGTATAAATTTAGTAACAATTTATTCTTTGCATGGATTTGTGGCGAGTTGTTTTCACTTCTATGAAAACACACATAGATGGATACGATCAGAAAATTGCTAATCCGGGTTGGTGTTTATTCAAGTAGTTTTGAAAATTGAATAACATGGATTATTCCATTGCGGAAAGAGTGAAGCTATTGAAGTTGCAGTTTTGGGACATGTTGATCCTGATCATACGTTGAGTACAAGGCAGCCGGCATCTGTGTCTGGGATTAATCAAACTAGCTTGCAAATCATTTTGAAGAGGAATACATTTCATCCAAATAAAATACGTTCAGTCCATGAACTTAATAAGGATGATTATGACCGCCGTTTGCAGTTTTGCAAAATAATGAAAAAAAAAATGAGTGAGCGAGCAGGAACACGATCAACAGTTTCTATTTAATATCTGTTTTTCCGACGAATGCAGTTTTTTCTTGAACGGGACGGTAAATTGCCACAATGGGGGTTTCCAGTATCGTAAAATATGCACTTTTTGACGTAATGGAAGGCAGTTTATAACATGTCCTAACCATTTATTCACTCTAAATTTTGAAAAACTGATTTTTTATTCAATATTGAATACGTGATTTCAGTATGCATAAATTCAAACGCTCCTCAGCTGTGACGACATTCAGCCCTATTACCAAGCAATAGCAAAATAAAGGAAATGTCGAATAACGGTGACGTTATTTTTAAAGGAAGTGATACAGCATAGGGCTGATTGTCTCCATGTAATACGATTGGCTGAAGTTTGGGATTGCGCGTGCAAAGCCGAGAGTGACTGAGGGACGCCATAGTTGCCAAGTCTTTGTTAAATCTAGAAAGTACTTACATGTAATGACAAATTGAACTTAATTGTTAATAATTAATGGCTATTCTCAAGTTACCGTGAACATGGATTAGGAAAGATCATATAGATATGCTGTCATGTTACAGTCGAGCAGATACAACCACATAGTCTGTCAGATAATATAGCAGCTATTTTTCAAATTACCAAGCTAATATTTCAAGACTTTGAACAGAGGGACAATGATATTATTAAGAAAGTGAAATCGTATATTCTAGTAAATCATATTTTTTGCGACATGGCAGCGATGTCAGGCATAATATTTATTTTATCTGTAAGGCGAACATCACGAGTATAACCAATCAAAATTTCTCGCGTAAGTACGTCACGTTCCCGCCTCTTCTGGTCGTTTTAATTCGGTGGGTTAATTTTGGCGTTTTCAATAATTTTTATCTCGACAAATTGATGAAAAAAAATTTCGAAAACTAAACAGGTAAGTACTTATGAATGCATTACTTAATCGAGATATATTTTTTGTGAAAATGACTGCAAGTGGTCCGATTCAAGCCCAAGAGTTTTTCACGAGGTACATACACAGCAACTGGAGAAATTATTTGCGGTGACCGAATGGTGGGTCCATTTTTTCTACTCTGAAATTTGAGTGGCGAAATGTATTTGCAATTACTGGAAGCACTATTGACCCTGCCTTAACTGATAAATTTGAAAATAATCCACAGTATGACGAAGATTATTTTTATTTTCAACAGGACGGTGCTCCTCCTCATATACGACAATTGTTCGTCAGTATTTAGACCAACGTTTTCCACGGCATTGGATTGGGAGAAGAGGCAGCGTTGAATGGCCTCCACGATCGCCAGATTTATCGTCCCTCGATTTCTTTCCAGCAATTTTTTGTTCAGTGAGTGGTAAGATACATTTGGTTGAACTAAAATTTGTCCCAAATAAAACACTCCGTTACTCATTGCAATACATCCATACTCTATTTTGATCTATCTTCACGAATTAACAGAGCAAACAGATCCATAATCAAGATGCGGGAACGAAAAGGATACACACAACCCCAAAAACCATTAATTAATAAGTTCATCTATCCACGCTACTTCGCAAATAAACTTCCTAGCAAATGTAACAGGAAAACTTCGAAGAATCTTACATCACGAGAAAACCCAATTTATTCTTTAAAAACAGCAAGCATGGTCCTCGAGAGACGTAAAACCCCAGCATAGATTATCCTTATTAAGAATTTGACGCACAGACGTAAGATAGGACCATTCCTATGGGGAATCCAAAGGAATATATATGGAAAGTGCGTAAAATTGAGGGAAATCTCTGAATTTACCTTTGCAGGAGGAGGCATAGGAAATGACGAAAAATTTTCACTCCGTTCTCGCTGAGAGTGGAGTATTTTAGATTGGAATGGCAATCGACAAACGCGATTTTTTTAATTTGATATCAGATGATATTTTGAGTGAGTTTTAGAATTTCTCATATATAAGAGACTTCAAGGAACACAAAGAACACTGAAATGAAAACGAATTGAGCATTCGGTCAATGGAATATAAAATAATATTCTTGATTTTTTTTTTTTCATATTCAGCTCTGCACGAGCGTAAAAATGTCTGTACGTTCAAGCTGGACCGTGAATCGAGAGTTCGTCTGCAAGAGTCATTCTTAATATATTTGGAATTATTGGAAAATAAATTCAATGGCTCACAGATTGTCAATTTGTTTCATACCAGTTTTTATTGAATGTGGTTCCAAAGTTTGTCCATATGTATTTCACCAGCACTAATCTTACACTGGCCTGTTTCAGTATGTTTTCTTATCTACATTACCATAGTCTTCTTCAGAGGATTTTCAATTCTGTTAATGGTGTTTTATGGTACTCATTATACAGAAACATTTTTGACAGTTTTAGCAACCATTGAAATTTTGTCATTTTGTGTCATGAAACAATTTCACTCAATCAAGTCAACAATACACTGAATAACTCCCTTATGTATAATATTTGTCATAAGAGGAATGCATTGTCGAAAAATCATAGCGGTAATTGCACTGTTGACTGACAATAGTGATGTCAGATATACTTCAAAAAGAGAAAAAATGTCGCGTTTGGGTGAGTGGTCCATACAATCTATTGAGGAAAATGTAGATGAAAGTAAAAAAAAAATATCAAATCCAACAGACAGTATATATGGCGACAGTTCATGGATTTTCGCAAGGCCAAAGGATATTTCCTGGACCAAGAGATGTCTATAAGCGTACTGGCAAAAATATTAACGGATTGGGCATTCAATATGCTCAAGCAGAATGGTCAGGAGTCGGGCTCTTTCGCCAAAATATAATAAAATCTCGTGCAATTTTTACATAACACGCTTTCTTGCAAAATTATCGGTAATTTTTATGCACTTGTGCAATTATAACCGATAATTGCATTCAGTGCCATTATCTCTCACTATGACAACACGATTGACTTTGACAACTTCATTCCAATCCAAATAAATTCCAAAATGTCACGTTTTGGTAATGCGAATGTATAAATATGCTAATCAAAGAAAAAAAAATCCGAAATAAAAAAATAAGGATATGACGCTGAGGTGAACACGATTAGATTTTCATAAATTTGTGGAAATCTAATCGTGTTTACATCAGTGTAGTATACTATGGATTTCCATCAAGGAACGGCTAACTCAATCCAAAAAATAAAGATGACTCCCCAACAAATCGCATTAAATACAATCCGGTGTTCAGTAAAATGTGACAATGTCATTCTGAAAGCTGTATAAGTAGTAAATGGTTGGTTTCCAATAGTGAAAGACAAAACTGCCCTGTACGTCTTTTTCATAAACTGACATTAAAACGAGGCGAGGGTTTTTAAACCCAAATCGACACTAAAAAAATTAAACTGACAAATAGTACGATAATGTACATGTTGAAAGGAATACAATAAATGGCTGGACTAAATCTGCTGCTGAGGCAATTGGCTTGAATGTTAAAAGACAAAAAGACAGAAAATCACTCGAATAGAGCAACTGGTGTTAGCGAATTGGCAAAAAGTGGTGTAGAAGAAGAACAATTGCTTTCGAACTTTCGATTGTCATAAAATTATCTCGTCTATCATCAATGTCCTAGGGATATCACTACTGACAAAAGATCTACCTTTCTTTCTTGCATATTTTACAGCTGTGTAGCAAGATTCGATATATGATTCTTTCATTTTGAGATTTATTCAAATTTCAAATAATTCTAGAACTATTTGAGTTCAATTTCTCTTGTCTTCATGTCTCATGCCTTTCAGTTCTGGCACGCAGAACTTGTTCATGCCTTTCTTGTTTGCTTACAATATGAAAATTCTGTCAAATGACTTTTCTAATATAAATAAATGTTGAACCATTATGATATTATTCTGAAATTCATTATTTTGTCATTTTAAAGACCATGTCACTCAAAAATCTCTGAGATATGTTTATTGGAACTTTCACCCTTAAAATGAATAAATGGATAATCTAGCAACGAGTTCGTTCTATTCATTCTGGATCACGATATATTATTCAACAATTTGTGAAAAAAATTCAAAATTAATGTGATATTTGACTGAATCAAGGAAACAATCACGCACACGCCACAGAAAACAGAGCAGAAACACAACAGTATTCCTCTGCAAACAATCGGAATTCTCTCCGATAACTGTTCGATACAAAAACATATATTCCCGGAACAAACCGACGACCTAACATCTCCGCAACAATTCCAATTCTCTCGATTTCGACTTGAGGCCAGTTACCTTTCAAAGAAGATTGATAATCCTTTGAAAAAATAATGTCGTCAGAGGTACAATCCGGGGATTTCTGGCCACCGCCGAGGACTCGAACGAAACGAAAACAGGCATTAGACGTTCGTTCTTGCTTGATCCTTTCAGAAGGTCTAGAAGGGATATAAAAGGATGTCCATCGAGCCTTCGAGTGAAAAAATCGAAGGCCGGACAACGTCGACCCGGTCACGAATCACACAGAGACAGAAAAGGTCATAAAATCCGTATTTATAATTTTGTTTGAAACACTCTGGTAAAACCGGCAAATATACAGAGAAAATCATAGGGAGTTAGTCCGGGATAAAAGCCCCTAAATCGTTTACAGGGCTCTGGAAATGATGAACTAAGTTTATATTATATGGCAAAAAGTGATTCCATTGTAATAATTAAAATGATGAGTCCACCATATTATGAAATTGTTTGAATTGTCTGCAGAAGCATTGTCATGAAAAAAAAACATTTGACAGATTTCCGCATCTTCCCCCTTTTTTTTCTTTTGCGTGGTCAGTAACAACGAATAGTCATTTTCAGTTATTGTTCTACCCGTATTCAGATAATCAATCATGATTACTCCATGAACATCCTAAAAATCAGAAGCAATAATTTTTCCTGCAGATTTTTCAACATGTAACTTATAAGCCTTGGAGAACTGAGTTCAAAAATTGTTGAAAATTGTAGAAAATTGTTATTTCCATCAACTAGCTCTAACCTTACAAGCACAACCCTCAGAAGTCTTCGAAAGACTCGTGCGGCGTGCGTGAAAAAGGCAATGTGAGCACGCATGGAATTAGGGATCATTTCAAAAACACAAATCGCATTACGCCAGCACTGACAAAATTATTACAGAACCAAATAAAATTTGACCTTGTCATAGAAACGCAAGTGAAAGACACAAATGTGAATTGTCGCGCAGTTTTCAGACACAAGGGTAAAATCCCTGCATATATCTGAATTGGCATTATTAACTTATTGATTGTTGCTATAGTGACTCAATAAGTTTTTTCATGGAATCGGTCTGGGCTAACTACCCTATTCTCCTATGCAAAGTACGGGGAATAACATCTATTGCTGCTGTTTCTTGATTCTGCAGGTGTTGAACACGCTCATGACAGTAAAATAATAAGTGATCCCCTAACCACCCCATAACTACCCCTGAATCCGTAAAATAATTTGTTAACCAAAAATTACCACTCGACCAGCCCCAGAATGAGATATTTTTTTCAATAGTTGTAATAGCCGCTCTAGGATTTTTGACCTTTTGAAGACATTCTATGTAGTGAAATCATTTGTGAAACTTACCGAAGTGGAAAAGTCTAGAAACAGTTGAAATACCAATTTCTCTAGGTTTATTGACGGGAGTGAATTATTCTACACCTGCTGAATACGTTCTTTCAAGGGTTGTTGAGTGGAAGTTTTTGATTCATAAATTATTTCACTCTATTTAGAGTTTATTCAGCAGGTGTAGAAAAAATCATACGCGTCAAACAACCTGTGTTGAATATTGACTGTATAAAGAGTTTAATCCCACGTAGGGTTGTAGAGGGGTAGTTTCTGGTTCACAAATCATTTATACAAAATGATACGTATTTAGAAGGTCAAAAAACTTCGAGAAACGGTATTCACAACTGTTTTATGATTTTTCTACTTCGGAGGGTTGTTGAGGGGTGGTTTTTGGTTTACAAGTTATTTCACACTTCAGCAGGTGTAGAATAATTCATTTCCGTCAAAAACGTGGAGCAATTGGTATTTCCACTGTTTTAAGACTATTTTCTACTTCAGATGGTTATTGGAAGGTAATTTTTGGTTCACAAATTATTTCATTCTTTGGAGCGTGTTCATCAAGAGGAAAATAATTAATTTCTAGTCTGGAAGTTGTTGAGGGGTAGTTTTTGTCCTACAATTATTTCACTTTATAGAACGTATTCAATTCAGAAGATGTAGAATAATTCATTCAAGTCAAAAAACCTCGAGCAAAGGGTATTTCAACTGTTTTGTAACTTTTCTTTTACAGAGGGATATTGAGGGGGTACTTCTTGATTCATAAATTATTTCAACCCATGAAGCGTATTCATAAAGAGTAAAATAATTCATTTCCATCATAAAACCTCGAGCAACGGGTATTTCAGCTGTTTAAGGACTTTTCTCCTTCGGAGGGTTGTTGAGGGTTAGTTTTTGGTTCACAAATTATTTCGTACGTATTCAGAAGGTGTGAAATAATTCATTCACGTCAAAAAACCTCGAGCAACGGGTATTTCAAATATTTGAAAACTCTTCTTCTTAGGAGAGTTGATTAGTGGTACTTTTTGGTTCAAAAATGATTCTACCCTATGACAGTGATAGAGTAAATTTTTTGCCCATATAGAACGCATTCAGAAGTTGTATTTCAACTGAAATTTTTCTACTACGGAGGGTTGTTAAGGGGTAGTTCTTGGAAAAAAAGGATATCTCAACTATTTCAAGATGTTTTTAATTCCGAGGGTTTTTGAGAGGTTGTTTTTGGTTGTGAACTTAATCCACCGCATGGAGCCTTCACCTTCTATACTGTCCAACAACAGGGAGGCTGTAATTTTTCAGTTGGTGATATTTATTTCTAACCGATCAACAGACAATATCATTTATCCACGATCAAAATTTGGATCAAATGCAAACGAAACAAACACAATAATTTTGAGATCCCAATTCACTTTGGAGCTAACATTATTATAACTATAACTGCTGGTTAATATTTTTCTAATAACAAAAGAGAGCAAGGAATATATATCAACAAAAGAGTTGAAGAATATTTCTTCAATCTCAAGAGAGGGAATAATGAATTCTGTTATCAAAATTGGCTCTCTACTTTCCTAATTCATGTGCATGTAAATGAATGGCATTTTTCACGGCAAAAATTGGCTTGATTATTGATTCATATCATGCCAATCAGCGCCTATTATTCGAATTGTGCAGTTTTTTATCAACCTAGAGCATTCACCAATTCTTCAAACTAATTCGATATTTCATTATGTATGCAAAAGCCACTCAACTTTTGCCTCTTCGTCAATTAAATTCGCCACCTTCCTGTTGCTTTGCTTCATTGGATGCGTCATACAGATAACAGCTTGAGCGTATGCAAATGCAGGCTTCTCTATATGCAAATTGGACTAATTCCTCCAACGACAGTGCAAGTGGCTTGCTCCTATTTATTTTAGTATAGTCAAAACATCGAAGTTCACATTATACGTTAGGCAAGTGGTTCACATGAATCACCCTCGGTGATTTTTATCGCCATTTTTTGGGTCAGTTTTCAGTTGGTGGATGAAATGTGAATTTAAGTATAACGCCATTTATAGAAGACGTGTCTTAGAGTACGTCAACTTGAACTCACTCGTTCACTGAAATGGTCAGAATTCCCTCAGAGTTTGAAAATAATGGAGTTGAAATCGATAAAAATTCAGATGTTGGTTCGATCATATTCATAGGGAAACAATTTCAACAAATCTGATTTTTCCAACTGATGCTACCTTCACTATCGCCATTTTTATTCGAGTTTATAAGGTATTTTTACGGAATTGTTTCCTAACATTTCATTAGCACGAGTGGCTAACCTCTTCAGAGATTTCATATGGATAATTCACCTATTCTGCCTCAGATAGGCTCAATGATTATTGTTTCTTGATTCGCGCCTATACTTGTGACTGCATTGTTATTCGATAACATGTTTTTATATGGTAATGGTAAATTTGGGTATGGATGGGGACCGATGCGCTGCGACCTAATAAGATCTATTGTGCCCCATCTTCTTCTGCTATTTCAAGGTGTTCTCGTTTACAGCAACCCCTCAAGCCCCAATTCCTTGAAGAGTTTAAGGATTTTGAGGGGGTCTATTCGTGGTATTTCTCCCGCAGTCAGCTGGTGTGATCCCAGTATATTCAATATCTTGTGATGTACAGCATAACACTCCATCAATATATGGTGTGGTGTTTCTGAATGTTCCCCACAAAATCTGCAGGTGCTGTCCTCCTCTAAGCCTAACTTCCTTAAGTGTTCTTTAAGTCTACAGTGCCCCGTCAGAAATCCCGTTATTGACTTCAGACTAGTTTTGCTGAGGTTGATCAGTGTCTTCGATCTTGGACTGCCTTAGCCCTGGCAGTCTTTGCCAGTATGTTGCTCTCATAGCTTCTTCAGTTTTATTGAGTTCTTCTTGAAAATAAGATTTTCGAAGTCCGCAGAATGGTTCTGGCCCGATCAGTGGCGTTGAAGCCCCTTTTCATGCCAGGGAATCTGCTTGTTCATTGCTCTCCACTCCGACGTGCCCCGGCACCCAGAGGAGGATCACTTCGTTGTTCTTGCCTAGATCATTTGTCTAGGCATCCCCAGACCACCTTTGAGTTGATGTTATATGAGCTCAATGCTTTGATGGCTGCTTGACTATCGGAGAGAATTGCGATTTCCTTGATTCGGTATTTCCTGTCGAGGTTGAATTGAATGCTCCTTTCTATGGCGTGAATTACCGCTTGAAAAATATTGGGGAACTGTCCCATGAATTCGGAGTATAGGAAAGAAGAGACTCTGAATCCAAACTGGATCTGGTATCCCATTCTCAAAAATGCAAGGAAAAGGATAAGAACAATTCAATCACAAGTATAGGTGGAATAATTTTTTTTCAACGAAATACTTTTATGATCATGAAAAATGATCGATAATAATGTCCTCAGTTGTGATTTTGCCATGATGTAATATCAATCGTTAGCTGATCATTGCCTTTACGACCTTGTCTACCTGATGCCTATCCTATATATCAATTCCGTATCAAAAACGGCTGATTATTTTTCAAAATATATTCCCCACCTGACTTCCAATTTTCCTTATCTGAAACTTTTTGAAGAATATATTCTATACGCTAGAATTTCAATCCATTCGTTTTATTTTCTATTTTGAGAAATAATCAGCCGTCTATTTTTATAAAAATCCAGCGTAACTTTAGGCAGAAAAGAGATCCCAACACTCCACTAGCATTTTCCCATCAATTATCCATCGAATAGGATTGTAGCTACTCATTCAAAGCTTCAAACAGGCCATAATCTGTAATTATCGATCCTCTTCGAATTCCAAAACAATGAAACCACACCGAAGGTTAAACTAATCACAAGTTGAATAATCCTTTGATGATCTCAACGTTCCTGATAATCAATGGTCCGACAATAACAATTCCGATGAATATATAATCCTCCAGCTTTATCAAATCCACGTTATTTTTAACTCTAATACATTTTGTCCAATACTGAACTCCTTCAAAAGTTCCATTTATGTGTATAATTATGAATTATTTGCACCTGGCTGTGGAAAATTACGAAATGCTAGTTGACAGATTCATACGAGAAGGAAAATGTGATCAACGTCTTGGCAGATTTCTTTTGACTTTGTCAAAAACAGATCAAATTTCTTCCAACCAGATAAAAATTGAGTTTTCAGCGAAAAACACTGTGGAAGTTTAAAATTTCCAAAAATTTATGTCTAAAAAATTTACCGTAGTTGAATGATGTGTTCGACAGTTCTTTAGACAGACAACGAGAGTATAGATAACTCTTTTGCAATATTCCACAACGTTGTGTCATGAAAAGATGAATTGCTTGTTTTGGAATATAATTCCAACACTGTATCTTATGGTTCTTAAGAATCATTCTACCTGACATCTCTTCCCCAGAACTCATTCATTCAATGAAAGGCAAAGCTACGGATCAATCTATCTTGGCAGATGTTCCTTAGGTCATACTTTTTCTCGGCTCACCCAATAATGTTGAATATTACCGGATTTTTATTTTCGTGGGAACATAAATAAAAAGCACTAGAAAGACTTTGGTTTCAAAAATCGGTGTGAAACAATATCATTGTCAGTGAAGTTGTGTGATTCCAACGATTTTCGGTTGTCGACAAATAATTGGATAAACGAAATCATCAAGGCAAAAATGACAGTATAACAAAAGCTGTGCAGACTTTGCTGAAATTGCCAGAAACGAATTCTTTTCATTTTCTGGCGTATATTCCAATTCTTCAACATCATCATGAATCACTACAGGCTACATACATTCAAATTTTTGTTTTCAATAACTGCACACAAGTTTTCTATTATTTCTTTAGGTTCTCCCAGGTTATTCACTACTTCATAACGCTCATTCTGAAGCCAGTAACAAACTTCATCTCTTGCAGGACGAAATTGAAGCTGCAAGGCTTATTTGTATCATGATAATAGTATAGAAATCACTGCTCCATTCTCACAGTCCTCTGCAACCTATACCAAGGGCTCGTACGTTAAAACGTGAGACTCTCGTCATCTCCAGCTTGCTCCAGTCTCCTGAAACCTTCTGAGGATTGCTCGTAAGGGTGCAGAACATTTCACCTTGACATGCATCAAGTGTTTGATGATGGTTCTTCGACAATTCCTAGAATTTCTTCCTCAGTGTCAACTATTAGTCATTCTCGCTGTTATCTGAAATCCGTAACACTACTCATTCATTCACAAACATTTTCCCATGCGATGTATTCTGCTCATAAAACTTAGTGCATTGGAGAGACTTGGTAATTTTCTAGAAATATTTTAACTGGTTTGACACGTTTAAAGAGACCCATTTTCCTCACGAGGTTCGTCTATAATTGCATCCCTTCATTTCTGGAGTAAAGATATTGCATTACCATGCATCTTGTTTTACGGGACTCGATTTATGTCAAAAAGTAAGAAAACAATTCCGATGTCTATTATAAATTTACAAACAAAAATACGCATGTTTCTGCAGCAGTGAGTAAATTATGAAAGATCCTCAGCTATATAGCTGTAACCTTTTTCGACAAGCTCCCAACGCACATATGTAAATTAGAACTGAGAATATTGAAGATCACAGTTGGAAAAAAATTAATATGCCGCTGCCATTTAGTACACAACTTTGTTACTGAGAC
The DNA here is from genome assembly GCA_958502065.1 of Chrysolina americana. NCBI lineage: Eukaryota > Metazoa > Arthropoda > Insecta > Coleoptera > Chrysomelidae > Chrysolina > Chrysolina americana. Next base: position 57,990,444 of record OY293416.1, on the reverse strand, counting down.
CCATGTCTATTGAAACATATTTTAAATCTTATAGAATTGCTCGAGGCCATTTTTGGGCTGTTTTTATTTCATTATCATTTCTGAACCAAGATCTACCATGTTGTGTACTGAAATGATATTTATCTTTGTCTTCTGTAAATTGTTCTACAGCTTTCTTTGCTGTAATACCTCTGGAGTCACGACCATAAACATACTGCGAAAATAAATCAATTTTCTCAGTGTTACGGCGGGGTACAGAATGAAAATAAGAAATAACTGAAGTGGGTCAGCTAGGAAAATTAAAGAATAACATACTGAACACACCGATGCACTAATAATTATTATATTCCTTATAAAATGTATGTGTGCGTTGTTCTTTCCACGGCATGCAAACATAAACAAAACCCCTTCATCGCATAATTGATAATCAGGTTGGTCCGTTGAAAGAACAAACAAAAAAGTGGAACATCTAGTTAGTTAGTTACAAAGCGAGTCAGTTTTGCAGTGTCTGACGATGTTCGGATGTTTGGTGTGCATGCATTGGAAAGCTCGGAAAAAAGAGCACGAACGCACGTTCGCATTATAATTCATTTGGACACGGGTAATTAACTCGGCATTATTTTCTGTTAGACAGCATTAATTTTTAGAGTTATGGAAGCGTCCAATGAGATGTATTATAGGTGTGTACCATGTGATTCGTGCAAGAATGTGATGTCACGTCAAAGAGGGCTGGAAGTCATTTATCAACAGTAAGCAGCAGCTTTCAAGAATTATTTTAAATTATTCTAGCCTAGTGAGAAAGCCCAAAAAACTGTATACTGATGTTCAGTACTCCGCCTTCCGTAACATCTCTAGTGGAGTTTTTCAAGATTTCATATGGGGACAACGGATTGGTGGTTGTTTCACTAGCAATCTCAAATGCCAACACGACATTATGCAAAGCCTCGTGCCAGTAAATCCATTATTATTTGATTTGACTTAAAAGTGTCATTACCACATCGGGGAATGAAAAAGCATTTCAATAGATCAAAAGATTTAATTCAATGTTCGTAAGTAGAAGTAGTTGTTGTCTGATAGAAATTCGCCTCAATTTTCAATGGTAGGAATTACTTGAAAACGATTGTAGATACCCAACAATCGAAACTTAGTGACTTGAACCATGGATATACGGTTTCCCTTTCTATTTTTATAATAAGTCCAAATAATTTCATTCAAATTAAAACATTGTTTAAAAATCTAAAACAAAAACATCTGGTATGGACTCGACTCGAGAGGCCTCCTTGGAGAATATGAAAAGGGCAAATTTTTCCTGTACCTGAGGAATACAAGATTTTCCTAATGACTATTACTAGATCACATTCAACAACTACATATTCTCGAACTTCTAAGATTTGTGTCATTACCACATTGGGAATGAACAGGCATTTGAAGATATCAGATTCAATTCATTGTTCGGAAGGGAAAGTAGTTGTTGCCTGATGGATATTCTCCTTAATTTCCACCTGGTGGGAATTACTTGAAAACGATTGTACACAGTAAAAAGTGGATGGAGAAATACATGCTGAAATGTAATATATACATACTCCTTTTAGTTTCATTAGTTGAATCAACAAGTAATTTTAAATTTTAATGCAAAACTGGGTAAATGTCCCACATTTCTCCTTCATTTTACAGTGAGCATGTAATTCAATGCTTTATTCCATGTAATTTACGTTGGTTCACATGATGACTGCGAAAAAAAGTATAAATTAGTAATACGATGTATTGTTACACCGGAATAATGTCAATTTACAACATATTACAGGTATTGTTTAAATGTAATTTTTCATGACACCTAATCCTAATTCACTAATTCTCATTTCTTTGTTAATGTTGGTTGGGTGAACATCGTAGGTCATTAAAAAAAATAATAAGCAATTTTTTGTGTGACTAGTGAGTGAGTGCCATATTTGTCTTCAGGTCAGTAAAAAGGCATTTGAAATGATAGCCACTTGAAAACGAATCGAAACTTTCGTTGTCGCAGACACAACTGATATAATTTTGAGTACTTATTCGACATTCAAATCTCATGTGGATCGATATCACCTCAATTCGATTTATTTTTCGGAATCGTACTAGAAGGTGTGTTGGTACTGTAATAGGTATACAATTTATTTTTTGCAGGTCCGGAGTCAATCTTTAGGCTGAAAATGAAAAAAGAAATTCTCTTCTAGCCATGTTTGGTCTGTATTTAATATTCAACCTTCAGTACTGAAAATAATTGTTTATAATTACTTTTAGTATTTTTTTTGTAGTGCTTTTGTGCATTAGTGGGTTCAGCATACATTCAATATTGCATGAACATTTGACCGTCAAAATAATTTTTTCGCGTTGGGTCCAACACAATTTGTCAATCGTTCAAAAAATGGCTCTTGTCGATTGGTCGAAAGAAATTCTCGAAAAATACGATGGCGGTGCTTCGAAACACGTATATGAACAAAAGTTGTTCGCGCATGAAACACTTGGTCGGCTTTTTTTTTCCGGAAAAACTGGACGCAACCGTACCACTAGAACAACGCAGAACAGTCAATTCTGAGTGGTACACAATCATTTGCTTGCCAATTGTTTTCCAAGGAATGAGGAAAACCAACCGCCGAAGACGGATCACTCTTCACCACGACAATGCGAGCTCGCACACATCGGCTCAAACAACTACATTTCTAGCTCTCAAAACATCGATTTTATGAGTCATCCGCCGTATAGTCATGACTTGGTACCGAATGACTTCTTTTTAATCCCGTACGTAAAAAATAAACTCACAGGTCAACGTTTTTTGTCACCTGCGGAAGCTGTTGATGCGTTCAGAATGCATGTTTTGGAGATACCTCAATCAGAGTGGCAAACGTGCTTCAACAATTGGTTCAAACGCATGCAGAAGTGTATAGATCTTCATGGGGAATATTTTGAAAAAGAATAAAGCGATTTTCGATGATAATATCTGTTCTTGTTCTCTAATCCCGGAATATAAAAGGCAACCCATATGTTAAGATGATCATTTCGCAAAAATCTCTGAAGATATTTGCCCTGCCAGTCTGTAAGTTGCCTGGACGTATTGAAGAGGCTGTGAACTACGGATCTAAGATCTGATAGGTGATGATAGGTTTTTTCAGATGAAGCAGCTGAATTTGTATGCACCCATTGACTAACTAGTGCCTGCTAGAAGTCGGGGAAACTTTTGTCTATTGGTTCGATCTGTTCTAGCATGCTTTTCATATTGGTTTACTTCAATATACCGGGTGGCTACGGAAGTATTGCCTACGGAATATCTCAGTTATTGTATGAAGTAGGTTTGTGAAATTTGGAGCGTCGATATAATGACATAAGAGCTAGAATTTGAGCATATTGACATGTCGAAGTTAACTTCCGGTCTGACCGGAAGTAACATCAACTTTCTTATTTTAAATAGAAACCCTATTTTTTCTCCTTTCGCTTTATTCAGCATTCAATTCCCTTTCTAATGATATATCACAAGTTGGTATCTAACCAGAAACTAGATCAGAAAAAAATTATGATTGAAATTCACCGAGTAGGCCGTGGAAGCAAAATGAAAGCCAAAAATTGAAAAGTTGGCTATGGAAACCATACGTCACTTGATAACAGTTGCTACTACTGTGATATTTTATTTTCATTCATCGGCGTTATAAAAAGCCGCCAAAAAAAACATTGGAAAAATTGGGAAAAAAACAATACTCTGTAGGTCCATAACTTAAATAGGAACATACAACTTTTTCTTGCCTGTACTATTCAGCATAACCATTCCTTTCTAATGATATAATAGAAAGTAATTTTTTGAAATGAAATACCAAAAAATCCAATTATTATTCTTCAAATAACAAATCAGATTATCGCCATACGCAAAAATAACATTAAAAATAATGTGGAATGATAAATTATATCCTGTAGGTAGAATAAAGTTGAATAATTTTACTTCTCAACTCTACTACTTTTTGGTGAATATCACAATGCTTACCCACGGACATTTTATAAAAAGTGTGCATTCATCGACAATTTACAATAATACGCTCTAGAAAGGAATAATTCTCCTCGGTATTCTTTCCTGCCGCCAGCCAGTTCCGATATTTACGAAAAATCGAATGTATATTCAAAACTTCATCACCGAAAACCCTATTTACATAGGATGAAGGTTGACATTATTAAACAGGCACGAAGCCGGCTTCAGTACGATTTATTCGCCGTATTATAGAGCAAATATAATCAATCATATACGAAATTTCCAATCACCCAATCACCGTGTTTACATAAAAATGAAGTCCGGGCTGAGGGTACAAAAATATCGACGTGGAAAAGAGTGTTCGATACTTTCAACGAATATTAGATTTAGATAATCGCTTTTCTACGATCAGACAGTGACACAACGAAGAAGTCTCCTTTTTCCATGAGGAACGCAATATTTTATGGGTTTCTATAAAACTTTTCACATAATGGACTGCCTTAAGTTTTATTATTGAAACCGTTGAGGGGAAGTATGGAAAAAAATACTTAATTTCTGTTCAAGGTTATTCATTATTAATTACCCAACCGCAATTATTTATCGTTATTATTGCAATGCAAAATTGACTAATTCATAATAATAATTTGATTATCTGAAAATACAATACTGTTTGTAGTAAGTATACTGTTTGGGTAATAAAAGTTCAGAATATTCTGAAAATTATTTAAAAAATACCATTGTTCAAATGGCAAAAAGGCAGTGTTTTTGCTGCCAGATGCTTCAGAGTCCAAATGAAGATCCCAATTATTTTAAAACAATCTTATAGATTGATGAGTCATCGTTTTCGACGACAGAAGTTTCTTACTGGTAAAACCGGAGGCCACAAGAACAAACAGAACAAAAAAAAATTGTCAAACAGTTTATGAACCCGGAAAATAATGAATCCGCAGCTTTTGTGCCATTTTCCGCAGTAGAGTTGTCGAAACTATATTCAAATGATGTTTTCGTAGTAGTGCATTGCATGAATTGCATTACAAATCAGTAATCATGAGAGAAGATGGAATGATCATAGCGCCATGGAAAGATTTTACAATTTTAGAAACCGTACTTCAAGAATGTGATGAAAGTGGTAAAAAGCTGTGGAGTCAAACGAATTAATGTTCAGAAATTGTAGTAAATGTTTACAATGTTGGATTAGCGAAAGGATTCTGCACTTTTTCAATATAAAGTGGTGATCGATAGAATTTACAGCAATTATTGAGTCTATATCGTCTGATAACTCTTGATAACTGCTTGAAAACTTATCATTGAACCACTTACTTAGTGAATTTATCATTCCTTGAGGGTTCATATTCCCTCATGTCTCAAAACACGTCAAAGTTGTTTCAGTTTACAAAAAAATTACTCAATTTTAACTACTATTTTATATTCTGTATTTGACCATTTTTTCTATGCTTCTTAAGTAAAAAATGAAGTGTTTTTATTGTAGTTTATGTTTTGAACTAGACTGAACTTTTGTTGCATAGGTACACACGTTTTAGTAATACATTTGTACGTACGTACAATCAAACATATTTGTATTTACAGGGTGATTGACGAAAGTATGTATGTGGTAGTTTTTGCAAAATGTCACTTCTTCTGAGACGTAACGAATAATTCAAAACCTTGTACTTATGGATTGATACACCACTAACGTATGTGTGTATCTCTGCTCGTTAACGGTACACCCATGACTCATCATTCTATCTGCGTCGAGAATATAAGGGAGCCATCTGGTCAAGTCATCGTAGAGTCTGGGCTGTTTGAGAATGGTGAAAGAATTCTCCTAGCAAGTATAGACGATCAACAACAGATGGTAGTCAGAGTCGCAGAGTTGCTGACATAGTTCGAGATTTTGCAAATACACGGCGACAGTGAAAATAAATTAAAATAGTTGTAGTTATTGAGTTTTAAATAAATTACTAGAATGTCAGAAATCGAATGTTTGAAATAAATATGTGTTCGTTGTATTAAAAAAACTGATAAAGTCATTTATCGTGCCTACTATGTAACCCGTTAAAAAAATAGTGCTTGCGTAGTGAACAATTTTGCGCATCGCGGGACAACAAACTGAACACTTTTTGTGTGAAATAAATAGACTGATATCCCGGTTGAAGAAAGATAAAATGTTTCCAAGGAGAGTTCGCCTAGCCGACCTGAAGATTAGTGAATTGAATCAAGAATTGAAAAGAAAAAGAGTTTTCTTCAGAAAAGACTTTCAGAAGGACTTATTGAAGAGGGGCAAGACCCCGAAACGTTTTTATTCCTTTGTTAGCTGTCAATTGCACCCATTTGCACCATTCGCCAATTCTAAAGAAGCGCTCTCAGATCAATATGGGCACTTCAAAACTTTGTAAAAATCAACTACTTACTACAATTCGAAGCAAAAATATCAACTTACTTCTGATATAAACGTCAACTTAGAAAAGTCACACTTCACTTCAAAAAGAAATATGCTCAATTTATGTTGTCTAGACCAGAGGATGAATAGAACAAATTCATTTCAACCAACCGCAGTGAAAATAGCCTTCGAAGCCAGCAGCCAAAGCGTGTGAATTTATAACCCTATAACATGTTTAATATTATACGGTGTACTATAAGAGATGACTCTAGTGTCGGTATTCAAACTCTGAACTGTGGCGAGTAATATGTTGTCATGTGCAAGTGTAATCGCTTCATGACCAGTTTTATTAATGGACTTAATGGAAAGCACTAAATATTTCTCATTTTCCATTTTTGAGATGTTCGATGTGTTCTCTGAATTCCTTCAGAAGGCAGGTTCAAGCTAGTGAACTTTGATGAAGACATGGCGAAATTTTACTAATCCTAGTGGTTCTTAATCAATACCTCGGAGATTTACAAGTTTTTCCAAACAGCAAATACTTATGAAGAGGACTCCATAAATAAAATTGACTTTATCTACAACTGAAAAGTAGCATATTTTTCATAGCCTATTTAATTTCAAAACCATGTAAAGCTTACACTGTGAAAAAAAATTAAGTAAATTGAATATCGAAATTTTTGGTGGAAAGTCCTTTTTATTTTGTGTTAACACCTAAAATTGCTCAAGATAATACAGTATTGTAGCAAGAAAATACTGTTCAACAATATCTCAGCACAAATTGATTACATTTATTATTTGGAGGATTTCATACCCAAAATAATTGTTTTGAGTTGAGTTTTAATACAAATGAATGATTGACACAGTTGCCAAATAAGTATACATGTCACTATTTTATATATTTATTTATTTATATTTATAATATTGTTTAAATATCAACGTGTTACTTTGACACTGCATTTTGTTAAATTTATTAATATATATTTGTTTTGAAATATCGTTTTATTGTTGGTCTGGTTACAGAAGGAAGTCAATTTATCTTATTTCAATTATCTATCATTAGGTATTTTGTACATTTTATTCCTGTTAAATTAAAAATTGCTGGCGTCCAAGCCAGTCAAATTCTTGAAGTTCAAATTTAAAATACTTGCCTGCCACATAAAAAATCCGAAACTGGCAATATCGTCCAAAGAACCTACGCCGTTCTCTGCTGAGCAGTCTGAGTAATCAAAGTAACTCCGGTTACGTTACATAATTTGGCGCCCAACGTGGGGCAGGAACCCACGACCCTGAGATTAAGAGTCTCATGCTCTACCGACTGAGCTAGCCTAATTTTAGTAAAATGAGGGTTTTCTGTAGCCCACCACCTATACAGTTCTGTGGACTTACTGTTCCATTAGCTGTAAATATTAATTCATCAGTCCATAAAATATTTATAGTAAAACGTGAGTTTCCTACGTATACTCCTTGATACCATGCGGAAAATACAAATCTTGGAATAAAATTCCTTTCCTTCAAAGTGTTTATGAATTTTGGTTTGAAGGCTTTGAATTATTTTCCTTGAAAAAATTTGTACAGTAGTAACGGGTATATATCAAGATATATCTGTTTTAGTATTATTAATACTGCTACTTCTTCAAATTTATTCAAAATGTGTGATTAACTTGTCTGCTTGGATTATTTTCACCACACAACAAGATAATGTCAACGTTTTCTTCTTTTGTGAGCATATTATTATTATTCAAATGAAAAAACAGTAAAAAGTAAGCAATAACAACTACGCAAATATGTCAATCACTTAATGTCAAAAATAAAACCTCTCTCAGATGGCAATGACTTCAAATCCAGATGTATTTTCAATGCTGAATATCTTTTCCAAATAACATTTTTTGATCTTTTCCAAAATAAGGGTAAGTTTAGGTTTAGGTTAGGTTTTAACGTGAGTGGGCCCATATCAGGCCCTCCACTGCGGCCAGTGGCCTATTGTGGCTCACTCTATGGTTATATTTCCCCCAGTATATCCAATCTCTTAACGAAATTGAGGAGTACGTTGGGAGAAAAATTTACCAGATTTTCTGGCCACACCAAATTGCCAAATGTTGAAAATCTGGTTCTGGCCGCTGCGGGCATGTACATAAAATGTGTTCAGCCATTTCATCCTCCTCCATGCATTGACGGCACTCTGCATTCTAGCAGTTTGTCAGAGTCCTGTTTTTTCCTTGTGCAAGCAATAAATGCTTTGGAATGGGCTAGGCCCGGTAGACTACGCAAATACTCGAGCCTTCCATTGTCTGCCCAGGATGTTATAACATTCTTGGCAGTTCTATGTGTTATACCGATTACCGGTTCTGGTCCTATTTGCTAGGGCGTCCGCTATTTCGTTCCTTTCTAGGCCCGTGTGACCTGGTATCCAGACTAGGTTAACGTTGTTGCGTTGTGCCAGTCGGTTTAAGAAGTCTCTGCAGTTCCATACTGCTTTGGATTTAAAGCAATTGAATTCAAGTGCTTTCAGTGCTGCTTGACTATCTAAAAATATTTTCATTGTTATTCGGGTGTGGTGTTGATTTTCCAGCTCCCTTGCACACATTTCAGTGGCATATACCTCTGCCTGGATTACCGTAGCTAATTTACCTATACTGAATGAGCGTTTCACTACTAGGTTCATCCCATAGGGGTACTTAACGCATGTTTCGCTTCATTTTGTTGGTGCGTGTCTAGATTTAGGGGATGCACAAAGTTTTATCAATAATAACTTTTTGTTGAAAAACCCTTAATAAAAAACGTTTCACATATGGCGCGAACTTTGGGGATGACATTGTACAACATAAAATTTACTAAAAAGAATTCACGTTCCGTGTTCGACCATGCAAATTGGTACGAATCTGACTATTGATTTTAAATAGAATATTCAACAGTCAACTAGATACGTCAATTTTATTTCAGTATTGTGAACCATTTCAATAAATATTAAGTTAAATTACTTATCTTTAAATTTGTGCAGTTGTAGAAACAGTATAGTGTGCAATATGTGGGAAAGGTTATTTTTTCACTCTTTGTACAATATATTATTTCTCTATTTTTTGGATAGTTCTATAATTCTTCTCTATACGTTTCGAAGATCTGTTGAAAGTTATTTATTCGTATTGAGATTCCTTCAATGCCAAGAATATATTGACCCTGTATATATTCAGTTTAATATTCTCCCAGAAGATTTGTTGACTAAAAAACGGGTTGAACAATAAAAAAAAATAGTGCTTTGGTATCTGATAGTAATAAATTATATTCATTACTACTTACACCAAGGGTTTTCGTTAAACTTCTTGGAATATTTGAACTGGGTGTCAGATACTTTTCCGGGGGACTAACGGAAGACTAGCAGTACGTGTTTATCATTTTCAAATGTCATTTTCACCCTAGAAATTCGCCGCCAAATTAAAATCCCCGTGTTCGCTGCTGGAAATTGCATTTTCTTGGAACATAATCGAACTCCGCTCACAATAGCCTCACCGCCCGAGGATAAAATATAGGATATATATTATAAAACCCTTTCTGGTACACCACGAATCCAGCGGTGATCCTTTTCAGTCCGGGATTGATTTTTCCGGACATCTTGTGTCATCAGAGTCGGCGAGTTTAAGCCGAGGCCAATGGATCAGAGAATTACTTTGGAAATCTTTCGCCAGTCAGTCGGCCGACTTTTGTGCGCTAAATTAATTTACCGCAGGTAATCGGATGCTTTTGATGGGATATACGATATCTCGTCGAAAAATAGAAGCTTTTCATCGGGATGACGACTCAATAGGTTTACACAAAAGAGACGCGGATAATGATGAATAAAAGGGAATCGTGTTCGTTCTTTTTTGAATATGCCAGCAACAAGTTCGATGAAAAGATTTTTTCGAGCTAGGTGTACTTTATATGGATTCTTTATTTAGTTCGGGGTATTCAAAACTCGAAGGACGAAAGAAATAATGATACTCATTATTTCAAATAATCCAAAATTTATGTGATCCATTAATTGGAACTTATATATTCAAAACATATCCAAGAACCAAATAATACTGATATTGAATCACATCTCTCTCGTCTAATCATCAATTATAGTTAAGTGATTTAACATTTGGTTTTTTGAGACAGTTATTTATGTATCAAGGAAATTGTGAGGGTCTTAATTACCGATGGCGAAGTTTGCTATTGCCTGAGGTTATTAAGATTCATTAATTTCCGTGGTACATATATAATTTTATTTCTGACCGATTTCAATAAAATTTTGTTCATTTTTAGAACGGAATGAAATGTACCAATTCATTACCTTCCCGCTATATTTGACCGTTGATTATAGTTTTGTTGTTACTAGGTTGTAGCTATGTTATTCATTTATAAACAGAACTTTTTTATCAAGCTGTGTTTGCGTTAAAAACGTGTTTCCTACCCAAAATATAATGGAGGATATTTTGAAAAAAAGCAAGAGAATCATTAATCACATTTTAAGAAAAAGAATACAAGATATCTCTGGGGTAGCTGACACGGAAAAATGCCACTGAAACTGTATTTCAGGTATATTTTCAAGAACTGGTAAGGTATTTTCTATGTTTTTGATAGATTTGTTAGTGAATGTGTTTATTCGTTGTAGTCAGAAATGTATAGTCTGAATTCCTTAAGGAATAAATGGTCAATTCAATGAGAAACGAGATATCACCAAGTTGAATGAACTAGAAGCTTTTTTGAAACGAAAGAGTAAGAGTTATGAGCCGAAAAAGTCTGCCGTTTTACCTCCTAAAGATGTCATTAGATCTAAAGAAGAAGAAATTCATTTATTGCATAAGGATTTATTTTTTCCATTTTGTGTGCATTTATTTCTTATTTTTTGTTATGGGTTGTTTCGATAATAGGTTATTTTGGAGGATGCAGAAGTCAGGAACTTTCGAATATGAAAATATCGGATATAGAGGATTCTGTTACGGTAGAGAACGTACCGGAAAGTAAAACTGCGTCCTGAAGATATTGAACGATATTTTTTGAGCTTCTGACAAATAAATGTGTATTTCAGCCAATTGGAAAAATCCCCAGCAAAATCGCAGTGTATTTAGGATTGCCAAACCAATCTTCCTATACGGGACATTGCCATCGTCGCACTTCTGCTACTGCTCTAGCTAATGCAGAAGCACATATTACTAACTCAAAAAGTCACGGAGGTTGGAAAGGTTCCACGGTGGCAGAACGGTATTTGGAGGATAGCATCCCATTAAGAAATAAAACGGAGCGTATGTTGTCTACTTTGCTTTTAAAAGAGGCAGGTACATCGACAGTAGTGAACACAGAAGCTCCAGCCATACAAAATAAGAAATTGTTTACAGTGGCGGAAGTAATTTTCAGGACACAATTAAAACTTGTACATTTATTGTTTGTAACGACGTGAATGAATAAAATATTGTAACGATTTCGAGACCGGCCTCGAGTCCGGCCCTGATCATCGTTAACTCGAAATGTAAACAAGTTCTCCGCTGACAAACAAATAAATCACGTGGAAGAATCGCGAACCCTCTGAACGAAGGTTCTGGGGACATCTTAGAACTCGCCCGAAAGGCTCGAAAGGCTCGAAAGGCCGAGAACTGTAAATACTAGTATATAAGCCACTGGGTATTAGATGGCGGTAGAGTCATAGTCAGAGATAGTTACGAATATAATAGTTCCAGAGTTCACCGATAGAGACTGACACAGTAATAAATAAATTAGTGAAGTAAATGTTTTAGTTGATAATTGTTTTAAATAGTGTTTCAAATAAATTAGGGAAATTAGTTAGTGCAGTTTTACAACAATATGAATCAGTTTTCATTTCATAAATATATACACAGATATATCAGCATTTCTTATTTTAGTTTTACTAGTAAAAGGTAGAGGGAATTATAGAATCTATAATATCTCAAGGGAGTTATGACCCTATTTATTGATAGCGTAACTATGACGATATAAGCTTATAAAATCCCGTAAGGCATAAAATAACTTTTGATTCTCAAAATATTCTTATTGATTAGGGTTCAGTTGTGTTGAATAAGTATAGCTTTTTACATATTAGACAAAACTCACAAGTCGAACATGACTTTGAAATAAGGTAGACCTACATTATAGAATAGAAATAACTGAAAATACAAACTGCGTAACTTTTCGAATATTTTCAAAGAGTCAGCTGTTGTTGATAACTACTTTTCATTAATTAGCTGACCATCTCGACGATATCTTTAAAACTCCGAACTTCTGGCTCTTTCAATATTCTCTACCATAGAAATATATGCCTGCATTAAGAAACCATTTAAAATCCTACCAACTCCTAATTCAATCACCATTCGAAAATAATTACTGATCTAGATAAGTATCTGCTATTATCGAACCTCCTTTTATGATGACCTATTAAATTTTCAGCAAGCCGTTAGAACTTAACGACGAAGGTAATAAAAATGGAATTATCTTCCATAAAACTACTTGCAGGACTTTTCTACTGCATCTCAATTCATAGCGGGGCATGATATTCGAGTCGGGCTATCTCAACTATAAATATGTTTAATTTTAGTTTACTTATTTGTCCCCATTTCATGAAACATGCAAATTTTTTGTTAGTAATCCAATCTAAGAGTGTTTAAGTTTTGCCCATTTCATTTTAACTTGAATGTTGGAGAATAGTTATCAACTATAATAATAATAACCCACGGATACAACTGTTTTACATGGATGACCTCAAACTATATGCCTCCTGAGAAAAGGATCTCCATCAGTCCTTGAGGGTGGTGCAAGAGTACACGCATGCTATCGGAATGGAGTTTTGGAAGTGTGCCACGGTTCATCTCAAAAGAGGACGATGCGAGGAATACGGGGCGGACGTTCAGCTCGTAGACGGAAGCATCCTATATCATCTGGATGCCGGAGAGACGTATACCTACCTAGGGGTGGAACAACGCCACACAGAGGTAGCTACTATTAAAAACTCTCTCCTTCTAGTCATTAGAACTGTCGGGTAAGAACAAAGTTGCTGCAACTAATATGCTTGATGTTCCGATTCTACGTTACTCCTTTGGAGAAATGAAATGGACTCAGAAGAGCTGCGAAACTCGCAAAATTATGCATCTTCTTCTTCTAAATCGCCCGTTCCACGGTAATACTTCCCAGACAACAGGAAGGCCGTGGACTTTTGAGTTTGGAGTGTCTACGTAACAGAATGGTTCTGGATGGAGCATATGAAGTCATCAGGAGTTCAGATCTCCTCTGCGACCACGGAAAAGCAGCGTTTCTAGCATTTCTTCTCAAGACAGCAACTCGATGAACTCGGTCTCGTATTCAACAATGAATGGACGAATCCAAACTCTGGACGAATAAGGATCCATTCAGCAAAAAGTCCGAGTCAAAGCAGCGGAGAGTATCCCTTGAGCTGAATTAGGATAAGCCAATGCATGAGGTCTTCTTCAAGAACATTGAATATATGAACAATATTGCAGAAATAGATGATCTAGGACACCTTGTTTGTTACGCTGACGACACAGCTTTGATTTGCACTGGAGAGAACTGGGAGGAAGTCAAACATACCACCGAAACAAATTTACAGAAGATATATGCATGGTTGAATTTAAATAAGCTCTCCCTAAATATTGATAAGACTAAATTTGTGGCTTTCACACCAACAGTCGTTAGTCAACCACTTAATCTGTCTCTGAAATTACACTCTGTAAACTGTCACAAAAACTTATGTGAATGTTCTTCTATCGAAAAAGTGTCATCAATTAAATACTTAGGAGTAGTCCTAGATCAACACATACGATGGACTGATCATATCATGAATGTAAACAAACGCCTTAGAACACTTATACACAGTTTTTATTCCTTGAGAGATATCCTCTCCAGGAAAAACCTCATAATACTCTACAACTCCCTAGCTGAATCAATCTTATCTTACTGCATCACAATATGGGGTATAGAGCTTTCAACAACACACTAAACATTGTTCAGACAACACAAAACACACTCCTAAAAATTATACTGAAAAAAAATAAACGCTTTTCCACCGATAAGCTATATGAGGAAGCAAATATATTAAATGTCAAACTATTATGTTTGAAAAGAATGTTCATGAATCAAGAGAAATTCCATCAAAAAAGGATAAGAATAAACAGGTCTACCACAAATATGGATCTAAGTATTAAACACTTTAAAAAAACATTAACGCAAAGAACTTTCATTTTCTTCGGTCCCAAATTTTTCAACACCTTACCGATTGACCTAAAACAGATTTCAAACGCAAAGAAATATAAAACTAAAACCAAAAAATTCGTTATGAAATACTCTAAGAAATTTTATGATATACTGAATTCGACATTAACTTAAGTCTACCTCTACTACATAAAAAAAAACTTACCATCATTGGCATCCTCTCCCCTGTGTCGAACACTTCCGGAAATAAAATAAACTAAGTAAACTATGTGAAATGTAGTATAAAAATTGTAATATTAATATTCTTACTCACCTTGTCAAATAAATGTACATTTAACTTAAAATTTCTCTGATCGAGCACATGGCAGACAGGCAATCATGCCTAGGCTGGTGTGCTTCGATCTTGAAATTTTACACGTAACAATTAATATGTAAAGAAATATGTACTATAATTTGAGGAAATAAATTTGAATTTGAATTTGCTCATCCAGGAACCTAACCTTCACGATTCTCAGGTCAAGTGGGCTAAATTCGAAAATCGAGAGGTTCATAATGGTCTGCCAGGATGGTGTCTTCAACACCCTCGTCTGTGAGATGGGTACAGAGATCCCTAACACTAGATAAAGAGCGTGTCGTGAGGCAGCTATGACCATAATGCATTTGATGTCAATCAGACCAGCTTATGCGGTCCCATTCCGTTGAAATGGTGGTTCTGATCATAGGGATGGAATGATCGATACACTGTTCTCGAATCGGTTTGCCGAGATGCAACAGAAATCTTAGCCGAAAAATATAGAAGGAAGTGACACTTGGTTCACTCGGCCTACTCAGAACACATGTTTCTCGGACCCAATAATAGTAGAGTGTGTCTGCAAATACACTGAGAATTACCACTGAAATCAAAACCAAAAGTAAACTTAATGAAGTATATGCAAAGCGAACCTAGAAACACCATCTGACGCACTTTTTGTCTCACCCTGTATATATAACTTTGTGTATTTCGTGATTGCCGGGATAACCAACTGAGAGTTGATTCGTTATCGATGAATATATGTTCAATTGTATAAAAATTTTATTGTTATGCAAACAATCAAGAATCAAGGGAATTAAAAAAATTGCGAGAATGTTTCATAATTTGATTCACTAGAATTGTTTTCCCAAATAACGAAAATATCCCTTCGTGAAATATTTTTAAAATAATATATTATTTCATTAACGGACACTAAATATCGCTCTAATGTAATTAAATAAATTATTGCAAAAATCTTTGTTTCAATACCATGGAGCACATACATTTCGATTCTATATTCAATTCCGATAGCGATTTCTGTGTAAATAGGTATTGTTGAATAATGATAAATAATTTACATTGGACAAATGAACAGCATTTCCATTCAAATAACAACGGTAATTAGGTCCCAGGCGAAATAGTGAAATAAAATTAAACATAAATAATAAACATTTAAAATTAATGAATAATTAATGATTTTCGTTTTGTCCAGTCTCGCAGCTCTGATCATTCCGATTATTTTTCACCAGGGATCGAATTGAAAAATGGTTTGTTGATACGGGTTCAAAATAGTATTTTTGCCACATATCAAATGATTTCTGTAATTCCTTGGTAAAACGAGAATCGGTTTCACGTCTACGTTTTTTAATTAATTTTTTTTTCTTCAGAAAATTATTCAATGTTTTTGTGTAAATTCGGGAACGTTAGTGATTTTTTGTTACGATAATTTTTAAGAAAAAAAAAATGGCATGATGAATTGAAAAAATTGAGAAGTTTCCGAATTCTTATTCGGTACCACCGAGCCATAACAAAAAATATGTTGTTCATGAAATCAATAGTTTTTATCTTCACTAACATGCTTCATGAATATTGGTTTATTTACGTGTAAAGAGCTTTAAGAACTTCACCTTCATGAATATATGCCTGACAAACCTTTGCTGCACGGGGTGAGGAAAAAATTCGACTGTTTTAGGTGAAGCGCTCTTAAGGAAAATAAGATACCATACCGAGGACATTTCATCGGTTGAAATTATTTAGGTTATTAATAAAAACACCTGAATACTCTGAAAAGCCAATTTGATTTCAATATTCATCCAAAAATCGAAGAAAGTAGGTGGAAAAACGTTGAGTGTTTGGATTTGTTCGAGTAATTGTTTTTCCGTTGATCGACTTAAACTCACAGAGTTTACCTAATAATTCCACCAATCTGAATCGATTGGCATTCGCAGAATTTTACTCTATATTGAACTGTTCTCGAGTTGGAAGAAATAACACAAAATGATTTGAAAAGTGATTAAAATCCCAGCAATTAAATTTTTTTTACGGTTGTTCTCTATAACTCGAGAACACAATATATGTCCAGTTTATTAAAACCGTCTTATCAAATTTCACACACGCGATTTCAGTACTCCGAATTTTAATACCACCGAGAACATAAGAATAATTTTACGGTTTCCACCTAGTTTCTGGATCTGTGCCAAAAGCTCCTCAGAAATGTTTCATGCCTGAAAAATTACTAAATTATGAATCGACAGGGCATCCACCTGACCTCATTTTTACGGTATATAGCTGTAAAATGATAAATAATTTGGAGTACTTGATAACTATTTCAACAAGAATCAAGTCGAAAAAGCTAACTGTTTCTTGAAAAAACATTGAAAATTTTTCAATTGTGAAATATTCAAAATAATTATAGGATGAAAAATACTTTTTCAGTTATTTCAACCAATAGCGAATTATTCATAATAATTATAGGATAAAAAATACTATTTTAGTTATTTCAACCAATAGCGAAGCATTTCCAAAAATACAACGACCTTTAAACCCAAAAGGTAGTAGTTAAGTATGTCTAGTTTGGTAATTTGAACAGCATTGTGAACACCTGTTTCCATTATATCAACCATATCGGTTTGGATTCTCTAACTAAACTAATTTCTATGTCCAAATTTCTAGTTTGGTTACTTCAACAACATATTTATAACATATTTATGTCTGTATAGTCGAACTAGTATTGTTCCATGAACATAATTATATTTCAATACATCAAACCTGGTTTGGTTGTCTAAACACCATTCACTTAGCTCCTCCGACCAGACCAGTTTAGTTATTCACAGATGATTTTGTGACCAAACTAAGGTTATAGGACCAATAGTTGACACCCATATTTACAAATACCAATTAAATGATACCCTCTTACAAAAATCCAAATTTCAAGATGTATATGCATCATTTTATAATTTAACGAGTTTGACAACTATTTTCATTCCCTTCTCTATAAGCAGACATATTCTCAATTATTTATCAGTTATTTGTTGTCAGACCATGCGCGTTTTTTCACAGAGACTGCAGTTTAAACTGAATCTTGGAAAATGTTCTAACTGAAGTATTAAGGTAAGTTGAAAAATAATCTACATTATATTTTTTGTCATTGAAGTTAGTATTAGTTTGAAAAGTGAGGTCTTAAGAAGAACATTTAGAGACTAGTTTGCATTACAATCTATTACCGTAACTTTCTTATTTTAGAAGTGAGCTGGGGTGTCAGCTATTGGGTTGAATTATTGCAGTAAATCAATACCTGACACCCGTTGTCAGGTATTGGATAAGATAGTTTTTGCTTATTTTACATTCAGTTTTTGTACTCGTTTCATACTGATTCTAGGCAAATAATTTTCAAGTCATTGTGACCATTGAAACCATTGGTGTTAATTTTTTACTATTTTTGCAGATGCCGAAGCTAAAAAAATTCTTAATTATACACGAGTAAGGTCAAAAATGGTTGCTCTATTGAAACAACAGCAACAGTGCTGGTCCCATTCATCAGGAAGTGGAAGTATGAACTTGAGCCGTAACCCTGAATGGGACCCAACTAACACTTTCCAAAGAAGTTAAATACCTGGGCGTTATATTCAACCAAAAAGTGACATGGTACAGCCAAATCAACCACATTCTTTCCAGGGCTATAGTGGCAAGCTAGACATGCCGCAGAGTTTTCGTTAAGAGATGGGGTCTGAAACCAAAAATGGTTCATTGGTCATACCAAACGATCATTTAACCTATGGTCACATACGCCTCACTGGGTCAAACGTCAGGCTCTCATAACCCCTTGGTAGGACCCCAAAGAGATTTGTGCCCAAGAATGCTCCGAAAGGGACACCCGAAGGGCAGAAATTTGCATACTATCAGGTAGGTAGCCAAACAGCACTAAAGGCTCTGAAGGAGTTCATTAACAGAAAATGATCTTTCTATCATCAATTTTGGCCAAATTATTGGAAAAGTAGGGCAGCCTCAATTAAATTGCAGAGTAGAAAGAATAAGTTATGTATTTACTCATTCTTTGCCTGTTGAAGAATTTCAATTAGTCGTAAGAAAAAAATATTTTCAAGTACTAAGTATGTTTGTTTCTTTGAAATTTGACTAATAAAATAATCATTATCAATTTTCTTTCAATCACCCATTTATATATACCTATATCGGGTGACCACGAGGTGAGTTACGCCCCCCCAATTTTTCTATAGTTTTGAAGATACAGGTTTCAAATTTGGTACGTTGATATATTACTCGAATACACATATTTTGACTCCGTTACCGAAAATTCACCACTTCCGGTTTAACCGGAAGTGACTCCAAACTTTTTTTTCAAATGACACTATGTACAATTTTTTTCATTATCCGGAAGAACACGAGAGGAAGGTTCGATGTGAGATACAGCTGAAAATTGAGTTTCTCATGTAATTGTAGCAACCATATTTTCGAACAATTATCAAAAATTTCCTCAAAACGGAGTAGTACCCATAAAGAAATGTTCACAACTGCCATTTCTCAAATGGCAACATGCTGTATCAGATTTCTCGAATGAAAAGATTTGACTTTTTGATTAGCTTTCGAAGGTTCAAGCCGCCTCTGTTTACAAATATTCAATTTTGAGAACACTCATAATGAAACATCCCGGCCATTTTAAGGGTGTCATGAATTGTCCTGAAAGTATGTCATCTACTGGTTTGGCCCATATTAAAGGTGTCAAGTATTGGTCAGATTGGGCAATATAACAAAACATTTTTCTACATCAGACTTCCAAACATACATATAATAAAAATTAAGACATGGATGAGAACTAGACATATTCTTGACACAGTAAGTATGTTTTTTATACACAAAGAAAGAAGTAAGGGGTTTTAGCAAAGATTTTCAAACTTCAGCTGCCTAACTGGTGTCATCTATTGGTCCTCTTACCTTAGTGTTTGTTGTTCCAATATTGACAAATAACATAACTGGTTGGGTTACCTCGACCAATATGGTTTGGACCTTCTAACTGAACTCGTTCAATTTCAGGAACAATCAGTCATTGGCTCTGTAAACGATCTATTCAAAGATTGCACCAACATAATCATCATATCGTTACGACAACCAAAATGGAAGTTACCATTTTGACAAAGTTTCATTAACAAAACAGACATGTAGTGCCAATATTAATCATGTGTTTGGTTTAAAATACTGGGTCATATTCAAAACCTTCAGTAAAGGCGTTTACCCAGATTTATCGCACCAAACGTATTTATTTTGTTCAATGGTGCATGAAAGAGACAAAGCTCTAATATGAGAATTTCATAAATATCACTTAATTTTTTTTTCAGTGTAGAAAAATCACATGTACTGCCACAACAGACCTGCAAAGGTATAATAACTACAAAGAAATCATATTTTTTCTTACTAAAGTTGATGCTTTAGAGACTTGCCGAAGTTGTTCTTGTCAGTGCTTGTTCCTTGTGGCACACAGCCAATAGAAATTCATCGAAGATAAAAATTCCTACCTGCTTCCTTGACCCAAAAAGGCATTGCGTCAATCTCATAACACACTCGATCCTCCCACCTACGTACGTGGCAAAATAAATGAGCCGCATTTCCCAAAACATCAAACAGCCACACGTCTGAATCTCAAACGGATCACATGTCTCCGAAAGGTTTTCCGCTCCAGAAAAAATAAAACGAGCAAAAAGAAGGTAAGTGGCCGTCGTGAATTAAATATGGATATCCTTTCGACCAACGGCGACGACTTCCAACTTCATCCAGCGTATTAGCCGTATTTAGTCGAAGGGCATTACGTCGGACTTTTGAAAGTTTATCGATTCCGAAATACTTTGCGTGTGTTTGTTATTTAACGGACGGGAGTTCCAGAAGTTTTGCCAGTGTTAAATGTCGGAAAAACGTTGAATCGGGACCGACCGTGTGCGGAATAACGACTGGCTCGAACTTTTAACCTATTAGTTTGACGCAAGTATATGGGTTGGGTCTTTTTTTGTACAGAACAACTGTAACGTTAATTAGACCTCTATATATCATCACCAGTTTTTTTGACGAAACAATTCCCAATACTCGTACAGTGCCAGAGATCGGAGAGATGATTCATCATCCTCAGAATCAGAAAATCCAGATGTTTCGTTCTCACAGGAGTTCGAACACAATAACTGTTTCCAAATATTGAAAGATCAATTCTGCATTTCACGAACTGAACAGTTCAAAAGTACTCCGTAATTGTCTTAATGAACTGTCAATTCAGACAAAACTGTCTGAAAAAAAAGATATTATGTCTGGAGTACCACAAGGATCAGTTTTAGGACCCACTTTATTTTCATTATATGTTAATGATCTTGCCTCTAGATCGCCTAGTATTTGGCGACAACTTAATGATTGAGAACAAGTCTAAAACTTAATTTCTAGGTATACATATAGACGATAGGCTAAAATTTGACGACCATAATATCAAGCATCTCAAAAGTAAGGATCTCTTCCGGATGTCAAGCAGTGAGTATAAATTTGGGAATTAAAACTGCCAGAATGGTGTATTGCGCCCTTTTATAGTCCCATTCACATTATGGAATACCGTTTTGGGGAGTATGCAACTCATCAGCACTTCATACAGTATTTGTAAAACGGAGAGATCAGCTATATGTTTAAGCTTAAACCTTGTGGTTGATGCAGATGCATATTCGCAGAAGGAAAAATATTGACTTAAAAAAACACTAATTAGTAAGCAAATAATAATTCCATCCTTCAAAGACAAAAAAGTTTTAAATCAACATGTTGAATGAAATTTTGTTGAATAAAAGAGAAATCTCATCAATTCATTCTTTCCTTGGATCAAATCAAATGAGAGTATGATTTATTGAAAGTGTATCAATTAATACATATCAAATCAGTTGATTTCATCTCGATTTCTGAAGATAACTGCAAATAAATTATTGATTATTTAAAAATTATTTTGATATAAGTCGAAATTTATTAACGCCGTACTACCATTCTCAGTAGCATTTATTGAAAGTTCAGTTATCAATTGAATTTTCCAAACATTCCTACGAATCCTCAACTTCAATCTTCGAATAATTAGAAAATGTAGAACCTACAAAAAGAAGGCAAACATTAAACTCATTATATTATTAGTATTCACGAGCTAGTTTCGCCTTAAAAGAAATTTAGCATGCAAATGATTTATCAAAACTTCTTAATTAATTTATTTCAATCTCATCTCTCGCATGCCGCTTCTGAAACAACTTCAATTTGTTTCCAAAAACAATAAATCAACACTTCATTCTCCACAACCTAGCACTGCAAAAGGCTACCTATCCGCCTTCAGAACTAATTAAAGTAGAAATGTACTCCGAACTCCTTGCCGACATATTTCTTTTCCTGTCCACGTATAATAAGAGAAGAAAAAATCAAAGTAAACCTTTTCAATTAGGATTGTTTCACTGAATGACTGTGCACTGAAAGAGTCCAAGATGTTATTAAAATTGGAAAGTAATTACATTTCGAAATAAAGCTATGATAAAAATGAAGCTAGCAATATAAATCAAAGTTCAATATGAGCACTGAGCGGAAAGAGCAGCACCATCAAGGGCTGACTAAGAGATTGATCTCTGAAATTTTCATTATCGTAAGTTATCTAGAAATTATCACCACGAATAAGGATGAATCAGACCTTATAATACCAACTGTGTTCTGGGTGGTCTTTATAACGGTGTTTGTGTTCCACTTAAGTGTAGGATATGTGCAGAAGTCGTCATTTGCCAAGCACCACCTACATAGAGAATCATCTAGGATCCCAATGATGACCAGGTGTCCGTTCGAGTGATAGTGGCCGCTTGAAGTTCAGTCATCAGCCCGAGAGCTCGCCTACCAAGAGAAATAATTTCTATTTTGAGTTTCTTCGAAAGGCCCAATTGAAAGAGCTTCGATTGTCTCATGTCAGATTTATCCCGATATGTTTTAATAAACAGTTTTTGTTATTGCTTTTTCGTTGTAGTGACCCAGGCACTTGATGATTATTCAGAGGGGTTCTAGCTTAATTGGTGATGTCTCTGATTGATCCCTGCTTGGCAAGTCTGTCTTCCTTCTCGTTTCCGTGGACACCTGAGTGAACTTTATTGTTTTGACGTGTTCTTTAAAGCATTCCTATACTCGGATACCAGAATCGATGTAATCTTCCTTCGACCTTCGATCCATGGTTTCGTGTTCATTGTACAGACAGAACTTCAAGAGCTAATGCTAATTAATGAACTTGTAATTTAATAATAGTAAATTATTCAAGACGCTCCTGCAACGGCGCAAAGCGAAACATCACTTTGTTTGTTATTATCGAACGATTTCCCTGACCTTCGAGAACGAATATTTTGTCTATGATAAAAACTTATTAATATTTCTCGACTCATTGTGATTTAATGTACTATCAAGGAATCTGATCCGATACTCTGATTCATTATAATATCATTTAAAATAAATAAATATGGATCCAGATCTGAGATTAGCAATACTGGTGAACGTGACGGTATTCCTATCTCAGCAACTTGCTGAGAGCCGCGGTTATTTGTATTTCCTGAGAACTGATGGTTCATCAGAACCCTATTGCCATTTTTGGAACAGGGGTTGTCTCAAGTGATCGATATAATTGAAGTGAGAGGAATTACTACTTCAAAACAAAGGACGAGAGGAGATCTAAAAAAGTGAATTTGACTAATGCTAGGAAGAATTTTCAGGAGTTAGTACTGCGCATCGGATTTTTAACGATTAGCGACAGATATTTGATGATGACAAACTTTGAACGTTTTCGGGTTATGATTGGGTACTCTACTTAAACTCGTACAACATTCATTGTATGGTGATAAGTAATAAAATATATGATCCAACGGAACGGGTCAAACATGGATTTCGATATTTAAAATTTGTGTTCACCCAGACGATTGAATAGGACTAGCTGCTAAAATCAATTCAAGGATGAATAAGACTATCTGAAAATAATTGTTCTGACTCTGATTGCGAAGACTAAAATTTTATGATAATAATAAGCATAATAACAGGAAAAGTGGCTAATGATCTTAGCAATCGATGACACTATAAACACCTAAAAAATAGGAAAAAAAACAGGAAGTTTTAGAAACCGGCCTTTAACAGAAGACCCTTCAAGATTGTATAAAGTAGAATTGGCTCAACTGAACATGTTAACCTAGTAGGAGAATAGTAATAATAGCAGACACCTCCCACACAATTCTTTTGTTTTTTTTCTTGATAAACTCTCTGAGAGATGTTTTTGTTTTTTTTTATCATTCATGTTGAAAAATTGATTTTGTTTTGTTTTGCTCTCCTGCCAAATTCATTTTACGTATTTAATTATGATATGCTGTATTATTTCTTCTAAAACATCTAAACAAAAATTTGCACAAAATGAATCACTAGTTTTCGATGGCATTTGCTGTTAGTTATATTATATCGTTACAAATTATTTTATTGAAAGTTAGGGAGCAAAATCTTATCGAAGCTGAAAACAGAACAGATTCGACTATGCCTGGTGCGATTTGAAAATATGGACACAAAAGACAGATTGAGAGATAAACACCGGAATTTTAAATGCATACTGACAACTGTTGCTCACAAAATACACTTCCTAATTATCCAGAAAAAAAGTGCTATCTGAAAAACGAGTTACGTCAATATCGCAGTTTCCCGTCCTCCTGAAATTGAAATAATTCATCTGAAGTGTACGTCTACGAGCAACCCTTTCAATTCCGAATAGCCGAAGGCGATTTTTGCTCCATTTAGATTCCCGTCGTTACTGTACAGTTATGTTCTGTTTTCGTTATGTATAATCAAATTTTAGCCCAGAGTAAGCTGCGAGCGTGCATTTCTATTGCAAATGAATCGATTTTAATATTGACATTAAACCCGATACGAACCGTATGCGTATTACAATTATAATTACAGAGAGATAGATTATCCGGAATGCGATAATCCGGAAGCACATCGAATATTACGTATACAGAGTGCAGGTGAATGACAAATTCGAAACTTTGAAGATGGGCGAGATGTGATCACTAGGTAAGTATCCATTCAGAATGAATTTGATGATTTGTAGTCGGTTGGTAGAGAATGAATTTCAGAAACTTTCAGTAGGAACAATATCAAAATAAACACCTTAGAGACCAAAGTTTGAAAACTGATGGAATTTATTATTAACAAAACACTCGATTATTCATTTGGAAGCACACATATTCAAAATATCGAATCATAATACAGAAAATAATTTTCAAAAAGTATTTGAAAGCAAAATTCAGAATGGCTAAGTCAACAAAATAAAAACACTCTTTATACCACGAGAATATTCATTGGTTATTTGAAACATTTAAATACAATTACATAAATGAAAATGACAATCGTTGCTAGGATGTTTATTTACGGGACACGCCAAGAATATCGTTAGAACCCAGTTGTTTTTTCACTCCAACAAGAAATGATTTGAAAAAATAATTGTTTATATAGGCAGAAAATAATAATAAAGTAAAAATATTAGTATCACTGTGGAAAAAACGTCCGGCGCTTTGTTTGTTCTATCGAGCACACCAAGCTTTTTTCAGTGATACTAATATTTTTCATTAATTATTATTTTCTGTCTATTATTTTTTATTTTTTAGTTCAATGTGTTATAAGAGCGTGTTCTTTAGTTTTATTAAACTATATTTTATTTTTCACTGTTCAGTTCTGAATGTATTATTGAAAAAAATGTTTTCTCCGGGGAGAGGGCTTAAAAAATAAAAAATAGCCACCCTATCAAAGGAAGGCAGCGGCGCATTAATTACCCATCCACGACGCGAATTTTTAAAATTCTGGCGAATGCTGTCGCACATGAGACAAACTCATCAAATTATCGTATTGTCACTGGATCTTAGAGGACCATATTTGGACGGCATATTCCAGGTGACGGCGAATATATGTTTAATGAAGTTTAATGAAGTTTACTGAGTCTACTGAGTCTTTTATCAGGATGGACGAAACATTTGTTGAGTAGATAAGTACGACTGTTAGCTTTTTTAACAACGGCTGTCTCCATTGGTGAGCAGCAGTCAGATTTTTGTTGAAAATAACTCCTAGGTCACTATGCATGGTTGTCCACTTTGGGAATTGATTTGTTGCCCAAAAGATAATCAAATGTTAGGTTATTATGACCGCTGTGTAACACACAACACTTGTCGATATTCAGAGGTATGCTCCATACCTCCTTTGCATGAAAATAAGATAAGATTGAAGATCAGCATGACTAGTTAGGAGATTTCCAAAGAACTTGCAAAAAAGCATGGTCTGGGTGGAGTACAGTGGGCATAGATCTGAGAAAAGAGTAGGTCCCAAAACCGAGTCTTGTGCAACTCCCGAGATGACTCGATGTGGATAAGAATGACTGGAACCAACCCTCACTTGTCAGAATGAAATGCTTCGATCCAGTTGAGCAGTTGACCTCGTATTCTGAAGTGTTCAAGTTTGTGGATTAGCTTAATTCGCGGAACCTTGTCAAACGCCTTGGAAGAATCGAAATATATCATGTCAACGGGTGACGAGGAGTCTAGGAATCTGGTCTATTTATCCAGTCAGTACAGTAAGTACGTTGTTAAAATGAAATGAATAGTCTTCTAGAATACTTGTCATTTGTTCAGAAGGTAACTTTTCGTGTACCTATATGATTTGTCGTCACAACATTGCTTCCAAATAATTGTATTTGATTTTTTGGTATTATCTGGAATCGATGTTGAATTTCTTTTCAAATCACATTATGATTTTCTTCCCAAAACGAAACAATCTAATAAAACAAAACACTATACTTTTTACTTTTGATACCTCGCACATAAAAAAATTACATCTAATATCCTTTTGAAGATACAAAGTCTATAATGTTAACATTTCAAAAGCATCAAAAAATGTCATAATCTTAGTATTTGTCAACGCTTCAATTAAAAGACATTTAAATCTTCGGTTAGAATGAATTTCAAAATATTTTGCAAGTCACGTTGTTTGGTCTCCTGAACTGAAAATCAAAATGAAATATTTAGCGGTCACTACTATCTTCGAAAATATTGGGCCATTTTGTCAGGAAACACGGATCCAGAATAAGGACATGTAGTTCAAATAACGAAAGAAAGAATAACAATGGTATTACTCCAGTATTGACAAAATAAACCAAATGAAATATAACCTCGTCATAAAAACGCTAGTGAAAGGCACATATGCGAATTGTCAAGCAGCTTTCAGGAACAAGGGTCAAAAATGTATACGCATGTAAATTGTACGTGCTTCAAAAACCCTGCATGGGCACGCATGTATATGAATCGGCCTTAATATTGCATTTTATGACCTGTAATGTAAATGGAAGTAGACCGGATTTGCCAACAATAAATATCCCCAACCAAGATTATTGAGTCTGTAGAATTTTTCCCCAGAATTTTCTAGTAGAGGCAGGCACACCGAGTGAAATTGGGTCGCGAGGAGGGTGAACGAAGGACGAACGCATCCCGTCGTCGCTGGTGCCTGAAGGGGTTAGGTGGGATAGAGTTCGTATTCGATTTTGAGCTTACCGAGAGATTTACCGTTGTTTGGTTTGTTACGGTGCAATCTCGTAGGGATGAAACCTTCCCACTCACTATACCTGCACATATCTAGTTTAACTTGGTTGCCGAGCTATTACCCAACATATAATGCCGCGAAATGAAAGATATACAAACGTGCAACGGGTCCTGATGGAGAACAAGAATGGAAATTTGGGGAGAACGCAGGAATGCAGAACCAGCGAAATAATATTGTTCCAAACTTGTACATTTCATTTTAGGGTTATACTGGAATTTCCTAAAGTGCATGGGATATAATGTTATTCATTGTAATGTACTGAGTGCAGTGTACGAAAAAACATCATGATATTCTTACAAATATCATATCGCATGATTTATATCCGTACATATTATTAAAATTCAACTATTTGATTCAAAAACAGCATTGTTTCTTGCACAAACTATATTTTAACTAAAAACTCGTTAACAAAATCCTATATTCTGAACAACAAAGCCGTTTATTCTACTCTAATAAAAAAACAAAAATGTGTTGTTTCAGGGCTAGACATATCACTGGGCATATAGTTTTGATCTGTTGAAAAATATTTTTTCATTCGCAATGGTATACCCTGCATCTCCTATAAATACTCTCGACATATTTTCCAATACTGTTTTTGTATTTTATTATACACATACAGGCAAAATATCGCCAAACAGAGTGCTTTAGTTTTGGCATAATGAATTAAAAACACAACTAACTAAACAGTCAACACAGAGGAAAAACAAACACAAAAAGAGCGATGATTTGGGAAAGCAAAAGCAATAACAAAACAAATTGTCGCGAAGCTGGGATAAATTGCTACTATTATTATATTTTTGTACAGGGCCTTTTGCGACATTTTCGGATGATTCGAATGGCGAAAAACATTTTTAATTTTATAATTAATATTATCGATTATATCGGATACATATCAAGTTAATATTATGATATATAGAATAGAGTGTTTTCGATTCAATTTCGAGAGTTCATTATCCGTGTTAGCGCTGTTTCGTAGTTATTTTTCTACTCATCAGTACGTCTTTCTGAGATCTCTCGAAAATTGAAAAGAATGCACTTTGAATAATATACTCTGAGGCAAAGCCGTATAAATGAACAGTAAATTGTGACATCTACAGTCACTAATTGAAACATAATTTGAAACGAGCCATGGAATCCAAAGGTAGATGATTATCTACAACATCGACAGGTATAGGCAACCATTCGTTGTTCTGACCAACCCAAGACTCAATCAAGTTTCTCGTGCGTTAAGAGGAACGCAAACAGAATCTAAAGTGAATAGATAATATACCATTAAATTATAACCTCCGAACCCTGAGTAAGTGGCAATGACTAACTTCATACATGTTTTCAGACAAATGAATTTTATAACAAAAGCTACTTTTCAATTGAATAGTGTTTTGTCATATTTGATTCGACCGAGCGGAATCGTAAATGATATCAAATATATGGAAACTTCGGCTCTATTGTCAAGAATTACACAGAATTAAAGACTTTTATCTCACCTTGATTTTTTTAGCGGTTTGAATCCCTTGGATTTTAAACTGTTTCTATTATTCTTCACAGTCTGAAACTGAAACTCGTTGCAAAATTTACTAAATTAGCACTTGCTCTGATTCCAGCTCTTGACATTTTTATCATCAATTTAACAAGGCTAGCCCGTATATGAACTTGTATAAATGAAAAACGGGATTCAAAAACACTTAAATATTTAGTGTAAGGTTCAAACTACCTCTCCTGTTTTGGTTAGCCTATTAAAATATCTTGCCAATTAGAGGATTATCAATAAAAAAAATAAACTAAGATATCGTTCTGTTCGACTGAAATTTCTCAGTTTAGAAAATGTTTATTTCACACTCCGACACTTAAAATGAATGTTACAGACATGATGTATATTTATATAGGGATCCTTTGTAACATGTATTCCGGAGGGGTTTGAAATATCAAGTTGAAATTCCATACATTTACTCGGGGTATAATTTTGACGACTACTTTCACGACCGGAGACAAAATTCCACTTTGCGTGTGGCAATTTCATATACAATTTCTGCCACAGACAGAAAAATAGTATTGAATCAAACAATAGTATATTATATATATAACAAGGGACTAAAGTGAATGTTTTAATCCCGCACGTGATGTTTATTGCTTGAGGGCTCGTAGAGCCCGAGGGTCAATAATTACGTAAGGGATGAAATATATCTTTGGTCCTGAGGCATATACGCTATTTTTTGCACTTCCCAGTATTATAACTTTCAATATTGATACAATTAATAATTTTTATGAACACGGATTATACTTGGATTATTCAGTAGGTAACGTAATAGCAACAGTGTTAACATAATTTGAAATGCAACTTTATCTCCCTAGGGACTGAAAGATACATTTTAGTCCCTGTTATACGAGAATAAAGTTGGCACTTTAGTTCCGGAAGTGAAAAATCTATTTTACTCAAATAAATTCGTTGTTTCAATATGGCGAAATAAACTTATTATTTCAAAGGAAACCGGAGTTTATTTGAATTCCAAAAAAAATATTTGTTTGACACAAACAAGTCTTGAACAAAACTGAGTGTTGTATTTTCTTCAACAAATTCTTTTGATTTGTTTGATGCAAGACTCACAATGCATTGTTGTTGTTTTCTATATATTTCGTTTGAGAATATATTGTATTGAATGGATTATATTCCTCTTTGGAGATAAATGAATAATTGTGTGAAATTAGAAGTAATGGAATTGAATCAAGAATATGAACTACTTGATTGTAGAATTTGAGTCACCTAAATGAAAAAAATATTTATTTGAATTAAGGAAACATATTGGGCCGTGATGGTCATGATGGTAGGGCGCTTGTCTCTTAATCTAAGGGTCATGGGTTCGATTCCAAGCATGGACATCGGTCTCATGCATGGCATCACACGTTGAAAGGTGAGGGCTGCGTCTTCCCTAGCTCGGTTAAGTCTTTCGAAGATTTTTGAGGGTTGTACTCTTAAGGGTGTGCAGCTGGTTGACGGTAATAACAATTTCAACAAAATTGTTTAGTTCAAAGACATGGCCGATAAAACGCCATGATATGTGTATCTCTTTGTATATCTATTTCATTTAATAATATATAGTATTGGATTTAGAATATTGCTCTCTGTAATCGAATATACAGGGTTCGCCAAAAACTTGGAACCATATATGTTTTTTTCTGTTAGGAATTTCCCAGACAGGCCCTGTCTCCGGAGCCCCGATACTTCCGGAGGGCGCGCTGGATCATTCATTCCAATAATCACGCTGTGGGATAAGTGACTATTGGGTCCGAGAATCATGTGCCCTGAGCAGGCGGAGTGAACCAAGAATATCGGCCTTCTGCATTCGTCCGGCTGAGATTTCTGCCAAATCACGGCAAGCCGGTATGATTTTTAAGTTTGAGAGTAGTGTGTCCATCATTCCACCAAGGACCCCTATTATCAGAACCACCATTTTGACAGAATGGTTTGGATAAAGCCTGCGGAGTTCAAAGAGTAGATCTCGATATTTAGTCCGTTTTTCCTCCTCTTTTCGGACGATGTTCGTTTCGCCTGGAGCTGAAAACTTAATGACGAAAATCCTGATGGTCGAGGAGGACTACATCAGGCTTATTGGTTTGTATTTGCCTGAGGGTGGGGAATGAGTAGTTCCAATATATTCGGCACTTTCCATTCTCCACAACGGACTCAATACCCCCGGAGCATAAGGCAACACCGGTGTCTCGTCTACACCGTACGAGCGTCGTAGACAGTAGTACAACACTCGTAGGGCCGCGTTATGCCTGTGGATATAGGCTGAGACCGTATAAGCTGGACAAGCTGACAGCAAATGCATTATGGTCTCAGCTGCCCCACGACACGCTTTGCATCTAGTGTCAGGGACCTCTATACCCATCACGCGACTGCGGTAGACGAGGGTGTTGAAGACACCATCCTGGCAGGCCATTATGAATCCCTCAGTTTCCGACTTCAGCCCACTTGTCCTGAGAAAAGCGAAGGTCAGGTTTCTGGATAAGCCAAGGTCTTCAATGTTCTTGAAGAAGACCCCAGAACCATATATATAATAATAATAATTATTATTATTATCATATGGGAAACTATTTAACTAATGGTTTCTCAAAAAAATTTATTCTACCTAAAAGTTGGTGCATTCAATTAGACTAAATATGCGCATAGCCGTTTTTATCAGTGGCGTGCGGTTAAGCGGGAATCGGCAGATATTCCAATTTCACTATGGAGTAAAGCTGCATTACTATTCAAAATGATATTGGAAAAAGTTGTTTGCAATTGAAAGATATTTTCAGTTATTCAGTTTAGTCTGCCAATTACTAATTTCAATAACGTCTCAATGAGTTGGCCACTATTTTTAATGGGAAATGTGTCGACAATAATTTTTGCGACAGCAGTGTTTTCATATACGAACTATCTTTCAAAAGACAATACAGGTTATTCGCGTCTTTATTTGCATGTGAGCCTTCATTTTATATATTGCTCATTGAGTAATTATTGAAATCAGTAATTGGCAGACTAAACTGAATTACTGAAAATATCTTTTGATCGCAAACAACTTTTTTCAATAAAATTTTGTATAGTAATGCCACTTCACTCCATAGAGAGATTAGAATATCGGCCGATTCCCGCTTAACAGCACGCCACAGATAAAAACGGCTATGCGCATATTTAGTCTAAATGAATGCACCAACTATTATGTGGAATGAAATTTTCTAAGAAACAACAACAATTAGTTAAGAAGTTTCCCATATGGTTCCAAGTTTTTGGCGGACATGTATCATTACGTGAATTCAGTATTGGCAAAACTAGTTCAAGAATATAAATACTTGTAAAAAACAAATATGTTCTCGAATTGAGTAAACATTTTGTTTGATCCAAACAAGAGACTGTTTAAATTTGATTGAAATTCATAGTGTAACCATGTACCATGTCCCATAAGCATTGTCTTATTGATGTAATAAGTACGTTTGGTTACAATATAATATAAAAATAGCAGACAGGAAGATGAAAATTAAAACTGGATTAATAAAGATATGGATCAACCGATATTAGGATAGCAGTTGATCGCAATCGCACACTTCACTAAAACAATTAACGGGAAAAATTAAACGTTCTGCTGTCTCAGATGATACCATTTTCAGATTAATGCAATTGTGTGTAGAAAAGTAATGTCAATGGGAATAAAAATCGTCAGAATACAAAAATATTATTTGAAAATAGCTGCACTGTCCAGTATAACTGAAAAAATGGGGATAAGTACTTGATAGAGTGGAAATTAAGATAAAATCATCAAGTGCCACATATCTGATGCAGATGAAAAAAATGTATGATGGCCATTCTCAGGGTAGTTATATTATGGTAATAGATACATTAATGATTTTTTTCAGCAAAATAATAGTATTTTCTGAGCTACGAAATGAAAATAATGGCACTTTATTCTTGAATAGCCACCTGTATTTTTTATATGCAAACCTTTTTTTCGAAAATATTGACGGTTTCCGAGATATTTAGCACGACAGCTTTTTTTCGGAAATTCGTCATGTCATCATATATTTAAAATCGACCTGTGATATCAATCAACCCCCCTTCGCCAAAACTGCATATTTTTAAAGTCCTAAAATGAAAAATAATCATAAATAATCCAGTCTTTCGCCCATTACCTATACTGTAGGATTGTCGGTAAACGTCAAAGAGAAAATTTCATGATGAAACGAAATATGTATATTTTTAGTTTACTTCAAATTGTATATTTTGAAATTACAGTGTATTTCCAGTTATTGGCAGAAACGTTGTCATTGTCCTATTTAACATGAAAGTTTCACAGTATTGTTTCCTTTGATTCAAATTTTCAATCACATTCTCAAGGAAGCAAACGAAACAATGAACAATTATCCATCATTCTCCGCTGTCAATTATCGGAACAAACGAAAACAAACCGAAACACAATAAAGTCGAAAAGCGTCGATGACACGAACAAAATTATTCTTGGGAAATCCTCTTCGGAAAAGTTACTTCGGCACGCGGACCAATTTTACTGTTGTCACTTATCAAACAATTTATTTTCGTGGAGCCCTCAGAAGTTTTATTATCTACAGACCTTCGCCTCGTTATTTTAAAACCTCTTCAATCACTTACGTAGCGGAGATAAGTGAACGTCGAACTACTCACTCTTCCTCCGTGTGCTAATTTCTCTTCCGAGAGTAAAACCGTATGCCTTTTTCTGCTTGGGATTGAGAAGGGTTTCGTGGATTATTTTCTTGGTTGTGAACGTCTCTTGAAGAATTACCATCATCGTTCAAATAATTTACACACAATTTAAGTGTGAGTAAAACAGAAAAAGTTAAGGGGCGTTTTATTATACACCAAGCCAAAACAGTTTATTTGCTTTTTCCAGAATCATTCATGTTGATTTTTAGAGCACGTTGTTGTAACAAAACTGCAGGATAGGAAATCTACGCACATGCTATATATTTTCTGAATTAGCAGTTATGGAAAGTTATTTTTGTATTAATTACGTAAAATGAGTATTTTGTAATGGCACATGAGAGTTTTAATTTTTGGCAGAGACCGCAGATCGAAGCCAAAAATTCTCCCGAATGAGCCATGAAAATACGAATTTTATACATGAAATACAAACAACATTTTTTGTACAACTGTGAATGTGAATTTACATCGTCTGAAATATATTATAAATAAATACTTCCAATACACCTTGACGTAATTTTTTGTCCCGATACGATATCGCTTTTAAACGACTGATCCCTTAAAAATATTATTCAATGTTTTCAGTAGAATCGTATTCAAAAATGTTCTTTGTTTGAAAAAAGTTAGTCCAAAATAACTAAATAATACTTCTATTTTCCATACATGTTATCCTTAATGTTATCAATACTTCAAATACAATGTCACAGCATCCACAGGTCTTTCTGTGTCGTTACTATAGAAACGGTTTGTTGGCACGCCACGTGTTTGACTGTTTGCTCGTAGTTGCTTCAATTTCAAGTTATTTTCAAGAAGATGGATGTTGATTATGATAGTGGTAGTGATACCCCATTATATATATCTGCGATAGCAAATGCAATATTATCTAATATATGTTGCCGGCCGAATCCAAGTTAGTATATGAGAAAACATGTGACCAATTTCGTGAATGGTGCGACAAGAAACATGTAAAAAAGGTTGCTGAAAATTTGCTTATATGCTATTTTGAGAAAAAATAAAAAATCACAAAAACTCCTCAGTTATGGAGTGTCTACTCAATGTTGAAAAGTACATTGAATGAAGGAAAATATTGGTGTAAGGAAGTTTTTAAATTGGTCCCGCACATTAAGAACAAAAGCGTCGGATACCGAGGAATATCAATAAATTTGTTCAAGATGCTGATAACTTAAGGTACAGATATAATCATAGTTTTGTAAGATTAGTAGTAATTTCAATATTTTTTATTTGAAGGTTGTCCTAATTTTGGGTATCAGTGGTGCTTGTAGCCGTGAAGAATTATTACATGTAACTATTGATGCCATTGAAGATACTGGATCTATATCGATTGATAAAATACCTGATACGAAGACCTATTGCGCAAGGACGTTCCCGAATTTTTTGCTTTCCTCCCCCATAGAAAAATCCGTGGCTTTGCTAGCTTCGGCCGAACTCAGCAAAGCCATTTTTGAAACACGACATTTTTCATCGATTCGAAATAGTGATATTTTAGGAATATTTGTAGGCCAATTAACTACCCTAGTTACATATTTTTGGCTCCTCGCGTTTTCGAAAAACAAACATGACTTATTGATTCTCGCATAGGCGATGATGTAATTATTCTGAACTATAATTACTTGACTATTTGGCATGTCGAAACGATGATAACAATACCACCATAGCCAACATTGAATTTTTTTGATCAACGTTTTTTAAAACAAACCTGTGGCTTTGCTAGTTTTGGGCAAACTCCCCAGAGTAATTTTTGGAAAAACATTTTTGAAAGATTCGAAATAATAATATTCAAGGACTATTTTTAGGCTGATTAATTACCCTAGTTTCATATTCTTTCCCCTTCGCAATTTCGAAAAAAAAACAGGATCAATTGAATCTCGCATAGACGATGAGATCCAGTTTTTTTTCGAAAAAGTAAGGAGCAAAAAATATGGAACTAGGGAAATGAATTAGCCTAAAATGGCCCTTGAATTCTACTATTTCGACTCTTTGAAAAATGATATTTTGCAAAAATGGCCCTGCTGAGTTCGCCCGAAGCTAGCAAAGCCACAGGTTTGTTTTAAAAAACGTTGATCAAAAATATCAAATGTTGGCTATTCATCGATCATTCGATGGTTATCATCGTTTCGACATGTCAAATAGTCCAGTAATTATAGTTTGGAATAATTACATCATCGCCTATGCGAGAATCAATGCTTGAATCCGTTTTTTTTCGAAATCGCGAGGAGTAAAAAATATGAAACTAGGGT
The DNA here is from genome assembly GCA_958502065.1 of Chrysolina americana. Lineage (NCBI taxonomy): Eukaryota > Metazoa > Arthropoda > Insecta > Coleoptera > Chrysomelidae > Chrysolina > Chrysolina americana. The sequence goes on along the minus strand of OY293416.1, from coordinate 57,954,489 downwards.
CATTGATTAGCTTAAAAATATTCCTGAAATATCACCATTTCGAATCGCTGAATAATATTGTGTTTCAAAAATGCCTTTGCTGAGTTCGGCCTATAAAAAAATTAAATAGGGTAATAAATTAGCCTAAAATAGGCTCTACAATTTGGCTATATCAAATCACATTTTTTTTTTGTTTTGAAAATATGGCTTTGCTGAGTTCGACCGAAGCTAGCAAAGCAACGGATTTTTCTATGAAGGAGGAGAGCAAAAAATTCTGCAATACGGTAATAAATTAGCCTAAAATGAACCTAAAATTATGTAACTCTTCCAGAGTCGACATTCGTGTGTGGCTTTGCTAGCTTCTTTAGTATCCCTACAACTCTTCTGGCCAATGCAGGGGGCAACATTACATCTATAAAACGCCACGATGGCTGGAAATCTGTCTCCGTAGCAGAAGCATATATAGAAGATAGTTAAAATAACAAAAAGATTTCTATCAAAATATTGAATTGTCGATCTTCTTCCAAACAAATTAAAATATCTGGTAAAATTGTGGAAACAAATATTCAAGAAATATATAATTGTTCAAACTTTACTATCAATTATTATTTCAATAAATGAAATTGTTTTATGATGAATAATCAATTAATAATTGACTCTGTTAAAAATAAATCCTTCACAAAGTAATATTTCATGTTCATTTTGTGAATTATTTTGGCAGTGAAAAAAAGTTTTATTTTTCATGTTGGAAAAAAATAAACATTTACGCATCAATAGAGACGCAGAAATGTCAAGTTTTTTTGACAGATGTACAAAAAGTCTATTTTGTTCACCTGAAAGAATTGTATTGAAAATATGTTTTACCATAGCAAGTTATATGATACGATTGTCAGAAATTTTACTAGAAGGCACTTCCTCCAATTTTAGGAAATCACAACAAATTGCAGACTGCAAGACAACATGTCTTAAAGCTGTTGTCCTCTGAGTATATCGAACCGTCACATAACACCCTGTATATATACATATTAGGGAAAAGTCTAAAATCAAAGCGACACTGATGATGGAGGTAGACCTCCGAAACCTGAGCTATTCAAAGCTACTGTGTTAATTTGAGATGAGACCACGTGCCAATTGTCTGTATTAAGGTTTACTGTTTCCTTAATGATTCCAAGTTTTCATACAAAAAATACATCTTTGTACGCCACATAATATATAATAGTCATAGCTTTTTGTAATAATGTCAGCCACATTTCTCATAATATGAAGTGTATGCAAGATGAAAAAAAAAAAAAGAAAATGCTCTATTATTCTGTAATTAGTCTTGTCGTATGTTTTTTGGGACATGCTTCGCAGGCCATCAACATTCGCTCGGCCTATCCCCTAACCGAATTAAATGATCCGTACAAGATGCAACAAATAGACAAGAGCCACAAAATATTGATCATATTATATTTAGCTTTCTACTTTTATGTTTAATTTTTCTATATTTTCCTGAAAAAAATCAAATTACTACAACTAAAAAAGTGGAAGACCCCGTATAATAGTAACCTCAGATCACCCAATATTAAAATCAAATGTTTTTCACTTATTCTGCAAGTCTACGAACTTTTGCGTTTGACCGAGTTTATTTAAAGAATTACATAAAAATTATGTTATTATTAATAACCCTGTATACGGAGTCTTATAACTTCTTATTACAACTCGTGTCGACGATATTGAGATTGTAATTATTATCCTTAACTTTTTGTAACAAAAAAATCGCCACATTATTGATTTTCTAAAGGTAAGTAACAACCCTCTCGCTGCATGTTTGACACCCTGTATCTTAAAAACTGTAGATTAGATCTTGTTGTGCCCATGGAGACATTTGATCAGGACTTCATAAACTACATTATACTAAATTTTCAGCCAATTCGACTGGGACCCATTTTCCATAAGAACCGTGCGGGGTCCTTTGTTCATAAAATACTAGTTATTGAAAAAGTACTGAAAGAGTCACAGAAAAGGCAAACTTTCAATTCTTGAATGAACCATTCCTATCAAGTCCTAATGATGGCTTTGATAAACTTGATGGTTTCAAACAGGTATCTCGTTCCTTAAGCTGTAGAGTTGCACATTTTACTCGGAACAGCGCAAGTATAATTCATCAAAATTCCAGCTTCTCAAAATGAAACTTTCAGGCCTAATGCATTCACCAGCCTTGAAGACACGACACCCAAAGAGCCCAACTACATGAAAGTCGTCATACTCATTAGATATGATTAGACAAGATTATAAATCTGCCTCAAACAGGACTTTATTAGTTGAAAATGAGAGAATAATGCCAAAAGCGAGGGTACAGACGTACCTGTTCAGTCTCAAGTTTCCGCGTACATTTCATCAATTATGCCGCTGATTTAATATTCAACAAATTGAGTTTGCCAGACAACTTACTTTATTCTGCATTCGCGCTAATCAAATGCACACGTGAAGTCAGTGTGAATATTTAATCGAAACTTCAAATACAGCAGTATTACACTCCCATCATCAAAGCGGAAAAGAAACTTCAAAGATCAACAGAATAAAAAGTGGAGATGAGATCGAAATATGAACGAACAAACTACGAATGAATTTTTGAATAGTGGTATATTTTTCAAAGGTTTCTCAGTGAAAGATATACTCATCCGGTGGCACAAAAAACATGTAGAAGGTTTTTAAATTGTCTAGACGAGTTCCAGTGACTGCGAAACGATTCGGTATAAAATACTCTTTCCCCTCTCTGGACATGGGAAGCGTGGCTCTACAATATGGACCACATTAAATGATCTGCAAATTTCATTCGATTTTCATGATCTTGGAAGCGTTTCAGTTCTTCTTCGGGCATCTACAATTACTTATGATAGGTTGATAAAGAAAACTATCCAAAAATTTCAATAATGAAGATTATTTTACGACCGTTTTATATTATAGAATATGTTGGTTCATTTTCCAACTTCTGATATGATATAGGAAAATTTTCATTGAACTTCCGTATCCTCAATTGGACTACCTTTATCTCATTCTTGTTCTAGACTGGTAGGTAGTTTCAGCAGTACCAGAACTGTAGCCAGAAAGGTCCATCGTTAGCTGTTTAGGACGATGGAGCATACGGTCTTTTCATTAAGTAGTCAAAATGACCAACAGAAAAACACTGCCCACTACCACTCAGTAGCGGACTACTAAGAAAAAGATGTCCATCTGGGAACATCAAGTGGGACAGAACGATACGGGTCGGATCGCTTTATGACAAGCGATATTATAAAACTGGAACGGCGCCACGTGCGGTACCAGCAACTCATCCTTGTTATTAAATTCAAATCTGGGCAAGGAAGTGATATGACTCGTTCGTGAATAGCAATCTCTGATCAAATAACACAACCTTGATGAGTAACTCGCCGCTCATGCCTTTAAATTTGTGAGTTAAGGACTGGTTTCTTTGCGACCGTCGACGGCGGCGTTCGACGGTCGCCGTCGACGGTGACCGACGAACGCTCGCTCTAGTTGGTTTCCTTGACGTGTTTGTACGTGTCGTTTGTCAGTTACTCGCTCACACGACTGAAACAAGAAATGTCTTATTTTTGTCATCATAATGGGAAAAAGTTTGGCAGTAACTACTTTGCTTATGGAGGAGGAAGAAGATGATGTTTTATTATTGCTAATGCAGCGAAACAGAAAAAAAAACAAGGTGTTATTCAAAAAAAAAAAACGAATTGGAGGGAGTTATTTCAATCTGCTTATTAGCAAACATTTATCAAGTAATGAAGAAATGTTTCGGCAATTCTTCAGACTGAACAAAAACTAAGTTCATTTTTTTGTACTGGGAATGATCGAAGATCTCACTAAATTGAGTACTACTGCTGTAAAGTATCCAATAACACCAGAGGAAAAATTAGGTTCAACTTTGAGGTAAGTTTTAAATCATTTGAAACAGACTAATTCATTGAACAATATCAAAATCAGAGTGTGTCCATATCAAATTATGACGACCACCGCGATGATGCATTTGAAATTGGTGGAGAACTTGGGAATTGCAGATCGATCACAATTGTAAGTATTGTGTTTGATATTGATATTTTTGTAATCCTTCTCCTCCATATCGTATATTGCTTGACTTCCTCGATCAAAACTTCATCTTCCTGTTCAGTGACTGATGAAGCCATGATGATACTGACAGAAATGAACGCGACCGCATACGGCACAAAGCAGACAACTTCTCGGCGGCGCACGACGGTCGCGTATGTCGGCCGGCGGACTCCAAGGAAACCGTTTCTACATATACCCATAAGAGCAGTACAAAGCGTTTGTCAGCAACCGTCGAACGCCGCCGTCGACGGTCGCAAGGAAACCAGTCCTTAAGGAACATCTTCCCCCAACGGCAGTGTCGTGCTTTGTTCACAGAAATATTGAGGTTTGATAAAATATAAATAATGGAAACCCAATGTGGAATGGAAACCTGAAATTATGATGGAAGAATCTACACAGGATTTTGTTTTATTCATAATTCACTAATTTTACTCTTTTCTAATTGGGTTTCCATTTCTCGATAGTTTCTTGATAGTTACTTATGAAATGACATATTTTGATTTCTAGCTTCAAATCGTCTTTTACATATTTCAGAATGCTTAACCATTGCTTGATAATAAAAACTAACGATAGTTTCACACAAATCAACTCAGAATTTGCCCTTTATTCACGAAAAAACACTTCAATAAGCCAAATACGAAAACAAACAGTAATATTTTGTTGTTGCTCGGTCAAATAAAAAAATGCAGCGTTGCCGTACTGACCAGACTATATCGACAACGAAGAATCTCCGTTCGGCGATGGAAATACTTTCGTTTTTACATGCTCCTAACAAGCTGCAGTGAACGTTTCAATTGCCTTCTTATTGTTATATATTTCATCTAAGACAGTATTTTTGGGATTTCGTTGTCATGAATATACCCGACAAAAATCAAAATCTAGCTGACATGCTTATTGTATCCTTGAAAAATTACGAAAAGGCAACAATGTCATGATTTGTGGGATTACATTATGAAAAGATGTTACCTTCAGTACTAATTGAGTATTATTACTCATTTAGGTTGTGTTACTTGATCGGAGGGTCATTTGCATTAGCTGAGTATAACTACCACTAAGTCTAAATAAATGTCTCAGAACTTTTTTGTCAAGCCTGCGGTATAAAATACTCTTTGCCCTCTCTAGTCATGGAAAGCGTTGCTCTACAATATGGATCAAATACTACAACTTTTATCGAGCAATCATTATTTTCGCTTATCGACTTGAACTTCACAGACTACACGTATTTCCTCATTATGAATCGTTCTCCTATCATATATTATGGGCAGTCGAATAATATATGATTCCGTAGTATCTGTTGCAGGTTTTGCATCAATGTTCCGTTCTTATTTTGTGTGTGGAACCATTATGTGTCAGAGTTAGCAGGTAGTATGTGAATAAAAAAATATATCAACTCACTTCCATAATCAATTTCCACAGAGCCTTTGCCTTCGATTATTTTGGTAATGAACGTTCGCATCACGTACCTGAAACAAACGTATAAAGCAATTAGAATAAGCACTCCAACTCGAATAGCAACTAAATATACACCAAAATGAAAATTCATCACATCCATTAATTTTATCAAATCAAACCGAATGCATGTTTTTGCACTGACTGATTGATTAGTTGAATTCAAACTGAACATCATTCGAATTACACCTAACAAGTCTGTGGATAATGGCGTACAATTTTTATTTGAACACCATTTCAATTATGAAAACTGATAATCGAATGACGTTCCCGGAAATATTGTTAATTAACTAGCACGGATTTATAGAGACGCATATGAAGGTCAACACTTTGGTTTTCGGTCTATGAAAATGAAAATAACCATTACCTGCAAAGCATGTTGGAAGAATATAATCTACGAAAACACACAAACAAAATTTTCAAAGCTGTGGATTTAAGGAAATGTATATCGAAAAAACCCAGACTTGTTGGCTATTATGTTATTACTCAGTTTATCATCGAGCTTTCAGAATATTTGATTGCAATAGAGTCAAGAGATGAACTACCTGTATTTCAGAAATTATTCGCATCAAATTTATCGAGGAGAGTGATGCTCGGACCAATGATACAGGAACTGGAATACAAAATGATAGGCTTACCAGAAGAAATATAGTAAGTGGAGACACCGAACTAATTCAGGGGCTGAAAAACCTGGAACAAGTAGAAATTTGAATACGAAGGGTGCGAATATATTCAAGTACCGTTGTCATAGTTGTAGAAAACTAGGCCATAAAGCTTCGGAATGTAAACGTAGACGTAGAAATGTCTAAACCTTCTATTCAATGTAGACGAATTTGTGGTTAGTTGGAAAAATTAACAAGAACGGTTCCGATATTTTACTCAAAAAAGACGATGCGTTCTCGACACTAACGATTTCTGCAAATCGTATGGATAACTTTTTAATGTTCGTGAACGAATTCTCAGCTCGAATGATTCGTCGTCGTCTTGGTCTTTTGAATATTAGGAGTCTTCTGGAAACAACAAGAAAACGTTTTATAATAGGTGTGGAACCGAAACAAACCGACAAAAAATTAAGAGTGACGTTAATTCCAAATGAGAAATCACTCATTTTCCCAAGAGGTTTGAACCATATTAAAGAAACCGTTTCACAGGTATGTTCGTGGTTCAATGTAATGAAACATCTAAGTATTACGTCCCATTTATAGATGACCATTCGAAATGGAGTAAAATACGAATCATTTTAGCTGAAAGTGAAGTCATCAAAGGAACCAGATTATTTGGTCGAAAACCAAAAAGAAAACAACGAACTGCAGAAAAAAAAGGTATTGTGCAACAGGACATACCCAATACTTGTACTGTCTCTTTATTCGGACTAGTATATCACCATCATTCTGGGCTGAAGCAAACTATATACGATATCGTTGTCCAATTGAAAGCCTTGAAAAACACCTCGTGTTCAGTATATATTCTCAACAGAATACGAAATAGAGATTAACTCGATGCAACGAACAGGGACGGTAGTTTTTCGGGATTTTCGGAACCAAAAGGCTTTCGAGTTCGGATACCAAATAAATCAAAGAGTGGAAATGGAAATCACTCGAGACATTAAATTCTTGAAAAAGTCTGTTTATTGTTATGTTTACTCTTTCATGTACAAAATACTCTGATCCACAAAATACAAATCTACTATAAGCGTAGCAAGATTGCTAAATGTAAAATTATTCATTCCCAAAAACATTCCTCCAGCAGCATTTCCAAATGTTCAATAATGAAACCAATTCAGAAATACGATCAGGATCATGAGGCATTCAAAATGAAACAAATGAATACGAAAAAAAAACATGCGTAGAGTTTTCTACTTGCAAACGAGTTTCATAATTTAGCTGATTGAAATAATGAACACTCAATTACATCTGATGGATAGATGTGCTTGATACTTAACGATAATACTTTCAAAAGAGTTTATTGCATGAATCCAAAATAAACAAACTGTTCACCTGCTAATGAGAGAGGTAGGTATCCACCATTATTCTGACAACGATTAAATAATCTTCTTTCCAGACGGATTATATCTGACGAATACCTTTGGGAGTCTCCCAGTAACTAATTCATTGCAAGCAAATCTTACACCTTACAACTCAACGTAAAAACTAGAAAAATTATGCTCTTTATAGGAGCTTGCATCCTAAATCGTCTGTTCCACGGTTATACTTCCCCAGACAACGGCGATGCCGTGGACTTTTGAGTTTGAGTGTCTACATAGAATGGTACAAGAACATTGAAGGCCTTGGCTTATCCAGAAACCTGATCTTCGCATTTCTCAGGTCAATTGGGCTGAATTCGGAAACCGAGGTTATTCAAAATGGCCTGCCAAGATGGTGTCTTCAACACCCTCGTCTTCCGTAGTCGCGTGGTGGCTTTAGAGGTCCCTGTCACTAGATACAGAGCGTGTTGTGGAACAGGTGAGATCGTAATGCATTTGCTGTCAGCCTGTCTAGCTTATGCCGTTTCAGCCTATAACCACAGGCATAACGCGGCGCTACGAGTGTTTTACTGACACTCGTACGTTATAGACGAGACAGTGGTGTTGCCTTATGCTCCGGGAGAAAGTGAGTCCGTTGAGGAGAATGAGAAGTGCCGAATCTATTGGAACTACTCATTCCCCATCCTCAGGCAAATACAAGCTAATAAGCCTGATGTAGTCTTCCTCGACCTACAGAATAAGACGATTTTCGTCATTGCGTTTTCGGCTCCTGGCGAAACGAACCATGTCTGAAAAGAGAATGGAAAGCGCACTCAATATCAAGGACTCTTTGAACTCCGATGACTTTACCCAAACCATTTTGTTAAAATGATGGTTTTGATAATAAGGGACCTTAGTGGAATGATGGACAGACTGCTCACGAAGATAAAAATCATACCGGCTTGCCGTAATATGGCAGAAATCTTAGCCGGCCGAATACAGAAGTCCGTCATCCTTGGTTCACTCCGCCTGCTCAGGGCACATGATTCTCGGACCCTATAGTCATTTACCCATGGCGTGGGGAATGGGACAAATGATCCAGCGCGTCCTCCGGAAGTGTTGGAACAGCGGAGACAGGGCATAACTGGGAAATTTCAAACAAAAAAAATTGATGTCAAGAACCTCGTTTTTAATGAATCAAGAAATTATCCGATAAATTATTCATAGCTTGAGATTACTAGAGCAGATCGAATCAAATAATTCCCATCCACCTCATTGTCTCATCATAATTTTCCATTCCTATTCTAGTGGAAAAAATTTAATAACCAACAATAATTTTCCCACATACCATTTGAATAATGAAATGCCTCTTATATGGCAAAACAGTAAGTATCTATGAATACTAATGTTCCGGTATTTTATCCATAAGATGTTAACGAAGCTCTCATCATTAATCCTTCTTGGTAATTATCTCTTCAGTACACTCGGTGGACCTGGGAGTGAGTAATAATAATTCAGCGCTGGAAATTACTGTTTAGATTCAAGAATATCATTTTAGGACATTTTCCATGAGTTCTAGTACTTCATTATTATTTAAAGTATTAATTGTTAGTTATTAGAATTCCGAAAATATTACTTGGTATCGTTGAAGTATGCCTCAGAAAAAACATGAGTATTCCACTCGAATACTTGGCATAATTTCAATGATTCCATAACTGACGTCAGAAACGGCATTTTAACAAGGAACGTACGCTTCGTGAACTGAAAATAAAAGAAAACATGCTTGTATAATTTCACGAATATGTATTAGAAACATACAACAAAAGCATTTCAATTTATTCAAACGCAGACATAATTTTTCCGAAAATCCATGCCAAAGTTCGTCACCCATATGTATATGTATACAAAGACTGCAAGGCCAGAATTAAATCGAAAACACTCCATTCACTTCATATAAATATATGTATTTTTTATTAGAATTTTTGGCATACTTGAAAATTCTGAACTCCCTATTGGTTATTCGATTTTCTTTGGAACAAATGAAACACAAATTGTAAAAAATAGGAAAACTCGATTTTCCAGAAATAAATCCACCTAACTTGATTTTTTTTGTATGCTCTTAAATTCACCCTCAATTGTCAAATTATTGGAAGATATTTGTCAAAAAAACTCCAAATTTAAGACATCGTTAGCTTCTTAAAGAACCTCTATAAATGACTTTATAAGCAGTCAAAGTATATCTTCAACATACGTCGTAAAAACCGTTTTTGAACAGTTGTCGAATGACAGTAAAACATTTATTGTGACACCACCAAGTTATTTATAGCGAAAGAATGCGCTTCAATGAAAAATAATATCATAATTCATATTTCTTAGCTATGCTTTCAAAAATTTTTTCAATCACAGGTATAGTTTTTCCGCTTCAAAATATTGTAAAGTTTCACTCATCACTTTAATAAGTTGATTGTTTCAAAGAATTTTATTGAAAAAGAATGATAACGCGAAATTTCTGGGTAGGTAAATCCTACGAAGAAAATATTTCATGCATTCTTTAAAAAAAGCTACGACCGTCACATTTTTTCTTTTGTTTACATCAAATTCTCGACAATATGACAATTCCTGGAATAGTTCTCTGATAACCTTATAAATATCCCAAGGGTTGAAGTTTCAAGTCTATATGTTCTGAATCTACAACAAATCACCAATTATTATGAGTTGAAAACACGCATAATTATGAAATACGAGACTCCAGCAGGATTTTTGTGTTTGGTGAAACAAGAACCCACTAACATTGTAATCGAAATCGTGCCGTCAATTAATACTAACTATCAACACAATAACGTGGTAACTGTATAATAATCTGATAACTAATTAAAAAGTTGTAGCGTGGAAAATATACTTGACGAAATCATCGAAAACTAAGTTAGGAAGATTATGTGCTAGTAGGAAAAGAGTTTTCGCGATGATGTGGGGATCATGGTAGGCTACGTGTTGTATGTAATGAATCAACTAGCGGAGTGGAAATTTGTTGCGAGATAATTGTGCTCTGAAAAAAAGTATAATGCAATAGATAATGACAGTTCAATAACTTAAATATACCTAAAAACAATCACGCCGGAAACGACTGAGAAAGGAAAATATATCGTTCAGATAATGATGAATAATGCTAAATTTCCCACAGTTTTGGATCCTCATTTTGTGGATGCCTGCTAGATATTTGTTTACAGCGTTAACTCACTATTGTATCTCAGTTTTTTTTTATAATTTAAGTTAACCTTCATTTGTGAATTGCGAATTGGCGATGGCAACACAAACTCTCTTTGACCACTTAATCAATTCGTTATTATATTATTGTATCCCTTCAAGTCATCCACATCGACTTGAATCAACCCTGTACGTCCATCGCAACTTGAAATAATACGTTAACTATTCGTAATATTTTCGTATTTCGAACACAATGACACAACTAGATACAATAGTACAAAATAGCCAATATTTACTATTGTTTTTATGGCTCAAGTAGTCGGAAAACCAATTCGAACAATATCTTGGCAACGTAACAAAGTAATTTAAACTCGTGTTGTGGCATAAACAAGGCGAACAAGTATCCATCTCTAACAATGTTACGAGAGATGCATTTGGGTAAATGCAACACGTCCATACAAAGTGTTCCAAGTCAACAAGTTTGCCGAGCGTAACACTTGAAACGTTAACTAATGAATTTATTTAAATATTCAAGTTGCAGTTAGTCGACCATTTATTTTCTCTCCCAACTTGTGGAATATATCGTTACATTTAGACATTTTTTTAATTCTTGTCAGTTTATTCTTATGATCCCCATAGAATAAAAGTAAAGAATAGGACGAAATTCGGGCAATGTTTCACGATTTTGGTTTTCCTGTGGAAATATATTTAGGAGCAGGAAGACCTAGACGAGCCTCCAAGGACAAATTACTTAAATTCTTTCATCGGACGCCAAAATAATATATTTCCAGCGAGTGTCACAAAACATATAGTTTTACCGATAAAACAAAAAAAGGGTTGGGTTGCTAGGCAGTTCATTTTCAAGCTTTCGGTTTGTCTCAGTAATATAATATTTAAAAATGATTGATACATAGTAAAATCAGTGAAAGTACTAGTGACAACACATGTGATATCTAGGAATCCTCTTGCAGCGACTTCACCAGAAAATTCCAACATATCAAAAATTTAAGAGAAAGATTTCTGGCATTTTTTCTGGAAAAGTTTTATAATAATCTACGTTATGGTCGACACAGAAGAAAATTAAACTGAAATTACATAAGTTTCAAATGAATATTTTAGTCAATTTCGTACAAATGTTGTGTAGTTGTTTCATATTACATGTGAATTTATATTATTTCACAAAATTTACAAATATGATTGATTTTAATGGAAATATACTTTGTAAAATATCAGATAACCTGTATATATTCCAGTATGCTTACCAATTTCAGTGCGTAATTCGTAAAATTTAGCTCTGCTAGACAATAACAATTACTATTAATGGCAAGTCATCATGCACTGCTGTTACCTATACGCTTCTTTGTGCTGAAGTGTTAATGAGCTCTCAAAGTAATCGCAATTTGTGGAAACCAGTGAAAGAAACGCAAGTTTTCATCTCAAATAACATCATTTGATATGTTCATCTGGCAGATTTGCTATTTTCGAAATATTTGTAATATTGACAAATATAATACATATTTTCATGTACTCACATGTCATGATAATCAAACTGTTCAGAAAAGTAAAATCTGATAACAGTTGAATTGAAGATGAATTGAAGTTTCCATCAATTGCAAAACTATTGAATTTCATTCGAATTTAAGTAGTATATTTACACTATGTATTTTTAGATGTTATCAAATGGCCTATAAATTTATTCGATTAAACTATCAAAGTATTTTGAGCATGATTTTGCTTGGAAAATATTTGAATGCACAGTAATTTAATAAAATCCCGAGACAGTTGTCTAGAAATCCTATCAAAAATGGAGTTTTCACTGATCAAATTACGCCATTCAAACGATTAAGAAATTATTGTTTTTTATAAACTGTTGCCAAGAATTGTAAGAATCCCTGAAAAACGACAACCAATGTGTCTGATTGGTCTATTTCATCTTGAATGAAATAATCCATAGTAAATTCAAAAAACTAGATATCGAGTTGGTAACTTGATGCTTCAGAAATCATAATATTCAAACTGTTCAGAAAAGTGAAAATCTAACAGCAGTTGAATTCAAATGATTTGAAACTTCCAACAATTTTTGTGTACTACTAGCCTAAAACTTTAGAATTCCATTCGAATTCAAGTAGTATATTTACATGAATTATTATGTATTTTACCAAAGTATTCAATGACTTACACAATATTATGTTGGCAGCTTGATGCTAACGCAATGTTAAGTAGTTTTACATTTTCCTTTTTTCAGTGCATATACTTGATGTTGACATCTGAAATAATGGTAAAAATAACATTGATATCAGCAAGTTTTCGAAACTGATTGCTTTTTTTAAATCAAAATGTGGGTTAAGAGCCGAAAAAGTCGACAGTTTTATAACAAGATATCATGTAAAATAAATTCTAACTCGGTAACAAAAAATTACATTGAAAATTCCATTCCAAAAAATAATGAACTATCAAATACAATCCTTGCCGGAGGTACTTCAGGTTTGTATTTTCCTGTCCAAGATAATTCCAAAGGATTTTATATGATTCTTTGGTAAGCAGCTTTCCAGCAAATAGCATTATTATTGAAAATCAGTGAAATGAAAAAGCCAATTTCAGAAATTTTATGAAGAAAAGTACATTTTTTAATGTAACAAATATACATTTAACATAAAGATAAATAACAAATAGAGCCCGAATTTATCAACAGTTTTCAAACAGTTTATCAAACTCAATATTAGTGATTCTGTACCCATTTTTGTTATTTAATAATTTCAGGAACAAAACTTGAAAAAAAAATTGTCATCTACTTGATGAGACTCTCCTAACAAAAATTGTGGGCACCTCGGCCAATGTTTTTTTGACTCACCTCAAATTTTCACTTCGGTCAAAAAATCAACTTTACGGCCTTGGTACACAAATACCTATTATATTTTCTTTTTAGTATATACTCTGAAGTTCTCTATTCGGTTAAGGCGTTTAAAGGGCCGATAAGAATAAAAATTGATTTCATATTCGACATGGCAATTATATATCACGATTACTAACTTTCAACATTGAGAGTCCTTGGAGCCGGAACGTCAATATATCCTTGTTTTATTCATTCCAATTACAAGTTTTAGAGCACATTCGGCAAGTTTACTCATCACAACACCAAATTACCTCTTTTTATTACCTCGTATCTTGGTTTCGCTCTGGTATTTGCAGGAGAGGCGAACAGGTGCGTGTAATGCTGCCGCTTAACCCCAATTTTACACAAATTCAGTCGTCTTTTGGTGTCACCTTATGAACTATGAGAGGGAAAGATAGCGTTTGGGCGAACAAACGCCAAAAAATGAGACGGAAATGCGTCGTTTACGTCCTCAAAGGTAAAGTTATCTCCTGACGGGGCCTTTTACGAGGTTTTTCTCTAATGTGTTACCTGTATAGAGCAGCAGGTCATTTATTGCTTTACAGGTTATGTTTATGGAGAAATAAATAATACAGATTGCCGAGCTCTTACACTTTGGTGTAATAAAGGCTGATGGATGTTGGGTGTCTGTAAGAGTCGTTTTTCATTGAGTTGGCAATGTAATTTTGATGTCGAAGGGATTCATGTTCAGGAGATAGAGTCGAAATGATGATAGCATTATAATTCACAATGGAACGAAAGCAGGGTTGAATTCAGATATGAAAAACCATTCTGAAATATACAAGCAGTACCAGAGAAAAGTTGAAAAAGAGATTTTTCTGGGGAAATGTACAGTTCTGAATTCATTGCATTAGATTAATATGAAATTAATTAATGGACTATATGAAATAAAGCCCTCATCAGCAATCCTACTAATCTAACATTAAGCTATAATCATCCTTCCATCGAGAAGTCTTCGGTTTTTTTTACACGTCGAATAGTGATCATTTTCCAAAGCATGTTGAGCAACACTCAATTTCTCTGGTCTCAAATTCACTATATGCTCTTCAAACTGTGTTTTCATGACCCTTCTAGTTTGACCAACACATGTTCACAAACTATACAATCTCATAAATCCTCAACTTTTCACATTCTTCCGTTATATTTTTGGGGTTACACACAATCTTAAATATGAACTTTCGAAGGAAGTGACTATAGTCTGCAGAAATATTACAGTGACAACTTGACATATAGCTTCAATGCATAATTTTTGTGAATTTCTATGAATTTTACTATTTAAATAATCATGATATACATTTTGTTGACAAAGTCATGAGTAAAAACATATATACCTACATAATAAAATAATTCTATAAAAATACATAATTGATAATAATGAAAGTATATAATAAAATAAAACCATGAAATGAAAGGGAACGAACACATTTTGATATTAAATGATATAAAACGTTTTATGTATATAAAAAGACCTCTCCTACTCTTCTAGAGGTTTTTAGTCAGTTGCTGTATTTGTTACAGAATGTCTGGTCAAACACGATATGGGCATTGAAAGAGCAAGTTTTCTCTCACTAATAGTATGCCTTTCGGTTTGGTTCAAAAACTTTGCTTTATGTTTGTGAAGCAAGCAGACAGTTTCTAAAATGAAAACTTCAAATATTGTGAGTAATTTGTTATTGCAGGAAAGTGGCCCACATGACTTCACCATAATATATTACAAGGTTGTATGTTATAAGTGCCAACAATATAATATACAACCTTGTAATGAGTCTCGCATCTTCAATTTGAATATTATTCTTAATAAAGCTCTTTTTTGAACAATGAAAATACTCTGCAAGGAAATCTGGCTACTGGAGCCTCAGAATGGAACTCCATACCGCAGGAGATTCTCGATAAGGGAGTAGTATGGATTCATTGATGCTAAAAATCCGAGTTCACGAGATATGACATTTATAACGTAGCAAGCAGAAGACATTTTTTTTCTCAGAGCAGTAATTTGCGCATCAAATTTTAAATCACTGTCGATATGTATGCCAAGCAATTCAGTTATAGGCTTACTTTCAATCATCTGACCACCTAATGTAACCTTCTCCAAATCCCACTTGAATGATATCACATTATTTTCAGGAACATTCAACGATAACATATTTGATTCACACCAGTTTTAAATTTTTTCTAAATCTAAGTAAATATATATCGAGTCAAAGTTACCAGAGTATTGTGGTGTCATCAGCAAATGAAGTGAATGATTCAGTTATATCGAGTTTAGCCTTATCGTTTATATAGCAGAAATAAAATTGGGCCTAACACTGACCCCTGAGCAACACCGCGTATAATTTTTCTACTTTCAGAGGCTTCGTTACTCAATGATATTTTCTGATTTCTATCACGTATAGATAAGATTTGAACCATTGTAAGGTTGTTCCTCGGAATCCATAATAGAAGAGTTTCTGCAAGAGAATTTCATGCCCTACAAAGTCAAATGCCTTAGAAAGGTCCAGAAATACTGCCGCAGCTACTTCCTTTCCATAAAGAGTGGTGTAGATTTTTTCAAGAAACACAGACAGAATCTTGGAAACCTGTTGGGACAACACAACATAAAAAGGGTCTTCAAACCCACCAAGAAGATACAGCAAAACCTAGAGAGACACTATCAGCAGCGGGGGTATATCGCATACCATGCACTTGCGGAAAGGTGTACAACGGAACCACAAAAAGATTCATGGAAACAAGACTGAAGGAGTATTTCAGAGGAACTGCTGATTAGTCCAAATGGACAAGTCGGCAGTGGCAATGGCGCTCAGTGAAGGAAACCACCAAGGATTCTGTTTGATGACGTAAAACTTCTTGCCCCCAATCAGGGATACCATAGCCAACTTGTATCTTTGCATTTTCCTATTATACATGCAATGTCATTGTTCATTTACAGACTGAATCAAATACTTTCTATTCAGGCCTGGATACGTCATTTATTACCAAAATAAAATTTATTTCCAACTTTCCTTTCAGTGTATAGCAAACGTCCATGTCATGTTGATTGAATACACCATTATATTAAACTAAAATAAATAACATAAAGCAAATGTGGACATAAAAAATTAATCAAGTTCGCTATTACTATTTCACATAAAACAGAACCTAGGGCAATGAAATCACAAAATATAAACGCAAAATTGCCATAGGAAGTTTTATTGAACATTCAAGCTATTTCCAACGAAATAACTCCACTGAAAAAAATTAATGAATCCAATTGATGTCCGGACAATTTAACAATGATTCGATGTTGCGCTTTTATTTTTCCTTTTTGGAAAACCATCGAGCTGTAATTGATTCATTTTGCTTTTTCGCATTAATATAAACCGGCACAGAAGGAACATCTGTGTTGAAAACGAACAAAAAAATTCGGTTTGCACTAAAATGCAAACTACTCAGTTATCAGTAAAGACACGAGATATAAAAATATATGGAATAATAAAATTACTTCATTCCGCACTAGTGGAATAATAAAAAATACAATCTTGAATCAATCACAATGTACTTATTCAATATTAACATTAATACCAAGGGATATTTCGTTCTTTGTTTTATGATATATCATTTCCATTAATACCAAACTTGTATTTGTCATCGGTTTCAGAACGCATAGTGCCTGTCGAAGTTTATGATAAATCTCTAGAATCAATTGAATGCCTCCAGTGAGTTGTAAGGAAAAATCAGTACCAGGAAAACCCTGAATTTTTCTTTAATTAGAATTCTCGATATTACTTTCTGTTACAGCTGAGCTTCTACACCCAACATGTCATTTAATTGTTGTAAGATCAGCATTTCAATTAGCCAGTAAAGTTGTTGGTGTGCCTCATACAGTGGCTGCTATAAACTGCGTTTGCCAGATTGAAAAATTAACAGGTTGTGAAGTGCATTTCTGATTAGCGTATCATAATAGTTATTTATGTATCAAGGGCGTAAAGTAGGCGTTTATGGCCTGCGGCGTGGATAATGGCCCGAAGGCATTAGCCGAGGGCCATTACACGCCGAAGGCCATAAACGCATTTTACGCACGTGATACATAAAATTTTTTATGCACTAGCGGAAGTATCAATATCAAAAGACACGCTAGTTGGAAATCAACTACAGTAGCAGAGAGCTACATTGAACAATCGATTTCAAATAAATTGAATATTGCCAAAAAAATTGCCGGCGATGGTGATAGACCGATACCAAATAATAATTATTTTGATCTACCATCCACATCTAAAATGAGTGGTGAGGATGTTTCAAAAGGGAATTATTATTTTCAAGAGAAAAGTGAATATCCCACCCTCAATATTCAAAATTGTAACAATTGCATGGTTAATATAAAATTCTAATTTTCAGGGTTCAGCAAAAATGTAGATTATGAATAAAAGTTGTTAAATAAGTATTTCTTTATTGAACTGAATTCATTGTTTCGTGGTAGGTCTTCCGTGAAATGATGTGCGTAGGTATATATGGACAATTTTAGTATATTGTCTACTTTACCGTCCGCGGGCCAAATTGCGCCCACGGGCGGTAAAGTGCCACTTTACGCCCGGCGAACCGGGCAGTAAAGTGTACTTTACCGCCCTTTACTTTATGTAAAAACAGGTATTTTCTACACATCTATACAGTATTTATAGAGAATCCTGCTTCTATAATGTGAATTTTTGTAAAATGCAGGTATCGAAATAAGCAGATATGCTACTCTGTCTTGTACATCACTGATTTTCAAAATCGTCAATTCACAGTATCGACAGGTACCAGACACTCCCATTATTAGTGTAACCTGAATATTTCAAATTGTAATAATAATATTATTATTATCATAAGGTTTCCTGGACTTGCCCGTCAATAATTGGCATGTTGCTTTTTCAGCTTCCTTGAGGATTAAATCAGGAACAGAATTATTTTCTGTCATTTTTCACATACTTCACAAATTTTTTACAAATGGAATCGACAAACAATCGATCAATTAAAAAGTTAGTATATTTTTTCATGTGTATATTTCAATGCGTGTATTTACATGTATTTATTAATATTTTTAGTAAGTGATTGTATTTTTTTTAATCTTTATTTAATTTTATTCATACATGACACTGTATTTACTCTAGTAAATTATTTAGTTTTCAACTAAATGAAGAGAAATAAATATTTTATATTGCTTTACTCATGTTGATTTTTGTTAATGAAGAGGATATCAAAACGTTCATCTTTTATTGATTTTCGCCTCCTCCTCCCCCACCAATTTAGACCTTTCGCGTTTTGATGAAATGATGCGAAGGAGGAATCCTTTACTAAACCTCGTCCGTTTAAATACTGATGGAAACAACAGACTGTTACACATCAGCAACAATGAATATGTGCTGCAATTGAAACAAACGTTAATAAAGCCTCAAACTCGGCTCTGATTACTTATTTCCACTCCGAATTCAATACCACATAAATCCGACCCTATAAATAGATCCGACCACATTGTTTCCATCCCGATGCCGAGAAAGTTGCATCCCTTTTCAACAAGCGTACACATCGGCAACATTGTAATCTTCAGCGTCCGATTTCCGAAGGAGACGTCACATTTACATGGCATTTATGTCTCTAATACATCTTTAATGGTTTCCCGATAGACAGGTGTGGCCGACGAGGGACCGTCTCACTCGCTTTTTGGGGATATTTGGGTGGATGGAAGGGAAATTTGCACGAAACGTGATGCCGGATTCGAATGTTAGTTTTACCTTTTAACGAAGAAGGTTTGGAGGATATGATGAATTTCTAGTTATAGTCGGGGAGCTAGAATATCTTCTCAAAACGGCACACACTGGTCAGTTAGAACCGAAAGGATCCACACAAAGTTTTCCATGGAGTGGTTTTCGACCCAACCGTTATCCAACAGGTAGTGGATTTGGAGCGACTTCTATCGTCGCAGAGAACAAATTTACATTACGGCAGTCGTCTACTGAACGTAGGCAGTAATAGGTTAGGCTAGGCTATTATAGTGAAGTAGTTGAGTCAATGTTTTCGGTTTCCATTTCATTAATTTTGTGAGTTGTTGCCTGTAAGTGACGGGCAGATATATTCAAGGTCATAGCTCTATCAAAAATTTGATCAAGGTAAATTTTGAGAGACTGTGGCTGCACTTCAAATACCATCGAATACCGAATTAAATTTATTTTCGTTTTGAATCGACTAGTGGAAATGTCCTTTTTGTACTGAAATTTTGTTGCCTTTCAAGTGATGACAATGCAGAGTTGTTCCATAGCAGAAATGTATTTATTCCCATCAATGATCAGGCAATTCGTAAACAACCCACCAGCACCATTGGAAGTTATAATACTGTAGTAAAACTGCACTTACTAATTTTCCTAATTTATTTGAAACACTATTTAAAACAATTATCAACTAAAACATTTACTTACTATTTCAGTTTGACCGAT
Organism: Chrysolina americana; assembly: GCA_958502065.1. Classification (NCBI taxonomy): domain Eukaryota; kingdom Metazoa; phylum Arthropoda; class Insecta; order Coleoptera; family Chrysomelidae; genus Chrysolina; species Chrysolina americana. The sequence continues at coordinate 57,934,457 of OY293416.1, read as the reverse complement.
CCCATCATGGATTTCTCGGAGCACTTCCTGTCTTCTGCTCCTGGGAACTACTACCTGACGTTTTTCTTCCCCGCCATCTTCCGATTCCAACACACGCTTCAAGACTCCATTGTCAAAGGTGAAAGAGTTCCATTGGGCCCAGTAAGTTTTAACGACTGAAGAACAACTGGCTATTTCCTGCCACGACGGTCTTCGCTCACTCTTCTTCCAGCCGAAGACTAAACAAAGATCTGGATCTTTCTCTTGGTGTTTCTGGATCTCGATTCCATCTTTTATTTCATCGTGGAGCGTTTCCTTAATTTTTTTCATCTCGTCCTCGATGTCATCTTTGATTTTATCCACCTCTGTCTCAATGGCTCCTATTCTTCCTTCCAGTCGATTTACCACACCACAAAGTTCTCTTTTTAGGCCTTCAGAGTTATCTAGAAGCTTCACTTCCAGATTTTTCGAATTCTCGTGAAGCTTTTCTTCTAGATTTTTCGAGTTTTCGAGAAGTTCTTCTTTCATGCTAACAGAATTTTCTAGAAGTTTCTCCTCCTGACTCAACGAATTTTGTTGAAGTTCTTCCTTCAAACTATTCGAAATTTTGAGAAACTTATCTTCCAAAGATTTCGTGGTTTCCTCGAGTTTATTCATTATGGAACTCAAATCAATTCCAGAAACTTCGAATAAGAACGTTTCGGGGTCTTCTCCTTCTTCAATCAGTCCATCTGCAAGTCTTTTCTGGAGTACAGCCTTCTTTCCAGTTGTTTCTAACTCACGCTCCTCTAACTCTTGCTTTAATTCACTAACTTTAAGGCCAAATAGGTGAACTCTTCTCGGAAACATTTTGTCTCTTATTGTCTTTACCGAGCTATCTGTCTATTATTTATTTCACACACAGTTTTCAGTTTATTGTCCCGCGACGCACAAAACTGTCCACTATGCAAACACTCAAATGTTCAACAGGTCACCAACTGTCTATTAGGCGTGATAAATGTCTACCAGTTTTTCAACGCGACGAACACTTATTTATTTCAAACATCCACACTTCTGACGCCAAATGTAGTAAATCTGCACTTACTAATTTTCCTAATTTATTTGAAACACTATTGAAAACAATTATCAACTAAAACATTTACTTCACTATTTTATTTCTACGGTGTCGGTCTCTATCTGCGAACTCTGGAACTGTAACTCTGAATTCTGACTGTCCTCCAGCGGTTATATAGTCGCAAGCAGATTCCATCCACGGCTCTCTCGATTATTCTGGAGTATAGAACATTTCGTTTAGATGGCTCTTCGAATAGTATCGAAGTAATCGATTCTATTCCGGCTTGTTCTCGGCGATAGGCCAGCAGATTTGCTGTTGTTGTTGAACGAGGGTGCATAATCAATAAGATCAGGGCCGGTCTTGAAATCGTTACAATACCTTAGGGAGTTATGTGTCGATATTAGATTATTTTGTAAAATTTGTTTTTACGGATCGCCAAGGTCAAAAGCGATATCTGGGACATTCAAACAAGCTTACGTAGAAGTGGATTCCAAACAGCATTAGTTTGATGGTAGGCGGTGGGGAACCGGGCTGCTTGGGTGAGACGTAAACGCTCTTACACCATGACCACTTCGCTCCAAGGAGAGATTTCCCTGTTTATCAAATACTTTACCGAGGTTTGTGTTCCTCCTTAGTCATTGAAAACTTTATGGCATTTCTATGACAAAAGATACATGAGAATACTCCCATTTAAGGATGAGCTAGAGCAACAACGCATTTAAATTAGAAGTGACATAGTAGAGGAACATGCAGAAGAGATTGTGGAAGATTCACGTCCAGAGATGAAGCGTTATCAATAACTACAAATGGTTAACCACATTTCAGACCTCTGGTTTTGGTTTCACGATAAAGAACTGTAAACAATTTGAAAAGGTCTTTCATCAACTAATAATATTCATAAAGATACAACAAGTGACAGCAATTACTATGAAATTTGGATCAAAGAATGAATTTATTAATATATTTGAATAAAATATTATTGAATTAAAAGAAAGAAGTTGAATAAATCACAGTAGTTTATATAGGTTGTGGGTATAAGTATTTTTTTTCAAGATTCTATAGTTCCGATGAGTGTGATTCAGATAAAATCAACAAAAAGAAAATTAACATATATCTTTCTCACACAGGATATTTCCTAATTATGGTTTTTAACTGCAGGGAGTGTTTCGTTAGGTCATTTTAAGAAGAAAAGTTCCATGAACATATGTCCGGAGTTGTTTCGTTTCTGAGATATTAGGCGTTGAAATAAAAAAAACGGTAATTATGGATTAGGCTATTCAATTATTACGGATGGTGAATAGATAACAACCAATAATCCAAAACAAAGATGAACTTTTTCAATTTGAAATGAAATATCTGTAGGGATCACCCTACTATCAATGTCAGGTGGTCTCCAGTGCAGGTATTCATGATATGCATGAAATGGAGTGGTTTTATTTTTTTTCTCGAAAACGAAGCTAGATATGAAGGAAATACAGGAGACCAACAAGTTTTATTTTCCGTTGTTTTATCTAAAAACAAATCTGCGAAAAAAAGGCAGTGGCGTACTTTTGTTGAAATATGGTTGGCTGTGGTGCCCACTGAGATGTCACTGGCCATAATAATTTCAATCTAGTTAGGGCTAAATTAACGCCTTACTAATTCACATGAACGTACCAATTAATCAAATCGGTTCTTGAATATTCATGATACTTTTTAATTCCCTTTTTTTTCAATTCAACGCCTCTTATCTCAGAAACGAAGCAACTCCGGACATATGTCAATCAATAAATGAGAAATACTTTACTGTCATAACATGTTAAAGTTTGTTGACAAAGTTTAGTTTCTTAAAACTAATGAATTCATATGACATTTTCTTCTCAAAATGACCTAACGAACCACCCCCTGCAGTTAGGAACCGTAGTTAGGAAACACCCTGTATACAGATAAAAAAATTGTTGTTTGTTTTTTCCGTTAATCAGCTGTCATCCCCCTATGAACGACAGCCCTCAGAAGTCGAAACTTGTGCGAGCTAAGGATTAACGAGGTCTTACCTTTTAATGTGCGATTCCTAGATAAACTTCAAATAGAAACTGATAATTCATGTTCAATAACGGAAATTGAAAATCTTGATCATTTACATGAAAAATTGATTTGCATTTAAAAACTCGAAATTCCATAAATACAAGGTTACTCTTTTTCTCACTGACATTTTGAGTCTGCCTGAAGGTTTTTAACACGAATTCACTTTGTTTACAAACATACATTACGACAGAATTGACAAACCAAACAAGATTATGTAAGCTTAATCCGATACAGAAAATATAATTCCTTCATTTTATACAACGTTGCCAAATGGGTCAACCATCTAATACTGATTTCGTTTATTTTATTTTTTTCGGTGTATCGATTGCCGTGATATAACAGGGTAGCTCAGTACGTGTTTGGTAACAGAATAATTCAGTTTCATTTGCATCATTTACGACTGTCAAAAAGTCAATCTCTTATATTATCGTACTTTGAAACCAAATTGTTTTATCAGTGCTGAGAACGTTCATGGAGCAAAATAATAAAACATCTAACAAGTCGAACTTTGAAACTGTCTCTTAAACAATTCATATCGGTTACTGTTTGTCAACTTCAGGAGATAGACACATGTCATTGCAGGTATTTTTTAGGCTTTTTGAAGAGCTACAATTCTTCAGTACACTATATCAATGAATCTTTAAAGGTTTAGCTGGCGTGAGCACCTAAAAATCAATTATATAAAAATTATATTGTTCCATTTAGGTACTTATAGTCATTACTGATTTATGTTAGTACCCGCATATCACCGAACTAGTTACCAACTGTATGTTTTTTGAGCAGTAAATGTATTCGATTATATTTTTAGCATTAAAGATGCTTGTATGTACTATTGGAATGGCTCTGACGAGTTAAAAACTTATTCGTTCTAAATTTCATAATGATTTTGCGTTCATATGAATGTCTCACTTTCCAAGATAAACATCCCTGTACCTTCTGTTGTGTAATTTGGTGAATTCCACCAAACCGCATCACATACGCCACACACATATTATTCTTCCCAAAGTTGTTACAGAATCACCTCCGGCAGTAGCCTGTAACTTCCTTGAACTAATATTAATTTACCAAATAACCTCATTATATTAATGAATCTTGGTGCTCTCCACTCGAATTGCAGTAAATTAAGATAAAACGGTAATCGTGAAGGTATATTTGCCGCAGTGAATGTTGAGAACTTTCAGTTCTTTCTGTTAAGTACTTGAATACCGTATGTTCTTATTTGACTTTATAATCTTGATATTCTTGATTGATTAATTAACTCTGTTTTTTGTTTCGAAAGAGATTCATCATTCAACATCATACTATACAATATAGTTTGCAAAACAAAGAATACCAATTCAATTATCAAGAACAAAAGTAAAATATTAATAAACTCACTTAATAAGGTGGTATAAATAAGAAATATATAAATATAAACTTCTTGAGAATGTCCATATAGGACGAAACTGTAGTAACGAAGTGTTACAAATCAAAGTGGTATAAAAACTTAAAAATTTTCTTTTCTAATTTTTTATGATGATCTCCTACCACGTAGTAACAGCTACACCCATCAATTTATTGCTCAAAATCCTTAATCTTAATGAATTTTATCTTTGTATTTTCGAAATGGTCTGATCGAATATTTCTCCAAAAGGCAGAAATATTCAAATAATACTTCCACCTTGCCTATCATTCAAACTGCTGCTGTAAAAAAATTTTCTCAACAACACATTTTTTCGTGTTGGCAAAATGAAAATATTTTTGGAAAAATTCTTCATTTTGTTTCTGCTTTCAAAATTAAAAAAGTCCAGGAATACACGATCTAACAGTAAAATGTGGATTCATTATTTTTGAGGCCTTTGGAGTTATCAAACGCATCGAGTTTGAAAAGGAGAGGGAGAAGATATTCTTAAAGAATTCAAACAACCTATTTACCTCATGAATATATCGGATATTTTGGAAAAACCTGGAAATATTGATTGAATATCAAAGAAAAACTTGTAGTTTCTCCAAAATTACAACCAATATCAGAAATTACTCAATACTTTATGCCCAATTGATTTGATATTAGAAATCAAATTTGACTTATTTCCCAAGAAAAAAAAAACAAGACCATTGACAATAGTTTCGATTTGAAAGGTCGTGAGAATAGTACACAGACGTGGAATATATGATACCGGTTTCTATTAGGTGGGTTTAATATAACAGAAGCTGCTTTTTAATACAAAAAGAGGGTTTTCCGATTTTATGAGAATTTTCGGTAGCTCCAACTTTATTGAAATTTCAATATTTAGACAATCATATTTTAGCTGAAGTATATGAGAAGAGAATGTTATGAATGGTTCAGTTAATTTGAAAGATTTAAGGGGCAGTTGAGAATACCATAGCATATGGCATAAGATAAAATACTACAACTTGTCTTACAAGGCCATAGAATCGTGTAATTTCAACAAAATCACCAAAAGTAACTGTGATGAAGAATTACGTTGATTTTTTCATTCCAATTTTCTTTAGTGAAAAAAAAACAAGGAAGACTGTAATGTCTATAAGAAAATATTTTATCATAATTTTTACTCGCAAATGTCAAAAAAAACAGTTATTTAATACGTTGCCGTTTCCCGATTCAATATTCACGTTATCATTTCACTTATAATTTCGTAACGAAATATCATGTATCTTTTGACGTCACGGGTATATATTTTCGTCTTGACGAAAAGGACAGCACTCGGCCAATGCCATATAACCTTCTTGGGAGCAGCGATCGTCTGATAGCATGTACGTGATACTTCTTTTCGAGCGAAATAATAAAAATCCCATCATTATTTCAGAACTTTTAGATAGCCAAACACAAGTCCCTACGCCACGCCAGTTTGCACCGAAAAAAGTAAGGAAGAAGACGAAGAAATGGCCGCGTGTCGCAAAACGACGTTTTCATCCTTGAATAGACCGAAAACGGCCATTGGACGGAAATGAGCTTTTTGATCCCGATCCCCCATCGAGAAGGATGTACAAGGTGGCAATAGAAAACACATAGGCTAGTGTACAACTGACAACCTGAATGAATGTTTGGCTTCCAATAGAGATTTTTCCAAATTTAAAAAATCAAATATTAGTAAAGACACCTACATAGGTATAGATAAACAATTTTTTTTGTTTCAACCAATAGAGCTCTGAGTTCGACAACAGAAAATACTAGATATGTCAAAAATCTGTATTTTATGTGTTTGTGTTTCAAATCAATTTCAATTATAAAAAAAACATGAGCTCTTTGAATTATACATTATCAAAATAACAACATCAATAAAGCTATACATAAGAACATAAGTCAAGTCCTTTATATTTCCCTAGATATGTATATAACAATAATGCAGTTTAGTGACCAATCTGCCAATCAGCCCTATGCTGTATCACAAATAACTTCACCGTTATTCGCCATTCCCGTTATTTTGCTCTGATTGGTAATAGCAAAGTAACGGAAATGGCGAATAACGGAAATGGCGAATAACTGTGACAGCTTAGGGCTGATTACCACTAACCACAGAAACACAGGAATTCATTCAATAGTAAATGAATATTCAAAAATCATAATTAATTGATTCATAACTGCGGCATTCCTGAAAAATAACAATTATTGTATGAATGATTGTTTATAGTTGTTACAAATTCTCTAATAAAATCATTCAGGCCAATTTTACCTGGATATTTTGATGATTGATGGAGTGATATCAAACTACCTCGAGAGAATTTCCTTGATTCCAATTGCCCAAAAATCAATTTTCTCTCAGAGTGAGGTACTATTGTTGAATAAACTACGTTTCTAAGAGTATACCATGTCCCAACGTTCCAGCATTAATCTGCATCCGTGAGTTTAATTCATTCTGACGATCTTCATAACTATTATATTATATACCCTTACACGTCAGTTATAAGTTGTTGTTGCCTTTGTGTACACCATATCGTCTGTCTCAAACTTATGGCAACTGTCTGAAGGTTATCACAACAAACAGATATCTGAAGTAAGTAAATTTAATACAAGGAATCGAGGTAAAAATTATATTATGTTTAAAGTCATTTCTGGCTCAGTAGGTAGTCAGTAATTGTTTGCGTAGGTTTTTCGCCAACCTTAGTCCCGGAAACTTGTTTCATAATTCCTCAGGTTTATTTTTCCTCCATATTTTCAGCAATGTTCCGTTATGACACACCCTGCTTATTCTTGAGCCAAATACGCATTCATCGTTACCCTAGTAACCTGTGTGTCCAGTATCACACTCAATAGTTAGCCTGTTTTGACTATGCAGCTCTTGTTTGTAGTAGTGGATTGACTATCAGATTAGACGACAATGGCCTCTTTCTTAAACTCTTGCCTAGCTCCTCTGCATAGAGATAGATGTACTGTAGCAATTTCTCTCTGGACTTTTCTCAGCTCCTGCAACTTATTCAGTTTGTAAGCCGTCTGCAGCAGGACAATTCTTTCCATGCTGTAGGTAGGTGATAAGTAATCCTTTCGAAGATTTTTACAAAGTATTCTTACATAAAGACATGTGATATTGTATGTCTGACCCACGTTATGTCTTTTCTGCTCTCGTTTTCTGAGGCAGAAGCAAGCTGAGCATTATCTCCATATTTTGCTAGCCGCGCATCATGCGCTCTATCTATCAAGCACCCTGGTGGGTTATACTTGACCATCGACAATGGCCAAAGGATTATCTTTCCGCGCAGTTATATCGGGTTTCCTGACAACTAAGTTGGTTTTGTACATTCAGTCCATGAGCAGCCAGAGAGTATGGAAGCATTTCTGGTCTTCTGGATCATGTTCATGGCAGCCTGTCCTACACATGAAAGGCAAATCATCACAACCCCTGCGCCAGCGTGAGCAGCTCGTGCTACTTGCCAGTCAGTTCACTCTGATCCATTGTAATGCAGGAAGTAGTCGACCCTTATAAAAGGTTCATTCGAGTTCAAACACACTGTTCTAGAACTGTTAGGAGTTTACGCAATTTAACTGGTCGCGTTCGGATTTAAAGATAAGTGTTCGTATTTTTCAGGATCGTCCTTGGACTGTAATAGAGTTATCCGAAACCTGTTTGTTTTCAAGCATGAACCGTTCTTGGATTATTTTTGACGCCTACCTAGAAAAAGGTTCAAGTGCGCAGGCAATTTTGAGGGTTTTTATTGAGTACATAATAGGAGGGCTTCTAAGTGAATATTTTATTAGATTTACCATGAAAATCAGGAATATAGATTGTATTTGCCACTTTTCAAAAGGGTTTTATAATATGAGTATATATAGATAATCTGATTTTCAAAGATTTACAACAGAACCAAAATGATGAAAATGTTGATGAAGATGATGATGATGGAAATTATGAGAGAAGTAAAGTTCGTTCAAATTATATAAATAATTATATGATAAATTTGAAAAGTTTACTCAAGGAAGTTGTTTAGAATTGAAAACTATATCTGAATTTAAAATCACAGCCCCCTAAGCAAAACATTTTTTTCCAACTATTTTGTTTGTTCTTGGACTCGCAAACACTAAGTACCGGTAACTCGGGGATTTTTTTACAGTCACTAGGAATCGCACGTTAAAAGGTATGACCTCTTGATTAGACTTCCTGAGGGCTGTCGTTCGTAGGGGGGCGACAGCTGGTTAACAGAAAAAACAATCTTAAAACAATTGTTAGAATAAAACAATTTTTGAAACTTCAATGATATTTTGGAGCAAAATTTTGTATCGTTCATCATTTGGACAAGATTATAGAAGTGGTATTGAATTAATTGTACAGATTTTTTGGAACAAATTGAACAAAAAATGGGTACGTTTTTCAAACTGAATAATTAAATAATGCAAATGAGTTTACGATGACTTCATTCATAGTACTAATTTAAAAGCTAGTACTAGAAAGTTGGTTGCCTAGTGTGGGGCTGTGATTACAAATGTAGATATTGTTTTCAGTTGTAAACAACTTTTCTAATAATACTTTTTGAAGATAAGTTATATAAATTCATGATAAAAATTAGATTTTTTGTTTTCCCCTATATATTGTTTGCAAATATTTCAACAACTCGAATGCCAGTTTTCTGCAATGCATCAAGTTTTTATCAAAAATAAACTTTGCCAAAAATAGAATAATAAACAAATTTTCCATATGGTGCAAACTCTTTAGAATTTACGTAGATTTTGGAGCATGAGGAATACTCTGCAGAACCTACACGATTACTTTAAACAGAGCATACAAAAATATCAGAATCTGGTCAGCCACCATGTATATAAGTAATGAACAAACAATCAATAACCGTTTCGTAGGACGATAGTTCAATTCCCGATATTTCGTTGAAATATTGATAAAAATGTTGAACTCCCTTAGGGATCTACAAGTTTGGTTGCGGTTCTCAGGATGACCTGGAAACTAAGCGATAAAACTTAATGGAAAATAGTGATATCATTGTGCTACCGCATAACTGAAGAGTATAGATATTTCGTGGCAATCAGAAATCATGCTAATGAAACTGTAGAAGTAAACAATAACCCCATCAAAGTAAAAAAACAGTATATACATGGAACATGTATCTAGTATGTACCTCCATTATGAACTGTATGGAATGTTATCGTTTTTCGTTAATTACATGACCTCTAATCAGCAGGTTAGAACCAATAACAGTTAAAACATTGAAGCTAATCAGAGATGAGCAATATTTATTACTATGTAGTTTTGTTTGACTTGTTTCCATTCGCAAGTACGCCTTGACAATTTACCAACTTCAAACTTGATCTCAAACGCCACAATCATTGAATTGTTCGATTCGTGAAATATTATAGTTTCTACGGAAAAGAAAAAGATGCATTCAGAAAATGGAAAACGAGTGTACCCATCAGAAATTAATAGTGCTTCGGAAATAACCTCTTCAAATTTATTGCCAAAAAAATACATAAAAATTATTAGACGATTCATGCAATTTTCATAGATTAGAAGAAAAATAGTGTGAATTCGATTTCGGAGAATATGGGGAAGGTAAGTTCATCGGGATCAGCCTTAGAATGAAAAAATGTGATCTAATTCTGTCTCCCGAACACGAATCAAAAAAAATTCGAGGAGGTATCAATTAATTTTTGAGTTATGCCCTTCCGAATCTTGAAATTCGACTATTTACAAACACGTATTAAAATATTTCGACCAGTAATCGCCTTCATTATACTAGTTGATTGATTAACCATCACATTGGAATTTACTGATGCAAAACAATAATGAATAAATTGTTCGCTATCCAATATAAAGTACGCATCATGTAATTAGGATATCGACGTAACGAGCACCACTTCACTCGATGGCCCTCTAGGAAGGTCCTTTGGAATTGTTTTGGTCAACCGACTGGAGTTCGGAATAGTCGAGAATATCAAAGCCAGAATGTTGCTTTGAACGATGAGATTTATCAATTGATCAATCAAAATAGCAAATTCATCAATAAAAAGTATCATGCATAGTGTTGTCTTTTCATTTAGATGAGTTGATAACAGTCAATGAAGTTATCAGTTTCACGGTTATTAAACTTCTTCAATACTAAAATTTGTCGGTGATGGGACATACGAGACCTACTCATCTATAAATAGGATTTAGATATAAAAATTAAAAAAGATAGTACATACAGGTCAACTTACAAAATAACATTGAACTACTGAAATAATGGAAAATCACTATAAAATTCTGTTGAGGAATAAAAGGACTTACTTAACAGGAGCTGTTTTCAATAAATTGATGGATGTAGCCGTTACTACGTGGTAGGAAATCATCATAAGAAAAAGAAAAGAAAATTTCTATGTTTTTATACCACTTAACACTTAACGAAGTGTTACAAGCTAAAGTGGAGCTATTTTATTTCTCTTTTGAAGATGAATATATTCTTCGAGTCTTTTATACATTTCAGATGACCATTGAATAATTTACATTTACAGCCGTTATAGTATATTCCTTTTCTTTTTTGAAGAGTAGATGAATGTTAAGGCGTTAGCAATCTGTTTTTCATTCTCGTTCCGTATAAGTACGTTGTACTATTTCAAATTCGAAGTAATTTTTGGTTTTGAAAACAAAGCACATAAACTTCATAGACGTATACTGAGGTCATTGTTAAAATTGACAGGCTTTTCAAGTGTTCCCTGCAAGAGTTCATTGGTCAAATCTAACTCAAAATACGAAGTGCTCTTTTCTGCAGAATAAAGATTCGATAGCCATCAGTAGAATTTTCTCAGTGCATTATACCGTACTTCAGATTCGAGTGGGAACAACCAAATTGAAGTATTTTAACAATAATTCTGCTACACTGTTGAGAAGATATGCTGAGTGCATTACACATTTCCGCAAGTTATGAAGACAAGGCATTGATGTGAGTATTCCATTTTAGATAACTTCGCAGAATTATCTCTCGAAGCTCAGTGGAATGTAATATTGTTGTTGTTTGAGACTATTTCGTCGTCAGCATAAGCTACAATACGAGTAGACATTTTTCTCGTTTGTTAGAAGACATCGTTAATATATTCAAGAAATAATGAAGGAAACACCCATATTTACTAGTTGCAAGTCAGAAGTAAAACCATTTCATTTTACTTACTACCTATCTCCAAGGTACGAGCCAAACCATTATAGAGCAGTTCCCCTACACCACATCTCAGAACTCGGTCAGACGTACATTTCTCATTGTTTACCGTTTCTCAAAACAACCATCGTCTCTTTCTTATATAAATGCAGGTTACGTGCTCAGACGGCTTCCCTGAGGTACACCATTGTTATTATTTTATTGGAATGGAAGGTATATTGATTTGATGTAACTAACTTCCTTTAGATCAGAGCAATATTTTCCCTCGTCAGGAAAAAATTTCCCGATTGGGGCGCATTTAGGTAAATAGGTCAACGCGAAAATGGAATCCTCGTTCGAAGAATGGCGCCAAAGCTCGCGGGACCGCGGATTACGGACAATTTAGTGCGATCGCTTCTTATGCGCCCGCGGGGTGCGATAGTTTAGAGAGAGGAGCCCGTACCAAAAACATGCAACCGTTCTAGCGTAACCAAACCCACCGGTCGGGGCGAGCTATCACTCCGTCCCGCTTACGTTTGATTTATTTTTCGCTCGAAATTGGTTGATACGCGGTTCCTCTGAGGTCTCCCGAGTGATTAGAGCTCGGTGGGCAGGTATGTAATTCGTTTTCGGGTTATCCTTGTTGGAAGTTCGAAAGGGTTGACTTTCACTCCAGCTCCTGGCCACACCAGTCGAGTACTCGCCATTTATTTAGGAGGGTATCGCAACATTTCAGTATTGAAGAAAAGGATTGAAAGAATTTTTTCTGCAACTATTTACCAAAGTAGCCTTTGACGTTTAGATCTCATCACAATGTTGACGTTTTCCAATGTCATATCGTGACAGCATTCCCGCTGTAGAGCGGAAATGCAGGAATATATTGACCACTTTGGGATTAAGGTAGTAATAAATAGTTATTTTCCCAACAAGTGCGGATGGTGATACTTTCCCGCACGTGAATGCCGTGACCCAAACGACGCAAAGCGGAGTTCAGGCAAGCAGTCAAGGGCGAAAAAGACACTTTGAGCATGAATTAGGGACATTATATTTTCTACGACCGCATAAAGATCCAAAAAGCACATTAAAAATATCCATTTTATTTCAACATACTTACAAAACATTCAAAGAAAATCATTATCATTATCATTAATATTATTGTTAAAATTTGTTGCTTTCTGCAAATGAGAGAATAGTCGGTATAGAGTAGTTAGTTGATTATAACTGGCTGTTAGGACTAAACTAGTAGATTGCAAAGTTCATGAAGATGACAAAAAGTGAAGCATCCCAAGGACGTTTTTGAAAAATGTGGCAATGCTGATGACATCGGTGTTTCATCGCAGAAAAACAAAGGATATGAAATGAAAATTAGTACAGAGAACATGGTGTAAAATTAAAAATCAAAACTTGATTTGTTTGCAAAGTTTGAAAGCCCAAATACAGAGGTAAAACTACGACAAATTACCAAAAATCAAATTGTGTACTAGTCTAAAACGTGGAAAAGCTCCTGTGAAATTTAACAATCCGTGATGAATCATTTGAATATTTTTGGTCACCAAAATTTTTACATGCGCTATTGATTCAAACGACTACGTTTCAACACTTTTCCTACGATCCCCCGATGTTTAATTTCTTTGATTCCACGCTCTTTACAACTGTTTATGCGGTCAGTCGTTTGAAATGCTTAAACGAATTATTTAGACGTATTTTTGTCAATCGATCGTCCAAAAGGCAGTGATGCCTATGGATCATTGTAATTTGTGCTCGAAACAACAATGTGTTCGCGTACACGCGACTTCAACTTCCTTTTTCTGCTGTTATATTCGTTTATTTTTGCAATATCCTATTTAGTAATGCTAAAATTTCATTTTGAATCACCAACTTCAGAGTCCGATTGTACTTGTATATTCCGACACATACAGATAGTTATTTTTGTATCTAGTGCGCGAAATGCTACTTTGGTGATCGAGAACTGATTTTTTTTAACGAGGCGCAGCCGAGTTAAAAATAATAGTCGAGATCACCAAAGTATTTCACGCATAAGATGCAAACAAAATTTTTTCTACAAACGTCAAAAATATTGTTCTAAAATAAGTAGTATGCTTAGCTTAATATGTTTAAACTGTTTTTCAAAATCAAGTTATTACTGTAATTATGGAAATAAAATGAATAAATGATTTCTTGGATTTTTGCTTTGTTAAAATATAAAAATCCCATAAAGTTTACATGCAGTGTGCGAAGTAAGTATTTCGCACACTACTTCGCGCACGGTGTCATGGTAATGAAGGAAAATGAAAAAAAGGGTCACTTCGCATATTGTTGTCAATGCGCGAAGCTTGTCATTTTTTAACGTTTGTAGAAAAAGGTATTTTTTTGCCAAAACTTTCCAAATTTCGCTTGAATTACCGTTTCTCTTGGCGGGGAGAGCACAATGTATCATTTTCTGTATTTGGTCGTAGCTCAGCAAAAAAGGTAGGTGTGTTTTTAACTAACTTGAAAAAATAAAGCATCATCAGTGCTTGGGCCAGACAAGTTTTCCAATTCGTCATCGAAATTTATTTATTGAAGTATGATTCGGAATCAGCTCGTCGAAATACATTTGAGGGAATTTTGTGATTTTTTGAAAAAAAAAACAAATAAAAACTTTTGAATTTTAGAAAAAATTTCAATGTTCCATTCCTTATTTGCTGATCATATTCAAATCATATATTTTCAGCATGAAATTTGGCGTATAAAGGGCAAATTTCAAGAAAATGTGAGAATTTCGTATTTTTCATAATTTTTAGGAAGGTACTTTTTTCGAGTGATTGTTTTTCTTCAATGAACTTGAAATTCACAGATTATAGTAATTTCTTCATTCTGAACCAATTGGTGTTTTGCAAAATTTAACCGTTCTTCAGTTTGGAAGTTCATCTGGAGTTGAAAGAGGAAATTTACCTCCAAAAATAAAAAAAAAACTCTTATTCGTGATAATTTATGTTCTTTCGTTAATCCGCCATCAAAATTTATTCACAGAACAGAAAAAAATATCTGGATATTCACTTGTCTAAAACTAACCCCAAAAATTGACACCTCAATTGGTTTCTATATTTCAACAGAATAAAAACGTCAACACATTCGATAGGCAATCCCAAATATCACCACCCCACCTGGTTCCAAATAAAGAATAACCAGCATTCTGCATGCAATAAATCCAGACAGTTAGTTATTTTCTCGATCACTATAAGTAAATTTATATTTTACGGCACCGATGGCTCGATATATCTGATTAGCGGTGAATTTGTTGATCTAGTTTGGGTCTGAAGTTCCTTCGTTCACCGGTAGACGTCCACGGCCCAAATTGATTTCGCCTCGTCGAGATTTATTGCTTTTATTGAGATAAATTTCCACTCGACGCCATACGTAATGCCGTCGTCCGACCTTTTTTATTCTCCTTTATTTCGCGCCAGTGTACTCAAGGGTTATATTTATTTCACTAACATGGATTACGACTCACGGAATGCTGTCCGACCCCTAAGTGGAAAATATGCCTCGGAAATATTTAATGAATAGGCGCCTGTAAGGATGTTGGGGTCCTTGGATGGCGGAAGAATACACGGCGAGATTCGGGCTGGCTCGAAAATTAGATACATCATTTATAATCTACTTCAAAATTGAGGAAATTCCATACAATTGGAGTGCATATTATGCTTTTTTCCACATATCGTTGGCTAAGAGTCTTATTGTCTGCTATTAACCGAAACGGAAATTTTTTATTAGTTCATTGAATTATTACTACTGTATTTCAAACTAAAATATTCTTTCGTTTGAAGGTTGTAGACGATTCTTGACATAATTTTTTAAAATTCTACTCTCCACAATCTGAAAATAAAAATTGTAAATTCAAAGTAATCTGTACAAGTGTAAAAGGGCAATGAATCAATTTGCCTTGATAAATTACTGCGGTAGAAGACTCTCTGTCTTGGAAAAAATTATTTGCTTTTGTTAGTATTGTATTCTGAATTTGCCTAACTAAAAAAATTCTAATTAGCTAATAATACTTATCTTTTTCCAAATATGTTGACGTTTCGGAGGCATATGTGTCTCTGTTATCAAAACTCGTTGATCAATCTATCAATATACAGTGAGTCTGCTTAAGTTGGCTACATATGGAAAACTTTTTTATTATCGATTTTATGAAAAAAAGTTATTCTTCATTAAAGTTCTGAAACCCAAGATGTATCAATCTTATACGAGGTATGTCAAATAATATGAAATTATCTCAAGAGTAAAGTTACTTTATATTTCACAACATCGAAAATTTTCATTATAAAAAGTTGGTTGGAATTACATCCTTCTAATTGGAAAAATAATTTTTTTACAAATTTTTCTCAAATTATCATTACCGAACATTTATCATTTAATTTATTACAAACATGTTAACCCTTCCGGTCTGTTTAGGAATGAATAAGCAAATTTTCATAAAACTAAATTTAAATGTAATATTGATAATTTAAAAAAAATTGTAATTTTTTTTACAACTGGAAGGATGTAATTGCATATTGAAACAGTTTTTGATTCCGAACAACTTTTCATAATAACAATTTTCAATATTGTGAAATATGAAGTTACTTTACTCTTGGGTAAAATTCATATCTTTTGGCATACCTCGTATAATCAATAATAAAAAAGTTTCCCATATATACTTAAGCAGACTCACTGTATGCTTTATCGTCAGAAAAATTATATTTCTATTGACAAAGCGAGTAGGTATACTTGAATCAAATATGAAGGAATAAATTACTAAATAAAATGTATACATGTATATAAGTCACAGTCATGTTGAAATTTTAAATAAATAAAAATTAAATAGGTATTTAAGTAACAAGGAATATAAAGACGTGTTAACCTCTTTCCCTCCTGAGCTAAAGTGGTTCGGCATCCACTAGTACGTAAACTGTAGGTCCCGGATCTCCCCCGCTCGCGCAAATTTTGCTTATGAGGGTGTTTCTCCAAAAGCCTGGCTGATTCGTAAATATAAACAAACAAATTTTTTACATCACCAACTATTCTGCAGTATTCCAAAAAAGAGAGCAGGTTTGTAAGTGTGGTATCACCGACGAGACAAATTGTCCTAAACACATTGTAGATTCGTAAAGAGATATAGTCAGTAAAAACTAGCACACCACAGTGCAAACTGGACACATGAAAAGATCATTATGAAAATACAAAATTATACAATATGCATCAGTATAAACAGAATACTAACACTTAATTATTTAACACGCATAAATATATGAAATATCATTCATTGATATGAGCCAGTGGATTGACAGCAATACGTAATGAATTCATGTATGTTTAGAATGCATCAACTCGGATTTGAATTTGATAAGGTTTGGTAGGTTTTTTAAATCATTCGGAATGATATTGAACCATGCAGTACCATGAAGAGTATTTTGGAGACTTTTTAAAGACAAGTATGTGGTGGGTTCCAATCAAAATACATTTTTCTTCCTTGTTGGGTAATTGTGGATATAAGCATCGGGTGTGAAATTATATTTGTTTCTACAAGCAGTTTGTATGAATAAATGCAAGTGAAAGTTGAAATTTTGCGTTCTATAAATGTGTTCCTGCAAGATTATCGATAATACTTTTCTGGACAAAAAACGCCATATTGCTATCAATAGCGAGTCCATAGGATTGGTCAGGAATTCATTCTCATAAGTACTAGATGCAATTATTGATGTACCATTTGCAAACATGTAGACCTTTCCGCCATTGGGGAACTTCCGAGTGGATATTTTGATACATAAGTATACCGTAGTACCTGTATGAGCTCGCTCTTTTCTGGTGTTTCAATCTTTGACACTAGCAGTTGACTCCTGGCCTCTTGCCAAAGTTTACAGTAGTTTTTTCTCAAGTTAGTAATTGCCCAGTATAAGTAGTTGTTTCAGAGTAGTTTATATGACGTGGAGAATATAGAAGTTGATGTTCTATTCTATTTGACTGAAACCAAGTGCACATTTTCATATTGTTAATAGTTCTAAGGAAACGTGCGGGAAGTGTAAACTATCGCGACGACTGTGTACATAGCAGTTGAAGAAAAACTAAGTAGGCAATAATTTTAGTAAAACCATTTGTAACCTGTAATATCACAGGGTTCTGAATATTATAAAATTAGACTTATTAGTACAGAAGGAAAATTATATCAGACTTTCATTAATACCCGTATAGACAGTTTCAACACCTACTATTCCACACTAACGATGAAAACGGTGGATTAATGAGCTCAGTTTGAGTTATTCTGGCGCCATATCAGTTCATCAGAAAAACGGAACACGTGTAAGTGTAGAAGAGCTATAACAATTCAAACCGAGGGAAACATTAATATTAATCATCAAAAATTGTGATAAATGAACCGAAGCCTGTCTTTTGGAGATGGATTTGAATGCGGATTTGGGGTGTTAGTATATTATTTCATCACAATTAAAACAGACGGATAGTGCAATTGTATACAAGCTGGTTGTGTAAAACCATTCACATGACTTCCAAAATTGAATGAAGCGTATATTTTGAAAGAAGCCTTTTTTTGATATGCATGAATTGATCAGAGGTTCACTACCCTTCAAACAAAGCTTTGTCAATTTTTTCATTCAACTTTCAAGCGTCCGGAGCAACTATCAGTGACATTTTCAACAACACGTTTTCCACCTCTCAGGTGAAAATCCTAAATATACAAATTGTAGATCTGGAACTATAATTTCAGATGCCGTTTTCATAATTTGATTTCGACGATTTCGCCCAAATCGACGTATTTTTCAAAATATGCTAATAAATTGTTTAAGAGAAAATTGTGCAAAAACTACAGATCGGACAGAAATTATCTTGTGCACAGTTGACTATCATTTCCCGCAAGACTGAAAAATTATGAATTTAAAAAAATGGTATATTTTAAGAGGTTTTTTAAATTTTCTCGGCGGAAAATCCACCGATCCTAAGGCAAAAAAAAAATTGTAGGTTTTTCAGTTCTTTATACTGTCAAATGATTCCTTCCATAAAATTCAGAATAATAAAAAAAAAACAAAAAAGTGGTAATTTTTGACAATATTTATTTCTTATTAACACGAACTATCTTTTGAAAGTAATACACGTTATATGCGTCTCTTTTCAAGTGGGGAAATAGCCTTAATTTTTTTCTCAATTGGTTGGCCTAATACGTTCAAATATTATCAATATAAAATAATTCCTAGGTCGTTGAAAAGTCGTAAAGACTCATAATGCCCCCACAACTATTACCGTAACAAATTTCGTTTCTATAAGTCATTTTCCATACCTTCATAAACTCCATCTAAAACACTTTTATGACGACATATCTTGCGGACTAATTAAAAACGTGTCTTGCAGACCAATCCCGTGCAAGTAAGCCATAAACGTTTATGTCGCGTTTTATAACAGAAAACAGTGGAAATTTACGGAATTAAACTGATGGTTCGAAATTGGAAATAAACATACAAAGAGCCATAAAAACACGACTGTTAAATCCTATGACCGAACTGGCCAGCTACAGCCATTTTTTTCAAAGTGGATTTGAAGCCTCTCTTTTATTTATGAAACTGCACATTGTGATACAATATGTTCATTTTCATCGATGGCCTCCTGTTTTTTTGTACAAAGGATTTCATCGGATATTTGCGCGATTCGAGTTTAAAATTGTTTTTGACATAAAGGATCTCACTACGTGATGTGATGCTGATTGAATTCCTATTGAAAAATCTGTTTTCATTGTGATCCTTTTCAGAAAAAGGTAGCATATCAGTGGAATCAATATCTTATGGCCATATAATGACGGTGTACAGATCACCTTCACTATGCCCTTTCAATAATAAACATTATCCATTTCTTGAAACTTATAAACAAATATACAGTGTCTTTCAAAAGTATCGGAACGGTCTCATATTTCAGAAACGGCTGTGAGAAAATTTACGAAAATTTCGACAGGGTGGTTTTAGATGATGCCCGATTCAATGGTGTTATCGGCAATGTTGCCAAATCAACAGTTCTCCAGATATTGAGGGTATTTCAATTTTTTCAAATAGAAAACAATATTTATTTTCATTGCAACCAATTCAGCGCTCCGTTATCACTTATGTCTCCAAATATCAGATTTTAAATTAGTGCGGTTTTAGAAATACGACAACATGGCATTTTTGGTCAAAAGTCTGGGAACTGTCCAATATTTTCAATACGGTTCAAGAAAAATTCGTGAAATTTCGTGATATCGGCAATATTGTCAAATCAAAAGTTTTTCAGATATTGGAGGTAACTCAATTTTTCCAAATGGGCAATCCTATTTATTTTCATTGCAATCAATTCAGCGCCCCGTCGTTACTTCTGTCTACAAATACCAGATAATTAATTATTGTGATTTTTTAAATATGAGATCATGGTTCGTTAAAATGTCTGCGAAAGGTCCAATATTTTCAAAAGGGCTCGATAAAATCATGAGATTTCATACAAAATAGTTTTTGTTGAAACAACTTTTTAATAATTGAATTATTTTCCAATAGAGTTTAGAATCAAATAACAGAAACTGAAAACTATCTGACCAAGTACTCAAAATGTTTGCCATCATTTGCTAAACAATAGCCCAAGCGGTCATAAAATTCCCTCAGCCGAGATTAAAAGAGCTGCCGGCATATTTTATTTTTCAAGATTTCGAAATTTGCTGGTTGCTCAAACTACTTCAATTTAAAATCTGATATTTGGAGACATAAATAATGATGCATCGCTGAATTGATTGCAATGAAAACAAATTTTTAAAAATTGTTAAAATTGTTAAAAAAATTGTTAAAATTGTTATTTCCGTCAACCAGCTGCACACCCTTAAGAGTACAACCCTCAAAAGTCTTCGAAAGACTTGTCCGAGCTAGGGAAGACGCAGCCCTTACCTTTTAACGTGTGATGCCATGCACGAGACCGATGACCATGCTGGGAATCGAACCCATGACCCTTAGGTTAAGAGACAAGCGCTCTACCATCCAGACCATCACGGCCCATAATAGGGTGTTTCCTTTGAAAAAATTGAGTTACCCTCAATATCAGAAAAACTGTGGATTTGGCAACATTGCCGATAACACCATTGAATCGGGCATCATCAAAAACCACCCTGTCGAAATTTTCATAAATTTTCACTGAGCCGTTTCTGAAATATGAGACCTTTCCGATACTTTTGAAAGACACTGTATACAGGGTGTTATGTAAGTACGTAGCCAAATTTTAAGGGGTGATTTTTTGAGTTATTCTAAGACGAAAAGTTCATATAAACATAGGTCCAGTTATGCTTCGTTTACAAGACACAAGGTGTCAAAATTTTCAAAGAAATCGTCGTTTTCGTATGACTATTATTATTATTATTGCATTGATTTTGTTAAAAACTAGACTAGAACAGACTATTTATATGGAAAAAAGTAACACCTCAGTTTTTGATGGTTTAGTAGTTGAAATGTTTTATTGTGTTGTCCCAGGGTCTTACATAAAAGTGATATTTATATATTTTTTTAAAACAAACGAAAAAAATTCTAGGCATGAAAAAGTTGTGATTTTAGTTGCTCAATGTGAAACACATACAAAAATTGCAAAAATCAGTAGCGCACATTTTTTCTGTAAAAAATTTTGAATACGGTGCCTTCCGGTACGCCATTAGACATGATACTTTTGATATAGTTAGGGCTAAATCAGCCCTTTACGACCCTTAACACTGCCAAATTTCCATAAAATCGGTTGGAGGATTATTAAGATAATTACGAAAAAAAAAACGTTTTCTTTTGCAAATTTTGGCATCCTATATCTTGAAAACGAAGTATTACCGGACCTATGCTTTTAGTCTTATAGAATCATTCAAAGAATTACTCGTTTAAGTTTGGCCACGTACTTAAATAACACCCTGTATGTACCGCGCATTTCCTAATAGGGGACTTATTAAATATTAATATACTGGATGACACCAGTTATGCGAACTAATATCTCAACATTTTAAGTGAATATGGGTTCATACCAAGCATCAGAAAAAAAAACAGCAATCTACATTTTCGTTGATCTAGCTAAAGCCTTCAATTCCGTGAGTCACCCAGACTTTCTAGATTCACTCGAGGAGATTGGTTTCAGAGGTACTAGCCACAAATTGATGAAAAATTACCTGGAGAATAGGGTTATTTTTTAGTCAATTTCAATTTGGAATAATTTTATTCATAGAAGCTCTTTCAGTACTGGTACTGACAAAATGTTCCCTTCAATTAACATTTCTTTCATTTTGACGATGTGGAGAATCCAAAAAATCACTTCAAGAACCAAATTTTCACTACAAAATCATAGCTGAGATATGAGCATAACAGTAACATGAAGGCGGATTGTGTTAATTCCGTGTTACTTATTGCAATTTAGAATTGTGAATTTGCGAATTGGAATTTAAGATTTAATATGGAAAAATCACATTATAATATGATTAATAAAACTATTATGAATTCACAGTATGTGTAATAGCGATTTTACTGTGAATTTAAAAATAGAACTGTATGTAAAGAAAACTCAGTGTATTTTTATATTGTCAAGTTTACATTCACAAAATAAAATCACAACTCCATTTGTGAGGTACAAACCTGATGGTTGTTAATTTAGCCCTTGTCAATAACAATTTGAAACTTATATCTCATATTAAAAAAATACATCTCTTCAACACACACTCAATATACAGGGTGATTCAAAAGAACTTTGACAAACTTCTAGAGGTGATTCCTCACAATATTCTAATATGAATTGTCTAAATGTATATATGTCCGGAAACGCTTCATTTCCAAGATACATGGTGTTGAATTTTTATTTTTACATTCATTTTTTGATTTTAATAACTTTCGAAATACTGACTTTAATTTAACAAAAATTGGTATTGGGAGTAATTTTGGTAATTACATACAGTTGAACGTTTCGTTGAATTTTCTGTAACACTAATTCAAAAAAATGGATTATTTAAACAATAATAACAATAAATCTTACCATATTCAAAGTGTACAAGCTTTTCTGTAATGAGAGTTTCCTCAACGCATTATTATGTGTCAGTGGTTTTTGAGAACCTTGGCTGGAAATCCTCAATTCTTAAGATATGTACTATTCACATTATCAGTATCAATTTTCTGTAATTGTAAAGAAAAAGACGTGTTGGTGGCGCCCTTACGATAAAAGCAATAATATCATCTCTCAATACCAATTTTCGTTTAATTGAGGTCAGTTTTTCGAAAGTAATTTAAAAAAACACGACAATAAAACTTCAATACCCTATCTCATGGAAATACGTCCAAAACATCCGTACAATTCTGAATCGTATAGAATGGATAAATGCACAAAAAAATTAACAAAATGACTAAAGCAATAATTCCAAGCAATATACACTGCCCACCAGTAGCAATGGAACCACCGCATTTTTGATTAATCACAGTAGGGGGCAAAATAGGTAAAATATTATTTCGGAGTCGTAATCATTACAACTATTTTACTATTCCTCTCCCGAAGAAATTGGATTTCTAGAAAATCCAAATTTGTCTACCTTCTTATGGAAACACCCCCGACAGTTCTGTGTCTACAATTACAGAACTGATAGGGGTGTCTCTATGAGAAGTGAGACAAATTTGGATTTTTTATAACTTGGTTTTTCAAAATAACAAAGTGGATTGACAGATGTTCTGATTACGAACCCGAAGACATTTTGACCTATTCAGATATCTACTATGATTTTTCCGAAATGTTGTTGGTTCTATCGTTTCTGGAATGCAGTGTATATCACTTAATACGACCCCTTCGAGGTCATTCTGTAATTATTGGTGCGTCTATCGATTCTGAAAAATTGAGAATAGTGGGGCAGAAATTACGAAAGGTACGGGGTTGTTTCAAGGAGAACTGATACACACTGTATAAACACAACTACTTTAGGACCTAGTCACAATTTTCCCTAGTCATCACACAACAAATTCTATCGTTTATTATAATCGTTTCAAAAATCGATTTTCTGAAATAATGAAAGCACGCCGACACTATTGAAACTTTCTAACCGCTAACGTAAAAAATCTCTCGACAGCGTTCAATCTGAAATTTAATGTTCGAAACGGGGCGAAGGGGTCGAAATGGAGGTATAATAATAGGGTCGTGGAGAATATAAAGATAAAACAACCACGTGTTGAAAGGTAGCGGTATTTCTTTCCTTCGGGGCTATTAAAAGAGGAATGTTTTCGGGTAATGAATTCGATAAGGGAGTGGCCCGTGCGAGATTTCGTATACTGATGGGGCGCAGAAATTTAATATAATGGTCGAATCCTGAAAATCGAAATATGGAAGCGAGCAATTTAATAGATACCAGATGAGCTCCAGAACACTGAAAGACTGACTCATTCAAGAACCTACAGAAAAATTTGAAATTTGAAAAAAATTGGTGGATATAATATATATATCATTTTATGAATTTTGGAATCATATAACTTTCACAGCTTATAACCCAGCAGAATACATCAAAACCAAAAAAAAAATGAAGTATACAAAACATAACTTAATTTATATAGAGTGTGGCTTTTGATATTCTCCCCCCACCCTGTTAACTCTTGAACGATTTGACGTACAAACATAAAAAAAAACCTTTACCTATACCTATACTACTCTTTGACATAAAACACATTGTGATTGCTCGATTGATGGCGCAGGGGGCGCATCAACTAAAAAAACTCAAGTAGCATTGGGGGTCATGTGTCACATCTTTGAAAACATAATTCAGTTCTCTTTTCAACCATCTGCATTTTTTAGATTTCTGTTAATACGTTTTTTCACAATATACATTTGAAATGTTAGAATAAGTGCGGATCTGAGTCCCTTTTCTTATCTGACCACGATAACTTTAATGATTTGATGAAATAAAGAATTAAATTTTTTTAAGAATATGATTTTTTGAAGATTTTTGAAGTTGTAAAAAGGGCTTAATAAAAATGGGCTTAAACATTGTAAAAATAAGCAAAATATTCAAGGTGGCTCATTCGAGCTACAAAATTAAGATTTGGCGAAAACGGTTCATCAAATTTACGTTTTTCATAAACCGTTGTAAAGAGGCTTCCAAGACCTTTCAAATGAAGTATCACTCAACCTCTCTCCCCTATTCAATTCTGAGAGGTTGAAGCGCCCCCTAATAAGGGGTTGCTCGTTCAAGCCTCAAATATACGTCAAAAGATGTCCCCTAACCAAAATCATCCGACGTGTTTCGGGAAATTTTTCCACTCACTATGGGATAAGAAATATACGGGGTGGCTCGTCTGAGATGGAACACCCTGTAATATGATTCACGTGTGTCGGCAGTAGTACGATATTTTTGTAATTTTTGGGTAATTACTGAGACACTTGGTTTCTTGCAAACGTGTTAATTTTATGGAATCAACTATAAAATATTTCAAATCTAACGAAGAATTGTATGAAGGGTGAATTTTATCGGATGCAAAGATCAAAAGAGGCATTTTTGTTGTCCCTGCCATAAGGAAGGTAAAGCAAAACGATAACTTTGAAAAAATCATGAATGAAACCGAAGAGAAAGATTGCAATTAATTTTTTTTTCATGGTCATTGTCGAAGATTCTTCAATATGCATATCATCAATGCAAATAATCTCGATATGCTAGAAAAAAAAAAAGCTGTATTTTAATTTAACATAATAATATACTCATTTGAAAGGTTCAACAAAGTTAAATTTCGAAGACTTGTGTTATTTCCCTGTTACGTATATGAATTTCGATGTGTGGGTTTTTGAGTTTTCTATTCAAAATTTACACAAAGCACGAATCTACAAAAAATACTTCAAACCCGCGGGTGATGAAATGTTTGGACAGGCGGTAAAGTACTATTTCATACTAATAGAGAATCCGGCAATGATGTGCACTATTTGAATTATCTGATCTTTTATACAACTTGAATAAAATTTCATCAAACACTTTCAAGTATCCCTAGCAACAGGCTGGAAATATATCTTCAAAAAAAATATATATAACGTCAAATGTTCCATTAAACACACATATCTCCGACCGATAATCCTTTTTTCCATCAACAGTGTTAATTCGCCGGTAATACCCGAAAAAATTCCCTCACAAATTATTCATGCCGAGAATCGCTTTTGTCAAATGTTTCGTATAGCCGGCAATGCCCCACAAAGGTCGGTGGGATTTGCTCACCTGAGTATATAATTCAGGAGCATTATATACGTGGCCATATTTCGAATGGTCATGTTAACATCGGAACACTCACAATACCCCCGCCGTGCTACGGGGATATACGTACGGATTTGTCCGACTAAAGCTGCATCTATTTGATTGCTTGCTAATTGGCGATGTAAATATGGGATCCGGGCATCGATTAGGGCGATTGCGAAAAGTTCGGAGAATTCGGGGCGGCTGGTGGCGAAAAGCGATTAATTGGCGGAGTCGCTGGGAACCATAAGAAACAATCACTCATCCACGTGAATTGATTCTTTCTGTATCATGTAACCGCTACTCCATCACCTCCTGAGATGAGCATTTTCTACTTCATCCAACATGGTTTTAAAAACGACCTTCCTATTTCCACTTCCTTCTCTAATTTCACAATAAGGAACGGGCACGTGTCTCTGAAATATTTTTATTTCTACATAAATATTACCACCTAAAAACTAATTGATATAACCATAATTTGAAATGTTTTGAATTTTTGAATTATTTATCCCATTTGAAAACGTACTCCTAGCATCTTGGGCAGAAGTATGCATCGTTACTTCACGCAGTTCAAACTTTCAACGTTAGAGGGCGCAAAAAGGCTGCGCAAAATTTGTTTAAAACTGTAAGTCACTCTTATTCCAGAGACAACCACAAGGGGAACTACTGTTCGGAGAAAGATATCATCGCAGTCAAAGAAAATTGCGGAAAAAATTAAATTTGAAGATCGGTAAGGATTGTTTAGTAGTTGATGACAATGCTTGGAGACTGAAATCAGTAAACTTTACTATTCCTGATGCTTATACTAATTTTGAACCACCAATATATTCGCCTTAAACAATCTTCTATATATATTCGATATATTTTGAGTTCAATTTATTTTTGCAAAAGCCCAAAAAATCAAAGCATGCGTGTTACCTCATCAAAAAACAATCATTCACTCTTAGCCCTCTTCTGCATCTCCCTATTGTCATTCGGCGTTGCACTACGGATAACCCGCGAGTACAACTGCGGCACCCCCAGCAAACGGAGGCCTAATGTCACCCATCTGTTTTAGATGAGTAAAACGTAAAAACTCGCAAAATGATGCATCTTCATAGGAGCTTGCATCATAAATCGTCTGTTCCACGGTTATACTTCCTCAGAAAATGGGGAAGGCCGTGAACTTTTGAGCTTGGAGTGTCTACATAACAGAATGGAGCTGGATGGAGCCTGTAAAGTCATCAGGAGTTC
The DNA here is from genome assembly GCA_958502065.1 of Chrysolina americana. Classification (NCBI taxonomy): domain Eukaryota; kingdom Metazoa; phylum Arthropoda; class Insecta; order Coleoptera; family Chrysomelidae; genus Chrysolina; species Chrysolina americana. The sequence continues at coordinate 57,907,341 of OY293416.1, read as the reverse complement.
AGATCACGAATTCTGCTTGATATGCGATCATGAAAAAGCAGGGATTGGAGCAACCCGTGCAGCCGATAAACTCGGTTTCGTATACGATACTGAATGGACGAATCCAAACTCTGGACGAGTTAGGACAATCTCAGTAAAAAGCCCGAGTCAAAGCTAAATATGATTAAGCCAATGCTTGCGGTCTGAAGTCGGAACTCGAGGGATTCATTATGGCCTACCAGGATAGTGTCTTCCACACCCTCGTCTACTGTAGTCGCGTGGATAAGACAGATGTAGTCCTCCTCGACTATCAAAGTAGGACGATTTTCTTCATAGAGTTTTCGGCTCCTGGCGAAACGAACATCGTCCAAAAAGAGGATGAAAATGGGCAAAATATCGAGAATTGCTCTTTGAACTCTGCAGGCTTTACCGGACGAATGCAGAAGGCCGTAATTCTAAATTCACTCCACCTACTCAGAAACATGAATCTCGAACCCAGTAATCACTCACCCCACGGACGTGGAGAGTGTTAGTGGGGCTAATGAAACATCAGCGCGCCCTCCAGGTGTATCGGGGCTCCGTGTCTCCGGCCTGATTGGTAAATAAATAAATAAATAATAATTATAATGTGTCTATGGATGGTGCCGTTCAGCAAGCTCTTCCACGTAACCATCCTATCATATACACTGTTAAAGACACATTTGAATTACACAGTAATGTTGAATTATAAATGTATAGAATATAATAAGGAAATTTCAGTGTTCGGTCACCAACTATTGCTTCTTAAGAAAACTGCAGTTAACTGAATTGATTATTTCATGAAAATTCCTATTGGGAGCCTTCTGCTGCATATGAATATTGAAATCAATTATTAATTCCAGTCCATCACAGAAAAAAATCGAACCAAAACATCCACTGAACTCTTCCAAATTGTGCCAGTATTTCAACTCAACAGTGAATGTTAAATTCACTTTACTGACGGAACAGAATTACAAAATAATTTTCAGTCTATTCAAAAAAATATTTACTATGCAACCTGGCAAGAGCGCCACGCACAATGTGTTACCTACCGTTGTGTCTGACGGCGCATGGTATTGTATTGTACAATTTGAAGGATTCCCGGTCTACAGAATCCAGTCTGATGATATCCGGATTTGATCAATTGCAATTCTGCGTAAGTTCACTTCTGCTACATTCCGTTTCTGTTAATGACCCATTTGGATGGAGAATAACTTTCTGATAATTTCGAAATACTTTGCATTACTGGTTTGTATTTTTCCTAATGTACTTTTTAACTATTATAGAATGCAATCTGCATTTTAATGTTATGGAAGTGAAATTTCTGATAGGATCCATTCGCTATATATACAGTTGACAATTGTATTGTCGCCAAAGAACTGTTTAAGCATAATTCGATTCTGTTCAGTTATGTTCCTGCGCTTGTCCATTATCAGGAATTGTCGAGAAGTTTTCAGGCCCAAATGTCAAAAATGAACAAGCATTTAAATGGCACGTGCTTCAAAAAACCCGAATGGGAACGCATGTATGCGAATCGGTCTTTACTACCCACGTACAAAAACAAAACAAAAATAATATCAGTCACAACATTTCCACAACCTTCCAGGCTCCTAGATCAAGAAAAACTTACCATAGATAATCGAATAGGGAGACAGTAGAGAACGTCGAGCAGAAGATTGAAAGAGAAAGAGAGAGAACAGCGGGTAAATGGAAAGCGGTCGTTCGGTCGGTCTGTACGTTCGGGTGATGTGCGGTCGACCGTGTGCTGCTTTGTCGGTGACAGATCGTCGTGCACGCTGAGACTGTCGCACATCGGACCTTAATTGATGGATGGACCGCAAGGGGGCCACTCGATATACGCGTGCCGACTCGAGGGCTCGATAAGAATTGCTGTCCGAGGCTTGATCAAGGCAATTGGACAGATATGACGGAAATTCACCAATAAATCTAACCTTCTTTTGAAGTGATATTTGTTCCTTGCCTACGCCAGCAGAATTGCAAAGAACAAGTCGAGGTCAAAAGTAGTGTTACATTTGATGATAAACAACAGTTTCTAGATATACTGTGTATAAAAATATAACAATACTTGAAAAAATATCAATCAAGGGTTATTGTATTGATGATCTCGTCATTCTATGAGTATAAAAAATAATTTTTCTCATACATCTCATTGAGTCTTGCACCATGCTGCTAGATACAGGTGCGACTAGGACAATCTTTGGGCCTGCTTTTGCTAAAACATCAGCGAGAGCAAGGGGAGAACCAGCCACGGTATAAGGTGAACTACCAATTGAACTGACTTTAGGCAGCACTAAAGTGAAACACAGGGATCTAGTACCGGACATCGATAATGATGCAGTCATAGGGATGGACATCATGAACTCCAGAGGGTTCAAGTTTCAGTTGAATTTCAGAGATGGCCTAAGTGTGAATGGAGAAGAGTTGGTGCTTCACGGGAAAAGTAATGAAATGATTCGTATCCTACTGGCTGAAGATGTGAGCGTACCGGAGAGGACTGAAACCATTTCGAAGGCTCGCCTGGAAGAGGGTGCGAGCAGAGGAAATGTGGTCATGTTCGAGCCCAAGCTGCATGATGAGAAAATTGTACGACAAATCACACTAAGGAAGACTTTGTCGCGAGTTGATGAATTTGTGCCGGTAAGGGTAATGAGTGTCAACTATTACCCGGTGACTTCGAAGAAAGGAATAATTTTGGCGCATCAATTTCCTCTGTAATTAGGAGTGTACGCGGCACTGTTAGCTAAGCAGAATTAGAAAAGTTGATTGCCATCTCGTCCAGGGACATGGTACCAGCACAGCAGTCCAAACTGAGAGAATTAGTCAGGGAGTATCAGCTCATCTTTGATACCGGAGTAGGCGAAGGTGGTATAATAAAGGTAGTTTAGCATAAGATCGACACCGGGAATGCCCAACCAATTCGGCAATCAGCTAGAAGACTTCCGCTCGCTGAGAAGGAAGAGGCTGACAAAATAGTTTGCGATATTGAGAAAGGAGGAATTGTCTCAAACCATCTGATAGCCCCTGGTCCTCTCCAGTAGTGCTGGTGAAGAGAAAAGATGGAGCAAAACGCTTCTGCGTAGATTATCGCAACCGGACAACCTGAAGAAAAAGGACAGTTATCCAGGAGCAGAAGATAGGGAGTGCTACGAGACATTCATGATGGGGTCACCGGAGGACATCTGGGTGTGAAGAAGACCCTTCAGAAACTAAGGCAACGGTTTTACTGGGCTAACTGCCAAACTGACGCCAAGGAGCACTGCAGAAAATGTGTTGTATGTGCTGCCAGCAATGGACCACGAACAATACCCAAGGGCTCAATGCACCAGTATAATGTAGGCAGCCCATTTGAAAGGATCGCCATCGATACCGTTGGTTCGTTTCTACAATCTGATCACGGGAATAAGTATATCCTTGTGGCGATGGACTACTTCAGGAAGTGGGCCGAAGCCCAACCAAGAAGCCGTCACCGTTGCCGACGTCTTGGTTAAGGAGTGGATATGTTGATTTGGTGTTGCATTCGGATCAAGGCAGAAATTTCGAGTCCAAACTGTTCCAAGAAATGTGTCGGATGCTGAACATCCAAAAGACAAGAACCACAGCTCGTCATCAACAGTCCGATGGAATGGTGGAAAGGATGAACAAGACGATAAACCGTCACCTGTCCAAAGTAGTCTCTGACCATCAGAAATATTGGGACCAGTACCTTCATTTGTTTCTGATGGCGTATCGTTCCGCAGTACATGAATCAACCAGCCAAATCCCTGCTAATATTATTATGGGTCGAGAGCTGCGACTTCCCCGTGACCTGCAGTTTAGGATGCCATCAGGACAAGACACTGCAGGAGAAAACTACATCAGCAAATTACGGCAGAGAATGGACGACATTCATGAACGGGTCCGTTTGAACATCCAGAGTGCCAGCGACAGAATGAATGAGACCTACGACATCAAGGACGATGCTGGTGGATATCAAACAGGTGACCTTGTTTGGCTGTACAACCCTAAACGTCGCTGTGGACTATCTCTGAAGCTGCGGAACTCGTGGGAAGGGTCATGAAGAGGATAAACGACATCTCCTACCGGATATATCCATGATCAAGTCCGCACCCTCTGACCACCGAAGGATGAAACGATATTCCAGAGGTTCATGTCCCTGTTCTCAAACGGACAAAACGTTCTTTGTGGTGTAACCCGAAAGGGATCACGAAATCCTTTCAAGGTGCCTGCCGATTACGCGTTAGCTCACTGTGTGGCAGAAGATCTCCAGAGTCATTGCCGTATTATTCTCCAAGAAGTTCGGCCGACTCCAGGAACTGCGGAAACAGAACCCAGAAGTTAGAGGGGTGCTGCAGCTGAGAAAGAGCCAGAGAAACATCTACTATCTGGTCACCAAGAAGCATTCTCGAGATAAACCGACCTATGAAAATGTTTGGAAGAGCCTCACCAGATTGAGAGATAGATGGTGGACCAGAATCTTGTGGACCTGGCAATCTCAAAATTGTTTTGTGGGATTGATGGGCTGGACTGGAGAGTTGATAGAAGCATGTTGGAGACGATATTCAGATTCATCGGCGTCAAGATTTTGGTGTGCTGTAACCATATTCCTCGACCCAACGCGAAGACTGAGGAGTGTTACTTCCATCGAACTGCAAGGTGCAGATATGGAGAATCTTGCAGGTATCAACACACTCCAAGTACGACATTTTGGGACGAAACATCTTTAAGAAGGGTCAGTGTAATAAATCAGGCCGGACCTGATCACGTCTGTTTAGAAGACCACGCTAAGCCTGCTCGGGTGATCTTACCTATGCTTGTTGACGGTACATCGTTAACTCATCGTTCCATCCGCGCCGAGAACTTACGGGAGCCATTTGAAAGAGTCACCGTTCAGTCGCGGTAAAAAAATTCTACTTGCCGGTATATGAGACGCGCAATATCAGATGGCAGGCAGAGTCGCAGAGTTGCAGGTATAGTTCGATAGTTCGTAAACCGTCAGAGTAACGACAGTAATTGTGATATAAACGTTTCAAATAAATTAAGTTATTGTTTAGAAGAGTTCTAAATAAATTGGCGAAGTTAGTTAAGTGTATTTTCACTACAACACGACTATATCGCTTCAAGTGGGCATAACTAATAACTTCGTCATTTGCTACCAAACCACTTCATATATCAATTCAGAGCGGATGATACTGAACAAGACAGTTTCTCGAAGTACAAATAATATCCGAACGCAGTGATATATTTGCAGCACGTCTGCTTGAACGTCGTCGTTTATTGTAGCGCTGATCTCCATCTGTCATTAATCGAACATACGACACGACATACTGAGAAGGGCGTATTCACCATTATACGGGTTGATATTCTCTTGTCAAACTATTTAATCTATAACAGAATAATGACTCTCTGGAGGCGAAGTTTGCCCACAAAGGATGCTAGTATTCGTGATGGAAAACTGAATATAAGGAAACATCTACGATCATAGGGGCGATTATTATAGATCTGTTATTTTTAATTAGAAGGCAACTAGCAACATGCAGGGGACCTCCATTTGGAAAGCGATACGGTGAGAGTTGATGACAATTTCAATTACATTTGAAAATTCATTTCGTAGGTATCTGTTTTTAAAATACAGAACAAAATCATCCATAGCATTGAGAGAATGTTTTATTCACTGATAGTGAACACAACAGAAATTCTTATTTTTTATTTGTGCCCTACAATGTGAATGAAATGTCTTTTTTTGGAATGTCCTGTTTTAAATGAAACTAGAGAAAATTGGAATGTATCAGGAGTTTTTGAATATGTTACTCTCAAAACAGCGTGATACAGCTGAAGAAATAATTTTTTCCTTATTAGTGCAATTCAATTGAAAGCTTTCATTTAAAATGTTTTCAATTCATATTTACTCATGCTTTTTGACTACTATCACGGACTTTTTTGTAGATTTTTGGGAAGTATGATAGCTTCATCATTCATTTATTAGTTGAATGCGAAATATCCTAGGTTTTCGTCGGCTTGATCGGAAAATATCCCCTATTTTGTAGAAACTCCACATTTCACAGAAAATAAATAAGATAGTTCTTCATCTAAATTAAATTAGCTTTCAGATAATGGAGAATAAGTCCCAACCTTGAGAGGTATTTTTCTTTTGATACATTTAAATTTTCTTTAGTTTCTTTGGGCTTTTTATGAAAGATATTTCATTCACCATAAACAGGTATTGCATGTTTGGCATAGGTACCGCACTATTACTACGAATATTTTTCAACAAGAAGAATTGCTTGAAAATAGTCTATTTCGGTCCCCGATGGAGTAAATGTGGTATCAATAATATTCGTACATTCGAAAGTATGTCAGAGGACATTTCAAGGTAACAGAGGTTCTCCCGAATAACCAATACAAGGTGAAGGAGGATCTGCATATGGAAGATCAAATCATTCAGGTTCCAGAAACGTTGAGGTAATTGAGAAATAGAGCCCTTGATTGCACAACAGAGCCCTTGATTGTTGTTATTATTAAAATTGTTATTTCCGTCAACCGGCTGCACCCTTACGAGCACAACCCTCAGAGGTCTTCGAAAGACTTGTGCGAGCTACGGAAGACGTAGCGCTTACCCTTCGTGTGATTCCATGCACGAGACCAGTGGGAATCAAAACCACGCCCCTGTAATTGAGAGGCAAGCGTTCTACCATCATGACCACCAAGGCACCATAGAGCCAATGATGGCATAATAGAGTCATTAAAAGCCCAATAGAGCTCTTGATGGCACAAAGTGCCCTTTAATGGCATAATAGTGCCCTCTATGGGCCTAACTCAGACTTGATGGCACATTTTAGGTAGTCCTTAACGAAAGTTCAAATCAATTGATGTTACAATTGAGCCCACTGGTGGCTAACAAAATTTACCCAAGCTCATTTGTATAAGTATAATACTGTGCCTTCAACAACAAATCAGGATGGCGGTGCAGTATCCGAGTATGGAACTGCAGCTGACTCAGACTGACCAATATAGTTAGAGAAAGAGGAAATGAGGTCGGATTATAGTTATATATGGTACTAGTGTTGTTATGTTGAAAATAAGTCACGCGAGATTTATACCACGAGGTCAGGCCGAGTGGTATAAATTCTCAAGTGACTTAGGAAAAATAACACACGAGTGGCATACAATGTTTTATCCAAAAAGTGAAAGAAAACGATTTTTTATGAGATAATAATGAATAAATTTTGTGATCAAATCAAAGCTACTTGCGTCTCAGTACCCTATAAATGTCAGAATGACTTGACAGTGACTATTTCACATTTAGGTCAGAGCAGGTTATTTGTTTGGTTGCCATGGGCATGATACATTGTTAGCACATGTTAAAATAACTTTTCAGTTTTCCCTGCAGAAAATTTAAGATTTTTTTAAGAAAAAACGTATAGAATATGGGGGAAACCGATGAAAATTACGTTCTCGAGGATATCCTTACGGAAGCGGAAGAAGCAGTGATGCAGATTTTGCCAGAAAAGTCCCGAGATGCTTACGACAAGTTCAAATTGGTTGAGTCTTGGAAGAATTCACGGAAGATAAAAGGTATCGATGAAAATGTTCTATTGGCATTTTTTTACATTTGCAAAAAAAGTAGCCCCATCGTTGCTATGGACCAAATACTCGACTTAAAAAAATCTACATATCAAAGTATGGCAAACTAACGAGCTTTTTGAAAAGCAAATCACAGGGATACAAACCAAAGAGGTCCAAGACATTAGAACGACCTGAAATAGAAAAGTTTTTGAACGGAGCTCCAGACGGCGAGTACTTGTTGATGAAAGTGGCTTTGATAATGGGGATTAGCGGTGCTTGTAGAAGCGATGAATTGGTCAATTTGAAAAGACAAAATATTCGAGACAAGGGAAATATTTTCACGTAGTTTTAACTAAGAAATCGAAAAGTTTCACCATACTTGAAGAAGGATTTCCAATCAATTTGTGTGAAAAATACATGTCTTTAAGACCAAAGAAAACTAGTTCCAGCCACTATTTTGTTTTTTACAAAAATGGGAGGTGTGCCAGCCAGTGTGTGGGAATTCGAATAAACCGTTACCGTTCTCCTTCAATTTCGAAATCAATATGAATTCTGCTTGTAATAGTAATAAATAAATGGAATACTCTTACTTTGAATATGAACGTGAGTTATAATCCATAACTCACCAGTGAGTTATGGATTATAACACACTAGTGTGTTATTTGATAGTTTACTTGTCCAAAATGACGTTAGAGAAACAGTAGTAGTATTTGTTGTAGTCGTTGAATATAAGTGTTCTTTGTGCTCTACGAGTATTACTTCAAGGCAATCCCAAGTGCCTACTAAAATAGAGAGAAAAATGTGTTTATCAGAAAGCAGGTTTCGAGAACAGAAATCCATCCGGCTACTTGACAGATACCTGTCTAATCAGACAATAATAAACACTCAATTAACTTCTGATATTCCCATTGTTTTTCTGTTGTCTAATCCCAACATACCCAACTGGCAGGCCATTCCTGAATTAATAATCTGAGTAGCACAATTAGTCGTTCTGGGTAAACACTCCGAAGCCGCTAAACAAGAGAAGAACGCGCCAAAATGACCGGTGAAACAAAAACAACAGTCGTACTAATTGAATTACTCATCGAAATTAGCGAGCAACCAAGGCAAAGCAAAACAAATGAAGAAGACAAGCGGAAAGACTGCTTAGATAATTGTCTCAACCTATCTCGCGAGGAACTAGATGGGAATGGGAGTTTTACGAGATTGGTTTTTGATGCGGATGAGAAAGGGAGCAGTGCGGCAGCCTACTTTGTTTTAATATACGGAAGTTTCTTATTTGTATACTCGGAGGGTGTTTAATTATTTAGAAATGTAGTTGCTCTCCACAGACAGTGATTGAAATAGCTGGGACGTTGTTTATGCGTTGCGTTCCAACAAGAATGTTGTTATTTTTCGGTGATGTCGGCGTGTTTTGTAGTTGCAGCTTGCTCTTTTCTCCGCGACCGTGAATTTAACAGTTCCAAAATCGATTATGCCATTGGAAAGTTAACATTTCAATTTCTGTTGTGGAAGAAATATTCAAAAACACTTGCTGATATGTATATGGGAAAATTGGGAGTATTTTTCTGAATATTTGTATACGGGAGTTTTCGAAAGCTCGTTTCAGTTGAAATATTTTCAGTTGTCTACGACTTCTGGTTATATTGGAAGTGGACCCCAACTTTGTTTTTTGAATGGAACAACCTGTTTTTTATTGCATTTTTAGAATCTACGATAAGTTTCAGTTTAACTTCATTCGAAACATCATATGTCTAAAGGGCTTCAGTTCACAGTTACTAACATTATTTTGAAAATTATGACAGATGCTTCCTAAATCATTGGAAACTTTTCGAGGATAATTCCACACCTCTTTCAACACAAGAGTGGAATTTTCAAAAAAATTATAGTTAGTTTTTTTTTTAAACGGCACCCTATATTTTCTGAACGCTTCTTGTAGAAACTTGGAGAAACTAAAATTTCTGTGTGGTTTTCAGAAACATCTGAATTGTCAGTAGGCTTTTTTGAAAGAATAGACAAAAAACGAATGCTGAAGTGTCAACAAACAATATTTGCTAACAATTTGACGTTGAAGCATAATTATATCGAAAGCATTTATCATGTCCAGTTTGGGATTTAATGACGAAGATTACTTCAATTCGTTTCAATTTACGGGGAATGTGACAAGGTTATTGAAAAAGCATGTGCATTCGCGATACCCGGATGGATCAACTTCTGCTCATGAAACCCTGACATAGCTCATTTACAATAATTGCAAAACACACGGGCAGTTTGTGAAAGAGCAAGCAAAAAGTAATCCTGTCCTGTCCAAAATATGCACAGTGTCACTATTGTTATTTATGCAACAAGTGCAAAAAGTAAGTGTTTATTGCAATCGACGTGAAATTGTCCGACGAGGCCGTTAGGACGAGTTGGACGTCGAGTGCAATAAACATTTTTTGCACGAGTTGCATACAACATTTTTTCTACGTTCATGCAAAAACCAAAAAATTATTTATTTATTTATACGCAATTTAAATAAATAATTATTACTATCGATTTCATTACCATCATCTGGTTTTCTATTAATATTACTCATTTTAAAACTTTCAGTTCTGTAATTGTCAGAATTAAACTTATAACCACAGTTGCATTATAAAAATCAAAATCATAGTATGAGCGCGTATGTTATGTGATGTGGGTTCCAGGACACTGTGGCATCGATGCCAACGAAAAAGCTGATGAACTCCATATATTGTCCCAGAATCCACACTCAGGAGTTAACCTTCGTAATACTAAGAGGGGTAATTTTGTACCCCAAATTGGTATTTTTTTGTGGTTATGCCGATAACTTTTATTTGCGTATTAATATCCGATAATCCTTTTAAATATGCTCTTTCTAAGTATTTTATAATAGTTATATAAAATATCAAATGAAAAAATCATGCCATTCGGTATCTTTAGACGTTCAAAGTATATGGGGTACAAAAATACCCCATATACATATAACATATACATATAATGTACGTAGTCAGATTTGTAGGATCTCTGTCGCTCACATTGATTTCGATTTTTAGTATAAATAACAGTCTGCTTGGTTATTTCTATGTTCGCGCTAATCTATAGTTATTTTGAAGTGGTTGGAATTTTGATTTGTCGGGTGAGTAATGCTTGTTTATTTTTATTAGACATGTGTTACTATATTACTTTTGTTATAGAAACTGGCTGTTTTATAGCCTAAAAATGTAAACAGACTCAATGATATGCAACACTTGTAATAATTAATATCTTAGAACGTAAGTATATTTTATAAGTTGATTTTTATATTTTGTATTAGTTTTGTACTGCATTATCTAAAAAACTTATTAATGTATTTGAACAAAATTTGTTATTTGTGTATTTCTTTAGTGCAAATAATAAAATAAAAGTGAATATCTTAAATATATATGAAAACAGGGTGGGGTACAAAAATACCCCAGTTAGTAATGTAAGGGTATTAAAATTACTCAGTATTACAAAGGTTAACTAAATCGGACATCCGAGGATGCATACGGGACCGAGTGAAAAGAAAACGAAAAAAAAAATAGGTGGAATGAAGTCCCTCTCATTCACCACGGGAAAACATTCATTAAAAATTGTAAAAACACAAAACTGAGGAACTGCTTGAGTTGAGCAGAAATCAAGTTAGGACTTATAACAGGTCTTCTCACTGGTCACAGTCCAATGAGAAGACACTTGCACAAAATTGAGCTGTGCAATGGATAACTTTCTTGCAGACAATGTCGCAAAGAGACAGAAACGGCCAAACACGTACTGTCAGAAACGAGGCATTAGATCACAAAAGACAGGCAATATTCGGGACACCTATGCCTCCTCCCGAAGAATACAACAGCCTGCCGTTGAAGAACCTGTACAGACAGGTACAGGAGTGGGTGCAGTAAACTAAACCGGAAAACACAAAAAGCCCATGAGGCTGAGGTGTAGCTGGCGGCAAGACCAGCATCCGAGGAAAAAAAACCCTGTAGTATACATGATGGAGAGAATGAATTGCAGCTTTGGCATACTTTACATGTGGGAATACTTGTGGTGAGTATTCAAAGAGTCAAAAAAAACATAAGTACAACCCGCATTCATTCTGATTGATTCAGAATTCAAGAGCAGATGACGATCAAAGAAGGAATGATTTTTGCGAATTCATAATAAGTAATCAAAATTCAGGACGAATATTTTTTACAAAAATTGATTCGGATGAGGAAAACTTCATGAACAATTAATGTCGATCACTCACAGTACTCACTGTAGTGATACTAATCCACACGTGTTTCGAAAAGGATAGTTTCAATGTTTTTGCTGTAATAAAAATTTACAATATGCTTGTGGTGCTTATGAAGGAAATTTGAATTGTAAGCTCATTCGAGATCGATATGAAAATAATATTTTCCGTTTATTTTATATCAATTTGCATCGATTAGATTTCAACTGGTATCAGCTGTCGTATCAAGACGACGGAGCCCCTCTTCATGACACTGCATCTGTGAATAACTTCTTAGACAATCATTTGGAAGATCGTTGGATAGCAAACAATGGACCCCATCGATGGCCTCCTCGTTCGCCCGATATCACTCCATTAGACTTTTTTATGGTTTTATAAAAAATATTGTCTATGCTGCGCCACTATCGACAAAAGAAGATCGTCAGCAGAGAGTTAGGAAAGCATTTCGATATATTTTCCCGTAAGAAATTCAGAGTGCAACACATGTAGGATGTTTACAAAGTTTAAGGCAACCAGTTCGAACATTCACTATACTTTGTTCAATTTCTTGTTTGTTTCTGTGTGTGTTTTACATATGTAAATGATCTGCGTCATGGTGTCATGAGTGTGCTTTGTCTATCTAGATATCGCGGAGAAAAGGTTTCAGAGGCTCTTTCAATAACCATATCAAATTCTCCATGAAGATTAACACATTGAAGAAATGTTCATTTTTGAATTGTAAATGGGACAATTCAAAAAAAATTCACCATTAAAAGCAAATCAACCTAAATATTGTTTGTTGACACCACACGGAAATTTTGGTTTTCAATTTTCTACAAAAACCGTTTAATTTAGATATAGGATTGTAAGCATAAACTCCTATTTTTGCCGTAGATTCCACTGGCGTTGACAAAAATTATGTTACCAAAATTTATGAAAAAAATTAAAAACTTAGTTGTAGAATTTTCGAGCTGAATTTGGCGCCAATTCCTGAGTAACTCGAATAATTTTTTAAAAAGTTTTCAAATATTTAGGAAGCTTCAGGTCCAATTCAGGCAATTTTTAACCTACCTCTGGTTCCCAAAAAAATTTTTTTTTTGTGAAGTGTTGCTTCTGCCAAAATTTTCTATTAAACTGCAAGAACTGAAAACTGGATCCCTTCAGACATATGATGTTTGGGAAGAAGTTATATGGAAATTCATCGTAGATTCTGAAAATGCAATAAAAAACACGGGGTTCCATTAGAAAAATTTGGAGTCCACTTTCGGTAGGTGTAACCAGAAAAGAACCCTCAGCAGTTTCCCGAACACATATCGACTGAGCTCATCCTAGAATAGTATTCAATTCCAACACTTATAAAAAATAACAGTTCACAAAGTATTCAGTTAACCTTGACTCTGTCACCGTAGTGACATGAATCGAATTATAGTGACAAAATTATTGTTTGTTTAATTTCTCATTTGATGATATTCAAAAGCATGGAGAAAGTACACAACTCTCCATACTCTCATAAAATTTTCATTCCAAACAATCCCTGAATTATTCATAAAAATTAACAGTCACTACTGAGGAAGGAGTCTATTCTTGAAAATCTTGAATTGCATTGAAAGTAGCTTGCACACCATGCAAAGAAGAATTGTTTATTCCATGTACAACGAATTCTGAAAAACTGAAATCGATTAAATCGTTCCCGTATTATAAGCGATCATATCACTGAAATAAAAAAACACCCCGAAATAATTTGAATAAAAAAAACACTCCTAAATAATTTGATTCAATTACGCACAAAATGAATACGAATTATACTCAATAGATTAGTCTTTTATAAAACTTCTCACACACACTTTGAAATGTCGCGAATGGGATACATGTACAATGATGTTTTATCCTTTGCCATGAATTCAAAATATTTACCGGTTTGGAAATTGAGACTTTCCAAAAGAAGAAGTGCATTTGGCTCAAATCTAGTGAGCGAGAGGCCACTGAGTAGACCACGCTCCGTTCAGAACAAAAAAAAATTAAATTGCAGTCTTATGAATAAAAAACAGCGTCGGATTGTTGGCAAGGGGATCAACTTCTATGAGAAGCTCCATAACTTTTTCTTTGTTGTAGAGCTAAATAGTGACTGACGAAAAATGCCCCAAGCTGTAGCGCCCTTATTTCCTGTCCGATTTAATGATAATATTCCCCAATGCGGATAGAGGGCGGTTATTATTATTATTATTATTTACAAATATATTTGCTAATTATCGGCCCTGATTTTCGAATGAATCTTTTCTCTAAACTTTTTCGTGTTCACTGTTGTAAAAATTGATTCTGGTGCAAAATAAATAAAGACATATTTTTCTCTTTAGAGTTTTTCATGTAATGAGAATCGGACAATATTTAAGAAAATAATTTGTTCATCTCACATGTTTTATTGAAATTTATAACATACATCCATTATTGAAACACAAAAATGAAAATCGTATATGATTGACTGCATTTGAGTTCATTTGAAGGAAGGAGTCATTTCCCTCTAGTTTTTTTCTACATCTATTCGTTACATTTTGACGTTTTATTCCTTTTTTATGTCAACCTTGAATCTGAGCAAAAACAAATCATATATTTTCAGAATCTACATGAAATTTTGCCGATTTTGGACTTTTTTCGATTTTTCGAAAAAATTCGTTTACATCGATTGATTTGAAATTCACAGATTATACTAAATTGATTATTCTGAATCGATTGGCGTTCTCAGAATTGCTCTATCTTTACCCGTTCCCAAGTTTGGAGGAGGGAAGGAATCATTTCCCTCCATATTTGTTGCTACTTCTATTCGTGGCATTTTTGATGTTGTCTATTTTATGCCAAATTTTGGATTTGACAATGAACAAACCATATATTTTCGGAATCTCCATGAATATATAATGTTCTAATTTCATCAATCTGAATCAATTGACGTTCGCACAACAAGTCTATCTTCAACAGTTCTCGTGTTGAAAAGTTCATAGGAGTAATTTTCCACCAATTTTTTCACTCCTATCCGTGGAATTTCTGACATTTTATTCCTTTAAAATGCCAAACAGAGCTGTGCCGAGCAATGACAGAAGTGTTTTGAGCACTCTTGAAAAGAGCTTCGAAATCTTGAGTATTTATAAAATGCTCGCGATTACTGAGTACTTTCAAAAAGTAATTCTAGTCCGGGAGTACTAAGCACTTCTCAAATACTTTCAAAATTATTGACAACAAAGGTCAGAGGATAGAAATTAAATTGGTGGCTACTTTGAAGGCCTCTTGCTTGAGGGCCTACCGGGAAATTTCCCGGTATCCCGATGGTAAATCTGACACGGTATGAAACCTCTTGGGCATTTTTGATATTCTTGGAAATGAAAGAATCAAGCTTTGTGTCTGTTTCGTTGATTGAGTTTTCCTTTTCATATGAACATGATGCAGAAGTATCCAGACACACGGAGAACGAAAGGACTTGAGCTGATTATTTTCACTTTGCCGGTATCATTTATTTCATTTATATAAATATTATTTCTCTTTAATTCAACACAATAACCAATTCGAAAGGAACAAAAATTGACTCGCATCATAAAGAAACAAAATATTCTCCGAAATCAACAACCGACCCATTCTTCATCGAAAATCGCTCACAGCAGCCACACCGAACTTCCTCCGCTTTCTTGGGGGTAGATCATCATAAGAGCTTTATAAAGGTTAGCGAAATTTGCGGTACGTATACATTAACGCTATAACCGAGCGAATAAATTATTAAATTTAATAATTACGTTCAGTTCGACGCTCCTGCAAAATATGAGAACGGCGGTACTGTTGATGTGGTTATTTAAACTACGCCGGGACAAACTTCCACAACTGCCGTACTCGCTAACTTCGCTTATGGAGTTTCGATAACATTCGCCAGCCGACTACTGTTCTAATTAGTGGGACCAGGATATTGATCTTATCGTTACCTACTTATCGAATTTCGTTTGCAAAGTCCGACTCGAAATTTGCATCGAAGATGAAGACTGAGAAAATGGAGAATTGCCCTAACAGGGGTTGACTTGAAGTTTTTCCAGGTGATTTTAGATAGAGATACAAGAGACGTATCTTCTTTAATGAGAAGTAATTGCAAAGGATACAAAGTATGAACAGAAACATACAGATCTGGTAAAATATTATCAAAACATTTCTGTTTGTTTTCATCTTTGGCTCATTGGGGTGTTTTTTGTGAATGAAGGGCAAAGTCTGAGTTTAATTTGTTAAACTATCGTTAGTTTTTATTATTAAGCAATGGTGAGAAGCATTGTAAAATGTGTAAAAGACCATTTGAAGCTGGAAATTAAAATATGTCATTTCATAGGTAAGCTAAGTATCAGTCTCGTAACTTTCGAGAAAGGGAATTGGAAAAAAGTAAAATGATCGAATTGTGAAGAAACATGTCAATTAGAGCATCGGCTGTTCTCAAAATCCTGTGGAGATTCTTCCATTATAATTTCAGGTTTCCATTCCATATTGGGTTTCCATTATTCCTATTTTATTGAACCTCAATATTTCGGAAAGCAACGCAACAACGATCGGAGAGTTGAATACTCAAATATCCACCGCGCTCTGAGAAAAATCTGAAGAACATATTGGTATATTCAAGAAATTATGATAAAAATTACAATACTTGGATAGTAAGTGGTGAAATACCAATAAATTGTTGAAATAATTTATAGTTAACGTTAGTATAAATTATTGCTGTCACATTAGTACCAGAAATTATTGTAAATATCACTATACATTTTTCTCCGTGCGTAATATTCATTATATTTTGTACTGGTCGACTAACGAACTATCAACCAAACATCTTTGGATTGCCGATGATAGTTTAGCAGATCTGTCTACAAATTTTTAATAACTACAAAATTGAAGTAAAACCATCAAACATATTTTAATGCAATTGATTTATTCTTACCTTAGTTCCGATATGAATGGGGTAATCCTGTGCTGAGCTCAAAGACGGAAGAGACTGTATAACTGGAACAACAGGAAGTGAACAGGACATCATATTTTCAACCTGAAAAAAATCAGAGAGGTAATTGAAAAAATACAGAAACGTTTGTTCAAAACAACGCTCAGCAAAGAAAAACAAGGAATAATGTTAAGATATTACATTACTCTAACAGTGATGAAATTATCAAAAATACGAGTAGACCAAAAAATGCTCAACTGAAAAAGAAAATCGACGTGTCTGAGCTTTTTTCCCCAATGGCCATATCAAGCTTTTAGCGAATTTGTCCAACCTTTACGAGCTCACTGTATACCTGTTTCAATGGTATTGCCACCATCAGTGAAAGACTGACTACCTTACCGAATTGAACCGATTGAAACTGTCACACTGATACCCTTTGTAATTATTATGCAACAAGTTATCGATATACAACCTGATTATTTTGAAGTACTTATAGTACTACTACTGATTATATCATGGAATTCAATCACGCACAAAATGTATCCCAATTATTGCTTAAAATGTGCAATAGATGAGTCTATTATAAAACTTCTTACACACATTTTGAAATTTTGCGAATGGGATAGATGTACGATCATGTTTTATACATTGCCACGAATATATTATCCGCTTTGATGTAGAATAATCCTGAAAGAAGAAGTCCAGTTGGCTCAAATCTGGTGAGCGAGAAGCAGTGACAAACAAAATTGCTGCCGAATAAAAATCCTTATTGGCATTTTTTATATTCATGGAACTGAGCGAAACAAGCTTTATGACACGAATTTTAGACGAACTTGCAGAAAAGTGACACGAATATTAGTTGATTTGTTCAATAGCCGACAAGAAAAATGTTCATCTTCAGATATATACCTTCTATGCCACTCTGTAAGATTGTTGGTGAAATACGGTTTCTATATAATCACTATTCCCTATTCATGGTTCATATTCTAAACACGTAAAGAACAACAAAAATTCAAAGCCTTCAAAGTTATACTTTCAGCGTGTATGAAGAGTGGAGCGTCATAAAAAAGTAAATATAAATGCACTTCCTATCAAAACAGGATTACGTACCTACTGTTCGTTTCACGGAAGTCCTTTACTGTTAGTGACAAGGACTGAGCGCGCGTGTTTTTTGTTTGTTTTTTATTAGGTTCGGTAAATATTTCAGTATGAAAGAGCCTTTTCCAGAGATCATGTAGATATAAATGAGTATACAAGAGTTTTCTAATTACCCCTGAAATATTAGAATCTCAAAGCGAAAGTTTTGAATGTTTAGATATTTTTCCAGTCAACCTACTAATTACTTGTGAAATATTTTACAGCAGGAAGCCGGATACTTTTTTTATAATAAAGATTCCAAATTAGAGACGTATTTCTGGAGCGAAAATGTTGACGTGGAATGATTTCATCTGCGAAAAGTTTCTCTTAGAGCAAATCCAGCAATTTCTGACGGGAAAGAATGAATAAATACCTTAATCTTTCTCGGAAATATTTGTTTTCATATATTTTCTTTGATACATAAAATAGGGTCGCTTTTTAATCAACCCATGGTTTTGTGTAGATAACTTTCTGCATATAATTTCAACAGCTAAAGAAACAAGAAAAAGATACTACATCATACCCTCCTCCGAATGTCAATGAATTATTAATGTTAAAAATAAGTGATCAAATGAATCCATTGGAATAATAAGGAAAGTGTATTGTTTGATCAGCACTTTTTTCATTCCTCATGATTGTTATAGTCACCAGTGAACTTGCAATATCAAGTTACTGTGAAATTACCCATTTCACGACATCGAATACTCACGTACACTATTAAATAATATATTCCACATAGAATATAGACAGCCATGAGAATATAATATTAAGAATGTAAGGACGATAATTAGTATTTCAAATGATGATAGGTAATCTTAAAATATCAGAAAAAGTAGACTTGATTTACGAATTGGACAACTTACATTTAATACCATATCATGACTTGAGCTGTTTGGAGATAAGCAGAGAAAACTCACATAAACAATCTACAGACCTCACAATATCCGCAATAACAACGATCATTAATTCAACATACAATTAGGACAAACCTTAACACCCCTATTTTCTTGATAAATCTTGATTGATGAATGAAGCAGAAATAGAAACTTTTATTAAAAAAATATATACAGCGTAATCGAGCTTACAAACATTTTGACACACACTGTCACCCTCACAGCGAGTTATCAACTAGCTTCATTCCGAAACATCATCATTTCAAATACTGAGTAATTACAAGAGCAGGTTTTAAATATTACTTAATTATATAATAATACCTTTGAATTTAGTGTATGGATCATAATCACCAAATAGCAGTTGAGTTGTTATGAAGTTAATTATTGGAGAATTTATGGTGACTGTTGATAGGTAGTTGGCATAGTTCGAATCCTGTTTATTTAATCTGTAACCACTCGAATGCTTCCTGAATCTTCGATAGAAACTGCGGCCTGACTGGCCTATATATAGTGCTTTGCAATCCTCATACGATATAATATTGATTAAGATAACAGAAAAATATGATATGCTCCGTTGTGAAAGGAAGGGTAGTACTGGGTGTGATAATCTGAATACCTGTGACAACTCGGTCATGTACCAAATCTTGAAGGTCGCAAAACACCAAAATGTGCTTTCGAAATTCTATACCGTTCGCTGATAATTTTAAAACACTAATAATTATAGTATACAAATCTCAATATAAAAAATATTTTTATTAAAGAGTTACATGTAAAACTGACGAAAACTGAATGTAACACACCGGGTGTATTTCATTATTCATATTCAGTGGAATAAACTATTCTGTTGAAATACTTCGAATAATTTAAATTGTTGTACTTGCATGTATTTCAAAACCCACGAAACAAACTGAATGTGATTCTTGTTTTCCCGAGACTTTTTAAAAACCAACCACTCATAATCTTTTCCCAACGCACGCTCTCACTATAAGCCAAACTTCAAGATTCCTGTTTTCCATTTCCCCCTAACAAAGAAATCAACTCGAATTTGACGAGCACCAGCACCAAAATTCAATTTTCCTTTCTTCTCCGAACACGTTATTTGTTTTTGAATACCTTCGGGTATTGTAGCTTGTAGCGCCTTTCATATTCCAAATGATTTTCAAGGCGATGCTGTGTGTGCTCCATCCAGCCCTTCATTGTATATCCCAAAAAAGGGCTTTTGAACAGTATCGATATCGCGCGTAGATGAATATTCAGACCCTTCGAGATTATCCATTGGAGTCCTGATAAGATTTTATGAATGTTTAGGAGAAAATTGTTCACCGATTGAATTAGGTGACCTGTAAATAACTTTTTTATAGAGCGGCTTCAGAGAAAAAAGTAATTTTGTTCCTAACAAAGTAGTCACTGATAATCTTAACGCGTTTTGTGTTCGTTATCGAGAGAATTTAAACTTTTTACAAATTGGTGGTTTAGTAAGTCTAAGGAAAACTTGATGAAGATAAAAATACTTATATCAGAGTGCACCAATAATCAAGAAAAAGAAAAAAAATCATGATGTCGTCAAGTTCGAATAGTGGGGTAGGTACTTCCTGTTTACCAATTTCGGTGTCACTTTTCTTCCCCAGTACATTTTAATTGTTGAAAATATTTTGACTACAGTCATTTAACACCTACAATAAAATTATATTTATATAAGTTTCACAAAAGACGAGAGTAAAACTGCTGTGGAACTCTGGTGTACAGTACTTTGAATTTCCGTGAAATTCTGTAAAATTCCGTAGAAATCCTTGGAATTCCGTAGAATTCCCTAAATTTCCATGGAATTCCTTGGATTTATGTAAAATTTCTTCGAATAGGAGTGTTCGTTCTATTCAGTAATTGAATTTTTCTGTTACGAGCTTCTCTTTCCTAGAGAGACGATATTGAAAAAAAAAATAAAATGGAAGCTCATATATAAAGATGCCGAATCGCCATACCAGTGAAGAAATAATCTATTACATTATTCGGTTTCACCATCAACACAACATTTTCTTGCAAAAACCTCATTCGTCATGAAATTATTGTCATTCATGAATAGATTCATCAAGGATTCTAAACGGAAAAAAAAATCTTATGGTATGCTATGACTCAATTCACAAATATGACAAGCGCAATAAAAAACGCACTGTCCCTTTTCAGGGCTAAGCGTTGAATAAAATAATGACGGCATCATACATGAAGATGCTGGTGTTCGATCATAATTTATACAGATATCTTGTCGAAAGATACATTCATAGTGAGAAAGGATTTGTACTATAAGCGCTTTATATTTATTTTCTTTGTAAGTATATTCAAATGAATCATGAGTCATATTATTATTCAGTGTGATTGACGAGTCAGTCGACATATTTGAGTTTCGGTACAGAAGCCATTTACACAACTAACTGATTAAAGAGGTTGGAAACTCTGATACTGAAAAGAATATGATAGAGCATAGTACACATTAATTGATTGCTCAGATTGATCTATAGTATGAGTGAATTTTTCAGTTGCAAAATTGCTTAATAAGTACTATTGAGTCTCCTACAAACCTGATCAACATGTGTATTCCAGTTCATATTGGCATCTAAATAAGTATGTGCCCAGAGAATTCATCGAATCCAAAAAAAATATGATATTGTTGTTAACATGAACAAAGTAATTATTTGAAATTTTTGTACGGGAGTAAAACTGTAACCATACCGTTTTGTCACACAGAGAGAAATGAATGTATGTTTTCTACACAATTGTGTATAATTTTGTCACAATTTGTTTCTAAAATGTTGACAGCACCAATTTGTTCATTATTCTTCTATAATATTGATGAAAGATTGGACAATTGTAAAATATCAGCACAACTGTGTCTTACACAACGTTGTGCCTAAGCATTTTCTCTGTGTGCATGATTGACAATCAATCAGCAATTTCATTTCACCTAATATCTTCAATTCAGTGCCATACAAAGCCCTAGTATAACCAGTTAACTAAATACGTTGATAGAATGAATAGTTTATAAAGCTTGAGGCGCAATAAGAGGTTCCCATGTGTTACTTGAAAAAAACAGCTCAAAGAGGTGAAGGCTCCAAGGTGAGAAATCAGTAATATTCAGATGTTAACTTCACTTTATGATCTCGACTTTCATAAACCTCGACTCGATCGAAGAAATGACCATTACCTCAATTGACCTACCACTAGAAAACTTTATAGTCAGCGATGATTACATGGTA
The DNA here is from genome assembly GCA_958502065.1 of Chrysolina americana. Taxonomy (NCBI): domain Eukaryota; kingdom Metazoa; phylum Arthropoda; class Insecta; order Coleoptera; family Chrysomelidae; genus Chrysolina; species Chrysolina americana. The sequence goes on along the minus strand of OY293416.1, from coordinate 57,885,306 downwards.
TCCTAATTCAGCTATCTATTCACAAACATTCCGTTTTGAATAATTAACGACCTGTTGCAAAGCATAGAAACTCATACCAGAAAGTAAACAAGCCGAATATCTTCACTACATCGTTGTTGTCAAAGATGACGTCATTAGAAACGCGCGAAATAACATTATAGTAAAACAGGTGTATTTTCCTAACGAAACAGATATAATTTCTAAACATTTATCAATGTTATTGCACTTAATTCACGTCTTTGACCAATTGGTACACGCTCTTCGTTGTTCTGTTCAAGGCAGTTTCCTTTTGTCACTATTAACAATAGTGTTATTATTAACGTTTGTTTTTTTGGCAGACCCTTCATCCAAATTTTTGGAAGACGGACTGGGATCATTAACTAGCTCAATGACCTCTACTTCCACGTCAGTGAAGTAAGGGGTGAGTGGGTAAGAGTAGCCAGTGTGTCATTCCACCTAAGACCCTTTACTATTTCAAGAGAATGGTCTGATTAGAGACTGCGAAGTTTGAACGGTCAATATAGCTCAATTTTCTATTATTTCCCCTCTTCTCTGATGTTACTTTTTTGGCCTGAAGCCGAGAACTCTACGATTCTCGTCTTATTTTGTTTAATGTTGAATGGTAAGGCATTATTACTTGATAACATTATGTATTATTCTGTCACTGGTTTGAGTCTAAGTAGGAAGCGAATACTCACATAGTTGTATAAAAACCTCTCTTCCTCTGCCAACGCGAGCAATTTTCCATATATCATAGTATCACACGTCTATTGTCCTTCTCTATTTCATCAGAAACGCCGTACTATCTACCTGTTCGACCGCACGCAACACGAAAACATTCAAACCCGCCGGAAGAAGGTATCGTCGACTGAATCGAGCGTATCAAAAAACGAATGTTTTACCGGGTATTTTGGTTACGTAACCTTGAAAAGGCCAGTGAACACCTTGCTGTGTGAGGGGGTACAGGTGGCTGCTGGCTGGCAATGTATCACTTGTTAGAATTGATTATGTATGGAATAGCAAAGTTGAAAGAGTGAGAGGATTGGCGATTTTTTTATGACGCACGCTACACGATTGTCTCACTACTGGTTCAATTAAATTATCACCGGGACAGGTAAGCGGTGCGGGGTGGGGCGCATTTACATATTAGGGCAATGTCCTTTTTATACCTTTTGAATGCTCGTAGCACGACGTAACGCTTTGGGAAAAATTCCGAAGAATAAACACGACGAATGAGAGTTACTAGGTTTCGTTACAAGGCTGCGCATCGAATACACGCCCAATACAAAACAAAGTTCGAATTCATTGGCGTCCATGGACAGTTTCTGGGAGTTCGGAGATGAGATTCATCTCATGGAGACAATAATTATTGCGTATTTTTTATTATTACCACTCTAAAGAGAAGCAATAACGATGCTAATGTCTATCCTTATCGCTAATCACGCTCCGATGGCGTTGATATCAGCATTTAACAGCCAGTTCAATAATCAACATCATAAATACTCCTTTATTTAAAGTCATCTTTACGATACAGTGTTCTTTAAAGTACACTCTAATGTACCTTTGGTTCCATAAACGTACCAACACCTCCTGTTAGATAAAGCCTCCTTCAAAACGGCATTTGTTATGTTTATACTGTTGGCTACATTGATTTGTCAGGGTAATTATTCTTCAGGACCAAGCCTGGCAGCGAGTTACCACAGCATTAAATGCCGTAGCTGTGCATCGCAGAAATGAAGTCAAAATATCACAATTTGAAAACAAAAACAATGTAGATGGTTGCTGTAAAATGTAATTATATTAAAGGGACTGGTGGTGGAGCTCCTGCGTAACTGAGGATTTCGATCCAATTATAGAGAGCGTTTTAAAAATCATTGATATCAAAATAGTATACACAGGCAACATTATCGATTCTGACACATTATAAAAATTAGTATAATTTTATTATTACTTGATATTTTGTAAATACAGGTACAGGAAACGAAGTGGATGATTTTTCTAAAACTGGTGATAATAAGTCTGTGGAAACAAATTACTGTACTATCGGTATGTTATTTACATATTATGAAATGTTGGAATTATTTCACATTCCACTCAAGACAATGAAGCAGTACTGGAATATAGGAAAGTGACTTTGAAGCAGGGCATTACCAACGTGGACTTAGTCAATGAAGTAACTCTGCCAGCGGTTCTTATAAGTATATTTTTCTCATTTGATTAAACTTCATTCTTTTGCTTCTGTAATAGAAAACGAAAAGTAAATGGTCTCCATATACACCATATACATTGAAGGAACCTGTTACAAGACCATTAATGCCAATAATTACAAACCCAGCAGTATAAGCAAAAGAAGAGTATTGAAAGGAAAATATTGTTTATCTTGAGGAGAAAAATAGAAGACAAGAAGCTCATGTTGAAAAACAAATTGTATCTATTAGAGTTTATAACTCGTCGCTCAGATGATGGCACAGTGTGACGAAACAAATTTATCAGCAGTATACAGTACATACCGTTACGTTTTGCTAAATAATAAGCCGAGCACACTTTAAACTGTTTATTTCCTAACTTCACTAAAAAAAACATACAACTACTTCACTGACTAATAATACACTTAGATCTATACAACAATACAACTAGCTAAATATTCCAAACACTTGTATAGTTCTTCAAAAACTGCTTATCACTTCTTCACAAACTTCTTAATCATAACTTCTCTTCATAAAACTTTCCTTAAACTTCTTAATCTTTCCTACGAAGGCGTAGAAGGGCCACAAGCAATTTTTTGTCAAATCCTGACTTTAAACTTGGACTCCCGACTTTAGTCTAGGACCCCTGACTTTAAAGTCGGACCCCCGAAATTTCCGTTTTTTTATAATCAGAAACCACATGATAATAATTTTTAAAAATTTTTAGTTCCTATTGTTTGAAAAATTGTTATTTACTAATGTGTTGTTTATAAGATAATTTGATATTTTTGGACTGAATCTTTGAAAAAATTTCTTTATTGCTTGAAAACGGATTTGTTAATTACCATTATTTGTCTATCACCTGTAATTATTCCTAAAGACTTATTTTTGATCATAATTTATCAAGCTCTTTGAAAACTTGAAAAATAATGGTTTTTATTTTAATTTTCATTGTTTATTTAATAAAAAAATTGTCATAAACAATAAAAATGTGTCTATACATATTTTTTCTTTTCCTACATAATGAAACAAAAACAATCATGTGCTATTTTTTGAGAAAAATGATTTATTTATATTTTTTATCGAATATAAAAAATTCTGTTCTTTCTCCTTTACTACATCTTCTCTCCTGGATTTTTATGTTTAAACTCATCAAAACCTATGAATTAATTAAGATACGATAAAAAACCTAATTTATTGACCGCGGATTATTGTTTATTCATCTATCCAGCAGATGCCGGAATTTTTTCAATTCTTAATTTTCACATATAGTAATCGTAAATAATATTTATTTATTCGAAGTCCAAAGTGGACGGGGCTTACGCAAGTCTGAGTCCCCATTTTTGGCAGTATTCCCCACCCCTATGAAAAATGTCAAATAGTTTTTGAGATATTTGCAAAAATCCAAACACGATTTTTTTTCAATTAATTGTTAAAAACTTTTGCAATTTTTGCAAGCGGCTCTTAATTTTTTTCAATAATCATATACACTCTATTACGAATCGAATGACACCTAGTACATATTTTTTGAAGCCGGAGAAAAAAGTTCATCCCAAAAAACCCTTATTGACTACATTAATACTGCAAGAATCCATTCTAGCTTCAGTAGCCTGCCCACTTGGCATGAATGGTTTGTTGTTAACATGTTGACCTAGGACACAGTTTTCTGGATGGATGTCGGTAAAACCTCTTATCAACGTTGTTGATTTCATTGTTTATGTTTTTCTCTAAGTTACTTTCTGGGCCCAGTTGTTTACATCCTGAATTGAAGTCAGGAATGGTCAAATTCTGAAGTCGTGCTCTTGAATTTGACGATCTTAGATCGCGTCGGTGATAAGTCTTCATAATAGACAATATGTCATTAACACACTACGTTCGATAATATTGGAAGAACTGAGGATGGTGACATTACATTTCATGTAGGAATATAGGCTTTCACGGCTGGTGTCGATGTTCTGGTTGTTTTCCGGGTTTTGGCGTGGTCGCCTGTGGTTGAAATCTCCAAAAGTTTCGACTGCAACTGCGACAGCCCTCTTCAGTAGCCTGCTCGAAGTACTCTTCTTGGCGTATCAACTGAAACGACGACTGAAAAAGACGACCACGGCAAAACCCGGAAAACAACCAGAACATTCCATTTTTTGATTATGAAACTCAAACTTGTATTACAACTTACAAAATCCAAACTATCAAAAAAATCATCGTGCTTGCCTACCAATGGTTGTTTGTCAACGCAGTTTATTATTCTACAGTGTATATGTTTTTCACTGAGTTAATTTCTGGGCCCACCTGTTTACACCTGAATTGAAGTCGGGAATGGTCACATTCTAAAGTCGTGCACTTGAATTGGAAGTTATCAGATCGCGTCTTTATCATAGACAAAATTGTGTCACTAACATGTTTCGTTCGACGTTTCGAAGATAATCGAATAATGGTGGATGGTTACACTACTTTCTTCTTCATGAAACCTGAACCAAACAAAGTGTTCAAATCCGATTCTCAGACTTCATTCGTGAGTACCGATTATGTTGACCATTGGCGTTACGGTGGGTATCAATCTCTATTAACAAAAGTAAATAGGTGTATTCGAGGTTTTGTATGTGGAGATAACGAAATACCACCTCATGAAACATTCACTATTTCATTATGTCTTTGGATGATTGAAATTCAAGAAAACAGTTGATCAGAACTTGAACAAATTACAAATTTTGGATTTATCGTAAGGCTTTCAACTGATGTCACAGGAAAAACTGCTTAGTTGAAAAAGTTAGGCATGAAATTTATAACTGAATGTGTTCCAAAGTCCGCTGAGATTTATTTCATGCAATTCGAAGAAGCAGTATTTGAAATGAAACCAAGTGGAAGAATATTTCTGAAAAAATAACTCTTCCTCTTTTGTTTGATGAATGATATTTCCCAACAACTTCTACTGCTTCAACGTCAAAATAATCATTATCAACCATCAGAATTGTATACTTTTATATAGGTTATTTCTAATAATAATACAATGTTTCAAAGTAACAATAATTTTTTTAGGATGTATATACGGATACAAACCCTGGTAAAAATTTGAGGAATTAGTCGATTTGACTGTTGGATGTAAACTGTTAGATTTAGTATTCGACCAAATAATAATTTTTCGCAACGTTCTTATTAATGAATTTCATGAATCTCTTTTAACTGTTCCTTAATGAAATAATGTACATGTCTGCGTACAAATTTTCTTTAAAAAAATATGGTCCAATTATTCGGTTATGTAATAAACTACAACACACATTTGTCTTCAAGGAATATTGGTCATGGCATTCTATTACAGAATTTGGATTAATGTTGGACCATACCAGAGACAATTTTGGGAACTAACTGTTCCTCGACGTGAATGTTGCCTCGTTTGTTCATAAAACCATGTGAGAAAAGGAGATATCATTTACTTGTAATAATAGTTTCTCAAACAAACATTGAGTTGTTCTTCTTCATTATACCTTATTGCATTATGTGGTTTCTTGAAACGATTATCCACAGAGCCAATTTCAATTGAGAAACCTCCCCCAATAGTTCTGATGGAGTTTACAATCGACTACAAATCATATCGAAAGTATATCTCAGGAGCAGTATTATGAAAGTGGAAACAAATCACTCATCATTTAAGCCAACACTGTTTGATCGAAATCTCACATGATTCACTGCTAGTACGCCACTGTCCGCTATACACACCGCTTTATAACAAAAGGATAAAAGTCTCCGCCATCCTGGTAGTTACGCAAGACGAAGAACATAAATAAAATCTCCCATCTGCTGTGAAATACAAGTGATTCTTTACAATGGTTCTAAATAGAAAAGTTTTCAACTTTTCCCGGAAAACACCTGTTGTAATCTTTCTGGGAAAAATTATAAAGCCTTTCTCGGAGTATTTATGGCCGTTCCAGAATGTAAGTCCTTTCGCTTAATTAATCTCTAGAACTGGCTAATTTACATGTACCGAGGCCTAATGATCGCAGAATGATTATTATTATCCTGTTTAAGAAATCCTCCAAAGGGTTTAATTGGCTTTCACGGGGACTAGGGTAGAGATGTAAGAGATTTACGTCATTATAGTTTTAAAGTCTCAAAACCTCATTCAGTAATAAAAAATCGTATTATTACCTATAATAAATTCGGATGAAGCGATAAGTATACTTCAAAATCATAGTGGTACTTGTTGATAAAACTCAGAAATGATTTTACTGCGATAGATACAAAGTTGTATATCATACCCTCATAATATAGTAATTCATTCAGGGCTAGAAATTATTTCATTTCTTTTCATCTGTTACATAAATCCCATTTTGTTTGGAATTCCTGCTAATTTACTGCTAACAAAGTCATTTTGGAGGTGTTCTTGCTAAATTCTATACAACCACTCTCTCTTTCTTTACGTTTCTTGTATTGCTCTTCTTCTTTTGGAGTCCATGCTATTCGTTGTTCAATGGTTTGAGCTTTATCATTTCGTTTGTGGATCCGAAACCTTCAGTACCTGGTCTTGTTTCATATCTGTTAAACCAATATTAAAAAGTCACAATGAGGAATCTGACTTACTTTGTGTTACAGTTGGTGTTCCACAAGGCTCGGTATTAGGTCTCACACTATTCGTTGTTTATATTAACCACAGTTTTTGAATCATCCATGTTACTTAACAGCGCTTTAAAAAATATATATACAGGGAGTCAATATGAAAACTTCCCACTCTTAATATCTTCCTTCCAGTAAACAATACGAGGAATCTAAAAAACAGGTCAATTTTATTTTCAAGGAAGACACTTTCAACGAATATTTGTAGCCCTCGTGGTGCAACCCCCTAGGAGGGGTAGATGTTACCCTTAGAATTTTAAATGAGAATGGGGGTCAAGTGGCACATCATTTTGATTGGCGTTCAATTCTTTTTCCAATGGTACCATGGCTTAATATTTTTTGATGAGCATTTTATGAAAAATGGCTTTCTAAACTAACAGAAGTATTTGTACTTGCCTATACTCAGATTCATGGTTTTACCAGAACTACTCAATTTTTTTTCAATTCGGTTTGTATTGAGAATTTGTTGAATCAACTTGAGAATGTAAGAGGTAATAAAAAATAAGAGGAGTTATTTTAAAAACCTAGAAGAAAAAACTCTCCGTACCCTCAAGAAAGTCTTTTCAACAGTGCAATGAAATCTCACGAAAGAAAACCGACCGACAACGTTCGTCGAGGAGATAACGGTGACGAGAAAATGATCATGCAAATGAGTTGCAACTCTCCGGGAATTGGATTAGGTAACTGAAACAATCGAGGAATTAATTTTTATTCGAAAAACTCAATTTATCCACGACGACGAGAAGGAAAAAGACGCCGAAAGTTAAAATTATTAACTTTTTAAAACAATATTACGCCGTCCAGTGTCAACTTATAATTAAAACGGGAAACTTTACCAATTTAGACGTTCGTTTCCCTTTGCCAATAAGAGTATCTGTTTAAATATTTAGTAATACCTGTCCTTTCGAATGACATTAATTGATCGCGACTGTTTCATTGGTGTTTTCTTTATGAATGCTGGATTCACAAACAAGTCGCCGAATAAAGTTATACTGGGTAGGAAAAATACCTGGAGAGGGGAAAAAAGATTAATCAATCGATCGTACACATTTTTAATTCAGTTTCCCATTTCGATTTTCAATTTTTCATGTCCGAATGGACTCATTTCATGATTTAATTTATTTCAGCTGTGAGTGCATCTTTCAATCCCTATTGTAATTCAAAATACTCTCGACTTTGTTCCGCTACTTTATTTACACTTATAAAATATAACTTCTAATTTATTTCCACCAAATGATAAAATCTATGGACTAAGTAATTTATGTCACTATTGTATTTGCCGCACTGTATTCTCTTATTGGGTTAAACTAAACTTATCATATTTCGTCACAAGCTCTGTATAGTCTATAGAAGTAGCGATTATTCAATGACACTTCAGAAAATACAGTGACTTGGATTTAGATGTAAGTGTTTTTGAATACTACGGTTTATTTCATTGCGGAAAGGGTAGATATCATTTCGCTTTACTTTATGAACAATAAATGTGCGAATAACAGCTTAGCTAATCAATCAACAACATCAAGATTGACATGTCATTATCAAATATGTTCTAGAGTTGGTAAGAAACCAGAAAGAAGGAATGTAGCTAATAATTAATAGGAACGGAAAAGTCTGTCAGATGGCAGCTATACAGAAAACGAGGATCAGCGAACTATTCTTTCACAGGAGACCCACTTTCCAAGTAGCACACCATTGGAACTGGTCGACAGACCAAAACACAATGAACCTAACAGAGAAGACTTGGAGGTATCAATTGCTAAAGAACAAACAAACAAGACTCTTGTAAGAATTGGTGAGAGACAGATAGCAAGACCCAATATCACAGAGATCAGATGGCAGATTAATAGAAAACAAGGAGCAGCGAGCTCTTCTTCTACTAGTGATCCACTTGCCAGGTAAGCACAACATATGAATTAGTCGATAGACCAAAATACACTAAACCTAACAAAGAAGCCGATTGAAGAGGACATATTGTCACTAATTATTGATCAAAATAAACTATAACATAGCAGGGAAAAAGATGCATTTCTTTCGATATCATTCAGACCCATCCGCAACTCATCCAATCTGCTGAAGGCACTAGAAAATACCTCGTGAAGTAGATCTGAAATGGGAGCAGAAGGTAAAGTGTCTCTAGGACTTATTCTAGACTTAAAACTACTCTGGAACATACACGTTGAAAAGAACATCAACGAGGCAACTCGCTTACTAATTGGTATGAAACTTCGTAGGAAAACAGTGGGAATTGTAACTCATCAACAAGGAAATGGATGTGTACAATGATAGTAAGCCCTATGATCACCTACTGCGCGGTGGCATCGCATGGTCGGACTACACTAGAAACAGCAGAAAAAGCATGAGAAACTGAGGATATCTTTGCATATCAGGAGTTATGAGATCGACTAGAGGTTCTTCCGGACTTCATTCACTTCTCTTCAAATTGTGACGAGGAAAGCTATATAAGGAGCCAACATCAGACTCATTAAAGTCCAGATGATACTGGAGCAGGAGTCTTTGGGGTTCGTATCAAATACTAAAAGCCTATTGGCAAATTCCCAAGCATTTTTCAGGTGTAGCCAGTTCGACCGTGAAAAGAAATACCAAAACAAAGACGCAGCAATAATGTTTGATAGTAAAGCAGCCATCAAAGCACTGAGCTCACCCTAAAGCAATTCGAAGATAGTATGAAAATACCTGCACAAATTGAATGATCTGGGCAGTAGCATTGAACTGGGTGCCACGGCATGCCGTAGTAGAAGGCAACGAACCAGAAGGTACACTAGTACGGAATGAAGATTCCACTCCATAATTGGTACATAATCAATCTGTGGGTTTGGGAGCTCAACTTCCAAAAAAAAAATCGATGAAGAGGAGGAAACATTTAGAAGAATGCATTGGCAGATACTTCTAGGTCACCAGAGGGTTGTCAATGACGTTTTTAGCTTGCATCCGCAACTTTAACCAAGAAAGGTTTGAAACACTGATGAGTGTTAGCAAGAGAAGTCTCAAAACCTCGACAGGATTTCTCACGAGGCACTGTATGTAGACCTAGAAAACATCTCAGGAAACTACAATAGAGGTACGTAAAGAGAGGATGAATCAGACTCCCCAACATATCTTAAAGGAATGTGAATGTGAATCATTGAATATTACAAAGTTTAGAATTATACCAGCTAACGGTTGTGGAAATATAGAAACAGAGCCTTTGCAAATGCTCCAATTCCTCAGGGAGAGAAGCAGAAATCAACACCAACAGATGCATGAAAACATCGGAAAAGAAAGACTCTATCCACTCGCGCAAGCGAAATGCTAGAAAGAAATTTCAATTTACTATGATATATGACAAGAAAAAGGATATTCCTAGCTTGGTAAATGTTGTCTCTGTATGTAGAGAAAACTGCATCGATACTTCATATAACGCCTTAAGAACTATTCTGTGACGTATTTCGCAAACGCTCTTTCGAAACTTTCCGCGTTTAATCTCCACCTCCGACTACTTTTGATCCCTTTAATCCGCCTTGCATGCCGAAACCTCCACGAGACGGAACTGAAATATCGACACGTTCATCGTGGTGTTACGATCTTTAGATCTACCGTACCTTGTAGGTTACAATGGCTGTCGCCGTAACACCTAACAGGAAAATGTCGACACGGGAGCCTAATAAATATGTCAAAGTTAGGCAATCAGAAAGAGATTAGCCCGTAGAAGTGACGTGTGCGAACCTTCTGGAAAGATACAAAGTGCGATGTTGCCAGTCTCAAACTTTTAGTACAGGAAAGCAGAAAAAACATTTTTAAATCATCTGTGACATGACTGTTTACCCAAGTTTCATCACGATTTTTTTTTCTTTGCTAATATTGACAGAGTTTATTACATTAAGAAAAAATTCAATCATTGACAAAAATAATAAAATGTGCAGAGCTTTCGTGACCATGAAAGTTAGGAAATATCTTCAAATTATTCCAGAGTTCTGAAATAACTGCTATAATAATTTTAATGGCAATTAATGCAAAATATTTACAGAACTATTTGAGATGTTATGCACTTTTACTAAGCGACGCTAATAAAGTCAAAATCGGTCTAATGTGCGGTTGTGAGACTTAATCACCGACCAATTATTTATCTTATTCCATTTTGTTGAATCATTCCTTTTCGAATAAAATCCCAAAAATCTGTTTTTCTTTGGTTCTCACGGTATAATCTAAGCAAGAAGATAAAAATCTTGAATTAATCTGTATGGATTTAGTTCACTTTTATGCACATAGAAATCACTTTTTGGTATAGAAAACTTGCAAAGGACAGGATTATTGTCATCTATATTTATTTCAGGGATATAAGTCATGGTTACCGATTATTTGTTGTATCGCGGTCATTAGCTCAATACATAATTATTTACAATTAAATTTCTCATTTTCAATTTTTTCATGATCATAAATCGAAATGCATAATAGTATAAAGGGTGTTCCATTAAAAAAATATAATTTCAGGTGATATTTCGAAAAGGCGATAGAAAATTTTTTATTTTCAGAACCGTTTTTTTCTTTGGAGAGGGGAAAGATGGCATACCGATATCATTTAGGTAGGTACTTTGAGCGATATCAAGATAATATGTTTACGGATTATTCAGATGTGTTTCTCCCATATTGAGTGAGAATAATGAAAATAAAAAATAATTATGATCATAGCTCGATCTCTCGAACTCGTACAAATGACGGTGTTTTTCATGTTAAGTACACATTTTTCATACCTAATGCAAGCAGTAAAAGATTAAATACCGTTTGTTAATTTTCTTAGCACTCTCAGTGGCATTTTGTATTTTTTTTCAGTAATACAAAGGTATATTCTTTCCTTTCAATCAAACTGAACGAACTGAATTGAAGTGGTCCGACTATTGCATTTCGAGATCGTAATTCAATAGTCGGATCACTTCACATCAGTTCGTTCAGTTTGAACATAACGAAAGGATACATCTACAAAAGGTAACCTGGGTTGATCACATGCTAACCCAAATATCTTAAAAGCGACAAAAAAAGTAAATACCAATATATATTGCCCCTTCCGCACAGGTTTTGCCGTAGTGTAAGCAAAGAGAATGATATCAATAAAAGATAGACTACCTGCCTGCCGATTAGGTACCTCCTAGAAAAAATTCTGTTTCTAGGACTGTATTTCTTGGTAATTCTAACTCCGACTTCATTATAGCCTGTTAGTCCAAAAGACAGGTGCCTATTGTGGTTATCAGAGACTAGTTTTCAATAGTACCTTTACATTTGAGAACAACTCTTTAATCTAAATTTTGACATAATTTCAATGCCTGTCAGAACATTATAATATACAATAAAACTGACCCCTTTTTTATTCGATTTATCTTTGCATTTTTCATTCAAATTCAAAATGACTTGCTGAAACATTTTTGTGTATCAGCCATGAGTACGTAATTTATTGATTGAATACCAATGAGTGTTCTGATTTATTCTGATATAGTAAATATTCACCCAAACTACTTTTAATGAACTCGTGGAATTAGAATACTAATACTGTTACATTATAATCCAAAATCGATTTCACGCTCTGGGCCCCTCCGAACCTCTGTTCTACATCAGCCCAAACACTGCAATTTTTTTGAACTTTTTTCAGTCTTCCGCCATTTTCACCATGAAGGAGTGGTTTTTCGACCATAATCAAATACCATTTTCAAAGTTGATAAACTTGGCTAAATTTTGAGCGTTTTTGTTTCGGTAGACCTAATAGTTTTCGATTTTTTCCAATTTCTCTTGTTTTTCATATAATCGCGAACAAAAATTACTTTCATATAGTTCAGCAAAGTTAATTTTCAAAAAATTTACATTTCAGTAAGATGTGGGGGATCGGGTGGAAACATACATACATAACTTTGTATTCCGTACTGTATATTAATGATGTAATTAGTTAATACTGTTTTGTAATGAGTAATTGAATCAATAATGTTACCGTTGCTCCATTCGATTTTGTTTTCAATTAATTTCCTATCACCTGAGGATGAGAAATGTGTGTGATTTGGGTTGATGGGAGGGCGATATTATGAAAGTTAACAATTTGAAAAAAACACCAAACTTTGAAAAGATGAATCTCAGAAATTATCTGTTAGATAGAAATATAAACATTTTGCAAATTCTATCTAGTCTGAAAACCCCTCCTTCAAAGTCAAAATTACTGAAAAAAGTGCGCAAAAAATTGCAGTTTTTGAGCTGGGAAACTGAGTTCCAGAGAGGCCCCGGGGATGAAAACTTTGTGAGAAATCCATTTATAATTAAAAAATAATACATTTTCACAACACGGTCCTTTAATCGCGCCCATATCGAAATATTCTTTGTATGACTTTCGCGAAAGGATATTTTGTATGTGATAAAAAATTAATATTTCTCAACTCGTGGTTGTTTGATTTATCAGGCTAAGCAAAACCGATATACGAAACTGATATTCATTTATTATATCATCTTAAGAGCCACCATCAGCGCGTCGCACCGAACAGTCGAATATATTCCTCATCTCACCTCATATATTTATAAAGCATGTTAGTAAAGATATTGAACTCGTCAAATCTTAATTCAATGTTGATAATATTATATACTATACTATGCACTTGTACAATCTCAAATGTCATATGGGATCATAGGTTGGGGAGGTGCAGCAGAAAGTAACATACATAATTTGAGTATCATACAAAAATGAATCCTGAGATAAATATTGAAAAAAAAACATAAGATATCCCAGTGACAAGCTATTTTCAGACAGCAAGATTCTTGATGCCAGACAAATATTTTGCCAACGAATTCTGATGTATAGTCACAAAAATAAAATCAAGTTAACACCCATCGAACCCCGCTATGATACTCGAATAAAAACATGAAATATCCGACTTGCGAAAAAACCGCCGGCCAACGCTCAGCTGAATTTCTTGCACCAAAAATATTCAATTTACCACCAGACAACCTAAAATCCATCAAAAGATATATCTCCTTCAAATACCATGTAAAAGAATGGATGACCACTACAGATAGGAAAATACTGAATAACCTGATAGACCTAAAGTTTCTACTATAAAAAATTAGACCGCCCTATATCACCCAAATAAGACATTTTACTTACTATGACTTCAAACCTACTAAAATAAGATGCAAATACCCTATTTTGGCCAAAAAACAAACAAAAATGCTTTAAAATTAGTTTTAATATTTTACATATTATGTGATTATTTAAATGTTTTACCTTTGTGATTTTTTATGTTGTGATTATTTTAATATTATGAAATTATTGATATATCGATTAATTTGATAGTTATATGTTATTATTATATATTAATACCTACATCACGCACAAGCTTTTAAAGCTTCAGTGATCTTCATGTCTATTTTCAAATTTCGATTGTATGTATCTTGTATTTTAAAATTTTTGAAAATAAACATTGTTATTATTATTATTATATTATTATTATTATATTATTATTATTATATGTGGGAGGCAGCGCTTATCAGCTACAAATTTCACGATCGTAGAATCGGTTTTTTGTAAGAAATATTTTTTGTATGGGTTCGGTGGTCCCATGAGAATTTGAGAATCTCAGTTTTTTTAATTCATCGCGTCATTCCTTTTTTTTTCTTGAAAATTGTCATAACCAAAAATCACTGAAGTTCCCGAATTCACACAAAAACTTCGAATCATTCGCTAAAGAAGAAAACATTTTAAACAAATACTGTAGGCATAAAACCGATTCCCGTTTTAGCGAGGTAGTGTTTGCTTTTAAATTAAATAAAAGGTGGGCCCAGATCTGAATCCGCAGTACTGTGAAACGAAACGGTATTCCCACCTCAGCAAGCTTGCTGGGAACGGCGATTAATGGTCTCCTCATGAAAATGATGGGTCATCAACAAACCCGTTGCAATTTTTGGAACAGGGGGCTGTTTTGAGCGATCGAGATTATTGAGAGAAGTGACGACTTTGAAACAAAGGACGAGAGGGGATCTAAGAAAAGTGAATTTGACGAATAACTGGGAGAGTTTTTTTGGAGAGTCAGTTAGTGTTGCGCATCGGGGACTTATAGATCGGATTTTAAACGATTAACCTCAGTCAGACCCATGACGCATCCGGGGAAGGGGATTTGCGCTGTCATTTCTCACCATTACCGTTATTAATTCATTGACCCGTTGCTATTTACTAGAGGTGATGGCCGGTTGCTTCAAAAAAATAAAAACAACCTCTGAGGAATTATATGTTTAGTCCACCAACCAAATATCCTATATGCGCTCTGCGCCACTGGTTCACTGTGCGAATTTTTTAGCGAGTGACCTTAGAGGTTATAACAAGCCAAATGGCTGCAGTGAATGAATAATCAAGTAGGAGGAAGGTGTACAACGCTTACAACCAATCCAACACTTGTTTTTGTGTTGAGGGTGTTGAACGTTTCGAATCTATGACGTTACCAGCTACAGAAGATATCAAAAGATTTGGCAACACCGGTTCAAAAACGTACGTTATTCACCTGTTACGCGGGTAGCAAACTTTTCATGTCGAGCAGACATTAATCGACTCGACGCCGGGTGGAACACCCTATCTGATCAGCACGCTAATAGTGACCGGTTGTTCAACATAAAACCCCTTTCCTGATGAAATATCGATGACACGCAGCTACTACGCACCGCGACGTTAAAACAAACGACTGTTGATATTTCCATTCGTCGACTGTCAAACAAGTGTATTTCCATGCAACGGTGACAAATTAGGGACCTTGGTGAATACCACGAGAGCCACTGGAAACGTATTGACGATATTGCAAAGAAGATGTGATTTCAGTTTCAGGGGTTGGTGGTGGTCATTACAAATTTTCCTGTCGACACTGATGCTCACACGGTATTGAACAATTCTTAATAATTCATTTTGTTTTAGACATTTCTTGTTTTCAATTAAGACTCTGGGGCTTAAGGTGTTAGGAGTATGACTGCCGCAGGCTAGATAATTAGTATTACTCCAAGACAAAAATTTCAGTTACACGTACACACAACTACAACGAATGGTTTTCTGACCTGAAACAAATCAAAAAGGTATACTTATAGTGCATAGAGAAATCCAGGTCGATAAAGTAAAAACTGTTTTTTGGATTTTGTTTAAAAAATAAACCTGAAAAAAAGCGCTTACATTTGAGAGTTTATAAGGCGCTTGGAACTTCAGGTTACGATGAAAATCCTATTTTACTAATAAGGAAGTTGATGAAGCCCTTTACTTATCTTGTGAATTTATTATTCTCAACCGGAACTTTTCCAGATATGTTCAGAGGGTGAAGGAACTCCAAGCTATAAAAAAAAGACCCCCATATGACAGAGAACTAAGATCAATCCAGTGCCCAGTGCTTTTTCCAAGATTTTCGAACATTTTTTTCTGGGCAGGCTCTCATGCTTCTTAAGGCAAGAGAATATTCTCTCAGATAACCACCATGCACGGTTTCATTAACAAAAAATCTACAACAACAGCCATTCACTCCTATTATAGTAAAATTGTAGAGTATATGGTTGAGTGGAAGAGTAAAAATTATGGAAAATGTCTTATCAATGAAAGCCTTAATTATTATTATTATTATTAATAATTATTATATAGACGGTGGTAAATGTACCATTGGCGTTTTATGTGACTTCAGCAGTGCATTTGACTCTGTCAATCAGGATATCCTAGAGGAGAAGCAATAACGAAATGGAATACGAGGTTTACCCCTGAAATGGCTTTCGACATTCATGATAAATCGACAACAGTATATTCATTTGAATAGTACCTCATCGGAACATCACCATTGGGTTACCTCAGGGTTCAATTCTGGACCCCGTTGTGGTCCTCGTTTATGTGAACGACATCGATAGACTCGATGTTTCAGCTCCCTTCACAATGTATGCTGATGATACGTCTGTACTGATCTCTTGTAAGGACAATATAGCTTCAACTGAAAATGTAGTGCAACGGTTACAAAAATTCAAAGATGGTTTACTTTCAATTACCAAGGTTTCATATTAGACAGAGAGAGTATGAACACCTGGTTCGAGACAAATGATACCAATGCAAAATTTTTGGGTATATATTTGGATCGATGTTTAACATGGAAACTTCACTCTGAAAATCTGATGTCACAACTGAACTCCCTAGCCCCAGTTGGGAAATTTGAGAACTATTATAAATATGGAGAAGCGATCAAATTGTACGCTCAGGCCGAAAGAAGAATTCGGTATGGAATCTGTATCTGCGGTACATCCTCATCAGCATTTAATTACGTCTTCGTAGCCCAGAAAATGGTACTGAGGAGTATGACAGGAATGAAATATAAAATATTAAATGTTCATTCATTATATACTATGGAACTTGAAAACATAAAAGAATTCAAAATGAGATCAGATTTTCCTAATGTCAATACCAGACAAAAAACTGACCTTTTTGCAGCATACAGTAGAACTAATACACTTTTCAATTCTTCCAAGAGTATGGGACGGAAATGTTTCAACTCACTACCTGATGGAATAAAAAAATGTGAATTGGAGTCTTCATTCGGAATCCTGTCCTAATGTGATTGTGTTATGTTACTTTATGGAAATTTTTTATATTTTGAGTAACTCCATTTTTATTGTCTATTTGACAGTTTTCTTTATGTTTTCCCTTACTTTTTCAGTATTCATATGAAATCATGTATTGTCTGAAAGGAAAATAAAGGAATTAAATTGCTAAGTTATGTACAGAGTATGATCATGACAAAGGAACCTTTAGAAGATTATTTTGAAACAATATGAAGATGACGACTAGAGATCAAAAACCGCTTGGTTTAATAGAATGAACTTAGGAGTAGTGTTATTCAGAAAAGTACCCAAGGAACCTTGTGGTTCGAAATGTTAACTGGGGATCTTTCAAATTAGCTGCAAGAACTGTGAGAATAAGTGTGTGGTTCAAACTAGAAGGAGCCATGGAAGTACGGTTCAAAGAGCACATTGCTCATATCCGGTTTTTGAAACCAAAAAATTCGAGTATAACCCAACATGCTTTGAATCACGACCACAGATTCCAGGACAAAAGTTTAGAATAAATTAAACAAGTTCATACTGTACTTCCCGATTGTCGTATAAGTAGGATTAGGAATAGAATACCAGAAGTAATTCAGTGCGCTTTAAGCTCCTGAGGATGCTAACTTTGCTGGTGAAACGCGCGTGAAGTGAAATTGACGTCATTTGGGTGTTTTGAGTACTTTCAATTTCTTGAAGAAAATTTAAAAGATTGTATGGAAGCTAGGCCGTTCACATGTCCAATACCCTATTAAAAGAGACATTTTATCATTTTGTATCATAAAAGCCCACCACTCATCATAAAGAAAGGTTTAAAAAACGGAAAGATATGATGTACTAGTGCAATATTGACCCCATCTGTACGCTCCCTAGTTGAAGAAAAGAAGTATAACATCGAAATATTTCATTCGCCAGCAGCCCGTAGGAAATGTTTCGGTTTTTCTATATGCAATTTTTGTAAACATAATCGAGCAAGAGTAACTTTGGTCATCAATTCCACTTAGTTTACCCCAAGATCAAATTAGGTACCCTTTCTTTCACATAGCCGCCTGCCTGACCATTATTTCCCATGGAAAAATGTCCTCGCTACAAGACGCGGCTATTATATTTTCCTTACTATGATCCGGCCTCGTTTTCCAAGGCGTTGATAATAAATGGGAATCACTTTTCGATGAACAAAAGACAAACGTGTTCGTGGCAGTTGTATTTCGTGGGTTTTGGCGATCATTAGTGGCTCCCCCGCTAATTTACCACCGGCTCCGTTCGGGAGAAACGGGGAGGACGAAGAGGACCTGGAGGGAGGCGAAATTACGTCTGTTTCAAGTCTTAACTCGGTGGCGCTATGCTCGTCGCAGACGTCGATTGCATTGCCAGATTTGTCACGATTACAACGTCCGAGATGATCGTTAGTGAGATTCAAGTGAGGTCGGTCGGTGCTGGCTGCCTTTCATGTTCTCTCTGTTTTCAGAAACTGAAATTCTGTTTCGATTTAATTTGCCCTATATAAACCAGTCATTGGGGATCAAAAATAGGGCTTACCGGAAGTTTTGAAACTTCGTTGGTTTGTAGGTTTGGATTTCCAATACTAAAATTCACAATCCGAGACATGCCACCAGCGAGCCAAAAAACGGTTTTTTGCAAATATCTTCCAAACTATGCGTTTTTTGAAAAAATATGTCGGAAGCAAAATTGATGACGACAAGAAATGTTTTTAGCATATTTTTGCTTAAGTGAGCCGTTAACGCTCAAGAGCTGATCGAATGACAACACATTGTGTTAGTTTCTATAAACTATATATAAACTATATAAACTATCTGCGTATAAATTTATATTTTATAATAAAACGGACTATTCAATTGGTTTCTCGTTATATGTATAGCTTGCTGACTCACTCCAGTAACTGCTTTAAAAGACCATGCTTCCAAAGCACTACTTGCTTTTTTATCTTGTAAGTGCAAGGCGGCTTCTGATAGAGCCTGCGGATGCAAGAAGGCAGGATTGAGATGTTGAATGATTTGCGGTGTCTGCAATGGGAAGACATGTGAAAATATCAGCCAAGTGATACTGGAATCCGATGAAGAAGACCTGCATTCTCTACTTGATTTTTTATCGATTGCAGGAGAATCCGACAAGTTGAAGGAAATTGACATCGATTTTGAAGCTGAGGTAATCATTTTCCCTTTTGAAGATATGGAAATTAATGAGCCAGGTCTGTCAGGCCTTTGCCAAAGATAATTTTAGTACCTTAGTGGATTAGGCCTACAGGGGAAACCACGTTAAAAAACGCGCCGTGTACTTTAACCTCTTTGGTGGCGTGGAAACAAGTACAATATTTTAATTCGAAATTAAATGATCATAAATTATTAACATTAATTAATGAATGAATCGAGTTAGTGAATACAAGATATGCCACTGTTTCGTCATACATATTTATAAAGTCCTGAAGTATTAGATTTGGGGACCCCTACTACACATTTTATTTCCGAAATTCGCCTCTACAGAAAAATTTTTGATTTGGCGATGGTATTTGTGCCTTAACGGTTTACTTTAGCGTATATATAGGTACCATAAATATATTTCACAGGAAATATCCTCTATTGACACCCAGGTTATAGTAGGTATATGCGTCATTTCACCCAAGTGAAGTTAAAATTTTTCAAGAAAAAATTAATAAGGATGCACTGACTAATTGAAATTTCGGATAAACACAATTTATAAATAAATCCATCAAATTCAATTCACTTAATATTCGGTAAAGAAAGATTTTCTATACAACAAAGCAGTAAAATTAAAGTAAGTACAGACATCGTACTTGAATAGAATGTCGAAACTTGGGTAAGCGTATTGATACAGCCTTGAGATTTGAACCACATGTTAGTAAATGTCACCGTCACATTCAATCAGTTTCGCAAAAAATCCAATTGAGTAACTGAGTCACTTCCATTTTGTAGATGTACATGTTCCTCGCGTGGACCAAGTCGATTGAAATTTATATTCAACTACGTATAGTAGCTATAATAAATTTGTTTTCTCTTCTGTTGTTTTTTGATCATTTTTGATATTAGAAAGAATATTTAAATAGTAATTGACTAGTATCTTTTTTGAATAGATTTCAACCTCCTGTTTTTCAAATTGATATATTTTATACACTTTACCGCCCGGTTCGCTGGGCGTAAAGTGGCACTTTACCGCCCGTGGGCGCATAATGGCCCAAGGGCGGTAAAGTAGACAATATACTAAAATTGTCCATATATACCTACGCACATCATTTCACGGAAGACCTACCACGAAACAATGAATTCAGTTCAATAAAGAAATACTCATTTAACAACTTTTATTCATAATCTACATATTTGCTCCATTACCCTGAAAATTAGAATTTTATATTAACTATGCAATTGTTACAATTTTGAATATTGAGGGTGGGATATTCACTTTTCTCTTGAAAATAATTATTCCCCTTTGAAACATCCTCACCACTCATTTTAGATGTGGATGGTAGGTCCAAATAATTATTATTTGGTATCGGTCCATCACCATCGTCGGCAATTTTTTTGGCAATATTCAATTTATTTGAAATCGATTGTTCAATGTAGCTCTCTGGTACTGTAGTTGATTTCCAACCAGCGTGTCTTTTGATATTGGTGATATATACTTTCCCCAACATCAGCCAATAAAGTGGCTGAAGAACGCCTGAAACAATGACCTGTATATTCTTCTGGGCCTGGTAGCTGCAATTTTTCTTGGAGTTTGACCGAGGATATTCTTCCCAACAACTTGTTTTGTACATTTGTTGTTCTTATAGAATATAAAAAAACGCCCATGTTCAGTATTTGCGGGACGTAGACTAGCATATCTTCTATAGATATCCAAATGATTAACTGACTGGTTTTCAGTACTGCAGATGGTAAATGTTCGTTGTATTTTAGTTTTTGACTCTCGAATTGTAATCAATAAAGCATAAGTTAGGTCTTGAATGTCATCAAGCTTGAGATTTGTTAATTCTTCTCTACGACAAGCACCATGTACCCCAAATATTAATGCAACCTATAAAAGAATCAATAAGTTTTTTAATTACTTAATAAATATAGGTAGGTACCTTCATCATCAGATATACATTATCTGGAGCTTCTTTTAGAAAAAGTTCGATTTCATCCCTATTCAATATTTTGGTTCACATTATTTTCATTGCGCCATTTTATGAACTCATTATACGTCTTTTCGTAAAGTTTCTTTGACTTTGTTGGTAGCAGTTCGAGTTTGGCACTCTCAGCCGATTCCAAAATTTCCATTGGTATGTATATATTATGTTCTTCATCTGATGATTCCATAATTTTCGTGTTGAGTTCACTCACGCACTTTTTCAGATAAACATGAAGATGACCATTTACCTTGTTTATTGAATTTGTTGCTAGACAACAACCAGCTTGCTTAACAACGTCATAATTAGGTGGGTATATACTGGGTATTCTGTGTACAATTTGAATAAATGAATCTATTCCAGTATACAAAGATGATTATTGACACGATAATTGCGATATAAATATATATACAGTGTCCGCCAAAATCTTGGAACCAAATGGAAAACTTTTTTATTAATAGTTTCTCAGAAAATGTCATTCTTCATAAAAGTTAGTTTCCCATGCTGTTCCAAGATTTTGGTGGACACTGTATAAACCGCTAGTGCATACAATTTTGTATGTATCACGTGCGTAAAATGCGTTTATGGCCTTCGGCGTGTAATTATCCACGCCGCAGATCATAAACGCCAACTTTACGCCCTTGATACATAAATATCTATTATGACTTCATATATTTAACATATTGACCTCTAATGATTTGACAAATAAATTATTATTATTATAATTATAAAAGTATGAGGCAATATTTATGATGTTTACATTAACGACCGAAGCTTATTACTCCCATCTACCTATAGGGGTAGTGTTGGCAAATATTTGTCAGTATTGTGACTTTTGTCTACACTGTAAAAAGACAAAGAAATCTTGGATTAATGACTATCAATATTCAACGATCGTCCGGAAAAACGTTGAGCTCTGCGCTCATTTATACCTTCGGATGTTAGAATATCCATGATTGTCTTATAATTCTGCGATTTGTTCTGATAGTACCGACCCTTCTACTCTATTGAATTCTGGATAATTTGTATCCAGAATTAACGATTAATAATAAGATACAATAAAAAGCTAAAAATTAGAGATTAGAAGAATGACTGAAGTATTATTTTATAAATACCAGGTTATTATCTTGTTTGGAAGTTATTTAGATTTTGATAAAATTAATTGAAAGTATAAAATGAAAATATTTACCAAAATAGACATCTCATCTGCAGTAAAGCGGATTCTTCAGCTCGGAATTTACCTGTAACAAAAAAAACAGATTTTAAGTAATGGAAATATTCAATAATAATAATGAGATTGAACTATTGAATAGTTAAAAATAGTATGCGAGCTGAATGTTTTTGAAGTCACCTGCTTATTGAAAATCAACACTCTAAATTATATTAATCCTCAGCTGGCATCTTATAACGTTATAATGCTTTTGTTTGCAAACACATTTTATAAAGCAAATGAAAGACAAGTGTTTTCTTATGAGTAGTATTGATATGACATATTATCGAGAATCGATTCACACTTGTTTCATTCAAGTACTCCTTTTCTGTATAATGTGATATGTCCAAGATAAGGATGGGATATCATTAGAATCTTGGAAACGGTTGGAGTTACAATATTGGTTAAATTAGAGAAAATTTGCACAATCAAAAGACCTTTTATATGGAGTTTGCAGAAGTGGGGTATCTTTTGTGGATTTCGAGATATTTTTAAAGTTAAATTTTCGAAATTTTTTATTATATACCTACCTATTTCTGACGTTATTTTGAAAGATATCATAAAATAAAAAACACATTTTCATTGACACTTTTTGAGATCAACAAGATGACGTCCACAGATTTTCACTATGACGTTTCGTTTCCGAAGAACCGTCTTCAACTTTTTTTTAAAGTACGGCCCTGTTATTTTTATTTCAAAATCAGAGCCAAAAGACTTTTACGTGATGAAAAAAAGGATTTCCCAATTCCACAGCTGAATTGTGGACAATGCGACACTAAATTACTCGCCCTGATTCTTCATGGAACAAAATCATGAAAGCCGCCCCAACCGCACAGCCTATTATTATCAGAGATAGACGTAAAATTTTCATTTCAAATAAGATGACAAAATGTGTTGTTCATTGTTTGATGGAACAAATTGAGTACACCTCCATATACCATGAAAGACCTCATGATATTTTCGATTTAATGAGAGATAACATTTTTTACCGTCACAGTTACGAGTAGGGACATCAACAGTTGTTATGAAGTGAAGTGTTCGAATTAATTGCGGAAGTGGTTTACGAGGTTATGAAATGAGGTCTTTGACAGTTTTTGGGGAGATAAAATGATATACTGGAAAGATTTTTCACGCTTGGTGTATAACAGCTCATTTGCTATAGCGATAATCTTCATCTAGTACACTTGATATCATTATTTTATGATATGTATTTGACGTGTCTGAAATTCAATAATAAGGAATGAGTAAATTCAACACTTCAGAAAATCCGTTAGTCTTTCGCAATCGATCAATTTTTCATTAACCTATATTAGATTAGTTTTAGTAGGGGAACCCAATAGGTGAGTGATTTTGGAATTTCTCGAGCGCGGCAGATCAACATAAAGGGAAGAATACCTTACACCCCGTTTAGTACATCCACCATATATAAGCCCTCAATATAGGATGTTAAAAGTGCGCATTTCAATAATCTGACGAATTGAGCGTGACGCAAGTGAGTGGGAGGCTCACAAACTTACAAAAGAAACGTCACCTTGACATTCTCGAGCGCTGTCGATTTTTTTTATTTTGAAGGATATTATTCAAGAATAATGGAAAAAATATAATCTGCAGATTTCCACAAGCCGAAGTAGTACAAATCGTCAATCAAGTTTAGGCATATCTAACATCCGCTCCTCTCTTTCCTGATCACGTTTTCTGTATCTCTTACTCTGTCGCACTGTATCGTCAATTTTGTCTTCTATATTATGCACCAGGCAAAGGATTATTCCTGTTGATTCATCTCAGGGCGCCTACTTTCCTCAAAATAACTCTTGCCGAGGTATGATTTTGAAATGGTTGAATCATACTGAATTGTCTCTTCATCAGGAGAGATCTGATAAAATTCTTGAGGTGTGGGCTTTGAGGTGTTGGTTGATGCCATATTTGGGGTGTCGATTGATAACTTGAACGGGGTGATTTAATATCACGTTTCAATTGTTGTTTCAACCGGGTCGTTGGAGGTTGTTGAACAGCTGTTAGGAATTCTATCAAAGGTTGGGTGATTGGTTCATAAGTTTTTTCTGAATCTAACTGAGATTCTGCTATATCAGATTTCAAAGTCTTATATTTCCTTTTCAAAGCCTGTATTGCTTTTAATAGTTATTCATGTAGGTAAATGACTATTCATGATGACTGACAACTGTAACACAATTATTATGTTTATAGAAGGTGTTTCCAAAATTGAAGCAATAAAAAAGAAACGGTTGTTATTTGGGACATAAGGTAACATGGCAAGAATTCTTGTTTTCGGAGCCTTTAAAAATTTTCAAAATATTGGCGCTTTTACTTTCCTTTGTTTGGGAGGCACTGGTTTGATTCTCCAGGCCACAGCGTGTCTGCCCCGCTGACAATTAATGGTTTGCGTATGCTGTTGCCTCTGATCAGTGATCAACAAAAGTTAAAATTCATTGTCTTCCAAAATATTTTTTTTTCTCGAGTAAAATTTATTCTTTCATTTCGTTTTGTTTGGTAATATTCTACACTTCATTTATTGCTCCAATTTCGGAAATACCCTGTATATTAATAAAGCTATCGAAACCTTTCTTATATCGCCCCTCGTTCAGAGAACCAGAAAAACAAATTAATTTCTCCAACAATGAGAGCAGAGTTCTTTGAAATTCTGTAAGGTCACATCTATGCTGACATCATCATATATGCCTCGGATTTGTGAGGTCTTGTTGAAAAATTATAATCAAATTTGCATTATCCCTAGCGATTTGCTTGGAAATGGCAGAATAGGTTTGGCATAAATATAAACAATTCGTGTATCTTCGAAATGAATGACCTGTACATGAGCTAGCATTTTCAAGTTGAAGAAAATTAGCTACTGTTTCAGGTACCTTATAAAACTGATATTTACCCACAATGTGATTGATACACTTTCCATTGCGATATGCATAAAACAGGCGGCGATCCTTTGCTGTTGCTGGACGAAGGGCTATGTACATTCGGTAAAATTTAATATATTCTTCAGTTACTACAAATCTTCTGTTTACATCGTTCTTTGTTTGCTTCAGTTTCACAACTAATAACTTTCGCGAATCTTCGATATCATCTAATGTTACCTGGCTGATTTCACAAATTCTACAAGCTCCTGCAATCCCAAATACAACAACAACCTTGGCCATTAAATAAACTTCATAGGGTGCATTATTTAAAAAATCACTAATTTGTGTACTCGTAAAAATCGCAGTTTTATTGGGCGTGTGACCTTTCCCATTTTGTTTCAGAAATGTAATCAGCTTGAAATATTTTGAAATGTCTACATTATTATTGGTTCGTAACATGCTTTTAATCATTGAATAATTCGACCACACTGTTGATGCCTTTTGTTGTTGTGCTAGTTCCGAAAAATAAGCCGATAACACCGTCTCCGAGAAAGAACTGCATGTCTTTCTCATCTTCTATTCCATAAATCTTAAATACGCGGTTTCGTAAATTTTCCGCGATTTAGCTGGAAATAATTTTCGTGACGCTACTTTCGCTGCTTCTACCAACTCCGGTGAAGTCAGAGAAAACTCGGAACAGACATTTTTTAACTTTATATTATTCAATATAACCATTAAACAATTTCTGAGTTCGCAATTTTCAAATCAAATCACATAATTAAACTGACAGATGTTTGATTACTTTGAAGTTTTCCTTAGAAACGCTGGTCTAATTGTCGCTATACGTACGTCGCTATACGTACGTACTAGTTTAAAAATTCAAATTTCATATCGATAATATTCTGACTTCAATATATTGTGATAATATGTTTTTCATACTATTGAATTGTCGTTTTTCCCGCCACAGAAAAAAATAGTGTATTATACACGGGAAAAATATTAGATTTTAGCTCTTGGTTTTTTGTCACAACCTCGAGCTAAAATCTAATACTTTTTTCCCTTGTATATTAAATAACTATTTAATTATGTTTTGATCGCATGTGGTAACATCATAAAATTTTATGACTGAATGATTTTTTATATTTTCAGGTAGAATAACGTCATCAGAATCATTGTATTTATGGAATTCAGTAACATCCCAAAATAAATGTACTTAGGTTGGTACAATGAATTTAACAATTCCACAGGTGAAGATTGAGAAAAAATATTTTTGAAGTTTATATTTAATTTTTCCATTTTTTCCTGAATATATTATTATTGGAAGAAATAGATTTTTTCTGTATTTCAGTTCACATTCAGTGATTTAATTTTTTTTCTATTGAAATATTTTTTTTAATAAAATACCTTTAAATAATCGTCAGATTATAGGTCAGCACAACTAGGACATCAAGCTGAATAAACCGCCTGTATAATAATTTGATGCGCTCGAGTATTCTAAAATGGCTATTTTTATTGGGTCATGTCCGAATCGTCAGTCTTTTGAATGGGAGCTTCTTTCGGACTCACTTATCATCCCTTCTGAATATCTGACGCGCTCGAATAATTTTTTTTCTCTTCCGTTTTCAACCCTTCCATACAGCCATCCCCACCATGCAAACCGCTTTTTTACATTTTTGAAAACCTGTAGACGCTTTCCCCACCGGTGAAATGGTGTACATCAAATAACCTTTTTTCTTTTGGGCTCCCAACTATTTGGGGATTTCGTGCTACAAGCCTGTACAACGCGACCTTCTCAGATCTATTGTGTGTGCACTCGAAATCGTTTAGAGTTTTCTATCTAGCCTTGTCTTCGATACGAGACTCAATAGGATTGTTTTTAGAACACCCATGTATCTGAGAGATCTTTCTCCCAGCGTTAGAAACCTTAGCCTTGATAAGCCCTTGCAGTCATTTTTAGTTGTGACCTCCAATTTCTTCCACACATTCTACTGCACAGACTGAAGGCTATTGTACTTTTTTCTATAACTTTTGTAGGTGTTGATTCCATGTTAACTTATGGTCGAAGATTACTCGAAGTATTTTGCTTCTTGGATGAATGGAATTTCTATCCCGTTCAGTAATGGTGACCTAGGTCCTTCCAGTACTTTTTTCCGTGTGAATATATAAAACTATTGTGGTTATGAGGGTTCACTGTCAGCTCCTCCCCTTTACACCACCTCTCGATTATATCCAGGGCTGTTTGTGTAAGTTCCGAGATCGCAAGATTGTCGGCATTAGGCTAACTGTCCTCTAGGATAGAAAATGTGTTTCGATTTCATGTACCCAAAAACATGCGATGAATGAAAATAGACTTTCCCAACGTTTAGCGAGTTTTCTACGAAATTTGCTGAACCCTTAAGACAAAACAATCGATATTACTGATTACTGATTTTTTTATTAAAAGTTTATAGACGACCTCAAACTATATGCCTCCGGAGATAAGGATCTTCATCAGTCCTCAAGGGTGGTGCAATGCAAGAATATTTGAAGAGATATCACTACCTATTGAAGAGAAAACTCGGCACCGAATTTTTGGATTTATTCCCCATATCGACCGCAACTTGGATTATACTGTCGGTGACGCCAGAATCTGTACATTCGCTCCGTAATCCCTTCTTTTGTTAATTGCAGTCCGCCAAGAGGAAAGGGGAAGGCAGAGAAGAGGGGCAACTTACTCTCTGTAATTTAGGGCCTACTTCAAACAGCCACTTGAGTGACTGGGCCCTTTCGAGGGCCCTATCGAGGGACTGCGGAATTGTGAGAACGGAGGAAAAATCTGTTTCATTGCGACAAGTGGGGCAAGAGAAATCCGGCGAAAAATCAAGCCGAGATTGTTTTTATACCTAGTTGCCAATGTTGGGTTTTTAGGGGATACGCAGGTGCACTTGAAATTCGAGCGAAAGTGTTGCATTGTTGTAGCGATCTTTTCAGAAGTCTCTCGAAAATCGATCTGATTCTTACGTTTATTGGAAGTATACGATGCTAGAGTGATACGAATGATGATATTTCAGAGATTATTGCTATGAATATATATTCAAAATGGCACAATCCCTAGTGTTCTGCAGATAAGTATAAGAGATGTATAAGGTGTCACCGATAAAACAAATTCCTCTTCTCAAAACATGTTAAGTTGCTGGATTCTATACAGGGTGAACTACCACCCTCTTACCGAAACTTAACTGAGACACTACACTGTCATATGCGATAGCAAATGTAAAATTTGAGAGCTATCTGTGATGATTTAAACAATTTTTTTGAAATGGCCTGCATGCATGCATGTTTCGAGATTTTATCCTCTCATCATTGCTAGGATAGGTCAGACAACAATAGAGTCATCTTGTTCCACAAAACGAACGATTACATTAAAAAGCCTTCTAGTATTCCCCTACAAATGAAGCCGCAACTTACAGTAAGTCAGTCGCAGCGCCAACAGCGCGGAAAAAACAAAACAGCATATCTCGTTACCACATATTCAAGGGAGAGTGAAGGCAATAAATCGAACATAGTTCGAAAAGTGAAAAGAAATAATTCCGACTATGGCTTTATTACAATTAGCACTATCAGTATTCTCCTTGAGGAACATTGAACAAATGGATGACAGATGTAATTCAATGTTTGTATGGGAAAGTAGTTGTTTTCTGTCAGATATTTGCCTCATTTTTCCACTTCGTGGAAAAGAGTGGAGAGTAGAGGATTTTCGACCGTAGTTGGAATTATTTCTTTTAATTTATTTGATACCTCTCCGTATACACATTTTTTGAACTTTGTTCGATTTATTAGACAAAATCTTTCAATCTTTCTGATGATAAAGATGATAAATAGAAATTTCAAAGGAACCAATTCAAATTATTGTCTAGGATAAAATAATATCACGTTTTAGCGGTTTTATTTAAGAAGATATTATGAAATCTACAAGTTGTAATACATCATTCAACAGTTACTTAGACCTCATTGAGCAAATCGTTGAACACAGAAGTAATTTCCTGCCACTACGTCATAAATTGTCCAATCATAGTGTTATTTGGAATTGTCACTAATGGAAAACGAAGAGTAAACATATATGAACAATTATAATTCCAATGATAAGGATTTCAACGGTTTCAGTTGAATGGTTACATAACAATTTTTTGTCACAACTGATCATTAATAAAATTTTCAACAGTAGAAGGAGTTGGTAGTATCTATACCGGGTGTTTCATGGTGGATGGAACATTAGAAGTATCTGGAGAACAGAAAGACAGATCATTTCGAAAATTTGTGGGCGTGGATAATCAAACTTGCTCTATCTGTCTAAAATATTTTCATCAATACAGTGTTGGCGCTTGTATCAGAAAGTAGTAGCTACTTTGTTATTTGAAATGGAACACCTCGTATATTATATAATTTTTGGAATCCTTATAAGATTCCTCACAACTTTCCCTCATAATTCCCTATACCAATCTGTGACGATTTCCGAGATAAAAATTATTTTGTCTAACTTTTGTGCAAAACCTGACCATTGAAGAATATCAATTTTTTCCCAATGCATATTTACAAAATATTGCAATTTGGGTTATAGCTGCATAAGACCAATAAGTATTCTGTCGATGAACTGGATCTCAGTTTCAGCATACAGGGAGGCTCAGAAGTGAGTTCCCTCCGTTTTTTTAAATGAAACACCATGTATATTATTACTTATTTGAAAAGCTGTAACATTTTAAAATTTAATTGAGTATATTTTCCCTATACCTATCTCGTACAGTTTGTTAGTTATGATCACTTATGTTATGGATTCGTCTTCAATAAAATAAATATTGGATAGTGATTTAGATAGTAGGCTATGAACTTCATTCTGACAGAGAACTAACATGTTATTCCTTCATTGTCATCCTGTACTCAAGTTGCATGGGTGTGAAAGTATTATGGCAGAAAATAATTATTCGAATGTGGTTTTGATGGATTTATTCATCATTTATGGTCAATGTAACAAGAATATCAGTAGAACATGCAGAGTTTAAGGAAAAGTATGCTGATTTACCTCGAATGAATTTGAGAAAATTCATTAGATTGAAGAGAAATTTTGAAATGTTTGGATCTTCTTTGAAAGTAACAAGAAACTTGCCTAGACTTGTGACAGGTAATGAGAACAACGCAATAAATGTTTTGGCATACTTCCACGGGAATCCTCAAACTTCCATTCGTAGTGCGGTTCACGATTTAGGTGTGAAACTTTCATCAGTTCATAGGATTCTGAAGTAACACGGAATGCATGACTACAAATTTCATAAAGTTCAAGCTCTCAAGCCCCAAGAAGCTCAGCAAAGGATCGAACTATGTGAAATGTTGATGGTGCGTACACAAGTAGACGAAGATTTTCTCAAGAAGATAATATGGACTGATGAATCAAAATTTTTGAGGGAAGGTATTTTCAACAGGAGGAATCTTCATTACTGGGCAACCGAAAATCCGCATGTCACAAGAGAAATGGGATTTCAAGAAAAATTTAGTTTCAACGTTTTCTGTTCAATTATGGACAATCAATTGCGCTTTTTGATTTATGAAATTAGAAAATATTTGAATATCTTAAGGACAACGGTTGGGGATTTCATTGAAGAACTAACACTAAAACAATATCGATCATGTTGGTATCAACTTGATAGAGCTCCTGCTGATTGCACTGCAGAAGTCGGGTTGGAATTGGACCGTATATTTGACGATCGATGGATTAGAAGTTTGGGTCCATGGAACTGGCCCCCTAGATCCCTGATCTTACACCCCTAGACTTTTATTTGT
This sequence comes from Chrysolina americana, assembly GCA_958502065.1. Classification (NCBI taxonomy): domain Eukaryota; kingdom Metazoa; phylum Arthropoda; class Insecta; order Coleoptera; family Chrysomelidae; genus Chrysolina; species Chrysolina americana. The sequence continues at coordinate 57,853,920 of OY293416.1, read as the reverse complement.
GGGGCACTATCAAGCAAAGAGTCTACAGAACACCGGTCAACAACAAGGAAAGAATTAGAACATCGTGTGACCCTAGCGTTTCAGGAATCAGATCCAAATGAAATTCAAAGAGCCACAATAGATGCCGTTGCTGTTCGTATAAGAAAGTGTTTGGAAACGAATGGTAAACATTTTGAACATTAATTGAAATGATTCTTTCTAGATTTATTAATACACATGTTAGACTTTGATACTTTTAGCTTTTCATGATGATACAAACATTTTAAAATTTCTACTCAATATAATGAATTTTCTCAAATTCATTCAAAGTAAATCAGCACACTTTTCATTAAACTCTCTGTATGTTCTACTGACATTCTTGTTATATTGACCATAAATGATGAATAAATCCATCAAAACCACATTCGAGTAATTATTTTCTGCCATACCTAGTACTTTCACACCCATGCAACTTGAATACAGGATGACAATGAAGGAATAACATGTTAGTTCTCTGTCAGAATGAAGTTCATAGCCTACTATCTAAATCACTATCCAATATTTATTTTATTGAAGACGAATTCATAACATAAGTGATCATAACTAACAAATTGTATGAGATCGGTATAGGGAAAGTATACTCAAATTGAAAAATGTTATAGCTTTTCAAATAAGTAATAATATAAAAGATGTTTCATTTAAAAAAACGGAGTTTCAGTCACTCTCATGAGTCCCCGGAAGGAACTCACTTCTGAGCCTCCCTGTATGCTGAAACTGAGATCCAGTTCATCGACAGAATACTTAATGGTCTTATGCAGCTATAACCCAAATTGCAATATTTTGTAAATTTGCATTGGGAAAAAATTGATATTTTTCAATGGTCAGGTTTTGCACAAAAATTGGACAAAATAACTTTTATCTCGGAAATCGTCACAGAAGGGTATAGGGAATTATGTGGGAAAGTTGTGAGGAATCTTATAAGGATTCCAAAAATGATATAATATACGAGGTGTTCCATTTGAAATAACAAAATAGCTACTACTTTCTGATACAAGCGGCAACACTGTATTGATGAAAATATTTTAGACGGATAGAGCAAGTTTGATTATCTACGCCCACAAATTTTCGAAATGATCTGTCTTTCTGTTCTCCAGATACTTCTAATGTTCCATCCACTGTGAAACACCCGGTATAGTATAGTATCTATCTAGTAGTATTTTATCTATATAGTAGTAGTATTTAAAGTACTAATTTTATTATTCTGAATCGATTGGAGTTCGTAGAATTGCTCCATCTTCAACAGTTCTCGAGTTGAAAAGTTTCTTTGGAGTTGACAGGGTCATTTCCCTCCAATTTTTTTTGTAATTTGGAGTCTGCTCGTTGAGATACATTTGAGGGGACCTAGCGATTTTTGAAGAAAGATGAAAACTCTATAATTATGCAAGATACGATATTCTTCAAATTAGTGGCAATTTCAACTTCGAATGAAACAGATAATCTAAAAAAACAGCATAAAGTTATCAAATTTAAATGAAAATGTCATATTTTCCAAACTAAAAGTAGGTGAAATATAAAAAATATTAGGCAATAAGAACGCAAGACTTACTAAAGAATGAAGATTTTCTCTATCAGTTGTCTGCTTAGGAATGTATAGGAAAAAAATCACGCCACAATAAAACATCCTTTATTACTTGGTATAAAAGAAGCTAAACTAGGACGTCACGACCAGTTCATCTATAAAATGGAGTTGGCAGCCACCTCTCTATGTCGGGAGGTGATGGAAACAGCCCCATGAAAAAAAAAATGTTTTTTCTAACCCAAAGTAACACAATGAATAAACAAATGGGTTGACTTACGCGGACTTACGTAGTTGAAAGATGGTTTGGAAAAAAGCCGTCCTTTAAGCGATTATGTTTTTCCTTGGAAAATATCCGAAAACGACGTAGTCAGACTGAGTCGTATTATGGAAAATATCAAGGAGTTTCCTGGCACACAACCACAGATTTGTTTATACCCAACATTTAATAAATACACAATAATTTCAAGCGGAATCACCATACAGAACACGAATAATTCGAGTATCATTTCAAGTGACGTGAGTGAAAAAATATTGCTACGAAATCTTCATTTATACACAAAATGGGAGTGAGGTCATAATCAAATTTTAAAGAAGATTAAACAATAAATTTTTGGAGTTGAATAATACTAGAAAAAATATTCGTATCCTACAATTTCTCGGGAAAATTAACAGTACTCTTAAGCACGATCTTGATTAATATTGCTCAATAATCGATTGATTTAGTGAAGGAAATCAGAGATTTAGAATCCAGATTAGAGTTCCGAAGATTTCGGGTGAGATATCGATATAATTATTATATCAAAGATGATTCGAATTACTATACTCGATTTGAATAGCGAGTGTCAAATGTAGTTTGTACACATGAAGGTTCCTATTAAGTAAATGCATTTTTCCAATTCACTATCTTGGCTGCATATTTATTCTAGAATAAAAATTCGGGGTAATTACGTAATGAGATGGGCTTACGTCGTAAATAAGATTACACTTGACACACATTCATTTCTATTTAGAATTCAAAGCTTCAGAAATCTTATTCTTCAACCAGAAAACAAAACTGCAAGCCTTCATTATGAAACGTGGAAATTAAACACGAAAAATTCCATCAAAACATACTCCCAAAACAAGCAATCCGCGTTAAATCCATATTGTGAATCATAGTACAAAGCCTGCGCTCATCACTTGATTAAAACTTCCGTGAAATATTTAATTATTTGGAACACTATTAATTAAGTCTGGCAAAGAGAATAGCCAAACTGAGTTCAAAAGCAAATTTAACCTTCATACAATATAAAGCTCAGCGTGTCGTCAGTTGAAAAAGAAAAAATTCCTTTCAACGTTACGCGATTTCAGTTGCACCTGTAAACAAAATTGAAAAAACTATAGTGAAGCATTAGGTATTGATGTCCAACAGGCTAGCTAGCTCCAGGTTTCATATGAACAAAGAAAAAGTTCATATTGATTCTTCAACAAATTGTATGATTGATTTTCTCGTTCAAATGCCCAGAGTCATTTGAATTAATTCGATATCCATATTATTTCTGCAGTGAGTATATTCGTTCTGATAAATGAGAGTTTGGAACCTTTCATACGAGGTATTGTGATAAAAAGTTTTTTTGATACTTTTTAGTTGAAAAGAACTGAGTTCTCATTAGTTTCTATAGCTTCTGAACACATCTCATGAGCGGGACCCTTCAAAAATGTGTGAAGATGTATGGAGTAAACTAGAGAATAATTTTTGAAGTCTGCCTGCATGTATCATAACTATGAATTTTTTTTGGTATTTGAAATCTAAGAATAGCCAGGCTCTTAACGCAATGATGGTCCAAACTGGGTTTGAGATAACGAAAAATCTTCAGAACGTACACACGTTTCCGTATTATTTTAGATGAAATGTGAAGTGTATTGTACTATTTTAAGTTCATCTCCAATAGACATACTTTTCTTTCATAGATCGATACACCGTGACATCGCAAATGTCTGAATCCCCCTAGGAATGAAAGGCCAGGTATAAATATGGTACATTATCAAATGGACTCAGGTAGATTCACCCACGAGAATCTTAATTTCGTACATTCCATCCTCCAACCCGGGTGTATTTATTTCACGTCTCGCAAGACCCCTGTAATGTTCCCATTGAAAATCGTATCGAAATTTGTTTTCACCTAAAAAATCAAATCCATTGAACTTAAACATTTTTGTCAGAATCTTTCGAAATTAATAAATCTGATAATTTGTCTGAATGAATTTTACTGTAATTTTCAGATGCGGTTGTTGAATTTTGGATCCAATAAGCCACGTGACAGAAATAAAGTAATACATCTTCCAATACTCCACACTTTGTCAATTCGACAAAAAAAAATCATAGAGACGTTCGAACTTATGAGAAACGGTCAGCGTCGGATTATTTGCAAGGGGGGCTACAGGAAAATTCACGAATGGGGCCTCCCTCACTACGAGTCGCTCAATAATTTTTTGTTGTAGAGCTGAAGAGCTGAAGCCATTGCGCTGAGCATTGCGCACTTATTACTGTCCGATTTAATGACAATATTCCTCAATGGCATAGCCTGAGCGGGTAGAGGGCGGTTATTATTATTATTATTTACTGTAGGTGACCAGCGAATACATTTGCTGATAATCGGTCCTGACTTTCAAATGAATACATCAGCTCTAATTTAATCTTTTTCCGATAGTTTTTTTCCTGACTTCACTGTTGGAAAAATAGATTCTTGTGCAAGCAAAATAAATAAAAATATATTTTTTTCTTTTAATTTTGTATGTAATGAGAAACGGACAATATTTGACAAAATAATTCGTTCATTTCACATATTTTATTGAAATTTGTATTGTACATGCATACAGTTCAATTGTTTTATCTTTATCCATGCGTCATCAATTCATGATCGAAGAAATCACACATCCTCTATCGAACATCTCTTTCTAACAACCGCTATGAGCGAATCAAAATTTGTTTACATTTATCTGCTAAGCTAAGAATTATGGCATTGTGATGATGACGCCCGGGAAAGATAGAATAATCGAACTGTAAATGAAACACAAAATGAAAATATTATGTTTATTTGGAGGGAGGAAGGACTCATTTCCCTTCATATTTTTTCTACCTCTATTCGTGACATTTTTGTCATTGTATTCTTTTTATATGCCAAACCTTGAATCTGAGTAGAAACAAATCATATAGTTTCGGAATCTGCTTGAAATTTTGCGTATATAGTGCAGATTGCAAGTGAATCTGCAGATTTTGTATTTTTCATGATTTTTATGTGTACCTATTTTTCTCAATTTTGACTACTAATTTGAACATTCTGAACCAATTGGAGTTCGCAGAATTGCTCTATCTTTAACCGTTCCCGAGTTGAAGAATTCATCTGGAGTAGAAAGGAGTACCTAATTTCCCACCATATTTATCTTCCAGTCCCACTCGTGACATTTTTGACGTTGTATTCCTTTTATATGCCAAATGTTAAATCTGAGCATGAAAAAATCATATATTTTCGGAATCTGCATGTCGGCGTGCGGATTAAGAAATGTTCCATTTTAATTAATTAAATAATAAAAGATACAGTGGAAAATACGTCGGAATCTGAAAACTCGAATCACTATACTCCAGTATTGACAAAATTATCACAGAACCAGTCTTTAAGGACTTCTACTAATATTGATATTTGCCGTGGCGCTCCGGGACGACTTACTGATATTTAAAAAAACTTTGTAAATGACAATAAGGTACTGATATGCATAACAAATGTAAAATTACTTCAAAGTTAAAATGTATTAAAGTAAAATTACTTCACATTGTAAACAAAGCAAACTTTCATGACTGTATGTTCATGACAATATAATCCACGTATCACATGACAATAAATGACCCACTAGAAATATAAGCAATGTCTTCTGTTGAATTTTATCACAGCGGTTATAACATTGATAAAAAACTAAAATAATTATAATCAGTTTTACTATTATAATTTTAATAAACCTGTCAGTTTGATAGATGAAGTGTCAATCTGTTTTCATATGCGAAAAAGCCTTAACATTGCCACTGTCTGTAAAAAATAGAAGCAATAGACGATGAAATCAGTGAAATCTTTGAGGAAGACGATTCCAAGACACCGTCATTAACAAGGAGTCTCGATGGCGTCAATTAACGATATTTTATTACTCAAGATCTTCTTCAATAAATTAATTTGTGATTATCCGAGATTTTCATTACTTCGTCAATAATAATAATAACATTACGTCTTTATTATTCAGTTGATTTGAGTTTGTGTGATTAGTAGGAACTATTTGTATTTTACTTTTGCATTGCATTGTGAAAGTTGGTCCATTAAGAATCAGTGATTTATATGATATTCTGCCCTATGCTGTATCACTTCCGTCAAAAATATCGTCACCGTTATTCGCCATTTCCGTTATTTTGCCATTACCAAGCAATAGCCATTTCCGTTATTTTGCTATTGCTTGGTAATGGCAAAATAACGGAAATGGCGAATAGCGGTGACGTTATTTTTAACAGAAGTGATACAGCATAGGGCTGAATATCTTAACAGATTAATGGCGGGTTGTACAAAGCAAGTTCACCAACAGTTCAACTAAACTGAGTTCAGTTGCTAAGGAACTAGCAATTTCATTGGCTAATCCCTAGCAACTGACGGGAGTTTACTTGGAACTAGTTTTGTACAACCCGCCCTAAGGAAGAATTTGCCTGTTTCTATAAATCATTTTGACACCAATACTGCCGTCCTAAGCAAAAGTACCGTATCTACAAAAAATATGAATATTGTGATATTAGATTCTGTAGGTTTATAAACCTATAAATTTTGCTTTTTACCGAACAAACAGGAAGTATACTCGGTTTAAACAGCCAAATTTGACAAATTATATTACCGTATATACGAAAGTTGAAGAATTTCCTATGTAAGAAGGTCGGATCTACAGAATTCTAAGCAAAATAGCAGATAGCAGATACGGTACTTTTGCTTAGGACGGCAGAATATTTTTCGTCTTATTCACCAGCATGAGCGGTTCGGACCTACAGAATTCTAAGCAAAATAGCAGATAGCAGATACGGTACTTTTACTTAGGACGGCAGAATATTTTTCGTCTTATTCACCAGCATGAGCGGTTCACTATTTATAGTGATGCGTATGAAATCAGACACTGTTTGTGTCTGATTTTTTGGACCAAAAAGCATAACGTTTGACTTCGATGGGTTCATGATTATACAATGGTCAGTAGCAGCTTCTATGAAAGCATTCATATCTCTATTTATGAGATCACAAGCAATCTTTTGGTCTGGTTCTAGAAAGCTGTGATATAACTGAGTGTCATCTGCATATACATGAGCTTTGCAGTTGAGGATACAGTTTATGAGACGAGAGGTATACATAGAAAACAACAACGGCCCTAGGATGGAACCTTGTGGTATTTTCTGTTAAACAGAAGTTTATGATTGACACTGTGAGGACAACACAGTTCAATAATTGGGATACTCAAGCCGTCACAATTATTCGTGTTAGTTAGCTTAAACGACAATCAACATTAATATCAACTATATTATAATCAAAATTCCAAATATACCACTACAGGAATTTCGTTAGGCATAAAAAAAAATATTTCTCTAAACGAGAACACAGCTGTTGTAGAGGACATCATGTTGGAGAGCTGTTGGGATGGATATAGTTTCTCAAAGCATAGGACTTGCAAATATTTTAGAATAAGTGGTTGACAATGATCACTATCTTTGATTTTTGAATCGATATAGTCGATACTTCAATGTTAATGTTTCTAATAAATCTTCAATGTTGACTTTTACACAATTTGAAAGTACGCTGTTTTTGCCATTGATGCTGTTACTGCATTTTTTATTGATGCTAGTTTTCCTATGGTGAATTCTCACATCTAAAATGGATTTCATATATTGTTTTACGATCGACAAAAATAATCAACGAGAATTTCATCAATCACAAATGATTTTAATGGGTACATCTAGCAAAAAAACTACCTTAAACAACTCATAAATAATAAACGTACCAAACAAACAATGCACTTCGTTTCGTCAACCGAAAATCCAACTGAATATTCAGCTTGTACAGAAAAGCACCCGAACACAAATCGAATAAAAACTCACGAAGACGTAAACGTTGTCGGAAAATAAGCGACACTGTCACACAAAATTTACCGTTTTCAGTTTTAGTGTTTGCCGCGTCATAACCAAACTGTCACTGTACTTGTGTTGAATACTCACTTTAGGGCCTGTGTTAGAGTTAACTATCTATGAAGGGCTTCGGGAAGGGCCTATAAGTGAAATGGGGTGGCCATTCAACTGGTAGGGTAGGGTGTTACGGACTGCCTGATGTTGGAAATGTTAGCGGCGGACCGGTTTATTGTTCTGATTTTTTTTGTGGCTGGGCCGAGATGCGAGAGTGGAATTCGAAGGAACACCTGAATATTGAACAGAGCAGGCTCGACACGATAAGATGCATGGTGAAAAAAGTATTTTCGGTTATTATTATCGTAACCGACTGAAACTTCAAGGAATATTTTTGTGTCTTATTGATTTCACATACGTACTTCATCTTCGAAGAGTTGACAACATATGAAAAAACTTTCAAAAATAACTTATTTCGAAATTCGACTTCATTAAGGTTTGATTTAAAAAATATGCAAAACAGACTATTCCAACGGGGTCACGTGAGTTTCGCTATCTGTTTCTTAGATTTTCAAAAAAAGAAAAGTTGTTGCTATCACGATTTTATATATTTGTCTCAAAGTTGAACGTTCCATTGTATTCTATAGTTTTGCCATTTTTCAAATATCTTTTAAAATTCGATATCTAAAAATATTGTATTTTAAAACAAAATTGTTAGATACCACCAGGTTGAACACGCCACTGAGTTTTAGATAATGAATATAGATGAAAATGAGTATTTTTCTAAAAAAATAGAACACCATTTCAAATTTGTGCTGAGTTTGATGTGAAGTTGATTTGGAATCAAAGGATACTCCTCTGAGAAATATAACATTTCTGAAAATCATCAACCGTGGCTTAGCTGTTCTATAACGTTGAGTTCCTTCGATTTCTTCTCATGTGTCAGATTGAAAGGCATCTCATATTTTCTTGTTAAACTTGAGTCCGACCGATCAAGATAGTGTTTTACTACGTCTTGCAATACCCTCATCATCATAAAGCCTCTGCAAAATCTCAGGTCGAACGGCTGATCGCGTACCTACAAGCACCCTGCTATCCTCATCACCATAAATCCTCTTCTAAACCTCAGATCGGACGACTGATCTCGTACCTACAGCGAGTTAAATAAAACAAGTTCACCGACATTATAAGTGAACCGAGTTCAGTTGCTAAGAAACTAGAAATTTCATTGGCTGATCTCTAGCAACCAAACTTGGTTCACTTGAACTGTTGGTGAACTTGCCTTTACAACTCGCCCTTAGTAGAGCAAGTACCCTGATACCCACATCATCATGAAGCCTCTCCCATTATCATAGAAACTCTGCAAAACCTCAGATCGGACCACTGATTCCGTACCTATAGCACCCTTAACGGAGCAAGCACCCTGCTACCCTTATCATCATAAAGTCTTTGCAAAATTTCAGATCGGACCACTGATCTCGTACCTACAGCACCCTTGGTAGAGGAAGCACACTGCTACCCTCATTATGATAAAGCCTCTGGAAAACATCAGATCAGTCGACTGATTTCGTACCTACAGTACCCTTGGTGGAGCAAGCACCCTGCCACCCTCAGATAGGATGACAAAATGGTACTGGCTAGAACCTCTTGGTACCGAGTATGTTGAGAAAATATAACGTATAACGCATTTGTTTTCGCGCATAGTTTCTTGATTCGTATATGTACTTTCCAAGGGGGTCGTGCAAAAAATAAAATGTAGGTACAAAAACTACACAGTTGTTGAAAAAATTTTGTCTATTTTTCGTGCTATTGAAGTGTTTTTCTATTTTGTGACTCCAAATATCTTGAACGTTCCCTATACGCAAAATCACCAGGAATACTTATCAAGGAGTCATTATTAAAGATGGTCTCAAGTATGATACAAATCGCTTCTCTTTTCGAATGAACTCTCATCTCTCCAGATAAATCTCAATATTTGAAACAAAACTATATGGATGGACGGACTAGAGATAATAAAAAGACAGCTCGATTTTTTTGGTATCATTGACTTTGGCTATTTTCAACTTCAGTATATTCTTTCAAACAATCAATAGGCAAATTCTGAATTTCCTCAATATATCGAAACATATGGACATATGGCATCACACGTATTAAAAGGTAAGTGCTACGAATTCTCCTAGCTCGCACAAGTCTCTGACTTCTGAGGGTTGCACGTAGGGGTGCAACCGGTTGACGGATATAAAAATTTGAACAATAATACAGTCAATTTCAAACAAATACATTCCACCTATACGAAACTTAAAAAAAATTGGTAAAGAAAACATCTCATATATTATTTGCCATTGACAAATAAGAAAACACACCTATCTGGAATATAAATAGTGCAGTATTAGATCTAATTCCGAATTAAAGAAAATGTATTGAACGACTGATTTATAATAATTATCGAACAGATTTGCCCAGCTGAAATTAATTCTAGTGCCAACATTGAATATCCAGTAACACACAAGCATCCAAAATATTTTGATATGTCTGTCTATTGGAAGCTTCTTGCGAGTTAGGAACACTTTAATGTCCGGTGTAAACGAGTTCTGCACATAACTTCACAATTGTTTAACCTCAATGACGGTCAACGAATCCGTCTGTCTAAGCACTTCTCGCAACATTATCTTGGCTATAATGGTTTATAATCAAGTGGCAGACCCATTTCAGGTAAACTAATTAAGTCGGTTTATTACATGGCTCTACGCGGTGATATGATTAAACATAACAGCAATCCTACTCTGTTACAAGACACAAGAGAGATGGTGTTCGTAGAAAAAAAGAAGGAAGTAAGTTGAGAAAAAATGCAATGAAATCGGTAACTCCAGACCAATGATGGATAGACAATAGGTATATACTTAGAAATCCATTGATTTCCTCATACTGTAATTTTCGTGAAGCTGAAAAGTCAAAGAATAGGTTTTGGAGACAATACAAAATTGAAAATGATATAATACGTCCTCTTTAGTTATCATGTGGAATCCTACAAGGATCCATTCTCGGAGTGATATTAAGACTGTAATTGATCAGTGTCAAATACATAGTCTATGCACATGACACTCAGATTCATTCAACATTTCCTTCTTCGGAAGTTTATGAATAGTGATATAGCTTTCTTCTTAACATTCTCTGATATAGTAAGCTCGGGTAAGTGTGAATTTGTTCTCTATCTTCGCTAAACCGGGCGATAGCCCAATGCCATCTATCGAGGAATGGCCTATACTCATAATAAATCCATAACCATCATATAAAATACAGAAGAGATCTTGTGAATTCAATTTCTTAACTTACAATTCATTAATCAGAACGAGTACGAGTTTATTTCAAGCTTTGAGTTTATTGTTGAAATCTAAGGTAAGAATCCATTTTATACACTGTTATTCTACCCAAACAATAAATCTGACTATAGATAGCCGTTTTTTCTTGAATTTTTTTTTTTACATTTTTTCATTATATGTCACACTTGCCCCAAAATAAAATGATATTGGGGATAGTGTGACCTATTTGTCGGGGTAAGTGTGAACCTAGTTCATTTAGCCAATCTAAACAGTAATAGTTTATCAGCTATATTACGAAATTATATACAGAAATTTCAGAGAGTCAAACAATATACCTGGCCAAATGTGGAAGACATTGATACACTTTCAGATGATGAAATAACAACTGTGCTTCCATCACCACTCGTCAGAAGATGGGGATCAATGAAATTCCCATTCGATTTTTCAGATTTCTACTTGTAAAATCTTCTTTTCAACAAGTGTGCAATTTCACGAGTATTTTTTGTGTTTTTTTAATAGGGCATTTCAATTTCAATATTGAAAAGTTCAGAACTAGGTTTTGAATAAAGATATCTCCAAACAAATTAATTGCAGTTAAAGTTCCGTTACTGATCACTCACACTTACCCCAAAGAGAGATTTACGTGCATTAATATCTTTGAATTTGGCCAGAGTCACACTTGCCCCAAATTCCAGGGGAAGTGTGACCTATGGACATGTATATCTGAATATATAAATAAAATTCATGGGTTTTTCAACACTTTTCTGTGGCGTATTACAAAAACTGACCATCGAAGTAAATACCTGCAAAATTACATTATTATATTAGTTCAGGTTCATTAGATAGACTTAATTAAATGCGAACTAATGAAGATCACGGTCACAGTTACCCGAGCTTACCTTAATCATTCTTTGAAAATTATTGTATAAAAGACTTCGGTTGTTATTCGGCTATTCTTCTCGAAGGAATCTACATGAAAGCATCCGGATAAATGTGAACAATATGGAAATTACCTTTATTAAAACTGCTAGGAATCTTGATTTTCGATGACGATCTAAGATTCGATTAGCTCTTATGAATTTTATATCAGCAGAAAATTCTCGAACCAAAAAGAGAGTGCCATCCTTTGTGAAACATTAGTCTTTTCCAATTTCTATTATTCCGACATTGTCTATGACCCAGGCTTGGATTATGACGAAAGTAGAGCAATACAGGTCTTGCAAAATTTTTGTCTCCTTCTAATTTACGGAGTTCAAGAAGGCAACATTCAGCCCTATGCTGTATCACTTCCGTCAAAAATAACGGAAATGGCGAATAACGGTGACGTTATTTTTAACGGAAGTGATGCAGCATAGGGCTGATTATCTCATAAGCTAAAAGACATAGGATGATTGAATATGAAGAAGAGAAGGTTACTATACTCAGCATGTTCTTTTCACAGAATAATTTAATTGAAAAAACTCCCCCGTATCCAGCTAACAAAATATCATTCCGTGAAGAATTTCTTCTAAAGAAATATCTTAGAGATCAAAGTAACGAAGTGAATGAATAACTCATCCATCACAACTTTCATATCTGATACTGACTCAGCTATGGAATTGGATAGGTAATAACTTTTCTTCACTAGAAAAATTACTCCGTCACTAATGTTATATCAAAATTTCTGTTAATCTATAGACTGGAAAAATAGTGTTTCTCCGATTTTTTATTGATATTTTGGTTCAGAAATATTCAACTATTCTATATTCTACCTTTTTTTCACGTTTGAGAATAATAACAGTTTCGTGTAACACTCGTTACAAGAAATCATCCAATCTTCGGCGTTTTCCAATATGGTTGATCTCTTTTGTTTATTTATCTTTAATTATATTCTTTTTTGATAGATTTGTTATTTCCGTCAACCGGCTACACCCCTACGCACAACCCTCAGAAGTCATCGAGAGATTTTTGCGAGCTAGGAAAGACGTAGCCTTTACCTTTCAACGAGTGATGCCATGCACGAGACCAGTGACCATACTGGGAATCGAACCCAAGCCCCGGTGATTGAGAAGCAAGCGCTCTACCATCACGACCACCAAGGTCTATTTATTATAAACTAATATATGTACTAATATGTACTAACTAGTATAGAAATGAAGAGCTATTATTATTATCAAATATTTGACATTTCGGAGACAGGAATAATTTTATCCCTACCGATACCAAAAAGGAAAAATTTGTCATTGACTTCTACAAAATAATCGCGAAGATAATGTGAACAACCAGGAAAATTTAAGAAAAAGGATAGAAACAGCATGTAAAGTTATCTGTGGACGAAGAAATGAATTTTTTCCGCTTTCAATGACTTTGAAGCATTTCTGAATACACCAGGCCCGTAATGGGCCGATTTGAGTAAGTGTAGCTATATGTGCGCAATACCTTGAAGAATATTTGCTAGTAGTCTGATAGATATATTTATGCAGTTGTAGGGGACAGAGCTGCTAAGTATATGCTGCAATTTTATATTAGAAATTTCATGTGGAACAGGATTTATCAGGAAGTTGCATTTTTGTCAGCGGCTTCTGAATAATCATGATAATAATCGCGAAGATGAAGTGAATAACCTGGAATATTTCAGAAAAAGAATAGAAACAGCATCTGAAGATGAAGAAATTTAATTTTTTGCCTTCAGTACTTTCAAGAATTTCCAAATATGCCAAGACCGTAATGGGCGCATTTGAGCAGGTCACTCTCGTTATTTTACGTTATTTTTTTACTTTTCATCAGGTGATTTTGGAAAAATACGCTATATTGATGAGCTTCAACTTCATGTTAAGACATTTTATAATAATAATAATAATAATAATAATAATAATACTCCCTCATAAACATTCGTAGAGTGTACCCAAAGGCATAGCCTGTGCGTGTAGAGGACGGCTATTATTATTATATGCCGTGGTACTAGAATTTCGAGAGGAGAAATAGGTATGAAGATATATTTTTGTTTATCTTCTGGTTCCAATGAAGAGGAATATATTGTATTGTTCATAAAATATAATGGAAACCAAGGGAAAATAGGTAGCAATACAAATTTTATTTTATTTTGAATAACTTCTGCAAAAAATTTAATTTTCTTCAACAAATTTTTTAACCGGTTTTTTTTGGGGTGAGAAATCAAAATATGATATTTTTTTATGAAGCACTTAGAGAACTGCGTACGCTATCATTATTCATTTAAATTCGCATCGTTTTTGACAGTGACCTTTTGGATTATTTTATATTGAAATCTTATTCCTACACTTTGTATTTGAGAAATTTGCAAATTTCTCAAAAGGAGTTTCACGCAAAAATAGATATATAATTTTGATATATCAAATGTTGTTTAAAAAATGTATTTTTTGCAAAAGATATTTAAAATAATTGAAAACAAAATTTTACTTGAACACCCTCTCTCCGAAACAATACATAAGTATGTTCATTGTCTTGAAGAAGATTTGCCAGTAGTCTGAGAGGTCTATTTCAGCCGTCGTAGAGGACTAAGCTGCTACCTATTGCAATCTTCTCTTGGAAAATTCGTATTTATCAGGAGGTTGGATTTTTATATCCATTATTCAATATTTTTTATTAAATATATCCTAGTTCTTCATTAATTTTTCCCTTCACATCTTTTAACTTCCGCCTCATCATAATCCAAACGTGCCATGATCTCTCCATGGAAACTTTATCAAAGGCGACTTTTTGTCTCTCATTCGTGTCCCTCTCTATATCATCATCTTCGAGGGGTGCCCATCCCCCAACGACGCCACACTCAAAATTAATTTCAGCCTCACGTAGCCATATTGTTTTGATTTAATTAAGATACCTACGGCTTACTTTATTAATGGAGACCGTTCGGATTTGTTCTTGGGCGATAGCTCACTCTGACGTCGAGGATGTCCTCCAGTGGCGGCATCTAAAAGAATTCGCTGTGGGGATGAAGTGAAGGTATCATTTTTGGCACTCATTACCGCGCAAGTGAATAATTATTGTTAATGATGCGAAAGAAATCAACTGCGTTGAAAACATTTGAGGACAGAAATTATCACACAATTAGGAAAAAATCAAAGTTAAAACCAGTCATTTTCAAATTGTTCCTCTTTTCGTCACCAAAGGTAGTAAGTAATCAGTCATGATTCTACTGAAATAAGATTTTCATTATTCTTGCAGGTAAATTCGTTAAAAAGAAGAACACTGTCCGCTGAAAAGAACAATTGAAGCGGCTAATAAATCCAGTGTTAAAATTTCTATAAGTATTCCCTTTTATTATTTATTTTATTGGAAATTTTAGGAATGTTCAGGATGACTTTTGCTCAAGTTGATTAAGCACATCATTAATAATCATTAAGAGATTCTGGAGTGAATGAAATCAAATATGGGCCTACTTATCTCACTTAACGACATTAAGAAGTTATAATTCTAATACTATAATTAAATAGGGTGTTATGTAAGTGGCCAAACTTGAAGGGGTGATATTTTTAGTGATTTTAAGACGAAAAGTTCATATAAACATATGACCGGTAATGCTTCGTTTTTCAAAATTATGAAAAGAAATCGTCGTTTTCGTATTATTATTATTATTATTACTGAATTAATTTTGATAAAAATTCTGAGACCTAAATAGACTATTTATATGGAAAAAAATAACTAAAACACCTCAGTTTTTGTTGGTTTAGTAGTTGACATGTTTTATTGTGTTGTCCCAGGGACTTACAATAAAGTGATTTTTATGATATTTCTCAAAAACAAAGATACGAAAAAAATTCTAGATATCAAAAGTTGTCATTTCAGTTGCTCAATGTGAAACGAATACAAAAATTGCAAAAAAATCAGTGGCGCACATTTTTTCTGTAAAAAATGTTGGTTACGGTGCCTTCCGGGACGCCATTCGACATGATACTTTTGATACAGTTAGGGCTAAATCAGCCTTTTACGACCTCTAATAACACTAAAATCGGTTGAAAGATTATTAGGCAATTTACGAAAAAAACGATTTCTTTTAAAAATTTTGACACCCTGTATCTTGAAAACGAAGCATTACCGGACCTATGTTCATATAAACTTTTTAGTCTTAGAATCATCCAAAAAGTCACTCCTTCAAGTTTGGCCACGTATTTAAATAACACCCTGTATTGATAACTTCATCATCATGCCCTTTCTATAAGTACCTCACGTTTAACACAAACTTTTCCCAATAACAGATTTAGCAGTCGGGCTAGTAGAGAAAAAGTGGAACTTAATTGAACCATAGACACACATGCTTGATAACTTCTTAGCACTACTGTTTGGAAAAAGCTATTTCAAGTTTGAGGTCGAATTCTATATACAGGCCGTTTCTTCTATCATGTGGTAACATTGCTATATTCTAAACTGTAATAGATACAAAGACGATTAAATGGGAAAAAAGGTAACTATTGTGGTGAGCAGTAAATTGGTCATAAAAAATTTACGGGGATTCTCGCTCTTCCCAACTTATAAACGGAAAACTGAAAATGCTGTTTTCGGATTTTTACGTTTAATTAAAAATTTATCATTACGTAGTTCTAGTACATTTTGAATACAATAAATCTGTCCTTTTTAATTTTTTTATATTTTCTGAAATAACCATTCTATTCGTAAAAAACCAAAAACAGCATTTTTAGTTTTCCCTGTATAAGTCGGGAAGGGCGAGAGTCCCCGTAGATTTTCTCTGACCAATGTACTGCTCACCACAATAGTTACATTTTTTCCCATTTAATCGTCTTTGTATCTATTACGGTTTAGAATATAGCAATGTTACCACATGATACAAGAAACGGCCTGTATAGACAAATCTATGGACTAGGCATGGAAAACTGTCTATCAGAACTTCAAAACACTACAAACCATTCAAAAACTGTCATAGTACGCGAGCCCTCGTACAAAATCTGAAGTGATAACCAGCAAGTTGTAACTTTGTATATTATTTAGGTGTGCCAAATCTGACAAGGTGTCGCAGAGCGGAAACCTTGAAAGTGGTAAATTTTCCTTTGTCGTCAAATCGACATCTATGGAGCGTCGGACTGCTAAAGATCCTTATTAATTTTGTCATACGATGGTGCCATTGAAAATCGCATTTAGTTTTTGTATTTTCCTAGAAAAATCAGATTGTTGCCTGTCGCCAACCTGTCGCCAACCTAAGTAGTGATATCGAAACGTTTAGAGGAAGAGACAACCTAGAAGTACCGAACATTTTTGTATGATTTTTTAGGAGAATACAATAATTTTATGAGATTTTCAATGGCACCATTGTCCGACAATATTAATAGGGATCTTCAGCAGTCCGACGCTCCAAAGATGTTGATTTGGCGTCAAAGGAAAACTCATCACTTTCAAGGTTTTCTCTCTGCGACATCTTGTCATACCCGTCACACTTAAACAGTATACAAAGTTACAACTTGCTGGTTATCACTTCCGATTTTCTACGAGGGCTCGCGTACTATCAGTCAAATTGCTGTTTAAACGCCATCGTCACTTGCGTACCCATAGACAAAGTAGACTTCATCCAACAAGTATTCAATTGCTATCATCTACGCCTCCAATTGGCACTTGAAAAAGAACAAAATATCAAATTACTATTCTTAGAAATATCAATCGTAAGAACAGTCGAGAACAAAATTATCACCGATTGGTATTACAAACCGACTTCCTCTGAGAGGTATGGGTCTATGTGGCTCATAGCACCAAATGAACCCAGCTTTTCGACGAAGCCAATTAGTTTATTTGGTGTATGATCTTTCCGGTCCGAGGTAGAGAGTGAAACTGTGCCAAACATCGAAAATCTGATTCGGTCAGCGGCGGGGCAGGCTCAAGTAGTATTCAAGGGGAGGCTGTTATTACAGCCAAGCAAGTAGGTCCTCATGGACCCTTTTTGCTATACCCTGTTCTCCTCATGCATGGTGTTGTGTCTGCCTATAGATTCCCCCTGCTCTCCTCAAAGTCTGGGTGTGTAGTGTGTATATGCTTTTCAAGGGAGCGATTTCCTTTCCCCTCCTCAAACACTGGTAAGGCTGGTTCTCGGCCAGGCGATGCAACGGCCGCGGCATCGGCTACCAGACCCACAGAATCCGATCCGAGGCCCCTCCTCGGCTTTTATTGGAGTGGAGACTAGTTCTCCAGTTCTCACTGCGAGTTCCTTCCATCTGCCTCCTCGGTAGAGTCCTGGTAGGGCTAGTTCTTGATCAGATGGTGCGGCGGGCGCGGGCGATTCATCAACCGCCTATCAGTCCCGCAGCACCCGATCCAAGGCACCTTTTTGGCTCCCACCAAAGACCAGATTTTCCAGTTCCGCAGCGAGTTCTTTCGATCCGCCTCCTCGTGAAAACCCTGGTAACGCTGGTTCTCAACCGGGCTACCAGTCCCCCAGCACCCAATCTGAGGTTATTCCTTAGCTCCCACTGAAGGCAGATTTTCAAGATCTCGAATCCCTCTGTAATGTTTGAGTGGATATGTGTTAAGTATCGGGGGACCATGTCTGTTTTTGACGTCGGTGTACGCTAAGCTAGGGCACACGGGTCGCCACTCCCATTGGCTGCAACGCCTCAGCCACCCTTGCGGTCACTCTGTTGATACTTTCCGGCACAAATCTTCGAACTTTGTTCGAAATATTACGATAACTAACTAATTTTCTGTAAACTGCCATATCTTGTCAGGGTCCTGCATTTATACTTGCAGTTGGCTCCTGTTGGATCATTTCTGAAACGCCGAGAGACGATGAGAGAGGTCGCCGTTATTTAGAACAATTCGGAACTCCCGGTACTCGTCTAGATGATACTAAGATGGCTCTTGTTTATTTTTCTAAGTGAATGGAGTCGGTGCCCGTTTCAACATTACTGGCGGCCTGGACGAGACTTCTATTGCGCCCCCTCTCAATGCAGTTGAGGCAGACCAGAAGGGAAATCAGATATACTGCGGCGTCGAAAGCGTCCCCAACTCCGCTACTGACTAGAGTTATTCTCGAATGATGATTATAACGATCAGATGTAGTGTACAGGTCCGGCCCCGGCACGTTACAGTAGTAATGATGAAGAATGAGATTGTTAAGGTAACGTTTTTCAAAATTTGTCCTAAACACAGAATGTGAATCTGTGACTATTAATCATTTAGTGCGGTACATTACCATACGCCAAATGCAATTTTAGTTGACTGAGTAGATAAAAAAATTGGGCATGACATCACAATTGTCAAACATAATGGAGATAAATAAAAAAATTCTCAAATATCCTGGAACCCGTTAGACAAAGGTAAAAGTGGTTACGATATTTCCAAATGTCCTTCTTCCCCTTACCCCTATTGGCTGTTCAAATCATCACACCTTTCTACCAAACACCCTGGCAGAGATGACAAAGAAAATCAGTGCTTTTCTTCAAACTTACTATGGAAACTGAAACAATAGATTATCTGAAGTGTTCAACAATACTAAAGAAAGCAGTTTTTAGCTGTGATACTCCCTTAGCCGAAGTACGAACATAAACGTCAAGTTTTATGATCGTCTTACAGAAGTTTGAATAGTTTACGATCACTTCCTTACCAGAGCAGAGTATATACATAAATTACAGGAAATTTACTCGCAATAAAATCTCTGATGATACTCGAAAATATCTCAAAATATGTTGGAATGAAATGGCACAAAACCGCAAATACGTGTACTCATGGTATATAAATACTTGTTTCCGTCATCAAGCTTGATGTAGTTACTCGTCAAAATTCTGCAGCCAAATAATTTTTCAACACTGATAAAATTTGATTATAGACGATGAAAATGTGGTAGTGGGCTCAAAATCAATGTTTGAAACTTAATTTCGATGTTGGCACTATAGAAAATAATGCGTTTGGGAGCAAACATTTTTACCATTTAGCGAAGTAACCATTGGGATAACGAAGAAAAAATTCCACAGAAAATATTGCAGCTCCTATTATTCACAGATGAGGGTTTTATTGTTTATGCAGGTGTGTAGTTTCCTCGAAAAGTATATTTACATAGTGAGGATTTTTTCAATGTTCATTCCAATATATTCCAATATTTCCATAATATAAACACCGATAAATTTACTAATACTCCCATGTCAGCTACATTATCGGTAATTATAGGACGTTGAGAGATTTTTTTTAAAATTTCGTTGCACTCTCCTACCTCAACAAATCTATCGGCATTACATTCGCTCTTACACAGTTCGGTACACAATAGTCCATTCGACTCACACCTTTATGGAAAAGAGCAACGCATTTGGGAACATGAGCAGTTCCAGGATCAACACTGGAGCATAGGGTATGGTACAAGCAACTGGTTTTCAGTTCATTCTCACTTCCTTCCATCCAAAATCTGAGAGTGCTTGGTTATTGGGATGCTTAATGAGGTCCTGATTCCGCACAAACCACTGCAGGTGTTTCACATCTCACAGCTCCGTCAATCAGTGTTGTTTTGGGAATATACTACTGACAAACGAATGCTTCCAAGTTAACCCCAACACATTTGGTGAGAGACAGCGTGGTCTTCAATTCAGTCAACGCTTCTAACAGCTTATGACTTGCTATAGAAATTCAGTGGTCTGAATGCTCTGCTGAAAAAATCTCTTCATACCATGACCAAGGAAATATACAAACACTTGTCCACTGGCTTGGTATCATGGGAGAACGCATGATTGGTTTCATGTGCTCAATACGCTGCATATAATATAATGTCTGCATTTGCCTCCATTTGCTTAAAATTCTGGATATACCATCGCCACGTGATGAAGCTGCTAGCTGATAACGAACCTTTTCTTATTAGCTACACTAAATTCATGAATCTGCAAAGGAGTTCTGTCAGTTCATTTTTCGTCTTACTATAGGCCTATAATAAGAGAAGAGAAATCTGTAAACATTCGAACTAGTAGATGTTTGCTTAGAGAAAAGGCTGTATTCTTTCAACATTGTTGATACCTCTCTGGCACAATATATTCGAACTAGTTCGAATGTTTGCAGATTTTTTTTCCCGGAGACTGTGCTGCTTAGGAGTGTTTTGTCTTGTTCCGTGCGGATGGCGCTTCGATCAACTTGGTTGTAGATCGTGGTGTTATCCGTCGGGAAATATTAGTTAAACAGTTGATTATTATTCATTTGGCAGGGACAGGACAACTATAATGTTGTCCGACCTACCCTGTCACTGAAGAGAGGCCATAGACCTCGAAACATGCATGTCTGCAGGTGGTCATTCCCAGCCAAATGAAGGATAATTTTCTGTTTAATTACGAGACAAGCACTTGCAATTGGGTCTTCTTTGAAGAACGTTGCACAAATATCTGTCAGT
The DNA here is from genome assembly GCA_958502065.1 of Chrysolina americana. Taxonomy (NCBI): domain Eukaryota; kingdom Metazoa; phylum Arthropoda; class Insecta; order Coleoptera; family Chrysomelidae; genus Chrysolina; species Chrysolina americana. The sequence continues at coordinate 57,832,555 of OY293416.1, read as the reverse complement.
TGTAGTTCAATGTCCGTCGAGGTATTACCCAGGGAAGTAGATGTTTTCTGACAGATGTTTGCCTTTATTTTCCACTTTGTGGAAACGCTTAGAGAAAAGGGTACCCCTGTATTCTTTCAACATTGTTGATACCTCTCTGGCACAATATATTCGAACTAGTTCGAATGTTTACAAATTAGAATGATGATACTCCCACCCTTCAACACATCAGTCCAGATGAGAAGGAACACCACCACCATATAAGCTCTGGAGAGACTTAACAATATAGGTGGTGCATTTGCTATTGAGTAAACCCATTTATGTATATTAGGAACAGTTCTGGGTCAAGCAAAGTTTCCTGGGGTACCCCAGTTATAACTATGAGTGGAAGAACGGAACAACTTCAGTGATTATTTCTTGTGCTTGCCAAAAATGTTGCCAATGATGAAATAATGTATGCAACTTGTCATTATCATAGCCACAATAATTATCACAGTTTTAGTCTTAATTGTTGTTTTTTGAGAATAAAACTGAGGAAATTGCATAAATGCTACTACTGGAATGATAAGGACTATGATAATGACAAAGTTGCATAAATTGGCCCTAGGCCATGGCGTGGCGCAGTGGAAAGTGCGTTTGACTCTGAGATTACACGTCCCAGGTTCTAGCCCCAATCAAAGCTGGAACTTTTTCAATTCAATTTTACTCGTGGCTACACCAGGCTGAGACCTGCACGATTTACTGTCACGTTCAAATTGGCACTCCTGCTCCCAAGGTGGAGTATGGAGTTACTAACACAGCCCACCCAGAACACATAGTAGAATAATCGGTTTCACTATAAACACAAAAAAAAACTGTGAAACGCCTGAAATCAATCGTTTAGTTTTTGTTGAACCACTCTGTACGTTGCATCGCCTGCTACTACTGAACTCGCTATTCCTCTTCGAAAATCAAGAGTCAGAACTCGATTTATAGCAACGATCGGCCGTTTCGTATCAAAAGTAAAAGTATGAAATAATCCGCACTAGCTCGCGATACTCGGCCAGACGAGGTCGTCACACCGATTGATGCTGATGGAACGAATCACCTTGGGGGGCGAAGGGAAACGATTCGCCGACCATCATGGTCTCGTGAGTAAGGTTCAGGATCGAACCTTGAACCTGGACGGCAACTTTCAGTTTTACACGCACAAGGAATGTCGACTTATCGACGATTCAACGACTATTATGGTACTAGCTGGTGGTGCAAGGAAACTGAGTGGAATTGGAGAATGTACTAATCGAGAAGATGTTATTGAGCGGTTGGTACGGGTTCAAGAATGTTAGATCTATGGCATCTCCGAAGTGTTTTCTGAATAAAATTCTTATTAGTGATTCTTGGAATACTGTTGTATCATAATTGTTTTTATTATCATTTTCCCGTCAGGAATTTCCTCGTCTGGCCCTATCTCCGGATCCCCGATATATTTGGAGAGCGCGCTGGTGAGTTAGTAACCCCAGTAACACTCTCCATGTCTAAGAAACATGTGCCTTGAGTAGGCGGAGTGATACGAGAATTATGGCATTCTTTCGTCTAAGTTTTCTGCTTTATCACTGCAAGCCGTTGAACCTTTCAGATTTGAGAGCATCGCAGCGTGTTCATCATTCCACCAAGTACCCCCGATCAGAAGCAATTCAACAGAATGGTTTCGGTAAAGCCTGCGGAGTTCCAAGAGTAAGTCTCAATATTTTGTCCGTTTTTCGTCTTCTTTTCGGACGATGTTCGTTTCGCCAGGAGCCGAAAATCGTCTTGATTTGATAGTCGAGGAGGACTACATCAGGCTCATAGGCTTGCCTTTGCCAGAGGGTAAAGAATGAATGGTTTCTATAGATTTTGCGAGTTTTTACGTCGAATTGTCGCAGTTCTTCCCGAGTCCATTTCATTACTCCAAACGAGTAAAGTAGAATAGGAACGGCAAGCATATTAGTTGCAGCAACTTTGTTCTTCTCCGGCAGTTCTGACGACCAGATCTGTCGGAGTTTACGCTGATACTTGCCGTAGAGAGAGTTTTCAACAGTGGTTACCTTTTGTGTGTTACTTAATCCGATATCCAGATGATGTAGGATGCTTCCGTCTACAAGCTGAACGTCCTTCTTCTCATCGTTCTCTTTTGAGATGAATCATGGAACATTTGGCGATCCCAAACTCAATTCCGATAGCATGCGTGAACTCTTGATCCACCCTTTAGGACTGATGAAAATCCTTTACCCCAGAGGCATATAGTTCAAGGTCATCCATGTAAAAAACATGAGTGACCTTATACCTCCGGTTGCTGAGGGTACCGCAGTTATACCTGCGGGTTTTCCGTAGTACAACGGACAATGGCAATAGGGAGATGCAGAAGAGAAGAGAACTAAGGGATTCTCCATGAAACATGCGCCATCTAAAGATACCTCCTCTGATTCAATTCGATTCGACTCGTTGTTATGGTGAAGCGAGTCCTCTAGAGCGGCATCAGCTGTTCAAAGCATCTCAGTATTCGATCGGGTACCGCAAGGCAAGAGTTGTCCCTAAACCAGTTTTGTAAGCTATCAAGATCAGAGTGGATTCTGCAATTCAGTCAAATCTTTCCATTTAGCTAATATGGAAGAATCATCAGCATATAGACAAGTGAATGGTTTTGGCAAAACAGACGGCAACTCATTATTATATAGGATAGAGAGGATTGGTCCCTCTCGACAAACTAATCCGGAATCTGGTGCTCTCAATCTAGCCATGAATTAAAAACTTTTCCCAGATGGTGGAGGGTGCTTGAAAACTTTTTCCACCAATGTGAACACCCATCAAGGCCTAGAGCAGTGAAGTCTTGGAGGGCCAATCAAATTTATTCGGGTGTTATCGGATTGCGCAGTTCATTGAGCTTAGGCTAAAGAAACTTGCAGAAAGCTTCGAACTGCGCTAGGGATGGAGTATCTACGTTGAGTGGTTGCAGATACTCACAGATATTCTTCCAGAAAGATTCCACCCGATCAGCGACCGGCGGGTTTCAACAACCTTAGAATAAGCAAGAAGGGTTATCGCAGAACTTCTCGCCTGCCTCAGTAGTGACTTCTTTGCAGTCACCGGCATTCTCAAGACAGTGCTGTATGACGGTAAACAGCACCCCCTGATTTAGTATGTGGTGAACTCGTCTTAAATTTGCAGCAACTCACCGCACTGAGGGCTGAGCGCCACGTAGTTCGCCACACCTGAAAATGAGACGCGTGTTGTTTCGCCGACTTGATCTTAGCATCATTTGACTTCCGGCAATGGTGGAGGACTGACGGCGTTCTCGTGGCTCAAGTCAAGTACATGTATGTGATTGATATAGTGTTGTTTGTGTTGGACTGTCTGCCGTCTTTAGTACGTGCAATCACCCAATTTTTAAGTGTTTGTGACGTCTGCCGTACACTACAGTTTTTTAACCGTGGTTAAACGTGCAATCAACAAAAAGAGAATTTTTTTACATTTTTTTTGGGTGGAGGTATTGCCTTGAGATTCTCCCTCCACCCCCTGACGAAGTCCCTACTACTCACGCCAGTAACCAGCCTGGGGTAGGGCGGATCAGTAGTGCTGGACAAGTGCGCCAATAGGAAGCAAGGTCAAAAAAACACAGAGAGAGAGAGAGATCTTAGCATCTATCTTGTTTAGGCATCGCTCATGCCTCCTAATCAGAGGTGGTATCGCTCCTTCCACGCGGTAGATAATTTGTCAGATATGAGCCTCCTCTGAAAGGACATCGTGAATCACCGCATCCACCCGTGCCAGTTGTTATGGCTTCAGGAGTTGGTGTTATGAAGCGCCCTGCGGGTTCTGACGCCTTCCGTTCTTTGTGGTATGATGCAGGCCTCCTCTATACAGCAAGAACGACACGTGGCATATCTGCCAACTCCGCCACTTCGTCAACCGGCTGTCATGCATGTATCCTCTCCAGTCGGGCTTGCTGCTATCATAACAATGCATAAGTTAGACCCTTAGTTCGTCCGTCCACCCAAAGCGCCCGTTTTCGTTGCCGTCGTTATTGTGTGGCAATCCATCGCCCTGGACCCCACCACCTTGCCTTTGACCCCTTTTCCAAGAGGGTCGGTGGAGGCCTTTTCCTCGTCTGTTAGGAATACCTAGTTGAGTAGTTGGGTATTCCGGGGGGTTAGCCTAGTATGCCCATGGCCGACATCAAAGGGAATGAGTAATTTTTCCAGGGTGCGCCTTGGTAGTGTTATACCTGTTACTCAGAGAAGTGGTGTCGCTACTCACCAAGGCCTTCATCATCAGTATATCAAAGAATTTGTTATTTTTTGCGCTCAAGATGAAAAACAGGGCTGATGCTTCGGTATTTTCATCTGATTGTTTCACTGAATCTTCTACTGAGATTTTCTCATTTAGTTTAGGTATTATCAATTTTTTGTAGAACGAGAGATTTGGAAAAGAAAGATAATGATATTATCTTATTATTATTCAATTCAGTGAAAAATGCCGTTTGTATTGCATCCTGGCTGTTCGTGTTATCGGTGAAAATAGACTATATACAACGTATTCACACAAGATTTTTCCTGTCGATAGATGGCGACATTTGTATCGGTATCTTGGGGCGCACGGATCCCGAAATCGGACCTTCGGGTAAATATCGCCGGGTCGTTCGTTACCTATCAGACCCCAACGACATTCCCATTCCAACTGACAATTCACTTCCTCATTCAACGCCGTCTCAAACGAAAATTATCCCACACAACAATAAAAGTCTCGCATACAAACGGCGGACTGGTCTCTGGGGAGCCGTGCCCTCCGCAAGTTATGTAACGGGCGCCATCTTTTTTCTGTTTCTCCGTCGCGGAAACGGAATGTAGTATGTAGGAGTTGGTGCACACGGTACGTACATACGGACGTCGTAATTCGTGATAGATGATTCCGCCTCGGGGCACATGCCGCGGGATTTATCACGATTAAGAAACAATGCTCGTTGGCGATGAGACGATGAAAAATTCAAAAGTGTTTCGAGATCACAGAGGGTCATTCAAAGACAGTTTCTCCACGCATAATAAGATATTTTCATCCGTGTAGAAACTCTTCTATTAGCACTATTAGTGCTACAAATCTGGAACTTAGGACGAATATTGTTTAAATATGCTGTGGGAAGTATGGATGAGGTAAGAAGTAAGAGAAAAGAGGAAAGAGGAAAGAGGAAAGAGGAAAGAGGAAAGAGGAAAGAGGAAAGAGGAAAGAGGAAAGAGGAAAGAGGAAAGAGGAAAGAGGAAAGAGGAAAGAGGAAAGAGGAAAGAGGAAAGAGGAAAGAGGAAAGAGGAAAGAGGAAAGAGGAAAGAGGAAAGAGGAAAGAGGAAAGAGGAAAGAGGAAAGAGGAAAGAGGAAAGAGGAAAGAGGAAAGAGGAAAGAGGAAAGAGGAAAGAGGAAAGAGGAAAGAGGAAAGAGGAAAGAGGAAAGAGGAAAGAGGAAAGAGGAAAGAGGAAAGAGGAAAGAGGAAAGAGGAAAGAGGAAAGAGGAAAGAGGAAAGATGAAAGAGGGAAAAGGGAAATAAATTGTTCTTTTGGATCCGGGTCTGATACAACTTCCCAACACGTTCCGTCGAAGAAATGTGCTTCAAGAAAAATAGTTCCAAGGGAAAAGTACGAGATACTTGACGAGTATCACACAGTGTAAAACCACTCGAAGGCGGGTACGACTCGGGAAGTGGACAAATTCACCAAAAACAAATCATTAGTTGAATAAGAAAGAGTAAAACCAAGCAAGTGTTTCATTCTGTAAGTGAAACAGTACAGCCCTCAATCACTCTGCGGTGCAATAAAACGATCTTCCACCGTCTTTTTCCATCTCTAACGCTCGTGAATACAATTATTAACGTTGTACAAATATAGCACATAGTTGTTTGTTCAAATCATAAAACAAGCATATACAGATGGTTCGAACGTAAATCCACTGTCACCATATTAACGCTTCCCTGTCAAAATTCTTCGTTAATTATTAATACTAACTAATCGATATTGTGCGAATGAACAAAGTGAATTATTAATGTTTGATTCGACCTAACAAATTGGGTAACTTCGTATTGTATTGTGATATATTCAAATAGGTTTTTTCAGCAGGAAATGTCGTTTCCGAGGAAAATTTCGTTCAATCGTTGGAAGGTAAATGCGTAATATTTTGTGGACACCTCATTAAGTAGAGGTAATTGAAATTCAAAAGGAAAATGATGGTAAATAACAAACTAATATCGTTGATGTATTGATATTGTGAGAAAACGTAAAACGTACAGCAATTGAATTTCGAATATTTTTAAAGTGAATCACAGATGCACAAAATATGTTTGAATTCAATTTGATTAGCAACATCCTTGATTTCCTGGGAGACCACTAAAAAATTAAAGTCATTAATGAATGAGACTACCGAGTTTCAATTTCATACCAGGTGTATTATTAGCCAGGAAAATAGTGGTTTTCCAAAGCTCTAATCAGATAAGGTTCAGGGTCGTCTAGGTGAAAATCCCAGGCTCTAGCACCAATTACAGTTCGCTTCATTGTAGAAAATCGAAATACTATACTCAGAAACTGAGGCACGAGATCACTTTTTTTTTTAGTTTGTCCACCTCTTCATTCTAAGATCGTAATAGTGTTGGCATCATCCTTATGACTCCAGATTGGATTCTCCTAACTCATAGGCATGTGTACATAGTGTTCAACACCATGCATTGTCATACCAACCCCTAGACTATCAGAATTTTTATTTTTCGTAATAATTATTCACAATATCCAGAAGAAGTTGAGATAAAAACCTGGTTCAGATAAGCACTACCCGACTACAGTATTCGATTGAAACACAAATCTTGTACCATTACCTGATTTTAAATTGCAAAACTTTTGGAGCTTTGACATTACGGCTCGTGTGTCGAGACCTATTCCAATTCACGCTTCAGGATTCAGTTTCTATCGAGCCGGATAACTTTACGATGTCTTAGGAAATGGCATGTTTTACAAACCTGTTTTGTGTTCAGGGTCGTTAGTGAAAATGATGACTCGGAGACCATTGAAACATTTCTGAAAGCTAATATCTATTTGATTTTATTTTCGCGTGTTCTGGAGCTTCTGGTTTGAATACAATGGAGAAACATAGAAAAATACCAAAACTACGCAATATTTCATGTGCGTTTTGCGAACAGACTTACTATCATCAGCAACTATAAGCTTATCTACTAATTCTAATTATCTACACGCAAATACATACAGGGTCGGGTAAAACACCCAATTTATGCATTCATTATAGGCTGTATCAAACATTGACTCGGCTGGAAATGTTTGTATAATAATTCATTATCTATAATAATAATAATAGTTCTCATCGAATAACATAATGAAAGTTTTCATGTACATTTTTTTTCGGATATAAGTATTTTTATTATTCTTCTGAATTCGTCAATGAAAGATCCGGTGCGTTTCTGTGGGTGTTAGTGATTTTTTATCGCGTATCCATGATTTCTTCTTGAAAGGTATTCATGTTGAAAAGAGAATACATTATCAATTAAGAATAAAGGAATCGTAGGTTTTTTCGATTGAAAATGCTTCCTTTTTTTCACCATCAACCTTCGCAGAACAGCTGATACAGCTCTGCCATGGTGGAGGTTTGTCTGGATTACTCATCACTAGATATCTTGATTTTATCGATCATCCCTCATCCAAATGAAATTTCATTCATTGGTCCATGCTTTATGTCGAATCATCGTGAATACGAATAAAAACGATGCATGGAATTAAAAAAATTACACCGAACTATACAATTCCTGAATTTCGCCAATAATAAACCCGGCGAACGTATATCGCAGAACTTTCTAAAATTAAAATCCCCAATTAACGATCCCTGTTTCAGCAGAAAGTTCGGATGATAGGTGGATCATCGTTGAATTACGAGAAAAGGTAAATAACGAAGCGAAAGCGATGTGCTATTATGAATATTCCGGCATAGATATATCACTTCGGGGGAGTATATACGGATGTATCTGCGTTTGCACAGCCACATCATCACTCATCGATGAATGGTGAAATTCTTGAATTGAAATGGATTTCGAATATATGGGAAACCGCTTGTTCGCGATAAAATCACTAAAAGCTCGACAGGTACACAATATACGGACACGGAACTGACAACGAAAAGTTCAGATAATGAAGATATACTGCTACTATTGTTAGGAACTGAGCATTTACAGCCAACAAATCTTGATATTGCTCTTACATAACTTGTCCCTCAGTGTGACGATGAGTAAGTTCTGGCAGATGGTGCGCACAATTGATGATACACATCATAAATCAGATGGATACATTACAAAACAATGAATATTTTTGATAATGTTATGCCCCAAGTAGAAGTAAGCCTAAATGAGTTCAATGAAGATGATTCCGATCGCAGATTACAAGATCATGATTGGACGATGTAATAACCCATATACAAGCCACTTTCTATCTAAACGGCACTGTGAGTATAAAAAATGGCCGAAATTGGGCTCCACCGCATTATTGGCGACTAGTGCGTGATTACTTGGAAGAAACCACGCAGATGTATTGTTAGATGCGGAACAATAAAATGGCCAGCTAGATCTCCAGACCTTATCACGTTGGATTTTTTTGGCAAATCCAAATACTTTTTCGAAATATCGGCTAATATCAAAGGATTGAAAGCCAAAATTGGAGACGAAATTAGAATAATTGGACCCGAAACAATGAGAAACGTTCAATACGCCTTAGGTATTGTCAAGAAGAAAATGTCAGACAATTTGGAAAAAAGTCAAAAAGTGCATGTTGGAAAATCAAAAACAATCGATTTTTCTCTTATGGCCTGTAAAGATTTGGGGGAATTTATTACAACCTTCACGTGCAACTATACCTATAATTCAAAACATAAATGAAACAAATTAAAAACTTTTGGAAATGTTCAGGAGAAATGAGAGATGTATCATCAATGAGTCGATGAGACAACTGTTTGCTGAAGGGATCCAAAGTTTCACTCTGAATATTGTTAATGGAGTCACTAGAGTATTTGCAGAATACAACAAATCACAAATATGAAAGTTGAAGTAAATGTTGGTGTCGAATGAATTATCCACGTACGCGAACACAAATTCATCATAAATTACATTCGATCCACAGGGATCAATGCTTCCTGAACGATTTACTAACGAAAACAAGTCGAAATAATGTCTGAGTTAATAGGGTAAGAACTATAAAAAATAATAGACGTGTACCGTTGTTGTTAATTTTCGATGAACAATAGAAATTGAACAACGAGAGATAGGAGAGTTGAAAAATAAGCATTTCAATCAGTCAAGCGTCTTCAAAGGTTGGTGAACAAAAAGTTATACAAATCATCACGGATTGTTCTGATATTTCATAGATGTGTTTCCTCATGATCGACTGTTCCCCATTTCTTTATCGGTAGGTGATCATAAATCATCCCGTTTATACAAAATATTCGGTTAGCCTTGACTGTCAGTGAATAACCTGGAAACACCGCACATCGTACACGTTGACCAGATTCTTACTGCATTTCATAACTTGAGTGGCTCGTTGAGAAAGTATAGCCTGTTACTTGTTGACTGAGTAACTATCAACATGTCAACAACTCTCTTGAGAATACCAACTACTCGTGTTGGCGAACCGTCTAGAATATCTCGTGATTAACGTCGGCTCATGAATCCAAAAAATCATCATGTGAATAACGTTGGCTGCGAAAACTTTTCACAATTTATTCTATTAGTTGAGTCTTTCATTTCGATGGTTAGTTTACCATCGGCAATACCATCTTGATAAAACAAGAGAGTGCCTCTCAAAAACTTTGTTTTCAGGACGGTATCTCAGTCTCGTTTTTGAAAAAATTCGCCAATTATTTCACGATCCACTATGTCTACTAATTTATATTTTTGTCGTATCTTTATTACAAGATGAATTAAAGAAGCAATAAGAACTCCAATTTTCAAAGCGGGAAAGTTCAAATTATCGACCAACTGCTTTTATTGATAACTTCTACAAAAATTTTGAAAAATCACTTGAAATACGAATTACGAATTTTTGGAAAAGCACACTAGACTATCAAACAATTAACTTTTTACCTTAGATTGACCAGAGTGAACGTCTTCGCGTAATTTCAAACAGTTTCGAATCCAACTGTAGATCCAACATAAATGTGAATATATTAAATACTACTAACACAAATACTATACAATTTATAAATTTTTAGAAAATTATGGTCTTGATATCATCAATAATGAACCAACTCCAGCAGCAGTTTTATTGACATAATTGCAACCACGAAAAAAGAAAGTATTGCAGCTACTTATACCTTAGATGCAGGTGACATTTTCGAATACGAACTTGTGTGTTGTGAACTTTCATATGACTATAGATATTTCGGCTACGGACTTTTTTTTCAAGGTCTCACATCTCTACCCTGGTGTGACATCTACTTGATGAAAGACATAAATAAGTAAAGAAGTTCAATACCTACATTTTATCGGTCTTCGATGTTCACGCTCCTTTGAAAACTATTAGAATAAGTAAAGCTAAGGCTCCCTGGTTAACAGACACCCTCAAGCTCATGTAAAAAATAAAAAATCCGCCCTCTCACGCTTCAAGACGTCGAAATGTCCTGCTGACTGGAACAATTATAAAAATATGAGGAATATGGTAACTATCGCAATCAGAAGGGAGAAACAAGTACCTATATTTAAATTTCATACATGCCCAACACAATACCAAAGAGCTAAAGTACATTACATCATTTCAATATAGTTGCACAAAAAAATAAAAATGAAACGCCTGTTCACCTGTGCAATCCAAACGAGCTAAATGAATATTTCATTACATCGGTTAACCAGGCAGTTTTACAGCCTCCAAACGAAACCTTCGATTTTTACAATTCCAATCAATTTGATGTCGATTCAAATCTAGAATATCATAATATCGATGGCGAGAAAATAGAAGAATTAATTAATCGAATAAAATCAAACGCAACAGGATCGGATGGAATATCAACCAAAATGCTCAAGTTACCTTTCACCAGTCATAACTCACATAGTAAACAAGTGCATTACCATTAACTCTTTTCCAGATTCGTGCAAAAAATCCCTCATCTTTCCTGCCAATAAAATATTCAAACCTCTGACAATCTAAGACCAATAAGACAAATAAATATTCTTCCAGCTATATTCAAGGTGATTGAGAAAGCAGTTTACGAACAAATCTACCGTTTTGTAAACTAAAAAAAATTCTACCCCAACAACAATCAGGTTTTCTTCCAAATCACAGTACTGCGAGTGCATTACTGAAAATCACTGATGATATAATTTCAGCACGTGAAAATAATCAAATTAGCATACTTTTATCACTAGATTACAGTAAGGCCTTCGATACTATGAACCACGAACTTTTATGTACCAAACTAAAATATTTTCGGTTTAGCCATAATACCTGTCTCTTCAGTGTGTCTCTATAAATGTCTCTATAATGTATCAACTGAATTGAATGGATCACCTCAGGGGTCGATTCTTGGTCCTTTACTGTTCATAATTTATATCTCTGATTCAAACAGGTAATAGACCACATGGCAATTCACACATACGCAGATGATACATATCTATATATTTCATGTGACTTCAACGTTTAGAGAATGAACTCCAAGAAGATATAAGAAAACTTGTAGAGGTATCGAAAAATCATAGCTTGGTTTTGAACCCAAATAAGTCAGCTGCTATTGTCTTCGGTAAAGACAAAAACCGCCAAAAGGTCATAGACAATATGTCTTTGGAGGGAGCAACACGTTATCGAATTCAAAAGTGAAATAAAAATTTTGGGTATGAAAATAGACGAGAATATGAAATTTAAAAATCATGTTGCTCTGCTCATTAGAAAATCTTACGGTATCATGAAAAATTTATACTCAAATAGACATTATTTGAACAGAAATATAAAAACAAATCTCTGCGACACCCTAATACTATCATTGTTTAATTACTGTGATATTGTCTATGGCCCTTGTCTTGATCTTATAACATCATCTCGGATACAGAAAGTTTAGAACTCATGTATCAGAATGATATTTGGACTACCATACAGAACCCACGTCACACAATATATAAATAAAATTGGCTGGCTGAGAATGCATTATAGAGGAGATCTCCATTTGGCATGCTTTGTTCACAAACTTATAACAACGAAGACCCCTTTCTATTTACTGGAAAAACTAATACCCCGACATCAGATACACCAAATCAATGTTAGAAATCGTCAACTACTAACGATACCCCAACACTCTACTACTTTCTTTGAACGTTGCTTTTCGTGCCAGGCTGCAATCATGTACAACTCAATTAGCGATGATACCAAACAATTATCACTATTTTCATTTAAAAGAAAACTTAGGGACATCCTGACCCTTAAACAGTGATCGCATATACTTCTATAACTACACTATCATTTATGTTGAATTATTATTTATTTATTTCGCATGTTACATTTCCATTTGTGCTTGTACTTGGTTTAGTGGAAGAATAGCTCTGCTAAACTCCGCCAAGTAAAATAAAGACCATTTATTATTATTATTATTATTATTAAATGAGAACCAACTTTCTGAAATATTTTGTTTTGACGGTATTTATCTGATATTAAATTTAATATCTTATGAAAACGATGTTATAGTGTTCTGTTCGCATCAAGTCAAAGATGACGTATAAAATTATCAAATCAAGATATATTCGCCTGCTTCCAAATGGCAGAAACTGTACATAATCAGTTACTGAGTGAGCTACAATAGCTTCTTTCAATAGAAAAAACTCAGTGGATACAATAAAAACAAGATAATAACGAAATAAGACCAGTTTTCATTTGTCTGGCAATGCACAGTCGAATTTATCTTTCCCAAATCCCTCGTGAGTTTCACGAGCCCTCTTGCCTCAATTATTTCCACGTCAAAATTTTGAGCCGGAATCATCACAAGACATCGGAATTCCTCCCCTATGACAGCAAAATCGGATTATGTTCCAGTAATTGCGACATTCTAAAAGTTGTTTTGTTCGGCGAAGTTTTGCTTACTCGCAAAATACGAAGTGATCCAAACATCAGATGAAAAGTGCACGATGGACTTCTGAGAAGAGCGTTAATTTGATCTGAGAATGTGCGTCAGAGATTATTAAGATGCTTGAAAGGGAAGTGATCCGCTTCGCTTGTCTCTTGTTTTTGTTTATGAGGGCAAAAACAGAAAATAAATTGTTTTCGTTGCAGATCTTGATGGCTTTATATTTTGGACGATTAATTATGGTTTGTTCATAATTGGGAAAATTTGTGAAAACAGCAGTAGCTCAGAAAATTGCGAATCTAGAATTTTTGATGATTTATTCACGAAACGAATACATAACAGATATAATTAATTTGAGCAATTCACTACCTATTATATTGATGAAACTTTGATAATACATACACGGTGAGTAAAAAAAGATTGATAAATTTCGGGAGCTGAAAAAAATATATGAAAAACTGCTATATCGATTATATCACAACATGAATTCTGAATAGAAAAGTATTATAATTGCAATGTTGAGAGCTGAAGAAAAAATAATCTTAACGCGAAATAAGTTTTAATAGTAAAATCAGTTTCGACGGGTAAGTTTTTCCGATTTTTTTATTGTACCGATTGCATTCTTATGCCAATGATGTCTACCAAATTATAAAAAAGAGTTTTTGAATTCGCTACGAAAAATCTTCATTTCACAGCACTTTAGAATATACCTTTTTTCACTGTTATTCTTCAATGTTTGATAGTAGGACAGAAATGAATTATTAACAGATTCTCATAATATTCATTGAGATTTTAGCCTGGAGGAAGTGTTTAATCTCAATACTCCGGGTATTGATACGATATTTCTTAATAATACTCCGAGCACACTACCAAACTGTTTGTATCAACTACGCTATTAAAATACAACTGTCATACTGACTGATAAAACACTTTAACTGCTCAACTGACTTCAACAAGGAAAAGCTTAAAAAGTTAAAATTTTAGTTTGTTTTTTTCATCAATAACGATGCGTCTGACGACGAAAACGCTGCGCTTGAAAAAATTTGAGCTGTCCAGATTATTTTGTGACTAAAGGTTTGAATTGTCTTATGTTTTACCTACCTTTTGCACAAATTGTTCCCAAGGAAATGATAAATGTTATAAATATTAATTCAGAAACGTCTGAATTCACGTCTTTCATTTCCGCAAGAACCATTTTTCTGCGGCGAAAAACGCACATGTCTGCTAGTATTATATTTCAAGATATTGATAATTTATAGCGTTTTAAGTTGAAAATTGAAAGAAAGTACATAAACTGTAGGTTTCTACTTAATACAAAATATTTCATGAAGTTTTCTTCGCAATTTCAACATATTTCACAAACTGAATAATCTCGACTCATCACCAAATATAATTTTTATCTATGACAACTATCCCGTTTTGCATCAGACCGAACAATAGATTCCGAATAAATAATTTCATTCCCTTTTCCACTGTGTATCGAATTTTAAAATTCATTTGCCCCCATAAGTTGGTAGTTTCATTACATCAAGTTGCGACTAACAGATTTCGTTCATCAAACAATGATCTACGACCTGACTGGGAGACCAAGTCGTCTAGTATCGCATCCAATCGTTGTCCCATATGATTGTCTCACTATCTTATAACTCTTTATACATTATCGAATATATAAAAAATCTATTTTGAAACAGTGAAAGTTGATCTGTTGGCTTGAGAGACTTTGCTATATGTATATTCAATTTATGAAAGAATTCGAGACGGAAGTGACGTGTTGGATATTTCTAAATCACCCTGTTTATATCGGATCGAGAACACGGGATTACAGGGAGAGAGATAACAGCGAGCCGTTAATGCTGTTGTTTTTTGGAGATAATTACGTATCATTCTCATATCTCATAGTATACAACATAATTCAAACACACGAAAACACAATACGAATTATAATCATCCAGTCCATAGACTGTCATCAACAGAAAAGACTCCAGAGTATGCATGTATTAGGTTCTTCAATAAATTACCAACAGAAGTTAAACGTGAAGTTGACAGAAATATTCAAGAGACTTATAATCAATATCATAGTGGACCTGGAGCCTTATTCTATTGTAACGATTTCGAGACCGGCCTTGAGACCGGCCCTGATCATCCAATCAACTCGAAATGTAAATATTCTTCTCCGCTGACAAACACATACATCACGTGAAAGAATCGCGAACCTTCTAACGAAGATTCTGGCCCGAAAGGCTCGAATGGTCGAGAATTGTAAATACGAGTATATAAGCCACTGGGTATTAGATGGCGGGATAGTCAGAGATAGTCACAGAGAGTAACCAATATAGTTCCAGAGTTCGCGGATAGAGAGTGACAGTAAAGATAAATAAAAATATTGACTTGTGATATAAATTATTGATTAAGACGTGTGTAAATAAATTTACAAAAATTAGTTAAGTGCAGTTTTACTACACTATTGAAGAATATCTGCAGTGGAACTCAAACATACATATTTTCAAAAAATACAAACGAATATATAACCTTTACTCATTTTAATATATACAAATACTTGTCTTTAAGTTCTTGTATTGTTTTAAACTGTATCTGACACTATTTCCTTCAATTTTATTAACTGTGATAGTGTACGGTTTAGATGTACTGTGACTGTGATTGTCATTCTTGAAAATAAAGTTCTATATTATACTATCTTATCAAAAACTTCAGAGGAGTACACTCAGTAGGTATGTTAAGTCTGGCAGAGTAAGTTTTCATACAATCATACATTATGTCATATCCATAAATCGATCCATTACATCCGATTTGAACTCCATCTTGTATGCATAAGTATTTCATCGCCAATCAATAGAGAATCGAATAAAATAATTTTTCGTGCAGTCACAATTCTAAAAACTTGTTCATCTATAATCATAACCTTTCCTGAAGACAAACTAGTCCTTCCCCCGCGAAAATAAGCGAATCTTACTTTATATATCTCAAACAAATCATTTTCCATTCAAATACCCATTTCACCCAACGCCGCCTCTCGTCGAATTTGTATAGGTACAAAGGAATTCTCCGAAGGAAAATATGATTTTTCAAATAGGCACGTTCTCCATAAACACTCGTGCATATAGAGGATGATGGATTTAACGAGTACCTCTGCCGTGCAATTCTCGAATCGAATTTTTACGCGAACCCGGGCGTTTTCCGTGTTTAGCTGAATGCAGTCTGTTCGTTTTTATCTACCTGTTGACGTATAAGCTGCTGGTGCATACCGTTATGTGCAAACTTAGTTTTTATGTGTTCGATTGTGTGCACACAAAATGTATTCGGATTTCCGAGATGAGATATACGAAGTGAAATGAAATGGCACTGCTCAATAATCAATTCATCGGAAAAAACTTACAAGCTCGCGACTTCCTTCAATATATAGAGCACTGGTACGCTAAATATTCTATACTCCAGCTAGCGTATCCAAATGCGATATTCCTCGGTATCATCACTTACAAAGCCAGTTATTCCAACGGCCAAATGTTCTTAAGAAATGTAACGCTGAAGTAACACCAAGGTTTTGCAAATTTTGAAGGTGTCAAGAGGTGAGCAGATTACGAAAATAAGCTTAGTACTCTTGGCGACCAATGTCCTTTGTATGCAACCGTGAAAGATTACATTGCAAGATCCAAATGTGCAAAATTTTCCATAGGAGATGGAGAGAGATGACAGTTCACGAGAAGATTTTATCAGACCATCGACTCTGACTAAAAACTTTCTTCAAAATGGATACCCAAATATCTGAATGTTGACCAGAAACTTGCAAGGATAGAAGCATCGCGTTCGATTTGTGCTCGGTTTGAAAAATATTCTTACTTCCCAAGCCGTGTTGTACCTATGGATGAAACTTATAGGTACATTTCTACGACCCAGAAACAAATCAGTAATCGAGGGATTGAAAACATTCTGGTTCTCTAAGGCCTAACAAGTTTCGTGTTCAAAAATCAGCTGGAAACGTTCTTGCTTCAGTTTTTGTGGGAATGCCATGAAGTTATAGTAATCTGAATAATCATAGAAAAATTTCTCTTCCTGAAGAAATCAAGAAAAAAGGTGGAAAGTTGTTCGAAGTTGTTTTGTTTTTGCAGGACGATGACTCTGCACATAAATAGCATATTGCCATGCTAACAATTGGTTCGTTTACTGAAGAAAGCCTACTAACGATGTTCGATTTCCACGCTCCCTTACGAACTGTAAACATTACTGGGCCGCGTATCCCGTGGATTACAGAAGTCATTAAAATTATGAAGTTGCTTAGAGACAAAGCAATCAGTAGATATAAGCGAACTAGGTGCATTGAACACTAGAACTAAGACAAAATACTCAGAAACAATATGAAATATGCCTCTGTTCGTGAGAAAAAACTTATTTGCAGTTCGGAGTCAACAACAATGAAAACAGCAGACATTTTTGGAATTAAGTCTAAAAACAATATGTTATCATACGCGTCCCATCATGGGCAATTTCTCTTTTTCCCACATACGAAACTGAAATATACAGGGTCCTGCAGCAAGGGCGCGGTCTTCCATATCTCCATTATGGTAATAGATAGATCTAGCTCTACAAATTGAAAATGATGGCACTCACACAGGGTGTTCAGTTTTTACTGGGCGGGTCCCAACTTTGTTTTTTTTAAATGGCAACCAGTATTAATTATCAGTTTTTCGGTTATTACATGAAAAATAAAAGGTACTTTATATGGATCTTCTTTTCGAAAATATTGACGGTTTTCGAGATTTTCAGCATTTTTTTTTCCCAAAATTCGTCACTCATACTATTTGAAATTATGAAGTTGTGCCACGTCCTATTGTAACGAGTTTTTGGTCAAATTATGTCGGTTGATGACTCTCTCAAACGATGTATCAAAAATTGACCTGTGATATACAGGGTGCGAAAAATAGCTTGCCAAACATTGTAAATAAAAATGTGCAAAATCTTCCTTATGTCAAATAGAACACCCGGTACATTATCGATCCATAAGAAGCGCCAACAAGTGCTCTACAAATTTCATCACATATTCCTTATGGTTAAAATCAATAGTTTTCCTTATAAAAGCATTTTTGTCGAAAAATGGAAATCTTCCTATTTCTTCACCAAAATTTTTTTTCGTCTACCTACCTCTCTGCCAGTATTATAAGTATTGAAATCTTTAGTTAATGCCAGTATAATTATTGAAATCTTTAGTGAACGTTGCTGTAGAAGTTTCGGTTTAATTTAATCAAAATGAGGTGAATCAGACAAGAATTGTTTATTGGCAAGTAGAATGTATTCTCAACAGTATCCAGATAGAAGACATCCAGATGAAAGATCATTCCAAAAGGTCCTAACTAGATTTGTTGAAACTGGTTGTTGTATCAATTACTCCAAACATGAGTGCTTTAAACCAGCCACTAATGATAATAATGAATTGAGAGTTATTCTTGGAGTCAACGGCAGATTGGTGAAATAGTGGAAAAGATCAGTGCAACGAGTTTTGAAGAAGAATGGCTGTCATCCATACCATATTTAATCACATCAAGAACTACTGCATACAGATTTTGAGAAAAGAGTAAGATTTTGCAATTGGGCCATGGAAAAAATTCGCGGATACGACAATTTTTTCAATATCATATTATGGTCAGATGAATCGACATTCCATAAAATAGGATTTGTAAATCGACATAATTACTATTATTATTCGACTGAAAATCCCCACTTATTATGACTGGTAGATTATCAACATAGGTGGTCAATTAATGTCTGGGGAGGAATCATTGGAGAATATGTTATTGGTCCATATTTTTTTGAGGGACATCTGCATGGAGCAATGTATCTCAATTTATTACGAAATGATTTACCAGGTTTGTTAGAAGATATTACTCTTGATCTTCGCCATAAAATGTGGTTACAACATGATGGCGCTCTCCTGCTCACTATTCGAGAGAAGTGAGAGATTGATTATCTAAATGAGGCATTTCCCAATAATTGGATAGGACCTGTCAGGTGCCCGCTAGATCACTCGACCCAACAAAACTGGATTTTTTCTTATGGGAATACATAAAAAACTTCTTCTGAAAATATGCGACTTCGAATAACGAATGCTTTTCGCAGCATTACACCAGCTGTCTTGCGCAGAGCGGAACGGTCTTTCGAACATAGCATTCAGCTCTGTATTCAAGAAGACGGACGATATGTTGAACATATTTTGTGAAACTTTTATTATTAACTTTCATTAAACTATCCCTACAACAGTTTTGTAATTTGCCAGTTGACAATTGAAATAACTACTAGAAATGAATTGATTTATTAAATGATATTTAGGCCTTTTTTTCAGTCGTTTCGAATGGATTTTGTGGTAAAGAAAGTCGTTCTTTGAGACTATAGCGAAGAAAAAGAAGAATTGTCATTTTTCATAAAAATGCTTTTTCAAGAAAACTATTGATTTTAACAATAGAGAATATTTAATGAAATTTGTAGAACACTTGTTGGAGCTTTTTATGGATAGATAATATACCGGGTGTTCCGTTTGAAATAAGGAAGATTTTGCACATTTTCATTTACTTACAATGTTTGGCAAGCAATTTTTCGCACCCTGAATATCACAGATCGATTTTTGATATATCGTTTAAAAGAGTCATCAACGTACATAATTTCACCAAACAGTCATTTCAATAGGACGTGGAACAACTTCATAATTTCAAATAGTATGAGTGACGAATTTTGGAGAAAAAAGCTGTCATGCTAAAAATCTCGAAAACCGTCAATATTTTTGAAAAAAAGATTCACATAAAGTACTTTTTATTTTTCATATAGCAACCGAAAAACTAATAAAAAATACTAGTTGCCATTTAAAAAAACAAAGTTTGGATCCGCCCAGAAAAAACTGAACACCATGTGTGAGTGCCATCATTTTCAATTTGTAGAGCTCAGGAAATAGTATGATTCTGCTCATTAAATGATCCATCTATCTATTACCATAATGGAGATATGGAAGACCGCGCTCTTGCTGCAGGACCCTGTATAAAACTTTCTCATCTATCAAAGCTAAAGCAACTAGTGCCGACCAACAGTGCAGTAGCATTTGCTGTCTTGTCATTCTACCAATCCATTGCGATATATTGAACTCTTGCATCGATAACAATCCGTTTCCTTACATATGGAAAAAATTATTTATTCTGCCATTGCATGAAGTACCTAATCAATGAAATTTCCAATCGTTTTGATGCCAAAAGAACTCGAAAGTGGTATGATCTATAAAATACCCTATGAAGAATGCAACAAAGTGTATATTGGACAGTCAGAACGATATCTAAAAACAAGAATTTCCGAACATGGGCGGAACATAAATAGGAACTCGAATTTCATATATGTGAATGTCCCTTTAAAAAATCAATTCATCACGATAAGAAACCCACCGTTCATGTGAGTATCTTGTTGTTTTCTAGATAATTTATTACATTTTATAATTTTATTGATGATAATAACAAAAAAAAAGTTTAACTACACAGTCTGAATGTGTACTTTTGATATTTGATTCTTTACTCACTGATGTAATTATCTTTTATTAAATCTGATATACAGATCCACAATGGTTTCGGTTTTCTTGAACTTTTCCCAACTATTCACACGCTACAATAATCAGTGGGGTCACAAAACACCATACAGATTATAGTAAAGAACAGAGACAAATAATTTTTTCGCGTGTGATAACCGAGTTAAAAAGTTCATCTAGAGTTGAGAAGAAAAATCCCACCAACATTTTTTCTTCGATAATATTTGTCTATTAATTTTCGTAAAATTCAACCTTTTTTTGAATATGCTCACCGAATTCCGAGTCAATTGAATATTTCATAGGCTTTTCAAGGAACTTCTGCAATTTATAGAAATTTTTAACGTCTTATTAATTTTTTATGTTAAACTTTGTATATTGTGCGAGTTGAAAGTGAATGTCATGAATTTGTATTTTTCATGATTCTTAGGGGTCTACCCCTTTTGACTTTTTCATCATTCTGAATCGATTGTGATTCGCAGAATTACTCTATATTGAAGCGTTCTCGAGTTGAAAAGTTTATCTGGAGTTGAGAGAGATAATTTCCCTCCAAGGTTTTTTTCCTTAGATTTTCAATTAGTTATCTTAAAATTGAACCTTTTTTATTTGCTCACCGAAGTTGAAGTCGATTCCGAGTCAATTAAAGATTTCACAGGCTTTTTACGGAACTCCCGCAGTTTCGATCTTGCACGGGAATTTTCAACGTTTCATGATTTTTTATGCTAAACTTTGTATCTGATCATTTAAAAATCAAAAATTTTTGAAATCTGCATGAAATTTTTAGTATATTATGTGAGTTTCAAGTGAATTTCACGATTTTATATTTTTTTCGATTTTTTGGGAATAACTTTTTTTTCCGTCGATCGATTCAAAATTCAAAGAATATACCTATTTCATCGTTCTGAATTGATTAGCATTCGCAGAATTACTCTTTACTCAACCTTTCTCGCCGATTTGAAAATTGATATGGAGAGAAGTAGGTAATTTCACGACGTTTTTTTTGCCATAATTTTTCTATCAATTTTTGTGAAAAGTGATTCGAATCCCAACTTGTTATTTTTTACGGTCGTTCCAATAACTCGAGAATACAAAATATGTCCAGTTTATTGAAACCGTCTTGTGTATTTCCACACACGCGATTCCATCACAATTTTAAAACAACTGAGAACATAAGAATAACTTCCACCTTGTTTCTGGATCTATGCCAAAAGATCCACAAAAATTTTTCATGGCTAAAAAATAACTAAATTATGAATCGATAGAGCAGCCACTTGGCCTCAATTTTACGGTATACAGTTGTAAAATGATAAATAATTTGAAGTCACTGAAGTAATTATTGCAACAAGAAAAAAGCCAGCTGTTCCCTGAAAAAAAAATAACATTAAAAATAACTTGAGAGTGACATATTCAAAAAAATTATAAGAAATTATCTGTAATTTTTAAAGCACTTATGGTGATATTCCCGAAAACTAAACTGTTATTCGTGGTCGCTCGGGGTATAATTTATATATTATTTTTACGACCGGAGACAATTTTTCACATTGAGTATGATAGTTTCAGAAACAATTTCTGATCTTATTGATGTTATTTGTGCGTGGAATAATTGCAAGTCAAAATTGCTTGGAAGTTTTCGAGACCAAAGAACAAACACGAATTTAAACTAATCAAATATCAAATATTCCAAACAAATCAAATTACCATTCAACGAACGTTCCAAACCACTCCGAATACGATTTCCGTTTCTAACCTTACAGCTAAGTACCTTATTGGGTGACATTCAATGCCTCATCCTGAAAAGGACTCTTTTCTCCGTCCCGTTAGGTAATTTAATCCACCCTCGTCGAGAGAGAATTTTCTCTTCAACATTAGCATGTGGGTACGGAATACGATTGATTTCGTTTCTGTGTGCTTTTATTCCGCAAATATTCCCATTTTTTAAGGCGGTAGAGAGACCCCGCGCGTACACCGCTGAATAAATTACTACGTCTTCAATTCGAGAAGGTTCTTTTCATCGGATGATTATTTGAAAGGCAGGATGGGTATTTCGCGATGTATTCGGATCGGATAATGTATGTAGATTTGAAGTTATCAACGAAAATATTCATATTGAATGTCGTCGAAATATGAATATGAGAGTGAGACATTTTCACGACGAAAAACGTAGATGTATGGAGAAAATAAGTGAGAAATGTGTTTTGAGAAAATTATCACTCGTCTTCGACTCGGGATATTTTTCAAAATATTCATGAGCTCGATAAAATTTACGGAAATAATTTAACAATGCCATTTGGAACAAAATTCATTGGCTTTAATTTCATCAAAAACAAAATAATATCAAGTTGCCGTTGAAAACATAAGTTTGTTATTTATTCTGAAGTTTTCGCTTCGAAATGTCGTATAAATTAAAAATAATAACAAGTATTTACAAGTTGGTTGGGCAAGTACCCAAATATGAAAATTACAGAATGAAAACATTTCACGCAGAACCATTTATAGAACAATAGCGGAGTGCGAACAGAGAATATCAAGTCTGAATCTCCCAAAAAGTGAAAGACCACGTGAATTTAAAAAGCGCAATTTGCAGATAAAATCCTTGTCTGGTGCGCTATTTCTAACAGGGTTGTATCCCCACCTTTTGTGGGAAGAGTGAGGGGTGAAGCTTTGAATAGTCAGAGATCTCATGTTTTGGCCAGACCTAGCACCATGCCATCACTCGGGAGATACCCAAAACTGGCATCGACAACACGATATACCTTTTGTTACCAAAAATGATAATCCTCCAAACTTGCCGCAGGCTCGCCCAAAAGAGGATTTTTGGGCTTCACTGTAGAGGAAGGTTTATCATGGAACAGAGAGAAATTAATGTGAATTCCGCCCAAGATGTCATGAGAGACATTCGAAGAAACTGGCGTCTGGTAGAGCAAAATGGACCATTCCACGTAATTCGATAGTATAATTTAGTTAAGTATTGAGTTGTAATTTATGATAACTTATCAGCGCTTACATGAATATCGTAAAAAAAAATTATTTCGATAAATATTTTGTGCCAAAACTTTTAAAAATAAAATCAACACTGTATTTTTAGTCTGATTTATCTTGTAACATCATGACAATTTCCATCGACAGACGAAACAGAGGTGGGTTTTCAACTATTAATTCAACATTCAGCGCGGTACACTCAGTGCACTATTTGAGCTACAGTAAAAAAAAAATAATGAAATAGTTTGCATGTTTATTTTGTCTGAAATAACACTAGACAGTCACATAAACAAGATGTAAGTTCCAAAAATTGTAAGACTAATAATATAGCAACCCGTGCAGCCGATGAACTCGGTCTCGTATTCGACACTGAACGGACGAACTCAAACTCTGTCACCGAATTGGAACCCGTTCAGCAAAGAGCCCATGTGAAATCTGCGGAGTGTGAGAGGCTCCTACTGCTACATAAGGATAAGCCAATGCATGGGATCTTCTTCAAGAACATTGAAGACCTTGGCTTATCCAGAAACCTGACCTTCGCTTTTCTCAGGTCAAGTGGGCTGAATTCGGAAACCGAGGGATTCATAATGGCCTGCCAAGATGGTTTCTTCAACAACCTTGTCTACCGTAGTCGCGTGATGGGTATAGAGGTCCCTGACACTAGATGCAAAGCGTGTCGTGGGGCAGCTGAGACAATAATGCTTTTGCTGTCAGCTTGTCCAGCTTATGCGGTCTCAGCCTATATCCGCAGGCATAACGCGGCCCTACGAGTATTGTACTACCACCTACGACACTCGTACGGTATAGGCGAGACACCGGTGTTGCCTCATGTTCCGGGGGATATTGAGTCCGTTGTGGGGAATGAGAAGTGCCGAATCTATTGGAACTACTCATTCCCCACCCTCAGGCAAATACAAGCCAATAAGCCTGATGTAGTCCTCCTCGACCATCAAATTAGTTTCGTCAATGAGATTTCAGCTCATGGCGAAAGGAACATCGTCCGAAAAGATGAGTAAAAACGGACTAAATATCGAGATCTACTCTTTGAACTCCGCAGGCTTTACCCAAACCATTCTGTCAAAATGGTGTTTCTGATCATAGGAGTACTTGGTGGAATGATAGACACGCTGCTCTCGAATCTGAAAATCATACCGGCTTGCCGTGATGCGGCAGAAAACCTAGCCGGAAGAATGCAGAAGGCGGTAATTCTTGGTTCACTCCGTTTACTCAGGGCACGCACATGATTCTCGGACCCAGTAATCACTCACCCCATGGACGTGGGGAGTGTTTGCTGGGGTTAATAACACACCAGCGCGCCCTTCGGTTGTATAGGAGCTCCGGAGACAGGGCCCGACTGGGATATTCCTTATGGAGAAAAAAAAAAAAAAAAAAAAAAAAAAAAAAAAAGGTACAATAACTCCAGTACCTACCAGAAACCACACAGAAAGCACTCCGACTAAGGCCCAGACTTCGTTTGAAGATGAAGAATATTTCATCATCAAAAATTATTTGACCACATTTAAAATTGGTAGTATCTCTGATAAGAAAAAGCACAATTGAATAATGAATCACTCATGAAATATTTTACCTATTTCATTTCAACAAAAAAATTCGCACTTAAACATTAACAAAATGAAATCATTTTTTTTTACGAAAGCGTGTTAACAAAGTATTTACGCACTGTTAATACTTAGTGCGTTGAGTGATATCTTTTAGCACAAGAGAAGAATGAACTTTGCATAGAAACATAACTCTTCGTAAAAATAATACATTGGTTTGAAGTTATCCACATCCACAAATGTATAATGAGAAAACGAAAAAATATTTATAGGACGCACAAATGGCTTTGTACACGTTTCTACTCAAGATAGGGTACAATTGGTGTCACTTTTCGAAAATTGAGATCACAAATTTCTTTGTATACAATTCTGCTCGAGATATGTTATGAAAAATGCTCTCTCCTTCATCCCTGATACCATGTAGAAGTTTTCCTGGCCGTCCAAGGGGGTGCAATTTGGGATAGTTTATGTGATACCTACATTTTATGGCGAAAAACTCTGCACTGCATATTGGAAAAGGGTTACATTTTTTGAATTTAATATACACCATAGTTTTAGTAATCCTGATCTGAAGTTAACATAAGCAAAACCTTTCTTTATACGTTCTTCAATATACAAGATGCAAATGAAATTTTTGAATACCTATAGAAAGTGATTTTCTTTTTGAATATCAATCAAGATTTTGTTCTTATAGATTCAATATAATTCAGGGACATGGAAATAGTGCGGGGTTCATTTTAATCGAAATTTATGTTTTTGTATAAAAATACATTATAGGTATATTCTTGTCAAAATTATTCACTCAACCTCTAAGACTGTTTGTGCTAATAACACTCATGAAAAAGGAGGAGAGATGCGAAGAAAGCATAGAAAACATATCCTGAGCAGGAACGTGTACAAAGCCCCACGACACGCTTTGCATCTAGTGTCAGGGACCTCTATACCCATCACGTCTTTTTTCGAAAACTCACCCTAACTGCACCCCACTGGACGGCCTGGAAAGCTCCTGCATGGTTATAAGGGACAAAATAAAGAGCATATTCCAAAACACATCTCGAGTAGAAACGTGTACAAAGCCATATGTGTGTCCTATACATTTTTTATATTTTTCACAGTGTACATTTGTGGATGTGATAACTTCACACCCGTATGATATATTACGTATTGAGTGATGTAAAAGCATACTACGCACAAATGGAAAAATTACATTATTTGCTTTACAACACATACTATACTTTTAAGGCGACTCATATATACCGGGTGGTGCGATTGTTTAAGCCTTAAGTAACAAAGAAACGAATGTAACTGATGTGGTTTATGGTTTTAATTTCAATAACAACAAACTGACTCCAAGAAAATATAAATTTATACTGTATGGTATATAAATGATGGATTGTAGAAATTAAATTTCAATGTACTTAACTTAATAATTAGGAACAATAAATGATTATTATCAGTGATATTGAAGTTATTGGTGAAATTTTTATAGTTTGTCACGATTTGAGTGGTTCAAAGCTATCTTGATTGTTATACTAGGCACCATAAAACACAAATGTGCGTTTTTATTCTGTACGCACAGTTGTGCGTGAGAATGGATTTACTTATAGAGTTGAATGTACGTAAAACAATAAAAAAGTTATTTTTCACATACTGTAGAGCATCAACAATTTTTTTTGAAATGTTGAAAGATGAATGGAATTTCAAAAATGCTTGCATGATGAGCACTATAAATTCAGGGCGGATTAATTCAGTCTCCAATGACAAACCATTGAAAAATTACAGTAACAACATTGTTCCAGCATAAGAGTATTTGTAGATTCAAATAGCTTACTTTTCGAATATCAATACATTATGTCACTGCTCAGCCGTACACATGTTCAAAATCATTACTCTTGCCAACAATTCCACTTAGAACATCCCACGAATAGACTATGCTAATTTGTTAACACCGTTAACCATTCAACAGTAAATACAGTATGTGGATAAAATGATGAGCAAATTGAATATTTCTAGGAATCATGAAACGAAGCAACTCCAATATCAAATTAATTGCCTAGGCCTGAGAGTGACGTTGTCCAATTTTGAGCGATTATCCGTTATTTCTATAGATGTAACCACATATTTTTCATCTTCATCACAACCATTTCCAAAAAGTAGTAAATAAAATCATTAATGTCAATTGGATTCTCTGCGAATCCAACAATGACATAATTTATCTGTTCTCCTCAATTCCTATAGAGTAATCACAAACAACCTAGAGACTAGTAAGATTCTCTGAATATTTGATTACAAACAAAGGAAAAAAGGGAAAAGAGACAACCCCCAGTGTAACAATATAAAAACATGCAAATAATTGGCCTTGGTGGTCGCGATGGTAGAGCGCAGGGGCGTGGGTTCAATTCCCAGCATGGTCACTGATCTCGTGCATGGCATCACACGTTGAAAGGTAAGGGCTTCACTAGCTCGCACAAGTCTCTGACTGAGGGTTGCTCGTAAGGGTTCAGCCGGTTGACGGATATAACAATTTTAACAATTCTAACAGTCAGCAATAAGGTTCTAAAAGAAATACCTACTCATACGAGATGTATCTTTGCAGGGTCTTAACCATACATGAATCGTTCCGTACGGAACCTGGTACCAAGACTCTTGGCAAAAGTTCGAGCTAGAGTAAGTACTATTTTTTCTATGGAATTGTTGACGTTGACAAAACGTATCAATATTACAGGATATCTATTTAATGAATGTATAAAATAAATATGGCAGGAGGGAAAGATTGACTATTTCATCGAGTAATTTTTTCTTTCGAACTTTACTTGAATTCAGTACTGTTATTTGCTTTACTGACCCTGAAGAATTCTCAAATTTGAGACGAACGCTCGGCCATAGGTAATAAATTGTTTTTTAATTTTTTATCAGTTCTTGACTGAAGATTACCATAATTCCTTCCATTCACACCAATTTTCAGTCGTTAGCACAATATACTAAAATAAATGTGCAGTGAATTACTACTTACCTTAAGGAAAGGTCCACCCTCAAGCCCATAAGTGGAAAAAATATGTTGGGTTGTTCAAATTACAGTAAGTACTTCATCGCTTCGTATAGGTACTCTTTTAATACCATACAAACTGAATATATAAGTTGGCAGCTACTTATCACTGTTTACGAAGTATGTCCCATTATTTGTATATACACCACGTATTCTCAATACTGCAGATGACGTTTTTTACTAGTTTCCGTGAAATCACATAATTGAAACAAATTCATCTTGCATCTTAATTTATCCACACGCCATATGTCCTAGTAAGTAATTCGATTCGTGCACAAAAAAAATAATTCGCTACCCTCCAGCAATTTCTTGGCACGTTTAATGCAAAATACGTAAGTGTCCATGCCACATTGTTAATAAATGACATAGTAGAAAACATAACACAAAATTGTTGAACATTTCGTGCCAAGTAGTCGCACGGCTCAGATTTTGAATAAATTCGTTTTTATGATAAACCGGGGTGCATAAACTATGTGTTCCAAAAGCTGCCAAGCATTTGTGAAATATGACATTAAAAAACGATCATAAACCGAATGTGCGTCAAGAGCAGAATAGTGCATATTTTCATGCATGCTCTTGCACGTTAGATATAGTTCGATTTATTCCATGGTGTATTGGTCCCGGCAATTATTGAATTTCGAGTTCTAGTCATTAGAAATGTCTTAGGGAAATGCCGTTTAAGAATTTGCCCTTATCGTTGGCGTAATACGGTAAAAAATCTGAAGAATACAGATTTCCTTTCCAAATGTAATGATAATGATGTCCAATAAGAAATGAACATCCCTAGACCATAATGGGCCCATATATATTAGCAGAAAATCAAAATACCCTACAGGTATTTCCTGATAATGAAAAAACGCAAAAACATAAATGAATAGAATCGAATTATGAGAAACACAGTACATTGGCGGCAATACAGCGATTTGATCCTGTCAGAAATAACATTAAAATGCAGACTGCATTCTGTAATAGAAGCAAAAATGTACATTAGCAGATATATAAACCAGTAATGCAAAGTATTTCGTAATTATCAGAAAGTTATTCTATCCAAATGGTTTATCAACGGAATAAAGCAGAAGCGTACTTACGTAGATTCGGAATTGGATTTCATCAGACTGGTTTTGTGGACCGAAAATCTATAAAGTGGGAAATTCAATATCATGAGCCATGAGACAAAACGGTAGGTAATACATGAAATGCACCTCGTGCGTGGCGCTGTTGCCAGACTGCATAGTAATGATAGTCGAGATTGAAAATCAATACGAAATTTTGAAACGTCAATGAATTGAATTTAACAGTCACTTTGGACTAGAAATACTAGCACAATTTGGAAAAGTTGTTGGTTGGATTTTCCATACGAGTCTAGTTCCTTGATGATTATAATTGAATTCACTAATTACATTCAGCAGAAGGCCATTTTCAAGAAGGAGTAGCTCCTGAAGTGGTCTGAAAAATCATGTTGCAATTAAACCCATTTATAAAGTCAGGTAAAGTTCAGTTCAGGGGTGAAAGGCTTTCAATCGAAAAGCGGCTCATACAAACCAGTCTCCCCTAATTTTGAGTAACAAAATCGAATATATCTATATTTAATAAAACATGGAAAATTCTTGGACACCTCTGTCGATCAGTTTTTGAAAATGAAACAATTTGTATATACCAAGAGTAATACAATAATTTTCAACAAACCAATTTTTAACAAACACGAACACTAATCTTGTTGCAGATCCTTGTGTGAGCCTCAAAACAAAATAAGCTCATCGAAAAATAAAACTTTGCGGCTACCATAAAGATAAAAAAAAACAAAATTCCTCAATTTGCTTTTCAATTGCAAGCGCCGGCAACACTGTTCAAGGTTCACTCTAACGAAATACGTTTGCTTTCACCATCTGATACAGTCCGAATATTAGCGAATATCATTTGCCTTGATGATGGGTCGACGAATGTCCAATCTATGATGGTATTGATTTAGATATTTGTGGGTATTTTGAGATGTTGGTTTTGTGAAACATCAATCGGAGGATGCATGAATTTGAGGATTTATACCACTTCAAAATCTAATTCTGCTGCGATTGATTACTTTGAAAATCTCAGTCGAATCATTTAAATATGTGCCGAAATATAAATACAGTGGGGAAAAGTATGATGTGTTTATTTAATTTTCAAGAAGTTATTTGATGGGGTAAAAACAGTTTCTTTATTTGATATAGTTCAGTTTGACAGTTATTGTGGTACTCTCAATCTGTTGATTATATGCCAATGAGGATTCGGTAAATACTGAGAGGGGGTTTGTGATATTTTTGTTTCTATATATTGATCACCCCTTGTATAGTTCTTCCTTTGAAATTTAGTCGTTTGCAAATAACTTCAGTATTTTAGAAATCAAATTATACCTACTGGTGCATTTCAGTGCCCTGGAGATGACTTCATGAAAGTCGAAACATCGACAATGGATCAGTAGTAGTTGGAGTAACTTTCTGTTACTACAACGAACTTTCTTGAAAAGTTGGGTCCAAGACAAGCAATGGAAAGGGTGCTGAGAAATGGTAGGAAAGACCCAGGCAGAACATCATTCGAAGCTTTGGAAATCAAGATCCAATATTTCAAGCGGAGGTGACATACAAACCAACTTATAGTAAAAAAAACTGTCCCGGGTAAGGGGATACTATGATTGAATCATGTGTAAGATATAATATACATATACATTTCATAATGTTATCCCTCAAATCATGACATTATTGCCATGTCGCAATTTTTTAAGGATACAATAAGTATGTCAGCTAGATTTAGAAACGTTCATTGCAGCTTGTTGGGAGCATGTAAAAACGATAGTATTTCCATCAACAAAACATCTCTTTGCTTATTGGAGTGATTTTTCGTGAATAAATGGCAAATTCTGAGTTATATTATTAAGAAATGGTGAAGCATTGTGAAATATGTAAAAGACCTGGAAATCAAAATATGTCAAAGCTACCAGTGTCGTAACTATCGAGAAAGGGAAACCAAATTGGAAAAGAGAAAAATTAATGAATTATGAAAAAACATGTCAATTATAGCATCGACTGTTCTCAAAATCCTGTGGAGGTTTTCATTCCAAATGGGGTTTCCATTATTTCAATTTTTTCGAACCTCAATATTTCTGTTAACAACGCACGACACTGCCGTTGGGGGAAGATGTTCCTTACACAAAAATGCATGTGCGGCGAGTTACTCATCTAGGTTGTGTTATTTGATCGGAGGAACAAATTGTAGAAATAATGACCGTGACTTCAGTTTGTATGTTATTTCATTTGGTTTTGTAGCTTCAGTTTGATAATAAAAAAGTAATTTCCAGTAAACTGATAATATTATCAATACTGAACAAACCTAAAGCATTATCGAAACATTTTCATCCAATAGTAGCACCAGTAAGAGAAAATGAAATAGAGGGAATTTTCTTCCAGTGACTGCTGTTATAGATTCAGTTATACTAATAACATTTACCCAAAGAAAAGTTGAACAATGAACAATTTCAATTCCTATTGAATCTGCTCAATACAGCAAAATGTCATCTTGTAACATCATTACATTTTAAACATAAAAAAACTTCAAAGATTTGTTGACTGCTAATTTATTTTGTTTGAGTTTCTTGGTTTTCTGACTCCTCTCGGCGTCAATTTCACCAGAACAGGTATGCGTATAAGGAAGGGGTTGAATAGTACTATTAATTAATATGTTAGTAAGACTTGAAATGTTAGAATAAGTTATTGAACAACTGAGGTTGACTGCCAATAAATATTCAATAGAGAACACTCAATCATAATATGATAACATGCAATCTACACATATTCTCTACTAGCCCTTGAATGCTTGCTTCTTTGAAATTTTCCTTTATGCACCAACGTTCCGAAGAATCACCAAACACATCCATCATGCCTATTGTTCGAAGCGTTTGTTATTGAAAATGTAGAAAATCTCCCGTGGAAAATCTTTCGTGGAAAAAACTCAACGTCAAATCCCTCAAGTCTTTTCTGCAAATACGCCGCGATATTTTTCCTCCGTCGTTGACATATTTTATGCTTGTAAGAAAGCTAAATATTAGAATATCTCAGTCGTATCTGGACATATATCTGCGAATACTTGCGCTGCGAATTTCCCTCCAAGGATAACGATATATGGGATAGGATATCGCACGAACGAACGAAAAGAAGTACACAGGTTGATTCCCCTGAAAAAGAAATAACTAGAACGGCAATAGTCGCGCGCAAAATTCACTTACTCAGGGTAATTGATAAAAAAAATTGACTAGTGGTGACAGAGTAAAATCAACATACAGGCACTTGAAAATAGCCGGCCCGAGAAAGTTCAAAGTCGACGACGTCAGGCACGCATGGCAAAACATGTTTCCGAAAATACTCCAATCAATAGAGTATAAAATTATATAGTGATTTTTTAACAAAAATACTAATAGGAAACCGACTGGGCATTCACATGAAAGACAGTCCGTAGTTATATTCTGTTGTTTTGGACTCGCAACTATCATTTATTAATTTGTTATAAATATTTGAATACAAAACAATTGATTATAAAATGTAAACTCGTACAGCAATCTGGTTGTAGCAGAAAAATTGTAGAGAATTGAAATATGAACAAGGTGAGGTTTTTTTAGGACCCGATTGGATCATTAGTGTTATAAATATAAACACAAAAATATAAATATTAGTACACACATTTAACGTAAGCGTTATGAATAATACAAGAAACGACGAACATAGTTGAAGCAAGTCAATGTCACCCAAGTTTCTGATACAATATTCACTGATTTCATAAAATAGTTCTTTGATAATCAATTTCACTGTTCTACTGAATGAAGTTGATGACTCAATGACTCTGACGCTTGCTGGAAGGTAGTTCTTTACTAAGTTTGAAGTTGGAATGGGTAGCTTTATGCTGATGTTTTGGTGGGTGGGCCTGAAGGTTATATTGTACATTGGTAGGTTCTTATGAACTAGATATACCGTTTCCAGAATGAACAGAGAAAGAAGTGTGAGGATTTTTGGTTCTCTGAACTGTTCCTTACAAGAGACTCATGGCCAAACTCCATAAATATAACGAACAGCATGCTTCTGTACAGTGAAAATTATCTTGAAGCACTGTTTATTGCAGGTTCCCCAGAAAGGAATACCATATTTAATGTGTGACTCAATGAGCGCATAGTAAACTATTTTAACTCTAGCCATCCCCAATTCGTTAGACACCACACGTAAAACATTGCATCCTGAGGACAGTTTTCTGCCCAATGCCTCAACATGGTTCCGGAAGTTCAGATCATTGTCAAGACATAATCCCAAAAATTTGTTGGTGTCAGTAGACGAGATGGAGATGGTGTCTTTCCCCAGTGGAAGTATAATAGATGTGTTTTGGATATATCGAATGAGAGCAAATTACTATCGTCCACTCTTTAACAGCACCAACATCTAGAGTCATTTTGCTATGAAGATTAGGTATATGAATTATAATGCCGCAGGATGGTAATATCATCAGTGAATATAGTGAACATGTCTTCAGTTCTCATATTACCCAGGTCGATAAAATACAGAAGGAACAGGAAAAGTCCAAGAAGAGAGCCTTGTGGAACACCATGCCTAATTGAACCAATACCTGAGAAACCATTCGTTTTCACGATTTAGATTCTTTGATTCAGATAAGACTCAACCCAGCAGTAGCTCTGCTCTCTGACGATTGACACAGTGAAAGACTTATGACAAATCACAAAATACTGCAGCTCATTTC
Source organism: Chrysolina americana (assembly GCA_958502065.1). Classification (NCBI taxonomy): domain Eukaryota; kingdom Metazoa; phylum Arthropoda; class Insecta; order Coleoptera; family Chrysomelidae; genus Chrysolina; species Chrysolina americana. The sequence goes on along the minus strand of OY293416.1, from coordinate 57,798,579 downwards.
CCCTTCAAGTTCAATTTGGACTGAAAATTCTTCAAACAATTGAAGATAGTATCACCTGTACTTTTTTTTGGTTGAAAACCAAATTGTGGTTTAGAATATTGTGGAGGGTTGAAAAGTTCATCAGTCTACCTTTTACCAGTTTTTCGATTCATTTTCCAAGGGTTGGAATCAGGGAGATTGGCCAAATATTGGATGGATCAGAAGGGTCACCGCCTTCATAAAGAGGAATTACGATACTGGTTTTTGAAAAGTGAGGAAATAATCCATTGGTAAAAGAATCATTGATGGAAAGGCCAGTCATTCTAGCACGAAAAATTGCAAATTTTCAATTATCTTTATAGAAAGATCATCTATTCCAGAGGAAGGACATTTTTTATTTGTTTTATAAGAGTATCAATCAACTCATCCAGATTAGTATTATGTAAAATAAATGTATTTGCAATACATGTTTCTGTCAGATTATTAGTTTTGGCACAATTATTGCAATTTTTTACACTATCTTACAGCGTGCCTGGATGCTCTAGTGATGGCACGATTCCAACTCAAACATATTTTGAAGGTAGAAGTTATAGTATATACCATAATATGTATATTGTCATTATGCGTTACAATGCTGCGAAATGGATGTAAAATGCTTGCAAATTTTTACACGACAGAAAAAAGCATGAAGCAAGTCAAACAAAAACTTGTAAACAACACTTGTATAAATTTGAATTCAAGATATTATCGAAGCGATTTCTCCAAAAAAAGAAAGCGGCTTAAGTAAGTGGTGAATTACTGCTCAAGACGTTATGTGAGAGATTTGAAACTCAGAATTGTCTATTTTGCAAGTGGCACCAACAAAAAAATGTAATGTAAGATATTTTCGGAAATTTGGTTTCCTGAATTTCTCCCGGTTTCCAAAAAAACCCTCGAAGGATCACCTATAAGAGCTTGTGCGAGACAGGGAGATCCGGCACGAATAAAGAAATACACTACTAGTACTTACATCTATGACATGAGAATGGGCCTGTCTCTTACCTGGAACAGAAAAAAACAATAATCAATAAAAAAAACAATACAATAGTTTAATGAATTGAATAATCATTCATTAAGTTCATCGTATATACAGGGTGTTTTCAGTTGAAAATTGTTGGGATATCTGGGTATGTACAGTTATATTTATGTAGTGTTGAATTTTGTGGTAGACCGCTTCTGACTTTTTAGCACTACGCTATTTAAATTCAGTAAATGTGTTTGTATTATATGTATTCAATTAGCAGGCCAACATTTCTTTTTCAAATAATAGTGGATGCGTCAGTTTGAAGGATATCGTCGAATTCCACATGAAACCTTGATTTGTTGAAAACTATTGAGAAATCGCAGTTATTTCATAGTTGTTAGGCGTGGACGTTCGGAGGCAGTCACCAAAATTTGATTGATTTTCAATATTCATTTCATTATTGAAGAAAAACATTTCTCATTTCGTAACTTCATGGGCCCGTAACTTATTACCGAAGATCATTATCAAATACAAGTACTCTGAGAACTGTTTAGGTACTTCTCTCTATTCCAGTCCTATCTTGATTACGGTATACTACTACTCTGAGGTAACTCCTCGGAAGACCCAACTGTATTCAGGAAACAAAAAAAGGCTATTAGAATCTTGGAAAATGCATCTTGATACTTGCAGACCATTGTTTAAAAAGCTGAAAATTATGAACCAACCATCTTTGTTTATTTTGAGTACTTTACTTGAGATCCATAAGAATTTACCAAACCTTATTATTCAATCTGATACTCGTGAGCATGATACAAGAGGATCACATAAAATCAGAGGCCCTATGTCTAATTCCTTAATTGAAGATAGTGACTCATCGTACATTTTCTGGTTTTTACGGGATTTGAAAGTGCGGAGGGGATGTACGAAAGTGGCAAAGTGAAACTTGATTTGAAGCCAAAGCACCTAGCTTATTTCTGTTCTATTTTTTGACCTCCTTTATATGAACTATGAACCGTACAACCGATGAGTCACTATCTACAATTTAGGAACTAGACTATAGATAAAGACTCACGAAGTCCATGAATAATTCTTTGAATTACCATCTATACAATATTCTACCTGAAACATTGAAGAAGTTAACCATGTACTGCTTCAAGAAAGCTATTAAATCATTTCTGATATACAATTATTTCTACTCTGTAGAGGAATATCAGAAATGTGTTGAAGAAGGTGGTTTGACTTCTCACTCTCACTCAACCCAAATAATTTTAATGTGTTGACTATTTTAATTGTTTTTATTTATACTAACTTTACTATAATTACTGTATGCATTGTTATTTGTATCCTAAATTCTAACTATATACAACATTTTTTTGTTACGTGCTATTAATATGCAATTGGGTATAATACAGTCAAATAAAGTATTCTATTCTATTCTAAAGGAAGTTCTGATGATATTTTGATCACATCTATACAGGGTGTACTTATATACCACGATTAGAGGTTAGCACGAGACCAACGAGATGAGATTTCCATAAAGTCTTGTCTCGTTTCGCCGATGAAATGATAAATCTCGTATCGAGTCTCGTCTCGCAGCCTCCACTCTCGTCTCGTCTCGCTTCTCGCACGAGAGTCTCGTAAAAGAATCGAAATATCGTCATGCATATTCTTATTTTTTCAGTGCAATAAGGAATGCTTAAATACTTGCCCTAATGTAAGAGTCGGAAAAGAAGATTACAATTGTTGAAACATAACATCATGTATTTGAGAGTAATACATCTAAACAAAATTAAAACTTAGCATTATTTAATCATTTTGGCAATGAAATAAGTTGAAAAATCAAAGTTGAAAAAAAAAACAACACACAGACAGCCCTCATTTTTCACCCAGTTGTTTAGGCATAACAAACATCGTGCAGATTCATTATTGAGATGATTTCGCTGGTTTTTTATAGTTAACGCAGCACGTGAGACCTATCTTTCCGTCGGGACAGCCGGTATGTTTAAGAGATCTCGTGCCATTAAATATATCTATAATAGAAAATTCAGAAGAGTGAATTTTCCACTATTGTAATATATATGTTTCTTCATTACTCCGAGGAATAGAATAATATTTTTGATGCTCCTGCATCCATTCTCCATTCTCGGAAAGCGTAGGATTTACTAAATACAAAATATCATAATCAATTACAAAATCCGATTTTTATTAAGTTCTCAAGTCCGCACGTAAAAATATTCACCTGCGAGACTCTCATACGAGACGCGAAACCTCATGCACGATACTCGAGACCAGACCAATAAAAATCTCGTCTTGTCTTGTCCGAGTATCGTCTCGAAAACGAGACGAGACCTTGCAAGATTCTCGAAAACGAGACTCTCGTACTCATCACTAACCACGATTCTTCCAAAAAAGCCTATTGATAATTCAGATATCTTCAATAACCATGCACACGGAAATTTTTGTTTTTGCAAGTTTCTACAAAAACCGTTGAATTCAGTTATAGGATTGTGACCATAAATTCCCCATATTTGGCGTTGTATCCACTGGAGTTGAGAAAAAATGAGGTTGTCATCAAAAATAAGAGTTACACAATTTTCGAGATAGCCGGATTTGGCGCCAATTTCCTGAGCACCCCGTGTACTTTTTTTGAAATGTTTCCCAAGATTTATGAAGTTTCATGTCTTATTCAGGCGAATTCTGGCAATTACTGACCTGACTCTCTCTGTTTCCAAAAAAATAATTTCTTTGTAAGGGATTGCATCTGTCAAAATTTCCAAAAAAATTGAACTGAAAACTGAAGCTCTTTCGATAACGCATCTCGAGCTAACGCTCTCCAATGGTATTGTTTGTAGAATACGTCTCGTGACTCGAAAGTATTATTTTCAATGCTATCGTGATTTAAGTACTGCTCAATATTTTTTATCCACTTTTAGTATTCTTCGTATGTTTAGATCCGTTTTACAGGAAAGCAGTTGTTTTCTGTTAGATTTTACTAAAACATTCTTCATTCTTATAGTATATTTTCCATGTTTTCTGTTAGATATTACTAAAACATTCTTTATTCTTATGGTAGATCCATTTTTTTTAATTTTTCCTTTCTTGAAAATGAATACCTCCTAACGAATCATCTTCAAAATTAATCAATCTTGTTTGCATAATTTTTTCAACACTTTTCATGAATCAGCATGATTCTTATTCGTGCATATTCTGATCTAACTGATCTGAATAAATCTCGAATGTGGAAACGAAACAAATAAAAAATATTTTCACCGTCAAATAAATATTTTAATGGCTTGTAAAGTGAATAAACATCGTTCAACGAATTTCGTGCTGCTATCAAAAACTGTTGCTATAAAATATTCTGTGGTAGTGAGTAAATATTTGAATATATTCTTTGGACATGCTTATTTACGGATATGAAATATTAAGCACCCATGATCGATATCGTACTAGCATGAAAACAAGGAATATAGTATATTTTGAAGCTTGTTTACGAAATAAAACAAAGGAATTATTGAATTTCCCATGATAGTTTTGATTTTTAGTACTCACTCAACATTTTTCAATGCAAATTTAAGTGTTAGACACTTTTATCGGTGAATCGTGGAAACATTCAGTTTTATATTTTTGAATAATTAGGAACACCACGCAATACAATAAAAAAATAGAATGATTTTGGTGAAGTGGTATCAGCAAAATACATTGTAGAATCATATTTATTTCATCTCCGGGTTCGCACGAAAATTTCTATGATATTCAGAGAATATCATGAAAACCAAAAAGAGATAATTGTCAATATTCCAAACCAATCGTAGGAATAACGGATCATGTAAAAGAGATAAAAACAAAAGGCCTGAAAGACTGAACTTATCAGTTAGATTGCGATGCCAATTGGCAACGATGGGACGATTGCCGATGCCTAATAGGCGAGATCGTGAGCGATGTATTACCAACAGATGATATGAGTTTTTTTCTGAATGAATCCCAAAGCTTCGGTGTATTTTCAGGTTTACATGCTGAACTCCATATACAGGGTGTCCCGAAACTATGGTGCCAAATTGAAACAGAAGATTCCCCTTGAAAAATAAATAGGACTTTCCCGATATTTCTTTCCTCAGATGTAGTTCGTTGTAGAGATACAGGGTGATGAATATGAAAAATTAAAAAATTATTTATAACTTCTAGTTTCCAAAATTTTTCAATAAAAATTCAAAGAATGTTTTTGTTCAATAATTGCTTCTTTTTGAAAAAGAAAACATATATTTGGTTTGTTACGGCGTACAAGAAGGGCATCATTGTCCCTTTTTTCCCTATTTTTTTACGCCACTGGTAAAATCTGAAAAATTATGCATTTTTCGCATTCCTCATTCAATTTTTAGTAAAAAATGTATACTTGTGTGAATCCGGAAAAACTAACCGTTTTTTAAATAATTGCGATTTTATGAATACAAACATACTAGTAATGAAAAATTTGTTTGGCAGAAATCAATTTTACAATCCCAATTACTGGTCCAAATAACATCTTGATATTCAACCAAAAAAAATGACACTTTCAAATTTAATTGTTTTTTTTTGTAACTATGAAAGTGGTGAGAAAAATGCCTTTTTATTTTTCAGTTTCAACACCCTGTACCTCTGCAAGAGAAATGCATGTTGATATGACTTTTTTTGGTAAAATATCCAGTTTTAAGTTTAACCAGTAATTAGGATTGTAAAATTCACTTCAGCCGAACATTTTTTTCATTACTATAGTAATGTTTGTATTCATAAAAGCGCAATTATCTTGAAAACGGTTGATTTTTCTGGAATTCAACAAGTATACATTTATTACTCAAAATTGAAGGTGGAATGCAAAAAATTATTAAATTTTCTGATTTCACCAGTGGCGTAAAAAATAGGGGAGAAAAGGGACCATGATGCCCTTCTTGTACGCCACTGGTAACAACTGAAAATGTGGTTTCTTTTTCAAACTGAAGCACCTATTGAACACAAACATTACTTGAATTTTTTTTTTTAATTTTCTCAACTGTGGAAGATATGAATAAAAATTACTTGTAATTTTTCATATTCAACACCCTGTATCTCTGCAGTGAACGACATTTGAGAAAAAAAATATTAGGAAAGTCATATTTATTTTTATTTTTCTGTTTCAATTTGGCACCATAGTTTCGGGACACCCTGTATAGGAAGAGCTTCCGAAAGGGGCAAACATTCGCAAGAATTATGGACATTTCATAAGCTACTTATCTGAAACAGTGAGATTTCCAGTGACTATACTTTTTGAAAAGATCCCATTGTCAACAAACAGTATGAGATGAAGAATGCCTCTCATATGGATCAGGAATGAATATCCTATGTCGATGTGTGAGAACATATTGGGGAGGTTTCATTAGAGAAATAGTATTTTACATAACGGGTGCAGAATGTAAAAAATTTATTTCACACGTTTTGTACACTGTTTTTCCTACAACCACACATGTGTGCAAGAAAATCGAAGAAAATGGCTGAGTAAGAACCATTCCAACTAATAACTTCATCTGTTCTGAACAATTATTTTCAAATTCAAAATATTTTCCTTATGACATTTTTTATATCTACGATGTTAAAATCATAATTAGACACACCTTACTATGATAATTATTATAGATACAAAATATTTTTGTGCTAAAATGAATAATATAAGACCAATTAGCTCAGTTGGTAAAGTAATGTGAATTTTTCAAGAGATTGGTTTTTGTGCTTAGAAATTATATGTTTGACAGTTTTGTAAATATAAAGAGAAATTATACATTTGACAGCTTATCTGCACGAGTGCATAAAACTGCACAATGCAAAAGACCTATGTGGATGTTATAAAATAATACTTTCGTCATTCTCTACAGTAATGGTTTGTAGCGCACGAACGAAACTGACCAACTGGTGTCTGAAATGCATATAACATCGATTAGGAAGTAAAATATCATACGATTTTTGTCAAAAGTTCGAATTGTAGAATTCTTACGTTCATTTCCTGTGTCTGTACAAATTATGGATTTTCATCAAGAATCTTTCCCATCAATTTTAACTTTTATTATTAACAATATTACAAGTCTTGCATCACCAGGAAGTCATAACTTCAGTTTAATTTACTTCTGAATTTCTGAAGTGGTAGTTAAATGCTGTAGTAGGTCCATCAAATGAAACTAAAAATAAACATCAAAGTTCAATGCATTCTTCATGGATTTTATTGAAGCAGTTACCATTACATGAACTACTAATAACTCGAATGAAAACATATTTTGTGTATCTAGAAAAGCAGTAGGTACAATCTGAACGTTCACTTTATGAACTATTTTATTATAGGTGAATGTCCATTCACATAATAAAAGTATGTAAATATCATAAATTTGGCTAGTGGTTCAGTCAAATTTTATGAAAAAATGCTAACGTAGTTTTTGAATTTTTATTTATTATATAAACACTTCAGTTCTTTTCTTTTTGTTTTGTTATGATTTGAACTCTCTCGACATCCGTTTCATTTCCACAATCATTCAATAACCCCTTTTATGTACACAACAAGCCACCCTCCGTGAGTAATAAATCATGACTCACGGGTTGTGGCCAATCAGCGAAAAGCAGTTTCTTTACTCAACAGTTTCTACACATGATAAAAGTAATTTTTACTTTTTTATTATTCACTTAAAATAAAAATAGATAATGTTCGTATTTAGTATAGCAGAGGTTCGTGGCTCAGTTTGATAATTAAAAAAAACATACAAAGAAACCTAGTCTTCCATTGGGCAATGTTTTGTCCACCAAGGTAATGGTGAGCAGTGGGGAGCTGTCGGAGGTCATTAAAAACTTCCGACAAAGAAGGCACTTAGGCAGGATGGTATTGATGCAGTTCTGCTGACAAGCATCCCGCGCAAGACCCAGTTCAGTTCTTATACAGTGCCCGTCTAAAGTCCGTTCCCCCCCTACTAATTTTTGAACCACCTGGTATATCGCAACTAAATTTGGAGGGCTTTAATAGGAGTCATGAAAAAATTAAAAATAAAGTTTCAAAATGGTGGCTGAGCGCCATCTTCAATATTTTTTTTAAATAGAACACCCCATATATTATTACATTTTCGAAATTTGCTCATAATTCTCAACAGTTTGCTCTGATACACTTTACTCCTAAATTCGATTCTTTTCGAAATTTTAACGTTTGAAAGGTGAAATTTTGTTCATTTCAAACCCAACCAAACACACTAATGTTGCTTTCAATCAAGTGTGTATTGGAGAAAATCGTCGCGGTAACGTCTTGTTTACTGTCAAATTAACTGTAACTGTCAAATAGTCCGTTGACCGCCTCAATCATTTTATGAAAAGTGTGATCATGGCTCGTAGTTTAGACGATAAATTTGAAGCAGTTTTGATATTTGGAGAAGCTGGGAGGAATTATCATCTAGCAGTCCGTATGTTTAATGATAAATTTCCCGAGAATCTTATTTCAAGGATATATTTGCGCAAACTTTCAAATAAGCTCCAAGCTGAAAGATGCTCCAAGATCGGGAAGACCGCCTCTTTCAGAAGAAAAAAAGGTGGAAATTGTTGCTGAAATGGTAATCAATCCGACTCAGTCGACGTCTGCAGTTACTGAGTCTTGTGGAGTAAGTTCAAAAAGTGTCCAAAGAGTCCTAAAAAAAGAAAAGTTTCATCCCTATGAAATGAAAATTCTGCATGCTCTCACGGAGGATGATCCAGACCGGAGGGTTGAATTTTGTGAATGGTTAACAAGAACAATTGAAGGAGAACGGGGCTTCCTAAAACGTGTATGTTTCTCAGACGAATGCACGTTTTTTCTTAATGGAAAAGTCAACAAACAGAATGTACGATACTGGAGCGATACTAATCCGCATATTTTCAGAGAGGGACATACCCAGTTTCCTGAAAAGGTGAATGTTTGGGCGGGGATTTTAGGCAATCGCGTTGTTGGGCCGATTTTCATCAGAGGCAATCTTACAGGAGTTCTTTACAAAAATATTTTAGAAACTGAAATTGAACTTCGAATAAGGCAAATTGTATTGAACAACCAGGAAGAGTTTGAAAATCGTAAAATCATATTTCAGCAGGATGGGGCACCTACCCATTTCGATCGCATAGCTAGAGCCTTCCTCGATACTAACTTTCCTGGGCGATGGATAGGTCGCAGGGGAACTACAGAATGGCCACCAAGATCTCCGGATCTTACACCTCTACATTTTTTCCTTTGGGGGTATCTGAAGTCAAAAATCTACGCCAATGAATGCCAAACAATAGAAGAGTTGGAACGCAGAATAATAGATACATGTGAAGAAATAGATGAACTCATCAACGTGAGAGAAGCTATTTATAATAGGGCACTTTATTATCAAGATTTAGGAGGGGGTCACTTCGAACACTTGATAAAATAATTGTTGGGGTTAAATAAAAGAGTTATTCAAAAATATTAATATAATTTTTAACCCAACTAATTTGTTTTGATTGTGAATTTACAGAACGCATTCGTAGGCTTCGAGATTTTTCAGTAAGCGGTGCTGTTTATCCTTAATAAACTCTCTTTACGCATCTTATTAGTCGAAATAATTAAGAGGTTTAACTACAAATTATTAACAACGTGTAGTTAGCAAAACGTTTCACAGGAAGTGACCAAAATCCATACTTCATTTCATACCGGAATGTCACATCTCAAACGTTAAGATTTAGAAAACAATTGAATTTAGGAGTACAGTGTATTAGAGAAAACTGTTGAGAATTATGAGCAAATTTCGAAAATGGCATAATATACGGGGTGTTCTATTTAAAAAAAAATATTGAAGATGTCGCTCAGCCGCCATTTTAAAAGTTTTAGCTTTGAGTTTTTCATGAAAAAGTTGGTTTTCATCTCCTATTAAAGCCCTCCAAATTTAGTTGCGATATACCAGGTGGTTCAAAGATTAGTAGGAGGGAACGGACTTTAGACGGGCACTGTATATTGTCAGTGTTATTCAAACTGTCTAAAATGGGCTGTAAAAATAACAATTTTGAAACCTGGCAAGGATATGCATACCACCTTACTAATTACTGCCATATCTCACTGATTAGCGTGGTTGCTGAAATGGTAGATGATATAATTCTCAAAAGGTTGCTGAAGAGGTTGAAACTCATCTCGGACATGCAGTGTGCTGTTTGGATTCCGTAGAGGTCATAACACGACCAAGCAGGTTGTACAGATTGTGCACGTGGAAAAGGAGGCCTTTCACCAAGGTCTCAACACAGTCATGGCCTTGCTGCTTATGGAAAAGGCCTTGGCAACAGTATGGATCAAAGAACTGTTCAACCAGATGCAGAGTGAGAATGATCAACTACGACTTAGCAGGATGATTCTTTACGGTAAGAGTAAATTGTTATACTTCAGGAGGACATACAGTCAACATCGCACGGCACTCTATCAAAAAGGTTTGAATATCAAGGATGCAGACTGTATAACAATCTTCCCAAGGCCAGTAAAATTTAAAAAAATTTATACCTTTTCAAGAAAAAGTTGAAGAAGCTACTATTGTCAAAAAATTGCTACACTATAAATGAGTTTCTTTCATAACTTGCTCTCATGTGACGTTTATGTTTTATTTTAAATACTAGTAAATAAAAGTAAGTGAGGTTTCTGTATACATATATTTTCTTTATACATTTTATATTTATTTGTTTTGGTATTGTTTGTGACACGTATGTGATGTTTCCAAATACATATATTTTCTATATACGTTTTATATTTATATTTATACATATTTGTTTTCTTATTGTTTGTGAAGATATATTTTCCATATATATTTTATATTTATATTTTTAGTCTTTGTTACTTTATGCTGACTAGTTTTTTAAATTCAACTGACCTTTTTCTCTTCTTTATTTGTATTGCTACAATGTTAGTGCGCAAACTAATTTGAGAAAATAAAGAAATTATCATTATTATTATTATTATATATAAGATTGGGGTTAGTGCGGAAAAGACCGAGATAGTCAACTTTACGGAGACGATATGTTTTTCGAAACTTCCTCTTCGGGGATTGAGGGTCGAGGAAAAAATCGTGAAAACGTCGAGCTCTGCGAACAGAATAAGTAACACTACTTGCAGCACTGTCTCAAGAAAGAGACTAAATGCAAAGCAAACACGAACAAAATTCGAGTATGTAATATAGGAGAGGGTTCAATTCAATGAAAACAAATATTTTGTAAAACCGAAAAATACCTGTCTCTCCACACAATTCCACAAAGATATTTGCCTTAATTTCATTGAATATAACAGCAGCTTTACTAAAAAAATTCAAAGTGATCTTTTCAATTGTTCTCTAAAGATTGAAGAGTCAATCTTGACTTCAATGAAGTTCATCAGATTCACACTAAATCCAACTTAGGAATGCGGTATATTCTCAATATTAATTAACAAATCACTGAAATCACCAAAAGCGCAAACCGTATCATGACATCAGAAGTTCAAGCCCGCTCCTACAATAACATTTACGAATATGTGATGTCTCTCCGTTAACTCGACAGTTGGACCCTCAATGCGGCCATGTCCTGTAACATTTGCAATCCAAACAAAATATCAATTTCGGATAACGTGTCACCTGCTGTCACCGACTCTTTGGATCCATCAAATTTTTATTTTCATATTATTTACTTTCGCTTGACATCAAGGATCGCCTTCTCCAAAATAAACTGCTCCATGATTGACTGGGCAATTCAATTGTTTTGGAATTTGAACTTTAACAAAAACATGTTGAAACAGTCGGATTGGGATATTATCGACGAAATATAGCACCTATTGATTTTGAATGTGTCTTTTATACTTTTGTGTATTTCTTGTCTCTTTGCTGGGAATATATGGGAATGCAGTTTGTTTCATAAAAAAAATCTTGGACCAACTATATTACTGTGTTGTTATATATTAATCCGTTAATATTTATTGACTGTCACAAATCTATATGGCAACAAATTTAATTACAAAAAATTACAATTAATTAAAATTATTATCAATTATTAATTACAATTAGTGAATAATTTATTGCTAGTCAACTTTAGTGACCTTACGCTTTCTTCTGTAACTTACTGTTAGACTCTTAGATGTGTATCTATTCGGTGAGTATAATATGTACAAGGGTTATGTCGTCAGTAAATAAGACACATTTTATAGCGCCATCGTATCGACTCAAGTCACTTAGTAAACAATAAATAGAAATGGTCCAAGTATTGAACCCTGTGGTACCCCATGTTTTTTTAAAGTAAGTTTTATTAACATCGTTCAACTCTACACATTGAAATCTATCTTAGAGGTAAGATTTTGGGTTAGTAGATCAGAGCCTCCGCAAAGAGCTTTTTATGTTAGTATTTTATATTTTTTACGATTTGTTTCATTTGTGCTTGGAATCGTAAGTCTTCTGAATAAGGATTGCTCTTAAAGGTGCAGCTCTAAGAACGGTCAGAAGAAAAAAATTGTTTTCTTTTCCTATAACATGACAAGAGTTTTCGTTGCATCTACTTCAGTCGTTGAGCGGTGTATTCCGTGCGATCTGTTCATGCGAAATCTTCGAAACATCAGAGCCTCACCAGTTGAATGCGCAATCGATTCTACCAAATCGGTCACGAAAATCGTGAATAATATTATGCTAGTGACGTAATTTGTTTCGGCATAGGCGTCGAAGCGAAAGGGTTTGGGCATTCGTTAGGAAATTAGAAAGATCGGAAGGATCTTGCTTCAAGAGTTCCATAATTTCTGCAGTTATAGTCAACGCTCAAGTATACAAAGGAATGCGTGGAATTGACACCCCAATTTTTGTAATATTTCAAGCAACAAGGATAGTACGTTATAGGTATTTCTAGACTTGAAAAAACTCGTTGTGTTCATTAATAGTATATTATATAACAAGTGAATATTTTAATCCCGCACGTGATGTTTATTGCCTGAAGACTCATAGAGTCCGAGGGCCAATAATCTCGTAAGGGATAAAATATTTCGTTAGTCCTGAGGCATATACGCTATTCTTTGCACTTCCCAGTATTATAACTTTCAACATTGATACAATTAATAATTTTGATGAGTTATATAAACACGGTACTTGGATTACTCAGTAGGTAACGTTATAGCAACAGTGTCAACAAAATTTTTCAATTCAGTGACATTTCAATAATGTTGACATTTAAACGAATCGTAATTTAACTAACAGAATATCAAGAAAGTGAATCAAGAAATGAATGAATTTATAAATTTTGATATAGATGAAGTTAGCACTTTAGTCCCGGAAGTGCAAAAAAGATTTTAAGTAAGACTTTCTTCTTCGTGTGAACAAGAAAAATAAAAATGGAAATACAGCCTCTTTTAATTTTTTTTTAAATACAGAACGAAACGTCATTGATTTCCTTCTTACACAATTTGCTGCTTTTTGGCGATATTTTAATATTTCGTGGGTTCGTTTTCGACCAAAATTGCACCGAATTAAAAGTTTGTTCTTGACATAACTTTTTGTGAATTTTAACCTTCCACAGAGTGAAAACCATCATTGTTAATCCAAAGTAATCTGTCCGAGTGTGGAAGGGCAATGAATCAATTTGCCGCGATAAATTACTGGCACTGCGTTAGAAGACTGCTGTCTAGAGGAAAAATTATTTACCACTGAATTGTGATTTTTATCGCTCTATAAATATTTGTGATGAAATAGACAGGTCCGTATTTGAATAAAATAGTTGATGATGGCGGTGTTGACACGAAATGTTTTATTAAAAATTTATCGTTACGTAGTTCTAGTACACTTTGAATACAATAAAACATTATTTTTTATTTTTTTTTATTTTCTGAAATAACAGTTCAATTCGTAAAAAACCGAAAACAGCATATTTAGTTTTTCCTGTATAAGTCGGGAAGGGCGAGAGTCCCCGTAGATTTTCTCTGACCAATGTACTGCTCACTACAATAGTTACATTTTTTCCCATTTAATCGTCTTTGTATCTATTACGGTTTAGAATATAGCAATGTTACCACATGATAAAAGAAACGGCCTGTATACTCCCTCGATTATTTCGTTAAATCCACCCGGTATATACTGGATAATCATTCCAATTACGACGTCTGCTAACAATCCTCGCCATCGCCTAATGCGATCATTCACCCTCATTGAACCAAATATCGATGATTACCATTACAATGAATTACTACCCGTGATTAACGAATAAATTTGACCGTGTTCAAATTTGGCCGTGTTCAAAGCTCTAAGTTCAGAATCCTAACATCTACAGTCGTAATGAAATTTGCAGGTACAGGAGGTTCCCAAAAACAAAGCATTCTTCATCAAATAATGTATAATTAATTCATTACCAAATATGGTAAAATTCCGTTAACTAATAGCCACAAGCTATCAACAAATTTTTTACGTAGTTTGACATCCTGAACAAAAAATCTAAATGCAAAACTGGAATGACAGGCACACCCAAGAGACAAAGAGCATTTCCTGTGGTGTCTGCCGTGGGTAAATCCAATAACTCCAATGAACGAGGAAGAGGTCTCCACAGCAGATCCCCTCGGATGAGGGGTCGAAAGAAAGTAGTGGGGACGACGATGATGATTTGCCAAATGATGACAACTGCGATATCAACAGACACTTTGAGTAGAAGGATGGATTGAGATACACTATTCTACATTGTTATGAGAGCAATGAGCCCGTCCGGAGAGTAAATGGGAGAGGAGGGATACTGCCCCTCTGATTGGGAGGCATGAGCGGCGCGTACACAAAATGGAAGCTAAGATGGAGTCGACGAGATAACACGCGTCTCGTATCCAATATGTGCTGGACTACGTGGCGGCCAATAGGCCTTTCACGCTCAGAATGCGGCGAATTGTGGCAAAATTAAGATGAACTCACCACACATTAAATCAAGACGTGCTGTTCACTATCAAGAAGCCACCGTCTTGATGGTATACCAATGCTGGTAGTTGCAAAGAAAGTCATTAGTGAGGCGGGCGAGAAGCATCGCGGAAAACATCCGCAATAAAGCTTCTGATTCTTTCCAAGAGCCTCCACGTGTTGCAGATAACTCGCCTGCCGCTGATCAGGTGGAAATCTTCTGGAAGAATATCTGTGAATATTCGCAACTCAACGTAGATACTCCATAACGTAGATGCACAGTTCGACGCCCAGCAGGCTTCGTCAGCCTGAGCTTAATGAACTGAGCAATCCGACAACTCCGAAAGAAGTTCAAAATGCTATCAAAGTCTCAAAGAACTTCGCTGCTCCAGGACCTTATGGGCTAAATAAGTTGTGGTGAAAAAAATTTCCAAGCACCCACCATCTGATAAAAGTTTTCAACTCATGGCAAGATGGGGAGCTACCGATTCCATTGGCGAAAGAACTTTTCATGATTGAATTAAATTGTAAAAAATAAATTATTATTTCCCTACTGATTCCCTACTGTAAATTCGGAAACTTCAGTGGTTTTTGGTTGATTTTTTCTAGAAAAAAAAAAATTATAGTACATGATGAATGGGAAAAAACTGAGAGATTCCCGAATTCTTAGAGAACAACGCATACATAAAATATCGTGTTTCATGAAAGTGATGATTTTGCAAAAAATCACGATCTACGATCGGAAAATCTGATTGACCAAGTTCTCCTATTTATATTCATTATATACTTTCCAGTATCTTGATTAAACTCTATCTCAAATTAAAATTAAAGTTGATTGTAATATTTCGAACAAAGCTCGATCATTTGATCCAGAGAGTATCGACATAGTGAAACGAATCAACTCGACAAAGTCGAGGTACCCCTCTCGCCACACGTTCCCACCAAATGGAAAAATGAACTAAACATCTTTCAGAAAACGACTACTTCTCTGGCTAATGCCACGACGGACATTGAAATGAATTGTTCTTGAGTTTCTGTGCGGATGGCGCTGCGGCCAACTTAGTTGTTGGTTGCTAGTCTATTTGTGAAGAAATATCATTTGAACAGTTGATTATTATTCATTTAGCAGGGACAGGACAATTATAATGTTGTTTGACCTACCCTGGCACTGATGAGAGGCAAAACCTCGAAACATGCATGTATGCAGGTGGTCAAATGAAGGATAATCTGCTGTTTAATTACGACACAAGCACTTGCAATTGGGTCTTCTTCAAATATGTGATAGATGTAGTTCAACCAATCAATCAATCAATCAAAATACACTTTATTGTCAAAAGAATTTTATTCTCGTAGACAAAGCACAGGAAAACCATAAAATATGCAAGTAGTCAAATCTACATATAGTCTAGTATCTGAACAATAAATTATTATTTATTACCTTATGAAAGTCTATAAATGATGTAAATGTAGGTAAAATAAAAGTACAAGTAAGTAGGTAAGATAAAAGGTAATGTAATAAGAAGTTAGGTCACATTATAGTTCACTCACAGTTGATAAAATTATAAAACTTATGATAAAATAAAAAAATTTTTAGTTGAAAGAATCTTCAAAGAATTCCTTCGTAGAGTAATAGGCCTTCGCAACTAAAAGCTTTTTTACTTTTCTTCTAAATTTGTACACAGTATATTTTTAGTTGCAATAGGAAGGTGATTATTCAGTTTTCTTATAAATTAGCGAGTTTTTGGTTAGAGTTGAGGGGTGGGAGTGTAGCTTGGTGTGATAAGCGTGTATTGTGTGTTGATGGAGTATTTATTTAATTTTTGAATTTCTTATGAATTAGACACACTGTTTCTAAAATGAAAAGGCATGCAAGTGTTAATATTTTTTGCTCCAGAAATAGTCGTCGACAGGAATCAATCTCCGGCGCGGCATTAGCCAGAAAAGTAGTTGTTTTCTGGTGGAAACGTGTGGAGAAAGGGGTACCTCGACTATGTCATAAAGTGGATTGCTTATGCTAATGTGGTATCAAGTAACAGGTAGATTACTTTAACAAACAATAAAGTGTTACGTATTGGTATTCATAACTTTATAATCTTCAAACTAGTCTATGGGATTATACTTAGCACAATCGAATTCAAGACAACAAACTATAGGTATGAGTATCTCAAAAGTATTCGTGAAATCAGATGATGCTTATTATAGACGTTATCAATGAAAACATTGAATAGGATACTTTGAAATATATTTTGTCGTTAAACTTTCTTAGGAAATTCGTTCCGTTAACCGCTTGTTTTTCTTAATTGCCAAGACATTTGTCACGACGATTTATGAGAAACGAGACAAGTTTATGGGGTTTTTACGATTCAACAAGTTACTCAATACCCACATAAATGATTTTTTGTGATGCCGGTCACCGGACACTTGGCATCTATGAATATAGTTGAAACATTCTTCATGTAATACCAATTTCGGATCGACTATAATCGCGTTTGCCAAAATACGTCAAAAAAATTCGAGAAATGAATATTTCGAAACGAGTTCAAATTCATATCTTCCGAAAATATGGGCGAAATGTATTAAGTCATATTTTAATAAATTCAAATTCCTATCTGCTCCAAACTTTCCAAACAACTTTATACTATGTATAGTTGCTTCAATTGCCGCTACATTCCAGTAAAATTCTGTTTACTAGAAGGAGAACCGTCCAAGGGCGTTTCCAGCAAGGGGCAGGGGGGGGGAAGCTTCCCCCTAGAAGCTCAAAAACAAAAAAGAGACTAGAAATAAAATCATAATTGGCAGAATAGAAAATGAATCGCAGAGCTATCTGTCCTGAAATAGTTGAAGTATACCAAATTGAAGGATATTGAAGAAAATGACCTTTTAAATGAAGCCAATGTTTTTTCCCCGCCATGAGGCAAGTTCTTTCAATTCTGATTGCAATTCCACCCACTACGGCTACCGTAGAACGGTCCTTTAGTACGCTTCGAAGGGTGAAGACCTGACTTAGGAGCACGATGGGAAAGGAAAGGTTGACGGGATCATGTTTGATGAGCGGCATCGGGATTTTGTTAAAAAAAACGTGAGATGGTTGAAAAAAAGGTTTTAGAAAAATTTTCAGGCAAATCCTAGAAAATTATTATTAGCGTAAAAATTAATGAATAAAAATAATTTTCCAGAATCTTCTAAAGTTTTATTTTGTCGCCGTCACCTTGCTACTACCCCCACTGTAACAACTGCCCCCTCTAGATCAGATCCTGGAGACGCCCTTGGACCCGTCGATAGATTTACTTGAACATCCTGTGGTACTTGGTTTCGAAACTGATTATAAATTAGGAGTTGAGTAAAACTACAGCGCAGCGTTCTTTACATATATAAAGAAAAACAGCTGAGGGGGGAGTTCTGTCTACCGGTACCTCCCTCATCGACGCTGGTGACTAAAAGATAAACATGCACGTTATGTTTGTTCCACAACGCCGCGCAGTAAAACTTGTATGCTGGATTGACATCACGACCCAAAAGTGCAGATTTCACCTAACTCAATCTTGGTTGTTAAAATTCAAAATGACGGCTTCTCCCGAGAATAAAAAGGAAAAGTTCTGAAACCGGAAATTAGTTGCGATTTTGTTTTAGCACACTTTCCAAACAACAGCTAATTTCACGTATGAAGTAGTCATCTCTGAGCTCATCACAGGACAAAGATAATTATTATTAATTGATCTAAAAATACTTTTCTTATACCTATGTTCCGTTCACTGTGGGAACTATAGTATACAGTAATCGCAAAGAATAGGTATATATCTTGGGTATCATGATTTAATGAGAGCGTAAATAATAGCTTGCTGAATATTGAGAGAGCATTACAAGTTCTCCTCGAATAGTGCGAAGAAGAGATATCGAACGTCACTACACTGAGAGTCGAGTGGGGTTAAAGGAGGGAAGACCATGATTGCGTCAATTCAATTCAATTTATTTTTAATCCATCGAGCTAATAGCTATGGGACAAGTCAGGTTTAACAGATAATATTGAGTTGAAAAAAAAAATACAGAAAATTGACAATACAGCAAACAGTCACATGAACATATTGAACAGAAATATTAACAGTATAAAATTGTCGAAATACTCCTTTAAGCTGTAGGGACAGGGGTCGAGAAAAAGTGTTTTTATTTTATTTTTGTATAGTAGCTGGCTATCGATCATTTTTATTTCTTCTGGGAGAACATTAAAAAGTCGAAGTCTGAAAATATCTGGTGATTTTTGTGATGTGAGAAGAACGAGTGGAATACGGAAATTATTTCTTTGTCTAGTGTCATGGTTATGTATTGATTCATTCATAGTTAATTTTCCACGCTGTCCGTGAATGTACGTCAAGAGTTCATATATATATATATATATATATAATCCATAAAAAGGGAGTATTCTATAACGTTTGAATGATTCCCTGCATGAGGTGTTATTTGGAACATTTGCTAAACACCGTACCGCAACAAAAACATTCTGGAAGTTACACGAGTTTCCCCAAATAATTATTCCATAGGTAATCCTACATTGAATTTCACCAAAGTAGGAGAGTAGCATTCCATCAATATCCAAAATGGATTATAGAGATCCAAGTTGATAACATTTAGTGTTCAATGTTTTAGCTGGTGCTTCACAATGAGCATTAAATGTTAAATGCTGGTCCAATTTGACGCTGACGCATTTAGGAACAATAAGTGTGCGTAAGACCACTTGCAGAGTGATTCGCAACTGGTGTTCATTTTATTTTGAATTTGAGATGGAGATTTGTCTGTGAATAAGAGGTTGGAGTCGTCCGCATAAAGAGAAGTATACGCATCGTGGAGTACTAGGGGTAATTCATTTACATAAATGATAAATAATAAGGGGCCCAGCACAGATCCTTGAGGGACCCCTTGTCTATTTGAAAGTGGGCTAGAAATGTGTTCTGCTTTCACATTTTCCTCTTTATGATTTATTTTGACCTGCTGAAACCGTCCGTTCAGATATGAGAAAAACCATTCATAAAGTCTTCCGCGAATTCCATACCGATAAAGTTCATCCATCAAGAGTTCAAGCTGCACACAGTCAAAAGCCCGGGTGAAATCACAAAATATTCCAACCGAGCTCTCACCTGCTTCCATAGAATCCAATATTTTTTCATAGAAATCATGAATTGCGGTTACTGTGGAACGACCCAGGGGCCCGATTCTCAAATGTCTATCTTTGTCGCATGCGACAAAATATGTCCATCGCTTTTCTTGAATGTGCATTGGAAAAAGATGAAAATATTTTTAGAACGAAGGGCAATAGACATTTGAGAATCGGTCCCAGAGCGGAAGTTTTAATAATTGATCCAAAAGTGAATACTCAAAAATTTTAGAGATAACGGATGGGACTGTTATGGAACGGTAGTTTTCTCTAGGTTTGAGTTTCCTTTTTTTGAAATGGGAGATATTAGAGCTGTTTTCATTCTAGTTGGGAATATTCCTAGCTGTAGCAAAAAGTTGATCAGGTATGCAAGTGGTTTGATGATACAATGGGCAATTTTGTGTATAAGGAAGCCTAAAATATTATTTGATACATGGGTGTGTATTTTTTTCAGTTTATGCTTTATACTATATAGGACTTCTTCTTCAGATATGTGGCAAACAAACATACTATTTACAACTGATCTGTTTGTCGAAATTGGTATATCATTTATTAACTCAGGTTTTTTTATTTTTTCAACAGTTTCATAAGGAAAATGAACATAGAAATTATAAAATATTTCAGATATTTCCAAGGGATCGGAATAGATATTCAGCCTTATGCTGTATCACTTCCGTTAAAAATAACGTCACCGTTATTCGCCATTACCATTATTTTTCTATTACCAAAATGGCGAATAACGGTGACGTTCTTTTTAACGGGAGTGATACAGCATAGGCGTGAATATACAGTAAGTTGGAAAAAAATCGCTAAAAGCTTGATATGACCATTGGGGAACAAAGCTCGGACACGTCGATTTTCTTTTTCAATTGCCCATTTTTTGTTCAACTCATATTTTTGATGTGTGATGTGAATTGTCATCACTATTCTAGTTATGACGTCACTATACTTTTTTTTAAACGGCAATACCCTATTTTGATAATTTCTTCAAAAAGAACGCATTTTTCTGTGTATGGATGTCATACTTTTTCTCATGTTACGTAATCGTTTGTCCGAGAAATAAAAGATATTTCTTTCATAAAAATGTAATTTAAACATGACAACAGAACTAAATAAACCTATAAACTATTAAATCAAGTTTTCGAATTGCAAGCCATTTGCCTCTTGACAGTATACAAAGCCTATGTTGAAACTATTGTAAAACATTAGTTAGAATCCTCGTCTTCCAATCCATCTATTGGGAACCATGTCCAGGGATTCACGTACATGTAGTGCGTAATGCGCTCGATCTTGCTGGTATATACCCATAGTGAATTGTCAGGTAGCCGAGCAGGTAACCGAGGATTTTGATGATATGGGTACAGAGCCTATAAAAAGTAATTTTGAAAGCTCATTAAGTCAGTGTTGCCATTGAAACAAAATTTAGAAATATGCGTTTTTTAGTATCTTGAATTAATTTCTGGAAATGTTGTTATGTAACATAAAAACAATATGACATCCAAACACAGACAAATACGTTCTTTTCGAAAGTATTATCAAAATGGTATTGCCATTAAAAAAAATTTATAATGACGTCATAACTCGAACAGTGATGACGTCATCAAAAATATGATTGTACCAAAAAATGCGCAGCTGAAAAATAAAATCGACGTGTCTGAGCGTTTTTTCCCCAATGGCCATATGAAGCTTTTAACGAATTTGTTCCAACCTTTACGTGCTCACTGTATATTGAATTGTATCTGCTGTCAAAACCATGTGAAAATAACACCAATGGGAAGGAAATATTTTGCAAAAGCTCTCTGGGACAAATAGCAGAATCTTTTGAAGGGATGAACAGCTAGGGAGGTTTTGGATTTGTTGTTCCTAATCCGTGCAGTATAGATCATCTGGGTTGTATGTATAATATTTTGATGTCATCATGGCCAGTAAGAGTTTATTTGGGAAAATGGTCTTCATATTGTTACGAGATTGATAAAAATCCCCTAACTACGCCGCTGAATCGACTCGCAAGCGTATCGTCGATAATTGTTTCTTAGAAAAAGGCAGATAATGAATATTCGGGATAACGGAATCGTCGCGAAGCATCTGGTTACACTACTTGAGTACCTATATAAGGGCGAGATCTCCCTGGCAAGAAGTTTTATGAAGGAAAGTTATGATTAAGAAGAGTTTTTGAAGAAGTATATAGATGTTTGGAATATTCAGCTAGTTGTATTGTTGTATAGATCTAAGTGTTTCATTAGTCAGTGAAGTAGTTGTATGTTCTTAGTGAAGTTAGAAAATAAACAGTTTAGTGTGTCCTCGGCATTATTATTTAGCAAAAACGTAACAATATTTTATTTCAGTCAATACAGAATGAATTCAAATAAAAATTATATAGAGACCACTTTGAAGCATTTCGTTCTTCTTCAGAGCAATTTGATGGACCGCAATTTTCAAGCCAGCTGATTTTGAATCTGGCTATTTATTCAAACAACAAAAACCAAACTGAAGACCCTGTTCAATTTGGCATACGTCCAAAAGGATTAGGTATTTCAAAAAATGTGTTCATAGTAGATTCCGACAAATGCAATAACAGGTGTCATCTAGCGAGGAAACACATTAACAGCTTGGCAGCTGAATATTATCTTACAAAACAAAATCAAGGAACTATGAACTATAACAGATGATGTTTACATTGGTGGGTGGCACTCATTCCTACTTTGTTGGAAATATTGTTTTACAGATTGGTTTATTTGGAGAACAGCGATTGATCATTTGATAAATTAGCAGATTTAGTTGGGACAATGGGCTTTGATCTGAGACATGTTTTTTGCAAACTCATCAAATTCTTGACTAGTTTCAATAAAACTTCATATGGTGAAAACATCAACAGTAAACCTTAGATAACTTTTTCAATCATAATCTTCTCGATTGACTGGAATGTAAATACCTTCCAGACGCTACAGAATTATGTAAAAAGTAGAATCTCAGAGTAGAAAGTAATATTTTGCCAAATGTGACATGCTGGGATAAAATGTTAATTTAAACTAGGATTTTAGGAAAGAAATAATATGAAATATAACATAACTCATTTTCTTAATGAGGAAAGTTTGAAGTTTTCCCGTGTTTTCCGAACAATTGCATTTCCTGGACATCATCAGGATTTAGGATATAAATACAAGATTTTACTATCAAAATATACATCCTTTCAGGAGAGCATGCAATTTAACATTCGGCGTTCGGTTTCATCTTTTGGAAAGTTATTGGAAGCAGAAATATCATATAAGGGATTATATAAAGTTGCAAAAGTTTGATGAAAATATACTGGAAAACACAAATTTTTTGATGAACATGAAAAAGAATACTCTGTTTTTCCAACTCGAATTACTCCTTGAAAATTTTATATCTGTACCAAAATAACTCAAAATACATCCAATCTTTGAAGCCAATTTATAAGCCACAATTGCATTAAATAGTATATTCGTTTTGAGAAGTCTAAGATAAGCACATTTTGAGATCGATTAAAATTTATATAAAGTTACAGTTATATATTCGTGCCAATTTTTGCTGTCCAAATGGCATTTTTATCAGAAATAAAGTTAGGTCTCGGAGACATCATTTGGATTTATCGACAACATAATCTGTTCCTAAACATACATACAAAAAATTCAAAAATTGGTGTGACGAAAATATTGTGGAAGAATCGATTAGGAAATTTTTTTTGGAGCAATGTATATTAAATCACCTGATAGTTTTGATTATATTGAAGATATGAACATGACGTTAAAAAAGTCAGATGTGGAATACCTTCCAAGAGGTCATCTTCAACAGTGGAATATGGCTACTAAAGTTTATCTTTCAGTCGCAGATGATTTTACATCTGACTTTATAAACATCATATATTCATATTTTCAATAAAATCAAAATGTCATACCCATGACAGGTTTATGTGAAATCAAAATTTCAATATTATATTCCCAACTTTCCCACCGCTGTTGAGTGATATTGCTTCTGAAGAGTATGCATCTAAATTCTTCCGACCTCCCTGATGATCTTTGAGAAGTGAAATAGATTTTCGTCGATAAAAATTCATTAGAGGCCTAGTGAAAGAGATGCATTTTCAGCGTCAATGATTTGAACGGTTTACGTGAGTGATACTTTTGAATAACATACTCTATATCAATTTTTAATGAAGACTTAATTGTTGGAAAATCAACTATCTGAAAATAAAATAAAAAAATTTTCTTTCAGATTTTCTCTTTCTAGTTAGGGTCTTTTCACAATATCTATCAGATGTAGATCAAGGTCCAGCGTGGCTTTATTTGGGGAAGTAGTTGTTTTCTGTTAGATATTATGAAAAAAAATCCTAATTTTCATCGTAGGATGTTTTCATATAAAAAAAAAACAATTTTGATTTGATAATATTCCTTTTTATGACCTGATAGTCTTTGGGAAGAATATTACATGATAAAGATTACAATATTTCTCGAAGATGGTTTTAATATTTCAAAATGTTCCACACAGGCCAGAACAATCTGGTGTATTTAGCAGATAACACATTTTAAAGTTCTTAAATGAAGTACCTGACAATGAATTTTTAATGCTCAAGGTATTTATATCTAGATTAGTAGGGATATGATAGTAAAATTCAAATATATTTGAATTTTTATATAGAAGCTCATGAAAGATTCGTAGTTGAGAAAATTCAGAACACTAAAACTAATACACAACGGTATTACGGTAACAAATGAACTCGATGACGAAATCCAGTACATAGAACTCTCAAAAAAAAAACATCGCGATCAAAGCAGGCAGAAGCAATTCGAAACAGAAAATGCAGTTTACAGGTGGTGGGAAGACTATCACATCACAAGAAATGCTAGTAACCTCTCAATATCAAAACATAGCATGTCCAAGTTTAAAAAATCTGCAAACTATGCTGGACACAAGACCAAGAGCAAGATCAAGACTTAAAACTTTTTTCCAAGACCAAGACTCCCCCTCAAGAGTATTGGTCTTGGTCTCGAAAGAAAAATAGTGAACTCAAATCTTCTCAACACTAAAAAAAATTTTAAGGAAAATGTTATGCCATTTTATTCCAATTATTTATTTTTCATATGGTGGGTTTTTAAATTTTGTTCATTCAAAATCGAAAACACATTTTTCAAAATATGTATTACAGTTATACACTTTACAATAATGGCAGTAGTTATTAAGTAATGCAATTTTCTGGGGATTCCGATTCCGCACCCCTCTACTGCAAAAGTATCTTACTGGGCCAGTATTCTTGACGGTGATAGAGTAGAACGATCGATTTTCTGTTTCACTCCAATATACATAAAATATGTATGTTTGTCTCTAGTATTTGGTCCCAAATTTAAGGCGAACGATTCAAGAATCGAGACCCTGGTCATCACACAATAATCCAAGGAAAAATGGTCAATAAAAGCTTCATTAACATTCCAACCGTTTTGAACCTTTTTTCTGGCAAGTCGGGCGTCGACCTGTGTGCTGTGTTGGTCGAATTCAATCTTTATTTATTTTTTTTATTTCGTCTACTTTACCCGTACAAATTTCTATTCTATTCTAAACTGTCTGCAGTTGGACGGCAAAAATTGTCAAACATTCGGAATTTTCTGCTAAACAGAAAAATTTTGAGGAAATCAGTTCAAAATTGAAGAAATTCGCTCACAGGAATTACCGAAACCACAATTTCTTTGCCTCAGGTACGCTCGAGAGTGAAAAAGTTATTCACAACTCCAGAAGCATGCCCTTTTTGCCTAGCTGTTTATAGTTACAAAATTACCAATCATATTTCCATTAATAATTTTGAGGAAAAATGCCTTCTCAAATACCTTAGCATTCGCCGCCTATGTCGATGAAATACCTGTCGTTCTACACGCTTCACCTGAAGCATTCTGCATGGAAAGAATTCAAAGAATGAATGCTGAGCACCTTCAATGCATGCATATTCATTTACATGAACTAAATTGCGTTTTAAGTTATATATAAGTTTTATAAAATAAATGTTTTTAGCGACTTCGGCAGAAAAGATGATAAAACCATGTGTAATTTTTTATATCTGGGTGGTTGTGAGCTTCTGTAATAACACTACGATCAATGAATACAAAATATTATTAATTTTCAATATCAGACATTGTAGATGGGGTAGAAAAGAATACAATCTTATCAAAAATATACAAAAGTTAACTAACTTCTTAAAATATTTTATTGACACATACAATATTCATAAGTGAAAGTTGAAGCAATACTTTCTGAACAAGCAATTTATTTCCCGAGCAACACACAACTCAGACTTCTCCTTCCTTATAAGCCTTCAAGAGTTTCACGTGCGCCAATAATATTACATTTTATTTTTATTCGGATCGTCCAGAAAACGGGTAAAGTACGTGTAAGAGGCATACGAATTCAGTGGCGTTCTGTCACCGAAAGATAGATATTAAACCAAGAGATAGTATTATACTTTCAAGGCATCATGACTTTCCAGTGTCTATGTGAGGAATCGTAAGCAAAAGTCCACTATTGTGGATGAATCAAGTATTTGAAAGGAAGCCTCTAATATTTAATATAAGTTCGGTTTGTCGATGGAGATGATATTCTGTATTGATATAATGTCTCTCCCGAGTCTTTCGAAAACCATGCCCACAATTGCTTTGATATTGTATTTCTTGGTGATCGTAGACAAAATAGTTATTTTTGTTAAGTGTAAAATGAGTGTTTTTTTTATTGGCACGTGAGAGTGTTAAAAAATTCTCTCGAATGTGCCACGAAAACACAAATTTTATACACGAAATACAAACAACATTTTTTGTACAACTGTGAATGTGAATTCACATCGTCTGAAATACATTGAAGATAAATACTTCCAAAAGATCTTGACGTGCTTTTTTGACCCGATAAGTTATCGCTTTCAAACGACTGTTATCTGCTTGAAAATATTATTCAATGTTTTCAGTATAATCGTATTCAAAAATGTTTCCTGTCTGAAAAAAATATACTTCTCTTTTCCATACATATTATCCTTAATGTTATCAATACTTCCAATACAATTTCACAGCATCCAGTGGTCTTTCTGTGTCGTTACTATAGAAACGATTTGTTGGCACGCCGCGTGGTTGACTGTTTGACTGTGTTAGCTCGTAGCTGCTTCAATTTCAAGTTATTTTCAAGAAAATGGATGTTGATTATGATTGTGGTAGTGATACCCCAACAGATATATCTGAGAATGCAAATGCAATAGAACCTAATATGTTACCGGCCAAATCCAAGTTAGTATATGAGAAAACATATGACCAATTTCGTGAATGGTGCGACAAGAAACATGTAAGAAAGGTTTCTGAAAATGTGTTTATATGCTATTTTGAAAAAAATGAAAAATTATAAGACCTGCTACTATATGGAGTGTCTACTCAATGTTGAAAAGTACATTGAATGTTAAGGAAAATATTGATATAAGAAAGTTTTCAAAATTGGTCTCGCTCGTTAAGAACGAAAGCATCGGATACTAAGGAAAGAATCTAAAGTGATGATATCAATAAATTTATTCAAGATGATGATAACGAAACAAATTTACTCTATAAGGTATGGATATAATCATAATTTTGTAAGATTAGTCGTAATTTTAATAGTTTTTATTTGAAGGTTGTCCTAATTTTGGGTATCAGCGGTGCTTGTCGCAGTGAAGAATTATTTCAGATACCTATTGATGCCATTGAAGATGCTAGATCTATATTGTTCTTAAAATACCTGATACGAAAGAACGTTTACTGTTTCAAATTCTGATTATATTGAGATATATAAAATAAATGATAAATAAAATAGGAGAAATTCACTGTTTCAGGAGAAGTTCTGTGACTCTTCTGGCCAATGCAGAAGGCAACATTACATCCATAAAATGTCACGGTGTCTGGAAATCTGCCTTCGTGGCAGAAGCAAATATAGAAGATAGTTTGAATAACAAAATGTAGATTTCTAACAAAATATTGCATTGTCCATCTTCCAAACAAATTAAAATATGTGATAAAATTGTGGAATCAACTTTTCAAGAAATATCTAACGTTTCTGATCAGCAGCAACATGAAACATCTTCGGGACTTTATGTTCAAACTTTACTATCAATTATTATTCCAATAAATGACATTGTTTTATGATGAATAATCAATTGATAATTGACTCTGTTGAAATGAAACCTTCAAATAGTATAATATTTCATGTTTATTTTGTGAATTATTTTGGCAGTGAAAAAAAGGAACAGATGTCAAGTTTTTTTGATAGTTGTACAAAAAAATATATACCAAACACAATATCTCCTTTCAAAAATCGCCGGCTGGATCAAGTATACGCCGCTGTGCTACCGGTCATTTCCCGGTATAGGAGATATTATATTTCAAAAACTTATTACGTGGCTACTTATGAAAGCTAAGAGTAGAGCGCATATGGTCAAATAACGATGGAAATTTCCTTGGATTCCTCTAATGCCTTCGACCGGAGTATTGGTATTGGGAATTACGAGCAAAATATCCAAGTGATTCGTTGATTTCGGGGGCTGTTCTGAATTGATATGGTTTGGTATTGTTTATAGAAGGAGGTTTTCGTTAAGCCTTAGGGCGTTAGCGAGAAATAAGTCATCTGAGTGATGAAAAGTCACTTCAGTCAGGAAAATTCCATAGTCTCGAAGTATTTCTGATTTTTTATTTTTCCGAATCGATAATTTGAAGTCATTATTTACCACCGCCATAATATGGTTGACGTGAAATTTTGATTAGTGATTTGTTTATAGGATTATGATTGGTTCTCGGTAGCGAGGCGGTTAAGTATAGAATAGAAGTTTATTTTGTCAAAAAATACACGTTCACAACAAACAGCAGAACTCACAGAGGCTAACACCTGTTTGTGAAAATAATAAATACATTCCTAAGACTAATTCAAATACTATTTTTACATTGGATTACATATAATGAAAAAAACTGTAATACCAAAGGCTCACTACGTCACAAATTTGATAAAAATCATATAATAGACTGCTAGACAATTTGTAAAATACGAAACATTGTACATAGTTGTAAAACTTGTAAAAATAACTCGTAGAGAATTGTAAAGTTTAATTAAAAATTATTAAAATGTTATACGAGATTAAAAAGATGTGTATAAAATACCACCAAAGAAGAATATACATTTATAAATGTTGAAATATTGTTGATTATATTTCAAACAATCAATTCATGTATATTCGTCCTCGAGACACATTTCATATAGTCAATTAGTTTCTTTTTGAATAGTCTTGTAGATTTTTAGATTTGGACAGTTAAAGGTAGAGAATTGAAAAGTTTGGGGCCTAGATAGATAAAACTGTTTTATCTTATTGTCTCAGATACAATTGGATGTTTTGCCCAGTATTATAGTCATAGGTGAGTACGATTAATTTGTTTTTGTTCAATTATTGACTAATATTTAAATTTTTGTAGAACAGCTGTCTAACATCAAGGACTTGCGATTCTTGGCAAAGAAGGTCGCTTGGATATCTCCATTCCTTATTCAAATTCAAAATAAGTTTCAAGAAACGCTTTTGAATGATTTCAAGAGGATGAAGGTACCCCTCCCCATCCTAAGATACCGTACGTAATGTGACTCTACTAGACTGATATATAATTTTTCTTTGCTTTAGATCTAGGATATATTTTAGCTGCTGATACTTGTATAACACGAAGCGTAATTTCCTCAATATAAAATCTATGTGTAGATAAAATTTTAGATGACTATCAAATATAATTCCAAGATATTTCATTTTGATTACAGAATCCAGCTTGACGTTATTCCCAATAGTAATTTGTGAAAAACTTGGCAAACTTGATCTTCTGTTGGTGAACGGTAAGAAGAAAGCTTTTTTAAAGTTGATAGATAACAGTTTACTATCAAACCAGTCTCTTATAATATCGAGATTTGATTCTGCATTACTTCTGACTTCATCCAAATTATCACCCTTAGAAAATATTGCAGTATCATCTGTAAAGCTGATTATTTTTCCCTTTGTTCTCAAGGAAAATAATCCATTGATATAAATGGAGAATAGGATTGGTCCCAGTAATGTGCCCTGTGGAACACCATATTCTATATTCTTGGAACTACTCATTTCACCATTGATCTCCACACATTGTTTTCTTTCTTCATGTTTTCTAAGGTTGATAATAATATGTTCTTACGGTATCGAAGGCTTTGACGAGGTCTAAGAATACAGTCATGCTTGGCTCAATTTGATCCACGGATTAATAAATTTCTGATGATAATTCCAGTATGGCGTCCTGGGTAGGTTTACCTTCATTGAAACCAGCATAGCACAAAGTAGGTTATTTTTATCAAGATAGCTTGTTAGTCTTGCTTTCAAGATTTTTTCGAATATTTTACTAAGGTTTGTGACGGTTTTGCCACTACTTTTGAAAACAGGACTTACTACAGAGTTTTTGAATTTTGATGGATATATTTCCTTTTCGTTGGCTTTGCTAAATATATAAGCTAAGGGGTCTGATATGTGCTCTGCAATTAGTTTAAGAGTCTCTGATTTCAAATAATCCATACCAGGGTTTTTATATTTTTTAAATTCTTAAATAGTATTAATGATTCAACTTAGAGATGTTGGCCTTGAAAATACTGAGTTATTGAAGATATTCTCATTCGAAACGTAGTTTGGATATCTATTGATTTTAGAACCTAGATTTTTGCCCATATTGATATCATTGTCATTGAACCGTTCTACAATTTTGTTAACATCAGTGGTTACGCTACCGGATTCATCTTTGACAGAGTTTATTTCATTCTTCTTACCAACATCGTTTATTCAGCTTAGAAGGCTTTTTGAATCATTTCTATTTTCATTAATGCAAGCTTTATAATAGTAACTTTTAGTTTTTTTTCATAAGTTTACTAGGCATATTTTTATACGTTTTATATTCCTTTTTAAGATCTTCATTGCCAGGGTTTGCTTTAAGCTGGATATTCATGCGTTTTTTTTATTTACAAATTTTATTAACGTTTTCGATATCCAGTCTTTCCTTCTTTTTTTTCGTTGCTTTTATTTTGATCTTCGTCGTCGACTGTTTTTTAGTTTCTTGTAATATATCTATGAATTTTTCTGTTGCAGAATCGACACTCAATGAGTGATTTACTTGATCCCAGGTAGGTTCGAATCCTGGGAATGGAAATTTTATCTCTATTTCATAAGAGTCGATAGGCTATGTTATTTGTCTACATGCCAATCACGAGGTCTAGTGCTTGCTTGGAGTGCGCGAAAAAAGAATACGCCACCAAAAATGCCGCACAGGCCATGCCTTTGGGTACACTGTATGAGTGTTTATGAGGGAGTATTATTATTATTATTTTCATTATACACGAATTAAAATGTTTAAATTGTAGGCTTGTTTTGTTTCTTTTGATTCTACCCTACGATATCGACAGTAATTTTGAATTCCAGACTGAGTTATGATGGATAGGATAGATAGATTCTTTATTGCCTAATTTTCTATTATACAATAGATGAGACGTTGTCGAAATAGATAAATATATAAATGGGAGTGGTTACTTACATAAAATATACAGACGTATAAATACATAATATATACCTAATAATAAAAACAATAAACAGTAAATAATAAAAACAGCATCTAAATTTTGGTAGAGGAGTGCATCTCCTAATTGTTACCAACGTAACTTTTTCTATAATTTTGGAAAAAACACTCAATAATGCTATTGATCTGTAGTTTTCTATGTTATTAGGGTCATCCTTATTAAATAATAAAATTATGGAGGCTATTTTAAGGCTTGTTGGAAATGTGCCTTGTGTGATAGAACTATTTATAATATAAGTGCGTATTGGAGCGATTATCTCTTTACATTGTTTGATAACGTTAATTGGAATTTCATCTAAACCAGTAGATTTTTTTATTTGGTAAAAGTTGAATTGCGTCGATGACTTCTGGTTCCGAAACGGGAGCAAAAAACATTGTTTGAGGGGCAAGACTACTTTTGGTACAATTGTTGCTGGCATTTTCATCAAAGTGATCAGAAATCTTTTTATGAATGTCTGCAGACAGAAACTCGCCAAAAGCTGCTGCTTGATCTTTTGGATTACTTAAATGTTCGTCGTTATAAATAATTTCTGATATATTGGCACTTTTTCGTTTACCCTTAACTTCATTTACTAAGTTCCAAACTGTTCTGATTTTTATAAAAAAGTTTCTTTTCAGACATGGCTTGTCTATTTGCACAGGAATTCTGTTGTTTATTTTGAACATATATTCGCTATATTTATTTTCATGTTTTCTTCTAGCAAAATGAACTTCTATTCTTTAAAGGAACCCGGAACAGGGAGAGTTTTAGATGTAGATAGACAATAAAGATTTGAATTAGCGTTAGTAGGTAACATAATTTACTATAATTGGTTGAAATAAATTCTGAATAAATGAGTGGATTATACTCACACGTAGTTTGATGTGTTTTCATCATGTTATTATTATTATTGGCCTCATATACTTTTCGCATTTTAACAAATACATGCACTTGACAATGTCATTTATTATACAAGTGTCTCACAATTGTTTCGCGGTATACTTTTACCCGTTTCTTCGCCACCGGTCCTTTTCCCACTCGCGGATACATTCAATTATCCTAATGCACATTCTCCGTTCTTTTTTATTCGATTTTTTTTTATATTGTGCAAGTATGTTTCTTTCTTTTTTTCTGTTCCGTTTGTTCGTCTCCCTAGAAAGAAAGCTCCTGTTTCAAGTTTCTCTTCTTTTGTGCGAAGCTTTTATTTAAATGAATCTCTGTGAAATTCCTCCAGCACAATGGATACATAATTATATACAAATTAATGACGGAAAGGGAGAGAGAGAACGAGTATACAAGGGTTTAAGAATGGGGTTTCGGTGAGATTGGATTAATAATGATGGAGAAATTGGAATTTCCACGGTTTTGGATACTTTCCATTACAATTGCCCGCTTCGTTCACCACGAAAAGGAGAAGGCATTTTCGCTTCATAACTTCGAATTCAGTGAATGCGGCTCGAAAGACCAAAATTATGAATAAAATATTATTCTTAATTATTGGACGAATCCGTAATTAATTGGGGCAATAAATATATTGTGGCCGGAATATTCGGCACAGGAGGAATATTTCGTTTCCAGTATTCAGATAAATCAGCATTTCCAAGCCAAAAAATTTGTTTCTAGGATTTCAAAGCGATATTGAAAGTCTAACTCTTTAAGTTCATTTATAAGTTGTTTTCAAGAAGGTACAAATATTATAATGATATATCAGGGAACTTTGAGGATAACACTTTTGTTTGTATTGCAGCACCTCACTCATGGCTATAGAGTATTGAATTAAGGTTGGAACTATTTTCTTACTTGAGGACTGCCTCCTGATGAATTTTTCTTAGTTTTATCTATAACTCAGTAAATACATCATCTCCGACTATTAGAATGGCTTTCTATGAAAAAATGTCTGGCAAAACCAATAATGATCTATCCAATATCCTATCCACATAATGAAGAAATTGAACAAAATCACAATACACCAAAACTAGTCAGTAAGTATATCCCGATAAGAGCAACTAAGCTATGTGCATGTTTCGTATATTATACACAAGTATTATAACAAATTATTAATTTAGCTAGCTAGTCATTAAAAAATTATACGCCACAGCAACTCTCAATAGCGATTGTTGATTCCAGGAATAACTACTGCGCAAATCACGACCAACTGTTGGCATCTGGTAGTATTTCAGGGAAGTGAAAAAACCGTAAATACTTCAGTATGTTGTTTCAACGCAGCAATTCTTTTCAGAAAACCAGTTATGTAATGCAATGGGAGGAAACATGCAATAGTACTGAGACTTAAAGCGCTAAACAGCATAAGGCGAGCCTATGTCAAGTTTAAACATCAATGAACATGCATTCCTTTCACTCGGTCATTTACCCAACATACACGGTGACCCCAAGATAGTGCGTCAATGAATTGAGGAGCCGATTTCGATTTATTCGATACTGGTGAACGTTTTCAGTAAAATCTACCACTGTTTGCGTGTAATAGTTCATCATTTCCATTATTCATTCTACGTTGGTTGATTGTGGAATATTCGGGACAACGATCTAATTTTAGTACTCCAATGCCAACATTCCTAACATCCAATAATTATAACATTGTTTCAGAATGACTATTTAATAAAACGATACATTATTCATTGAAACAATAAACTATACAAAACAAGTGAAATTTATGGAGAAATATCTGCTTTTCTAGTTTCGAAGAATCGCTTATCTATTTGAAAATTACATAAACATCCAACAGAATAATATCACAATATACCTTGTCTATGATACGTATGATTCATCAATGGAAATGAAAAATACTTGTTTGTTTACTTTGTTTGTAACTTTTAAAGATTTAGATTAATGCCAAACTCAATAAATGATTTTATGTAAATAAAACCTACTTGGCATATGAAAAAAATATCCTTTCGAAGAATTTGATTTCCGTGATAGTATTTGATATTACTCCTGGATGTGAGTGGAGAGAGAGAGACGCCCGGTACCCTTGATAATCCACTAGCTGGTCAAGATCATCAGAGTAGTTCAAGAACCAGTTTCCTTGTTCTTACATAGCCACATAAGTTGGCAATCATGGTCGTCTCCACAGATATTCGGAGAGGAGAAGCAAGAAATCGACTTGTGAAACTAAATCATGAGGGTTTGCAATTTACCCGTTGATTATTGGAAAATTTATTAATTCAACAATATAAGTTCAAAAAACATTCTACAACCGAATAAACAACCACTGAAATAATACAATCACATTTAAAATAATTATGAGAATAAATGAATATAAAGTTGTCATAAAAGTTATACCAATATAACGAGCTGAAGACGGACCTGTCTGCATCTGGCACAGTACCGTTCGAGGAAACGTGTTACATCACCACAGTGGTCATGATGGTAGAGCGCTAGTCTATCAATCCGTGGGTTCGATTCCCAGCATGTTCACTGGTCTCGTGCTAGGAATCGCACGTTAAAAGGTAAGACCTCGTTAATCCTTAGCTCGCACAAGTTTCGACTTCTGAGGGTTGTCGTTCGTAGGGGGGTGACAGCTGGTTAACAATTTTAACAAAAAAAAAACAATTTAATAGACTTAAAAAGATACAAACAGTAGTCAAGTCTTTGCCAGACTAGATTATGAGGTTCCATTTGTTTCGTAATATACTTACTGAAATCAGATATTTTATGAAGAAGGTCGAGAAGAAGATGAAAGAGAACAAGATAGGACGAAAAAAGTATCGGACAGAACTTCCTGGTGGTGGTATGGACACCAAGTGTAGTAGTACAATTTTTTTTTTGTCATCTGTTTCCCACAATATCGGGGAAAATCTTTGAATGCAATGAGTTCCAATGGTTTGCCGTTGATGAGAAGAGTATGTGACTACGAGACCGCATTCTTGGACACAAAAATTCTCGTACCTTCTACATGGTTATACTTCGAGCTAAAGTGTTCGAATACGAACTTGTATAGTATAGAACACGATATTTTCTATAAAATCGTTCACAAAAATTGAATAATTCGCCTACTTCATCAAAAGTTATACCTACATGCAACATTCGTAACAATTCTTTGAAACGATTCGATTTAGGCCCAAAATATTTACTAACTTTCACTTGTGCTTTCATATTACTACAGCCCTTTCTTATTGCTATTTTTCGTTTGGGAAAATTGAAGCATTTCTTAAATTTTGCCGAAGGAATATACCATGATAAATTTGAAAACTAGCACCTAATCGGTATTTTTGAGAATTTTGTCATATGGTAATTTAGGAAGTGGGCAATTAATACCACTTCTATACACGACTTTAACGTTACGTAGATGCAAAAAAATGTTCAGACGTGAATCATCCAAATGAACCATTATGATGAACCATCTCCGCGTGCGCCGCCTATGTATGCAGCCGTAGCTGGACCGGTCTTGACAGAGGTCTTCGACCGCATTCCTCGAACGCCGACAAAGAAACGGAAAATAATCAACGGTCCCACAGAAACGAAAAGTGGGAAAGTGTTCTACAAATACGAATTCCGCGAGAGTATCCCCGGTGCGTGTCCTCCCCCGCATCTGTCGTTCATGAAGATTATTGCGGTAGATCAAGGACACCAAAAATGGAAGTGCGTTAGGTAATCGACCGAAACGGAATTGCTGCAACAGAATAAAAAATCAGGTCGACATTTCTAGGTTACGCGATGAGTATAGAACACAAGCATAGACTGTCATTTGTAAATGAATTGAACGCAGTATATTTGTAAATTTTTCAAATCATCTGCTACTTTTTGATCAATCTATATTATATTAGGGTTGAAAATGTCTATGATAATTGGAAATCACATACTTGGACCTCGAAATAAATTGGAATGCTGTTTGTGGTCTCAAGGTTTTTTTTTATATGAATAATTTCCTTAAAAACATTTTATTCATAGATGAAGCTACATTCACAACGAATGGGGTAGTTTCATTTCAAAATTCGAGATACTGGGCATTGGAAAATCCTCACCGGGTCATCAAGTACAGAAATTTCTGTGTGGTGTGAAATTTTAGACACAAGAATAATTGTCCCATTTATCGTTGAAGGAACGATAAATGATGAAACGTTGTGCATTTCTTGAATAACCAATTATGAGACATTCTCCAAAAACTTCCCATCAATGTTCTATCCATAATGCTGGTAATGTACGAAGATAGTTGAATCATAAATTTTCAGTTGCAATATCACAAGAAGTGAGAATTTGTGAAAATAATTTGACAGATTTTTCGAAAACTGGCAACAAGTTTGAGAAAAAATCTGGAGAATTATTTTCTAGTTTATCGAACTCTCGTGTGGTATTCGATAGATTATTTTTTGATGCCCCAATCATAGACCTATTCTCTATACATATAACATTTTTATTTCAACAATTTACTTGAATCACTATAAACAGAATGAAGTTTGTAATTTGAAGTTCTCATCATGAAATATACAGTTATTATGGATGTTTTGTCCTTGGCTGGAGGATTCCGTGACATTGTTTTGTTCTGTTGGATTTTGGTATAAAATTTTCTTACCGAATCTCCCGCGAGCATGAATTAATATTATAATTAATGCGATTACAAGTGATAATTTTCCATTCAAGTATGTACTCTTTCGGAATCTGGCTCTTTCACCAAAATATGAAAATAACTCATGCAGTTTTTAGACATTCTTTTATGAAAAATTATCGGTAATTTTGATGCACTTGAGTAATAACTTTCGGTAATTATGTACTTACCCTCGAAAACTAGAAACTGAAAGTGAGTAAATGAATACATTTTTTTTATAAGTGTCAAAGTTGGAAGGAATGTTTATTGAAGCTCAGATTATTACCAGTCTTCCTTCGTACGCCGATAATCAAATGTCAGTTGGCTGGAATTTAGTGGTATTTTCTGAGTCGAGAATGTCTGTCAATTATATTGAGGTGCATCTTATTATTGAATGACTATTTCTGAAATGTGTCAATATTAAACTGTAATTTAAAAAGACATGAAAACTAATAATCATTTCTTTGCAAGACTACAATAATAGCAGTACAACGAATGAATAAATAGTTTTATTTAATAACGATTTCTACCAGTAACCATCGAAAAATATGACAACAGCAGTTTACGCTCAAAATTACCACACATCTGCTAATAACAAAAACTCTCAAATTTCAATCTACATTCAAATGCTAAGTAACAAAAATTATTCGAAACCCGGGTTCAACGACACGCAGCAAAACTTCTAATATATTTTACAAGCATTTTAATTTTCACTGCAAATCTGATGGCGCATACTAGATTTATTTTGGTAATAAAGGTCCTGCGATTCCTATTAAAGTAAATAATGGACCCAGGCTCGATGTAAATAAGTCAATCCTTATTAAAAGGGTCTCCGCAAAAGGGCCCTCCAGGCCCAATTCATTTCCGAATGCGTATTAATACGGATCCTATGAGGGTTATTGAATTTTTACACGATCGAAATTTATTATCGGTAGAGGCTGAACTAAAGATAGGTATTACTATTGTTTCAGAATAGTGTTTCGTTATTATCGAGACCTTCAGATAGTCTCCATTGAAAATATTTTTTATTTCATGTGAATGAGCAATTGACAACGGCAAAATATCCGTCTGTCCAAATTCCTCTCCAAATAAAGGTTTACCTGTAGATTTCTTGGACATCACACTGGATGAAATTTTGAATTGCCATATCTAAAATCTGTGTTACAAACTTTCTAACCAATCATGTTTTCTCAGAGGTCTCCAAAATGTTGTAAAATACGCAAAATCCCATATTTCTCCCTCGTCTTCTAGCACATTACATATAGAACTACTCTACTGTAGGGAAATTCTACTCTTCAGCAGTTCGAACAATAAGCAATGTCGTTTGGGAACACTGCACAAAAATATGTCGGTTGTAGTTCGATGGCCGTCGTGATATTAGCCAGAGCAGTAGTTTCTATTTTGTCAGTATGGAAATGTGTGGACGGAAAGACTTTTCAGCGTCGTCGAACTTATTCATGTCACACTGTAAAAATTAATTCCATGAGATTACATGATTCCATATAGGAAATGCGTTGCCATGCATATACATGTAAAATTACATACCTCTGTAATATAATGTAAAGTTATAACTTGACTTTAAATGTAAATGTCCAATATATTTCATTCATTATCACTTATATATTAAAGTAACTTTCTCGGTTATTCCAGATTTAATGGCGATTTCTACATGTTTGTTTAGGTATTTTTACTAATATAGGCAAGTGGTGTCAAGTAACATTACATGCTTCAGTATGTTTAACTGGATATGCATTCAAGTATCTGTGAGGAAAAATCCAGTTTTTGTAATAAATTAACTTGGTTGGACATACATTTTTACATACCTTAAATGTGAATTTCCATATATTCTTCGGTGATCACTTAAACTTTTGTGTGCTTTCCACTTTATTCACAGATGTATTTCAAATTATCACATGATTCATGTAAATAACTTCACATGGTAATAGTGCAAAACTATTCAAGTATTTTTTGATAAAAATTCCAGTTCTCAATAATAATCTTGAGAAAAGTGTTTTGTACTGATGGGATGAAACTTAAAACGTGATTCAGTAACTAATTCATTACGTAATCAAGGGTTCAGGAAATGAATGAATAATTTAGTATTTCTTTTTATGAAAGTCGTTAACAAACCACAAAATGTATTGAATAGCCTTTTTATATTATTCATAATAAAAAGTACTACAAAAAAATACTTAAAGTAATTAAAAATATAATTATTTTCAGTACTGAAGGTTGAATATTGAATACAGACCAAACATGGCAATGAAGGCTTCCGGAAATGTTTTACTGTAGCTAGAAGAGATTTTTTTCCATTCTCAGCCTAAAGATTTACTCCGGACCTGCAAAAAATAAATTGTATACCTATTACAGTACCAACACACCTTCCAGTACGATTCCGAAAATAAATTGAATTGAGGTGATATCGATCCAAATGAGATTTGAATGTCGAATAAGTAGGTACTCAAAATTATATCAGTTTTGTCTGCGACAACGAAAGTTTCGATTCGTTTTCAAGTAGCTATCATTTTAAATGCCTTTTTACTCACCTGAAGACAATATGGAACTCACTCACTAGTCACACAAAATATTGATCATTCTTTTTGTTTAGTGACTTATCCGTTCTAGACGCCGAACGATGTTCACCCTACCAACATTAACAGAGAAATGAGAATTAGCCAATCAGGATTAGGCGTCATGAAAAACTACATTTCAACAAAGGAGAATCAACACAATACCTGTAATATTTTGTAAATTGGCCTTATTCCGGTGAAACAATACATCGTATTACTAATTAATACTTTTTTCTACAGTTATCATGTAAACCAACGGAAATGTCATGTAATAAAGCATTGAATTACATGCTCACTGTAAAATAAAGTTTTGCATTAAAATTTAAAATTACTTGTTGATTCAAGATATAATACTAAAAGGAGTATGTAAATATTATATTTCAGCATGTATTTCTGCATCCACTTTTTACCGTGCATTCGATTGATACTCTTCGACACACTTTTTCACACAAGAGGCGCTATGACTAATATATTGTATATTTATTATTATTACTGATCGGCGGGGATGGTCATCGGCCGAAATACAGGTAGTTCTTCTTAGACCCTTTTTGACAGAGACAGAAATTTTCGATAAAGTTCATTAAAAATTAGTTTTATCAGATTATATCTCGTTTCAAGTTTGAAAAAAAAAACATTCTACGTAATCAGTAAGTACTTTGATAATAACAGCAGACATGATAATGGGGTAACAACAAATCGATTAGTTTGACAAGTGGTGTTATTTGATGGAAGCCATCAATTTTTTTTTTAAAGTTATGCGAAGTTGTGACATAACAAAGTAACACATATTATACATCTTTTGGATGAGAATGAAAAACTCAATTTGTAACAATTTAATTTGACGCCTATAAGTAAAAAAATAGAGTTGATGATGGTGACCATGAGACGAAACGTCAGAAGGTAAATCTGAAAATATCGTCGAATAGAGGAGACTAAATGGCAACGTAAATGACAGTCCTCGTCAAGTCCACGTGGACCATCAGTTCATATACATCAGACGGTTCATATCCATGGACGATGTTTTGGCCTTTGAGAGTGTTGACAACTTCTTTCGCAAAATATCGTTAGCTTGAACTATACGAAGATATATATCATCATGCGAGCTAGAGCTTTCCATTCAAAAAGTATGTGGAATGCTGTTTAGTCCTCATCACAGAACTTGTATAGTGTGGAGTCTTGGCAGAGACTCAAGTACCGAGACTTGCCTCGCTCTCTTCGCGTTTATTCAAGCTCCTACCCCTTTAACTGTCTCAGAGCCATCCGTTTACTAGATTTTCTTTCTTGACAGCATTGGTATGGCACTTGGTGGGGACTTGTAAGAGTCGCGTGGTCATTTGTGAGGAACAAGCATTGATGAGAGGTATAAGAACCTCGAAACATGTCTTCCATTCAACTCTGCACATCAAAATTCAACATATAAAAAACATTTATTGAAAACGTACAATTCATTGGGAAGCACGAATAAAACTAATGATGAAAAAAATTATGATCCAAGTGGTTTTGTTGAAAATGAGGAACCCCAGCAATCATAAAGTTGAACATGTGACAAAAATTGATGATTATCAGAAATTTCAGTCAAGAACAGTTTTACGAAGAAATCGTAACCGAAATGATCCAAACTTTCGAAAAGGCAACAATCAAATCGCCTCTCTCCCTAGGAAATACACTTTCCACGACTTCCGTTCAAGATGATCGCCGCTCAACCCCAAGCACGGTGAAACGTACTCGGAAGTCGACCGTTTTAAATTGTTCGAAACGTTTCCGGTTTATAAGACGAGGCATTCCGTTAAGATATTACAATTATAAAGACATGGTAAATAGAAAATTAGTCCAGGTGTAATTAAGCATTTCGAGCATATTCGGTAGATATCTAAAATCTTATAAAAATTCCAAAAGATTACCAGTCCCTACCTATTTTTCCTCCTCATTCCCGAATTTAAGTTTATTCCACATACCAAAAAAGCATGCCTAAAAGAGACTTGATATAGGCGCTCATCAAGTTAATTAAAAAAAAATTAAATAAAATTTAAAAACATACTTGCCAAGACTTGGAGGGATTTCTCAAAAATCAATTTGCGGATTTGGAAAGGAAGCGCTAGGAGGAAAAACAAGAAGAGGAAAAGCGGCGCCAGGAGGAAAAACAAGAAGAGGAAAAGCGGCGCCAGGAGAAAAAACAAGAAAAGGAAAAGCGGCGCCAAGAGGAAAAACAAGAAGAGGAAATGCTACGGTTGGCTGAAAAGAAAGAACGAAAAGGGACACTCAAGATAATTCTACAAGAACAGGGAAAAGAGCGAGAAAAAGTGATATCTTGGAAAAGATACTTGGCAGCAAATCAGGTGGACATTTTGGAGTGAATAAGACCTTGGATAAAATACGGCACAGGTTTAACTCGGTCCAATGTTGTGAAGATATAGAAAGGTGGTGCCGTAGATGTCCAAAGTGTGAAGCAAGCGAAGGCCCCAGGACAATATCAAGAGGAGAGATGAAACAATACAATGTAGATGCTCCCTTCCAACGAATCGCAATCATTGTAGGTGAACCGTTTTGGAGGACGAATGATGGCAACAAATACATCCTCGCTGCCATGGAATACTTCAGTAAATGGGTTAAAGCGTCTGCCCTGCCTAATCAAGAAGCTCCACTGTTGCAAGAGCTCTGGTGGATAACAAGTTTCCAAGGTTTGGAGTGCCAATGGAGCTACATT
Source organism: Chrysolina americana (assembly GCA_958502065.1). Classification (NCBI taxonomy): domain Eukaryota; kingdom Metazoa; phylum Arthropoda; class Insecta; order Coleoptera; family Chrysomelidae; genus Chrysolina; species Chrysolina americana. The sequence continues at coordinate 57,756,157 of OY293416.1, read as the reverse complement.
CCGACAAACGCAGTGTTGGGTTTTCTGATAAAAAAATTCGTCCACTCTGTTAGAACTCATATTTTCATAACTGTCGCGTTACTATGTACCTCTTTTTGTCTCGTCGCTAGTCGCATCGCTTGCCTCTTGCCGATTTGCTGCTCTATGTTTGTACCTTCAAACGTTATAATGGCGAAAACGAGACATTGTTTGATCGGGACGATCAAAATTGAGAGGAGAATAATGTAACGAGTTTGAAAACAAAAAAACCCTCAGACCCGCCGCTGTTTAATGCCGACCATAAAACGTAACTCATTTGCAAACAAATAAACCGGCCGTTCGCTGTGAATAATTCGTCAAAAGAATCCCGAAAAATCTACTCTGCTCGAGTTGAGTGTATAAGGCGACACATTTCACTCTCGGAGGAAGAAATGTTTGAAAGATACAGCTAGTTGAAGTCAGTTGAGCAAAACGATCCAAGTGTTTTATTAGCCAGTGAAGTAGTTGCATTTTTAAAGCGAATTTTATAAAAACAATTTAGTGTGATCGGAGAATTATTCAGAAATATCGTAACAAAACCATGCAACAATTTCAGAACCACTCGAGTATGTTTTGTAACTCGACCTTTTTTCCTGTACTATCCTCTGATTCACGGGTCCAGACGGCCAGTTTCAGGAAGAAGCAGAAATGGAAAATTACGGATCGCTAAACTGTTTTCATTCGTATTATATAGAAATTGCCATCTACGATATCCCGTATATCTGAAAGTCCACCGTTTCGTATATTCACGCTTTGCGAGGTATGAAAAATGCAACAGATAACATTTTTCCGGTCAGATGAAAATCCATCAATGGAAATATTTCCACGCGCAATGAAAAGTTATTGGTTTCAGAGCGTGAAATATGTTGGAATTTCATTTTGGGCGGATGTGAAAGTTAAATGAAGTTGAGGGGTCTTTTTATTTTATATGGTTCTCATTCACCCTCTTGTTTCAAAGTCGTATAATGAAATTCATCGAAAATCGTTTTATCGATGTAATAGAATAAGTAACAGTATTCATAAAAAAATATATAATTTTGTTTCACGAATAAAAATAAAAAGGTCACTCAGCTGTTAGCCAACAAATGCCACCGATATTTACATTTAGAACCCAAGAATTATCCACTACAACTGGCTTTGCCATATTCAAAGGGGTCATTTAGAAAATGCCTTCCACATATGGCAGATATGGCCCTAATATCAATAGCCTGTCAATTAATACTCTAATCATCGTCGGATTTTGAATCTGTTAGATACCAACAAATCTTACAACCGTCTGAATCGTCTAATCATACTTTTTTCCAACTTTCCAACAGGGTTCTTCTATTATTTAGACTCAGCTGTAACTGTAGCTAAGAAGGTCTAATGACAATATTTTGTAGAATTTTGAGTCCGTTATTTTCCTAACGAACTGGTTACGATCCAATAAAAAATGCCATTGCGCCTGTTTTGAAAAGGGAACTGAAAGTTTCAATAACTCAGCCGACTGGGATGGTATTTGTATGATTTTTTCAGAACTCCCTCAGGAAAGTGAGATCTTCAAGACTATGCTCCTAGACAATTGCTGAAATCATCAAGATGGAGGTACACACATATGTATCAAAAACGACTAGAAGAACATCTAAGGAAACTTTGGTTCAGAATGAACTGCTGTTGAGCTGTCGCTTCCTAACAGACAGCACACCATATGGATGGCGCCAAACTCCGTACCCCATAAGACCAAAGCAGAATATATAAAAGGAAACAAACTGAAACCTCTAATATACATATTCAACTTGTGCAAGGAAAAAAGTATCTGGCAACAAGCGTTCAAAGAAGCTGTGGTGGTACCCATTTACAAAATAAGACATTGTCTACCAACTATTGACTAATTTTGCTAATAACACATTTAACGAAAGTTTTTCAAAATATTCTTGAAAAAAACTAGCCGCCTGTATATGGTTTTAGAGAAAATCCACCTCTAGGATATCTACAGCTCTTGATAGGAATATGCCATATCTAAGGGTATTCATTGATCTATCAAAAGCATTCAACACAGTGAGTCATGATCTACTCTTGGAGGCATAAGAAGATATGGGTATTAAGAATAATAATTGTCTGAAACCGTTCAAAAGTTATCTGACCTACAGATTACAGTCTATAACAGTGGATGATGATGTACTTGGTGATCGAAGAAAAATCGAGTATGGCGTTCCTCAAGGAATCGTTTTGGAGCCAATTCTCTTCGAAATATAAATGAATGGCATGTTCTCTAACACGAGCAGTGGACAAGTTATGGGCTTTGTTGAAAACACTGTGATTTTTTATGAGGCAAGTTCTTGGCAAGAACTAAAGGCAATTGTGAAAGCTGACTTTTCTTTATTCAAAAACTGATGGACACATACGTTATCAACTGTTAACTTCGAAAAAACATTTTGTTTACTTTCGAGAGCCTTATGTTTGACTGTTATGATGGTGCAACGACATACCAACCTACCTGAAACTAAAGTTAAGTATTTGAGAACTATTAAACGATACTCATCTCAAATGGGATTCTAATATCAATTATGTATGCAATAAGTTAAGGAAGATCCTTTACAAATTGAAGTACCTTAAACATATATTACATTTTCGTCAGCTTAAAGTACCATGTCACGCATTAGTCGAAATTTCAAGCTGATTACGTATGTCTACAGAATTCAAATTTCCATCCGATGCACTATTTTCGGCAGCCCAAGTATTTGATATTCACCTGCTTTTTTACTATATACACGCCATTTTCAACCCCAAAACTAGAAAGGCAAAGTCAATTTCCGAAAGAGACGTTGGAAAAAAGTATTTCCAATGTTTCCTACCATGCAAGTAGTAAGACATTCTAACAAGCTGGTTGAGCATTTTCTCCATCGTTTTCAGTACGAATAACTGATAATTTGAGGAATCAACACTCCTCAACCTCTCAGTCTACGTTAGAAGAAAAATATGGCTACCAAAAAGTGGGAATCTACACAAGCCGAATAAATTTTTCAAATCCAGAAGTATGCTACAACTTTTTATATGTTTATTACATCTTCCCTAGCTCGGACAAGTCTTTCGCAGACTTTTGAGGGTTGTACTCTTAAGGGTGTACAACTGGTTGATGGAAATAACAATAGCAATTTAACAATAACAACAATTATAATTTATTACACCAGGTTCGACTTTTATTACACTTGCCGTGTTGAAAATATGATTGGGTGGTGTGACTTTCATCTGTAACTTCTCAATAATTAATTGTCATAGCGAAATAGGATGTGGACCAAAATTTATTACAAATAACTGACCGGTTGAATTCGAACCCCAATTCTGACCCTCCTGAGGGAAAAAAACTCTCGAAATCAAATATTCTGTCGTAACATTGTGAATTATTGATTGAGCTATCCAATTTTTCCTGCAGGACCAGGATGTATCACCGATGAATCACAATTTACACGAGTGAACAGGGACTTTTGGAACTTTCATCAATGGGACCGGAAAACTTCTACTCCATGCTATGGGGTGCAGATATCGAGGTTAAACATGCATATTCCAAATAGTTTAAATATCACATCACAATTTATGGGTTATTGGAATAAAATTTTTATTAATTATTTCATATATATTCGGATTTGGCAAGGTGCCATTTAGCTGGTGTAGTTTCAAGTCACTTGAAAATATGCCCTTTTAATCTGGTCATTTGAAGATAGTAGGACGGTATTGATACTTCCTAGACTATTGGATGTGTAAAGTTAGTTCAAGAAAGTGGGTTTCAAGACTTAATAAGGAACTGAAGTTTTTTGGTGTTCTCAGATTATTGTAAGATTGATTGCAAAAGCCATGTTCTAGTTATGAAAAATAGTGTTTCTCAAGGTACAAATTCGTTCACTTTCATTCAACTGAGCATAATCCTGACGACCCAGAACCACTAATTTTCAGAACCAAAACAAAGCTAAAGAGAGCTCAGGATCCGAAATGCTGGGGACGAGTCATTGACTCCTTCAAAGAAGCGCACTGATGCGATCCTGATATGAATGACACTAATGATAAAAATTTCAATTGAAAATTCTTCGGTATCCGGTCCATTCAGAACGACTGAACCATTATGTGAGTACTCTGCTGGGGTTAAAATTGTGGAAAATCCATTACATTGTCGGGAGACTGAACAGCCCACTGTAAATAGCATAAACGATATCAACTGAATAAAACATGACCAAAAAGCGACGTAAAAGGCTTATCGACCAAAAATATTTAATAAACAGTGCACTCAATCGAAAAACAACCACCCGCGGATGTGTGGCGTCGGGCTCGTTGAATTACCATGTTAATTAGTAATTAACTGGTGGTTTTTCTTCCCGTTTTTCTCTGCAGCTAGCCGCAATTTAATTTTCCATTCGAAATGGTACAGTTGCTATAGAAAACAACACGTGCACAATGCTTTTGAAACTCTTTATAAAAAACAAACAAAACTAAAGTAAAGAGAACAGCTTCAGACCTTTTTTGATAAAAGTCAACAATCATTTATTTATTTTCCTGTTTGAAAGAAATGAATTCATTTCAAGGTAGTTCTTCGGAACAAAACGAGTTTGAAACGTTAATTGTTGAAACTACAGCAGACGACGTTCAAAATCAACTCACTCTTCAACAAAATAGAGGTCCTTTACATATTGTTGGACTGGTAATACATTTTCACAGAAGATAAAATGAAGACAAAAGAATCCATAGTAGACCGAACGACTGCCCAGACAGTGAACCAAGTAGCAGTCGAACTAACACCAAAAGAAGAAAAGAATTCCTACCGTATGTTCCCAGAGTTACAGATCAGATTGGACGTATTCTATGGAAATATGTGATTTACACTATTCATAAAACTTCAAAAAAACTGAAAGATTATCTGAAGTAATCGAATCTGGGGTATACAATGAGCTGAACAACCATTTTATTTTTGTTGAACATATAAAGTATTTTCAGCTTATTGAATAAATCTCTTTAAAAACGTTCAACAAGAATCAAAGAGCAGGAGGTCAATTGTCGGTTAGGTCATACGGAAAAATCTGTTGTCGCAGAACATACTCTTGACAACGATATTCTGAGAATTAAATTTAATAGAAACCCAAGTCATCTCAACAACATCTGCTTAATACTCAAGACTCTTCCGGAAAGCAATTGAAATCCAGAAGGACTACAACTAAACAAAGCTTGACCACCAGTTCTCAAAAATACTGCATTAGCTCCTTACGAACATGAAAACGATAAGTACGAATACCTCGATTATGTTATCTAATGCTATGGACCAATGAGAGGTAAGAACGCCAACTCACATATACTTTGTCAAATGTCAAGCAATCGACAGTGAATTGAATGTCAACTGAAAAATTTCTCTTGAGAATGCAGAAAGCTCGTGTTGACGAAACGTCGAGTCTAACTGGCTATGCACATTGAAATAACAACCGAAAAGTCATCATCTATAGTAGTTTATTGATGGTTCTAAAGTGGGGAGAGCTGGAGATGAGGGGCTTGATGAAACAATGGTGGAAGAAACTCCCCTCGAAATAATATAGACGGATCTCAGTGATTTTCAGTTTTTTCTACGATTTTGGAAATAGAGGGGGTGACGAGTTATAGCTGAGTACACTATTCAGTGAGCATAATGAGTGTTTCCCCCTATCTAACTCGTTACTGGATTCTTGTTAGGGTAATTGCCGAGACACGTCGACTCTTGATTCCTACAATGAACATTTTTATTTGAATAGTTTACCCCTAATTTCATTCATTACTGAAGGGGTTGTTATGGTTTTGAGTTGGAAATTGATTCCTAAGCCGTTACAGACCAGGGTGCGGGTAAAAACAACAAAACTTCAGGTTGTTAGGGGAGTATAATTTCCTTCATCAGCATTAAACTATATTGGACAGTAGAAGGCAGTATTGAAGAGTCTAGGGAGAAAATAGTGTTATTCCTGGATACTCTAGTTTACCGAAGTTCTACTTATTCTCACAACTACAGCACAAATTCTACTAGCAAGCATCAGTAGTTTGTCTCAAGGTAAAGCGTAACAAAAGCCACCTATACAAGAACCCCCTTTGAGTATCGATACCTAAGGTGCACATCTACTTGAGAAATGGTAATCAGCAATAAATAAATTCTATCTGCCTCTACTATATCCCATTTGTTTTCAGCAAGCACATGCTTCCTAGAGTCCGCATCAGGCCATACGGCAAAGATTACACACAATTTAAGACATATAAGATACAGCTCACTTGTGGATTGATGCTCTCATGCGAGATGGTTGGCCGTGGTGTTCATGCAGCGTACCTACTACAGGCAATCGTGATGGTATAGCTAAGGACTAGCAGTGTGGTGAAGTGACTGGACACATGGGTTAATCCCTAACCCTAGCGTTATGGAAGTGATACTTATTTGGTATAAGGAAATGGAGTTAACCTAAAAAGCCCTGCAATGTAAATTATATAATTATAGACAGAGTTGAAACGGTAGTTTATCTGAGTTCTGGTATAGGAATCAAACCTACCTCGATGTAAGGTGACCTAGAGTAGCGACTCCGATAGTTAAGTCGTTTTCTTCGTGAAATGTGGTGATGGGGAACAATCCTGTTTGAACTAGTCAATGGACCTTCCGCTGACTCTAATAATAACCTCACAATTACCCAGGTTTTCTTTAAAAATCCGCAAAATAGCGAGACACGTTCTCTCAACTTGCATAGGTCACAAAAAAAAAACCGCTTCGAGAATACCCTTTTTTCTACCTCAAAATACTTTTCTCCTCTAGTTACTTTACATCGTTTTCTCAACTTCAATGTTGAGAATCCTGGATATTTGAACAGAGAGAATAAAATAGTTCAATTGAACTCTAAGCTGTCAGACGTATGTGAGGTTTGGTTGATTTATTGACAATAGCCATCCACATTCATTGGCGATTCTATTATATGGAACTAGGGAATACTTTCCCCAACTACTCACTTGTATGCAGGAGGAATGCACAACCCTAAGTTTCAACTACCAAGAAGGCAGAGATTCAGTAAATTCTAGCTTAGGGAATACTTTTATCCACTAATTATTTCTTATTTCAGAAACCTCCAAGGCTGGGTTAATGAAGCTGCTGTTGAGAATTGTTATATATCAATTTGAGCTCTGAAAATTATTTTAATAAACGGACTAGTGGAATAGTTCGGTTCTTTTCTAATACATGGTATTATTGTATCCTTTCCAACTATGGAAAACTCAAACTAACAGGGAACAACCCTTTCGAAAAATTTATCCTCCATTTAACTGTGCAAAAAATTTGAAATTTGCTTCATTACGTGTTGAGTTAATAATGTTCAAAAATAACAAAACACCACAAACAGAAAGGCATCTCCACTAACACTAAGCTTATCTGTTATTACAATGAAAGTTCAAAATGTTCCCCGTTGATCTCCTGGAAAAAATAAAGTCTACTTTTAGTTTCAGCCTGACGCATTGCAAAGTTTCTCGAGTATTTGTTGCACACACTTCCGTAATTCGCGCTCATAACTTCTTAATAGAGTGACACTGAGTCTCGTATACTTAAGATTCTAGTTAACCCCATCTGGTGATTTTGGAGGCCATTTTACAGTTCCTTTGCGCCAGATCCATCGTCCTACATAAACAGTTTTCAACTTATTCCTCACAGCAACTGCAAAATGAAGAGGAGCTCCATCTTGTTGCAAAATAATTTCCATGTCAATTTCGTCTAGGTACATTATTTTCGACAGTGGCTCCCCTTCAAGTAGGAGATGGAATTAGGGCTAAACTATTCATACAAAAATGTACATCGTAGAAATCAAAAGTCAGCTTGTCTTGGCGATTTTCCTTACAAGACTGCAGTAACGAGGTAACTAGGGGGGGGTAACACCATGATGCTCACTGTGTAATCTTTGATCAATCGATTTCGGTTTTTGGCGCGTATTATTTAAGTCCACAATATTGAAACTAATTGATGATTTGAAAATAATTGTTCTTGACTCGAATCAATTGCGAGTGAAATATAAATCATTAGAGTCTATAGCTTAGAAATCACCCATGTGAAATATTCAGAGATGAAAAATGATTAATTTTGGGTCTTGCATCCCACAGGCACTTTCAATTCTTCACTGTTATCCGAATTGAAATGATCACTTTTCCATATGGAAAGGACCGAGCCAAGCACAGTTCCTTAGGTTACCCCATATTTGATATATAACTTCACGCTATACATTTTTCAAACCCTGACTCATGATTTCGAAAACAGATTTGAGCAGATATGCCACCAACTCTCTCTTATAAGGTGGAATTTTCAGTCTATAACGTTCATTCATCAGCATTTTCATTTCATCAGAGTATACACGTTTACTGATAAGTTTAGTGATTCTGAATTTGCTTTCCCGGAAGTTTGGTTGGGATCTGGATCGGATCTTGTATGCTTGGACTAATCGTTGAAAAAACGAAAACATTTCTCCGTTCATGAAATATTTCGTGACCCACATCCCTGGATAAAAATCAGACATTATCATGCATATTTCTACCAAATTGAGTTGTAACATACGATATGAACGACTTTAATAAATAAAACTCGGACCGACCCATTTAGATCGTGACGAACATTATTGTTCGGGAAACACTAGATCTAATCTGATTTATTTCAGTTTTAATGCTATAATAAATACGACTAGAAAGCCGTAAATTTTCTTGTGTGTTGTTAATGACGCAGACGCTGTTCCAAATATTTTGATACGTTTTGGCAGGCGTACATTCTTATTCCGATCGAGTTTTTCATCTGTCTGCATTTATCTGCTCGTATTGACATTAAACTTCTTCTAATTCTATTTACTCTGTTAAATCGTGCATATTCCAGATTCAAAGTATAAAATGCCAGAACGCTCTTGATGAGCAGCAGGAGTAGACCTTAATGGCCAATCAATCAAGTACAATATGTCCTTAACGACCAAACAAAATAATACGAATTTATCAAAATTGTTCCAGTGATATCGGAAAAATATCTGATTATCAAGTAACCCGTTTATTAGAAATTTCCAATTACTTAATCATTGCAATAAAAATCGGAAATTACATAAGTCAACATGAACAATCGATTTCAAATATATTCAGTTACTTACTCACTCTGGTCAGAGATGATCTGATAAAATGCTATTTGTCAGGTAGACTTTGAAGGTGACATACATTTTGTATTTGAATCAATGAAAACTATAAGGAAAACCTGCTATTGAGAAAATATTTGAGATGAAGAAACGAATTCAAAAAACCATCGGAAATGTGTCCGAAAGTTTTAAAGGGTTCAAATATAGTTTTGAAATCTATTCGCTGGTGTTGAGTAAAGATACACAACCAGATAAAAATGAAGTCACCATTTTGATAAATGTAATTAGAGAAGAAGGGATAGAGGTATTCAATATACTTAAGCTAACACAGAAAGAACAAGGATTCTACGATATGGTGATCACAGCGATAAACTGTTCTTAGTGAAAGATTTCTCTTGTGTAATAGAGTTGAGAAAGAAAGTTATCAATTTGATATTTTTGTCACCGATTCAAAGAACTTATCACAGAACAAAATGACTATATAATTCGTGATAGAATCGTCTTAGGAATTAATGACGATCAATTGCAACAAAAATTACTTGAAAAGGGAGATACGATTTTAAATGAGTCCATTAAGATTTGACGAGCTGCTAAGTATCAGAGATCCACATTTAAGAAATTCAGGAGAAAGAAAAAAGAATTGATGAAATCAGAGGAAGAAAAACTAGTACTATGAGAGGAGAGGGTCGTCATGAGAAAATAATCAACCTACTGAAGTGTACCAATTCAATGGTGTGCGGAGAGGAAAAGAATGTCAACCAGGTTAAAGCAGATACCACTCGAGAGATGTTTCAATTGCAGAAGTTGTGGCAGATTTCATCAGCCAAAGTCTTGTCCTACTTGTGACCATCCGATGCAATTTCTGGTTATAAAAAGGCGAAGTGCATCAAGATTTTCTGAGATTCTAAAGCAAAATGTTAAGGTACGTCCACTAGATGATATTTTTTCATTTTTAATGTCTTAATGTTCAATCATTTCATATATTTTGAAGGTGTTTATTCAACTAATAATGAAATATGGTGGATTACGTAATCCAATCTTCCGCAATAAAACCTATACAATAGGTAAAGTCGTCGGCAAGTATTCAACAAAAAACAACTACTGCCCCCTACGACCATTGAATTATATTTGTTTAATACTTGGCAAAGTTTTCTACAAGAACCACTTTGCAATGCATTTCAAATATCATAGCTGAAATTATTTTTCGATTTAATTGGGGGAACACCTCCGTACCGGTTTCATGGTCATTGCCAATCATCAGCGAAGGCTAGTTCGACCCAATTGAATCGAAAAATCCTTTCATCCTAATTGGAAATCCCTGAGACAAACACTGAGGTATGAATTCAGCGCCATCTCTGGGTTCCAGTTTAAAATGCACTCCGACTACGTGTCGACTTCAACATGAAGCCAGAAACATCATGAAAGAGGGGCGACACCACTTGACGGAAGACCATAAAACTAATAATGAAATATGGTGGATTACGTAATCCAACCTTCCGCAATAAAACCTATACAATAGGTAAAGTCGTCGGCAAGTATTCAACAAAAAACAACTACTTCCCCCTTTACGACCATTGAATTATATTTGTTTAATACTTGGCAAAGTTTTCTACAAGAACCACTTTGCAATGCATTTCAAATATCAAAGCTGAAATTATTTTTCGATTTAATTGGGGGAACACCTCCGTACCGGTTTCATGGTCATTGCTAATCATACCTAGCCTTCGCTAATGTCAGATTTATTACCTGATTTATATATGGGTGTTATGTAGGAAAGCTTTCAGTAGTCTGGAAAGATTCCAGTATCCAAGGATTTGTTGAAGATGTGAAATAGTGGTCTAGACAATATATAATTACAATTTTTAAGAATAATGGGGGGAATAGCGTCAGGCCCCGGACCCTTTCTAACATCGAGGTTGCTTAGCTTCTCAAATATGGTGGAGATAGGAATATGGTAAGAGCAAATGTTAAGTTGAGTGTCGATATCACAATCATTGTGGTTTAGGATATGATCGGTGTATACTGAGGAAAAGTGGCGTGCAAACAGATTTGCGACTTCAGTGCCGGAGATGAGATTGTCTTGTCGCCCAACACATCACCACAAGTATCACATGGACTTGCCATCTGAGTTTGAGTTTTGTAACCAACAGTTCCTGGACTAATATACCAATTCAGTTTCAAATACATAAAAGGGCTTCCCTCTAAATATGAGTTCAGCTTCTAGAATTTACCCCGGAAGCTACTCAATGAAAAGCTGGGAGAAGAAAGAAAAAAAAGAAAAGAGAAAAGAGAAAAAAGCTTTGGAAAATAATGGTGCCATCGTCCGACAGAATTAATAAGGATCTTCAGCTGCCTGACGCTCCATAGATTTCGATTTGACGACAAAGGAAAACTTATCACGTTCAAGGTTTCCTCTCTGCGACATCTTGTCAGATTTGGCACACTTAAACAGTATACAGTTACAACTTGCTGGTTATCACTTCAGATTTTGTACGATGGCTTGCGTGCTAGTAGGTGGCATAATGAATATGATACATATACTACTCTCTCTCTTTTTTACCAAAAAACCAATGGAACTGTCAAAATATAGAGAGGAAATGGTGTGTGGAAACCAGCCAAAATAGTGAAAGTTGCTGAAACTCCAAGATTTTATTGGGTTGAAAAGATAATGGAAATATTGTTAAAAGGAATAGTTTTCATTTGAGGAATAAACAAAACTATGATTGCTTAAACCTCTATGGTTTTAGTGATAATGATGAAGAATATTTGTGCAGGATTAATCAGAGCATGAATTAATTATATGTGAATGTCATGAATGATAATCATAGGTGAAAAAATAGAACATGTTGATAGAGAGCAAGAAGTGATTGTACAGCAACAACTCAATCAGCAGAAAAGTTTGTATTTCAAAAACACCTCATCAATGAGAGTACATCGGTAATTTGTGTCCCACCAAACTAAGCATGCTTTGAATTCTTCCTCACTTTTTGAAAATGTAATCTAAATTTGCAACCTAATTTCTTACCAAAAATCTCGAGAATACGTAACTCAAAATTCGTAATTTACATCGACAATAAACGGGTAATGGACCATTGACTTTGGAATTTAACAGACTATCACTGCGGAGTGTTCAACAAACTGATAAGCGAGCTCGTTCGTCGTCTTTCTTTTCATCGCATTCTCTTTGCCCGTCATTGACAGGGCTAATTAAGCAAGAAACATCTGAGCTCCACTGAAAACCCTTCTATCTGACTTTTTGTACAATAAAAGCAAGTAAAACATCGTCCAACATCAACTTGTAATGATCTATTATCGCCGGTTTCTTTGTGAGAGAGGCCTTTTGTGGAAAATCCTTGTTTTAATATAATGAAGGGAAAGCAATAGAGGGCAACATAGGACGGGGTTAGGACAACCACCAGCGCCACTAATCTGTCAGGGATTATTTAATGAATTTCATGTACCATCAGTGTTTTAGGGCGACTGAATTGTTACGAGGATGTGACAAATATGGAAGGAATATCAAAGGGATATACAGAGAGGGAAATATACAGACTGAAGCGAAGAAATACATTCATAGAGTTAATTTGAATTTTTCACTCTCCACAAAAAAAAGCCTAGTATCAAGATCATATAACATCTTGAGTCTCAATGAAGGTTTTGGGACTGAAATTATTTTATTTTCTGTTTTAGAAATATTGATTGAATTTTTGATTGGGAAAATTAAATGCATTGATTAGGAGAAAAAAATCGAATAGGGAAGCAAATCGATACATTTTATTCTTTAAATTAAGAACTGGCTGCCATACGAACAGAGACCGGAAAAATTTTATAAATTGAATCAGCCACGTTATAATTTTAGATTTTGCAAATGGTCGTATCTCATTTCGGAATAAGTGAATACAAGAATTGTTGGACGTAACTTTATGTTTAATCCAAGCACTGTTTCATTAAACAATTTCATCCAGAAATAGATATATCATCCTAAAAAAAAGATTTGATCTTTAAATTAACAAAACTAAGTACCGGAGGGTCACAGGACCGGAAAAGGGGTGAAGAATAAACTACTGAATTTTGAAGTGTTCCCAGTTAATGAACTATTGAACTATTACATTTTGAGTTGGCTGGTATTAAGAATGGCCAGAAGACAGTTGTTCCGATCCAAAATATAACTTCTCATTAATTAAACTCAAATATAGAAATTGAGTTCGCTCGAAGTATGGAGGGTCATAAGACGTTTGCTCCATTTCACATTACAACTCTTGATCAAAGGATAGTCAGACGGGTTCAATGGATTTTTTTATGTATTGAACTGACCTTAATAGCATAAGTGATTTTGGTCACAAGACATTCATTCTTGTCCAAATTACAACTTCTTGTTATCAACGGTCATTGTCAGATCGTCAGAGAGGTTGGTCGAAACTTTTTATATTTTGAAGTGATCTAAAAAATAGGATTTGAGTTGTCTCCCACTGAGGTAGATCAGAAGACATTCCCTAAGATCCATATGACAACTTCTTCTGATCAAGGGTCATTGTCGGGTCGTAAGAGGGGTTGAGTAAATTTTTTTATAATTAAAAGTGATCTCAAAAATATGGATTGAGTTGGCTCGCATTGTGATGGAACACATTCATTCTTATCCAAATTACAACTTCTCATTATCAACAGTCGTTGTCAGGTCGTCAGAGGGGTTGGTCGAAGTTTTTATATTTTGAAATTATCTCAAATATAGGATTTGAGTTGACATTCTCTTCCTTCAAAAGTCATTGTCTAGTCGTGAAAGGGGTTGAGTGTAATTTTTCATTATTCGAAGTGATCTCAAAAATACTTGTCTGTATAGTTCAACTAACAGTCTAGTTTCTAGAAATATCCCATGTTTCACGATTCTTTAATGAGCAGTTTTTTAAATCTTTGTCTCAGTAAGTTGGACTCAAATTTTACTTGCTTCTTGTGGGACCGTTTCATGTGTCAGGTGACCTGCTCCCTGCACTTCCTCGCGAAGTGACTACTGTGCATGAAACTGGAGTATGGTCACTGTCAACCAAGTGATAAATTTTTTCCATTCGCTTTGTAAGTTCAGTTAACAAATACACTAAGAGATAGGATTTTATATTTTTTTGAGAACAATTTTGACATTGTTAATAGTCGATACAATCCGTGTTACTAATAACGTTTTAATGAACCCAATCAACGCTTCTTGAAGTTTCCCCAAATCATGTATGTTTTCATACACCGAATATTTAGACTTTTCAATTTGCTTGTGCGCATAACTAGGTTACCGAATGAACATACTATACAAATAAAGCCATTATAATCACAAAGCAATACTAAGGGCCAGTTTATCAATGTCGTGTTAGCGTACTTTGACTCCCGGGTAAATTTGACTCGTGGTTAGAATAAATATGACATTTGCTAAATGAAGGAATCGACTCACATTCTAACCATGAGTTAAATTTAGCTCGAAGTTAAAGTACATTGAAAAACCGGCCCTAAATTGCTGATATATTGTCATTATTTTCCTAGGTACATAAATTCCGTTGTCAAGGTGAATTAGTAAACGAATGACAATGGGCATTTAAATATTTCGTAGATGAGCATGTTATGGGAATTTTACATTGTCGATAACGACAAATTGGAAATGAGATATTTGATGAAAGGAGATTCAAAACGTCAATTGTGGAACAGAAATTGGCCATCAAAAGTTGTCTATGAAAGAGTAATCCAAGTCTATCATTGAAGAAGCTACAACTAGATCAGGCATTTAAGGAAGAAGCTATACATGAAAGAGTTTCATAACTGGAACAATGAAATGTTTTTTTCACCTGATCGCCATAGCAATAAAAGATTTTTGAAGAGAGTACCAGACGGTACTCGTAGAAGAAACATCGATTACTTACAACAACAGAAATTAAACATTTGACGAGGAGACTGTTTTTTTTGATGGGATAAATTCATGATTTATTTTTTAGTCAGTATAGTTAGTCAGTATGTGGCATAGGAAATAATCAAAAGTGAAACGAAAATGAGTTGTCACGTGGAAAATTACAATCCCGTGAAAGTTACAATGGATTCTAATACAATTTTACGCGAAAGATAATCATCAGAAGTGATAACGATGGCACAAATAATCGGCGTCGGATTTTTGGCAAGAGTTTGTTGTAGAGCTGAAAAGTGACTGATAAATAATGCCCCATGCCATCATAGCGCCCTTAGTTCCTGTCCGATTCAATGATATTATTTCTCAATTTCATAGCCTATGAGGGTAGAGGACGGTTATTACTATTATTATTTACTATAGATGACCAGCTCATATAAGTAATTTCATATATTTGCTGATAATTTGATGATAGAAGTAAAAAAAAAACAAATCTGTTATCGACGAAAGGATATGTCAACGATGAATTTCAGTCTGAATTATAATTATTTCCTTATTCGATTTCATCTCATTCATTCAAATTTTCAGGCCACTATTCATATTTCCAAGAGTTCATACACGGTAGCATTGCAGATACATTACGGTCGCTTCTGACCTCCGAATGATCGTTCGAAGTTTTGTGAATAATGCGAAATCGATACGGAGCTAATTTATAGATTTTTATTAAGTATCGAGGAGGTCGACACGAAGCTTTTTGTAGAGCAATCAAATCTACATTTTCCTATCTTTCAGCGTGTCAAAGACTGTAATAGGTACTTTCCACGAAAATGGTCATGTTCTCGAATCATACTGATACAAACAATCGATAGTTTTACAACCAAATAAAATCTAATATGTTTGTTTACGACTAATACTTAAAACGTGCTATTTATTGATGTATAGAAGTAAAATCCAAAAGAGAATCAGACATGACATTTCCTAATGATGTACGAAATGGAATTTTAACTCGAATACTGTTAGCATAGCAAAGGAAATTTACACGATCTGCGCATCTCTGGGCTGTAACTGTTCAATACATCGGCAATTGAGGGGTCCTGAAAATAAAATGAAACAAACATATTATTCTTCCTGTATAACACCAAACACCGTATCATAAAACGATTAACACATAGCTCGAACAAAATGTGCTACTAGACTACCTAATTAAAATATTCCACCCAGACGTAATTGCCCTTTATTTTAATTAGTCGAACTATCATGTGCACATGCCTCTTGTGTAAAGATGGGTTGGACAAAGGTGGGAATATCAAAGAGCCGCAAATCGTGACAGAAATAGTCAGAATTATATAACATCTTCCTTATACTCAATTATCTTGGGTAGTAGTTGAAACTCCTACCGCCATAAGCCTGCTTATGTAGGATTGGTTGAGGGCAAGTATGAGTATATTCGGAAAAACAGTTCAAATAATAGTGAATGGTGGAATAATATTGCGAATATACGGAATAACTGAAAAAAATCCCTGAAGTCATACAAAATATCTTCCAAGAATTGAAAAATCGGCTAGTTTATTGAAAAGAGGCGACTGGTGGCCATTTTTAACATTTTATTCAATTTGAAAGATTTAAATGGGTACAATTTTGTCGAGGAAAGTTTATGAACGCATTTCATACCGTAGTTATTTTAAGAACTGATATTACAATTAGGAAATTGTAATTTTTCAAATTTAAGATCTCTCATGTTACTAGAACAGTTTCAATCTGTAGGGCAGGTTTACAACCACTGATATCAAATTGTAACCATACCAATGAAATTGTAACCAAGAATGAATGCCATGGTAATTTTTCCTTAAATTTGGATTAACAAGATACAAACCCGTAAGCTCCAAATCATTTTAATTACATGAGTGAACAAAATTATCGGAAACAACAAACGGTAGTCGAATTACCTCAAAACCTCGAGACCATAACCAACAAGCCAAAAATATTTTTTTCTACACTGAGACTTAATTCAACGAGATATATCACAATCAAGTTTGAGATTGTATCGATTTAAAAATACTGATAAAAATCCCCTAGCTACGCCGCTGAGTGCTAAACCATAAAAAACGTAACTCTTTGCATAAGAAAGGAGCCGACGTTTTTCTGTATTGAGTAATCTCCAAGTCATCCCGAAAAGTCTGACCTAGACAAATTGAGTATATAAGGCGACACATTTTTATGAAGAAGTGAAAAGGAAGTTAGAAAGTTTTTAAAGAAGTTAATAAATGTTTGGAATATTTAGCTAGTTGAAAAGAACTAAGTGTTTTATTAGTCAGTACTGTTAGTTGTAATTTTATAGCGATGGTTATAAAACAGTAGTGTGCTTGGCGTATTATTTAGCAAATATCATAACAATACATATTTTCGGTACGAGGTACGGCAAAACTAACTTCCTGAAGGGGCGATAATATTTTTTCCTCCTACCCCTATAGAAAGTACACACTTTCCTCCCTCAAATCAAGGAGGAAACTCATACTTTTCCTCCCTAGGGAGGAAAAGTACTTTCCTCCCTAGGGAGGAAAGTATTTTTCCTCTCCCTCATTTCAAGTAAGTTATAAACGATGAAACTTGTGAATTCATTATATTCATATTGTTTCCATAGTTTCTAGAACATCCTGTATATCCTGTTTTTTGGTAAAAATCAAACATTAATGTTACTTCAACGTAGTTCTTCAATACAAATTTTTACTTCAGGAATCTTAGATATACGTTTTTTGAGTTCAGAATAAGAAAAGCATAGTTTGCTGTGGCTCACTGACAGTAAACACGGCGATTGACTTTTGAGGTGCAAAGTCGCTACATTCATTAAACTTAGTTGAATTTTTGAAAAATGGAGAGCGATTCAAGTGATTTTGAATTTCCAAATACACCACCTAATATTAAGGAACAAGCCAACATAGCGTCATTAACCTTACTACCACAAAAATCTAAAGACAGGTATGAAAAACAATATGCACAATATAAGCAATGGGCTGAAGACAACAAGATACATAAATATTCAGAGAATGTTTTACTGGCATATTTTTCACTACAAGGAAAATCATTAAAAGCTTCAACACTTTGGTCTAAATATTCAATGCTACGCACAATGATACAAATGAAGGACAATGTTGATATTAAATATCCAAAGTTGATTGCATTTCTAAAACGTCAAAATGCCGGATACAAACCAAATGAAGCTACAACTTTTACAAGAGAAGAAATAAATACATTCTTAATGGAAGCCCCCGATGATGCTTTTTTATTAATGAAGGTAAGAAATGAAGTCCCATGCAAGTAATTTAATTTTTGATATAAAATATTCATAGGTAGTCCTTGTTATTGGAATTTCTTGAGCATGTCGATGTGATGAGCTTATTAAAATGACTATGGATGATATTGAAGATAAAGACAATCTTTTAGTCATAAATATCCCCTCTTCAAAAACGTATAAACAACGAACTTTCGTTATCAATACTACAACAGGTAACGGCCCAAATTTTGTTCAAATCGTTAAAAAGTATATCTGTCTACGTCCTAAAACTGAGCATAAACGATTGTTGGCATGCTTGAAAGCAGGCAAATGTACAAATCAAGTGGTTGGCAAGAATAGTATATCCAAAATACCACAAAAAATTGCAGAATATCTCAATCTTCCAAATGCCGAACATTACACAGGGCACAGTTTCAGAAGAACTTCAGCAACTCTGTTAGTAAACGCTGGTGGGGATATTTTAGCTCTAAAACAGCATGGCGGTTGGAAATCAACCAATATCGCAGAAGGTTATGTAGAACAATCTTACACAAAAAAAAAGAAAAATTTCTGATCAAATTATGGGAAATAATGTAGAACCTGAACTTTATCAAAATCAGCCAAGCACTTCTTGAAGTTACCACCATTACAATGTGCTAAGCGAAAATATTTCAAATACTTATAAGCTCCTGTTCAACGCGTCGGGAAGTAAACTACATCCTGCGGGAGGAAAAGTGGCACTTTCCTCCCTAGTAATACAAATAGCTATTGAGGGAGTGTGACTCAAGAAAAAATTTCACAAATACCCTATTCTGTTTATTGAATTGTCTTCATACCTTTTTCCAGGAATCCCAAAGTGTCGAGCAACTGGAATACATTCGAGAGAATCTTGTAGTGTCAATAGTCTCAAGTCTGTCCCTATGTTCCTAAACATAGGGTCGAAAAATAAACAAAATTTTTCATTACAATCCCCTAATTCTGTATTTCCAAAAAATAAGCTGCCTCAAAGCAACACCAAACAATGATACGTGGAAATTTCACTTAGTTGAGAAACAGCTTCAGAGTGGTTCATTCAACAGTTCAGACGGCATAACATCAGAACTGCCAGAAAAGAAAAAATGGATGGAAAATGCTGGCGTCCCAATCATATTTTACTCCTTTGACGTGATGAAATTAATACAAGGAAGCTGTGACAACTCTATGTAAAAAGTAGCAAAATTATGCATACGAGCTCGCAACCCAGTCGTCTGTTTCACGGATATACTTCACCAGAAAACAGAGAACCCGCGAACTTTCTAGCTTGGAGTGTCTGAAACTGGATGCATCCTGTTAAGTCATTAGGAGTTCAGATCCCCTTCTCTACATGGTCTGCAGCCATAAAAAAAAAACGGAAATCGGAGCATTTTTTGGAAGCAGTCCGTGCAGCCGGTGAACTTGTTGACCCAAACGCTGTCAACAAGTTGGAACTAGTTCAGCAAAAAGCTGGCATCTAAGCTGCGGAGACTGCCTCCTCTATAGGTCAAATGTCTTCGAGTCAGAGACCGAGGGATCCACAATGGCCTGCCAGAAAGTTGTCTTCAACACCCTGGTCTACCGTAGTCGCGTCAAGGATGTAGTTTAGTTAGAAGTCTAATCGTGGCTTCGTAATTGTTTCGAATGGATGCTTGTGACATGCTACCTCATGGACCAGCCACTTGCTCCGGAACGGACACTGAAAATAATATTCTGCACTGGTGGTCGATAGGGCAGCGATACGATATCGGCCGTT
Organism: Chrysolina americana; assembly: GCA_958502065.1. Taxonomy (NCBI): domain Eukaryota; kingdom Metazoa; phylum Arthropoda; class Insecta; order Coleoptera; family Chrysomelidae; genus Chrysolina; species Chrysolina americana. Next base: position 57,736,124 of record OY293416.1, on the reverse strand, counting down.
TAAACTTCTGCTAGCGCTAGAGCAGGTTTGATCTCTGAGTTTCATAGAATTCTCAAGTTTCTCGTGGTTGATGGGCGAGAAATGGCAATATTTGCAGAATTTCACTACTACTGACCACAGATGATAACGAAGATGAAGAAGAAGAAAAAACTAGTTAATATAATTATATAATTATACTTAGTATAATCGCTATACTTAGTATAGCGATCAATGATCGAGATATTTTACGCGTGATGGTTGAATTATAGAAACTGAAAGAGGGTACCATCCGTACCACTCGCATTTTACGATAAAGAGACATGTTAATACGAGGTCGACGAAAAAAGTCATTTATATTGAGTCGACTTTTCATGTATTCAATTAACTTACAAAACAAAATAGAAAATTCGAAAAAGTTTTGATAGGTTCCAAGATAACGCACTCTTTTGGTATGGTTCCTCCACCAATAATTGAAATTCTGAAATAATCTGAGAGGTCAATAAAATTACGTAACAAGTTATGGGACACGGTAGCCGAGATGATAGAGCGTTCACTTTTCGAACAAATTAACCGTCGAACTTGGGTTCAAATCCCACCGCGGTTCATGGTCTCGTGCATGGCATCACAAGTTAAAAGGGGTGAGCTGAGTCTTTTCTTGTTCAAACAAGTCTTCGAAGACTCTCGAGGGTTGCTTCCAAGGGTGCTGCCGGTTGAAGGAAATAACATTTCAAAAACAAAAAGGTTAATATTTTGGATTATCCTCAGATTTTTCAAGAACAGATTTTCCCTTTTTTTTATTCTCCTGAGATCAAAATGCAGTGCGACATAAATGAATATAATATACTGAAATGCAATTTATTGAAAAAATAAATAAATGTCAGTCTGTTTTCGGATATAAGTCTACTAGTAGCTACGTATAATCTAATTGACGACGGTCCAAATTGGAATATGATCACTTGCAATTTGTCACTAAACTTTCAACTCGTAGTGCACGTCCGGATTATTCTCATTACGTCATTTCTACATTTCGGTGCCATACCGGTGCCAAACTTTGTTTGACAATACAAACTGACCATGTTTACAGTGTTCCCCAACTTTACAAATACGTCTGGTTGTGTTTTCATCTTTCATCAAGGGAATAGCGGCATCGACCTATAAATTAACGACCTATTGGTCGTTCTATTTATGCCTTCTGTTTGCATCAATTTACTCAAGGGAACGAGGGAACTATGCTGGGGCATCTGTACGGTTGACAAGTGAATTATAGAACAATATGTCATCAGCAGACACATCGTATTGTGCCCGGAACGATGCATGGTTGCCAAAGTGTTTGATTCGTAGTATAGATTTGAAAAATGTTATGATTTCACAATGCAATCCGAATCACGTTGGTTAGGTGAAACGTAGAACAACTAATCCATCAATGTTAAATCAAATGGGTGCCTCTGCACAGTCGCTAATATGCAAAACAATCGGAGACAGCTCTAGTTCAACTGACAGATGAACTCCAGGATGCATAGGAGAGAAAAGCCTCTTTAGACATTGAAGACAAAGTAGTCAACAAATAGTACGAATAACAGGGATGAAGATATAAGAACAACACTATTTCCATCTTCTCGACCACAGGATTCCTTTCAAGGTGGAGTGGACTCCTCACTTATGTGGAACCCAACACAGTTGATCGACTGTCTTCTCTGAGATTTGATCGAAGTTCGGTAGGCATTTTGTGTCTGGGCAATACAGATGACTATAGTTATAATCCCGAGACGCAATTTCGAGAGAACCTACTCTCTGCGACATGGTTCAAAGAGATAGTGACTGAACTAAAGTGTCTACCAATATACGTTAGCGCTAATTCCATCAAGAGCACCCTAATTGCCTTCCCAAGGGACAGATACATTGAGCTCAAAGCCATCGAATTAAAAGGAAAGGTTATAAAATGGAAGCTGGAGGTCAAATATCTGTTACTATACTGGATAATACTCATACAGAATAAGCAAAAACCAAAGTCACGAAAGTCTTAATGGTGTGCAGAAACATTGTGTGAAAAAAATGTGGTCGTAACCCAAATATTCAGCAGTAGATGTACATGTCAATAGTAAGACAGTACATCACTTCAGTGGTTTGGAGCAATTACACCTTCGACATAGTGATGGAGAGTAGGGCGATGAGGACAACATACAAAATGACCAGAGAGGGAAGTTTCGACTGCTCCCTAGAAATCATCAAACCTGAGATATGCCCCAAGATGGAATGACAAAATATTTTGATTTGTGAAAGAATTTAACACAAAGCCAAAGAACAATAGTTAAAAGAACAAAGACACCGACCCAAAAAGAGAAATTGCCATCAATAGGTACACAGATCGATCGACAACAAAAAGAACTGGAAAAGGACTATAGACCTGGAACCAAATACTCTGAAAGCCGGAATTCTATGCTATTGTAGTAAAACTGCATTTAACTAATTTTTCTAATTTATTCAAAACACTACTTAAAACAATCATTCACTAAAACATTTACTTCACTATTTCAAATTTATATCTACTGTGGCTATCTCTATACGCGAACTCTGGAACTATATTGGTTACTCTCTGTGACTGTCTCTGACTATCCCGCCATCTAATACCCAGTGGCTTATATACTAGTATTTACAGTTCTCGGCCATTCGAGCCATTCGGGCGAGTTCTAGGATGTCCCCAGAACCTTCGTTGGAAGGTTCGCGATTCTTCCACGTGATTTATTTGTTTGTCAGCGGAGAACTTGTTTACATTTCGAGTTAACGATGATCAGGGCCGGACTCGAAATCGTTACACTATCAAAAAATGTGTTTTTTATTCTTTTCTGCTAGAATGAAAAATATTACTCCCCACATGAAGATATTATCTCAATATCTAATTTTATTATTCTGAATCGATTAGTGTTCGCTCCATATTCTACCGTTCGCAAGTTGAGAAGTTTATCTGGAGCTGGGAGGGGTAATTTCTGAACAATTTTTTTAAATATCGGAATCAGCTCGTCTAGATACATTTCAGTTGACATGGCAAGTTTTTGGAAAATAAAATATTTTTTTTCAAAATTTCAGTTTCCTTTCAATTCGAATCTTACATTTCTTGACTTCAATCGCCTCTGAATCTTTTAAAAAAGCGAAATTAGCTCGTATCTACAAATTAGAACGTCATTTCACTTAGAAAATGTTGATTTTGAGTATACGTGCATTTTCTCGGCTGATAATCTGAAATTTTTTCAATTTGTTGTCAAAATTTATTTCTGTATGATTTCGGAATCAGGTCGTCGAGATAAATAGATTTTTCGAAAAATAGAAATTAAAATTTGAAAACAATTTTTCAAGCGAAACCTTGTATATTAGCATAAATAAATCCTATATTTTTGTAATCAGCATAAAATTTTAGGTATCTAATGCGAATTTCAAGTAAATCTGATGGTGGTTATATTTATGTTATGTATTTCTCATGATTTTTAGAGGTCTACCCCTTGGAATTTTTTTTTTTGGCCGATCAACTTGAAATTCACAGAGTATACTAATAATTGCAACATTCTGACTCGATTAATTTTCGCAGAATTGATTTAGATTGAGAGGGGGGAATTTTCCCCCAAAAATTAAAAAAAATCGTTACGATTTTCGTTATTTTGTTGATCCTTCATCAAAATATTCATAAGATAGAACAGAAAAAATTAGATAATTATCTATTCACTTACCACTAGAACTAACCCTAATACTTTGCAGCACAGTCGTTTATTGTGAAACAGACGTCACATGTTTCGCTTTCTGTTTGAGATAAACCAAAATTTCGAGTAGAAGAGTTGCTAGGACCTTCGCTAGATGGTAATGATGGTAAACGAAATCATGATTTGATTTGATTGATTTGACAAATGATGGTTTACTTTTAGTACCACCGTGCACATAGTCGAAATTCTTACTATTCCGTACCAAGTAGTAGATGACCTACAACGGGTACCAAAAACGAAAGAGTCTAAATCAATTACTTCGCTCGAAAACAGGGTCAGTAGATACAATTGATGAACTTCATGCATTGTTTCCGCTCCCAACTAATGGGGTTTTAATATATGAATTTCGAGTAGAAGAGTTGCTAAGACCTTCGCTAGATGGTAATGATGGTAAACGAAATCATGATTTGATTTGATTGATTTGACAAATGATGGTTTACTTTTAGTACCACCGTGCACATAGTCGAAATTCTTACTATTCCGTACCAAGTAGTAGATGACCTACAACGGGTACCAAAAACGAAAGAGTCTAAATCAATTACTTCGCTCGAAAACAGGGTCAGTAGATACAATTGATGAACTTCATGCATTGTTTCCGCTCCCAACTAATGGAGTTTTAATATATGACTTTTTCGACTGAACGCGGGACAAAACTAATGAATTGAGAGAATTATATCGGAAATCCATCATAATATCGGACCATTCATTTTTCTTTCATTTTGTATTCAGTATACGTGTCAGTGAACTTTAATAAAAAATTGAGTTGAGAGAATAACAAATCTGCTGATTGATTTCAACGTCATGATTCACGATTATTGAATTCGACACATTGTCTTCTTAACCGTTATCAAAGAGAATTAATTGTACATGGTTTCTGATAATTATTGAATTAGTCCCACTTGTGGTTGATGGATGTTATTAAGAAAAAATTTAGGAGTGATCCCGCTTGCGGTCAAAGAAAATTTGATAATTTCTCCTAACGGTTCATTTGAAATAAACATAAAATTCAAGTAATAAATTTATATATCTAATTATTTACTCAGGTTCTTTGAGCTGGGAATTTGAGACTTTTTTGAATTTCTTGTGACATTGAAATTCTCAAGGATATTTGTAAAAAATACTTTTATATGTAGCCAATGTACATACACCATTATTATTTATTGAAGCGACATGGACGCCCCCTAGGTCCCATGTAGTCGACGCTCCTATTTTCAAAGACGTTTTGAATTATTGGTGGATTCGACGCCACTGGTTTCAAATACGTTTTCAATTATTCGTAGATGGAGAAGATCTTTAAGTAATCAAAAAAATGTCACCAAACAGAAGTTATATTTCCTGATCGATCGGTCGCAAGCCACAACATTTCTTCAAGCTCTAGAAATCTGCAGGGAGAAACGATGAAACAAAAAAAATAAAGTGACAGTCGGGTAAGTACGGAAGAATAGTCAAAGTAGCGGCACCTGGGATACACTCTCGATGGGTGTACAAATTAAAAGGGAGAATAAATTCAATTTAATTCAATGTGACTGAAGTTTCGGTATAAATTTAGAGTTAATAAAAATGAAATTTTTTAATCCAGTTTACGGGTTGGGGAGAGATGTGATGGACAAGCAACTTAGAATTTTATGGTTTTGAGTTGCCAGCTCTTAGATACATTATTCAACATTAGAGGGTGCATTCATTTGAGATAAGCAATTACACTAAAGTCACATTAAAAATTCAGAGTGTCTTTTTATTTTTGCATGAGAGGGTGACATTTATAAGAATATTTCATTTCGTTTTGAGGTACTAAAGTACAATTATTAAGTGGATACATTTAGACCGGGAGATGGTGACACAAAATATTAGATCATTTGTACCAGTATGGCGGTTCTTCAGGGGTCTAATTACGGCATGACAAAAAAGAAAATGATGGTCATAGCGCTGGTACCGGCGGTCCAATCCCGTGGGCGTTAATCGAACGTGTCGGATGACTGTCGAATGATTTGTTCCACCAAAATGCTTGTATTTTCCGATAGTCGATAATGAAAGAAGAATGCCATACTTCTCCGGTGTGACTTAGACCCTGCCATACCGACACGAATACATTAATTAAAACAAAAACAATTCAATCATTTGTACCAGGCTGATTTTTGCGCAGCAGTCGAGTAGTCATTCACGGAAATCACCTTGCCATACGTTTCCGACGGTTCCCAATGGCCGCCATACCACCGCAATGGAGTAATATTTTTTTGCTAAATGATTTGTACCAGCCTAAAACTTTTTTTAACAGTTCTCTGTATGATCATAAGTAGAAGTTTGATCATGCCATACCTGTGGGAGGTGGCGAATATGTACAATATTTTGTGTATAATGTGGTTTGGATAGGATATTAGTGGAGGCAGTACTTTGTTGATTGGAATTAAATTATTGGCATTGAAGTTTATTGAAAGGATTCATTGATATGGGATTCGGTGTACAAAACGTAATTCCAGAGACTAGACAGGATGCAGAACAATGTACTTTGTATCATCAACAAGGGTTAGATATATTCGTTTGGATTCGTTGCGAGAGCTTGCAGGCGTCGACTCCATCTAAACTTATGTAAAAGTTTGATAAATGCTTTCTCTTCGAAAGCTTCATTGCCAGAGACTTTACACGGCTTGGAGGGTATAATAATGAGCCCCGCAAACACGGCGGGCTCATTCATATGTCTCTTTCAAGTAAGAAGGGAAGAACCGGGTCCATAAGCCTAATTCTGTTTGTTGAATGTGCATTGAAAAGACATGAAGATGTTTTGTCGCTTGCGACAAAAAAAGCGGACATTTCGAATGAGTTGTCCTTCTATAACCCGGCGAGAGAAGTGGAGTCCCGAGCTGGGATTTTGATTTTGGGACAATGCACCTATTCTGTTAATTTCATGGATAAAGACTTTTGCATTTTAATTAATTTTAATCAGAAAGTCAAGCCACCGTGGGGGGTTACAGTTCGGATGGATGACTGGCTTACTTAGACATACATTTTCAGTAGGAACTCTCGACCGTGCTTGGGATCGCACGTTAAAAAGTAAGACTCTTGTCATTCCTAGTTCGCACAAGTCTCCTGAAGACTTCTTAGTGATGCTCGTAAGGGTCCAGCCGGATGATGAATAGAACAAAAAAAGGATAGATTTTTTCTCAATAAAATTATTATTGGGTGGCCGGACTTTTGCATTTCGGCACCTACGTCGTTTGGCTTTCAATTTTGCAAACGCCGACTCCCAAAACAGATCAGTAATAGGTATGGTTGATTTTACTCCGGTAAATACCTCTTACGGTATTGAGACTACTCTTGTGAACATTTTTTACCGAATTTTTGTGAACTATCATCATTGCCCTAACCACAGAATATTTGGAACAGTGCGATGGAAACATTTTACTCGTTCTGTTCAAATTCATTTACTGAACTTGTAACGTAAATAACTATTTCAATCACAAAACCTGTAAACCATATTTGTTTACGGCGGAATATTTTTTATACCAACCAATCCTCTCCACCCTTTATCGATCACAACATGTTTTTCATATAATATATGATCAGCTATTAGTTGAGTATGATGGATGAATAAATAGATCACTACCCTGTGAATATTGATGTATTGGCAAGCAACCAACTCTTTAATTTTTCATAAATCACACTTTATCAACGTAAGTATTTATTGGATTTGTGTTTTCGTTTGAAGCACGGATCTCTATTCTCGCCAATTTAATGGGACAGTTGTGGCGTCTGGCTGTTTCAAACAGCAATCAATATTTATTACTTTCAGACAGTATTCGAATGATTGGAACTTTTCTAACCACTGGAATAATAAAATATTGTCTTACCAGAACGGGTGGTTAGCTTTTGCGGATGCAGAATATCGACTGACCTGAAACAAAGGTAATGAATCAATTATTTATGATAGGAACGGAAGTTTACTTCAAAACTGAAAAAGCCATTATAATTCACGGTGGGTAAGTAAATCAATCAAGGTTTCTGGGACATACAATGTGATATGGACAACTATTATAGTTTATCATAAAGGGAAAACCAATAGAGACATAAATTGAGACGACCCCAAACAGGAGACTTTATACCGAGAGTTGAATGATTCTGATCGAGTTAAATAATATACTTTGGATGTTTGGATAACAAGGAAGGAGTATCTGGTTCAAGAACTATTTTTATGTGAATCGATCATTTCACAGTTGTTAAATCCCCTCCATTCAGTGAAATAATTTGTAGTCCAAAAACTACTCCGCAACAACTCTCCGAAGTAGAAAAATCTTGAACAGTTGAAATAACCGTTTTTCAAGATATTTTTTTACAGGAATAATCGATTCCTCACTTCATGAATACGCTCCATAGAATGAAATAATTTGTCAAACAAAAACTATCCCACCACGCTTTACAGGGAGAAATAATTTTTGAATCAAAAACTATCCCTCAACAACCCTCCAAAGTAGAAATTTTTTAGAACAGTCGAAAAAACTGTTGCTCGGGCTTTCTTGACTTCAATGAACTATTCTACACCTTCTGAATATGTTCTTTGGGGTGAATTAATTTGTGAACCAAAAACTACCCTTCAAAAACCCTACTATGTATACAAATCTTGAAACAGTTGCTCGCGGTTTTTAAACATGAATGAATCATTCTACACCTTCTGAATACCGTTCTATAGGGAAAAATGATTTCTGAACCAAAAACTACCCCTAACAACGCACCATAACGCTCGAGATTTTCAGACAAAAATTGATTATTGCAAACTTGATGAACACGATCCAAATAGGATGAAATAATTTGTGAACCAGAAACTTTTCAAATTGAGATGGAGTGTGGTGGGATATTTGTTCAATACATCATTTTCTTTCAAGATTCAAGATTTTTCTACTTCGGAATGTTGTTGATGGGTACTTTTTGGTTCACACATTATTTTACCATATGAAACGTACTTACTCAGCAGGTGTAGAATAACTCATTTCCGTCAAAAAAACGCTATCAACGGGTATTTCCACTGTTTTAAGATTTTTACACTTCGGAGGGTTGTTGAGGAGTAATTTTTTATTTCACCCTGTGGAGTAAGTTCATCAAGTGTATATAGAAGAGATCGTTTCCGTGAAAAAATCTTGAGTAACGGATATTTCAACTGTTCGAAATTTTTCTTCTTCGGATGTTGTTGAGGGATTAATTACTCCACCGTATAGATCATGTCCAGCAAGTGTAGAATAATTTATTCCCGTCAAAGAACTTCCCGCAACGGGTATTCAAACCATTTGAATTTTTTTTTTCTTTGCTGAGTTGTTGATGGATAGTTTTGGTTCACAAATTATTTTACTGTATGGAGTGTGTTTGGCAGATGTGAAATGATTGATTCATATGAAAAAATCGCTAGCAAGGGTTATCCCAAAAGAACTGTTTTCAAGATTTATTTGATTTGGAGGTAGTTATGGGGTGGTTGAGGAATCATAAATTATTTTACTTTTGGAAGCGTGTTTAACACCTTCAGAATAGTGTACCCACATCAAGATATCATCAGCAATGGATGTTATGCCTTCATACACCATTAGTGAAAACAACTGGAAAAATAATAAAGAAATAAGTTTTTGCGTTCGTCTCGTAACGGGAAAGTGTGCTATAAAGATGAAACAATAGCATGCAAGTAACAAAGAGCTGTTTCCGCAGAACTATTTTCCCAATTTTACTTAATCCTTACTCTTCAACACCTATAAACTCATTTCTCCTGAACGCTCACATATGATTCTTTTCATGTTGGTTAAAAACTTCTATACATATCTGAATACAAAACTTAAAAACAACGTGAAATTGTACTAATATTTATATTTTATGAAGATTTGCTAAACATACTTCATCCCAGTTGGCTATGGAATAGTGTTTTACACTGTGTTAACGCAAAATTTGTTCATTTCGAATGTTTTGTATTTTCTAGCCAAACAACAACAAGGAAACACTTCTAATTGATATTTTCATTTCATCATGTGAAATAGTTTGCACTGCAATGTTCGAAACCTTTGGTGTAGTAATTAATATACTGGAGATTTTTCTCGATATGAAACCGCTATTTTCACACATCGCCACATGTTTCAGTCACCAAGTGACCATCTTCAAGAGGGAAAATTTGAAATGAGTGAAAAAAAGTGAGACAGTTACGCGGCCCTACCCCTATTACTAGGATATCACCTAAAGTACTTATTACTCCGTTCAAACCAGAACAAACTCTTTCTTATTTGGACATTCGGGCAACAGGAAGTTGAGAACATACATTTTTTGAGGAGTAATTCTTCAGTCTGTTTCTAAGCAGAACTAATTGACCTAATTTAATCTAGGACAGATGAAAAAATATTAAAAGAAGGTCAAGATTTGAAATGTGTCACACACATACATGATACTACTGGAGTGGTGGATAGGTCCGTAAGTGTCGTATTAAAATTTATACAGAGGTAATTTGTGTGATATCGGTATTTCTATTTCAAACTTTCATCAGGTTCTACTTTCAATTTTATTCCATATTGGTAATTTCAACCAATTTCAACGCCAAAGCTATAAATAGATCACAATTATTTGATCTGTAAGAGCAAGATTTTTGGGTGGACCATTTGAACGAAAAAGATACCAAAAACGAAGAAATAACAGATAATTGGAAAATCATATTATCCCAGTCACAAAAATAAGAGAACGTTCCGACGAATTGATTCAGGACAAATCGAATTGGTGTATTCATTTCACTGCTTTCAAATGCGAACACGTAGATATTCGAAGTTTATCTACACATTATCCTAATTAGCATACACATGATAATCGCCGCAAATATCTTCATGATAATGCTCCTCAAGGTGAACAAGAAGTGATATCATTTGGCTTGAGGCAGTATTTTCCATTCTACAAATTACCTCACATTTGGTTCTCTTCCACGACACAGTGTATCTATCACACGCTTGTAATCTGATCGTCAGCAAAATGCACAATGAAAACCCTGACGTTGCGCTGTCAGATAGCATTGTTAGAGGATATTGTTATTTTGAGATGATGATTTTTGAATTCCTGCAGACATGAAAATGAAGGCCATTATTTCTGTAGGCCAACAGAAAAAATTAAGGATATGCCAATAACAATAAGTGATGACTTCAAATATCAGAAGTAATATAGTGAACAGTGCCTAAATGCAAAAATATAGGTATTTTCCTAATAAGTGCGGAAATTGGTACCTTCCCGCATGCGACTGTCGATGACCCGAACGACACAAAGTGGAGTGCCGGCAAGCAGTCAAAAGCGCGAAAGACACGTTATGCAAGAATTATGGAAAGAATTTTTTCTATGACCGCAACAAAGATAAAAACAGCATATTGAAAATATTTATTTTATTTCAATATACAAAACTTTCAATGAAAATCCTCTCATTATTATTATTAATATTAATGTTGACAAAAAAAATTTTTGCACTCTACAAATTAGTCAGAATAGCCGTTCCAAAGTAGTTAGTTGGTGGTAACTGGCTGTTAAGAGTAACACTCGTAGATTGCAAAGTGCAGAAAGATGACGGAGACGGCATCGGTTGCACATGAAAGAATTTTATTCGAGATGATTTTCTTCTGTTCTTCGGAGTCCTTTGAATAACCTTCAGCAACAGCAGTTGACTTCCAGCCTACAAGACTTTCATGTTGGTTGTCCTTTCGCCTGAATCTGCTAGAAAGGTTGTTGTGGATTAGTCTGAAACTGTGACCTGTATAACGTTCTGGGTTAGGTAGGCCTAAATAGGTAGCGAGATCTGCCGATATTTTACCAAATATGTTCACACCTACGAATTGAACAGAGCATTTTTTGCCTTTTTTAAAATTGATGAAAAAACGACGGTGCGTGGTGGTAGGAGGCCGTAAATTTGCATTCTCTCTATAGAGCTTCTATGTCTTCAGATATAACAAAGAATCTTGAAATACAGTTTTTTGAATCGAACATTTTCACAATAATAAGGTTTCCTTTATCTTGAATATCGTTGAGCGTGATTTTCTTTATCTCCCATCTGTGAAGGGCATCGGCTAAAGCAAAAATTGTACCTTTTAAGGTATAGATAATCTCATCAGGGGCTAGCATAAACTTGGATGTCTTCTTTGGTAAAAATCTGCGCTTTATGTGTTCGAAAACTGATATTATGCTTTTTCAGGGACAACCAGCCCTATGCTGTATCACTTCCGTTAAAAATTGGTAATAGCAAAATAACGGAAATGGCGAATAACGGTGACGTTATTTTCAACGGAAGTGATACAACATAGGGCCGAATGTCAACTTATGGAATTTGCTTATGTCCAGGTTATGTTTTATTTCAACTAAAAATTTTACCATCGACTGACGCGACCTTATTTAGGGTATTGGATTTCAGTACCTCACTCATCTCGGAAAAATATGTCAAAAAACCTCTCCTCTTCTGAAGCTATTCACTCCTTTTTCCTTGCACCAGTTTCAAAATTGGTTTTATTGCTGTTCGTATCTTTCTAGAACAGGTCTGAATTTACCTCTTCTGCGGCCTTTTAAATTGCTTAAAAGGGTATATATGTGAAAGTATCCCAATTTTTACTACATTCCAAAATATTAAAAATTGCGAAAACAAGAAAAATATTTTGGATGAGATTAAATATTAAAACCTACATTAGTTTGGACCAGTAATATCAATGAAATGTACATATAATTGCACTAGTGCGGAAAAGCGATACTTTCAAAACTAATATGCGTGCGGGAAAGTGGTTAAAAACGCACGGTCGGAGAAAAAGGTTCTTTCCGCACTCGACTGCCTAACCAGAACTCCGCTTTGCGTCGTTCGGGTAACAGCAGTCGCATGCAAGGTACTGTTTCCTTACTTGTTAGGATGATTACTATTTTCTACAAGCGTGTGTGATTCATCCCATACCCGCACGCTGTCTAGTTTAAGAAGTGTCATTGTTCTGCAAGCTAAAATTGTTTAAAGTGTTTTTCCATAAAACTGTTCACAAAATCGCATGAGGTTTTTTTCGAACCGATTTATTTTTGAACAAAACATGTGCCCATAAAAAAGTGCAATCAATCTGTGCCTTGTCTGTTATTTCAAACGATTCATCTTCTACTTGACAAACGATTCACTAGCGCATACAAAAATATCCGTTTTTAATTTTCACCCCGACGTTTTTATCATTATTTCATGTTAGAAGCTGTTATTCTCTAGCAGAACAATATCTGATCTTTTGGTCTATTTTCGTTCGCGCCTGTTCATAATTCTCCTCTAGTTTTTAATGAGTTGTAGCCGGGCCAAGAACTGAATAAACACACCAAAACCATCTGCAGTTCCGCGGAAAAATTAATTACAGTTCGCTGGAGAATGACAGTATTCTAAATAACATCTCATTTTGCTTCATAATGCGGATTCGGTGGTCGGTGGATCAGCGGTCTAATGCACAGGCCGTTCGAAACTACCGCCTAGCGATAGTCGGTTCGAATCCGATGTAGGTACGAGAATTTTTCTCAACTACTTTATATCGGATTCGATAGGCGGCCGCATGCCTTGTTGAAAAGCAAGTGTATTGTGAGTTGTCTAGATGCCAATCTCGTCTAGGTCTAGTGCTAGCTTGGAGTGCACACCGACCACCCGAGGTGGTGCTGTAGGTTTTCCTACAGCTGAAAAGTGAATACATCACCTAAAAAATCAGTAAGTCGCCCCGGAGCGCCACGGCAAATAATAATAATAGCCGTCCTCTACCCGCACAGGCTATGCCTTTGGGTACACTCAACGAGTGTTTATGAGGGAGTATTTTAATTTTTTTTCCGTTAGGAATTACACAGTCAGGCCCTGTCTCCGGAGCCCCGACACTTCCGGAGGGCGCGCTGGTGTGTCATTAACCCCAGTAAACACTCCCCACGTCCATGGGGTAAGTGATTACTGGGTCCGAGAATCATGTGCCCTGAGTAGGCGGAGTGAACCAACAATTACGGCCTTCTGCATTCGCCCGGCTAGGATTTCTGCCAAGTCACGGCAAGCCGGTATGATTTTTAAGTTTGAAAGCAGTGTGTCCATCATTCCACCAAGGACCCCTATTATCAGAACCACCATTTTGACAGAATGGTTTGGGTACAGCCTGCGGAGTTCAAAGAGAAGATCTCGATATTTAGTCCGTTTTTTCTCTTCTTTTCGGAAGATGTTCATTTCGCCAGGAGCTGAAAACTCAATGACGAAAATCGTCCTACTTTGATGGTCAGGCTTACTGGCTTGTATTTGCCTGAGGGTGGGGAATGAATAGTTCCAATAGATTCGGCACTTCTCATTCTCCACCACGGACTCAATATCCCCCGGAGCATAAGGCAACACTGGTGTCTCGTCTACACCGTTCGAGTGTCGTAGATGGTAGTACAACACTCGTAGGGCCGCGTTATGTCTGTGGATATAGGCTGAGACCGCATAAGCTGGACAAGCTGACAGCAAATGCATTATGGTCTCAGCTGCCCCACGACACGCTCTGCATCTAGTGTGAGGGACCTCTATACCCATCACGCGACTACGGTAGACGAGGGTGTTGAAGACACCATCCTGGCAGGCCATTATGAATCCCTCGGTTTCCGACTTCAGCACACTTGCCCTGAGAAAAGCGAATGTCAGGTTCTGGATAAGCTGCGGAAAATATTGAGTCCGTTGTGGAGAATGAGAAATGCCGAATCTAATGAAATAAAACGGAGTAGGACGACATTCCTTTAGAGTTTTCAGCTCCTGGCGAAACAAACATCGTCCGAAAAGGGGAGAAAAATCGGACTAAATATCGAGATCTACTCTTTGAACTCTGCAGGCTTTATCCAAACTATTCTGTTGAAATGGTGGTTTTGATGATAGGGGTCCTTGGTGGAATGATGGACACACTGCTCTCAAACTTTAAAATCATACCGGCTTACCGTAATATGACAGAAATCATAGCCGGATGAATGCAGAAGGCGGTAATTCTTGGTTTACTTCGCCTACTCAGGGCACGTGATTCTCGGACCCAGCAATCACCCCCCCTCCTCGGACATGGTGATTGTTTACTGGAGTTAATGACACACCAGCACGCCATCTGGATGTATCGGGGCTCAAGAGACAGGACCTGACTAGGAAATTGCTGGCGGATAAAAAAATACGTTTATTATATAAACAGTTTTTCTCACCAAAAAAACATTGAGAAACAGAAAGGTGATCATGTGTTACATAATCATAAAAGATAAATGTTCATTCAAAATAGAAAAAAATTAAAGAGTAACATAACCCAATTTTTCAATGTCTATGGGCGTAATTGCATATTTTAACGAAACTTTCAATTCTGAACAACTTTTTTTATACGAATTATCGATATTTTCAAATATACTTAAAGGAACTTTACTCTTGAGTAAAATTCATATTTCATGTCACACCGCGTATAAGACTGAAAAAATTTGATATCTGATGATTTTATTTTAGATTTTAGAACATGCAGAACTTTTTATGAAGAATGATTTTTTTTCCTAAAATGAATAATAAAAAAGTTTTCCATATGGTTCCATCTTAGTGAATACACTCGCATAAAATATATAAATGAGAAGAAAATACATGATGTATGAATTAGTTAGGAAGGCATACAAGTGGCAGCATGGTTCAGAAACCAGAAGATAAACCTTCCACCAAAGCCAGCAATTTTTAATAATGATTATGATATGATTATGAGTAATTTGAAAATAAACATTTATTTCATTGGTAATGGAAGAGAGACCGAAAGAGAGAGGAGGTTGAGAAAGAGTTAGAGAGAGATAAAGAGAAGAGAATAGGGATAAACATACCATAGGTGGGAGAATTTTCACTCACGTGACTTATCTAATTGTTCTGCGTACCAAATAGATACTAATACTGATGAAAAAAGTGAAGTTTAGTCAGCTCATTTACGACTATAGTAGCGCTTATGTAGGAAAAATATCTCTTTGTGGTGAGAGGATGGTTGCAATATTTTGGCGTCTCATATTCATATTCAATAACCTAATTTTCCGTGTAGATGAGGACACTTGAATATTAATAATTTGAAGCAGAAGCATGCACAATGTAATTTTTGGCGGATAAACATATTAAGCCAATGACATTCAGTTAATTTGTGAGAAATCCTACGACTGCGCTTAATGTCATATTCAACTCGTAGACACGAGTTTTGCAATTTTTGTATACGTTTTATAATCACATTACCAAGACTGGATCCATAGACAATGCCGCAGTGATCTAAATGAAATTCATACAGTTTTTTTTAATTTCTACCCAGTGATATTACTAAGCAATAGCAAAATAACGGAAATGGCGAATAACGGTGACGTTATTTTCAACGGAAGTGACACAGCATAGGGCTGATTGTCTGTTCCGCTTTCTAGATTCAATTCCCAATATGATACGAGATACAGTTTACTCATTGGGAGGATCGAAAAAAAAAAAGAATCATTACATTTGAAGAGTAATAATTATAAGCAGCTGAATAGAGGGACTGGAAAAAAATAATGAAACCAATATTCTATTCCTGAAACAGGAAAAATTGAAAATGATAAATATAATAAAATTTTCACAAATTTCAACTTTGAGAAATATTTTGAATTCCGAAAATTGGCAAGAACTTTACTCAAATCCCGATGTAGAGAGCATGACTAATTTATTAATTATTACTTATTAAATTGAAAAATTATATAGACAGCACCACGACAAGAATAAAGAGAAAAAATGTTAAACGTAAACCAAGGATTACAAAAAGTCTTGTACAATCAGTGAACAAAAAAAATTACTTATCTAAAAAGGTACAAAAAACCCAGATAACAACACAATACTGAATGAATTCAGGCAATACAAAAATATCATTGACCAAGCAAAAACGAACTATTACAAAAATGAAATATCTAGGAATCAAAACAGTCCTAAACATATGTGGCAGTCCGTCAAATAAATTCAACGAAATAAGGTATACGAAAACAAAATTGCTATAAAAAATTGCGGAATTACTATTCAGGAAAATTCTTTGATTGCAGAAAAATTTTATGATTACTTCACCAACACTGGAGCTGATCTAGATATCCAGCAAAAAGAATTAATCATTCTATCTATCTCTCCGAAGTGGGTGAAGACGAAGTCGTGAAGGTAATAAGCGAATTGAAATCAAACAAAGCGCCAGGACTCGATAATAATACAGCGGATACCATAAAAAAAATGTGCTACCCAACTTGTACAACCTATAACGCATATCGCTAATGTGGTCATTCAAAATGGTACTTTTCCAAAGCTAACCAAGGTTGCCGTCATTAAACCCCTCTTCAAGTCCGGAGATAAATTGGGTATATCAAATTTTAGGCCAATTTCTCTACTATCGACACTCAGAAACATTTTAGACAATCTAATTAAATTTAGGATGATAAATTTTCTACAAAAATTTAATATTATATCTGAGAAACAATATGAGTAGATTTATGGAAGGGAGATCGACACAAGATGCAATTGCAGACTTAACATCAAAAATATATGCCGCCATAGATTCTAAAGAACCTGCAATATGTATCTTCGTTGACCTCGCTAAGGCTTTTGATACCGTCAGCCACCCAGACTTACTGGAAACTTTGGAAAATATTGGATTCAGGTATAGCCTATCAACTTATGGAAAGTTATCTCGAAGGACGGGAGCAGGAAAAATGTACTAAGCGACAAGCAAAATGTACGATATGGAGTGCCACAGGGAACCGTCCTTGGACCTATTCTATTTTTGATTCATATCAACGAATTATTTGATTCACCTATAGCTGGGGAAATAAATAGTTTTGCGGACGATACTGTTATCTTCTTCAGAGACAAAAACTGGTCAGATCTAAAACAAAAAATCATTGAGCATTTCCTCTAGTGCTAGAGTTCTTCAGTAGTAAACTACTAACGATTAATCTGAAAAAGACAGAATATTTACCTTTCACGAGTTATGAATCCAATCTTCCCCCATATAATGAAATAGAATTCCATCATCAGGGTGAAGTGCTACAAATAGGATACGAAAAAACTGTAAAATTTTTGGGAGTTTACCTAGACAGCAAACTAAAATGGAATATTCAAATAAATAACATAATTGAAAAAATAAGATATTATCTATCAAAATTTCGATATTTGAAAAAATTCTTTGACATAAAACATCTAAAGATAATGTATTATGCTCTGATACAAACCCATCTTCACTATGGAATCATAGCATGGGGTGGGGCAACAAACGTTCACATGGGGCATCTATTCACGATACAAAAGTGGATTCTGAAAATAATTATGTTGACGAATTTCAGATATTCTAGTGATGAATTATACAGGGAGGCAGGAGTAATGGACATTCATCAAATATTTGTGTTGGCTCTTGTGACACATCAAAATAGAAACCTAGCGAAAGTCAAACATAACGATATCTATTCAACTAGACACAAAGAAAATGCTTTAAACGTACCTCGTATGTTGAAGACAATAGGACAAAGGTGACACATTTACCTCGCGTCAAAAGTTTATAATTTAATACCAAGACATTTGAAAACACTCAATTCCACGGCCTTATTCAAGTCAAAACTCAAGAGATTATGGACAAGCCCCGGATAGAAATACAAAGCATGATTGATTCGAAAAATAATTAGAGTTGCAATCACGTATTAAAACAATGAGATGTGAGTTTATCTTAATTATACATTTTATTTTTTTTACATGTTTTGCAATTTACATTTTATATTTTAACATATTTAAGTTTTAAAACATTTTACAATTATACATTGTAATATAGTGAATACTATTTTCTTTATTATCTCAAGGAAAATAATGTTCTATCAATTACACATCAAATAAAACTAACACATTCCTATGGTGATATAAATATATACAGGGTTGTATGCTACATACATAAATAACGTTTTTTACATATTTACATATTTATATTCTCCTTGTCAAAATCATTATATATTATGTAATATGAATATTGTGAATACATCAGTAATAACCACGCACAGGTTTTCCTTTGTGGGTTATCTGAATTTGTTCAGATAGTTCGAATTGCTACCAGATGCTTATGCTTATGCTATGCTAAATACTGAATAAATTTATTATTATTATTATTATTATTATTATATTAATTTAATTGTCAAGATTTCATCTGCCGCAATTACGACAGTCAAACCACTAAGAACCTGTATTAGGTACAAAAGGAAAAATGTGAAATGGAAAACCAATACGGTACATTTCACTTCATCAAGTAACTTGTAACGTCAAACTTTCCAAAGTCATTCAAGCAATTATATTCAGAAGTCACGAAACGAAAGATATAGTGGAGCGGACCACCGTTGCAAAACACACTACATACCTACATGACAGGATAATAAGCTCTCATGATTCGCAATGAACTAAAGTTGTAAACAACCTAGCTGACTAATTAATTAATGAAATAATCCTCAAACAAGAATCCACCATCGCCGAGCGAGTAATTATTTTCATTAGCACACTTCATAACAAAGAAGGATTTTGGGAAATTGTAAAAGACTCGATTACGTTCATTACGATCATAATTCACCATCGAAATTTAACCACCTCCGTCAGAATTCCACCGACATACATATCAAATCTTCCAGACCTCAGACGTAAAGTTAGCTCTCCCGAAAGGTTTGCCGTGATTATAATTAAAAGTAACTCGCAAACCGTGAAACGGACGCCCTTTCAAACCGCAACTTCGTTTCAGCTGTAATAAAAAGCGACATAATTTACCCTCTCATTATATTTTCATTATTGAATTGATGATGAAAATACTTATACAGCGTGTCTCAATACATCCGCGAACACCTTTGTAACTTTGTTCGAAATCAGTAATAGTTGTATGAGTTGCTTTTTGCCGACAATGTAGCAAGCTCAACAATATATTAACAACGGCGATAAGCCATTGAGCTAAAATATCTAACAACACCAAAATCATTATGTTTTTTGAGGGCGCAATAGTAATTCAACACATGAAATCGTCAAAAGGACTACAATGATCAAAATGGTTGTGAAAAGGCTCAATGCCTTCAGTGAATCTCACAGAACATGTCTTGTGATCAACATTCCACATGATCAGACTCTTAAAAATACATTATTAATTGTATCACAGGTTGAAACATATTAGCTATTTATGTACCAAGTGCGTTATACAGATCCTTACGCCCGGAGGGTAACATTCACCCGAGGGCCTTTTATTTTTCACGAAAAAAAATTCTTAAACGATGTTGTTTACTTCACGAATTTTTCATTTTTCACGAAAAAATTATCTTAAACAACGTTGCTTACTTCATAAACTTCTTATCACAGTATTTACTGCGTTCTGGTCGGCAACTGAGCACAAGTGAGCTTCTATGCAATTGCCATGGAAACACTGAAAAGGTTGCTAAGGGTTGTTTATTTAATAAAATGACGCTGCATTTTTGTAAGAATTGACAAGTTTGTTAGTGGAGGAAACTAAAAACGGTTGTGTTCATAATAATAATGGAGATCCCACAGAATGTGATGCCCAAAGCTGAAAAAGCGTTAGGAAATTTACTGCCTGTGAAATCCAAATACTTATACTTTTTTGAAATGGAAAAATGAAAACATAGTGAATACCGTAAATGAATAGTATATTCTTCAACGAGCGTATAATGATAGCTATTATTTTCGAGGATAAAAATTCCGAAACGAGCCGAAGGCGAGTTTCGGAATTATCCGAGAAAATAATAGCCATTATACGCGAGTAAAAGACTATACTTTCTCTACGACTATACGATAGTCAGAGTTTTAATGAAATCTAAATATTATTTATGAAAATAATAGATACATCATTCATTCATTCATTTTGGATTTCAGATTTATTTGATGAAATGAAATATATTTTACGTGAGTAGAATACCATACTTTCTCTACGACTATAACAAATACAGATTCAATGGCAGTCTCGATGATTTTAATAATATGATAATGCAATTGACAGAAATATTTAATACTCAACGAACTTGAATAATAAAACAACTTATAATTACAAGGTCAGTGAATTCCTATGTTTTTCACTTGTCATACTTAGTGACTAAATTTATAGTGATATTATCACAATTTGTGAAATTTAATGTCGGTGTTGCATTTATATCAACACTGACATTTTTATTCATATTGTTAGTTGATGTTTTTTGTGTGAAGGTACTTTTACTTGATGAACATTGTTCGATTGATTGAAGAATCGAATTTGCCGTATTTTTTTTATTAAACATGGAATCTTCTAGATATCCTTCTGCTACTGATGTGCTCTTCCAGCCACCATGTCTTTTCAATGCTGTTATGTCTCCACCTGCATTAATAAGCAAGTTTGCAGATGATCGTGGGAAGCAATGGCCGGGGTACATTTCGTGATTTGGAAGCTTCGAAAATGTAGCTATTTGTTTCCCCATTGCTGCAAACTTATTAATTCCAATTTCCTGAAGAGTACATTTTTCTTTTTGGTAATTCATAAAAAAATTGAAAATCCCAACATTTGTTGCACGTATATCAATGTACTTTTTACAAATTTGATAAAATTTTCCAGCCACGGTGAACTTCCATACAATTTTTGTTTTGGTCTTGGGAATAGTTATCATCAAAGCAGATCCAAGATCTTGAATATCTTCAATACTCATAGAGTGCATTTCTATGGAACGGCAAGCACCCATTATACCCATAATTAATGCAACCTGAAAATATAAAAAAGAAACTATTGATCCGGACTCTAAAATTTATAAATTTATGATGAAAGGTATTTATCGAAATTATTGCCTTTATTACCGAAAAGAAGTATATATTATAAAGTAATATAAGGTAGAATAACAATTATACATGAATAATCGGTGTTCATTCATGAATGAATAAATGCCTTAATTGAAAATAATATAAAAGAAAACTTCCAAGAGTTGGGATTCGAACCCACGCCTATATAACTACCTTCGTAAACAATTACTTCATGTACACCGCTTCTACCAACTGAGCTAAACAGGCACTAAATTTGTGAATGAAATACCTACTAAAGGAACTCTGACCAAGAACTAAGAGAGTGTGGAACGTTCAAGTAAAAATTGTTTGACATACCTTTGTTGCAAGATAGATTTCATCAGGAGCTTCATTGATAAATCTGTTTACTTCTTCTGGGCCGAATGTTTTTGACTTTTTTGGCTGATAACCTTCAGATTTTCGTTTCAACATCGTACGCAATTTTGAGTACCTACCTCTCTTTGTTGATATTGTTGTTCACGTTGAGTGTGCTTCTCAACATAGAATATATCTTCCACAACGTTGATGACTTATACTTCTCTGAGAGTTTCGTAAAATAGGCAAGGACATTTTTTGAGAAAGAATGTGCCTGGTTCGAATTTTGCCAATCCATGAATTCCGCGTATGTCTTCGAATATTGGTTTCTTGATTTTTCCGGCAATAAGTTAATAGTTGCTCTTTTCGCAGTTTCCAATAACTCCAGTGGTGTACAACAGATCTCTTTTTCCTCACTATCACTGCTTTCCCAATCCGCTCTATTCATTTTTATATTAGGTACTTGTCACGCAGATCAAAGTTAAAACTAAGAAAATAGTCAATCTGACATTCGCAGATGCCAAGCTGTGACAAAAGTTCAATCAAGCAAAGCCTTCTTGAGAAATTTGTTTGTTAAACCTCCCAGTTCCCGTGGATTCTGAAAATTCTGAACCTGTGATTGGCCGAGTGCCGTTGAATAATGAGTTAGGATCCACGGTGTCTTGGAATCATCTTTATTCTTCAATTAAAAATCAATATGTAATGAACGTAGAATACAATAATCGTAGAGAAACTGTCTTAATGGCATACTTCCAGGAACTGGTGAGTTTATCTAATGAAAAATATTAATATTTTTTATTTATTTTACATTATTTCAGTATAAAAAATATAGTGCAAATAGTCTATGGACCAAATACTCACAGCTGAAATCAACATTGATTGTTTAAAGAAAACATTAATATATCAGCATTCAGTCAACTGATGGCCTTTCTGAAAATTAATTCAAAAGTGTTGGAAGGTGGACAAGTATTACTTTTCATAAGAAAAGCTCCAGATGATACTTTTCTGCTACATAAAGTTGTTCTAATGGGCGTATTTGGAGGCTTAAGACATGATGAATGGTCAAGATAACAATTGATGACACTGAAGACAGAGGAGCCGTTTTACTCCTGCACCTCAAAAAGTTTCAGCATTATTGAAGAAAGCGAAATGGGAGCCTTGAACTTAGTTAAAAAGTACATTGTACTACGACTTAAAGGGTTAAACAACGTAGGTTTTTGTTAACCTACAGAAATAATAAAGGCATTGAGTTTCCTGTAGGTAAAAATATTATAGAAAGTGTTCCTTCTATCATAGCGAAATACCTCAATTTGGAAAACGCGAAAGGTTACACCGGACATTGTCTACGCCGAACGTCGTCAACGCTTCTTGTTCAAGGTGGTGCTTTCTTTGGAAAAGTAGTACGGTAGCGAAGAGCTTTATTGAAGAAAGTATCTCCTCGAAGAACCAAATTGCTACAATGATAGCCCATTCCGTTTCCGAAAAAGAAAATGTTAACATTCCGAACAAAACCGAATGCACATTCATCGGTCAACTCACAGAACTTCAAACTTGGTACTAATTTTTCAGGAACATTTGAAAATTGTTATTTCTATTTGACAGAAAAAAGTTAGTCCCTTTTTTATGTACATTTATAAATAAAACTTTTCTGGGTAATTAATTTATTGAACAGAAAAAACATTTAGCAGGCGTTATGATTCATAATGCCCTCCATAACGCCCCGGGCGTTATGGGTCTGTTAATAGCAACCGTTGCCAAGGTGTCATAGAGCAGTAATGGACAAGTGAAAAGTAAAAAGCATAAATAGTGTTACGATTTGCCAAATAACACGCCGAGCACACTACTAAATTGTTTATTTCCAACTTCACTATAAACATACAACTACTTTACTGGCTAATAAAACACTTAGATCTATACAACTAGCTAAATATTCCAAACACGTATTAACTCCTACAAAAACTTTATAACACTTCTTCATAAAAACTCAAAACTTCCGAGTGAAATCTCTCCTTATATGCTCAAGCCGTGCAGGCCAGATTCTTCGCGGTACTTCCGTTATCCCGAATATTCAATACCGAAAATCATCTGTACATTTCCAGGAACTGATTATCGACGAATTTTACTCAGCGGCGTGGCTACGGGATTTTTATCAATCTCGTAACAATAGTACGCAATCTAAAAGCGATTGATACACCTGACTGATTCGAAACAACGGGGATTTTCAAAAATCATCGAAGGCCAAATATTCTTGAAGACTTTGAAAGTGGCATAATTTATTTTGAGTAAAAAACATCCAAAAAATCTCTAAACGTTGGTGTTTTTGAAAAGGATGTTCCTGAAAATACATCCTGATTCAGGATTGAAATCAAAGAAAGTTTTAGCTGTTTGACGGAAGGTGTTTTATCAACCAGCTAGTTAGTATGTAGACGAATACTTACTAGCTCCATATTTGTGTTCAATTTATTATGATTTTTTGTATTTGTGTCAGTTGATTACCAGTGTTGGCTAGTGTTATTTTTCTATATATTCTATTTCCCAGTTTTTTTTTCAGTTTGCTTTGTTTTGAGTTTGTTCTTTATTGTATTCATATTTTGAAGTGTGTAATGTTCAATTACCAAAAGATATATCATGATAGAGGCTTTTTGATAAAACTGATGTAGTGTAGCTTTCCACTGAATGTGTGTATGAAATGAATGGAGCTTTATCAATACAACCAGCCAAATTCCAGGAGGTTTACATCACAGTGTGATTTCACAATTCATTCTGAAATGCAATGTAATATTCCACCGAGGAATCGTAAAGTACATTATTCACATTATTTACCGTGTATACAGTAAATCACGAAAATCACTTCAAATTACAGTAACATACTAGCAGATTCAGTTGTTCTCCATAACGAATCGTGTTATTTGCCATGACGTTTTCACAGTTTTCATAATATGATCTTACGAATACATACCTAACTGCAATTCTTCATGATTTCACGTACAAAATGGTCATCGTAAAATTATGTGATTTCGACATCAGTGTAGGCATATTTACGGTGCCCGCTTTAAAGGTTGGTACATATAGAAAAAAATTTCGTTACTGAAATTTCTGAAAAACTCTAATGGTGGTTCATTTCTACTAGTCTGACAATTGAAAAATCCGTGTCTGTGTTGCCGAACAACTGGTCAAATTGACAAGTTTTCGAAATATTGTATCAAGAAAATGTGTTTGGAATAGAACGAGGTCCACAAATACCAATTTTGAAACAGATTGATAAAAATTAATAAAAAATACCACTTTATTCTTGTTTCATCTAGAAATAACTTCACTAACCTAATTCACATAAGTTTGGAGACTAACTAATCAAATATTTGTGGAATAGACATTTTGCGAGAGATTAATAATTATGAAAACACGATTTAGTCGTGTCACTTGGTATAGTCATGTCCTGTATTGAGCTTATTTGATATTATCGACCAGTAAATAAAATTGAAACCAACTAAGTAATATTAATAGTTCAGACAAAGTTCAAATGGCGAACGGTATTTCAACCGAACAGAACTTGGAGAGAATCAGCATGTTATTGAAGAAAAATATATACGAGAAATTTGCAAAACTAAAATCTGTGTGTATGTACACAAAATAAGTCCACCTTATAGCTCCAGACCAATAAGTGCAATTCATTTTACACAAAATCATATCAATATTGTCTACAGTAACTTCAACATAATTAAGGCAAACAGATATCCTTTCAATATTTCAATAGTAGCATGTGAAAAACACCCAAGTGAAAAAATCACGTCAAGATCAGTCTAAGCATTTTTACGGATCCATGAAATGATCAGAGAGCTTGGACTTTCTCTTGTTACACACTAGTTTTACTTATTATTAACGATAAAAAAGACGTGGTGTCATCAGAACGCAGGTGTTTCTTTCATTCAAACATCTTCGGAAGTCGGAGAACAAAAAAAATTGTATAAATCATCACGAATTGTTCTAAAATTCAATAAATGTTTTCTTTCATGGTGGACAAGTACACTATTTTATTTTCCGTGATTAGTCATAGTTCACTTTGTTCGGCCCTTTATCAATTTTTTGATGGAGAAATTCTATCAATTTCTGTACATATGAAAACCATCCGGTACCATAAATCCTCCATCAACCGCCTACACCATTGATGAATAATTTAAAATGAACCCACAACTTCCAACACATCTCTTGGGAACACGGTATTAAATTTAATTCAGTAACAAACCGAAAGTTGTAGTGAAGTTTGATGACTGAACCTTTCAGTACGGTCTAAGGTTAATTCGACCTCGGGCTTGAGACCCATATCATCTTACAATATGAACTTCCAACCTATTATCCATCATAATAATGAGGAAACTAACCCCATTCTCAATACGTTTAAGAATTTGAGGTTTAAAGTTCCAGTTTAGTTGGCATCCTAACTGGTCACTTGATTTAATTAAGATTATTAACGTAATAATAAATCGAACAGAGTTCCAAAAGTGTGTACATAAAGAGGATCAAATAAATCAAAAGAAATAATTTCGACAACGGTCGAAACTACCCTTCTTTCCTTTCGTAACCACAAAGTAGAAAAATGAGGCAAATATCTGACAGAAAACAACTACTTCGCCATACGAATATTGAATTACATCTGTCATACATTTGTGCCATTTTCCTCAAGGAGGATATATTGCAAGTGCTGATTGTAATGAAGTTATTGAAAATAATCCTTTTTTTGGGGGGGAAATTACCAGCTGCATACATGCATGTTTCGAGGTTATTTTCTCTCTTCAGTGCTAGGATAGGTCAGAAACAATAGAGTTGTCTTGTTCTATAAAATTAATGATAACATCACGGCATAAATCACGGCTTCATTCGTAGGGGAATATAATGCTTTCAAATGTTTGAAATTCTTTTAAAATGTAGAGTCACAACCTGAGATTTTTAAACAGAAAGACATTTTCTTAAAACTTTGTGAATAATAAATTTCCATATCGTACCTACGTACTTTATATATAGTATTGTTGGTGAGCGAGAGAGTGGCAGATGACATTTTTGAACGTCCAGCCACTTTTCATAATGGTCATTTGGTAGTGCTACGACATGGCACCATCAAATGTCTATAGTAGATTCCTACATGGAAAAACCAAACGCCAATAGTTCTCTGAATCGATAACTATGGCGCTAGAAACTGTAGTACAGAATACAACACGTCAGATTCCGTTTTGATTGTAAGTCACGGACCTAGAGCTGGCTGGGTAAGAGTTAAATGAAGCAGCCATTTCTACGTTCAACGAACATTGCCCACTCATCACAAGAAATACTACCAGGAATGTGCATGAAGAACTTGCAGAATTGAAGAAGCAAGCCAAAAAAAATTCAACACAGCAAAAAAAATGGAAGGTGGGATGAATACAAGAACACAGGAAATAAGAAGGCACTCGAGAGTGTGCCAGATAGATCAGAAACCCGGAGGAATTGGAGACTCAGATAAGATGTTTCAGGTTGAGCTGGGACATGGCAAAGAAGGTCGTGACCTATGACAAAGTTTAATGGGCAATAGGCATATTCGAACCCTTCAAATCACCGGGACCAGACGGGATCTACCATGCAATGCTGTGAAAGGAACCCGAAGCGTTCCAAATCAGACTCTGTCACATACTCAGAGGTAGTCTGGCCCTCGGGTATATACCAAATCCATGGAGGCACGTTAACGTCACTTCCATACCGAAACCTGGAAAAGCAGGACAGGACTCGGCATAGTCCCTGGGACCAATTGGTCTTATGTAATTTTCACTCAAGACTTTGGAGAAGCTAGTGGATAGATATACCGGGTGGCTACGGAAGTATTGCCTACGGAATATCTCAGTTATTGTATGAAGTAGGTTTCTGAAATTTGGAGCGTCGATATAATGACATAAGAGCTAGAATTTGAGCATATTGACATGTCGAAGTTTACTTCCGGTCTGACCGGAAGTAACATCAACTTTCTTATTTTAAATGGAAACCCTATTTTTTTTTCTTTTCGCTTTATTCAGCATTCAATTCCCTTTCTAATGACATATCACAAGTTGGTATCTAACCAGAAACTAGATCAGAAAAAAATTATTATTGAATTTCACCGAGTAGGCCGTGGAAGCAAAATGAAAGCCAAAAATTGAAAAGTTGGCTATAGAAACCATACGTCACTTGATAACAGTTGCTACTACTGTGATATTTTATTTTTATTCGTCGGCGTTATAAAAAGCCGCCAAAAAAAATATTGGAAAAATTGGGAAAAAAACAATACTCTGTAGGTCCATAACTTAAATAGGAACATACAACTTTTTCTTGCCTGTACTATTCAGCATAACCATTCCTTTCTTTCTAATGATATAAGTAATTTTTTGAAATGAAATACCAAAAAATCCTATTATTATTATTCAAGTAACAAAAAAACAGATTCAAACAAAAAAAATTCAAATTGATAGGATTAAAGATAAAATAAATTCAAAACAAATGTTCGAAATGCATTCCCTCAGCGTCAATACATTTATTGACTCTGGTGATATTTTCATGTAAAACGTTTCTCAACATTTGGGGCGTGATATATTGGAAAGCTCATAGAAAAAAGTCGCACGGAGTAAGATCAGGTGACCTTGGTGGCCACCTGACTGGACCATGGGTTGTGTTATAAGTCTCTCTTGAAAGCGATTTTGAAGATAATTTCTTGCTATTCTTGAATTATGCCCTTTTAAAATGGCAGAATCAAAAACACTACTTCGAACGTCAAAATAATATGGATAGCAGCGTTCGTGAGAGCTCGCGTTTCTTTTTTGATTCATTCCAAAATACATCTTAATCAGCCTACTTGTTAATATTTTGGTTCGAATGATTATTGCAATGGAATGATTATTCTGAATAGTACAAACATCGTCCATAGGTAGATATTAGAATATCTATGGACGATGGCACAGACCAAGTACGTTTATGTTCCTATTTAACCTAGAACCTACAGGATATAATTTATCATTCCACATTATTTTTAATGTTATTTTTGCGTATGGCGATAATCTGTTTTGTTATTTGAAGAATAATAATTGGATTTTTTGGTATTTCATTTCAAAAAATTACTTTCTATTATATCATTAGAAAGGAATGGTTATGCTGAATAGTACAGGCAAGAAAAAGTTGTATGTTCCTATTTAAGTTATGGACCTACAGAGTATTGTTTTTTTCCCAATTTTTCCAATATTTTTTTTGGCGGCTTTTTATAACGCCGACGAATGAAAATGAAATATCACAGTAGTAGCAACTGTTATCAAGTGACGTATGGTTTCCATAGCCAACTTTTCAATTTTTGGCTTTCATTTTGCTTCCACGGCCTACTCGGTGAATTTCAATAATAATTTTTTTCTGATCTAGTTTCTGGTTAGATACCAACTTGTGATATGTCATTAGAAAGGGAATTGAATGCTGAATAAAGCGAAAAGAAAAAAAAATAGGGTTTCCATTTAAAATAAGAAAGTTGATGTTACTTCCGGTCAGACCGGAAGTTAACTTCGACATGTCAATATGCTCAAATTCTAACTCTTATGTCATTATATCGACGCTCCAAATTTCACAAACCTACTTCATATAATAACTGAGATATTCCGTAGGCAATACTTCCGTAGCCACCCGGTATGCTGGTGCAGATATCACTGCACTGCGAACAATATGCCCACATGACTGGCTGTATAACGGAGACAGCACTCCACCAGCACAACTAGTAACTAGGGTGGAAAATATGCAGGAAAATAAAGGAGTAATGTTAGCGGCCTTTCTAGACATAGAAGGGGCTTTCGACAACATTTCTATATACTCAATCACCAGAGCTCTTAGACACAGAGACATCGAGGAAGCATGTGTGACCTGGATGAACCCAATGCTAACGAATCAGTTGATAAACATGACAGTCTGTATCAGAGATCATGGTAGCTAGGGCGACCAGATGATGTCCACAGGGTGAAGGATCTTTACCTGGTTACGAGATAGATGGAATTGAAAAGGCTGAACGTCAACCCCAACAAGACAACCATAGTTGCATTCACCCCAAGACAAAAAACGTAGATAAAGGGGGAAGTCAAATATCTTGACTCCAAGCTAACCTGGAACCAACAAATATTACCAACCACATATGCTGCACTGGTTATACAGCAAGTTGGTCATTCCTTTCATTACCTATAACTTTCTGGTGTGGTCAAATCAACAACAACTGCAGCCATAGAGATACTTCTGGGAAGATGTCTTCATTTAGCTTGCACAAGTTTCGACTTCTGAGGACTGTCGTTCGTAGGGGGATGACAGCTGGTTAACGAAAAAAACAATTTTAAACAATTTTTTAAACAATTTAGTGGTGTAGGGGAAGGCAAGGTTTGGTGCCTCCAGATTGCAGAATACAACTTAAACGGTGGAACAAGGCATATAAGCTTCATAAGAATTCGAGGACATTTCGAAATGGTACTGATTCAATAACCAATACAGGGTGCTGATGCCAGATAGAACTGAGTGGGACGGCTCCCAGCTCAAGGATATTTCACAGGAGAAAATCTGTTATACAGATTGATCCAAGACTCGAAATGGGGCGGACTCATTAGTGTTCTGCAGTATTCTAGCATCAGCTACTTACTGAGTACCCATACCTTTCTCTTTCAGGCAGAGGTGTACATCATCATCCAATGCGCGTAGGAGAACAATACGAGAAATGCTGAAGGCGCGCATATCAACATCCTGTCGACAGTCAATCGACACCTAAGGCCTTGTGGAGCAATAAAGTGACGTCCAAACTGGTATGGAACTGCAAAGAAGAACTGAGAGCGCTGGCAGACCGGACAATGAGAAAACAGACGAACTCGAAAGAAGCGATTCGGAATATTCCTCAAACCAAGGTCGGATTCTAGGGGTACCAAAGTGTACAGCAAGAGAGCTTGTAAGAGACTGGATTGGGGATAAACTCAAAAACTACTGGGCAATAATCCCAGGAAAAAAGGGAAAGAATACATCAAAAGACCGCCCCACAAAAAATCTGCAGACCTGTTAGCGATAAACAGGTGCCAGCTAAGAATCTAAGAATGGAGACCTGACCTACAGAAAGTGCGGCAAGGATCCAGAAACAGTGATACAAGACCGCAAAAGACGGGCAATTGTCGGATAGCCATTCGGCAGTCCAGAATTATACAGTTCTCACTCAGCAAAGGACTTACAAACCTGTACAAGTCACAAAGGTACTGAGTGGGTGATGTGATTATACATTGGAGGTCAGATACAATAAATGTCACCGGAGGTAACAGTCAGACGGGCCTGAATGGGGGTGAAGTTTTTAGTGAGTATGCCTGGTATAGACTATCACAGTAGACCTTGAGATGTGAGGCTCATATCCTCCCCATAAAATGTTTTCCTCATCTCTAGCTTCACCTACGCTTTCTGAGGGTCAAATCAATCTGAAACTGAACACCGACGTAAGACCAACTGTAGCTTTCAGCCGACCCCTTATGCCCCACCATATGCCACCAAAAAAATAATCTCAACCTGATACATCAAATGCCCTGTTCACGTGTAATCGGTGGTATTAGCGTAGAATAAATACTATGACACCCTCCAAAAACTACCTTTTTGCTCTCTACAATTTTCTACACTTCTCCACAAAGTGTCAAAGTCTCACTTGGGTTTGTTGTTGCACACGTATCGCATGTTTTTACTGAATAACCCCCTTTTCTAGAAAAAATAAAAATTTCCCAAAATTCGGTAATTTTCATCAGAGAACCTGTCACCATAACCACCTTTTCGCTTTGATGCACGCCAAACGAGACGAGCGTTACGAGATGAAATTAAACGCAAAATTATCCTGCAACTGGCTCCATTTAGCAATTAACTTTCTCTTTGCGTCAATACGCAAATTTGTCATCGGACGCATTACGAGGCGTCGAGGCGTCCTTTTTGTGAAAGGCCACCTTTTGGAAGCGGGCCAGACGAATGTATGGATCGCGCTGTCAAAACACACCGAGTTACTTTCGGAAAATGAAAAGTCTGCTCCATTTTTCTTCGCGAACACCTACTCCCACGCCGTAATGCGCTAATTCCTCGGACGCATAAATCATTTTGACAATGGGGTTATTTTCTCTCGTAGATTGCTCGTGAATTACCTTTCGACGATATTTCTCGGTTTTTGTTTATGCTATAAATAGTGAAATTCGAGACAAACTATTGCGTAAAGAAAAAATATTCTACGTGGTGTTGAATCCTAACTTCGATCATCCGTATGAGTGTTTTCACTAACGTAAATACAGGGTGCCCAAGTTATCGTATACAGGCATTATCTCGCTTAATTTACAAAATAATTGAAAAATAGAAAAACTGCTTCGAAATGCATTGAAGTCTCTTCCTACTGACGTAAAAGAAATATTGCCTTCATATTTTATTCTAACAAACAGATGCTTTTAATGTCAAAAAATTAATGATAGTTATTCTATTTTATAGTGTAGAACATCAATCATTTGCAAACGGTACCTAGAATAATAAGTTTCAATTACAAAAATAATCTTGTTATAAGTACCTACAATGCCATTTACACTCAGTTCGGTCGAAAACGTTGACATGCTGCTGGTTCATGGTGAATGTAAGAAAAATACTCGACGAACGGCCCGTTTATACCAAGAACGTTTTCCCCAACGTCGTCCGGTAGCACACTTGGTGTTTCCTAGATTCTAAATTGGAATGGAGATTACGCAGCGGTTCATTTCCAAACAAATATCATGCACCACACCGAAATCCTACGCGAAATGATGATATGTTGGTGTTAAACCCCATACTTCCATTAGAAAAATTGCTGGAAAAAAACGACAAAAGCACCGTACATATGATTATGAAGACCCACAAATTTCACCCATTTAAAATTCATCTAGTTCAAAGACTGAGACCTAGTGATTTCGAACGAAGATAGGACTTTATTTCCTCAATTGATGGTATGATTGCCGATAATCCCTGGCTTTAAAATCAAAAATTTTGTAGTGATGAAAGCCGCTTCCATAATATTGGTGTAGTGAATACACATAATGCTCATTATTGGTCGAATGAAAATCCACGCTGGGTTCGTTCAACTCGTTTCCGAATAGTTTGAGACACACATGTGACGTATGGGTATTCAATTTGATTGGGCCGTACTTTCATAAGGGTAAGTTGACTGGAGCAAGGTATTTACATTTTCTTGTACACGAATTACCTGACCTTATGGAAGACATTCCTTTGGAACAACGGAACACGTATACTCTGGTAACAGGACGAAGTCCCAATCAGTTTTTTCCCAACTGAAAAATCGATACTTATGGATCTATAGCTTGGCCTTCCCGCTCGCCAGATCTGACACCATTGGACTATTTTTGTGGGGTCATCTTGAAGACTTGGTTCATTTGAATACAATCTGTGGACTTAAGATGATCACGAAGAACGCATTCGTGGATCATGTCGTAGCGTTACACCAGCTATGATTCTGGCAGCCTGCACAAGATTGCTTTCAACACATTTTGCATGGATTCTGCAAGAAATGATTTTGAATACTTGCTGTAATGTATTATCGTTTTTTGAATTGCAATTGTATATTAGTTGAAATTCATACTTCATGAAATGTTGATGTTTTTGGAGTTGTTAATAAAACAATTTTCAATGGCAATCTACAGGGGGTGCCATTTGAAAATAATAAGTGTAGCTACCACAGGGATGTCAAATGTATACATTTTTTATACGTCATTAGGAATGTACTTCAATGCTATTCAAAGCAGTTTTCTTCTTTTTTTATTATCTTGTCAAATGAGCGAGATATCGCCTGTATACAATGATTTGGGACACCCTGTATTCCCAGACAAATATATTTCATATTTATTACACTTTAATGAAGCATCTCGCTAACAGGAACTATACAGACTCGTGCGAAAAATAACTGGAAATGTTATTGTCTTAACGTCAAGTAGACAACTATTTAATGTTGGATAAGGCACACTATGCTTATTCATTGCTTTTTCCATTGGAAATGGAAATATCCAGATATTTTTTCATTCATAACACTCCAGTGAACAAGATATACCAGTACAAATCACTAAAATTTGAGACAAATAACAGAGTGAAAATAAAATATGCAATAGATTTGTCTGAGAGTGTATTAACGAATCCTTTCTTTACTAACCATAGAATTAAAAAATTTAAGAAAGTATCTCTTTAATTCTTCTATATATATGTCAATAATAGTACACTTTAAAGGCCATTTATAACCATAGGAAAAGTATTATGCCAACATTGATTCCATCATGAAGACAATAATAAAAATATATTTCATATCTACAAACACAAATCCTTTGACAACTTGCTGAAAGGCCGTCCACCATTCCTTTTTACCTAAAATCGAATTAAATTATTGGCATGACATATTTTACAAGCCATACCAAGAAAACGAATTGAACAATTTGTTGAATTCTAGACTTAGGAACAAACATTCCGCTGGGTTGGAGTAGGATCCAGAATTGGTAATCAAGAATCTGTTAAAGGTGATTGATTATGTAGCCATTGTCCATTTGTGACTGAGTGGGGATTTGATTGTGTAGAACATTTTTTGGTATCCGAAACATACCTCTGAACTGAATTTCGTTTCCTTCAACGAACAGGACACAAATATTCTCCATGCAGTTCAACAGAATAGCCAAATAAAAAACACGTTTGGTTAGCAGGGAACTTAAAATGGGTACCCCTCAAGGTTCGATATTGGGTCCTATTTTCTTTATTTTGTATGTGAACCACTTGGCTAATATTTAAAAGATCTAATACGGATTAACGAACAATTTTTACAAGTTCCAATGTTATGATAATTCAGAATCGCGCAATAAAAAAATTGAAAATTCAAGGGTAACATTGTGCAATAAAATTTGAGGGAAAATCTGGTTGTCAATGCATCGATACGAAATATCATGTAATGTAGTCAATCGTTTTTTCCGGTATTGGACCCAAGAACTATTACTATATGAATAAATTGCAGATATTTGTGTAATGATAAAAACAATATTTATTGTCCAATGCGATAACCATTCTCAGCTTTCCACTTACTCTACGATCTAATTTCGCTTCAATAAAACTGATTTTTAGCACCGAATGCGCTTCTCATTCACACCCAACTGGTTACGGATCTAAGATCTAATATAGCCGTTGACGAGCGGGGCACCAGAGAGGCCCCCCTGCTGAGGCGGCTGCCAATTCTCAACGTCGGCTTCGGTCGAGACGTTCCAACCAACACGAAATCAACAAGTGCTCGAACTTGGACGGACGCAGACTTGATTCCTGATGAAAACAAATTCGACATGTGTGTCTGGAGATGGGCTCCTTCCAACGCGACGATGATTACCCCTTTTTCAGTTAGCGTGAAGATTCAACAGTTTGATTGGGAGTCAAGGGGTGAAAATTGAAGGATACGCTTTCATATACCTACAGGTCAGTGCCCACACGTCTGTCAGAGGAATCGATAAAAAAGAACTTCGTATTGGATTTACCGTAATTCTTTCGTACGGAATATTGGGGGTTTCCAGTATCGTAAAATATGCACTTTTTATCACTTGACGTAATAGAGGGCAGTTTATAATATAGTTCTAACCATTAATTCACAAAATTTTGAAAAACTGATTTATTATTCAATACTGAATACGTGATTTCAGTATGCATAAATTCAAACGCTCCTAAGCTGTGCCGACATTGCCTTCATGTAATACGATTGGCTGAAGTTTGGGATTGCGCGGACAAAGCCGAGAGTGACAGAGGGACGCCGCAGTTGCCAAGTCTGTGTAAAATCTAGAAAGTAATTATGTGCAATGATGAATTGAACTCAATTGTTAGTAATTTATTAATGGCTATTCTCAAATTACCGTGAAAATGAAAATATTCGAAGATTGGGAAAGATGATAAAGGTATGCTGTCATGTTCCAGTCGAGTAGATACAACCACATAGTCTGTCAGAGAATTGCTGTTTTTTTAATTACCAAGCAAATATTTCAAGACTTCGAACAGAGGGACAAGTAGGTACATATATTATATACCAATGATATTATTAAGAAAGTGCAATAGTATATTCTGGTGAATCATATTTTTTTGCGATATGGCAACGCTGTCAGACGCATTATTTATTTTATCTGCAAGGCCATGCAACATTACGAGTATAACCAATCGAAACCTCTCGCATAAGTACGTCACGTTCCCGCCTCTTCTGGTCGTTTGAATTCGGTGGGTAATTTTGGCGTTGTTTTAAATAAGTTTTATCTCGAAAAAATTCGAAAACTGAACACAAGGTACTTATGAATGAAATACTTTTTCTGAAAATGACTGTAAACCCCATACGACAACTGAATATCCACATTTATACTGTCTTTCACTTAGGATACTTATACAGAGTGCATCAGTTTCAATTTCGAGAGACCTCATAAAGCCGTGCTGATGAGTAGGAAACTACAAAACAGCTGTCCACGGATGATGAGCTCTCGGAATTAAATCGAAAGCATTCTATTCACTTTATATTTACATTTTTCTGTCAAAATATAAATCTGTAGAGTTAAAAAATGTAAGGAGCAGTCTATTTTTCTAGTTTATTATGGGAGTTATTGGACAAAAGTTCGTATGAAAGTTGAACGGAATTTCGCCCTGCATCTTTTTGTGAATTCGAATGATTTTGTCATGTCATGTTTGATATCGTTAAAAATATCGTTTTTTTCTCAATTTGATAGTACTAATACTATTTCAACTCCCTCTATACATACAGTGTGTTTCCTACATTTGTTCCTATCTCTGTAATTTACCAACCTATTGTTTGTTTGAGTTTTGAAACTCGTGAAATGACAATTGGAATATGCCTGTCAATCTTCCGCTCGCATTTGACCACGTTCGAATCCTGGAAAACGAGAAAAATTTTCTTTTCATGGGAGTCGATAGGCAACGTAATTTGTCTAGATGCCAATCTCGTCGTCTGGTGCTTACTTGGAGTTCGCGCCGACCACCCGGTGGTCCTACAGCTGAAAAACGAATACGCCACCAAAAATCAGTAAGTCGCCCCCGAGCGCCACGGCAAATAATAATAATAGCGGTCCTCTACCCGCACAGGCTATGCCTTTGGGTACACTGTATGAGTGTTTATAAGGGAGTATTATTATTATCAATCAGATTCATAACATCACTGACAAGAAATGATGACTCTTGATGCGGCACAAATCTCAGCCGGACGAGTGCAGAAGATCGTCATTCTTGGTTTACTTAGTCTACATGATTCTTGGACCCCAGCAATCAACCACCCGGCGGTCGTGGGGACTGACTGTCAGGGTAAATAAAACCTGCGCGACACTTGAATGTATCCGGGCTCCCGAAAGAGGGCTCGACTGGGATATTACCAATGGAAGCGGGAGTAACTTACTACCCTGTATGGGTAGAGGACGGCTAATATTATATTCAAGTGAAATTGTCACGTTTCAGTGTAACTGAAGTAAGACTTTTCATTTATTTTCTTGTTCATTTCGTGCACGCAATTATTATTTTTGCCGTGGCGTTTAAAGGCAACTCACTGATTTTCTGAAGGCGTTATCATTTTCTAAACTGCAGAAAAACTA
This sequence comes from Chrysolina americana, assembly GCA_958502065.1. Classification (NCBI taxonomy): domain Eukaryota; kingdom Metazoa; phylum Arthropoda; class Insecta; order Coleoptera; family Chrysomelidae; genus Chrysolina; species Chrysolina americana. The sequence goes on along the minus strand of OY293416.1, from coordinate 57,698,646 downwards.
GGAAAAAGCTTCAGCATCACCCCGGGTGGACAGTGGGCACTTGAAGCAAGTATTAGACATCGGAATTGGTATCTGGGAGAATTTTTTTTTCCATACCGGCCTCGCACTTGATTCACTGCTAGCAGTAGATTCTACAGCCTCATGCTATGATTTAACGATATGATTTTTTTTCAGTGTGGCATAGATGTCGTCTCGATTACCCGCCCTTACATGTCAGATGTAATTAAATGCCCATCACGGTGTCAGTCAGGAAGTTAGTGCTATTTATATCACATTATTTATACTTGAATAATTGGAAAATAGGGTATTTTGTCAAAGTAGATATAATGGAATTATCAATTTTGTTAGTGTATATTTCAGTTAAAATATATTGAGCAGGTGGGAGCTCTGGAATGGTAAAGTAAAAGTATAGCTCTATCTATCATGTTCGTTGTATTTTTCATTATTACTATCATCACACTTTCTCAGTAACCCCGTTCGTTGAAATCAATTCAATTCCATCTAAATTTTCTTCATACAGTATCCTGAAATATAGTTTCATTACTTTAATGAACATCTATGTTCCTATTCATTTGTCTTTTATTATGTAAATTACAAGATTTACATGTGTCATGTGTGTACTACTAGGAAACTAATATTGAAGAATATTTTCACTCTGTAAACCCGTCGAATGTAATTTTTACTACTCATAATATTTGCAACGCTGTTGAGGGTCGTTGTGATCATTCATTAGCATCTTGAATCCCATTCCCTAGTAATAAAAATCGTTAGCATTCAAAACACACATTCGATTCAACCCGATATCACTTCCTACATCCCCCCAATTCTCACCGGTATTGAAGGAGTTTATGAAATGATTATCCTATCAACGGTCCCTTGAGACATTAAAAAATGCATTATTTAATATTTGTTGATTCAGTATCGCCTTTCCGACAAAAATAAGCCTCAATGAATGTCAATAAAACTTTTCATCGAGTGGATTTTTTTCTTCTGAATGAATATTACAGTTGAAGAATGAATGAATATTGTCCGCTGATGTCATAACATGAAGGATACTTTTGTATCGCATTTTAATAGAATTAACGCACAAAGCAGACATTTCGTTTAATAAACTAAAATTAAATTGCTTCTTCCGAGATGTTTATCACAAAGATTGTCCATTTTCATTAGGTATTATATATTAAAAGTCAAACTTGCCTTTCATTCACAATTTTCAGTTACTCAGGTTCACAAACAAGGCTGAGTACAATACACCCGGGGTGGATAGAATTTATTCCGATATTTCCACAATTCTGTTTCATTATCTCTAGGTTGAACAATTGTTTCCAAGATAGAATTATTTGCATGATCTGGTATTGATATATTTTTCACAAGAGTTCTTTCAGAATCGAATTTGATTACTTATAATATAAAAATGAATAGAATCAGAAGCCGCTAATAGGCGGAGTATTATCATTATTATATTGTATATGTACAAAAACTTCCCCTGAAAAAATAATCGACCCGACACCAATTAACAATGTATTTTTCAGTCAATGTTTTCCTGTACTGCCCGTACCTCCGAAACTATTCGTTATATTGAACTTTAGCGCAATGGTAACTTTTAATCAGCAAACTTCCTCCAAACAATATAAAAAAAATTCAGGCAATCCCACATACATTACTTTTCCATAACGTTTAAGTGCGGGGTCCTCTAGGATAGAAACTGTCTTACCTTTCAAAAAAATTTACTTCGGACGATATGACTCAAGTATAAGTATAATCACCATGTTCATTTTCTATGTCGAGTTAAAACAATAGTCGAGACAAACGTCAAAAAATATTTTTCTAAAATAAGTAATATGCTTAGCTTAATATAAATAATAGTGTTGAACTGTCTTAAAATGTTTTTCCAAATCGAGTAATTGCTGTAATCAATGAAACAAAATAGCAATTGTTGACAATTATGTCAAAGTGATAGTTGTTTTATTTTAGAGTGACTTTTTGTTCGAGTCAGCGACGATGAACTAAGCAGTACCCCTCCTAACTTGACAGATGCGGCCAGTTCAGTAATTTCAAATCTTTTACCGGAGAAATCGAGGCGCCACTATGAAAATGCAAATCAGCAATTTAAAGAGTGCTGTGAAGCAAATGAAGCAAGAAAAATATCCGAAAATGTACTGTTGGCATATTTTGCAGAGAAGTCTAAGAAGGTGAAATCTTCCACGTTATAGGCAATATACATTTTTTTTTTAATTGTTGTGGATTTTAAGAAATTTACCAAATTGGTTCCAAATTTGAAAAAAACTGTTGGAAACCATAATTTCATTTTGATTGATAAAGTACTCGATACAAAAACGAATATAAAACAAACTTTTACAGTTTCAAATTTAGATTATATTGATATTTTTCAAAAATATGCGGATCTTCTTCCAAATTATGCAACCAGTCGCCGATTGTTTTTAAAGTATAAAAATAATAGATGTTTTAACCAATTTGTTGGAATAAATTGTATTGGAAAGGTGCCTAGCACATCTGAAATTAACAGAATTCTGATGCCTACATTGTTCATTGTTTTCGGAGAACATCAGCTACACTCCTTGCTACTGCGGGGGCCGATATATGTGTTTTCAAATGACATGGAGGATAGAAATCTTCGACCGTAGCCGAAGCATACGTGGAAGATTCAATCAATGATAAAATTCATATAGGAAAGGGTTACCTATCTATCGGGGATTTTGTCTGTGGAAGAAGGCTTTTTTGCTACCCGAGCATACGCAAAATTTTATTTGCTTTATCGAGGGTGTGCAAATTGAGGTTTTCTTCGATGTTTAATAAACATATCTATATAATTAAAATGGAAAAATAGAAACGAAAAACTTGACAAGAATTTTCTTGTATCCTTCTTCCACAGACCGAATCCCCGATAGATAACACTTTCCTAAAGAATAAGCCGGTCGATATAATTTCCTTTTTATGAAATTCATATGTGAAATGACAAAAATGCCACCGTTCTTGATGTGATGTTATTGAACATCCAGTCTGTGAGAAACAAGGTTGATGAGCTGACTTTACTCCTGGATAATTACGGATACCCGGACATAGTGCTTCTCACAGAACATTGGTTGAAACCTGAGGAGCCATTTTTCCGGCCTAAATGTAAGTTGATCTCCAAGTATTGCCTCCAAAGGATTACTCATGGAGGCACTCTAGCTCTAGCTAAGGAAAGTCTACAGTGTTGTTTCAAAAAAGGCCGATTCTCACTTGGCGTCGCGACGCGATGCGGCACGTTGCGGCAGCGACGCGTTATTTTTTTGCCTACGTCGCGTTAATGAAACGTGGCAGAATTTCGTTCGGCAGTTCAGCCAGTTCTCCACGACTGTCCGGGAGGTTTTTCGATAAAAGTTGCAATGAGTTCTTCAAGTGAGGAAGACGAAGTTTTTGCCCTGGCAATTGCTTTACATAACGAAGAGAAAAAAAAGAAGAGACAGAAGCGAAAATATTGGGTGAATAAGATTTGGAAGCACAGGCTAGAAGAAGGCGAGTACCTACCATTTGCTGCCAGGAAGAATTATGGATGACGAAGTATAATTTCACAAATACATGAGAATGACAGCCCGAAAATTTAATGAACTACTGCTGCTTTGCTGCTTTTCAGTTCTCACTTAGCGACGCGACGCTGCATACAACGCTTTTGGAAGCGTTGGTTTGTTACGGGTCGCTACGCTGCTGCTCTGCTTCGCTAAGTGGGAATTGCTGCATTTGAAAACAAGTGCACTTTTCGAACCCGCATTTTGCAGCTACGCGTCGCGACGCCAAGTGAGAATCGGCCTTAACTTCGACAGATGTGATGAGTTAGTTGTGGAGAAAGAGTTTGAATTCTCAATTATTCATTCCGTTGAACTAAAACTTTATATACTCTGCCTCTAGAGGCCCCCTTCACAAGACATTAACATTTTTCTTGAGAGGATGGAAATACTTCTGTCCCAATTACCGATAAACTCTTCCATAGTTATTACAGGTGCCCTAAATATAAAATACACAGATGCTATCAAACCTACTAGACTCATTCAACCTAATCATGCATGTAGAATCGCCAACAAGAATTTGAAGCTCTTCCGCCACAATTATTGATAACTTATGTTCAAATGTTGACAAAACTAACTGCTCAGTTGTAAACTATGGTTTATCTGATCATAAGGCCATATTCTGTAATCTAATATTTGATAAAAAAAAAAAACAAAAAACAACCCTACACGACGAGGTAGAATATATAGTAAATCCAATTATAATAGGTTTTCACAACTTTGTACAGATACAAACTGGTATACCGTTATTGAAAAGGAAGATCCCTTGAATGAATTTCAAAAATTAGCTTCAAATAATTTTAATAACGCATTCTCCATTAAAATTGTAAAGAACAAAAAATGGAAACCGTGGTTAACCAAAGGATTGAAAATATCGACAAACAATATGCGTTCTCTCCACCATATAAGAAAACATCTTGGCTGTAACAATCCTCATTTTATTCAATACTACAACAAATATAGAAATACCTACTGGAAAGTAATGAAAGAAGCCAAAAACATATATTATGCAAACAGAATAGCACAAGAACAGAAAGAAACATGGGCGATTATCAATGAGCTGCGAGGAAAAAATAAGGTTGATTCAGTGAAAATTGAGTTAAGCTCTGACGAACTGAACACATTCTACTTCTTGATAGCAGCTGAACTTGCTGAAAAAATTACGACCAGAACGGATCCAATGGAATATTTGAAAGCGACTCCCATTCAAGAAAACTTCTTTTTCATACCAACGGACATATATACAAAATGAAAGAATTCTTCAGAGAAATACGGAAAAAAACCTCCTCTGGTTGTGATGTCATTTCTCTGAAAGTCTTTGAAAAATTGCCGGATATTGCTTTGAATGTCCTGGCAGATGCCATTAATACATTGTTAGGCAGAGGGTCTCATCCATCTTGCTTAAAAATCGCCACAATTATCCCTATACATAAAGGGGGAGACCATAACAATCCTGCAAATTTCAGACCGATTTCCTTCCTACCGATACTCTCAAAAATAATAGAAAAACTAGTGAAAAAAAGAGTAACTTCCTTCCTTAAGAAATTCAATTTACTGAGTTCACAACAGTTTGGATTTCAAGACTCAAAAAGCACCCAGGATGCTATAGTTGCATTCCTTGAAAACATTTACCTCATTATAAATGAAAGACAGGCGGCTGCGGCAGTGTTTTGCGATCTCTCCAAGGCTTTTGATTGTGTGAGTCACCCAATACTGCTGCAGAAGTTTATGGATTCAGAGGGGCGGCACTTTCTTGGTTTAAATCATACCTATCAGAACGTCGCCATAGTGTCTTACTCAATGAGGTGAAATCCAAAGAATGTGAAATCAACTGTGGTGTCCCACAAGGATCGATTCTGGGACCGGTTTTGGTCCTGCTGTATGTAAATGACTTGGCCAGAGTGGACATCCAGGGCCAATTCACTATTTTTGCGGATGACACCACAATCCTATGGTATAACAAAAGTATTACGGATCTACATGACCATATCAGCGTGGACCTAATCAAAGTAAAGAAATGGTGTGATGCCAACATCCTTTCGTTCAACATAAGCAAAACGAACATTATTTCATTCAAATGTGATATCAATGAAATCCGATTGGAGAGTGAAACAATTGCAAGAGAGGCAGGTTTTTAGTTGATGGTGAATTAAGATTTGAAAGCCATATCAATAAACTAAGCAGACGGCTGGCAGCAGGCTGCTATGCTGTACGAGTTGTCTCTAATGAGCTAAATTGTGCCAATGCTAGAACGGTCTACTGCATTGATTGAGGCCCACCTTAGATATGGTATTGCCTTTTGGGGGTTATGTTTACAATATCTCTTTGATATGGTCTTTGTCTTGCAGAAAAGAGCGATCAGGTATTTATGTAAAGCCAAATATCGCGATTCGTGTCGTGGATTATTTTTGGAGCAGAGAATTTTAACCCTGACATGTCTTTTCATTCTGGAGACAGTATCTCATACACAAAAAATAAAAAGGTAAGGCAAAATCTACCTCAACACATAATACACGATTATCACTCCATGTACCACTTCCAACGCCTATATCCTCCCTATCACAAAATTCACTGATATTTAAAAGCAGAAAAAAATTCAGTCATCTTCCAAGCACCATAAAAGAAATACAAAACGGTAATCACTTCAGAAAAAAAGTAAAACATAAACAAGAATATACTTATCTAACCCTGTATCATACTGGATCACTGGGAACTCGCTAATAGGTTTCTATAGTTTTCTTTTTTTCTCTTATTTTTGTTATATGCAAGGCGCAATTTTTACTCGCTAACTAAACTGTAAACATATATACATAAACTTATTTATTTATTTGTAATGTTGAATTGACTTTGCCGCTGCTGTAATCTAATCTCGTCCTCGTCTAGTATTAATTTTCAATTTTACAACTTATTTTATTTTATTTATTTATGTCAAATTACCTATTGTAGTGTATGCTTAAGCTTTGTCAACGAGAATTGTATTCTTCCGATATTAAAGCGTATTTTATTTTATTTTATTTTATTTTATTTATCTTATTTTACATTGTATTTATGTCAAATTACCTATTGTAGTGTATGCTTAAGATTGGTCAACGAGAATTGTATTCTTCCGATATTAAAGCGTATTTTGATTTGATTTAAAATAAAATTTTAGACTGTAAAATTTTAGGATCAAGTGCCATCACTTCTACGGCAGTTGCTTTCAAGTCAAAAACCTTCAAACCAAAACTACGATTTTACGAGCTAAATCGGAATCTGGTCTAGGAATATTGCTTCGTGTACTGGCCGCATCATTAACATTTCAAATAATAAATAAAATTAGGTAGTGTGAAATTTTGTCACAATTTGAAAAGTATTAAAAATCCTCAATTAATGTTGAACATTTGGAAATAAATTTTTTCTTGGATTTTCGGTTGATTGAGGACTATAAACGTTGAAATATAATAATCTCATATAGTTTACATGCTATGCGCGAAGTATGCATTTCATACACTATTTCGCTCACAGTTTCGTGGTAGATAACGTAGGAAAAAAAAGGGTTATCAATGCGCGAACCTTGTAATTTTTTGACGTTTGTAGAAGAAAAAAAGAGATCGACGTGATCAATTGAAGTCTATTATCGTTTGACTGATATCGATTTTTTGATATTTCGTAGTTTTCATGAAATTTACTCCAAAACATAAACTAATTAGGGCATGATCAAAATTAGTAGCGTTAGTGACAGTGATATTCAAAATGACATATTGTAGCACGATGAAAAACTTGGTTTAAATTCTTGCTAAGCCCTACGTTTGGGTTCTTATGTACTGAGAGTGTCCTAACATGAATTTTTATATCAACACAATCTCGAATGGATAATGTTTCTAATCCGTTAACCAGCTGTCATCCCCGTACGAACGACAGCCCTCAGAAGTGCGATTCTTAGCACGAGACCAGTGACCATGCTGGGAATCGAACCCACGTCCCTCTGAATGATAGACTAGCGCTCTACCATCATGACCACTGCGGCCCATATACTATAAACTATTTATATCTTCTGAGGTAGGATCAATTTCGAGTTATCTATTTTTTCTGATGTTTCTGAAATCAAGGTTTTTGGATTTGATGTTCCAATATTTTCCGAAATTTCGTCTCTAAATTTTTCAATACACCTCGAAACCGGTATGTAAGTAGTCAAGTCCTTGATCATGTCAGACAGGATTCTGCTACTTGATACAGAAAGCTTTTGTGGCGGTCTCCCAGATTCTAGGGAGAACGCTGCACGGATATCTGTCAGATTTAATTCAACGTCCGTCGTGGATTAGCCAGGGAAGTAGTTGTTTTCTGTCAGATATCTGCCTAAATTGAGGAGAGAATAAGGGGTTTTTACTTAAATTTCTGTCTCTCTCCTAAAGCCATCAGACGTTGTCTGATATTTCAAAATCAAAAGTGTTCTTCATTAGAGCAACTCATTAAACCGCGTTATCGGTATATGCCATGTGATTCGATCCCCTTTCAGACCTATGCATTTCACGTTTCTCTCTTAAAAGCACGGCCTTTCTATCTATCCATTATTCTTTCCTTTTTTTTTCAACTCATCCATAGAACTAATCGAGACCACTTCGATGTGAATTACCCTTTCGGTCTTCTTTTTTCGAATTGAAATTATTTTTGCAGCTCGCCTAGAAAATGTAATTCCGCTGCAGATTGGCCGATTGCTACAGGTACGTGAGTCTCATTTGAAACAACTGATTATACTCCTAACACATGCGGAACATGTAACCGACGGAGGAGAATTAAGTTCTGAATCAAACTAGAGGTGTCGGTTTACGTATTTTGGAATCTCAAATTAGATTCGATCAATTTCAAGCTTGAGAAACACAAATTTGATTGATATAAATCAATACGTCCCATCGAGATCATAAATGAAAATCATAAGAAAACAAAAATTGTAGTAGTATATATGTGAGAATGCAAGGCAAAGAATAGAGCTAATAGATCTGATAATTTCAATGGCTGCATGAAACTCTCATTTGCAAATCTGATAAAGTCTACTCGAAAGAAAGAGAGAGTAGAAATTTATAGTTCAATGTGCTTGAATATCGCCAGCTCCATAGAAAGAGGAAGATATCCTGACTTAAATTCTTCTTTTCGAAAAAACTTATCAACATCTTCAAAAAATATGAGTTTCGTCATATCATTTTTGGATTTGGGTAAGGATTCTGATGGAGAATTTGGTTTAGTCAACTTAGGTAATACATGTTACATGAATAGCATCCTGCAAGCGCTATGTAACAGGAATTTTTCCGAGCTGTTTTTGAGGTTACAAGACCTTTTTGCCTTGCTGCAGTTCGCCAATGAGTCTTCCTTGTCACCAAATAATATATCAATCATTTGAAGGCCCTCCTCTCCGGCTTCCTTCCAGAACATCAACAAAATAGTTCAGAATTCCTGGTGCATCTACTGGATTCGCTTCATGAACTAGAGACCAACTTCAATTCAGTCTGTGCTGAAGATGGAAGAGCATTAGAAATACCAACCGTGGTGCAGTAGTCTTTCGAAGGAGAGACGTTGAGAATATCATGTTGCGGAGAGTGTGGGTCCAAGAGCGAGCGGGTGGACTCTTTCAGGGACCTCCAGCTTTCAATTCCGAACCACTCCGAGAAACTAACCGCACAGGCGTTGTTGGAAAACTACCTGCAACCGGAAAAATTAACAGGCGATTTGTGGAATATTTTGACCGACAGCGAGAAGAAAACAAAGATTTCGATAGTGCCGGCTATTTTGATACTCACTCTCAAATATTTTCGTTATGATCCAGCATCACATCAGTGTACCAAACTACTGCAATCAGTAACTTCGGACGAGCGCCTCATTCTGTATAGTTATGGCATTCCAACTCAACGATTTCATGTATATACTCACGTAAAAAAGATGTTTGTATCTATCATCAATATTCGTCCTTACCTGAAACAGAACACAGCATCAAAATGTTTGATCGTAACGTGTTCAAATGAAGAAGGCATTGTTGGGTCAGAAATGAGAAACATCTTGCAATGGAGAAGATGAACTAGTGAAGCAGCTGTACTTTCCGAAAAAGACAAAGGGTTTTCGAAAAAGTTGGATAATTGGTTCCATTAACGAAACTGCAGGATAGAGATCCAAACATTGCAAGCCACGATTACCATGGATAAAAATTATTGATTCAAATAATATGGGAGCCTTCACTGATGAATACAAATATCCTCTGAAGGATTTTCATTCAAGATACGCACTTGAAATTGAGTCTTCTTGGAAGAACGTTGCACAAATATCTGTCAGATGTAGTTCAATGTCAGTCGCCGTATTAGCCAGGGAAATAGTTGTATTCAGAAAAATGTTTGCCTCATTTTTCCACTTGGTGGAAATGTGTGGAGTGAAAGGGTACTTCGACTTAGTCGATTTTATTCGTTTCATTATCGTGATAATCCCCAGCACATATTTTCGAACTTGGTTCGAATTGATGAGGAATAACTATTAAAAAATTCATGACAACGAATGGAATCAGAGAACGCTTTGGTAGTACTTCGCTGAAATTATCTCAGTAACTATAACATGTAATAACAATACTATCTTAAACTCATTACAATTCCTCAGAGGTGACATCACTCGTTTTATAGACTCGTGATGTTACATGAGCCCACATGGTAACCCCAAAAATAAACATAACAGATTAACAAACACATTCATATAAAATCTTACTAAATAATCAGATTATTTTTAATGAAATGTCCTTATTACGTGTGGGACTGATGATATACAAGCCCAGAAATCAAAATAGTGGTTCGATCAAGTAGCCTCCAAGATCACCAGATTTATGACCGAATGATTCATTACTGGGGATTTCTGAAAGAGACGCCAGATAATTTCAAAGATACGAGATGATCTTAATGTAATGGATTTGACCATTATTATGCACATCAAGAATATTTATTTTAACCATTATTTTTTGTTAGATATAGATTTTTAGATTACTTATGGTAAAAAAGAAACACAGAATTTATTTTCATAAACGAAATAATTTCGTATACTTTTTCTGAAGAGCTAGAGGTATACTCCAACAATATGATTCTGGGGATCCGTGGCGACAAAAAGAGACTGAAAGACCACAACCATAAGAGTAACCAAAACAGTGACCTCTCGAAGCCTTTCAAGGAGAGCCAAGCCAATCGCCACAAGGGCGACTATCAGAGGAACCTCCAAGGGTTACTCTGAGGTGGCCACGCTAAAAGCGGAGGCGGGCAGCTCAGAAAAAGGTACCGAAGGTTCCCCCAAAACACAAGTTGACAAGGGAATCTCCCGAAAAACACCTATAACTGTCTCACTGGGAATTTGGAGGCTAGAAAGAAAGTAAAGATCTCAGGTACAGTCTGGTCTGTCTGTTGCAAAAGGTGTCTAAAAAAACACACTCACAAGGAAATCGGAGCGAAGAATTCTGAAACCCATTCAAGGGGAGCCAAGCCAACTGCCTCGACTGGAGGTGACAACCGTAGTGCGAAGACAGAAACCTCGGAAAAGGAAACCACATGAACCAAAGGTACACCTAAAAGACAAGTTAGTAAGGAACCTCCAAATGGACACCCACAACCACCTCCCTGGTGACTCAAAGGCTAATCCTCTGCAACCCATTCAAGGGAAGCCATGCAATAGGACACGACCGAGGAACACCCAAGGGTGCTTCTGAGGTTGCAACGCTGCAAGTAAACCAGAGGAACCGAAGGAACACCGAAAACACAAGTTAGTAAGGAAACACCCGAAATCACAGATTGTTTAAAATTGTTGTTCAGGTGAAGGAAGCCAACCCATTTCCAATCAACTGATGCCAAATATGTGTTTACACAATGCAAGCTGAGAGGCCTACATACACGAGCTTCAGAACATGCCCACCCAAGCCTTGAAGGAGATACTGATACCAAAAACAATAATTGAATATTGAAAGTCGGCCATCAGACATAACACGAATCCTCTCGCGCATCAATCTGTGTTTGACATAAGTAGTCGAGGGAGCAGCAGACTCTATGTACATTCCTATGATGTTCGATTCATATGGTACGATAATACGGTTTGAAATTGTCAAACCTGTATATGGCAAACAGCAGTGGTACCAACAGTGGTACCTGTGGTACACCGGATGTAATGTCTAGAATTGAACTCAGTTTGTTCTTCCTTCAATCCATCCGTGACTCGAAGCATAAATGAGAATGTGTCGGCTTTTTCGTTGTTCTTCAACCATATACAGTGCGGCCTTTAATAGTCCCTCCCTGTTAACTTTTGAACGGTTTAAGGTACAAACATAAAAAACGGTTTGGAGGGTATCACCAATACTACTTTTTGAAATAAAACACATTGGGATTGCTTGATAAATGGCGCGGGGGGCACAACAACCAAAATTTTTTTTAGAATTTAATTTTTACGTTTTTTCACAATATGCCCTCCCGCGCCATCTGTCGAGCAATCACAAAGTGTTTTATTTCAAAAAGTAGTATCGGTGATACCCTCCAAACGGTCTTTTTATGTTTGTACGTTAAACTGTTCAAAAGTTAACGGGGGGAGACTATTAAGAACTGCACTGTATATTGGAACCCAGGGTTAGTGTTACTCCACTGGGATCTTCAAGACACTACAATATTTGATAGCAGTCTAGATTAAATCTCTGAGTTTCAGCCTATACATCATACATATGCACCTAAAATTGCTCTGTGAAATTATAGAACTTTCTCATTTCGAACTATTTTTACATTTCTATATTCATGAAATGAAATAGTCCCTCATTATACCTATTTTTCGAGAATATAATTACCAACATACTCGACTCGGGAACGGAAATATAACAATTCAAGTAATAGGCCACTTTGTCGGATATTTAAATGAAAAGGTATTAGGCCAACTCGCAGAAGAATACAGTAAAGAGATTTTATTTCAATGCAGAAATGCAAATATACGTACAGTATGCATGACAAGCAAGGAATATACTGGATTTTTGGAAAATATTCGTTATCGAATGGTATTTCAAATATACAAGCGATGATCTTTATGCTGGCCAGGCTACTTAACTTTATTTCAAAAGGGAACAAATTTAAAGGACATCGATGAATTTGCATATTTTTTCTTAAAATTTAAGACATCCATAGCATGACTTCTCCATTCATTGTCATTACCTGCCGTTTTTCTATTCATTCTTTAAATTCGACAAACGCTTGTTCATCGTGTTTTCTGGATTTCGTAGGCAATAATAATTGAAGAGTTGCATCTCGACACCAAACTGCTATTTTAAAACTTTGACTGGAGTTTCAGTGATCATCTTCTTCAGGAAAGATAACAATAGTATATTGTGCAACAAGTGCAGAAAAGTGCTAATTTCTTACGAGTTTGAAAAAGTTGCGGCACGAGCGCAAGCGAGTGCTGCAATTCAATCGAGTGAGAAATTTCATTTCTGCTCGTGTTACACACTATATATACTTTTTCTACAACACCCTTTTTGCTAAAAATAATACTATACTATAAACTGTTTGTATGCATTTTCATTTTCATATTTTCCTCTTGAAGTTGAAGGTAGTAAATTCAATGACAATGAATTAACTTGTTCTCTTAGTTCTGGCGGAGTATTTTCAATTTCAGAACTGTCGCTATCCATTTTAGTTCAATCTCATTAAAATATGACGGGACAAGAATATTTTACGAATATTTTATGCTTGACGTTTGTTGACATTCAAATGATTCGATAGATGTTGCTCCGTTGCCTAGCAATGGATAGTGTGTATGTGGGTATTTGAGACAGCAGTAGTGATGTCTATAATTTTTGTTCAAAATATTATGAATTTGTACGACAATTTCCCTCATATCATATAAACCAATAGACTTTGTCTATTCATTCTTGAGGCTGCCTGATCGAATATCCCTTCGAAATGCAGAATTTTCAAAATATACTTTCACCTTGCTGTCACGAAAACTGTATTGCTTAGAAATTAGGTACTGAAAAATGTTGGCACAGAAATGTCACTTTGTGGCACAGAAATGTCACTTTGCGGCACAATAATGTCAAATTTCAATTATTGTGAGAAATAATCATGTTTGCGAACGTAAAACTATGCAGAAAAGCATGTTTTGGAGTGTGGTTGTAGAAAAACAGTATGATAGCCTGCCAAGTTATGCAAATACTGTAACGATCTTGGAAAAATACCGAACCGCCCAGAATGGTCTGACTGTCGATATATAAGGAAATAAGACTGTGGATATATAAGAGAACCCAATAAGCTGAAGGAGAGAGTTTACAAACAATACTTACATAATTTACTATAATAGAATTTATATTTCATAAGTCTAAATAAATTAGTGTAGTAAAGTTGATTTTAACCACACTACGGATATTTATTTTAAATCTCAAATAATTCTATTTCATTCATGTCGAAATTATGGATAAAACTGTAAGTGTGTTCAAGATGCATTTCAACCAATTAAGAAAATTAACGCTCGAACTACCGTTCTCATGTTTAAACATTATTTTTTGCATGGATAAAACACACAATTTACATTTTGTTCTGACCGCGGCTATCACCTTCTCTAAAATCATTAAAACTAGTAAAGAAATATCGGGAAATGTTGAATGGTTGCTGTTTATTTTTGATTATTCATCGACTCGAATTGTAAAAATTTGTAAATTGGTGAAAAATACAAGAAAATAGTTCTGCTCCTGATATAATCCTTGCGGAAGCTGAAGAAGCAACATGCCAATTATTGGCGGCCAAGTAAAAAAAAATTCCGAATTCATTGAATGGAAAAAAAACGGAGAGTAATGAATAAATGAGAAAGTCCTGCTTTATGGAAAATGGCTTTTGATTAAATTTCTAGAATTGTTGTTATATTGTAAAAAAAAGACTAGTTTTCGAGATACAGGGTGTCAAAGATGAAAAGTGAGGCTTTATGTTCAGAATTTTTAGCAATTCCGAGAAATTGACAAAACTCCACAATGATAGTACAATTCAATTTTCTCTAGTTTCTTTGGAAATAGGGCTCTCTACTGAAAGATATTTCATTCACCACGAACATAAGGTATTGCATTCTTGGAATAGGTACTAATGTAGTCTAAATATTTGTCAACAAGAATTGCTTGAAAATAGCCCATTTCCGACTCCGAGTATATGTGGTAGATATCAATAAAATCCGTATATTCAAAAGTATGTAGCAGACAAATGATCCCGGAGACCAATGCTGATATTGACGACGATATCTCGGACACTTCAAATAATTTTTTTCTATTTCAAATAAAAATTAAATTAAAAATAAAATGAAACTAAATAAATATCAATTAAATATGAGTATATAAAAAAAAAACAAAACCAAACCCATACAAAATGAGATGAGCCTCTTTGCACGCAAGGTAATGTGAGAAATCAGTAATGTGAGACACAAGACAATCATTGTACACATGCCACGAGTCTGTGTAAGGATATCTGCAGATACTCGTGTAGTGTCCGCTGTAGGTTGTCCCAGTGTGAATTGATATTGCATAGAGATTGTAACAGCAAGAGACTACATTTTCAGCCGCATAACTCCTCATATCTAAACCCTCTAAAGAAAAATCAACGGCATCATTCAATTTTTCTATGAATTTGTCTGTCGAAGAAAAACGTTTCAAATGGAGTAGAATTTTAGGAAATTTTTGAATCGATACGGATTTCGTGCACTTCCTTCTTTCTTTGCAATTGGAACATGGCGGTTTCACCATCCAGAGTTTCCTCACTAGTAAATAAATCTAAACAATGTGACAACTTCAGTTTGCTTTTGCTCTGCAGAATCGACAGAAAGGTCCCAGAATGGATCAAACGTAATTGACCAATGTCCACAATATGTACACTTTATTGTGGATTTCAGTTGACCAACAAAGTGTTCTACAAACATGGAGTTATCTATCTTCAGGAAATTTGACCAAGTCTCTGCTCCATTTTCACTGTCACTTAAATGAATTTCTGTCGAGAAGTGATTAGGTTTCTCAGTAATCCTATTAACGTCAGCATGTAGGCCCTGCAGAATGATCCTCAAACATTCCTGGTCGTCTTGTTGAGCGTTAACTATTAAATGTCTGTTTCAAATAATGTATCTAATGTATCTTCTGACCATAGTTCTTCATCGCTAAGGATTTGAATAAAGCTCCCTTCATTCTTGAGGTACTCGTATTTATATCTTTCATCATTTCTTGAATAATCTAACAACCATCTAATAGTATTGGATGAACATTGGATAACACTCTTCAAACTGAACATTATATAAAAAATTCATGAAAATTAACCGATTCTTTTCCGAAATACAGGGTATTTATTAACAAATAATTTTTTATAGAAACTTGGGGTGTTTCTTTTTATTCGCCCTGTACACTTGGAATGACTATGCGTTCTCAAACCAGTACAAGCTTGATATTTATGGAAACGAAGTGAATTATGATAAAACAAAGAACAAAATATCTATTAATATGAATGTTAATGTCAATATTAATGAAAAATAAGTATCGTGATTGATTCAAGATTGTATTTATTCCACTATTGGAATTAAATAATTTCAATATTCCACTAGTGGATAAAGTGGTATTTTATAAGATTCATAAGTGTGGATAAAATTTCAATTATAAGGTGATTGTTATTGTTGAAAACAATTGGGGATTAATAACTATTATTTATAATGTGCCATTTTGACAACACGGAACCTGTACCCGTTATTGAATGATATAATTATAGAACGAAACATCATTTAGTAATATAACGTCAGCCTCCAGTCTGCAGCTGACTAAAAAAATAAACACAGAGAATAATTAGTCAACAACACAACGATAACTTCACCGATGTAGTAGATAAAAAGCTTAGACAAGTTTAACAAACCAAAAATTAGTCACGCATCAAAACAAACTATTGGTCTTATCTTAAGATTGAAATTTTCCTTTGAATACATATGTGAATGTTGGTCATGAAAATCGAAATGGTCCATTTCGAAATACAGCTTGTATAGTTGAAAGATCCTTGTGAAATTTTTCCTTCAGATATGTCCAAAAACGTACCCGAAATTTTGTCAATTCCAATTCAAATCTAGACGGTTATCTTCACTGTATGTTCAATAATAACTTCAATCACAACTACAATCCATGAAGCAAAAAGCTGCTCCTAAATACATCCATTTCACAGTTTTGAAAATAAAACTTGTGTGTTTATTGGAATTACATTGATGAAGTAGGACCGATCCAATTTCTACGGTAACTTGGGACTTGACTGACCCCTTCCTTCTTAGGGGTGGTGGAGCCAAACAAAATATCTTGTTTTGATTTTCGTCTTTGCTTGAATGAATGTCCCTATCAGATAATCCCTGAATTGTATCACTGGAAATTCAAAAACAACGTCTGTTGAACTCGTGAACTTCAGTTGCTGTTTTAGTTCAGTCTACAGGTTGAAAAAAGTGAAGTTAGGTGGAAAAAGGTCGGAATTGAAACTTCAGGAGGTTCTTCAGGGATGGTTAATCAACATTTTCTCAAGTTTTGGACCTCGAGGACCCTGTGCGAAAAAAGTCGGGGGGGGGGGAGCGTACAATTTTATACAGTTTTGACTGAAGAAACATGTTTGTATGTGAATTCGCTACCGAGTCATCAACTTTGGACACCCCACTCCTCCTTCCCCCACCCAACCACAATTCTCAAAAGCTAACTTTCTGATGAAAGCCAACTATACCTATTCACATCATTTTGGTATTGATATCAGTTACTTTTCGGATCGATATCCCCCGGTTCCCCTACATAATTATCCCAGGACAATAAGAAAAAAAGACGTAGACCTTTCGTGAAAAAAATTAATGTGATTAACAATATTAAGTTATTCTCAAGGCATATATTATATTGAGGAATAAAGATATTATAGCTTATCATAGAGGGTAGGTACTCATTTATACAGAATTTTGTCACCAACCCTCTTCAGATTGACTAGGCCCTCTCCTTGATTCTGAAGTAATGATTTGGTCCCCATATTTCATCTGAAGACGATTTTTGACAGTTTTGCTGTGTGGTCAACGGTCTTCCTCAATCAGCTCAATCAGCTGCTGAATGGAAAACTGGCATTCATCACTATTCTCGTCGATGTATGAAAATATCACCTGCATGGTTTCATCAATACTCGGCGATGGGCGGAATCCTCTTTTATGCGATGACTTAGGTGGATGGTAAAAGCTTGCGAGGCACTTTTGATGATACTCCGCATTGACGGCGACTAAATCAGTGTCCAAATTCTGCAACTGGCTAATGCGCTCTTCTATTTTCTTCCCCCAGTCGTCTCCACGCATCCTCGCCTTTTCGATGATTCTTTTAGAAATGTTGGGTAGATTCATCAGTGATAGCTTCCTCACAAAGAAAACACGCATTGGTGAAGTCGAATTTCGCAACTTGTGACCGTCGGGTCGGTGCAGGAGAAGGAGCTTTGGATGTGTCACATCCACGACGTGTAAATGCAGCAATTAATTTCTCATTGTTGAACCTTGTTTGGCAAGCACTGTGCACTCTTACTTCACTCAACTCACGCAGAAACTGTACATCTGCCGAAAGTTTCCTTTTTACAATGGACTAGCAACTCCTCTGGCTTTCACTACAGTTAGTTCACCTGCTTCAACTACTCCTTTACAAATAATACACAAGTCTGATCCACAAGATGTAGAGGCCATCTCAGAAAATTACCCAAAAACCAAAACTGTCACTAACACTTGATGCTCCTTTCGCTAACATTCAAGAGCTGATGGTTTCGAATGTTACTTATCTAACTTAATCTTATATATACTCTGAGTGGTTAAACACTCTCTGTTCCCATTTTTACCAATCCCTAATTTTAATTTTCTTATTACCTAATTTGACTATTCTACCTGAGGTACTTATACCCTTCTATAATTACTATTTTTCGATTTCTTCTTGGAATTAATGAATAATAGAGTGATGTTGAAAGAATAAAATGAAAAGTGATCTAATATGACCTCAAAAATCGAAAACAAATAGATCTAGGTAGCGCAGGTAGAATAGACAAATTTCAGCCTTCTATGTTGAATATTGGCTCATCGTTTGCATTCCGCATTTCCACAGGAGCAGTGTTCTACCATCTATTGTTTTCCAGCTTTTTACTGCTGTAGCTGATCACACACTCCCCTCGGCCCGACACTCTCTTGTCCTTGGGAGGAACGACTTGACACCCAGTGGGCAAGCAGGGGTGGGGGTTATCTAAAGTTGGTGATTTCAAGTAGGAATTATAGTAGCAACTACATTTCATCATAATTCTTGTATAACAGAAGAAATAGGGTGGAATTCTGCATTTTGTGGCGAAATTTGAAAAATTACCTATTCTTCGAAGTGCCTTATCTCGGTAACAAATTGACACACAAACATGTTTGAGGCAACAAATTCGTAGGGAATTTGACGATCTACAAAAAAGTAGAACGATGTTTTTGCTGTAGAACGTAAGGCAAAAAAGTTATTGAGGAAAAACCACATACTTTTTTAGCACAGGGTACTCGAGGTCCAAATCTTGACAAAATGTTAATCAACCATCCCTGAACAACATCTTAAACTTTCATCAACTTCCGAACTTTTTCTATCTGAAACTACCTGTCGACTGAACTATTTGTTCTAAATGTCGTGAGATTTGTACTAGTGCATCGCATGGCAGTTTCATTTCTCATCAAGTGACAGTGTACGAACTTCTCAGTCATCCTGATTTTCAGGTATACAGAGCGACAGGTGTAATAAAATAGCTAGTTGTGTATTTAGAGTGCAAAATGATAGATTGCCGCTCGACAAAGAGAGTTCCTACGCACGCGAAGCAAAGCAGGTACAAGGTGTAAATCACGATGAACTAAGACACTACTGGTGGGATTTTTTTGAATTTTTGTTTACGAGAGTTTTCCGATGGGCTCGTTTCAGTAAAAATATTTTCAGTTGTCTACGACTTTCGGTTATGCCAGACCCCAACTTTGTTTTTTTTTTTCTATCACACTGTTTTTTATTGCAATTTTAGAATCTACGATGAATTTCATTAGAACTTTATTGAAAACATCATATGTCTCTAAATGACTCCAGTTTTCACTAATTTAATTTTTTTCGGAAATTTGGACGAATACAAAAAAAATGGGATTTTCTTCCACAATGTAGCCATTTTCTTATTTGTATGTGTATTTACTTATTTTGTGTGAATAAAGTTATTATTATTATATTAAAGGGAGTCAGGCCAAAAATTGACAGAATTTGCCTGGACTTCTAAAATTTTTGGAAACTTTTCAAAAAACTGATTTGGGGTGCTCAGAAATTGTAACTGATTTTTTCAAATGGCAACCCCATTTTTTCTCAACGCCAGTACTACGATAAAAAAGGGAAAGTTTGTGCTTAATTCTTCATCCAAATTAACGATTACTGCAAGAACTTGAAAAAACAAAAGTTTCCGTGTGGTAACTGAAGATCAATGAATTATCAGTGAGCTTTTCAGAAAAAGTCAACAAGAAACAAATGTGAAACGGGCAATTTGTTAAAAAGCAAAATAAAATTAAACCTGTCGTAGACATTTATAAATTCCTCTTAAAAGCCTGGCATATGTGGCATTCTGAATTTCTTGCGGGAAAAGAGATCGAATTGCATTCCTACTTTCTCCTGACAATCTTCATTAGTAATTAGCGAAGTAGCATGCACAATATTTTTCATACAACCTAAACAAAGAAGTCTTATGGATTGATATCGGGCGAACGAGGAGGCCTTTGATGGGGTCTATTGTTCGCTATGGAACTATATTCAAAATGATTGTCTGAAAAATTATCCACAGTTGCAATATTATAAGGTGAGAATCTGTCGTGTTGATACCACAGCTGATTACAATCCAAATGTGATGAATAAAAATTATTTTCTAGAACTGCGAGATACCTCTTACTTACCTAAAATAAGGATTTTTTTCTATTTCATCCTTTGATCTACAATAAGCTTACCATTCAGATTTTTCATCATAAAAATGCATCACAATCACACCGTCATTTTTATTGCAACGAAAACATTGAGACTCTAGTAACTTCGAAACTGTCTTTCTTGATATACGTGTGGATTAGTATCACTCAAGTAATGTGAGTTATGGCGGTTGAATATTCCCATTTTTCATAAATTTTTATTTTGAATGTTCGTGTTCCTGAATTTTGATTAATATGCATTCGCAACAATCATTCTTCCTTTGATCGCCTGTTCTTAAACTCTGAAGTAATGAGAATGAATAAGGATGGTACTTATGTTTTTTTAGGATCCTCTGAATACTCATCACAAGTATTCCCAAATTTCTTTCTTCTATATCTACTAAGGAATTTTATGGATACGCTCTAAAGTATGCAAAAACTGTAACTCAATTCTCTCCATTATCTACGATAGGTGTCATGAATGGGTGTTGTCTATCCGGGTATCGCGAACGGAAGGTTTCAAAGCTATTTTAATAACCTCGTCAAATTCTCCGGAAATTATAAACAAATTGAAGTATCTTCGTTACTGAATCCTAAACGGGACTTTATAAATGCTTTTGATATAATTATGCTTCAACTTCAAATTATTAGCAAATACTGTTTGTTGACAATTCAGCATTTGTTGTTTGTCGATTCTTCCAAAATAGCCTATTACTGGATTTTCTCTTATAACCCACATGGAATTTTTTTTTTCAAGTACCTATCTACAAAAACTTTTTGATATAAGTCACAAACATAAACTATGTTTATCGAAGAATCTACTGGCGTTGAGAAGAAATAGGGTTGCCATTTGGAAAAAAGAATTACACAAATTTGAAGATAGCTAAATTTGGCGCCAATATAATTTTTTTGAACAGTTTTCAAAGATTTAGGAACCTTCAGGTCTTATTCAGGGAATTTCTGTAAATTTTTAACTGACACTCTGTTTCCAGAAAATTATTTTTTTTGTGAAGAGTTGTGAAAATAATCAGAGAAAAAAAAAGGGGGAACGGTTCTGTCGCACTAATATAAAATGGTAGCAATTATTATTGAATTACAGTACTGGGACGTTCCTGAAAAAGATCCTAAGTGGTATAGTAAGCCCGTATGTACGCAGCTCGTTGTGATAATATCTGATACTGATTATGCTCCCCGTGAGATAAATTATATGCAAGTTTGTCTTCTATAGTCGCGGATTGAAATGACGCCAGCGCGCTCTGCAATAAATTCAGCATTAAACCTAGTGTAGGCACTGTTTGTGACAATCCTTTGTACTGCATCATTTCTGGTCTCAGAAACTGAGTCTTTGAAAGGTTGCAGAACACTGGGCATGCACAAAAAAAAGTTAAACTCATGCCAGTACACCACCTTGGCTACTTATATATATATTTTTTTTATGGCTTTGACATTTTGTCATTCAGCCAGCCACATGTGGAGTATGAAGTAGTGTATTATTTAAGTTGATACCTAAACGAATAAAAAAGAAATGCTAAATTGAAATAGAAGACCGTACAACAGGAATAGACAAGTACACACGCTTCACGTCCAGGGGTCTGTCGGGACGACTTTTTCTACGACACACAACAATTAGACCACGGATTGATGGGTATATAACACAAGGATAGGTCTACACACAAAAAGCAACTCTAAAAACTACTACAACTTGACATTTGTCTTGATAGGAATTATATCAAACATTTATACAATTTTTTGCTGTTCGCTAAGATCGACATGACATTGAAGGGAATCGGCATATTCAAAGCACAAAGTTTGTCATGTAGTTCATTCGACTTATCAGAATACTTGGAGCATGCAAAAAATATATGATCTACATCTCCTTCTTCATCACAATGATCACAGTTTTTAGAAGGAAGAATATTTATCCGAAAGAGATGTAATGGGTAACATGCATGACCAAACCTTAGTCTTATCAGAGTTGTAATGAATCTTCGAGGTATATTGAGATTCGAAAACCAATGTTGTGAGAGTATACACGGTTGTAATAGTGTGTATCTAGTGGGATTGGTATGACAGTATTCATTCCAGCTGGATGACCATGTTAAACGCTGTTGTTTTTTCAAATGAACAAAAAAATTATTTGCACGTACATGATGACCAATGATGTCACCTCTTTCAACACCTGCTCTGGCCAGTTGATCCACATGTTCATTGACCTCTAGTCCTTAATGTGCCTTTATCCATTAGAAATGAATTTGTATTCCACTGAGATTCAAGTTTGCCACCAGTTTTTTTTATTTGTAGTATACACGGATTGTACTTGAAAATTGATAACTCAACTCTTTCTAGAGATTTTAGAACAGAAAAAGACTCTGATACAATGACAATATTTTCATGATTAGAGTTTTGTACGAATGAAAGAGCTTCGAATATAGCTACAGCCTCTGCTGAGAATATAGAGAATTTTTTATTTTATTTATACGATTTCTCTACATTTAGAGAGGATATGAAAAAGGCAAAGCCTGTCCCATGCAAAGTTTTGGATGCATCAGTGTAAATAAACAGAGCATTTTCCCAGTTTGAGAGGGAAGAAAGGAGAATATTTTTACTTATTCGTATGTCACTAGAGTACCTTGGTTGAACGACATTCATATTGAGGAACAAGGAGGTGTAATTTTCGAGAACTACTAAGTTACTCGGATTTGATGAATTATCGAAAAGATGTTGATACTGCTGGAAGGCAGAAAATAAAGACGGCGAGTTTTTCAATGCCCAGTAGTTATTAGTAAGGTCCGCACTATTCAGGAGTGATATATTATGAAAGAGGTCAGAGTTTTGTATATAAATTTTGGTAAGAAATTTCGCACTAAGATAAATCCTTCGATACTCAAGAGGGAGTTCAAGAGCTTCCACATGCAGGGGTGCAATTGGTGTCGATCTCATTGCACCAAGACATATTCGGAGAACCATATTTTGAAAAACATCAATCTGTTTCAACACGTTGTTACTGGCAGAACCATAGAGAAAACATCCATAGTCCAGTATGGACCGTATATAGCTACGATAAAACAACAGAGCTATCTTAACATCAGCGCCCCACCAAGTTTTAACAACCATTTTCAAAAAAATTTATGCATCTATTTAGCATGTATTCAATGTGAGATTTCCAAGTTAGCTTTCGATCTAGGATGATCCCCAAAAACTTGAATTCGTTTTTGATGGGAAAGTCCACGTTATTTATACGAAGATGATTGGAGTTTGGTAAATTGTGTCTTGTGAAAATAGTTATAGAGGATTTTGCTACTGATAATTGTAAACTATTTTTGAACAGCCACGAACTGATTTTCATAAAGACGTTGTATAATGATTGAATGACACCGTCATACTTTTTATGTTCAGTGTAAATACAAATATCGTCAGCATACTGAACAGTTTTGAATGGAAGGTTCAAGATTTTCAGTTGATATAGGTCAGCTGTATACGTATTGAACAGCACAGGACTCAAGACCGACCCTTGAGGCAAACCTGTATTGTTAAAACGTGGACCAATTATATCATTTTTGAATTTGCTGAGGTATACCTGTCAATTTGAATAAAAT
Organism: Chrysolina americana; assembly: GCA_958502065.1. Classification (NCBI taxonomy): domain Eukaryota; kingdom Metazoa; phylum Arthropoda; class Insecta; order Coleoptera; family Chrysomelidae; genus Chrysolina; species Chrysolina americana. Next base: position 57,674,537 of record OY293416.1, on the reverse strand, counting down.
TCAACTTTAATATGGGCAAAGTGGACTAGAATATCGAACTGCTCAATCATTTTTTGTTTTACAATAGGTAGACAGACCGCATCATAGGATCCTTCAATGTCTAGAAAGAAGCTAGCTAAATAGTTGTTTCGTGAAAAGTTGTTTGGTATGTCCACTACAACGCAAATTGACTGTTGGGCATTAATTTTTTTTTCAAAAAGCCATCAATCCAATCGGCTATTTATATCGTCATTATTTGCAAATAGGCAAAAAAGCTATCAAGAATTTCCATAAACAGCATGTTGTCCATCTCGACACGAAGAACAGATATACAAAGTCTCCCGGTATTGAGTCCGTGTACTATTAGAGGTCAGCTAGCTAGTTCAGACTTTGAACTGAACAATAAACAATTATGTTAATATGGAACATAGGAATAATAAAAACACTAGAGCAATAATTGATAATTGTCCGGCGATGATTCGAAAATGTCAAACATTGTTGTTTACTTTACACGCGAAATTGGCTAGTTTGTGAAAACTGTATGGAATACAAGTGTAAATAGTTTTAGACTTCACTGTCGTTATTCGTTAAATGGCAGTATCGATGGAATGCTTTCTCAACAATCGTCGATGATTCATGTCAAATTATTCAATTTCTATTTGTTTTATTCATTAGGTAGGGGCTCGGAAATAGTTGATTGTCTCCTATGTTCGTATAGTTCCATGAGAACTACTCACTGATAGTAATTCACAAATCTCTCGCATTTCTCAAAAAAGTTTTTTCATAAAGATTTACTCTGTATCTATCATGTCCATCACATCACAGTCAGAGATTTTTATTGGATGTTCACCAGATGATTTATTTTTAATGAAACAAAATGGTTTTCATGTACACAAATTTTTCTGAAGTATGATTCAATCCACATCACCATCACGCCAGACTCTTCAAGAGTCCTGTAAAAATTAACGACGTTTATATTACGACTGCTCTCAATCATAATTCAGAAACATGATAGCGAAATGGATATAAAATCCAATCGTTCATTACAGTCCATCAATCTTGTAGGGCTGTACTTTTAGAAAATTTCGTCATCGTTTCGAACTAGTTCACAAACAAACGTGAAATATTTCATTTAGAATAGACAGTTATTACCATTCGAATTTACATTAACGTTCTGTTTATTTTCATGGACTGTACGTTATTTTTTATTTTGGTTTCGGTAAATGAGATTCTTCGGTCTATCGTCAGAATAGTGACTTGCGAACTATATACGATAAATAATGAATAAATAGATATATGTTTAGAGCACGTCGTAATAATAATTCAGTTTAACTGATTGATGAATGAACAAATATATTCGATTATCTAATGAATTTCGAAACAGTCAAAAATAATATACAGATCCTTTCGGTACAAGGAAATGGGGAGGGAGAAAACAGGATATTCATATAACACCACTGAGGCATCATCATTTGTTGAAGAGTTTACCTGAAAGTAATTCCCTTTATCCGTGTTCGAAAGGCGATTTCTTAAAATTCAAAAAAATGTATTCGGAATTTCGTGATCGACGTCTTTTTATTTATTTTTCTGTCATCTTTTCTTTTACAACTGTTTTCAGAACTCACTGATATTCACATATACAACATTAAAATGAGAAACAATATACAATGTGTTTCAAGTAAATACAAAACAAAAACAAAAAACAAAATTATACAACACTCTCCCCCCAGTAATTGATCGGAATTGAATAAAATAGAACAATTACTGCACATCCAGTACACACAGCCTGGAAACGGGTCTTCGAAAAACGGTTCCATTGGCTAGTCGAACGTCTACCACGCGGACTCTGCTATCTCTAGCTCTATGGAGTTGGATAACTTTTCCCTTGGGCCACGATGATCACAACGTCGTTTTCTTTGATTGTTCTTGATTCGGTATACCACTTTGTTCTCTTGACTAAATAAGGCATATATTCTTGAGTCCATCGCTTCCAGAATAAATCTGTTAATTTTTGCGCAGCTTTCCATTTTGATAACAGATTCATGTCAGATTCTTCTGTTTGGGAGCAAGGAAGGGCGGTATAGTCGGGGCCAATCAAAAAATGGTTTGGAGTTAGCGCTTCTGAGTCATCTGAGTCCAGTGATACATGAGTGAGAGGTCGTGAGTTGATGATGTTTTCAACTTCAGCAAATATTGTCCTGAGTACATATTCCTGTGGGTATCTTGATTTCAGGAGTTCGTACATAACCTTCTTTACCGATTGAATCAATCTTTCCCAAATACCTCCCATGTGTGGACATCCTGGAGGATTCCATCGGAATCTGATGTTTTTCAGGGAACAAAACTGGCTGATTTCTGTCTCACTGAGTCCTTTGATACAATCAGCTAGTTCTTTTTCCGCCGCCTTGAATTGAGTACCATTGTCACAATAAATTTCAGAAGGAATCCCTCTTCAGCAACCAAATTGACGAAGTGCATGAATGAAACCATTGGTGCTCGAATCATGGGCAATTTCTAAGTGTACGGCCCTTGATGCCATACAGGTGAAGATAACACCATACCTTTTTTCATGACTCCGTTTGACGGTGATCAATATAGGTCCAAAATAGTCGATACCACACTTGACAAACGGTCTTATTGTAGGTTCCAACCTACAGGGCGGTAGTTGACCCATTATTGGTATTTCTGGCAAAGTTTTCCTGTTTTCACATTGCTGGCATTTACTCCAAGAACTTTTAACAGCCTGTCTCATACGTAAAATCCAGAATTTTTGCCTCAAATTATTTATCACAGTTTCTTGCCCATGATGGCAAACTTCATCGTGATAATGCTGTATTAATAACCTGGAAATATTGTGATCAGGGTCCAAAATAATGGGTTGTTTGAAATCTTTACTGACACCCAGTAATATATCAAATCTCCCTTTGAGTCGCAGCAATCCAGTCGTTTCATCAATTGAGCAAGACAGAGTGAATAATCTACTTGCTTTATCAATTGGTCGATTCTGTTCAAGAGTTTTAATTTCTCTATCAAAGGTGTCTTGTTGACTCTTCCTGAATAATAAATTTTCAGCTACTGAGATTTCGTCGCTATCAAGTTCAGCCAAATTCTGTGAAGACCTATCTAGAATCCTTCTGTGAGGCATTTTATTTTTACAGCTTTTGATGAACCTCAGCATCCATCCAGTAGCTCTCACAAGACGACACCATTTCGAAAATCTTACCGGATCAGGGGTTGGCAAAACAATTTTTTCGAAATTTAGGAAAACAAAATCTTTCCTATCTTCCAAATCGAGATCATCATTCATTTCCAAATGATCTTTTGTCTGGGGCCAATAGTCCATTGACCTTTCTAAAAATGTAGGGCCACTTAGCCATCTACTACCATTTGAAAAATGTAATCCATTATTACGTTTTGTTGCCTCATCTGCAACGTTCTCTTTGGAGGGAACATCTCCAGTCAGAAGCGTTTGTCAAATTTTGAATTTTGCCTACTCTATGAGCAACAAATATTGCGAACCGTCTGGCTTCTGAACAAATCCAGTGGAGCACTGTTTTCGAGTCACTCCAATAGAAAATCCTATTGAAATTCAATTTGAGGTTGTTTTTCAAATAATTTCCAAGGCGTGCACCAATGAGGGCTGCCTTTAACTCAAGTCTTGGAATTGAAATGGGTTTCAACGATGAAACTCTTGCCTTGGCACTTACAAATGCTGTCTGGATTTCATTTTTTCCTTGGCAGCGTAAATAGGCCACTGTGGCATACGATTTTTCGGAAGCGTCACAGAAGATATGTAATTGTATTTCACAATTGTTTCTGTCGATTGTGAAATACTGTCTTGGAATTTTAAAATTTGACACATTTTTCGTTAAGAATATCGGTTATTTCATCATCCCACCCAATTGACTTCTCCAAATATTTCGAAGCAAAATTTTTCCTTGAATGATGAAATTTGCCAAAAATCCTATGGGATCAAAAATGGACATAACGACTTTGAGAATTTCTCTCTTAGTCGGTCGTCTTTTGTTTTCTAAGATCAAAGAGTCAATTTTATGAAATTTTGTTCTGAATAGAAAACTGTCTTCGAATGAATTCCAATAAACACCCAAAACACGTTCTGTCACTGCTTCTGGGTTTGCATCCAATTTTTTATCTCTCTGAGCTTTTAGATTTGAGGCGATGCCTTCAAGAAGTTTATCTGAATTGGATATCCTGTTGCAGATGACAAAACCACCCATTGAATGAACGTGAATAACATCATTTATCAGTTTTTTACCTTCATCTATCGAGTCAGCGTTACCCAAGAAGTCGTCCATGTAGTGTTCCTCTATGATTGACTTACTCGCTTCAGGATATTTCTCTTGAAATTCTCTGGCATTCCGATTCTTGGCTTCCTCTGCTAGACAAGGTCCATTTGTGGATCCGAAGAAAACTACGCCGATTTCATAAACGTCTGGATCACGATGTCAATCCATTCCACGCCATAAAATTCTTTGTGATGCACAATCTTCCTTACGTACCCTGACTTGCAAAAACATTTCCTTAATGTCAGCTACGAAAGCAAACGCTTTTATTCTAAAATTGAGTAATATAGTCTGCAAATCGTTATACAAATCTGGACCAGTGAGCAAAAAATCATTGAGACTGGCTCCATTACTTTTTGAGGCAGCATCAAATACAATTCTCAGTTTTGTCGGTTTATTCGGATTTATGATACCAAAATGAGGGAGATACCAGGTTTTGGGACTTGGTTGCTTAGCTTCGTCTACAGAAAGCTTTCTAATGTAACCTTTATTTTGAGGATCCAACATTTTGTCGCAATATGCCTTGCCATATTGAGGATTTTTATAAATTTTTCTCTCTGTACAGAAAAGTCTTTTCATGGCAATATTTTTACTTTCTGGAAAGATGATTTGTTCATCTTTCCATAGCAAACCAGTCTCAAAACGATTCCCAATTCGTTTCATAGTATTATCTAGAATGTTTTGAGCTCGAATGTCTTCTTTAGACAAAGCTTTATCGATTTTGTCTAACCCAAAACAATCTAGTTTCCATTGTTCTTTCACCAGATCATGTAATAAGTCTAGATCGTCTTTTTCGTTATTATTTATATAGCAAACAAAACCAATTTTATTTTCATGATCATCTTTAGTCTCCAGAATATTTCCGTGGATTACCCATCCCAACAGCGTCTTGCTGAGGGCATTTATAAAATTCCATGGGCCAGTTATAATTTTTCTGTCGACTAATAGAGGCCAGTTATCTTGACCAATCAAAACTTTTGGCTTGGCATTTATCATTGATATACCCCTACTATCTATATAAGGATATGTTTTACAAATCTCACCTACATCCACCGTCTGTGTTGGTAGTGACATTCCTTTTATTGTCCTTACGTGTCTTAGTTGGAACTCACCACTTCCATTCTCGAATCGTACCGTGAAGCTTACAGTCCTGGAATCATCCTGCTTCTTCGTTTGGTTGTTTGTCCATTGGAGACAAAGTGGTTGCTATGGACCATCCATATCTAACGTATCTGCTAAATCTTGATCAATAAGAGTAACCGTTGATGCATCGTCTAAAAGGGCATAAGTTTCAATACTCTTATGGTTACTACAAATCATTATAGGCAGAATTTTCAGTAGAACATGTTTATTTGTGGAAATATGACAATTGATATGAATATTTTCATTTTCAGATGGAGATGGTTCTATACCAACGTGCTCATCTTCTTTTTTGTGTAAAAGAATATGATGGTTCTTTTTGCAGCCATTTATTCCGCACAACTTTTTCTTTTTACACACATAAATATTATGAAATGGCACGAGACAAGCGAAACAGATTTTATTTGTTGTCACTAGTTCCCAACGCTGATCCACAGTGAATGTTTTGAATTTGGTACACCCGGTCAAGGCATGTATGTCATCCTTACAACAAATGCAAGTTTTCTTAAACATAGTTGTCAATGTCATTTCCTTTTTGTGAAATGATTTTGACTTTTTCGTGTCAGTGTCATCATGAGATTTTGGAATTTGAATTTTACTAGCAATAATTGCTTTTTTATCAAACCACGACGCAAATTCCACTAATTTATGTGATGAAGACGTTATGCTGGAAATGTGTTCAACCCACATCATCTGATATGAATTTGGAAGTTTTTTCAGAAGTTTGTATAATAAAATGGGATTCTGTAAGTGATCTTGAGCATCTAATGATTCAATGGTTCCAACCAGATTTTTCACTTCATCAGAGAAATTTATGAAACAGTCCAGTTTATCTTCTTTAACAATTGGAAAGGCTTTCAATTGCTCGAGAAGTAATAAAATTATTTGTTCTGACTGCCCAAATGTACTTTCCAGAATTTGCATAATCTTATCAACATTCTGAGGAATGATGAGTAAGCTTTGAACTATTTTCCTAGCATTTCCTCTCAAGCATTTTTGAAGGCGACAATGGTTTTCCTCCTGTGAATATCCACAAATATCAGTTGAATTCTGGTATTGATATATAAAGTTAGGCCAATTTAAGGGATTTCCACTAAAAATGGGCAAATCCTTTGGAATCGACTGTCTTGTCAGAAATTTCGTTAACTGATTTGGAGATACTTGATTTGAACATTCATTTGCGACATTCACAGATGGAAAATGACGAGAAAATGGTAAACAAGATTCTTTTACCTGACATGTTCCCTTTTTTACCCTGCTTGTTATCACTCACTGACTGACCATTCCAAGGATCCTTACCATCGACCCAATTTTCAATATTAGGACCTCTATTCGACCTCTCACATGACGCACTCGACTCAGAATCATCATTTTCATCTATTTCAGCTAACCTGAGGGCAAACTCTAGATCTAACTTTTCTTGTTTCCTCCTATACTCCAACTCCAACATTTCTTGTTCTAGAGTCTTCTTCCTCAAAGCAATTTCTAACTCGGCTTGACGTCTTCTTGATGCATTAGTTTTAGTACTTTTTGTCGTATTCGTTTTGGCATGAACCTTGCTCTTTCTGCAACCTTTTGGTCCACCAGACTCTGATGCGACTTGATCTGACGAGGAAGCTAGATTTGGCTCTGGAGCAGTTTTCATGTCTCTGGATATTAGACGTGCGCTTCTCCTCAATGCATGAGAAGTAGACATATTTACCACAGAGTAGTTCAGTTAGACGAGAAGGACCATTTGTTGAAGAGTTTACCTGAAAGTAATTCCCTTTATCCGTGTTCGAAAGGCGATTTCTTAAAATTCAAAAAAATGTATTCGGAATTGACGTCTTTTTATTTATTTTTCTGTCATCTTTTTTTTTACAACTGTTTTCAGAACTCACTGATATTCACATATACAACATTAAAATGAGGAACAATTTACAATGTGTTTCAAGTAAATACAAAACTTATGAATTATACAACATCATTTATTGAATATGTTGTTAAATAGAAGAGATCTAACGATATCATACTGCTTGAAAGTTTCAACCTATCACTGGATCCATTAATTGTTCGACTGCTCGATATTTTTTACAATTTTTACGCACTTTTTTTTCGAGAAGTAGGGGGACCAAAACTCCCCACCAAACAGGTTATTTTTGCTGAAATTTTTCACGTATGGAAACGTCAGAATTTGTTTTTGAAATACCACTTCTATATCTAGCCGACAGAAGGGGAGGAGGGTTACATTTTCGGAAATAATTTTTTTTTCACTCCGACATTTTTTACTATTTCTACTATTTTTACGGATTTTTTTCGAATTCCTACGCCTTAACTATCTATTTTCTGAAATTGCAGAGGAGTAAATTTTTGAGCAAAATATTCTCCGGTCCAGTGTTTTTCTATTATTTTCTGGTTTTTTGCCCCAATTTTTGATGTCCGCAAAATAGGAAATTTTTCCGAACTCCTTCGTGTTCTCTATCTAGCCTCCAGTGAGGAGGGAAGGGGAGTCAATTCATCTAAAATGATTGTACAGTTATCGGTTCTCACTTAATACGAGTGCAAAACAGAAAGACATACGAACAAAGCAAGTTAAATCATATCTTGTAAAAAACAGAATTACCTCGCACTAGGAAAAAACACATATCTTATGAACCAAATTTTTATTAATATTCTATGATGTACTCTGTAACACACTGTTATGTTTCGAATCAATTCTATTGATGGAAGTATGGTATAAAATTCATATTTAAAACTGTTTCACTATATTTTATTCGAAATAATAAATTATCCTGGTATATAATGCTCAGCTTCTAGGACTTTTTTTAGTGGTAAGTCTTTTCTCAGAAATACAATAACTGAAGCTTATTTTTTGTAGCAAAATAATATTTATTGTTGCATTGACAAACATTTCATATAATCTAATCTAATCTAAAATAACATTAAATTGCATAAAAAGGTATTTTATTTTCAAGGTATGATTATGGTAACCTTCCACAAGTACAGATGAAGAGGGTGTCAACGCATTGTAGGCCAGTTTATGACGAAAAGTTCAAAATTGTCATTGGTCGGGACTTTTACCAGATGGCTCTTTCTTCCTACACATGGGCTAGTATGTGAAAATGAAGTTTATTTTGATTTGGCTAGTCAATTTTAAATGAAATTCAATAGTTGTTTTTTCTTAGAAGCGTGCGTGATTCACCATATACCCGCACGTAATTCAGTTTAACAAGTGTAATTTTCCCGCACTAGTGCCCCCCTTCACTTCATAAGCCTCAAGACTTCACGCAGATGCTCCTTTCTCTCTATTTATCACTGACATGGGCAATAACTATTCAAATATGCCCAATGTCACAACAATTGAAGAAGGAGGGGTGGAAGGGGTCTGCCTGGGAAGAAGGGTCATGCCACAGGAATGATGGACATAATAATTATTAAAATGATTGTACCCAATATCAAACATTGTTTTTAGTACCAATAGTAAACAATTATTAATTTAACTTTCCCTAGATTGCCCTGCTTTTCTAGTCGAATAATTAATTTTTGATAAACTTGTCATCAATCATCAATACCACTACAAGTACTAATTGAATTCAGTACTATTCATTGATAATATTAATTTGCGTTTGAAATTGAGTAGCTGTACCAAAATAAACATTTTTTAAACTGAGCAGCTCAGGTGTAGGAAGAAGGAGCGATTTGGTGAATATTCCCTATAGTGACAGTTTCACACCCATAACTATTAAAAAAACCCGCTTCAGAGTAAATAGTGCTCGAAAAGTCATGATGTGGCAATTTTGCCTAAAATGACTTGCGAATACAATTCTTACTCGAATTTCAATTTAAGGTGGTCATTCTTCACGCATCGTTTTTGTTGGGAAGAATTTTTTTTCGCAAATTAGCTCAGTTTAGAGGAAAAACAAAAAAACTGAAAAAAGCGAACAATTCATTGTTCTTTCGCTATAGCTCAGCTAGCATAAGTCTTTGGAATATGCAAACTTGGCTTCTCACCACCAATATCGATGCTAACAACATGCGAAGCAATCAAAATAAGTGAAGTAAAAATCAAACCAAATATCGGCCGAAGTGGCGCGTAAAGGTAAAGCGTTCGCTTCTTCCCAATCATTGGTAGATGCGTGGGTTCGAACCCTTTCATGGTCACCAGTCCCGTGCATGGCATTACACGTTGAAAGGCAAGGGCAACGTTTTGCCAGCTTACACAAGTCGTTCGAAGACTTCTGACGGTTGCTTGTAAGGGTGCAAGTTGACAGAAATAACAATTTTATCGAAACAACAATTTTAACTGGACAACTGTTTGCTCGGAACAATACATCGATAACATCGAGCACCAAATCAGAGGATAGACTTATTCGGGTAACGGGGTTCGAGGGGGTGCCCGGAGTCCGGGTATTCCAACGCTACTCTTACCTCCACTAGGTGAATCATGGGCAACAGCATCATGACCTGTCATGACGGCTAACGATAGTGATGCGGACTCTAGGGGTGGCTGAGGCACAGCAGCCAACTGGAGTAGCGACCAGTGGGCCCCTAGCTCACCGTACACCGACGCCAAAAACATAGATGATCCTTCGACACTCGAAACATACACATCATACATCATAGAGGGAAGCGAGAACGGATAAACCTGTCTCCAATGGAAGCTGCTATTCGAACCAGCCCTACCAGGACTTCCTTGAGGAGGTGGATTGAAGGAATTCGCAGCGAGAACTGGAAAACCTATCTCCGATGGGAACCAAGGAGGGGCCTCGGATCGGACGCTGCGGGACTGGTAGCCAGTGAACAAATCACCCGCGGTCGCTGTAGCGTCCAGCTGAGAACCAGTCCTACCAGGATTTCCACGAGAAGGCGGTTCGAAGAAACTCGCTCATTCTACAAGTACACACACACTTTAAGGCGCTATATTTCGAGGAAACACCATAAGAGGTCGAAACAAGGAAGATTTTACAGAGCTGGTCATGGATGAGGAGACCAGGGTATGGCAAAAAGGGCCCATGCGCACAAAATTGCCTGGCTGCAGTAGCAGCTTCCCTACCAACTACTACTACTACTATTCGGGTATCTCTTGTACAACTGATTTAGAGAATGTGCCACCCTCATTCAAATATTCAATTAGGCAAAAGAGGGATTATTTTGGTAAAAATCTACTGACGGTATAATCGCATCAACAGAATGTGGGATTGTGCCTCGTCCAATAGATAATCATCGCATCGATATTTTCGTAATATCTCTTGAAAACAACTTTCGTATTACGGAATAATAAATAAACATAAGCGTAACCTCTTACGAAGTTATGAAGGTAAGATATCGAGTCGAGTTCATCACGACTCGCGTTCCCAGGAGAAAAAAGTGATTCATCGTTTCTTTTACTACGTACCTAGTTGGAATACTCAACATGTACCAGGACTTGTTGTAAGTAAGGCGGTTGAAACTGAAACAGGATTTGGAAAAAAACAACAAAATTCATCATGTTGTTAAACAATAAATAAAATGGAACAGGCACGTATAATAGATATTTATGATATAAGGATCATAATGACGATCATTATGGTACTTGCTGTGAAGATTATCAGACGAGGCCATTTACCTGTTTTGTTCCTATATATGTATGCATGGAATATTTACAGTGTCGGCAGCGGGAAAAAAATATATGCCTGAACATATAGAGTCTCTACTTATTCTTTCTAGAATCTACGGTCTCACTATCAACACAACAAAGTCCTGTGTAATGCTTTTTGGTCGATCATTAGCAAAGTAGCTTTAGCTTATTAACATTCTCAGGACACGTTTCTAATATCTTAAAAAATTGTATAGTAGCAGGAAAAAATACATATGCGTGAACATATAGAGTATCTACTTATTCTTTCTAGAATCTACGGTCTCACTATCAACACAACAAAGTCCTGTGTAATGCTTTTTGGTCGACCATTAGCAAAGTAGCTTTAGCTTATCAACTTTCTCAGGGCATGTTTCTAATATCTTAAAAAATTATATAGTAGCTTTACTTTATTTAGTAGAATGACTCTAACAGAAGTGTGTTGAATGTAACCGTTACTTCTTTCACATGCAAACCACGCAAATGTTGTGTATGGACCAAAATTGAAGGTAGAAAAACTCAGGATTCAGAGGTTGTAGAATGCATGCTAGAGGTTAATATAACGAATCAGATACATGCGTGCCCATGTAGGGTTTTTGAAGCACTTGATATTTACACTGTGACAAGGTCTTGTTTTAGTTGGTGCTGAAATAATTTTGTCAAGGTGGAATAATGCCATCATAACAAGAACATGTCCTGATTACGAGCTTGCTCACCCTGCGTTTTTCACGCACACCGACAGGCACAAGTATTAACATTGACAGGCATGCATTTCACATGCAGGGTTGAATATGCTTCTATCTGCTGTATAACAGACTCCCAATCTATTATAAAAAATAAAGAAATGTTTAGTGAAGTAATGAAAATTTAATTGAAGTTTGATCTTCTGAACAAGAAACTACCACAGCTTGTGAATGACCTTTCATGAAACCCCAGCAGATAAATTTCCACGCCACTAACCTATCTACTTTCGCTTTTTTCTTTATTTTGTATATACTTCTTGTCTACTCAAATCTTATTAACACAATATTTAAATTTATTGGTTGAAAGTTTATTTATCTATTTTATTATCAAATTATTTGTCAAAAAAAAACTGTTTCTCTAAAATTCTTTTACTTGAATGAATAAAATTTTCCTATTAGTACTCCTTTTTTCAAAACTGCTATTATGAAGAAATGAATAACTCAATGGACATATGCTAATCATAACCAGTTGAAATAAGCTTATCAACGAGAATGAACAAAACATATCTCTCCTTTGCTACACTTTCTTGAATTATAACAATAATTCTTCCTTATTATCACTGGAATATGAGCGTTCTCAGAGACTGTGTCGCTCATGATATTGTATTGAAAAAGTTACATTTCTACCTTAGAAATCGATTTCAGACTATCTGTTTCGATAATACTACAGCAAATTTAAAATAATTGAATCTTTGTGTACCTCAAGGCTCTGTTTTGAGGCCACTCCTATTTATTATTTATGTAAAAGACAGGGAATTCTAGTCTAGATAACACATTTTGTTAGATCTGTCTCAAGAGAAGAGAAAACGTAGAAACATGTTTTAGAGCCCTCAATGTGGAATTAAATAATGACAAGTCTCAGACGCTACTCGTGGCTCCTCGTCGGTGTGAACAAAATGAAGATAAGGTCAAAGTTACTCGGTTTCACACAAATTAAATTGGAATGCTCATATAGAACCATTAAAACTTACTGTCAAACATATTGTAGTTTGCGATAGTTTAGACATATTTCAAATTACGACACTTTAAGAACAGTGTTCCCTCTTTTTCAGTCTCATATGACCACATTAGATACAGGGCATTCAAGGCTAAAATGAAATTTTTTAATATTCACGCAATAATTGGAATCGATTTCAAAGAGGGCTATTTGTTCGAAATCAATGGATATGTGAAAGATATAATAGTTTCAATTCATAACAGAATTTTGTTGGTATATTTTTTCGATTTGATTTGTTTCAAATGTCCGATAGTAGATTCATAAAATTTTGAGACTATTGCAAATTATCGATTCTACAATTCGAGGATACCGGTAGGACGACGGTATTTATAGGAACTTTCCAATTACGAACGTGTCTGATCAAAAAATTGTTTAGTATAATTGTTCGCTACAAAGGAGTGGTTTTAATTCAAACGTTGGATGGAACTCAATTTCATTCAATGATACCTTCGTCATCGCCAATAATTCACACCAATGTGTGAGAACCAAAAGTGAAGGATAATACTTGATCAGAAAGGAATGGGTACAGTGCCGATGGGAATTTTAATGTCCGGATTAATTATTCAACGTTAAAAATATAACAGTTTTTTGATCGGATAGATTTCGTTCTTTGTTGAAATAATTTTGCCAATCAGTAATTTTATGAGAAAAACTAATAATAATTACCTTCATTTCCATTCAGACCTTTGTATTCAGATGTCTGACATGGTTAGGCATGTCTATTCTTAAAAAGTTTTCTAATTAAATATTTTTCCGCTAATTCTTAAAGAAAAGGGCTCTATCATCTACTTGTTGTCAAAGAACGAAAAGTGACTTAAGAAATATCATTAATTTTTGGGCGGTATAAAGAAATGAAACAGCAGTTCTACAAAGCGCCAGGTTTGACAATTCAATTGCGAAAAAATAGTATGTATATTATAACCCACTGAAAGCACATTCCTGGACTTCGTGTTGCTTGTCTCAGAATACGCGTAAAAACGCAATCTTCACGTCGTCTGTCAACTTTTTCCATTAGTTTTATTCCCTAAATAAATCTGGCGGAAATATAAAACAGGAATATAAATCTTACGCATCTTTACTACTAAAGTTATGGCGACAGCGTCATGAGTAGGTACCAACGTCGGCTAATTATAACGTAAAGGAAGTCGATTAGGACATTTTTCAAAATAGCAGAATGAGATATTTGTAGTTTGTTGACACGACAGCACTAATTCTTGGACCCATATTTCACAGAAACATTCCAAAGAAAATTAATGATGCTGGTTATGATATAGAGTGAAAAAAGTATGGAATTTGGTTTTTATAAGACAATTTCGCGTTTTCAACAAACGGAGTACGGGAGTACATCGCTAGAAATATTTATTTGTGTTATAAATAATAAATCCAAATTATTCATTTCATTTGTGCTTGTGGCAATAGTAACATGGTATTTTGATGAAAAATGGTTACATTGAACAGCAGCCTGCTTACGAATTATAGATATGAGTAGATAATTGAAGAAAACATGTCACATTCTGGAAAAAAATTTAATAGACCGTAAGAAAGAAATTATATGTATAAGATTAATTGCCAAATATTCATTCCAAAATCTATTCCAAATGTGTACTCCAGTTCAAACTACCAAACACGACATTATAGACACAAAAAATTCACCATTTTTATTATTTATCAAAAGTTTTTATTCAACGTGCAATATGTGTTAGTTTGAGGTGAGGTCAAATTTAGCAAGCTGAATTAGAACCACTTCCTCTTATCCTATGAAAATGAAATTGTACATGTTGCTTCAATTTCAGAATAAATAAGAAATCGGTCTGGAAAAAAATTGCAAAATCTCACGAAATTAAAATCTGAAATATCCTTAAATTTGTGAAAAATATCTGACCATCTGATAAATTTACGCTCCCCCTTTATGGTAAGATAGAGAATGCGACAAAAAAAGTGTTGGTCGGATGCTTCAAACGCCCCCTCCCTCTCGAACAAAATTCGAAATCTTGTAAAACAAAATCTAACAAATCGAAAGCACATGATAAAAAGATCAGTATGTATTGTGGAGGCATCAGCGTTGTCACTGTATTTTTTTTAAAAACGCAATTTTTCAATTAACAAATCTATGAAGTTATATTTCGGCAATTTATCATGAAGTGTTCCAATTCAGGTAACCATAGTCACGAAACTATAATCTAGAACATTTTCGAATACAAACCGCTATACACACAGCTGAAAAGAGGTCAAATACCCCCTTTGAATTCAATAATCCACTTCTCAGTCTTTGATATGGCACTCGTGATTCATGAGATGCGGATCTTCATCGAATGCTAAAATATTCATTCATCTGGTGCAGTTTGATAAACTAAGTTGTAGGCAGAAGCCATCATGGTTTCATTTCATTCGGTAATTACAAGGATAACAGGCGCTCTGAATGAAGGAGAGGATGTTCGAGATAACCATATTCAAATTTCTTAATATAATTACTTATTCATACGAGGAGCAAAATTTCCTTTGAGTGAAATATTTGATTCTTATAATAGATTCAATAATAGGGGTGTTTCTCGAACAAGAATAAAATACACCTAATCAAAAAATCAGTTATACTACAGTATATATAACATTAATTAAAGTGAATAGAGTATTTTCAATTCAATTCCGAGAGCCTCAACATATAACATAAATAATATTAACATTATCATAATTGTTCTCAATTTCATCTCCAAAATTATCACTAAATCCAGTATCTACTTTAATTACTTTCATATTAATCTACTCAGTTCGGTGATCATAATCCATTTTCGTTTTGTATTATT